>CM064424.1:22184227-23434227 GCA_032690845.1 Eleusine coracana subsp. coracana
AATTCCAAGTAAATCTGGACTTATGAATTTTACAAGATCAGGTTGGCAGATTCTATTTCAGGATGACTGAGGCTGAGTGTTTTGGCTCTACTGGACAGAGAGAACACAAAAAAATTATGAAATCTATTGGAGATGAAAATAGACTTTAAGGGCTTTCCAGATTGGGTTTAAACTCTTGCAAATTCGAAGTACAACTTCAGTTATGAAATTTTTAAGTTCAGGGTCTGAAAACAGTGAGTTGACAAATTGCACTTATTCTCTGTTTCTGAGGTTGTTACTTTTATAATCGAATTTTGATTTAAATTCTAGGTGACAGGGGATGTTGAGACCTTTCTAAAAAGTATTTGTATGCCATATTTGGTTGAGTAAATTAGTAGTTATGAATTTTTGAAGTTGGCAGCTAAAAACAGGACAGATTTTTATTCAGAAGTTGGTGAGCAAGGAGAGAACCAAATTTTAGTTTAGTTATATTGGGATGCATGATGCAAAATTTCCATTTTATAATCCTAACATTCCTCTCAACACAACGCATATTTTTCCCGTTACTAAGCGGCACGAACATTTGGTGACGACCCGCACTCAACACGTAAGTCAATCTAAATGTTATACTAACGGCGTTAGTGTACCTGCAGAAGATCCATTGCAGAAACAATACATCAAATTCAAAAGAAACTACAAAAATAAGCACAAGTCTACTAGTAATGATCTATGGAAAGGATCGCCCTGTGATAAGTCACGAGCCAACAGTGTCTCGTATCCGTCTGCGAGCACAGACACCAATATCACGCGCGTCGGTTAAGCACGCACGTACCTTCGTTGAAGAAGCCGTAGATGCAAGTAATATAAACAATCATAACCCAGGTTAGCTTTGTCACCACCCTATTATCTAAATGGGTAAACTAACGTATCCTCACTTGCAAATGTCGTAGTTTTTGAAAATACAATTTAAATGTTATATTATCATGGACCACGGCTCTGATACCAGCTGTGACACCCCTTCCCGGAGGATCGAGGTCCTGAAGGTGCTGATAGCACAGACACTTGATAATACAACACTGGTTGATGAGAACATCACTCCTAAGGATACATGCAACACTCCTCCAATTCTGGACTTGCAAGGTCCAATGACTAGAGCTCGGGCACGACGACTAAATTTAGAGGTGAGCTCATTCCTACGTTCTTTATTATATGTCACTTTTGAGAATGGTTTGCTACCTAATGATTATATTGTAATTAGGAACCATGGAGAGGACCAGGAGATGATGGGAGAAGGACTTGGAGACTGGAGGACCAGCAAGGACATGGAAGCCAAGGTGGAGGCCCAACCAAAATCGACTTCGAGTCCATTTCAGGGCTCAGGAACAGTCTGCACTAAAACGGATGCCCAGGACGCATACGGACTCGAATTTGGACGTTCTACATATACACGGAAAGATAAGAAGAAGTCCTTTCCAATTCCGCCGGTCTCATATCAAAATTCATCCGGAGTCATCAGTAATCGTTGAAACAAGAGAGGGTCCAGAATCTGTTTCGGTGCTGTATCGCCTGTTTTTGGCCTTTGGGCTTTGTATCTAGTTGAGCCCAATTAGGGGTGCGTCCAAAGGGTCTTGCACGACCCTAGGATCTTCATATACAGCCACCGTCGCACCACTAGGGTTTGAGTGTTTTGCTTAGATTATTCTGTTCATAACAGTTTCGTCGTTATCACGGTTTGTGAGATCCCAACTTCATAAGATTCATAATACATCTGCAATTGTGTTGCCTTCTTCTTTGTTCTTGCTTGTGTTCTTGATTCACAGGCAGGGATTAGCCTTCTCGGTGAGGTCAATCATTTTAGGACGGTTGATAACCAGAGGAGACGTCGTGCTGCGATTGCGGGGTTTAGAACGTGCTGTTCTGAAGCCGGATCGATTTGTGTGTCGCCTCCGACCAAATCAACGTATCCAGAACCTTTCGGAAGATCGGGAACCCTTGTCCACATCAAGTGGTAATCAGAGCTTCAAGTGCACCGTCAGGTTCGCACTACCCTTAGTTAATTTTGTTTTGTGTTCATCCTATCATCCACAGAAAAGCCAAAAAAAAAATTTCCCCTCTGCCCATAACCACGTGTTTAGCCTTTGCATATTTCAATTTCATAGTCCGTAGTGTTGAGTTTGTGTCCTAGTTTTTGTTTAGTCACTAGTTTAGTTTGTGTTTTTGTCATCAGTAGTGTTTTCCTTGCAACCCTAGCCGCCATCCCCTTCACAATCCTCTGTTCTATCGGCTTTGTGTGCTAGGGTTGATTGATCGATACACCCACCCTAATCCCACCCTCAAACACCTCGGACCAATCCCCACAAATTCCACTTTCCGCTGCATCCACGCCGGCAAAAAAAAATTTACCCGATTCCAAACTCGACCCCTAACCCGACTCGGGTTTCTGGAAAACTGACTCCGACCCCCCTTCGGTAAAACGGGCATAACTTTTCGATCGGTTGTCCGTTTTGGCTAAAATTTTTACAGGAGATTCTTGACTCAAAATTGAGCATACCCACACCTGTGTGCCCCCGTCAAAAAATTCAAAAAAATGGATAAGATAAAGAAAAAATCAATTTATGTTTAAACTCGACGTTTTCTGCAACTTCAAGATTTTCTGTAGGCCACATCCTACCTCTGTTTGAGCTGTAATTTTTTGTGGATTCTCCTCCATTGTTAGTGAGTTGGAGAAAAATATCAAAAAAAAAATCAAAAATTTTTTTGGAGGGATTTCTACTAGTGCTACATCTAGCCCCCTCAAATTTCTAGATTTGGCTGTTTTGCACTTAGCCCCCTGTTATCGCCTGTTGTGCCTTTGTCTCCTTGTTTCTACTTTGCTATCACTACTGTTCTAGGACATACTTAGACCAGCAACTAGGGACAAGTTACTTGGGCACTTATTCAGCTTTACTATCTGTTTTTGATTTGTGTACCACTCACATATATATATTTGGCCTTCCTAGCTCTACATATTTCTTCTAGACAGCACACAGGTTATTTTGTGACCCTTGCAATCGTGGAACACATCTCTCTAGTATCCTTTGCTTTGCTTTTCAGAACTTTGTAAGAGCTTTGTAAGGAGTCTCCTTTTATTGTGTTGAGAGGCCCCACTGCTTAGCTGTTTTGTAGGGATAACCTTCACTGTTTGTTTCCTGTTTTGGTATTTGTGATGGCAGGAAGTGACGATGGAGAGATGGCTTCACCCTCACAATTTGCTGAGTGCGTGAGCCAAGAGCAGCTCCAGAAGGCTTTGCAGGCTGCTCAGAGTGATTTGGCAGAGACGATCACCAGAGCCGTTACTAATGCGGTCAGCAAGCTTCACATTGGAGAAAGCATCGAGCGGTCAGAGAAGCGGGTCTCTAAGTTAACCAATATGGTTGTCGCATTGGAGACCGCTCCTAAAACGAACAATACAAACACCAATAATAACAACAACGACGTTGAAGACGTCTATGATGAAGACACGGTGTATAAGACTGATGGCATCATGGATAGGTCAGCTACAAGGACCGCACGATTACGACGTCGTTTGCAACATAATACTCAAGGTATGGGTGGTTTCCATAACTATAATCGTCATCCACACGGTAACTATGCTCTAGATGACCCGTGTGCTAAAATTAAATTTTCAATTCCTTCATTTTCGGGTCAGTATGATGGTGATGTTTATCTTTATTGGGAGTTGACTGTAGAACAAAAATTTAATGCCCACCTTGTTCCTGAACAACATAGAGTTAGACAAGCTACTAGTGAGTTTAAGGACTTTGCTATTGTTTGGTGGAGTGGTCTAGCTGCTGAAACTGATTTGCCTACTACTTAGGAAGAACTTAAGGTAGCAATGCGTGATCGTTTTGTTCCCCCTTCTTTTTATAGAGAGATTCGTAATAATTTGCGGCATTTAGAACAAGGAGATAAAACTGTTCAGGAGTACTTTAGTGAGCTTCAGAAGGGTTTGATTCGTTGTGCTGTAGTTGAAAAAGTAGAGGATCAGATTTATCGCTTTTATTCTGGTTTAAGAAAAGAAATTCAGGACATCCTTGATTATAAAGAATATTATACCCTCACCCAGTGTTTCCAGTATGCTATGCTTGCAGAGAAAGAATCACAGGGACTTTTCCAGGCTTTTGAGGAGTACAGCAAGTCAAGAAACTCCTACCCCCCACGCTCGACGGGGACTTCGGGGCTGCCCAGGCCATCTTTCCGGCCGCCCCCACTAGCAGCTATCAAGGGAACCAGTGTTGTTTCTGCAGCCCCAAGATCAGCCCCTGCACCTTCTACACGCTCAGGTAAACTTTCTATGCAGGTACCAGCTAGTAGTGCCTCCTCTGTTGCTTCAATAGGGTGCACTACAGGGATTCAGTGCCACTGCTGCCATGGACTTGGTCATGTGC
Organism: Eleusine coracana subsp. coracana; assembly: GCA_032690845.1. NCBI lineage: Eukaryota > Viridiplantae > Streptophyta > Magnoliopsida > Poales > Poaceae > Eleusine > Eleusine coracana. Next base: position 22,188,634 of record CM064424.1, read on the forward strand.
AGAAAGATTGTCCAAGTAGGCGGGCCTATGTGGCGACAGACGATGGCAGTTACATGAGCACCTCCGATGTGGAGGATGAGGAGGAGGACGTCGCTGCCACCAGCAGTGACCTCGTCCTTGGAGGCGGAGACACCACGGGATACATGAACATTATTGTTCAACGTGTCCTTAGCACACAAGTTCATTAGCCCGAGATGATGCAGCACCACAACTTGTTCCAGATTTTCTTCGTCATCAAGAACCACCGAGCACGTGTCATCATTGATGGAGGGAGCTGCAATAACTTGGTGAGTTCTGATGTGGTCAACAAGCTTGCTTTGACCACACATCCACATCCACATCCGTACTACATTCAGTGGTTAAACAACTCTGGCAAAGCTAAGGTAATACAAACTTGCAGAGTTCCTTTTTCCATTGGTTCTTATGTGGATTCTGTTGATTGTGATGTGGTACCCATGCAAGCATGTTCACTTTTATTGGGTAGACCTTTGGAATTTGATAATGATGTTGTACACCATGGTAGAAGTAATAAGTACACTTTTATGCATAAAGGAACTAAAATTACTTTGTTACCAATGACCCCTGCTGAAATTGTACAAGCTGATTTAGAAAGAGCTGCTAGTTTGAAAAATAAAGGTCCTGAAATTCAACAACCTGTTAATTCTAATTCTACACCTAGTAATGTTAATGATTCTTCAAGTTCTAAGGGTGCTGGAATTAAATTACAAGGTCGTTCATGTCTTGCAACAAAATCTGAGCTTGCTGAAATTTCTGATAATGATGATATTTGCTATGCTTTGATATGCAAAGAAGCTTTGTTTTCGCTTGATGATGTTGCTTCTAGTGCTGTGTCTCCTGCTGTCACTAACCTTTTACAGGAGTATGAGGATGTTTTTCAGCTGAGATACCCCCGGGATTGCCACCTTTGAGAGGGATTAAGCAACAAATTGATTTGATTTCGGGTGCTACTTTGCCAAACCGTGCTGCTTATAGGACCAACCCTGAGGAGACTAAGGAGATACAACGACAAGTTCAAGACCTTTTGGATCGTGGGTATGTTCGTTAATCACTTAGTCCTTGTGTTGTTCCTGTACTTTTGGTTCCTAAGAAAGATGGTACTTGGCGTATGTGTGTAGATTGTAGAGCCATTAATAATATTACTACTAGGTATCGTCATCCTATTCCTAGGCTAGATGACATGCTTGATGAGTTATGTGGTGCTATAATTTTCACTAAAATTGATTTGCGTAGTGGCTACCATCAAATTAGAATGAAACTTGGAGACGAATGGATAACAGCTTTCAAAACCAAATTTGGATTATATGAGTGGTTAGCAATGCCTTTTGGTTTAACTAATGCACCTAGTACTTTCATGCGCTTGATGAATGAGGTTTTAAGAGCTTTCATTGGCAAATTTGTGGTAGTTTACTTTGATGATATCTTGATTTATAGCAAATCCATAGATGAACATATGAATCATTTGCGTGTTGTTTTTGATGCTTTACGAGATGCACGTTTATTTGGTAACCATGAGAAGTGCATCTTTTGCACGGATCGAGTCTCTTTTCTTGGCTATGTTGTGACTCCACAGGGAATTGAGGTGGATGAGGTGAAGATTGAAGCCATAAAGAGCTGGCCTGTACCAAAAACTATCACACAGGTGAGAAGTTTTCTTGGTCTTGCAGGTTTCTACCGCCGTTTTGTCAAAGATTTCAGCACCATTGCTGCACCTTTGCATGAGTTGACAAAGAAGGGCATTGATTTCCATTGGAGTAAGGTACATCATGAGTCTTTTGATGCTTTGAAGGATAAACTTACACATGCACCATTGCTGTAATTATCTAATTTTGATAAGATTTTTGAGCTTGAATGTGATGCTAGTGGTATAGGCATTGGTGGTGTTTTGATGCAAGAGAGTAAACCTGTTGCATACTTTAGTGAGAAAATTACTGGGCCTATTTTGAATTACTCCACGTATGATAAGGAATTGTATGCACTTGTACATTGTTTAGAGATGTGGCGTTATTATTTGTTGCCCAAAGAATTTGTTATTCATTCTGATCATGAATCACTTAAGTATATTCGTTCTCAATGTAATTTGAACCGTATGATGAGAACATCACACCTATGGATACACGCAACACTCCTCCAACTAAGATGAAAGTTCATGTGCATCACTTGAATTTACAGGTGACTTCGTTTCTAATGTTTTGTTTATGTGATTTTGAGAATAGATTGCTACCTAATGATTTAATTATTGTTAGGAACCATGGAGATGATGATGATATAGCTGAGGAGGTGATTGGAGGCGTGATGGGTCAGCAAGGACGTCCAAGCCAAGGTGGAAGCCCAATCCAAAACCGACTTCGAGTCTGTTTCGGAGCCCAGGACCAGTCTGCACTAAAATGGACGCCCGGGACGCATACGGACTCGGATTTGGACGTTCTGCATATGCCTGGAAACATAACGAAAAGATCTTTCCAACCCAACTGGTCCCATATCAAAATTCGTCGTGAGCCGTCGGCAATAGTTAAAACAAGTCGATGTACAGAATCTGTCCTGGTGCTGCGACACCGTAATCGGTCTTTAGGCCATGTATCGAGTTGAGCCCACTTAGGGCTGCGTCCAGGGGGTCTGGCACGACCCTAGGGTCCTCATATACAGCTGCCGCCTCTTCATTAGGGTTTGAGTTTTGCTTAGATTATTCTGTTCAATACAGTTTTGCCGTCATCACGGTTTGTGAGACCCCAACTTCATGAGATTCATAATACATCTGCAATTGTGTTGCCTTCTTCTTTGTTCTTGCTTGTGTTCTTGATTCGCAGGCAGGGATTAGCCTTCTCGGCGAGGTCAATCATTTTAGGACGGTTGATAACCAGAGGAGACGTCGTGCTGTGATTGCGGGGTTTAGAACGTGTTGTTCTGAAGCCGGATCGATTTGTGTGTCGCCTCCGACCAAATCAACGTATCCAAAACTTTTTGGAAGATCGGGAACCCTTGTTCACATCACCGTAGACATGCTAAATGGATTGAGTTTATTGAGTCTTTTCCTTACATTATTAAACATAAGAAAGGGAAGGATAATGTGATCGCTGATGCTTTATCTAGGCGCTATACTTTATTGTCTCAACTTGATTGTAGAATTTTTGGACTTGAGACAATTAAAGAACAATATGCTGCTGATGTTGATTTTAAGGATGTATTGCTGCATTGTAAAAAAGGTCGTGCATGGAATAAATTTGTGTTGAATGATGGATTCTTGTTTAGAGCTAACCGCCTATTCATTCCAGTTGGTTTCGTTCGTCTTTTGTTGTTACAGGAGGCGCATGGAGGTGGATTGATGGGTCATTTTGGTGCCAAGAAGACGGAGGATATTTTGGCCACACACTTCTTTTGGCCAAGGATGAGGAAAGATGTTGAGCGCTTTGTTGCTCGATGCACTACATGCCAAGGATGAGTAATAGTATTTTTGTTATTGTGGATAGATTTTCTAAGATGGCACATTTTATACCATGTCATAAGACTGATGATGCTAGTTATATTGTTGATCTCTTTTTCAAAGAAATTGTACGTTTGCATGGTATGCCTTCTACTATTGTTTCAGATCGTGATGCAAAATTCTTGAGTCACTTTTGGCGCACGCTTTGGAATAAGTTGGGTACAAAGTTGTTGTTTTCTATAACTTGTCACCCACAAACTGATGGACAAACTGAGGTGGTGAACCGCACTTTGGGTACTATGTTGAGATCTATTTTGAAGAAAAATTTGAAGCAATGGGAAGAATGTTTGCCTCATGTTGAGTTTGCATATAATCGGGCAACATATTCTACTACCAAGGTGAGTCCTTTTAAGGTAGTGTATGGTTTTGATCCCCGTACTCTACTTGATATACTTCCTCTACCTATTCATGAGAGTGTTCATGTTGATGCTAAGGAACGTGCTGAATTTATTTTAAAAATGCATGAGACCACTAGACTTAGCATTGAAAAGATGAATGACAAGTATAAAATTGCTGGTAGTAAAGGTAGAAAAGAAGTAAAACTTGATGTAGGAGATTTAGTATGGTTACACTTCAGAAAAGATAGATTTCTAGATTTGCAAAAGTCTAAATTAATGCCTAGAGTTGATGGTCCTTTCAAAATAATTGAGAAGATTAATGATAATGCATACAAACTTGAGTTGTCTCTCGAGTTCGGGGTTAGTCCTACTTTTAACATTTCAGATTTGAAACCATACTTGGGAGAAGAGAATGAGCTTGAGTCGAGGACGACTCCACTTCAAGAGGGGGAGGATGATGAGGACATCACTCCTAAGGATACATGCAACACTCCTCCAATTCTAGAATTGCAAGGTCCAATGACTAGATCTCATGCACGACGACTAAATTTAGAGGTGAGCTCGTTCCTACATTCTTCATTATATGTCACTTTTGAGAATGGTTTGCTACCTAATGATTATATTGTAATTAGGAACCATGGAGAGGACCAGAAGATGATTGGAGAAGGAATGGGGGACGTGGAGGACAAACAAGGACGTGGAAGCCAAGGTGGAGGCCCAACCAAAATTGACTTCGAGTCCATTTCGGGGCTCAGGACCAGTCTGCACTAAGACGGATTTCCAGGATGCATATGGACTCGGATTTGGACGTTCTACATATGCACAGAAAGATAAGAAGAAGACCTTTCCAATGCCGCCAATCTCATATCAAAAATCGTCCGGAGTCATCAGGAATCGTCAAAACAAGAGAGGGTCCAGAATCTGTTTTGGTGCTGCGTCGCCTGTTTTTAGCCTTTGGGCTTTGTATCTAGTTGAGCCCAATTAGGGGTATGTCCAGAGGGTCTTGCACGACCCTAGGGTCTTCATAAACAGCCATCACCACACCATTAGGGTTTGGGGGTTTTGCTTAGATTATTCTGTTCATAACAGTTTCGCCGTCATCATGGTTTATGAGACCCCAACTTCGTGAGATTCATAATACATCTGTAATTGTGTTGCCTTCTTCTTTGTTCTTGCTTGTGTTCTTGATTCGCAGGCAGGTATTAGCCTTCTCGGCGAGTTGATAACCAGAGGAGACGTCGTGCTGCGATTGCGGGGTTTAGAACGTGTTGTTCTGAAGCCGGATCGATTTCTATGTGGCCTCCGACCAAATCAACGTATCCAGAACCTTTCAGAAGATCGGGAAACCTTGTCCACATCACTGGTTCGAATTCAAGTTGAATATTACATCATTAAGTGATCAAAGTACAGCGGAATATTACAAGTGCATGATTATTTATGAAACAGCGGAAGCAAGTACGATAAAACTACGAGCTCGATAATACAGCATAGTAATAATTCATGCCCGAAGAACCATCACTCTAGCAATACGCAACATCATTGCGGCGGCAAGTCGGACTCCCAGTGGGCAGTCCAACCCTCAGGGACTTGCATGTCCCAGGGCAGCACATCTATAGGCAACTCTATTTCTTCATTACCTGAAAACAACAATGGCACAAAGCCTGAGTACTAATTACTTAGCAAGATATACCCGTCGAACACCTAAACATGCACAGGCTCTAATAGGTGGCTTGTTTGAAAGGACTCGCGCTAAGCAACCTATTAGTTCTATCATGTTTTAATTGCCAATTTAATGGGTTAAACTGAAATGTAACTTTAGTGGCAACAGTAAGATAATAGAACAATACATAAAGTAAGTGCAACAAAAGAGTAGCAATAATCATCAACAACAATAGACATTATAATCAATTCCAAGTATCAAGTGCAACTACGTGATTGGCGCGGTGACCAAGCGGTACTCATTACTGCGAGGGATAGCAATTGCAATCGATTTACACCAGCTGGGGAAAAACTCGAGATGCACGACACATATGCACCAATTAAGGTCGTATATGGCAACCTTTTGCAAGAAAAACACCTACAGCTTAGCCCGGGTGTGGTGACGTCGAGTGGGCATGCCGTTCTGCCAATAGTACTTCATGGTCTGAACCGCCCACTCTAGCAGTAGGAGGGTCAATGACCAACGCACCTTAACCGTCCTCAATGCAAGTGACCTTTAATGCTACATCGATTTACTAGTGCCTATAGGCTAGCATGCATTCGGTACTGTTCAATACTTGATCAAGGGGCCGACCACGGACAGGTCCTAGGTTCGACAAGGCAGGGCTACCACAGTCAACACCCATGTATTGCTACAAACCTACACATGTTTAATCCCTGCCCAGTCATAATATCAAAATAACTTTCTTTTATTAGTTCCTGTTCCAGTGGTCAAGTTCATTCCTTAGTAATAATGGTATTTAACGAGACTAGCAATTACTAAGCATGGCATAACAGTAATGATTCTATCAAGTTCTAAGATAATAGCATAGGTCATTTGGGTATCATGCAAGGTGGGTTTCAATCAACTCCTATGACCTAATGCAACAATAAGTATAGACACTAGTAAGATAAACTAGCAAAATTTTGTAAAAAGGCGAATGTAAATTGGGGCTTGCCTGGATCAACACTAGTGTTAGCAACTTCTAATTCCTGCTCTTGAGGGTCAACGTTCTTCTAAAATTCCTCTTCTGGCTCCTGGTTGTCGTTGCCTATATGATAAAGTTGTATTAACGGCATTATCGAAATACCGTTGATTGCAATGATGTGATGCTTGCAAGCACCTTGTGTTTTAATGTCAATTAAAATTTATTATTATGTTCTCGAAGCCATATGCTTCAGAGAAGTTGGGTTGTTAATTAAGAATTTAGGTATATATATTCTTTTACGCATTTAAACAAAGTCAAAGAGGGATATGAGCAATTTAATTAATTACTTAAGCAAATTTATGTTTCTGGACATGTGTGATTTACTGTGTACACAGAGACCTATATGAGTGATTCTTAGACCAAGTGGCATGGGCAGATAATTTACAGATTAATTACTAGAATTAATCTAAGCACAAACACCAAATAATTTCCACAGCATAATATAATTCATATTTTGCCATACCAAAACTTGGGGTGGTAAATATTCATGTGTTTACTTAGCATGCCAAAAATCAGGACTTAATTCCATTCCTAGAATTTTTGGTGAATTAATTGGTGCTTTAACAATTTAAAGTATTATTAAAAATACATGTACAGAGACTATGATTTATCATTTTCCTAAAATAGGGCAATTCAAAATGAATCTAACAAAATTTGTTTGATTCTCATTGGATTTGAATTCAATTTAATATGGTTTTTCCAAGTTTTTAGCAATTTTTGGCAATTTCTAGACATTTTCTGGTTTAAGGGGTTGCCATGTCGGAGCCACGTGGGTGCCAGGTCAGAGCCGCGTAGGAGCCAACTCGGCTGCCAGTAGGATGCCAGTCAGCGCCTAGTTAGCGCCACCGGAGGGGGCAGAGCCGGTCGGAGGGCTCGCCGGCGAGCGCTCGTGGGAAGGAAACTTGTCGCGAGAGCAAGGAAACGTCATGCGCATCGAGGCGGAGGGGATGGAGGGATTCACGAGGTGGGGTTCTCACCGGAAGGCGGTCAGCGGCAGGGAGCGGCAGAAGGAGAACTTCGGTGACGTCGCGTTTCCGGTAGAGGACACCAAATCGATCTCCGTTTGCTCCCACAGCTTCACGGGAGTCTGCCGAAGGCCTGTGTCAAGTCGGGCTGCGTCGAGGAGGAGCGGAGGGTGGAGCTCGTTATAGAGGCGATGTTGGTTGGCCGGAGCAGAGACAGCGGCCGGGGGAAAAGGAAATTGTCGGGGCCTCGCAAGAGAAAACAAGAGGGAAAAGAGTTAGGAGTGCTCCGTAGTGAGTTGCGGGCACGAGCGAAGAGGAAAGAGAGGACGAGGCATACCGGAGGCCGGGAATTTTGGCCCACGGCAGAGGAGGTCACCGGGAAGTAGGGCCCGGTCCTTTCTATGATTCAAGCTAGGGGTGCGAGGAGCTGCCCATGTGAGGTCGCGAAAAGGGAACAGAGGTCTATGCGCAGGGGTTTGAGGCGTAGCTTCTGAGGGAGGCAGTGAGCGGATGAGCAGCAGCTTCGAGCTTGCTCCGTAATGGCGAAATGGGGAGGCAGAGAGGGAAATGAGAGAGAGCAGAGAGTAGACCGCGAAAGAGAGGTGTGCTTGTGAGCCTTTCGGTGCGCTTTCAAATGGCGTAGAGGGTAGGGGTGGTTGGGGCGTCGGGAGCAAGGAAGGCGGGCGGAATTGAAGCCGTTGCAGCAGCCATGGCGGTGGCATACTGAGGGGGGGAAGAGGCTATTGGGCAAGCTCACGGTTGAGGCCGAGGGGATGGGACAGCACGGGGTTGCAGAGAGGGTGCAGGCGGCACTGTCGCGCGTGGAGTCCCGGGGAAATGAAGGCCGGCAGTGGCGTGCGGAGGAGGAGGAGGAGTCAGGGAAGAACAGTGCCGCGTCGGGCCAATGGGGAAGAAGAAAGGGGATTTTGCTCTGAACCCCCTAAACTTTCTGATCTATTGCAAAAAGGTCCCTGGTCAATGGTATTTTCAATTAAAATAGCTAGGGACCTCCAATTGATTTGGGATTTTGCACATAGGTCCTTGGAGATATTTGTGGTGCTCTGGTGGGACCCAATTGGTCATAATTGTCCTGGAGATTTTTGTATTTACATTCAATTTGTAAAGGTTCCTAGACTTTAATTAATTATTTGGGGTATTTCCACAATTGGTAAAATGCTCTCGGCAGCGATAAATCGGGAGCCGCTCGGAAAGCAGGGTGGTCCTATTCATTATAGGTTTTCATTGATCCATGTAATTATCCATTATGATGCTGTTTAATTAGACTATCTAGTTACGATCTCACTAGTAGATATCTGGCTACGCACCGAATAGTTTTAATTTTAGCTTTGGCTTTAGCTTTGGCTTTAGCTTTGCCTTTGACTTGCACTCTAGTTCAACTTCGCTGGTGTCCCGATTGGCTCAACACCTACGTCGATCGGCTCAACGACTTAGATCCGCAACAATGCCAATCGGCTCAACCCCTGCACCGATTGGCCCAACAACTTAGATCCGCAATAGTGCCGATCGGCTCAACCCTACGCCGATCGGCACAACGACAGAATTGCTATTTGGCGCACCTTTGCGCTGGCCAGTCTCCCCTTCATACAACCTGAACTTGAGAGTAGCCTTGATTAGATCTTTTACTGTTAACTTTGTTTAATTATCCCTAAGGTCTCAGTGGTTTGATAATACCTTGGAATACTCTAAGGGAAAAAGTGCTACAACTGTACACCATCCTCTTGCAGTGTATAAGTGGGTGCGTAGTAACGACCAACACCTGTCCCAGGGTGGTGAAAGCTTTTGTTGACCTCTATTGTCTTGGACCCTACATAAGACGAGAACGTCCACGAGGAGGCCTCTGTCCCTTACATTCCGATCGTGGTATCAATGAAGTGGCTGCTAATACTTGGCCAAATAAAGGAGTGCGATGTCTCGAGCTTCATCTATTTGGTCCATTGCATCCTTGAGTGACAGTTTGTTGCCCTCATTGTTGTAAGCGTGTATTCATGGCGCACCGTAGTTGAGATCCATAGGAAAGATTGCTTCAGATCCATAGACCATGAAGAAGGGTGTGAAACCAGCCACGAGAAGGCTCTAGAGCACAGCGTGGAGCTCGACTGCCCATCGTCCACTAAATTGTTACAAGCAGTTAAAAACAACAGTAGGGTTGAAGATTCGGGGCTTCAACCCTTGGAGTATCATGCCATTTTCTCGCTCAACCTGGCCGTTAGTCTTAAGATGGGCGATGGCGGCCCAGTCGACGTGAATGTGATAGTCGTTGTAGAACTTTAGTAATTTCTTCCTTGTGAACTGCGAGCCATTATCCGTGATTGTGGATTCCAGGACCCCAAATCGGTGAGTAATGTCAAGGAAGAATTTGACTGCACCATGTGGCACTCGCGCGGAGGGTCGTAGCACCCTACGCAGCTACCGAAGTCAGAGTCGGCCCCTAGAGACACCATGTCGAGGAGGTCGAAGAGGGACTCGTTCGGACTAAAGATGGCAATGTGTAAGCTTCATGACCATTGATGATTGGATCCCCGTGGTATGGATGTTTTGGTGATAGATGACAACTATGAAATTATGGGCTAACATCTACACGAGTGTTGTCTTTGTAGGAACCGTCTCTTAACTCTATTGCAAATCATATGGATGATGGTTGCCTTGGCGATTGATGACAATGACCGTAAGCATGGAGGCTTGTGAACTTGATGAAGTCCAGGGGTTGATGGAGATGGATCAAAGTGGAGGACAAGCTCTGGTGCAAGCGTTTGGAACACTTGACTAGCTGTTAGGGCTTTGAGTCCATAGGAAAAACCGGACTATCAAGGGGGTCTAGGTTATTCTCTTAGGTCATGTCTAGTCGGTGATGTCCAAGGTTGCTCAGTGAAATCACAAGCACTAGATGATAGTAGAGAAGCCAAGGAGCTGTTCGGAGAAGCCGGGAAATAAAGTCAAGCGAGGACGAAAAGTTTCAGCTTCTCGACATAGAGACTGAATAGAGAGGTCTGTAGAGACCGGACTATACGGTCACTATGGGGAGTTGTCCAGGACTTAGAGTGAGAAGCAGGTTTCTATTAGCAAGAGACTCTGTACAGATTGGATGGTCCGGTCTATTGATCGGACAGTCTGGTCGGCAGGAGTGCAGGAATGGCAGAAGAGCTTCGGGCGCAGAATGTTTCTGGACTGGAGAGAGAAATGGACCGGACGGTCCGGTCTACGGACCGGACAGTCCGGTTAGTACAGGATTTTGCCTGGACAGTGAAGCCAACGGCTAGGAGAGCCGTTACCAGAGTGACCGGACGGTCCGGTCAGGCAATGACCAGACATTCCAGTCTGGATGTCCAGAAAGGCAATTTCGTGGAGCAACGGCTAGTTTGAGGTTGGGAGCCTATATAACTTCATTGCTGGGGTCTTAGAGACCTCTCTTGGCTAGTAGAATACCTGAGAGCATTTGGTAAGGTCCAAGATTAAAAGAGGAGAGCACTAGGAGGAGATATTGCATATCTCGAGAGTGCTAGAGAAGATTAGCTTGAGCATCTTGCACATCTAAGGCTAGGGTGTCCTTGAGGGTGTGATCTAGATTGTTACTCTTGGTCTATTGGAAAACCTAGACCGGTTAGGTGTCGGTGATCGAGCCTATCATGATCGGTTGTGAAGGCCATCACACGTTTGTACACGGTTTGAGCCCGTCGTTGAAAGGGGCATCACTAGTGAGCGCCCGTGTTGGCTCAGGAAGTCTGGCAAGTTCTCAAGGGAGACGAGCTTGTGCTTTGTGCAGCGGTGACGCACACCGTGTCTTCACTCTAGGAGTGATTGTGGGCTCGTGGGCGAGAACTCCACTTTGTGGTAGGAGGGACCGAGAGTCCGGTTGGAGTGGTCCAATGAGGATTAGGGGAAGGCGCCATCCTTCCGAGACCTCGGGAAAAATCATGAGCATTCCTTGACCCTTCTCTTTACTATTCCGCAATTGTGTGCTCTAGTGAGTAGGGTGACTTGTGGCTTGCATAGGCTAGTGTGATTGGCTTCCGCTCTTTATCATATCATGAACACTAGCATGTGTAGGATCTTAACCTACTAGAATTGCTTAGGTTTCTTATCTCGTTAGACTCAAGTAGTGAAATTTGAAGTAATTGGATTCGTGATTGGCTTACCAATTCACCCCCCCCCCCCCTCCCCCTCTCGGTATGCCTTCGGTCCTTACAAGTGGTATTAGAGCCTAGTGCTCATCTTTGAGGCTTCACGGCCTTGAGTAAGGATGCTGGGACCGGCGGGGAGTGTTCTATATTCAATGGTGAGGACTATGCATGTTGGAAGGCTCGCATGCAAGCCTACCTTCGGTCCCTTGATCCAGGGATTTGATCGGTTACTCACGAGTCCGATGCGGATATGAACCTACTTGAGCCTGACTATGTTAAGTGTAATGCTAAGGCCAAGAATGCTTTGTTTACTTGCATCTCTAAGGATGTTTTTGCTCAGCTAGATGCTAGTTCCACAGCACATGGTATCTGGACTGAGATTCAGGTGCTCTATGAGGGCACCAGTGATGTCAAAGAGGAAAGATACTATGTGCTGAAGAACAAGTATGATAACTTCGCTAGATTGCCACATGAGAGAGCTAATACTGTTCATTCTCGTTTTCATGTACTAGTGGAGGAGATCAATGCACTTGGGTATGATTTCAAGATGAACCCCGTCGAGGTGATAAGAATATTCTTGAGGCTATTCAAAGACCCCAAGTATGAGTCCATCATCACCTTCATCTTGCAAGGTGACCTCAAGACCAAGACCATGAAGGATGTACTTGGCAAGATCAGCGCCTTCGAGAGCTACCAATTGGGGTTGGATGATCCTCAACCATCCAATCTTGCTCTACCGGCCGACAAGCAAGAATCTAGCAAGAGCCAGAAGAACAAGAAGAAGGTGATCATTGAGGATGATGATGAAGAAGAAGATGATGAGGGTGACTTGACTGAGGACTTGGCTCTTCTTGATGAGAACATCACAGCTATGGATAAACGCAATACTCCTCCAACTAAGATGAAAGTTCATGTGCATCACCTGAATTTACAGGTGACTTCGTTTCTAATGTTTTGTTTATGTGATTTTGAGAATAGATTACTACCTAATGATTTAATTATTGTTAGGAACCATGGAGATGATGATGATATAGCTGAGGAGGTGATTGGAGGCGTGATGGGCCAGCAAGGACGTCCAAGCCAAGGTGGAAGCCCAATCCAAAACCGACTTCGAGTCTGTTTTGGAACCCAGGACCAGTCTGCACTAAAACGGACGCCCAGGACGCATACGGACTCAGATTTGGACGTTCTACATATGCCTGGAAACATAACGAAAAGATCTTTCCAACCTAACTGGTCCCATATCAAAATTCGTCGCGAGCCGTCGGCAATTGTTGAAACAAGTCGATGTACAGAATCTGTCCAGGTGTTGCGACACCGTAATCGGTCTTTAGGCCATGTATCGAGTTGAGCCCACTTAGGGCTGCGTCCAGGGGGTCTTGCACGACCCTAGGGTCCTCATATAAAGCCTCCGCCTCTTCATTAGGGTTTGGGTTTTGCTTAGATTATTCTGTTCGTAACAGTTTCGCCGTCATCATGGTTTGTGAGACCCCAACTTCGTGAGATTCATAATACATTTGCAATTGTGTTGCCTTCTTCTTTGTTCTTGCTTGTGTTCTTGATTCGCAGGCAGGGATTAGCCTTCTCGGCGAGGTCAATCGTTTTAGGACAGTTGATAACCAGAGGAGACGTCGTGCTGCGATTGCGGGGTTTAGAACGTGTTGTTCTGAAGTGGGATCGATTTGTGTGTTACCTCTGACCAAATCAACATATCTAGAACCTTTCAGAAGATTGGGAACCCTTGTCCACATCACTTCTCATGAGGAAGATGAAGAACTTAAAGAATAAGTTTGCTTCCAAGTCAAGGGGCAAGTGTTTCAATTGTGGCTCAAAGAATCACTTTTTGCGAGAGTGCCCAAAGCCCAAGAAAGAAGCATTCAAGTCACAAGATTCAAGTGAAGAAGAAGAAGAAGATTCCAAGGCCAAGCACAAGAAGAAGAGATACTTCAACAAGGACAAGAGCAAAGGCAAAGGCAAAGCTCAATACTGCAAGAAGAAGTTCTCTCACAAGGCACTTGTTGGAGAGTGGACAAGCGACAACTCAAGTGATGAGTCCTCTTCCTCAAGTGATGAAGAAGTGGCCGGTCTAGCCATGATCAAGACCACACCTCCACGAGATCTTCCTCCACCTCCCACGTGCCACATGGCCGCGAGCCAACTTGGGGAGAGTGAGGATGAGAGCAGCAATGATAGCGATGATGAGGAGCACACGTGTGCCAAGTTATGGAGCATGCTTGAGCAAACCTATCACATCGCCATCAAAAAGTCTAAGATGTTGGAGGTGGTAAGAAAAGAGTGTAACTTGGCTATGGACCGTGTTGGTGAACTTGAAAGTGAGCCCAAGGACCTTGTCACATCTCATGAGGCCCTAAACAAGAGTTATGACAAACTCAAGGGTGATCATATAGAGCTTCATGAGAAGTACAAGGCCCTCGAGATCACTTATGAGGCCATCAATATTGAGAACCTTGCCTCTCTATCCTCTAGTTCATCAAAGAGTGATGCTTCTACTATGTGTGATGAACTAACAACCTCGATCGAGGTTTCTTCTCTTGAGCCATTTGTTTTAGAGGACTATCACAAGCTCAAGGAAGAGAGGAAGATGGTGATGGACGACTTTGAGAGGCTCACACGTGGTAGAGCCATCCACAAGGAGATTCTTGGGAGGAACCTTGTGAACAATGTCTCCCACCGAGGACTTGGCTCATATCCTGCCGCCATCAACATCATAGGGACGAGTGATTCCATCCCCGCACGGATCAAACCCCTTATTGCCGTTGACTACTATTGCATGTGGTGTTGCAAGGATCGCCACGTCACCAAGGATTGTCCCATGGTGAGAAGTTCTATTGTTTTGCCTAATGCTAACTTGTTCTATGAGAACACGCACTTCAAGCTTTTTAGGAACAAGGATGGCAAGGTGAAAGCTAAGGCCTTGGGACCACCAAACAAGAAGAGGAAGGTCAAGAGCATATGGGTGCCTAAGTGCATTGTTGATCTTGAGAGATCGGCTACGTACAAGTGGGTGCCCAAGAACAAGATCTAGATGGTGGTGGTGGTGGACCGAGCGCTTTCATGAAGATCATGCAAAGTCCACCACAAGTGACATGGACCTCAATGACCTAATTACTCATGAGGGAGGTAACTGTGTTTGTTCTTTGTAGTTGTAGTGTGTTTTTCTTTCTCTTGCATTGCATGGTAATAACTATACATAGTGCCAGGGGGAGTCTGGTCGTAGAGACCGTACCGTCTGGTCTGCAGAAGGCCAGCAGACCCAAAGTGATTGGATAGTCCAGTGTAGTGACCGTACCATCCGGTCAATTTGCCTGATCATGCAATGCGAGTCCTGATCTGAACCATTGATCTGTCCTTAATTGATCTCGGCCTTGCCTTTGACCTAGGTCAAAATCTCTTGGACGTATCCCTGTTCATCGTCCCGACGCCGAGTTCGTGTCCTTGACACCATCGCCGCCTCCTTCATCATCGACCTTGTCGTGCTGCCTTGCCCCCGCGCCAGCGCCGCTGCTTCGCCACCACCTCCGCACGCCGCCGCGCTTGTGCATAGCCGCCACAGCTCCCGCGCGCTCGCGCTGCCGCACCCGCGCGCCTCCAGAGCCATCGTGCGCCGCCGCCTCGTCCCAACGAGCCACCACCAAGCAGCATCACCGAGCCGCCACCGCGCAGCATCACCGAGCCACCGCCGCCATGTCCTCTCTATTGCATGCACACCCAGGCAATCCCTCACCGAGCTCCACCGTCCTAGGGCAAAATTCAAAGCTTTCCCTAATCTCCATTGCCGGCAAGCCAAAGGACCGAGCTTTAGGCGATCGGTTGCGTTTCTCCTTCCAGTTTCGGCTTCGACTTCCTCAGGGTATCGTGCTTATCATCCTTTCATCAAGATATGCCCTATGAGAAACCATCTAGAAATGTGCCATGGTTTGCTATACTTGTGATGAGGAATTGACTTAAGCGGATTTGGTGTTTGAGTTGAAATGCGGAAATCCAGGGATTGCATGGGTTTGCATATCATGGTTATGACTAACCTGAGTTGGTGGAGATATTGGTGATGTTGCAGGAGATGGGAAATGTGTTTGCTTGTCTCATGATGTGTAGGTCATTGGAGTCGACTTGGTGGTCAATGATGAGAGGATCGGGCACAAGTAGGGGACTTGGGGCCAGACGATCGGGATGCCGGGTGAAGTCAAGGGTGATCCACAACGTACACATGGAGAGGCAAGAAGCACGGACGGTTTCACGGTTGAGCCTCAAAACCGTGGTGGTGATGAAGACGGTGTGTTGACCAAGTCAAGGTGAACGGAATGCCGATGCAAGTGACAAGGGGGCCCGATGGACAGGGACTGGGAGAGACTTGCCGGTGGTCAGGATCGTGGGACAAGGTGACACGTGTCGACATCGAGAAGTCATGCTTTGAGAAGCGTGCAAGGCGGTTTCCCGGTTTGGGCCTCAAAACCGATGGCGGTGGTTGGTGGTGCACGTGGCACCATCACAGAGCTTGCTTCGAGATGAAGCAAAGATGTGAAGCATCCGATGGCATTCGGACGATGAGGAAAAAGATGGACGGTTATGCCCCCGGTGGTAGGTGGGTGTGTTATGTAGGTCAAGGGTAGAGTGGTCATGTGGACAATAGACCCTAGGCCTATATAAGGAGAGGTGTAGCTTGTGGGAGAGGTGCCTCTCTTTCCATTAGCCTTGTGTTAGGACTCTATTCAAAGTGCTAGGAGAGGACTTCATGTTTGAGATGAGAGTAGTGGGTGTGTGAGAGACATCTCTTGCTCTTCCAAATAGTGGGAGGAAGAGGATGGCTTCCTAGCCTTGTACCTATGGATCTTGTAAGCACCTTTCTATGATATGAGAAGTATTTTCGTGCTCAAGATTTCCCTCTTCACTTAAATCCCGAAATTCCCTTTTTCCTATTTTCGGAAGCATTTTCGTGGTGATTTTTTATCTCACTTTTGGACGAGTTTTTGGCTCGGATTTCTTGAGAAACTTGTCGCTAGGATGAGCCTGGATAATCCTCTATGGATCCTTGATGGAATTATTGGCCCTAGCACCTTCGATTTGAAGGATTTCTCAAGTTTCCCCTTTTTGGTGTTCTTGGCATGAGATCTGAAATTCGTGATGATTTCTTGAGCCAATTGAGTTGATCTCCTAGGATTAGGGTCGTGATGTGATGAGGATTCACTGGTCCAAAAATCGCATCATTTGGAGTTTGTTTGATTGAGTTTTGGAGAGGATTTGAGAAGATCCTGAGAGATTTTCTGTTCTGTCGGGGGTCGACCGGCACTGCCGATGAACAGGACCCACACTGCCGATTGGTCTAGTCTATAGGTTCTAGTGCGACAGCATCCCACACCGGCACTGCCGATAGGTGGGACCAGCACTGCCGATGACGCGCACCAGCACTACCAATAGGCGTGATCGGCACTGCCGATGCCCTCCGGCACTATCGATGGCAGGGATCGGCACTGTCGATGGGAGTTCAGTTCTGAACTGTTGAGGATTGCTTCTTCCCTTTTTGTTTCCGCTGTGTTTCTTTGGTGTGGTTGATCACTCCTAGGGCTAGTACACCACAAGTTGGTGTGTGTAGTCTTGGTGATCGATTTAGAGGTTAGCTTGGCTTGTTTTTGGGATATAGGCCAAGTTCTCCAGTAGAATTTTATTAGGCTCCCATTCACCCCCCCCCCCTCCCTCTAGTCGCCTTCTCGGTCCTTCAATTGGTATCAAAGCTGGTTTGATCACTAGTTGACCTTCACTGGCTTTGTGATCCGAAGGCGACATGGAGAAGCGCGCTGTCAAGCTGTGGATGTTCGATGGAGAGGACTTCCCCTACTGGAAGTCACGGACCAAGGCGTATCCGCTGAGTTAAGGACGTGCAATTTGGGAGATTGTTGATCAGGAGTATGCCATACCACAAGACCTGAACACTGCATCTGCAGGTGAGTTACTCAGGTATGAGAACAACTCCAAAGCTGTCAATATTCTGCTTTTGGCACTTGGTAGGAGCGAACATGATAGGGTTGCACACCTTGACACTGCTCATGCTATTTGGGATAAGCTCTGCACTTACCATGAGGGTACCAACCAGGTCAAGTCTATGTGTAAGGATATTTACAATAGACAGTACCAAACCTTTGCACAGAAACCGGGCGAGTCACTAGATGACATTTTTCGTAGGTTTGAGGCAATTGTGTGCAACTTGCGGGCTTGTGGTACCCTTGTGTACAATGATAATGATAGAGCTAAGCAACTGCTGTACTCACTTGATGAAAATGTTTGGGGGGTTAAAATTGCTGCTCTAGAAGAAACTGCTGAAAGGGTGATCACAGTTATGCTTCTCATGGAACTAACCCCTCACTTGACAAGTCTTCCCTGGAGTTTGCTTTGTCTTCTCTTGTTGTAGCTTCCGATGAACAGATGGAGTGCATTCCTGACGAGGAGTTGTCCTTGCTCACAAGGAAGTTCAGGAAGTTCTACAACAACCGGAAGGAGAGAGGAGGAGGTGGTTCAAGAACCTGCTTCGAGTGCGGTGACCCGGGACACTTCATCGCTGATTGTCCTAAGAAGAAAAAGAAGGCTGGGTACCGCGACAACAACACTGAAGACTTCAAGTAGAAGAAGAACCACTTCTACAAGAAGGGCAAGAACTCCAAGAAGTTCACCAAGGCCATTGCGCGCGCCTGCGTTGCCGCCTTGAGCGATGTCGACCTCACATCAAGCGAAGGCCTTTCAAACTCAGAGGAGGAGGTTGAAAAGCCACGAGTCAAAAGGAAGGATGACTTCACCGGGCTTTGCTTCATGACAAAGAACGACCATGACACCGACTCTAGATCCGACTCCGACACAAGCGAGGTACCTCCCACAATCGATGAGCTCTCTTCTAAACTTGATCATTTGCGCGATGTTCTTCTCATGCAAGATGATAAGCTTCGCAGTGCTGTTCATGAGGGTAGAGAGCGGTTCGCTTAAGTCTAAGTTGGAGAGTGCTGATTTTGAAATTGCTTCGCTTAAATCCAAGCTTGCTCGTGAGGACATTGTTGTTGAGTGTGAGTCCTGTCAAGTTGTGATGAGTGATTTTGCACAGAGGGAGAGTGTGTATGCTCAAGTTGCCAATCAGCTTGAGAGTGCTCTCAAGGAGCTTGATGAGTTCAAAGCTAGACCAACTCTTTTGGGTGCATGCCAGAAGTGCCCCAAGCTCACAGATGAGTTGGAAGCTCAGTCCCTCAAAGTCAAAGAGCTTGAGTCCAAGTTGCTTCATAAGACTCGCTCTAAGGTCCTTCCACCACCATGTGAGGTGTGTGTCTCTCTTAAGGACAAGCTTGTAATCACTAGGGAGGAAAACAAAGCCTTAGTTCAGGAAAATGACTATCTTGTGTCTAGGCTCCAGAGAACCCTAGTGAGTGAAGAGAAGATTGAGAGTGATTTGGCAAGAGTGAAGGAGAGTGCTTCTAGATCAACCTATAACTTGGGTTTGGGATTTGAGAGGTGTGACAAGTAGATTGAGAATGTGGGTAAGTTTGTACCTAGCTCCAGCTACAAGGATGAGGAAAATACCATCAAACCCACTGACACATACTATCCACCCAATCCAAAACCCTCCTTCAACCCAAAGCAAATAGAGAAGTCAAAACCCAAGCCTGCAATGCAAACCAAGCCTAATCCTAAGGGTGTCTACATTTGCATGTTTTGTGGTCGCAAGGGCCACTTGGATGAATTCTGTTATAGGCGTAAGAGGATAGAGAGGAAGCAAGCTGAGTTGACTAGGGATGCTTTTTATGATGATTTTGTTGACTTTCAGCCTCGCTCTTTTTCTCGTGCCTATCGTGGACAGGGTCATTCCTCATATGGCTTTGATTCATGAAACAGAGGCTTTGCGCAGCAGTGCTTTGGCGCCCCACGTTTTCCCCATCGTGGTGAGCGTCACTCGTGTGGGTTTGGCTTTCACACAGATGATTTCTATCCTCACAACTCAAGGTTTGAGTCAAGACTCTTTAACAGGCCACGTTTTCCCCATCGTGGTTCTCGTCCCATGCGTTCGAATGATAAAGTGCAAAGAATTGTGATGACTACTACCGGTCGTATGGTTAAGTGCTGGATTCCCAACTGCTTTTTGACTAACCCTAGCACTGAGCCATCGACTTTCACTTCTCGTTCTTTGTAGGCAGCAGGTGGAGGCTTGGAGAACAAGTGGTTATTGGATTCTGGGTGTTCGCGCCACATGACCGGAAATGCAAAGTGGTTCTCCAGCCTCACTCCCTTGAAGCGTCGGGAGTATGTGACCTTTGGAGATGACAAGAGAGGAAGAGTGAAGGGAAGGGGCGCGGTAAAGGTAAATGAGAACTTCACTCTCAATGATGTTGGTTTGGTTGAGTTTCTCAAGTACAATCTCCTCTCTGTCTCTCAGCTTCTTGATGTTGGTTTGGAAGTGCGCTTTAAGTTGAATGCTTCTTGTGTTCTTGATTCAAGTGGTTCCTTGGTTTGTGGGATTTCTCGTATTGGCAGAGTTTTTTAGGCTGATTTTGCTGGTTCTCCTGGTTCTCACAAGTGCTTGTTTGCTCAATCTTCTTCTGAGCTCTGGAAATGGCATAGGAGACTGGGTCACATGAGCTTTGACTTGTTATGTCGCTTGAGTGGCCTAGGTTTGATCCAAGGATTGCCTAAGCTCAAATTTGATAAGGATTTGGTTTGCGCTCCTTGTCGTCATGGGAAAATGATTGCCGCTTCTCATCCACCAATTAATTTGGTGATGACTGAACGCCCTGGAGAGTTGCTTCATATGGACACTGTTGGTCCTTCTCGGGTTCGTTCGGCGGGTGGGAAGTGGTATGTTCTTGTGATTGTTGACGACTACTCTCGCTACTCTTGGGTCTACTTTCTTGAGAGCAAGGATGAAGTATTTCATCACTTTCGGAGCTTAGCTTTGAGGTTGTTCAAGGAACTCCCCGGTGCATTACGAGCAATTCGCAGTGATAATGACACCGAGTTCAAGAACTCCTCCTTTGATGCTTTCTGTCTTGAGCATGGCATTAAGCATCAGTTTTCAGTACCTCGGTTTCCCTAGCAGAATGGTGTGGTTGAAAGAAAGAACAGAACCTTAGTGGAGATGGCCCGGACGATGCTCGATGAGCATAGGACTCCGAGGCGGTTCTGGGCTGAGGCCATTAGCACTGCTTGCTATATTTCCAATCGGATTTTCTTGCGCTCAATTCTTAATGTGACTTCTTATGAGCTGCGTTTTGGGAGAAAGCTCTCGGTTTCTCATTTGCGTGCCTTTGGTTGCAAGTGCTTTATTCTCAAGCGTGGCAATCTTAATAAATTTGAGTCCAGATCTTCCAATGGAATCTTTCTTGGTTACTCTCTTCATGGTCATTCCTACAGAGTTTTGAATTTGGAGACTAACACCATCGTAGAATCCTGTGATATAACCTTTGATGAATCAAACTCTTGTGCAAGGAATGTGATTGAGTCTGCAGGTGACAAGGAGATGAAGGAGAGCATCTTTGTAGAAGAGGACCTACAGGGCTTGGATGATGATGATGAGTTATTCCATCCCACATCCGAGCTTGTTCCTGCTGCTACCACTACTCCAGCAGAGGGTCCAGAAGCTTCTACATCGACTTCAGCAGCTGTCGAGCAAGCTCCAGTTGTGGTTGAGGGGGAGGTACACTCTGAGAGAGAGGCTCCTCACAGCATCCAGCGTCAACACCCACCTCAACAGATGATCGGTAATCTCTATGAGAGGACAACAAGGTCAAGGTCTGCACATCTTGCTTGCTTTACTAATTCTCTCTTTGTTGCAAACTTTGAACCCTGGGATGTTGGACACGCACTATCTGATGAACATTAGGTTAATGCCATGCATGAGGAGTTGGAAAACTTTGAGAGAAACAAAGTGTGGACCCTTGTAGAGCCTCCTAAAAATGTCAATGTCATAGGAACCAAGTGGGTGCTCAAAAACAAACATGGGGAGGATGGTGAGGTTGTGAGAAATAAGGCTAGGCTAGTTGCTCAAGATTTTAGCAAAGTGGAGGGCTTAGATTATGGTGAAACCTTTGCTCCTGTTGCTCGCATAGAAGCCATTAGGATCTTGCTTGCATTTGCTGCCTCCAAGGGCATTAGACTCTATCAAATGGATGTCAAGAGTGCTTTCCTAAATGGTTTCATAGAGGAAGAAGTGTATGTGAGGCCACCCCCTGGCTTTGAGCACCACAAATACCCAAACTGTGTGTACAAGCCTCAGAAGGTTTTGTACGGGCTAAAGCAAGCACCTAGGGCATGGTATGCTAGGCTTAAGACCTTCTTGCTAGAGCGTGCGTATGTCATGGGGTGTGTTGATAAAACCTTATTCACTCTTAAGCATGGCAATGACTTTCTAATGGTTTAGATTTACGTGGATGATATCATCTTTGGTGGTTCCTCTCACGCTCTTGTGTCCAGGTTTCAGGAAGCTATGGAGAGTGAATTTCAGATGTCGATGATGGGAGAGCTCACCTTCTTTCTTGGGCTTCAAATCAAGCAGTGCAAGCAAGGCACTTTCATACATCAAGTCAAGTACATGAAGGATCTCCAGAAGAAGTTCGACATGGTCAATGTGAAGCCGTTGTCTACACCAATGTCCACTAAATGGCTCTTGACCCTGATGAAGACTGTGAAGCGGTGGATCAAAGGGAGTACAGGAGCATGATTGGCTCCCTCTTGTACCTGACAGCGACAAGACCCAACATACACTTTGCGGTGTGTCTTTAGGCTCGCTTTCAAGCTTCCCCAAGGGTGACTCATCGCAAGGCTGTCAAGCGCATCTTCAGGTATCTCAAATACACCCTTGAGTTTGGTCTTTGGTACTCTGTATCTTCATCTCTTGATCTCATTGGGTATTCGGATGCGGACTTTGCTGGGTGTAGAATTGATAGGAAGAGCACTTCTGGTACTTGCCATTTCTTAGGTACTTCTTTGATCTATTGGTCTTCTCGTAAGCAGTCAAGTGTTGCCCAATCCACCACAGAGGCTGAGTATGTAGCTGCTGCTAGCTGCTGCTCACAAATCCTATGGATTGTATCTACCATGAGAGACTATGGGTTGACTTTTAAGGGTGTTTCACTCATGTGTGATAACTCCAGTGCCATATGCTTAGAAAAAAACCCAGTCCAACATGGTAAGGTCAAACACATCAATGTGCGATTCCACTTCCTGAGAGACAATGTTGAGAAGGGGGATGTTGAGCTCCAATACATTGATACCAAAAACCAACTAGTTGATATCCTCACCAAGCCCCTAGATGCTTCGAGACATGCTTTTCTTCGGGGGGAACTTGGTGTTTGTCATCCCTATGGCATCATTTGAGGGGGAGTTGGTTTTCTCTTGTATATATGTATCTTACCCTTTTCGCATTGCATCTCATATGTAATATATGCATTGGTAGATGAGCTTTGATTCTTATGCTTTCTTGCATTTCTCTTTGCTATGATTGAGCTTGAGCTAAGTTGTGTGGATGTGATGGTAATCTCTCATGCTTAGATTTTCTAGATGGCTTGTTATAAACTCATGTGAGCAACTTGCTATTCTTAAAGGTAAACTGAGCTTCTTGTGAACCTTATGATCTAATCTTGCTAAAACTTGCTCACCATATGTATAATTGCTTTTATCCTTGTTGAAGCTTGCATTAAGGCTAGTCTAGAGGATGTCTTGGCTTTGGCACCTTGTGTTTGCGAAATGGAAGGCTTTGCAAATGTTTAGCTCATGATGAAACATTGTGGGAACGTGTGTTCCTTTTGCCGCAAAGGCATGCTCTTTTGTCTTGTGCATAATCTTGAAAAAATCTGCTAAGTGCTTTGATCAAGAATTACTCAATAATGCTAAATCCAAACACTATGACTTGAAGCCTCGAGGTGTTTGCCGTACCCAGTCGTGCGACCCTCCACATGGATAAGAGGACACATGAGGATAAACTATAATCACTTGATCAACTGAGTCTCTGTTTCATATGTAAGCGTTTGTAGAGCTCATTTTCTGCGAATGCTTGTTGCCCTTGTTGAGATTGAAACTGGCTAGATTCTTATGAGTCACTTGGTGCCTGTTTTGCTTGGGATGAGAGTACTTACACATGTGGTGGCAGATTTTCTCATGATAAGCAAAATTTGATTCTATCTAAGCTAGTCAATCTTTCTGCTTAGCCTGTATAGCTCATGGTGTTTATGCCTTGCTATCTATTTTTGATCTTTGCATGATTGGGAGCTATTGCCTTTACACTTCATGGCACTATGGTTATGGTTAGCAAAGTTAAATGCTTGTTTGCATAATTGTTGAAGCTCCTTAGGTTTGCATTTTCATGCATTGCATGTTTGCTTGTTCTTTTGCCTCTTTGATGAGTTCATTGCCAAAGGGGGAGAAAATTTTGGGGTCATGCACAAATAATGCTAAGAAACTCATATGATCCGTTTTGCACTACATGAGACCTACCACAACTTGAGGGGGAGCATATCATGATCTTGAGCGGTTTCTTGCACTTTTCACATTCTTTGCGTCTCAAGTCGCTTTCTTTGCCAACTCTTGGTTTTGTGATCCCTACTTACTAGATGGCTTGTTTTCACCTTTTCTTTGGGTTTGGCCATTTGGATGTGCTTATTCGGCTTCGCATTTCAATCTCTAATCTTTGTGCATTTGGTGTTGTCAATGTACTCATCAAGGGGGAGATTGAAAAACCATGTGGAAATGTGCCATGGTTTGCTATACTAGTGATGACTAATTGACTTAAGCGGATTTGGTGATTGAGTTAAAATGCGGGAATCCAGGGATTGCATGGGTTTGCATATCATGGTTACGACTAACCGGAGTTGGTGGAGATATTGGTGATGTTACAGGAGATGGGAAATGTGTTTTCTTGTCTCATGATGTGTAGGTCACTGGAGTCGACTTGGCGGTCAACGGCGAGAGGATCGGGCACAAGTAGGGGACTTGGGGCCAGACAATCGGGATGCCGGGTAAAGTCAAGGGTGATCCACACCGTACACATGGAGAGGCAAGAATCACGGACGGTTTCGCGGTTGAGCCTCAAAACCGTGGTGGTGATGAAGACGGCGTGTTGACCAAGTCAAGGTGAACGGGATGCCGGTGCAAGTGACAAGGGGGCCCGATGGACAGGGACTATGAGAGACTTGCCGATGCTCAGGATCGCGGGACAAGGTAATATGGGTCGACATCGAGAAGTCGCGCTTTGAGAAGTGTGCAAGGCAGTTTCCCGGTTTGGGCCTCAAAACCGGTGGCGGTGGTTGGTGGTGCACATGGCACCATCATGGAGCTTGCTTTGAGATGAAGCAAAGATGTGTAGCGTCCGATGGCATTCGAGCGATGAGGAAAAAGATGGACGGTTATGCCCCCGATGGTAGGTGGGTGTGTTATGTAGGTCAAAGGTAGAGTGGTCATGTGGACAATAGACCCTAGGCCTATATAAGGAGAGGTGTGGCTAGTGGGAGAGGTGCCTCTCTTCCCATTAGCCTTGTGGTAGGACTCTATTCAAAGTGCTAGGAGAGGACTTCATGTTTGAGATGAGAGTAGTGGGTGTGTGAGAGACATCTCTTGCTCTTCCAAATAGTGGGAGGAAGAGGGTGGCTTCCTAGCCTTGTACCTATGGATCTTGTAAGCACCTTTCTATGATATGAGAAGTATTTTCGTGCTCAAGATTTCCCTCTTCATTTGAATCCCGAAATTCCCTTTTTCCTATTTTCAGAAGCATTTTTGTGGTGATTTTCAATCTCACATTTGGACGATTTTTGGCCCGGATTTATTGAGAAACTTGTCGCGAGGATGAGCTAAGATAATCCTCTATGGATCCTTGATGGAATTATTGGCTCTAGCACCTTCGATTTGAAGGATTTCTCAAGTTTCCCCTTTTTGGTGTTCTTGGCACGAGATCTGAAATTCATGATGATTTCTTGAGCCAACTGAGTTGATCTCCTAGGATTAGGGTCGCAATGTGATGAGGATTCACTGGTCCAAAAATTGCATCATTTGGAGTTCGTTTGATTGAGTTTTGGAGAAGATTTGAGAAGATCCCGAGAGATTTTCTATGCTGTCGGGGGTCGACCGGCACTGCCGATGACCAGGACCAGCACTGCCAATTGGTCCAGTCTATAGGTTCTAGTGCGGCAGCATCCCGCACCGGCACTGCCGATAGGTGGGACCAACACTGTAGATGACGCGCATCGGCACTGCTGATAGGCGTGACCGGCAGTGCCGATGGGAGTTCAGTTCTGAACTATTGAGAATTGCTTCTTCCCTTTTTGTTTCCGCTGTGTTTCTTTGGTGTGGTTGATCACTCCTAGGGCTAGTACATCACAAATTGGTGTGTGTAGTCTTGGTGATCCATTTAGAGGTTAGCATGGGTTGTTTTGGGGATATAGGCCAAGTTCTCCTGTAGAATTTTATTAGGATCCTATTCACCCCCCCCCCCCCTCTGGTCCTTCACCCTAATTATTGAGCAATTCCCTTAATTAATGCAAATAGATTAAATGCCCATGTTTAGTTACATTGATTAGGTAATTTAGCTCAACCTAGTCTGTAATTAATTCCATGTCTATCTGTTAATTGCATGCCTAGGGTTCATCTTCTGTCTAGTCTACAGTTAGATCTTATTGCTATTATTTGACTGTACACTAGATGACTTGCACCAGCCACATATAGTCAATGATCACTGTTGTTACCTTGTATAATTGTCTAGTTATCATGTCCTTCATTCAGTACTAGGATTTCTATTGTGCATTCTTTCCTAGCGGTGCTTTGCTTATATATGTATTAGGTTTCCATGCTTATCCCATCTACACCTATGTGCATATAGTGACAGCAGAGCAGCAGGCAGATATGGCAGGGTCAGGACAGGACAAGGGCAAGGGGAAGATGCTAGAGAAGCCCAAGACCAAGAAGAGACCGAGACTGGATCCAGAGTCAGAGAGAGCCAGGAGAGTGGCCAAGGGGTCTGAGGAGGAGCACCATGCAGAGGTCTGCACCTCTGGTTGTTAGAGTGGTGCCACCGCTGTGGCCGCAACGTACTCTGGTTTCCTGTCAGGGGAGATCATTGAGAACTGCAGATCAGGGATTCTCCAGGCAGCAGGAGGAGGAGCCTGAGGAGTAGGAGACAACAGAGGAGGAGACCTCAGAGTCTGAGTTTGAGGAGCTTGTTGAGGAGGAGGCTGAGGAGTCAGAGGAGGAGGCTGAGCACACTGTTCCTCATAGGACAGCTCACCGTGCAGGAGACCCAAGGTGCACTTGTGAGGTGTGCACGAGGAGGCTACAGAGACTGGTTCAGGCAGCCGGAGAGTCAGATATCCTTAAGGTTCCTACAAAGGACCTTAAGGTACTTCGCTTGGTACCCTTCAAGCAGTGGGTGCTAGTCCCCAGAGACCCCGCTGCTGGAGAGAGGTACTGGATAGTTCTCCAGAGGAGGATAGGAGAGGGCCTGAGATGTTGTGTGGCCTTGAGAATGAGAGACAAGGTGCTTGTACCACAGCAGTACACCACCTACCAGGCCATGAGGAGGGCCACAGACATAGACATGGAGCAGTACTTCACGTACTTGCCAGGGCTAGCAGAGCTAGTTACTACTCCACACAGGTTTAGAGAGGACGTGGTCCTCGAGTTCTACGCAACGTTGTGGGTTGCCAGAGACCGCTCAGTGTTCTGGTTCCTATTCAGAGGGCAGCCACACCGCATCACCAGGGAGGACTTGATTGCCAACCTAGGACTCCTGACTTTAGACTTCCAGCTTTACAGAAGTGCCTATGGTACACTGGAGCCACCCCGCAGGCCTCAGGGAGGGAAGCTTCCTTCAGACGACCTTGTGTTGATTGCTTTCCCACCTCCGCACACCCTAGGCTTTGAGAGAGGCCCTATGAGACTCACTGTAGAGGCCAAGGTGGTGAGAGCAATAGTCATCAGAACTATCATACCCAGGTCTAGCTACAGAGAGGAGTTCACACTCTTACACCAGTGGATTGTAGTAGCCATCTTGAGGAGGCAGACCTTCGACTTGGCAGACCTTTTCATTGGAGAGATGGAGGAGGTCATGCTTGAGAGGGTTGGAGGAAATCACTTGGTCTACGGGCCCTACATCTACTATCTCTTGAGGAGGATGGGCCTAGTGACGGAGGAGCAGTATGAGGCGTTCCCTGAGGTAACCACCAGATACTCACCTCAAGTCCCTAAGGGATCGTAGTCTACCTCTAGCCAACAGACAAGAGAGGAGGAGCAGGAGTCATCGGTACTACACGAGCAGGCAGCTTAGCCAGATACGGTGATTCTTGAGTCAGACAACACAGGAGCACCTCCCTAGCCGACAGGTTCACAGTCTGAGGACACTATCACAGTGGAAGCAGTAGCAGGACGGCTAGGAGAGTTTATACAAAGTGTGTCAAAGGATAGGAGTCAGATGATGGAGCTCATCAGAGGACAGGCAGACCTTCAACATCAACAGATGGCACTTGTCTCCGCTCTGGTGACTCAGATGGCAGAGATGAGACAGGCAGGTCAGCAGCCAGGGCCTTCAACACAGCCTCAGTTCCAGTAGCTACCGACTCAGCCTAGACCCTTCACAGCCTTGATGACAGCACAGTCCAGCGGATTGTCACTTTCAGGAGTCTTACTGACGGAGGGAGCAGGACAGACTTTCTCTTCAGCACAGCTCTCCCCCGTGTCAGCCTTCTCTGTGTCTGCACTGTTTGTCTCACCGTCACACTCCTTGAGCTCGTAGATGGCAGGACACTCCAGCTCCCAACATGTATCGGTCAGGAGTCTAT
The DNA here is from genome assembly GCA_032690845.1 of Eleusine coracana subsp. coracana. Classification (NCBI taxonomy): domain Eukaryota; kingdom Viridiplantae; phylum Streptophyta; class Magnoliopsida; order Poales; family Poaceae; genus Eleusine; species Eleusine coracana. Next base: position 22,217,064 of record CM064424.1, read on the forward strand.
TTTCATACATTGTGCACACTACTCGTGCAGACTCCCAGACCGACCCAGAGACAGCTACAACTTTAGGTCCACCTCTTACTACCACTGTTACCACTCTTACTCCTCAAGCAGTAGAGGATCTTGTCCGTGGAGGCTTCTCTCAGCAGGACGTGGTAGACCTCTTACTACTCTAGACTTCAGCTCAGGAGACTGCCACGATCACCCCGGCAGCACAGGACAGTGGGTCTGAGTCGCCTGTAGACCTTAGTTTCTTTGAGCAGCTAGATGCTCAGGCAACACGGGCTCAGGGAGCGCGGCAGGATTCACCTCAGGAGCAGCTAGGAGCAGAGCCTACAAAGGACGTTGTTGCACCACTTCCTTCGACCACGAGCGCTTAGATGTTCATGTTTTCCCGCCTTTTTGGCTTTTTGGTGCTTGTTGCCAAAGGGGGAGAAGATACTAGGTCTAAGGGGAGTGGGAGTGCGATCTTGTTGCGATCAAGAGTAGCTTGTATCTAGGGGGAGCTACTAGGTTTTTGGGAGATAGATCATTTGGTTTTCATTCGCTCGTATTTGACTCATTTTGGTCTCCCTTGGTTTATTTCCTTTTCATATGCAGTGTCTTGTATTTATTATTTATCTTGTATGCTTATGTATGATATCATGCTGATGAATGCCTGTTTTTAATTCTTATGCATTGCCATGCCATGCTAACTTGTTGCATCTCATCATTCATGCCTTGCAGTGCATGTCCTTATGCTTTCATTCAATATATTGCCATGACATGCATGCACTTCATCTAGACTATGCTCTTCTCTCTTTTCCTTATATCTCTAAATGATGCTTGATTGAGTAAGACCTTACGCGTTTTCTCTTATTTGTTGTCATGGTTCCTCTCGATCTTCATGTAGCTTGTTAAGCCTGATTGTTTATTCGTTGAAATTTTCAAATAAGTGGTGGCTGTCATCAATCACCAAAAAGGGGGAGATTGTAAGCTTCATGACCATTGATGATTGGATCCCTGTAGTATGAATGTTTTGGTGATAGATGACAACTATGAAATTGTGGGCTAACATCTACACAAGTGTTGTCTTTGTAGGAACCGTCTCTTAACTCTATTGCAAATCATATGGATGATGGTTGCCTTGGCGATTGATGACAACGACCGCAAGCATGGAGGCTTGTGAACTTGATGAAGTCCAAGGGTTGATGGAGATGGATCAAAGCGGAGGACAAGCTATGGTGAAAGTGTTTGGAACACTTGACTTGTTGTTAGGGCTTTGAGTCTATAGGAAAAATCGGACTATCAAGGGGGTCTAGGTCATTCTCTTAGGTCATGTCTGGTTGGTGATGTGCAAGGTTGCTTGGTGAAATCACAAGCACTAGATGATAGTGGAGAAGCCAAGGAGTTGTTCGGAGAAGCCGGGAAATGAAGTCAAGCGAGGACGACAAGTTTTAGCTTCTGGACATAGAGACCGGATAGAGGGGTCTGTAGAGACCAGACTGTACGGTCAGTATGGGGAGTTGTCCAGGACTTAGAGCGAGAAGCAGGACTTTGTCAGCAGGAGACTCTGTACAGACTGGATGGTCTGATCTGCAGATCGGACGGTCCGGTCAGTAGGAGTGCAGTAACGGCAGAAGAGCTTCGGGCGCATAATGTTTCTGGCTGGAGTAAGAAACGGACCAGACGGTCTGGTCTACTGACCAAACAGTCCAATCAGTACAGGATTTTGGCTGGATAGTGAAGCCAACGGCTAGGAGAGCCGTTACCAGAGTGACCGGATGGTCCGGTCAGGCAGTGATCAAACAGTCTGGTCTGGATGTCCACAAAGGTAATTTCATGGAGCAACGGCTAGTTTGAGGTTGGGAGCCTATATAACTTTGTTGCTAGGGTCTTAGAGACCTCTCTTGGCCAGTGGAATACCTGAGAGCATTTGGTAAGGTCCAAGAGGAAAAGTGGAGAGCACTAGGAGGAGATATTGCATATCTTGAGAGTGCTAGAGAAGAGTAGCTTGAGCATCTTGCACATCTAAGGCTAGAGTGTCCTTGAGGGTTTGATCTAGATTGTTACTCTTGATCTATGGTGAGACCTAGACCGGTTAGGTGTCGGTGATCGAGCCTATCATGATCGGTTGTGAAGGCTGTCACGTGTTTGTACATGGTTTGAGCCCGCCGTCGAAAGGGGCATTACTAGTGAGCGCCTGTGTCAGCTTGGGGAGTCCAGCAAGTTCTTGAGGGAGGCGAGCTTGTGCTTTGTGCAGCGGTGACGCACACCATGTCTTCACTCTAGGAGTGATTGTGGGCTCGTGGGTGAGAACTCCACTTTGTGGCAGGAGGGACCGGGACTCCGGCGGGAGTGGTCCAATGAGGATTAGGGGAAGGCGCCATCCTTCCGAGACCTCAGGAAAAATCATGAGCATTCCTTGACCCTTTTTTTTACTATTCCGCAATTATGTGCTCTAGTGAATAGGGTGACTTGTGGCTTGCATAGGCTAGTGTGATTGGCTTCCGCTCTTTATCATATCATGAACACTAGCATGTGTAGGATCTTAACCTACTAGAATTTCTTAGGTTTCTTATTTCGTTAGACTCAAGTAGTGGAATTTGAAGTAATTGGATTCGTGATCGACTTACCGATTCAACCCCCCTCTCGGTACGCCTTCAGTCCTTACACAACGGGCACCCGATACCCACGTGCCCACGGGCAAATACCTGAACGGGCATAGATTTGGGTGATGGTTTGTGCCCGCGGGTGCGGGCCCGGATAACGTTTGAAATCCAATGGGCAAATCTTATTGGGCATGATAAACCTATGCCCGCACCCGCATGCACGTTTACCCGCTATACTCATCAGTAATTATGAGTGGGACCCGCCCACATGGGGCAGCCATTCTATCCCTAGCCCAAATAAAAAAAGAAACAAACTGAGCCTTATCTTCTTGTGGCATGCGGGACGAGAGCTAAGAGCTCCATGGCCATGGGATCCATCGATTTCTGCTTGGCTCGCACCATGGTGGGTCTTGCACCTCTCTACTTGTCGCACGTGCTAGGTTGGCCCTTCCCCTCATTGCTCGGTATGCATCATGGCTGGCCCCTCACATATCTACTCGCGGCGCCGCTATAGCTGGCTCCTCTAGTTGACTCATCGTGCTTGCGGTGCGGCCCTCCATCCCCTTCCCCGAGCTATGAGCACCTCGTGCCACTCCGGCCTCCTCCACCGTGGGTGACTTGCTGGTACCGCCTGCTCTCCCTCGCCACCATGCATGCACGCGGGCATGAACTATCCGCGAGCAGGCACAGGCAGAAGTTCTTACTCATAGCGGGTAGCGGGCGCGGACGAGGGCGTAGGATCTTACCCGCCATTACGGGTATGTCATGCTACTCTCCGCGGGCATGCCACCCGTTGCCATCTTTAGTTCAAATGCTCGATTACGCCCACGAACTCAGGGTTCATGGCTATTAGGACGCCTTGATGAATGATGAGGTTCTGGAAATCCCATGCAACATTGCGCAGGCCATACAGGTGGCCTTCTAGGGGGTTTTTGTCGAGGTGACCTAGGCGAAAGGGCTCGCCCCCGAGGAGCTGACGTGAATGTTTGCCATGGTGAACGTAACACACCATAGGTCATGTTGGGCCAGCATGGGAGCCAAGTAGCGCTCCAGGTGTTTCCACAGCTGGTTGTTGTAGTCGGTTGGCGGCATGGAGCGACCGGAGTCCCTTGGCCTCACTGGGTCTAGCTGAACAACACACATTGCCATGGTGGCGATGATTGTGGTTGCCTCGATAGGATCCAGGAGCGACTCGTCGATGAGTTCTAGCGTCCCGTCTGCTATGACCTTGAAGTCTAGTGTGTCACCCATGTCCTCCAGCCACCACTGGCGCGGTGCCCCAATGGCAGGCACGTGGGCTGAAGGTGGTGGCGGCGGTGGTGGGCTGGGGTGTACCAGTGTCCGCTCTGCCATGGCGATGAACTCCAGGCTCCCGAAGAACACACTGGTGCCAGTAGCCCAGAAAGTGGAGAAACTAGCCATCCGAACTGGGGTGTGGTTGAGGAGCAAAACGTGCAATGCCCCTTCGTAGCACACCAACTGCCATTGTTTCGATTACCGGCTAGTAGAATTTGTTCTAGGGGATGCATGCTTAGGGTTCGGTAATGGCTATGCAAGGGGACATGGGGGTTATACTGGTTTGGGGTAGTCCCCTATGTCTAGTTTGGGAGTCTGCTCGTGTTACTTACTATTGACACAAAAATCTTCACACATGACCTGCTTAGCTCAAGTGCAGGCTTAATATAAGAAACCGGGGCGTGCCAGTCGATTTTCCCTGCAAATCGACAAAGATACAAAAAGTTAGATTTTATGGGCCACCGGCTTGAGACAGGCCGGTGAAGAAAGTCGATAGTCACTGTGAGTGAAATCAGTCGATATCATTGTGAGAATAATTATAAGACGAGATGAACTAATCGGCTGACTATACCGGCTTATCGGCAAATTAAATACACAAAATACTATTCATTATAATGCCGATAAAGGTTTGAATCAAACACAGCAAGATCGAAGAGATAAAAGATATCATGCCAATACTTGCTGAGTCGATAACGCATTGTCGATAGGGCTGAGTCGATAGAACTACAGTATACGCGTGAAGACCCACCTTGTCGATAATGCTAAGTCGATAGATTTGATAGCTGGTATTGCAAATATGCCTAAAAATCATTGATCTATTTTACCGTAACAAGGGGGCGATCGATTCTCAAAATAGATGAATAATTGTGCCGGTGACTCAGAATCAATTGAACCATGATAACCTATCGGCTAAACGTCCCGATAGAACTCTATCGACTTTATCTATAAACAAATCGGATCCAGCTCTATCAACCCAGTGAGAGATCAAAGTCGATGCAGCCTCACTGATTCAGATAGATCAAATTGAGACAGTGTTTTGAACATGGTAAACATAGCTAGGTCTGATATATTTATAGATAAAATCAATAAGTGACTCAAATAACAGATCTAAACGGCACTTGCAAAACCTACTAAATTGTAGTAGATCGGACCTAACCAAGACAGTACCATAATCGAAGTTGATAGAACAGATACTAGATAGATCTAATTACCAGATAACTAGCAAGTCTAACAATAACAACTACAATATCAAATCAATGAGAAAGTACTAGTTGAGATTGATAGAATTACCAAAGGTGCCTAATCCAAGTCTCTCACTGAGATCGGAGCCGATGCAGCTCGTACGAGACGAGGGTTTCATCGAGTAGAAAAGTTTGGCGATGTGCCAAATTGTATTGAATGAAAGTATTGTTTTTCTCGTACAGATCCTATTACATATTTATAACCTCATGCAAGAGGTTTTAACCCGACTCGGTCAGGACTCCTAAACAAACCGACTAGTTTTTAGAATAAAAATCTAAACTGAAAATAGAAAGAAATAAAATAACCCTATCAAGCCCACTTATCCTACTTCAGCCGTTGAATATCATTGACTTTGGCCGATTTCAATTTCCTGTCTCTAATTGACGGGACCGGTCAAAATCTGGTGCCAACACTTACACCATGGTCGTACAATGGTTGTGAGAGAGGAGGGTGCTCCAAGTCTCGGTGTGTGTGTAGAGTGTGTTGCCCTATGTCAAGGAAGAAGAAAGCCTTCCCTTTTATACTTCAAGTGGTCAGGACCATATTACAGTGAGAGAGGAAGGGGAGTTCTACACGTGCGGTACTTGCGGTGTGGTTGAGAGAGAGAGAGAGAGAGAGAGAGAGAGAGAGAGCGGGGGGGGGGGGGGGGGGGGGAGTGTGTCACATCCCAAAATTTCCCATTTTGGAATGTGAACCACATCCAAACAATATATTTGGATTTCTCAAATTTTGAAACTATTTATAAGAAATTTTGCAAATTAACAAAGATTTTATTGGGTTGAAGAAATTGCTCTATGTCACAAAAGTTTTCAGTTTTGAACCAAAACCTTTTTGGATAAGTAAAATCATTTTATTTTATTTCATTTCAATATTTTGTCATTTTTGGATTCCTTGTTAATTTGAGAAACTTGAAACCCTTTCAATCAATTTTTTTTAATGTACATTCTTCTTTCTAAAATGGGGCTCAACTATCTCTTCCTCTCTCTTTTGCTCACTCCTACACTTAGTCGAAGTGTACATGTCAGTCTTATCTCCCTCGAAATGTTTGTTCATTCACCAAATAATCTGTCGTATCTATCAAACATATGTGGCTTCAAGTAGGTTCTCATTCTCCCCTCCTACCACATCAACATATCTAGACGTGAAGGCAGCCACATTCATCCCACCTACCATAAGCATTCATATGGAAAGAATAAGAGAACAATTTTTTTTCCATATTTCCTATGCCTTCCATGTTTGCCTCCAATAAATGTATTTATTCCCCTTAATTGCCTTTCCATATTCTTCCCCCACCTGCCCCACCCCTCCTATAAATACTAGGCTCCCTCTCACATCCTCCCCACCCCCTCAAACCCTCACCATGCCGCTAGGCTGCCACCACTCTGATTTGCCCTCGCGTTCAGCAACAGTGCTGCCGATTGGCTTTGACATTACCATCGATCCACCTAATAGAAAGCCACCAAATTTGACATGGACGCGCGCCCAGATTTCATCTACAACATATCCAAAATTCAGCACCATTAGACGTCGTATGCCTCCAGGATCTGCATCGCAATATCAGCTGCTCCCTGATCTGGGCGAATCCAGCACGCGTAATGGTAAAACTATCACCTTTTCTCAAAATTCAGAGATGTTCTTGATACCACCGCCACTCCTAATTATGTTCCCGGGTATTGTGATCATCTCCACCATAAGGTTCTCCTAGAACGGTCGTGGTGCAACGAGGAACGCAATTCATGCTTGATCTACCGCTGGACGACCTCACCATGATGTAGCCAATTGATCTCCAGTATAGGTGACTTTTGAACCAACTCATCTTGTGTTTCACATGTTCCACATCACTAGGAATATTTCTGTTCAAATTATTCCTTGATAACCAGAGCCAATAATTGAGAACGTGCACATAGGTTTTGCACTATCTGCGCAGCCATAGTCCAGCATAAAGCTTGCATATCTTTTGATTCATAACTCCAAATTAGTTGATTCTTGCGCCAAATCGATCATATGAGCATAACCTATGCATTCATGGCATTATCATATTGTTTTTACACTATTGTATGACTGTGTTTTGATTTTGTATGTATTGCTTGTGTCGGTACTGTTATGCGTAAAGACGATTATACGCAAGGAGCATCATACAAGGACCTCCAAGAGCAAGAGTTTGAAGCGTTTGACCAACCACACACGCAGGACAAAGGCAAGTGTCCTTGATGCATTTTGTACCTATTATGAACATTATTTAGAACTGCATGCTTGTCAAATGAATGGGTACCTATTGTTAGGGTTTTCTTAGTATTGTTGGAACCTTTTTCCTTGTCGCCTTGAACTAGTTGGTGGGTTGATTATGGGTAGAAAATGCTTAGGTTGCTTTGTGGGATGTTGGTTTAAGTTAATCTTGATTAATGAACTATGCCACTTCATGATTGGAATGGTAAACTATATTAGTAACATGGCTTAGGACTTAAGATTTGGGTGATCGGTATGGGGACTGTGCAGGGGTTTACCGGCAGTCCGGGGACTATGCAGGGGTTCACCGATAGTTCCCTGGTTTGTTTATCACCTAAATCACATTAATAATCGGTTCTTGGAGCGGCAACCCATGTGAACCATACAACCACGAGCCAAGTTATGGGCGCGGCCTGGCGTAGTATGCGATGGAGACCAGCTGGTGCATTTGAGGATGGAGGGACTATGCAGGGGTCCACCGGTACTCCCAATGGGAGGTGTGGTTAATGGACGAGGTCCTGGAACCATCTGGCTCAAGAGGGGGCCTCTCGGGTATGGGTTTACTGCCCGATGGGTGAAACCTTAGTAGGCATGTATAAGCTGGAGGAAGCCATTAAAATACCTTGAAGTAATCTCCTGGCCACACACCAAAGGAAGTGTGCAAGTGCTTGGATGGCATGGCAGGATGGAGAGTTAGTCACCTGGAAACAAGGGATGAAATCGCTTCTCGTGGGGAATGTGTACAACCTCTGCAGAGAGAAAACTATCATGACAGCCATGCTCATGGTCAAGAGCGGCATGGATCCCCACAAGATTAATGGGTTGGGATTGGTGGTTTGGTTTGGGCATGGATTGGATAACACCCTGTGGTTAATGAGATGACCTCACCTAGTAATTAGGATGCATAGGAAATTAAAAGCTCATGCAATAAAACCCCTATAAGCTTTCCTTGTCTTAGCCTCATGTCATTTTTTCCCTACTTGTTGAGTACGACATGTACTCACCCTTGCTATATCCCACATTGCTGCTCAGCTACAGGAGAAGGATGGTACAATGATAAAGACAATGGAGAAGAGCTCTAGGCATGCGGTCTTCCTGTCGACTTCCTATGGAAGCTGAAGGACACCAACACTTAGTTTACTCCGCTGCAATGTAATCTTTTTCTTTTGACCTACGGGTCACTCTTGTAATAATGTTATTGATTTAATAAAGATATTGTTCTTTTGTCACAATAATTGTCCTGTGTGCATGAAAGCTTGTTCTTGGGCACGCATACAGTTGCATTTAGTTTTGGTCATTGGAACCGGGTGTGATTGAGAGAGAGAGAGAGAGTCTGGCATCGGTTGGTGGCGTGATCTTCAATTTTCATGGGTCCTGCCGTCCTAGTCCTTGCGTCAGCCGACACTCTGCCGAAGCGTGCATCCGTAATCCGTTGATGGGTTGAGCCTCTGTGTCACTGTGGAAAATGTACTCCGCTGAAAAGGATGATGCAGTATGGGTTACATAACATTCTTTTAAGCATTGTGAGATCCCTGCCATCCATCGAGCCATCCTATATCATCATTGTTAAGAGCGTTATCGGGTGAATGTAGCATGGGTTGCCTTGTGGCGTCAGGCACCGTCCGCCGGTGAGGGTAATGATAGTAGGAGCAAGTACGCTAAGGGATTTGACCTCCTGATACTATGGATGCACGCACGATATGGCATTTAATGCGTGGCGGTTGGTGGTTATTGACCTTTGCCCCGCTCGACCCACTCGTCGAGGGTCGATTCATCGGGTTGCATTTGGTTGGGCCCGCTTGGAGTTGGAACCTGTCCTATCTTAGCAGAGTAGTCGAGCTTCTCCACTCACCCAACAGAGTAATTGTCGGCTTGCATTTGGTTATATATCATATTCATGTCCTAGGACATTATTATGCTTTCATGATGATATAGACTTGCTACCTTGTTGTCATTATACCTTGACTATAATCTAAATATTATAATGTTAGTTGTACTTTAGTCTAGTTGTTGTGCCTTAATGTGGGCTTGATATCCAATTAGGTTTAGGGAAGCTCTAGTGTTTGATCTATGCTAGAGTTCTACTTAAATGTGTAAGCATGGTGCTTAGACGGCTAGGTAGTATCAATCACCTCATAATCCACAATCTGTAGAGGTAGGCTGTAGGTGGTGACAGTCCTATCTGTCCATTGTACTCCTCTAGGTTCAGTTATGATGTGTGTCCAAGACGGAGTTGCCTTGTGTATGCCGAGTATGAATCCGTACATGAAGTGATGAGGACATCACTATGCTAGATACGCACACATCATGGTCTTCCCCATGTTACAAGTCGTCACCAACTCGGTCGCGCGTTTGCCTCGGATTCAGCCGACACCCTTGCACGGTTTTTATGATATCTGCCACATCCGACGTCCAGACGAGACGTTCTTTGATGCACTGGAAAGGGGACGACGACGCCGTCAGTCTATTTCTGGTCCTAGCTCCAGAAGTGTCGTGAGTCATGCTGTGTGACCATGACAAGGTGCTGCGCCACCTATATTGGGCCAACTCGGCCTTGTATTGTGTTAGGGCTTAAGCCCATGTTGTTGGCGCCCCCCTGGTCGCCCCCAACCCTAGGACACCCCTGGCTCCCTCATAAACTCAGTAGCTGCTGCCGTTTTGACAAGGGTTTTGTTTAGTTCAGTTTTCTAGAGAGAACTTGATTGATTTATTGTAACTGTATCAACAAGTCCTTTTACAGTAATCTAGGGCCCCTGTTCTTGTTCTACACTACTATGGCGACTAGTCCTTTTGTGCTCAGAGCTTGAACCTTTTCTTTGTGATTTGTTTCATCCATATTTGCAATTTCAGATTGTGTGTTTATCCTTTCTTGCTTGTGTTCTCGATTTGCTTGCAGGAACAATCAAGTTATGCTTGATGTAACGGTTGCGGGGTTGGATCGTGTCTGATTCAAGCCGGCTCATCGATGTCGAGTCTCCATAGTTGAGTATATCAGACTATGACTAGTATATCAGACTATGACTAGTATAGACTTGCTTGTAATTGTTTGACTATGTGACTATATAGATAGACTACATTAGAGATATGACTTTGGTCTCTTAACTAAAAATCCCTAGAGACATAGGACTTTTATTTATCTTTGGGAATGATGCTCTGTGTGTCACACTACCCCTATCCTTTATTATACTTACCCCTGATAAACTCTAAATACTAATACAAATCTTTATGTCTATGTTACTATTAGTAATCATATATTCATGCTACGCCTTCCTTTGGTAGAACTATAAATGACAAGCTATTGGAGCAATCCAATAGTGAAATGCTACAACGGTATTTTTCGTGCGCTTGCGGATTTTACCCTAATGACACTGAGGTGCATCTTTGTAATTATTTCTGACGCTGTTGTTGGGAATGATTATATTGATGTAACTTAGCAAACGTCAACAAGCATTTCTAGCACCATTGCCGGGGATGATTATATCGATGTAACTTAGCAAACGTCAGCAAGCATTTCTGGCACCGTTACTGGGGAAGGCATAAAAGAATATATTGTTAATAATGACATAAACATATTGGTTGTATGGTAGTCATTGTTTATGCATGCTAACTTTGTATGTTTTCTACCTTTGGTGTGAAAACTGGGTAGTGCATGACCGATTTTGATATGCCTGAGAACTTCATCGAGAATCCAAAAAGAGTTTTAAGGAAAAGTAGACTCAATGCCTGTTCTTCTCGAAACTCTAAGCTAGTAGATCAACCAGTCATCACCGCACTACTAAGATCCAAGCCAATGGTTGTGAAGGCTCTCAAGGACTATTCCGCTCTCTCTGCCACTAACGTGCTCATAGGGCTTGAGATTGATATGGGATGGAAACTTTGAGATCAAGACCAGTCTAATCGTGATGGTGCAGGCTAGCCCATTTTGTGGGAAAGCCAATAAGGACGCCAGCGCTCAGTTGTAGCAATTCTTTGAGTTGTGCAACATCTTTACCATAAGGGACGTGGCTCTAGATGCCATTAGGCTCCGCCTGTTCCCGTTCTCACTGCTAGGCAAAGCCAAGTGGTGGTTCTATGCCAACAAGGAGCTATCCACACTTGGGAGAAATGCTCTATTTCTCGTGAAGTTCTTACGGTTGCGTAAAACCAACTCCTTATGGTTAAGAATTTCAAGTTTCCAGCAGGCGGTTGGAGAAACAATACCAGAAGCATGGGAAAGGCTTCAGGAATATATCCTGGCCTGTCCCTATCATGGAATGGATAAGTGGCTTATTATCTAGAACTTCTACAACGGACTGACGGCTTCAAACCGTTAGTATATTGATGCCGCCGCTGGAGGAGCTTTCTTCTCACCCACTGTCAATCGGGCAACCGATTTAATTGAGAAGATGGTGTCCAATCAAGGCTGGAATGATGAGCGACTCTAGCCACGTGCACGGGGCTTGCACACCATCAAGGAGACGGACATGGTCACCGTGAAAGTGGACCTTCTGTTGATGCGGCTCAACATCCACGACGACCCTAACCTGAAGGGCACGGGACAAGCTATGGACCATCGCATGATGTGCAAGGTCTGTGGAAACATGGGACATTTAAATAATCATTGTTCAGAGACTCGTGAGGAGGTTATGTTCATGAACTATGGGTATCGGCCTCATGGAGGTCAGGGGTGGCAACCACGCCCCTATCAAGGAGGTAACAATGGTTATTTCAATAATTCTTTCAATCCTAACCAACCGTCCTTGAAAGACCTTGTCTTGGGCCAAACTAAAATAAATGAAAACAATAGTGAAAAGTTTGCCACCTCTGACGAGCTTAGAAAGCATTAATGCTAAGCTAGAAGGCCTTTCTTCTTCACTTAAGAGCCAGCTTAGTTTTAATAAAATGTTTGAAACTCAGCTAGCTCAAATAGCCGCTACTTTGCCTGCTTTGGACTATGGGATTATTACGGGGCAACCCGAATCTACCACAAAAAATGAATGCGGTGATGCTTGTGGGGAATCCTACTCTCAACCTACCATCTACTAACCGTGCAGGAAATGATGAAGAGGATAAGTTGAACATCATCCTAGTAATTCAAGGTGATTCAGGGAGCCCGACGATCTCACGTTCACTTAGGATAGAATTCTTTGAGCAAGCATTATGCGACTATTAGGTATTTAATGACAACAGAATAAATCCGCAAGCGTACAGATATCGAAGTAGCTTTCGCCCAAGAGTATTCCAAGGTATCGAATCCACAAGGAACGTTGTTTTAAGTATTGTCAGATCCCTGCCGCCCATCGAGCCGTCCTATATCATCACAGTTAAGAGTGTCATCGGGTGAATGCAGCATGGGTTGCCTTGTGGCGTCAGTCCCCGTCCATCGGCGAGGGTAATGATAGTAGGAGTAGGTATGTTGGGGGATTTGACCTCCTGATACTATGGATGCACGCTCGGTATGGCATTTAATGTGGGGTGGTTGGTGGTTATTGACCTTTGCCCCGTTGGACCCTCTTATCGAGGGTCGAGTCATCGAGTTGCATTTGGTTGGGCCCGCTTGGAGTTGGAACCTATCCTATCTTAGTAGAGTAATCAAGCTTCTCCACCCTGCCACTCCCGCGTGGTCAGTAGTCGACAGGGTTGTCCCATCGTAGGGACGGGGGTCCACTGGTGGGAGTTGGCAGGAGCAGCGCTTATTCAGTGGTCCTGGACCCACTTGTGCTGTCATAGTCAGGGCAGCTATGAATCAGTCGTCCTTATCTTTGATATGATCAGGGAGGGTGAAGAGCTGGGCTGTTAGACTTGAGCGAGGCGAGTGGTATTCAGGTCGTCATGGACAGGCCGGCACCGCTTTGACCCTTGATGGGTCGAGCTAGTCGGAAATGGTTCAAGACCCTCGGCGGGCCGAATGAGTTAGGTGCAGCACTCAACCCATGGGGGGTCAAGCGAGACGTGGTCGATTCTCGACCCTTGGTGGGTCGAGGAAGGCGGGAGTAGTTTCGGCTATAGCTTTGAGACTCGGCTGGCACGGGGCTCCCCAAGTGGGGCCACGCTGGACTCGTGTTGGTCATGCTTTAGCGAGCCTATCGCTGTTAGTTGTGCTGATATTCATTTAGTAAGCTTAATCAACACCACATGGCGCCGCCAGTTTTTACCCCCGACACTAGTCCTAGTGGAGTTTAGTTTAGGTGGAGCCTTGCTCAAGTCTCCAAGTCATAGGACTATTGGTATCGCTCTCGTATCCTTTCCTTTATTCTATTTTGTTATAACTTTGTTCTATTTAATTAATATAGTTCTTTCATATAGTTATGCTTATGATATGTGTTCCTTGTTTGGTTATATATCATATTCATGTCCTAGGACTGTATTATGCTTTCATGATGATATAGACTTGCTACTTTGTTGTCATTAATCCTTGACAATAGTCTAAATATTATAATATTAGTTGTACTTTAGTCTAGTTGTTGTGCCTCAATGTGGGCTTGATATCCAATTAGGTTTAGGGAAGCTCTAGTGTTTGATCTATGCTAGAGTTCTACTTAAATGTGTAAGCGCGGTGCTTAGACAGCTAGGTAGTATCAATCACCTCGTAATCGACAATCTGTAGAGATAGGCAATAGGTGGTGATAGTCCTATCTGTCCATTGTACTCCTCCACATTCGGTTATGAAGTGTGTCCAAGACGGAGTTGCCTTGTGTATGCCGAGCATGAATCCGTACACAAAGTGATGAGGACATCACCATGCCGGAAATGCACACGTCATGGTCTTCCCCAAGTTATTAGTCATCACCAACTTGGTCGCCACGTTCATCTCGGATTCAGCCGACACCCCTGCACGGTTTTGATGATATCTCCCACATCTGACGTCCAGACGAGGCGTTCTTTGATGCGTTGAAAAGGGGACGATGACACTGTCATTCTGTTTCTAGTCCTAGCTTCAGAAGGGACGTGAGTCATGTTGTGTGACCGTGACAAGGTGTTGCGCCACCTATATTGGGCCAACTTGGCCTTGTATCGTGTTGGGCCTTAAGCCCATGTTGTGGGCACCCCCCTGGTCGCCCCCAACCCTAGGACGCCTCTAGTTCCCTCATAAACTCAGTCGCCGTTGTTGTTTAGACTTGGGTTTTGTTTAGTTCAGTCTTCTAGAGAGAACTTGATTGATTTATTGTAAATGTGGCGACAAGTCCTTTTACAGTAATCCAGGGCCCTAGTTCTTGTTCTACACCACTGTGGCGATTACTCATTTTGTGTTCAGAGCTTGAACCTTTTCATTGTGATTCGCTTCATCCATATTTGCAATTTCAGATTGCGTGTTTATCCTTTCTTTGTGACATCCCATATCACAAAAAGGCAATTAAACTAATCCTAATGCTAATTCCTTGCTAATTAAAAATATGAGTAATTAAATTGCCAAAGAAAAGGGGAATTTAATTAATTAAATCCAAATAAGCCAAAACTAAATTTTACACAAACATTAAAAAACTCAATGAAAGTCTGCCAATGTTTCTGCATATTCCACTGGGAATTTATCAGAATTTTTGGTAAAGGCTAAATACCCTTAAAATTCCCTAAATGATAAAAAAAGGTTTATCTGTTCTAGGAAGTTTCATAATTTTTCCAGCAGCGATCACAACCTGACCCCAAAAGCAAAGTTGGAGAATATATTTTGCTAGGAATCAAAAAAAATTGATGTAATGATTGGAGCAAGGTAACTTCAGATTTTTGCCAAATTACAGCAGCCCTGTTCTAGTCAAACTAGAGTCAACGCTAGTTTTTGCCCAGCGGGCCGACGACCGCGCCGTTGCCCTGTGCCTTCGGACCGCCGGCCAAACCACCGCCTCGACGTCCTCCTACACCGATCACTATGCTGCCTAGCTCTCCGGAGCAGCCGGCGATGCATTGAAGTCGTTCTTATCCATCGAGAGACTCCCCCTCTGCTCTTCCTGTCTTTAAACTGTCAAGCTCACCTCTCCCTGGCAAACCACAGCAGGCCGAGCCCCCACCCCTCGCTGTCCCTCTAGTCTCTCACGACGTACCAAGTGCCAGCCCCACCCTGTTCCCTCTGCCGGTGAGCCCAGGCGAAGGAAATTTGACCGCTTCTCTGTTTCCAGCACGCCATGGACGTCGCCGTGTCGACCTCTGGCTAGGCAGCGGCCCCCTCCTCTGATTCCTCCTCAAATTGGTGCTCAACGCCCTCCTCTAGCATCCCTCTAACACTCCCCCTCCCTCGTGCAGTGACCTCGCCAGAATTCAGGAAGACAGGAGAGCCGCCACCGCCGGATTCGCCCCCCCCCCCCCCCCCCCCCATGACGAGACCCACCATCCGGCCACCACCACCCCTCGACACCTGTTCCCATGCCGGTGATCTCCAAGCCACGTTGTTTCGAGCAGTTGGCAAGGATAATTAAGTAGAGAGGATGGATTATGATTCTGAATTTTATTACTCTATGGCTACATATTGCTATGATGTATTGTTCTTTATATTTGTACAACCATAGTGGCTAGCCAGGTTCAACTAAAATTATTTTCCCGCAACAACAATTAAATATGGCTAAGTGATCAACTTGTAAACCTAGATCTATTAGGTGTTGTTTATGCAAAATGCCAAGTAAGCCCGGTCAGCCCCCTGCATGCTAAGAGTCGGTTTTAGATAACCACTTTGTCGGGTAAGTCTTGCGGAGTATGTTAGATACTCAGGCTTTATGATTTATGTTACTTTCAGGTATCCCTCAGGCTACCTTAAATGTGTAAGCGCGGTACTTAGACGGCTAGGTAGTATCAATCACATCGTAATCCATGGTCTGTAGAGGTACGCGGTAGGTGGTGATAGTCCTATCTGTCCATTGTACTCCTCCACGTTCGGTTATGATGTGTGTCCAAGACGGAGTTGCCTTGTGTGTGCCGAGCATGAATCCGTACACGAAGTGATGAGGACATCACCATGCCGGATACACACATGTCATGGTCTTCCCCAAGTTACAAGTCATCACCAACTCGGTCGTCGTGTTCGTCTTGGATTTAGCCGAAATTCCTGCATGGTTTTGATGATATCTCCTACATCCAACGAGGCATTCCTTGATACATTGGAAAGGGGACGACGATGCCGTCATTTTGTTTCTGGTCCTAGCTTCAGAAGGGTCGCGAGTCATGCTGTGTGACCATGACAAGGTGTTGCGCCACCTATATTGGGCCAACATGGCCTTGTATCATGTTGGGCCTTAAGCCCATGTTGTGGGCGCCCCCTGGTCGCCCCCAACCCTAGGAAGCCCCTGGCTCCCTCATAAACTCAGTAGCCACTACCGTTTAGACTTGGGTTTTGTTTAGTTTAGTTTTCTAGAGAGAACTTCATTGATTTATTGTAACTATGATGACAAGTCCTTTTACAGTAATCCAGCGCCCATGTTCTTGTTCTACACCACTGTGGCGATTAGTCCTTTTGTGTCTAGAGCTTGAACCTTTTCTTTGTGATTTGCTTCATCCATATTTGTAATTTCAAATTGCGTATTTATCCTCTCTTGCTTGTGTTCCTGATTCACTTGCAATAACAATGAAGTTGTGCTTGGTGTAACGGTTGCGGGGTTGGATCGTCTCTGATTCAAGCAGGCTCGTCGACGCCGAGTCTCCATACTCGAGTTTATCCCCTACCTTTCAGAAGATCAGGCCTCATCTACATCACTAAGTGTTGTGTGCATTAGACTATGACTAGTATAGACTTGCTTGTAATTGTTTGACTATGTGACTACATAGATAGACTACATTAGAGATACGACTTTGCTCTCGTAAATAATACTCCCTAGAGACATAGGACTTTTATTTATCTTTGGGAATAATGCTCTATGTGTAACACTACCCCTGATAAGGACATCACTTCTATGGATACACACAACACTCCTCTAGTTCTGGACTTACAAGGTCCAATGACTAGAGCTCGTACACAATGACTAAATTTAAAGGTGAGCTCGTTCCTTCGTTCTTCATAATATATCACTTTTAAGAATGGCTTGCTACCTAATAATTATATTACGATTAGGAACCTTGGAGAGGATCAGGAGATGATGGAGGAAGGACTTCAGGACATGGACGACCAGCAAGGGCATGGAAGCCAAGGTGGAGGCCCAATCAAAACCGACTTCGAGTCTGTTTTGGCCGCCAGACCAATCTACATTAAAACGGACGCCCAGGACACATACGGATTCGGATTTGGACGTTCTACATATGAACAGAAAGCTAAGGAGAATACCTTTCCAATGCCACTAGTTTCATGTCAAAATGCATCTGGAGTCATTGGGAATCATCAAAACAAAAGAGGGTCCAGAATCTGTTTTGGTGTTGCGTCACCCGTTTTGCCCTTTGGGCTTTGTATCCAGTTGAGCCCAATTAGGGGCGTGTCCAGAGGGTCTTGCACAACCCTAGGGTCTTCATAAACAGCCGCTGCCGCATCATTAGGGGTCAGGTTTTACTTAGGTTATTCTGTTCATAACAGTTTCACTGTTTCATTGGTTTGTGAGACCCCAACTTCATGAGTTTAATCATACATCTGCAATTGTGTTGCATTCTTCTTTGTTCTTGCTTGTGTTTTTGATTCACAGGCAAGGGTTAGCCTTCTCGGTAAGGTCAATCATTCTTAGACGTCTGAAAACCAGAGGAGTCATTGTGCTGTGATTGCGGGGTTCTATTTAGCCTTTGCATATTTCAATTTCAGAGTCCGTAGTATTGAGTTTGTGCCATAGTTCATGTTTAGTCGCTGGTTTAGTTTGTGATTTTGTCGTTTGTAGTGTTTCCCTTACAACCCTAGCCGCCATCCCCTTCACCACCCTCTGTTTTGTCGGTTTTGTGTGCTATGGTTGATTGATCGACACACCCAACCTAATCCCACCCTAAACCCACCGTCAACACCTCGGACCAATACCCACAAATTCCACTTTCCGCGGCATCCACGCCGCCAAAAAAATCTTACCCGATTCCAAACCTAACCCCATCCCCGACCCCTAACCAGACTCGGGTTTCACCTCGGGTTTCTTGAAAACCAATTCTGACATCCCTTCGGTAAAACAGGCATAACTTTTTTGCTCGATTGTCTGTTTTCGCTAAAATTTTTATAGGACTATGTGCCCTCATCAAAAAATTCAAAAAAAAGGAAAGATAAAAAAAAAATTCAATCAAATTGAAACTAGACATTTTCTGAAACATCAAGAATCTGCTATGATAATTTCAGCCCAATCGGATCAATGAGCAAAAAGTTATGCCTATTTTACTGAAGGTAGGTCAACATAGGGTTTGAGGGGGTGAGTGGGAAACAGAAACGGAATCAGGTGGGATTTTTCTTTGGCAATGGATTGTGGGCGTGGTGGGTGGGTAACACGATGGTGAATCCAAGGGGAAAACATGATGGTCATGGTGGTTGAAATGGATGGGGAAAAGCGGTGGTGTGCAGCGGAGATCAAAACACAAACTGAATCGAAACACAAATTCAAACCAGCAACAGAACTTGACTAGGACACAAACTCAACACCACAGATTCTGAAATTAAATTATGCAAAGTCTAAACAATGTCTGGGATGGTGGGAAAGTTTTTTTGTTGGCTTTTTCGTGGAGGTGATGAACACAAATGAATCTAAAGGGGAGAACACGATAATACCTCACGGGGAACCTAGGAATCTGATACCACTTGATGTGAATGAGGCCCGATCTTCTAAGAGGTAGGGGATAAACTCGACTATGGAGACTCGATGTCAATGAGCCGGCTTGAATTAGACACGATCCAACCCCGCAACTGTTACACCAAGCACAACTTGATTGTTCCTGCAAGCGAATCAAGAACACAAGCAAGAAAGGATAAACACACAATCTGAATTTGCAAATATGGATGAAGCGAATCACAAAGAAAAGGTTCAAGCTCTAAACACAAAAGGACTAATCGCCACACTGGTGTAGAACAAGAACAAGGGCCCTGGATTACTATAAAAGGACTTGTCACTATAGTTACAACAAATCGATCAAGTTTCTTTCTAGAGAACTGAACTAAACAAAACTCGAGTCTAAATGGCGGCAGCTACTGAGTTTATGAGGGAGCCAGGGGCATCCTAGGGTTGAGGGCGACCAGGGGGGCACCCACAACATGGGCTTAAGGCCCGACACGATAGAAGGCCAAGTTGGCTCAAAATAGGTGGTGAAGCACCTTGTCATGGTCACACAGCATGACTCATGACCCTTCTGGAGCTAGGACCAGAAGCAAAATGATGGCGTCATTGTCCCCTTTCCAACGCATCAAATAATGCCTGGTTTGGACATCAGATGTGGAAGATATCATCAAAATTGTGAAGGGGTGTCGGTTGAATCCGAGATGAACGCGGCGACCGAGTTGGTGACGACTTTTAATTTGGGGAAGACCATGATGTGTGCGTATCATGCATGGTGATGTCCTCATCATGAAGCTCCTAATCCTCGCTTGACTTCGTTTCCTGTCTTATTCGAACAGCTCCTTGGCTTCTTCACTGTCACCTAGTGCCTGTGATTTCACCGAGCATGCATGCACATCAAAAATTAGACATGACCTAATTGAAATGACCCAGACCCCCTTGATAGTCCTGTTTTTTCTATGGACTCAAAGTCCTAATAACTAGACAAGTGTTCCCAGCACTTGCTCCATAGCTTGTCCTTAGCCTTGTTCCATCTTCATCAACCCTTAGAGTCCATCAAGCTCATCAAGCCTCCATGCATATGGTCATTGTCATCAATCACCAAGGTAACCATCATCCATATGATTTATAATAGAGTTTAGAGATGATTCCTGCATAGACAACACTCGTGTAGACATTAGCCCACAATTTCATAGTTATCATCTATCACCAAAGCATTCATACCTTGGGGATCCCATCATTATGGCCATGAAGCTTACACTTTTTCCAAATTGAAAAGTTCGGTTGCGAGCTCTTGCATGCCAATCTCTTTACCCTTGTAAAGGTTGAGAAGATCCATCACATCTGAGTCACCTATTCCAAGGTCAGCCACATTTTTCTCCATGGGACCATCCTTGTCAACCTTCGTCTTTTGGCTTTCTTCTTGGCATCCTCAATAGCAATTCCACACATCTCAAAACCTGAAGACAAAGACAGACAAGAGCGAGCACTTAGTGCCATTGTAAAAGCACCGATGAGTGTTAGCAAATAACCGAAGCAAGAAAAAGCACTTTCTCAATGTCGCCTTCGAATCACAAGGCCGGTTAAGGTCAACTATTGATCAAACTGGCTCTAATACCAATTGAAGTACCAAGAAGGTGACCAGAGGGGGGTGAATGGGAGCCAATTAAAATTATTCTCAAGAACATGGCCTATGTCCCAATTACGATCGGCATTTGGGATAGAGTATCGGTTGTGCCGATCAAATCATCGGTAGTGCTGATTGACATAAGATAGAACACGAAATTCCCGGTCCAGAATTTGGCAGTGCTGATCCATATTTTTCCTCCCGCACAGGCAGTGCCAATGGAAAGATCTGAAGTGCCGATCGACCCTTGACAGAACAAAAACTGCCCTTGGGATTTGATAAGAAAATTAGCAAAACCTAATCAAACGAACTCCAAAAATCATGAAACTTGGATAGAAGATGTCTGATGGTAGGACGTTCCTTCTCCAAGTGGAATCAGACAAAAATCTCAAGAATTCATCATGAATTTCAGGTTCTACCGAAAAGCCTAGGGTTTGACTATTCTTAAGGAAATCCACAAAATTAAAGGTGCTCTTGCCTAGGATTCAACCAAGGATCCATGAAGGAATGTTTAGGCATGTCCTAGCATCAAGATCCCTCAAGAAATTTGTCCCAAAACCTGCTCAAAATTGAGATTGAATATCCCTACAAAAATAGCTCCAAAAATAGATAAAAAAGAGAAATTCAGGATTTAGGGAGAAGAGAAGATCTTGAGCACAAAATTAAATCTCATATCATTGATCCTTGCATATAAGATTCATGGATACATGGCTAGGAAGCCACCCTCTTCCTCCCACTATTTGGAGGAGAAAAGATTGTCTCTCGCGCACCCTTTCCTCTCATCTACAACATTGAAGCACTCTCCTAGCTCTATAGAATGAAACCCTAACACAAGGCTAATAGGAAGAGTCTTAGTCGACCACCAGCCCTACCTCTTGTTATATAGGCCTAGGGTTTTCCTAAAGACCGACCTATATAACATTGCCACCTACCACCAAGGGCAAACTTGTTCATCTCTTTTTCCTTTGCCCAAATGCCATCGGCCCTTCACATCTTTGCTTCGCCTCAACGCAAGCTTCGTGATAGTGCCACATGCATCTCCAATTGCCGCCGCCGGTTTTGAGGCGCAAACCGGGAAACCGCCTTGCACGCTTCTCAAAGCATGACTTCTTGCTTGCTTCCACCAAAACAAGACTTCTCGATCTTGACACGTGCCACCTTGTTTCATGATCCTCCTTGTCAGCAAGTCTCTCTACCTTCCAATCCATCGGATAACCCTTACACTTGCACCGACACCTGATTGCCTTTGACTTGGTCAACCCCGTTGTCTTGATCAACAACACGGTTTTGAGGCTCAACTGTGAAACCTCCCATGCTCCTTGCCTCTCCACATGTACGGTGTGGATCACCCTTGACTTCACTCGGCCTCCCGATTGCCTGGCCCCAAGTCCCCTACTTGTGCCCGATCCTCTCGCTGTTGACCGCCAAGTCGACTCCATTAACCTACACATTATGAGACAAGCAAACACATTTCCCTTCTCGCGCAACTTCACCAATACCTTCACCAACTCCAGTTAGTCATAACTATTTTAATGCACAAATCCATGCAATCCCTAATTTCCCGCATTTCAACTCAAATACAAATTTAGCCAAAGTCAATTACTCATCACATATTGCAAACCATAGAACTTATCCACATGGTTTCTCATATATCCTAAAAACATATGCTTGCAGTTATTTAATAAGGGAAAAGGAAATGATAATTTGGGAAATCTCCTGACTGTGCTTTGTTTATAGTCAAAAGCTCAACTATGGGGACTTCATGCTATAGCTATCGTTGGTGATGTAGTTCCCATCTCACCGCCAATTGTTGATGTATCAATAAAGTCTTAGCTGCAAGGTTAGTGCCAAAATGCAACTACGAGATTAGCAAAATTTATGATAAACAAAAACATCTACAACCATCCTTCTAAACGTTTTACTGACAAGGTGGTTGTAGTCCTCATAGGTGCTTTTCGCAGATGCAGCAATCAACTCTAGAGTTTTGTTGGTTGAGCATGTATTTTGTGGTTGTTCAAGGAAGAAGCTTCCATGCTCATTAGTTGGATCATTTTGTTCTAGAGTCAACTCCTCGATCAATCCAATGGTCCAAAGGTTCTCCTTCTCAAGAATTTTATCAACAGAGGTCATGGTTGATTTTTCATCACCACAGAGAATGGAATATTGAAGACCAAAGAAAAAAAGGCTTAGGCAAGAAGGATGACGACTCCGTTTCAAAATAATTGAGAGTTTGTCCCAAATCGTCTCCTCCTTAGATGTAATGCTTCGTGTCCTGATAAAGAACAAACCTCGGTGATGCGTGTTGGGAAACAAACATCAACCCCTCAAGTGGGGGGTGCTTGAAGTGAGGCATCACCATCAGATTTTCTAAGCAATGGGCTTTGGTGGTGAAAGCGGCTTTCCTAAGCTTTTCATTTAGGCTCCCTAGAGATGCACCTCCACGATGAAGGCTTTTTAGTGGGAAGCCTATAAGAAGTTCAAAGTCAATGATAGGAAAGATGTGGAGGTCTAGGTGAACTTGGACTTTGTCCATCTCAACTACTATAGCCCTTGCGATCTCTATGACACCCAGGTGTCCCATTTCTACCTAACAACCATGAAGAGCACAAATTATAGCTGAGTGGAACATAAAATGATAGAGCCCCCACCCAATTTGAATTATTTATAGACTAATAAAAAACCCTACAAATAAGATTACGAGACAATTAAAATTTTTTCTATACAACTATGCCAAGTAAATTGATAATTAGTATGGCTATGATGAATTAGAATTTTATGAATTAAATGAGCATTTTTTCCATATTTGGAATTACCTTAAATAATTAACTTGAGCCTAAAATCCTTTTTGATTTAAATAATTAATGGAAAATAATTGTAATCCAAATTGGAATTTGGCCTTCAACAAACTGTTCAGAATATCATAATTAACCAGTGTACCAAGTTTCATAATTTTTAAAGGCCCCTAGCTATTTTATTTGGATTTAATTCGAGCTAGGGACATATTTGCGAAGATCAGAGAAAAATTTGGGCCATAGTGTAAAATCTCATTTCCTTCTCCCTCCATTGGCGCAGACCCTTATCCCCCGACGCACGCCAGCCCCGGCGCTCACGCCACGCCTGGCCATCGCTCTGCCTCAGGACCCCGTGTGCTATAGCGCCGTTGACACCCCCGCCCTGTCCCATACATCTCCTCAGCCGTGAGCGTTGCCCAACGGCTTTCTTTCTCCCGCCCTGCACGCTAGCCATGTCGGCCGGCAACACTTCAATACCGAGCGCCATCGCCGCTCCCGGTCCCCAACTACTCCACTCCCCTCTACGCAACTTGAAAGGTGCCCGCGAGCCCTCACAACCACACTCCATCTCTGCCCTCTGCTCCCTACTCTCTCCTTTCTCTTTCCCCTCCGCCATTCCGCCATTGCAGAGCGCGAGCTCGAGCTTGCTGTACCGCCACTCCACTGCTACCCCGCATGAGCCAAAAAAACTGCCAACCCCTGCACCTAATGAATCTCTATCTCTCTACACCGTCGTTTAGCTGAAACCTAGCTCACAATGTTTGAATATGATCAAAATAGAGAAAAACTCCTCCGCCGACCGCCATTGATGCCATTGCAAAATTCGTCGCCTCTGGTGAGCCACATCCCCTTCTTCCTCTTCGCGTGTGTGCGCAACTTATGACTGAACGTGCCTTACCCCTTTTCCCTTTGTTTTCGTGCGCGAGGTCGACGACATTTTCCTTTCCCTGGCTGTTCTTCCTATGCTCCGCCCCGACCGAGCTGCCTCACTGACAAGCTCCACCTTCCGGCACCCCTCATCACCGCGCAACATGATGCTGAGTCTCTGCACGTCGCCATGAAGCTATATGAGAAACCATGTGGATATGTGCCATAGTTTGCTATATTTGTGATGAGTAATTGACTTGAGCGGATTTGGTGTTTGAGTTGAAATGCGAGAATCCAGGGATTGCATGGGTTTGCATATCATGGTTATGACTAACCGGAGTTGGTGGAGATATTGGTGGTATTGCAGGAGATGGGAAATGTGTTTGCTTGTCTCATGATGTGTAGGTCACTGGAGTCGACTTGGCGGTCAACGACGAGAGGATCGGGCACAAGTAGGGAACTTGGGGCCAGATGATCGGGATGCCGGGTGAAGTCAAGGGTGATCTACACCGTACATGTGGAGAGGCAAGAAGCACAGACGATTTCGCGGTTGAGCCTCAAAACCGTGGTGGTGATGAAGACAGAGTGTTGACCAAGTCAAGGCGAACGGGATGCCGGTGCAAGTGACAAGGGGGCCCGATGGACATGGACTGGGAGAGACTTGCCGGTGGTCAGGATCATGGGACAAGGTGATACGTGTCGACATGGAGAAGTCACGCATTGAGAAGTGTGCAAGGCGGTTTCCCGGTTTGGGCCTCAAAACCGGTGGCGGTGGTTGGTGGTGCACGTGGCACCATCATGGAGCTTGCTTCGAGATGAAGCAAAGACGTGAAGCGTCCGATAGCATTCAGGCAATAAGGAAAAAGATGGATGGTTATACCCCCGGTGGTAGGTGGGTGTGTTATGTAGGTCAAGGGTAGAGTGGTCATGTGGACAATAGATCCTAGGCCTATATAAGGAGAGGTGTGGCTAGTGGGAGAGGTGCCTCTCTTCCATTAGCCTTGTATTAGGACTCTATTCAAAGTGCTAAGAGAGGACTTCATGTTTGAGAGGAGAGTAATGGGTGTGTGAGAGACATCTCTTGCTCTTCCAAATAGTGGGAGGAAGAGGGTGACTTCCTAGCCTTGTACCTATGAATCTTCCCTTTTTGTTTCTGTTGTGTTTCTTTGGTGTGGTTGATCACTCCTAGGGCTAGTACACCACAAGTTGGTGTGTGTAGTCTTGGTGATCGATTTAGAGGTTGGCTTGGGTTGTTTTTGGGATATAGGTCAAGTTCTCTTGGAGAATTTTATTAGGCTCACATTCACCCCCCCCCCCTCTGGTCACCTTCTCGGTCCTTCACTATAAGAGCAAACCGCGACTGCCTTGCCGCTCTGAACCCCCTTCACGACGCTGCCAGACCTCCCTCTTCTGTCACCCCTCGACGTCGGCCTAACTCCGGTAAGATCCAGACTTTGCGAACCCCTCCAACTGCTCTGCCTAGACCCGCTCGTCACTCGGCCACTCCCGCGACGAGTTTCTGTTGCCGGTAGCGCCCAGCAGCGAGCTCTCCGGTGAGATTCAGCTGAGCGCCGCCATGCCCGATCGTGCCTACTGGCAGCCTCACTGGCGCTGAGCTGGCTCTGACATGGCCTCGACGTGTCACTCATGTGGCGCTCACGTAGCACTGAATAAACCAAAAAAACTAGGAAAATTACAAAAAAATCATTGAAGCTTTGAAAAACCATAGTAAATCAAATATAAGTCCAATGGCACCCAAATAAATTTTGTTAGACTCCTCTTGAAGTGCTCTATTTTAGTAAAATCATAATCTGATGTCTCTGTACATGTATTTTTAATAATATAGTTTCTTATCAAAACACTAAATAACTCACCAGAAATTTTAGGAACATAATTAAATCATAATTTTTGGCATGCTTGGTAAACACCTGATTAGCTATCACCAAAAAATTTGGTTTAGTAAAATATGAAATATTTTATGCTCAGGAATGTATTTAGTGTGTTCGCTTAGAATAATGCTAGTAAATAATCTATAAATATTTTGCCCATGAAACTTGGTGTAAAAATCACTCATGAGTGTCTCTGTCCACAGTAAATCACCCATATCCAGAAACATATATTTACTATACTATTAATTTAATTGCTCATATCACCATTTTCACCCTATTTAAATGCATAAAGAATATCTACACATAAATTCTTAATATCAACTTCACTTCTCTGAAGCATATAGCCTCGAAAATATATTAATAATATGTTGGCATTAAAACACTAATATATTATGCATGCATCATATCATTGTATTAAACAATGTTACGACAATATCGTTAACACATTTTCCATCATATAGGTAACGACAACCAGGAGCCCGAAGAGGATTTTCAATAGGATATTGACTCTCGGGAGCAAGAGATTGTAGTTGCTAACACTAGTGTTGATCCAGGCAAGCCCGGTTTGCATTCGCCTTTTTAAGGCTTTGCTAGTTTATAATATTACTAGTGTTTATGGTCACTGTTGCATTAGTTTATAGGAGTTGCTTGAAACCCATCTTGCATGTTACCCATATGACCTATGTTACTGTTATTAGAACCTTGGTAGGATTGCTATGCTTAGTAATTAATAGTCTCGATAGATATTATTATTAAGGAAAGACTTGGTCACTAAAATTGAACTTAATAAAAGGAGTTTACTTTCGATGTTATGACCGGGCAGGGAATTATGCATGTGTAAGTTTGCAGCAACACATGGGTGTTGACTGCGGTAGCCCTGCCTTGTCAAACTTAGGATCCGCCCGTGGTCGGCCCCTTGATCAAGTATTAAACAATACCAAATGCATGCTAGTTTATAGGCACTAGTAAACCGATGTCGTATTAAAATTACTTGCAATAAGGACGGTTAAGGTGCATTGTTCATCGACCCTTCTGCTACTAGAGTGGGCGGTTCATACCATAAAGTACTGTTGGTAGAACGGCATGCCTACTCGATGTCACCACACCCGATCCGAGATGTAAGTTTCTTTTCTTGCGAAAGGTTGCCATATACGACCTTAGTTGGCGCATATGTATCGTGTATCTCGGGGTTTTCCCAGCTGGTGTAAATTGATTGCAATTGATGTCACTCGCAGTAATGAGTACCACTTGGTCACCGCGCCATCACGTACTTGCACAAATACTATGAATATGGATGACTTGGTTATTATTGTCTTACTACTGCTCTTATGTTGTAATTACATCATGTACTGTTTTATTATCTTATAATGCTTCACTAAAGTTACATTCTGCCTTACCTAATTAACTTGGCTAAATAAATTGGATAGAACTAATAGGATTCTTAGAGCAAACCTTTTTAAATAGCCATCCTATTAGAGCTAATGCATGTCTAGGTCCTACGACGGGTAAGTTTTGCTGAGTAATTAGTACTCAGGCTTTGTGCCATTGTTGTTTTTTAGGTAATAAAGAGATAGAACTGCCTGTAGATATGATGCCTTGGGACATGCAAGTCCCTGAGGGGTGGACTATCCACTGGGAGTCCGACTTGCCGCCGTAGTGATGTTGTGTGCTGCTAGGATAATGATTCTCTGGGCATGAATCATTACTACCGCTGTATCGTCGAAAGCTCGTAGAACTTTCATTATTTTGCTTACGCTATTTTCAAACTATCTTAAGTTGTAATATTTTCGCTACACTTCAGTACTCTATTTATGTAATAACTTAGCTTAAAATGGACAAATGTTGCATTATCAAGTGTCTACGTTATCAGCACCTTCGGGTCCTCGATCCTCCGGGAAGGGGTACTACAGCTGATATCAGAGCCGTGCTCTATGATAATACAACAAATAAATCATATTTTTAAAAACTACTATATTTGTAAGTAAGGATACGTTAGTATTACCCATATAGATAATAGGGTGGCGACAAAGCTAACCTTGGTTATATTTGTTTACATTATTTGTATCTACGGTTTCTTTAAATCAAGGTACGTGCGTGCTTAACCGACACACGTGATATCGGTGTCTGTGATCACAGGCGGATACGAGACACTGTTGACTTATGACTTATTATGGAACGATCCTTTTCCATGGATTGTTACTAGTAGAATTGTGCTTATTTTTGTAGTTTCTTTTGAATTTGATGTATTATTTCTATAATAAATCTTCTGCTGGTACACTAACGCCGTTAGTACAATACTTAGATTAACTTACGTGTTGAGTGCGGGTCGTCACCAAATATTTGTGCCGCTAAGTATCGGCAAAATATGTGTTGTGTTGTGAGGAACGATAGGTTAATAAATTGAAAATCTTGCATCATGCATCCCTATATAACTAAAGTAAAATTTTGTTCTCTTCTTGCTCACCAAACTCTGAATAAAAATTTTCTAAGCATGTCGAGTACAAAATTTTAAAATACAAGTCCAATTGTCAAGTTAACAAAAATCTGACCTGTTTTTAGCTGTCAAATTCAAAAATTCATAGTTATTAATTTACTTAATCAAATAAGACATACAAATACTGTTTAGAAAGGTCTAAACATTCTCTATCACGCAATGTTTAAGTTAATTATTGATCATAACAGTAACAACCTTAGAAAACGAGAGCAAGTATAATCTGCCAACACACTTTTTTTTAGCATAACTCTGAACTTAAAAATTTCATAACTGAAGTTGTACTTCGAATCTTTAAGTGTTTAAACCCAATCTGGAAAGCCATTGAAGTCTACTTTCATCTCCAATAGGTTTCATAATTTTATTGGTTTCCCTCTACCCAGTAAAGCCGAAACACTAAACCCATGTCATCTAGAAACAAAATCTATCAACCTGAACTTGTAAAATTCATAAGTCCAGTACTATATGAAATTTTTAAGAGTATAAATACAATCTAGAAAGCTATAAAAATCTACTATAACATGGTTGCAAACATCAGTTCTAAAAACTTTATTTTCGAAGTCAAAATACTCATTTTTCCGACTGCAAAATTTATACCAATATATAAAATACGAGAGAGTCGTCATAGCCCCTTCCCTTAACCCGTCGCTCTCGCTTATCCCGTCTCCCCCGCTTAACCCGTCGCTCCCACTTACCTCGTCTCTCTCTCTCTCTCCCCCGAGCCCCCCCCCCCCCCCCCCCCCGCGCTCGCACGGGCGCACCCCCCGTGGAGCCCCTGCTTTGCCTCCTCGCCCCCTCCCAAACCCTAGCTCGCGCCGCCGCTCCACCTCCCACCTTCCCCTACTCCGGCGGCCGCCTCTCCCAGCTCCTGCTCATCTCTTTCCGGCTAGGGTTGGGAGCAGAAACAGCCGCCGCCGCATCACGTCCTCTCTCCCACGCAAACGGAGGCAGCGCCCGCCTCCTCTCCCGGGCCTCGAGCAGCAGCAGTCGCCGTGTCGTGCCCTCATGCCGCCCGCCTCCTCTCGGGTCCCAAGCAGCAGCAGTTGCTGCGGCGACATGACAGTCCCCGCGGAAGTCTACTGTTCGTTGGCAACACGTGCAGGCGGAAGAGCAGCCAGTGCCGCGGGTGAGAGATTGGTGGAGGTCGGTGAAGGGGAGGCGCGCCAAGATTGGTGGAGGCCGGCGAATGGGACTGCCGCAGCTATCGTCGGCGACGAGGCCACACACACGCGGCAGTTCATGCGGAGCACGGGAGCTGGGCGACACCATCGCCAAGGGCCAAAAGATAAACTACGAGCTCATGCTCAACCTGCAGCTCGGCATCAGGTGACTCGCCTCATGTCGTCTCTTCTTGGCCCTGTCGTTTTCTTCAAGAATTGAGATGTATGCTAATTCAATTGACGAGGACAGCTGTGAGCAGAATGGATCAGGTACTGCTTGTAATTTTCAGATCCTCGCTCGATTCCTGAATAAAAGACACTTCCCCCTTTTTTTTATGAAGTGTCAGTTCGTATTTAGAGCTCAAACAGTTAGGCACGCCCCTTCCCCTCCCTCTCTCCTGTTTTTTTTCGTTGAGATGCCACTTGCCTGTGGTGGTTGGCGAGTTCTGCGCCACTGATGGGGAAAAGGAAGGTAGTAGCGACTCATTGCACCTCACAGCCCGTAATGTTCTCACTAATTTGTGTTGATTAGAGGAAGATAAGGGGAAGGGGGACTAAAATGGAAGAAGTGATTTCGTGGTCTCTAATTATGATTAATAAGGTATTATAGATAGCATAGTTGTGGGTTCTGCCATGGTAGAATTATAGTTCTTTAGAATTGTAGTTATATATAATTTTTTATTTTTATCTGTTCTGAATACTGCTTAAGTGCTTATACATACGATGAAATGAACTTCCATATGCATGTAGCACAATTAAATCTACCATTTGATCAGTTGATGTAGCATAACTTGGCTTAAAACAGTCATTCTATAACTGCAAGAAAGGGAAAATAGTTTTCAGTAGTGTAGTTTTGTTTATAAACACTACTGGTAGTGGGATATCTGAGCGATAAAAATCTGAGCGAATATCAGAGTCA
The DNA here is from genome assembly GCA_032690845.1 of Eleusine coracana subsp. coracana. Taxonomy (NCBI): domain Eukaryota; kingdom Viridiplantae; phylum Streptophyta; class Magnoliopsida; order Poales; family Poaceae; genus Eleusine; species Eleusine coracana. The sequence continues at coordinate 22,247,779 of CM064424.1, forward strand.
GTACTTCACATATAGTCTATAAACACTATTGGTAGTGGGAGAAGTTTGTCTGAAACTTCCCTATTTACTTCCTGTGTTCATTCTTGTTCACACAGTAAGCAACTGACATTTATTGACCATGTATGTTGTCAACTTTGCATATCCATTTTGATCAATGGTCAGGTGGAATCATTACATAGTCATTTTTTACATATTATTAGGGTTCTATATATTTTATATGATAATTGTCATTATTTTTCTTTTATATATACAACTACCTGGTCAGATACAATATTGTATTAAGCTGAATTTATTGCACTTTGTTACAGTTATATACACCGTCCTTAAAATTCAGTGACGAAAATAAAAGTCCAGATTATGCTTCTGATTCTGAAACATTTATGGCTCCCTCATGGTCTTGCGATGTCTGCTACACCGATTCCAAGAACATTGGCCCTTACCCAAAAATAGTTATGGTTGTTAGACTGCCCTTGAAAAAAAAAGGTATGTTATTATACTTTTCATTGACCTGATATGGCAGACTCATAGTAAAGCCCATAATTTTTCTTACATGTTTCCATATCTGTGTTTGCATCCAAGTAGCTTTTTTTTACAATATAATTCTATTTTCCAACAAATCATATATGAGAGATTGATTGTTTGGTTACCAGGTGGATTACGGCCAGGAGAACACCATGCTTGGGACCATACACAGGAGAATTCCCTACACAGGTACAGATTTTGAAGAATTGCCATGACTTCCTGCCATTTCTTTTTCATCATGTGGAAGAAAAAACCATCCACCTTTTATTTGAGTGTTCCTTTACCAGCCACCGGATATTTATTAGTTTACAATGGGATGTAGCTTTGGAACCTAATAGTATTCTGTAGGTTACTAGAAGTAGGTTTCTTTTTTTTTCATGTTTTCTATTTCTTTCATATCTTCACTTTTAACCATACAGTTATATCTTGTGGTGGCTCCAAAACAATTAGCTTAATATTTTTCAAAATATCAGATAGAGTTGTGACAGTAGTAATATAGCTATGTGCAATTTTTAACTTATCTGAAGTGCACATGCTTGTGGGTAGAGCGTTGTAGCAGTACAATTAGATGTTGCTAAGAATAGTAATGTATCTTGTAATAATAAACAAAAGATAAACGAGACACTTTGTAAAGTCTGCATTTTAGCCACAATTTCATTATTGAGAGACAAAGTCTGCATTTAATCACAATTCATGCTCGAGAGAATAGAGGGATATATAATTCATTATGTTTTAATGACAGTTTTTGGGTCCTACAACTGCAGCTTCATTGCAAGTATCTGAAATATTGATACTAATAATAGGTGTTTTGGATGATTTAGAGACACCGGCAATGCTGAAGACTTGTGCGGCTGTATTCTTGCCAAGATATTATGAGATATTGCTTATGCTTATTGTTGGATTTGACCTTTCACCATTAGTTTGTTGTTTAAATGCAAGAAGCTTGTCATACTTTTTGTTCTTGTGCCAAGATTCTTTCAACTACTCTCTAGGATGTCGATCTGATTGACTTGCACCCATATGAGCTTATGTCAGTTATCCAGTGCCATCTGGTGACCGTACCTATTAGCAAAACTTATCCTTTCTGCAGGTTTGGATAGTTGACCTTTTCCTGTTGGTTATTTCAGGTTAAAGCACATGCAGGACATGGTGCTATTTGAGTTCTTATTGAACCACATAGCAATACCCAGAAGAAGCGACTAGAGGAAGTATAAGCTATTCATGCATATTTTGTATTTTATTTGCTGAACTTCCCTGAAAACATTACTTCTGTTTTAGACTCTATTAACTATGTATGGTAGGAAACCAAAGCTCTAATCAGATTTATGGGACTGAGAAAAATTAATAGAGAGAAAAAAGGTAAATCTGCTTTTCTAACTTTCTAAAATTAGTTGTTAACATCATCTTCAGTGTATCTTTGATATTTCTTTTTAGGAATCTTTAGTGTATCCTTGAGTGTAGTGGTCCATTTTACACTTCTACTTTTGCAATTCTTTTTTTTTTTTGCATATGTAGTACACTTTGCCAAATACGAGTTGTGGGTTACAGTGAAACTGTATGGTCTGTTTGTAACCATTTTTTTAATGAAATTAACAGAAAACACTCAGTTGCCATGGTAATCTAGCTAAACTCTGAATGTTCAATCAACCTGGTCCTTGGTGACAAAATCTTGACCAGCTTTTGACCTTTGACTCAGCATGGTCCTCGGTGATCTTGTGGCCTGCATCCATGCTAACTACTGCTCTGAATTTTAAACATCAAAGACAACCACTAAGGTCAGTTCTCCCTGAATTACTTCGGCTGTTGCAGCTGTGTGTTTGATGGTCCTGTGATTAGTTGAGATTAAGGATTGACCTGTACATTGTGGTTTTTTTGCGCACCGCCATCTGAATGTTGCTATTGCGAATTGTAGTCACTTCTGTCAGACATAGAGTTTTTGTTATGGCATTGACTATTCGGTGGTGTTTTTAGAATACTTTAAATACTCTGAACTATTTAGAACCTGTTTGATTTTGTTTTGAGAAATACTGAAGCAACATTGCTGATATGCGCTGCTACTTGCAAAAGAAATCAGCACTTTATTAATATTTTAGTATACAATCACTGAATTAGAGAAGTCATGCTATTGGTAGGACTCTGTCAAACATGTGATTATTTTTCCTATGCATGATGCTTCTGAAAGGCGTCTTGTGGTAGTTTGATAAAAAAATGGAATGAAAATGCTTTGAAATTTGATATTATTTTCATGCAATTGATAATATTGGTGATTTCACATTTAGTTGGACGAAAATTCATATAATACAAGGCATTATCATTGGTTCTTCTCTTTCGGACAGTTTGAAAGTACTCAGTAAACTTATGCTATAGTACCATGCTGATCAATACATAAAAAGGCAGGCAGTGGCCTTTTCATGCTTGAGCAGTTTTCATTTTCAAACTATTATTTGGATACTACTTGGAGTACGATGTAGAGCATTTTTAACCATAGATACTTCTGGGCTGACAGGCATTTGCATTATTAGGATGACAGTTCATAATTCTGTTAAGTACTCTTCTTTAACATTGGCTACAAGGGTGCAAGCATGGCGTTGGTCTGCCAAGGATGAAAACAGCAGAGTACAAGGCTCTGATTAGGACATAAGACACAAAAATCATTTGTCTTTTAATAATTATTAACCTAAGACATACGTATTCCTGACCTGAGGTGCTTTGTGGTAGTCATTTGAATAAACAAAAGTCCTGTCTTTTTCCAGTCTGTTAGAGAAACATGCATTCTTCTTTGGCTGATTTTTTGGGCAATCATTAATTATGTATGAGATCATTTAGCAATTCTTTGTCTATCCAATAATGAAAAAAAGAAACATCTGAATTGCATTTTTTAACGTTTGTAGGAGTTTAGTCAAGTTGTTACATATTGAAAACATATATTAACTGAGGTGATAGTATATTTTTGCCGAGATAGAAAATTTTGGAAGACTGATTTTGTTACTGATGGTTTGTATCTTTTTTACTCCATCTTATCTGTAATTGCACCTTTGTTTTAACAAGCTGTAATTAATTGTATCAGGATGGCAATGAGGTGTTCTTCCATATCAAGAGATCAACCCAGCTGAAGAAGCTTATGAATGCCTATTGTGACCGCCAGTCTGTGGACATGAAGGCCATAATATTCTTGTTTGATGGCCGTAGGCTAAACAGTGAGCAGATACCGGACCAGGTATGTGGTGCTCCCTACAATGCATTGTCCCACAACATGTATATATTCTTTATGAAGCAGAATAATTCGTGTGAGTATGTTGCTCAACCCTGTACTCTTGTACAACAATTTCAGCTTGAGATGGAGGATGGAGATGAGATCGACGCCATGCTTCACTAGACTGGAGGTTGTCAAGTTGTTTAGAAGCAGTTTACAGCTGCAGTGTCGTTTCTGCTTAGTTCTTTGTTAAGGTTTCAGTAAGATTAATAATTCTTGGGGTCTTGTGAAGCGAGGGTTGTTCATTACCATTGCCGACGTGGTTTAGCAAGATTTGAGTTCTTTTACTATCATGACTCGTCTATCTATCATCTAATATATACTATCGTGATTCTTTGAGCTATGAACTAAGTGGGATTATTGTAGTTTTTTTTTATTATTATTATACTAATGTAGTTTTGCTTGTGGTTTGGAACCACCGATAACTTATTGGTGCCAATATTAATGTAACTTTTATGTGGTATGACATAGTTACATTATACATACGCATTATAAATTACGTCTGTAGGGCCATTATCCTAGTCTGTTATAAAAACCCGTTGCTGTATTATTGTCCCTTGAGACTGAAAAATACAAACTAAAATGTTGTCTCTATATTTCATAGCACTTTATATGAAATATATTCTTACTGTAAGGAAGGTTTGACTCAATCAAAGTACTTTCTTTGTAGATGGCTGAAAACAACGATCAATCATCACTGGGTTGGGAGATCATCGACGACCTGGAGTTCACCGGGATGACTCATTTATTTTGAAGAGTTCTCCGTGGCTTTGGTTATGACATCCCTCTTACTTATGTTGGAAAGGAATTTTAGGAGCATAGAGTCTCCTCTTTTATTATCCATGTGGCAGTTTCCATCAACTACTTGGTTACTGCAGCATGGCAATCCTAGACCATTAGCGTCATTGGGACAGATTTACCTTTCACTTGGGGTGTTGCTGCATTCAAGGCACTCACTTGATTTTGTGAAAATCACAAGCATGACATTTCCGGAACAGCCGTCGCATCATTGCCCATTAATGATGTGATTGATTTTGAATGGAATAAGCATGTGGATTTTATCTTTGATCCAAACCATCACCACCATGATCCTTTGCTGCCCATAATAGAGTATTATGGGTTATTCACTTTTACCTTGTGCACAAATTTGAGCCGACTACTGGATGTGTTGCATGCTGCACTTTGACTTTCTGAAGTTGAAAAACAAGCTAAGGATGTGGAAATTGCAGAACTGAACCAACAGATCCAAGCAAAGAATGAAGAGATGGACGCGATTATAGAAGAGCATGATCAAGTCTTGCAGGACGTAGAAAGTTTTGAACATGATATGATTGAGGCTCAAGATGACTTGGATGCATTTAAAGCTACCCACCTTCCTATTGAAGGGAACTGGATTGAGATCACCTTAGAGTACGGAGAACAAGAGGATGTAGAGATGGCACCTGCTGGTAATAATGATATGGAAATGATGGATCCGGAGGAACCGGAAGAGCCTATGGAACCGGAAGAACCAGAAGAGTCGGACGATATAGACCAGGATTAGATGATTCACTACAACATGTGTTCTGTTTGTGTAGTATATGTATCTCAAGTTCAGATGTAGGATTGTTAATCTTGCATAATGTGTCCGCAATATCGTAGTTAGGCGTTGGCACATGTGTGTAAGAATTTGTGTGACGATGTCCTTTTAAAAACCATGTGGTCCGAATTGAATTAATGGAGATGGTTGTCACTTCTGAATTTTATTATGCCTCATGCAAATTTATCTCTTCTACACATATGTCTTATGGATTATTTTTGAAAGAATGACTAATGTGTAACAATACAAATTGCAGCATGGTGCGTACTCGGAATTAGGATGACCCTAAGAGCTCTTAGCAGGGAGCTAATGCTCAGCCCTCACTGGCGGTAATACTCGCTGCTATGATCAACCGTCAGCAAAATGATTCCGAACTGCTTCATCAACTGGTGGAGAATACGTCCAACTTGGGTGGACGTGGATGCAACCGCAACAACAACAACCAGCCTTGTCAGTGCACGTACTCGGAATTCCTAGGTACTCACCCACCGATTTTTGAGTGTGCCAGAGAGCCTCTAGACGTCGATCACTGGCTACGTCAGACCGAGTCAAAATTTGGTCTGCTGGAATGCACTGAGCACCAAAAGGTATTGTTCGTCGCCCAACAACTCCAGGGCTCTGCTAGTGACTGGTGGGTGAATTATGAAGCTTCTCTACCCGCTGGACGCCGCATTGAGTGGAATGAGTTCAAGACTGCATTTCATGCTCATTTTATTCCCGCTGGCCTCATGCAGAGGAAGTTCTAGAAATTTATGAATCTGAAACAAGGAGGGAGGAATGTCCTCCAATACTCTGAAGTTTTCAACCACCTTGCTCAGTATGCTACAGAGTATGTTAACACTAAGGAGATGAAAAGATATGCATTCTTGCGTGGAATGAACACCACGCTCAAGGAACGTCTGACTTGGCAGACGACTGGCACATACGATGACCTAGTCAATGCTGCTATTGTCCAGGAAAGTGCTCTACGCTAAGTTGAAGAAGAAGATCACAAAAGAAAGGTCCCTGCTAGTGCCTCTGCTACTCCATAGGCTAAACACCATCTGATTTATACTTCACGCACCGGAAAGTGTTTCCGGGTGTCACCACAACAACAGTTTCAATGTCAGTTTGGCCAGAGCTACTCAAGGCCACCGCAGCAACAAAACTTCCCACCTCGTGCACCGTACCAGCAGCAGAACAATCAGTATCATGCACCATATCAGCAGCAAGGAAATCAGAGTGCTCGTGCCCCCACATCTCGTTGACCATGGAAGCAACTATCCGTGCTACAACTGTCGTACCGACCACTTTGCTAAGAACTGTACTGCACCTAGGCGCAACAACAACAATTATAATTAGCATCAGAACCAGGACAAGTCTAAGAATGCACTATGTCGTGGTGCTCATGTCAATTACACCAATGCAGAAGACATCCCTCAGGACGAACCCGTGCTGACCGGTACGCTCTCACTCTATGGTCAACCTATCCTTGCACTTTTCAATTCTGGTGCTACGCATAATTTCATTAGCAAAGCTTGTGTGCAAAAACATAATCTCCTCACCACCACCATAAATAAATGCTACACCATTCACTCTCCTGCTGGACAAATTCTTGCTAACAAAGTATTATGTAAAGCTCCATTAGAAATAAATCAAAAGATTTACCCCACCGATTTCATCATGCTCAAGGATCAAGAAATCGATCTGATCATGGGTATGATCTGGATGAAAACCCAGAGAGCCATGCTAGACATCGAGTCCCGTATCATTCACATAAACTCTCCCTTGCATGGCCAAGACACACTTTCTCTAAATACCAATTCCTCGAAAGCCCTGGTTGTCCATCACTTGGAAGGACAATCACTTAAAAGTATTCCTGTCGTTTGTGAGTATCCAGACGTGTTTCTTGAAGATATCTCGGGCCTCCTGCTTGACCGTGAAGTGGAATTTAAGATAGAGCTACAGCCAGAAACTTCTCCAATATCCCGCCGACCATATAAAATGGCCCCGAATGAGCTGGCTGAGTTGAAAAAGCAATTAAAGGAGTTGCTGGAAAAGGGACTCATTCACCCAAGCACTTCACCTTAGGGCTACCTGCAATTTTCATGAAGAAGAAGGATAAATCTCTACGTCATGTCGTTGATTATCGGTCACTAAATAAAGTTACAATCAAAAATAAATACCCGCTGCCCTGTATTGACATCCTTTTTGATCAATTGGTTGGTGCCAAGGCCTTTTCAAAAATTGACCTCTGTTCAGGTTATCATCAAATAAAGATTAGAGCAGAAGACATTCCAAACACCACCTTCTCTACTAGATATGGGTTATTCGAGTATCTAGTAATGTCATTCGGATTGACAAATGCTCCTGCCCATTTCATGTACATCATGAATTTGGTATTCATGCCAGAGCTGGTCAAATTTGTGGTAGTATTCATTGATGATATTCTCATCTATTCTAGGTCCAAGGAAGAGCATGCTGAACATCTTCGCATTGTTCTTCAATGTCTCCGAGATCACAAGTTGTATGCAAAATTCAGCAAGTGTGAATTTTGGTTGGACCGTGTGCCATTCTTTGGCCACATAGTTTCAGTAGAAGGAATCTTGGTAGATCCTAGCAAAGTTCAAGATGTGCTAGATTGAAAGTCACCAAAAACGGTTTATCAAGTTCGTAGTTTCCTTGGACTAGCTGGATATTACCGTAGGTTTATCCCTAATTTTTCCCAGTTATCCAAGCCTATCACAAGATTACTGAAAAACGTCGTGAAGTTTGAATGGAGTGATAAGTGTGAAGAAGCATTTTAGAAGTTGAAGGAACTATTAACCACTGCCCTAGTATTAGCTCAGCCAGACCTCACTAAACCGTTTGACGTGTATTGTGATGTATTTGGGATAGAACTTGGATGTGTGCTTATGCAATGCGGTCGTGTCATTGCCTATGCATCGTGATAACTACGGAAGCATGAAGAACATTATCCAACTCATGATTTAGAACTCGCTGCAGTTGTACTTACACTAAAAATATGGAGGCATTATCTACTCGGGAATTTAGTGCATATCTACACAGATCATAAGAGTTTGAAATACATTTTCACTCAGACCGATCAGAACATGAGGCAACGTCGATGGCTGGAATTAATCAAGGATTACAATATGGAGATTCATTATCATCCAGGCAAGGCCAATGTAGCCGCCGACGCACTAAGCAGAAAAATCCACTGCAACAACTTGGTGCTAGAATTTCAGGACAACAGCAACCGCATAACTATTTCAGAACCCAGTCTTCAGGTTTTGCCTGCTATAGGATCAACAACCTTAGTATGCATTTCGTCATTCGTGAAGAAATCATTGCTGAATAGAAGAATGACATTGGTATGAATTATATCCATTGAAACATTAAAAATGGTAAATCAAAATATTTCACATAATTCTCGGACGGTACTCTATGGTTCAATAACCGTTTAGTCATACCAAAGGACTTTGAACTTCGACGGAAGATTTTGGATGAAGCACATCTGATGTAGATATGGCCCGATCTTCCGAGAGGTAAGGGGATAAACTCGAATTTGGGGAACTCGGTGTCGACGACCCGGCTTGAATCAGACACGATCCAACCCCGCAACCGTTACACCAAGCACAACTTGATTGTTCCTGCAAGCGAAATCGAGAACACAAGCAAGAGAGGATAATCACGCAATCTGAAATTACAAATATGGATGAAGCGAATCACAAGAAAAGATTCAAGCTCTGAACACAAAAGGACTAATCGCCACAGTGGTGTAGAACAAGAACAGGGGCTCTGGATTACTGGAAAAGGACTTGTCGCCACAGTTACAATAATTCGATCAAGTTTCTCTCTGGAAAACTGAACTAAACAAAACCCGAAACTAAAAGACGGCGGCTACTGAGTTTATGTAGGAAACAAAGACGTCCTAGGATTGGGGGCGACCAGGGGGGGGGGGGGGGCGCTCACAACATGGGCTTAAGGCCCGACACGATACATGGCCAAGTTGGCCCAAAATAGGTGGCACAGCACCTTATCATGGTCACATATTATGACTCATGACCGTTCTGGAGCTAGGACCAGAACCAAAACGACGGCGTCGTCGTCCCCTTTCCAACGCATCAAAGAACACCTCGTTTGGACGTCGGATGTGGGAGATATCATCAAAACCGTGAAGGGGTGTCGGCTGAATCCGGGACGAACGCGGCGACCGAGTTAGTGACGACTTGTAACTTGGGGAAGGCCATGATATGCGTGTATCCAGCATGGTGATGTCCTCATCAACATCACTCCAAATACTCTATTCACCCGGGTAGTAATAAAATGTACCAAGATCTGAAGAAGAATTTTTGGTGGACAAGGATGAAGCGAGAAGTTGCTCAGTATGTTGCAGAATGTGATACTTGTCAGAGAGTTAAAGCTGACCATTTAAAACAGGCCAGACTACTTCAACCATTGAGTATTCCTGCCTGGAAATGGGAAGACATCAGCATGGATTTCAATGTTGGCCTCCCTCTCACTTCGCGTAAGCATGATTTGATTTGGGTTATTGTGGACAGACTCACAAAATCTGCTCCCTTCCTGCCGGTCAATAATAGATACAGCATACGGCAGTATGCAGAGCTATATATCGCAAGAATTTTGTGTCTTCATGGAGTACCCAAGACCATTATTTCAGATCATGGCTCGCAGTTTGTCGCTCGTATCTAGGAACAGCTGAACGCATCTCTGGATACAAGTTTAAGTCGTAGTTCTGCTTACCATCCTGTTACCGATAGACAAACAGAGCGTGTCAACCAAATTTTGGAAGATATTCTTAAAGCCTGTGTTTTAGCACATGGTGGTAATTGGGATGAGTATCTACCCTATGCTGAATTTTTATATAACAACAATTACCAAGAGAGTGTAAAAATGTCACCATTTGAAGCACTCTATGGTCGAAGCTGTAGAACCCCTCTGAACTGTCCGAACCTAGAGAAAGAGTAACATTCGGTCCTGACCTTGTAAGGGATGCTGAAGAAAAAGTTCGTACCATTCAGGAAAATCTTAAGGCTGCTAAATGTTGTCAAGAAAAGTATGCAAACAGACGACGTAGGCCACTATATTTCAATAAAGGTGACTATGTCTATCTCCGAGTGTCGCCTATGAAGGGCATTCAACGGTTTGGAGTCAAGGGAAAGTTAGCTCCCCATTATATTGGTCCATTCAAAATCCTGGAGAGATGTGGACACGTAGCTTACAAGCTGGAGCTACCTGCTAATCTATCCGGAGTGCATAACACATTTCATGTGTCACAACTAAAAAGGTGTCTCAAACCTCCAATAGATGTTGTCTTGGAAGAGTATGACCAACTTCAACCAGACCTCTCATACTCCGAACAACCAATAAAGATCCTCGATGAGAAAGAACACATAACCCGTAAAAGAACAATCAAATTCTATAAAGTTCAATAGGGTAATCACATAGAAGATGAATCCACTTGGGAATCTGAAGAATTTCTGAGTACACATTACCTAGAATTTTGGTTGTCTTACGCAGGTATATTTTTACCTACGTACTTCCTTCTAGTTTGCCTTGTTCATAATATTGGGACCATATTTCTTTAAGGAGGGAGGGATGTGACACCCAGGTGTCCTATTTCTACCTAACAAGCATGAAGAGCACAAATTATAGCTGAGTGGAACATAAAATGATAGAGCCCCCACCCAATTTGAATTATTTATAGACTAATAAAAACCCTGCAAACTAGATTGTGAGGCAATTAAAAATTTTTCTATACAACTATGCCAAGTAAATTCATAATCAGTATGGTTATGATGAATTAGAATTTTATGAATTAAATGAGCATATTTTCCATATTTGGAATTACCTTAAATAATTAACTTAAGCCTAAAAACCTTGCAGATTCAAATAATTAATGGAAAATAATTGTAATCTGAATTGGAATTTGGCCTTCACCAAAGTGTTCAGAATGTCATAATTAACCAGTGTACCAATTTCATAGTTCTTAAAGACCCCTAGTTATTTTATTTGGATTTAATTGGAGTCAGGGACTGATTTGCAAAGATCATAGAAAAATCTGGGCTGCAGTGTAAAATCTCCTTTCCTTCTCCCTCCATTGGCGTAGACCCTTCTCCCCCGATGAACGCCAGCGCTGGCGCTCATGCCATGGGTGACCATCGCTCTGCCTCGGGACCCCGCGCGCTACAGCGCCGTTGGCACCCCCGCCCTGTCCCATCCATCTCCTCAGCCGTGAGCGCTGCCCAATGGCTTTCTTTCTCCCGCCCTGCACACCAGCCATGTCGACCGGCAAGACTTCAATACCGAGCGCCATCACCGCTCCTGGTCCCCAACCACTCCATTCCCCTCTACGCGATTTGAAAGGTGCCCGTGAGCCCTCACAACCACACTCTATCTCTGCCCTCTGCTCTCTACTCTCTCCTTTCTCTTTCCCCTTCGTCATTCCGCCATTGCAGAGCATGAGCTCGAGCTTGTTGTACCGCCACTCCACTGCCTCCCTGCATGAGAAAAAAACCACCAACCCCTGTGCCTAATGACTCTCTGTCTTTCTACACCGTCGTTTAGCCGAAACCCAGCTCACGGTGTTTGAATCCGATCAAAATAGAGAAAAATTTCTCCGCCGATCGCCATTGATGCCACTGCAAAATTTGTCGCCTCTGGTGAGCCTCATCCCCTTCTTCCTCTTCGCGTGTGTGCGCAACTTATGACTGAACGCGCCTTACCCCTTTTCCTATTATTTCCGCGCGTGAGGTCGACGACATTTTCCTTTCCCTAGCTGTTCTTCCTCTGCTCTGCCCCGACCGAGCCACCTCACCGACGAGCTCCACCTTCCGTCACCCCTCATCACTGCGCAACATGATGCCGAGTCTCTGCATGTCGCCATGAAGCTGGGGCAAACCATGATTGCCTTGCCGCTCCGAGCCCCCTTCACGACGCTACCGGACCTCCCTCTTCTACCGCCCCTCGACGTCGGCCTATGTCCGATGAGATCCCGACTTCATGAACCCCTCCAACCGCTCTGTCTAGACCCGCTCGTCACTCGGCCATTCCCGCGGCAAGTTTCTGTTGCCGGTAGCGCCCAGCGACAAGCTCTCCGGCGGGCTCCAACCGCGCCGCCGTGCCCCATCACGCCTATTGGCAGCTTCACTAGCGCTGAGCTGGCTCCGACGTGGCCTCGACGTGTCACTCACGTGGCGCTGACGTAGCACTGAATAAACCAGAAAAACAAGGAAGATTATAGAAAAATCATTGAAGCTTTGAAAAACCATAGTAAATCGAATATAAGTCCAATGACACCTAAATAAATTTTGTTAGACTCCTCTTGAAGTGCTCTATTTTAGTAAAATCATAATATGATGTCTCTACATGTATTTTTAATAATGTATTTTCTTATCAAAATACTAAATAACTGACCAGAAATTCTAGGAATATAATTAAATCATGATTTTTGGCATGCTTGGAAAACACCTGATTAGCTATCACCATAAAATTTGGTTTAGTAAAATATGAAATATTTTATGCTCAGGAATTTATTTAGTGTGTTTGCTTAGAAAAATGCGAGTAAATAATCTATAAATATTTTGCCCATGAAACTTGGTGTAAAAATCACTCATTTGTGTCTCTATCCATAGTAAATCACCCATGTCTAGAAATATATATTTACTGTACTAATTAATTTAATTGCTCATATCACTATTTTCACCCTATTTAAATGCATAAAGAATATCTACACATAAATTCTTAATATCAACTTCACTTCTCTGAAGCATATGGCTTCGAGAACATATTCATAATATTGTTGGCATTAAAACACTAATACATTGTGCATGCATCATATCATTGCATTAAACAGTGTTACAAGAATGCTGTTAACACATTTTCCATCACATAGGTAACGGCAACAGCCCGAAGAGGATTTTCAGAAGGATATTGACTCTCAGGAGCAAGAGACTGTAGTTGCTAACACTAGCATTGATCCAGGCAAGCCCCGATTTGCATTCGCCTTTTTAAAGCTTTGCTATTTTATAAAATTACTAGTGTCTATGGTCACTATTGCATTAGGTTATAGGAGTTGCTTGAAACCCACCTTGCATGTTACCCGTATGACTTATGCTACTCTTATTAGAACCTTGGTAGGATCGGTACTGTATTGCTATGCTTAGTAATTAATAGTCTCGGTAGATATTATTAGTTAGGAAAAACTTGGTCCCTAAAACTGAACTTAATGAAAGGAGCTTACTTTTGATGTTATGACCGGACAAGGAATTATGCATGTGGAGGTTTGCAGCAACACATGGGTGTTGACTGCGGTAGCCCTGCCTTGTCAAACCTAGGACCCGTCCATGGTCGGCCCCTTGATCAAGTACTGAACAATACTGAATGCATGCTAGTTTATGGGCACTAGTAAACTGACATAGCATTAAAATTACTTGCAATAAGGACAGTTAAGGTGCATTGGTCATTGACCCTTCTGCTGCTGGAGTGGGCGGTTCATACCACGAAGTACTGTTGGCAGAACGGCATGCCACCTTGATGTCACCACACCCGGTCCTAGGTGTAAGTTTCTTTTCTTGTGAAAGGTTGCCATATACTACCTTAATTGGTGCGTATGTGTCGTGTATCTCAGTTTTTTCCTAGCTGGTGTACATCGTTTGCAATTGCTGTCGCTCGCAGTAATGAGTACCACTTGGTCACCGCGCCATCACGTAGTTGCACATGATACTATGAATATGGACAACTTGGTTATTATTGTCTTACTACTGCTCTTATGTTGTAATTACTTCATGTACTGTTTTATTATCTTATAATGCTTCACTAAAGTTACATTCTGCCTTACCCAATTAACTTGGCTAAATAAAATTGGATAGAACTAATAGGATTCTTAGAGCAAACCTTTTTAAGGAGTGTGTCATTTGACACAAGAGGAATATCATCCAAAGGTTGCCAAACTATATACTCGGGGATGACATTGGCTCCTACGGTCGGATCATATAGGGCACCTATGGAATTTCCCTTAATATTACAAGGAATGGTAGAGGAAATAGAAAAGATTCTTGATGAGGACATCACTTCTACGGAGACAAACAACATTCCTCCAGTTTTGGACTTACAAGGTCCAATGACTATAGTTCGTGCACGATGACTAAATTTAGAGGTGAGCTCCTTCCTTCGTTCTTTATTGTAGGTCACTTTTGAGAATGGTTTGCTACCTAATGGTTATATTATGATTAGGAACCATGGAGAGGACCAGGATATGATGGAGGAAGGACTTGGGGACATGGAGGACAAGCAAAGGCGTGGAAGTCAAGGTGAAGGCCCAATCGAAAATGACTTCGAGTCTGTGTTGGGCCCCCGGACCAGTCTGCATTAAAATGGACGCCCTGGATGCATACCGACGCAGATTGGAACGTTCTACATATGCACGGAAAGCTAAGGAGAAGTCCTTTCCAATTCTACCGGTTCATGTCAAAATTCATCCGGAATCATCGGGAATCAACGAAACAAAAGAGGGTCTAGAATCTATTTCGATGCTGCATCACCCATTTCTGGCTTTTGGGCTTTGTATCCAGTTAGGCCCAATTAGGGGCACATCCAGAGGGTCCTGCACGACCCTAGGGTCTTCATAAACAGCCGCCACCGCACCATTAGTTTTCAAGTTTTGCTTAGATTATTCTATTCATAACAGTTTCGCCATCATAATGGTTTTTGAGACCCCAACTTCATGAGATTCATAATACATCTGCAATTGTGTTGCATTCTTCATGGTTCTTGCTTGTGTTCTTGATTCGCAGGTAGGGATTAGCCTTCTCAGTGAGGTCAATCATTGTTTAACGGTTGATAACCAGAGAAGACGTCGTGCTGTGACTGCGGGGTTTAGAACGTGCTGTTCTTAAGCTAGATCGATTTGTGTGTAATCAGAGCTTTAGGTGCACCATCAGGTTTGCACTACCCTTAGTTAATTTTGTTTCATGTTCATCCTATTGTCCACAGAAACGCCACCAAAATTTTTTTCCCCTGCCTATAACCATGTGTTTAGCATTTGCATATTTCAATTTCAGAGTCCGTAGTGTTGAGTTTGTGCCCTAATTCTTGTTTAGTCACTGGTTTACTTTGTGTTGTTATCATCAGTAGTGTTTTCCTTGAAACCCTAGCCGCCATCCCCTTTACCACCCTCTGTTTTGTCGGCTTTGCGTGCTAGGGTTGATTGATCGACACACCCATCCTAAACCCACCGTCAACACCTCGGACCAATCCCCACAAATTCTAGTTTCTGCTGCATCCATGCCGTAAAAAAAATCCTACCCGATTCCAAACCCGACCCCTAACCCGACTCGGGTTTCGCCTCGGGTTTCTTGAAAACCGATTCTGACACCGCATCTATAAAACGGGCATAACTTTTCGCTCGCTTGTCCATTTTGGCTAAAATTTTTATAGGAGATTCTTGACAAAAAGTTGAGCATACCCACACTGGGCTAACCCTATGTGCCCTCATCAAAAAATTCAAAACAAATAGGGAAGATAAAGAAAAAATTCATTTAAGTTGAAACCCGACGTTTTTTGTAATTTCATGAATTTCTGTAGGCCACATCCTAGCTCTGTTTGAGGTGAAATTTTCTGTGGATTATCCACCATTGATAGTGAGTAGGAGAAAAATATCAAAAAAATAAAATCAGAAAAAAGAAATTTGGGATTTCTACTAGTGCTCCATCTAGCCCCCTAGAATTTCTGGGTTTGGCTATTTTGCACTTAGCGCCCTATTATTGTCTGTGTGCCTTTGTCTCCTTGTTTCTACTTTGCTATCACTACTATTCTAGGACGTACTTAGACCAGCAATTAGTAACAAGTTACTTGGGCACTTATTCAGTTTTACTCTCTGTTTTGAATTGTGTGCCACTCACATATATATTTTTGGCCTTCCTAGCTCTACATATTTCTTCTGGACAGCACAGGTTATTTTGTGACCCTTGAAATCATGGAACACACCTCCCTGGTATCCCTTTGCTTTGCTTTTCAGAACTTTGTAAGACCTTTGTAAGGAGCTTTCTTTTGTTGTGTTGAGAGGCATCACTGCTTAGCTGTTTTGTAGGGATAACCTTCAATGTTTGTTTCCTGTTTTGGTGTTTCTGATGGCAGGAAGTGACGACAAAGAGGTGGCTTCACCATCACAATTTGCTGAGTGTTTGAGCCAAGAACAGCTACAGAAGGCTTTGTAGGCTGCTCAGAGTGATTTGGCTAAGACAATCACCAGAGCCGTTACTGATGTGGTCAGCAAGCTTCACATTGGAGAAAGCATTGAGCGGTTGGAGAAGTGGGTCTCCACGCTCGCCAATCAGGTTGTCGAGTTGGACAACGCTCACAAGACCAATGACACCCTCACCAATTGATGACACTTCTTAACGTCACACAAGAAATATTACTATCCCCGACAACGACGCCAGAAATGGTTGTTGACACTTTTTAATGTTGCACCAAAATATTATTATCCCTAGCAACGGGCGCCAGAAATGCTTCTTGGTATTTCTTACTATCATAGATAAATCCGCAAGCGCATGGATACCGATGTAGCACTTCACCTAGGAGTATTCTAGGTTATCAAATCACAGGAAACATGTGTGTACTAATCTCCTATCCTAATCCGTCCAAGGACAACAAGAATATGGTAGGCAGAGGGTAGAGAGGGTTCCTATGGTAAAAGATCCTAAATAAGATAGGTTAAGTCTATTAGTGCTTACTTCGGGCACCGGCTTATCCCTGAATCCACAGGCGACTCCGGTCAACAGCTCTACGATGTACCCGAATGTGGAGGATTACTAAGGCCGGATAGGGCTGTCACCACCTACCGACTACCTCTACAAACCGTGGGGCACGTGGCAAACAAAGGTAACCTCTAGTCTAGACACCACGTCTACACTATCAATTACTATTCTAGTCTCGGATCCACGCTTATAGAAGACGAAGATACTCTAATTAAATAGAGCGATGATCCCGTAAGCAATAAATAAAGAACTTACTTAAATAGGAAACTTAAATACCAAAGAGGAAACATGAATACTTACTTAAAAAGGAAACCATCCATCAAGGTACAAGCGTGGGGAAGATTGCCGACAAGCCCGGTGCTTCCCTGAACTCTCCCTCACTCTCTCCCTATTTTCTAAGCACTTTGGAAGTGCTAAAGCCTTGTGAAGTAGAGCTCTAAACTCTTCCTATGTTGTGTCTTTTCTGCCAAATTTCCCCTCTATTTATAGGTGGCAAAGGGCTGGCGGGTACTTGTAGGCGAAGGAGAGTCGGTGAGCAAAAGTCGGTCCGCCGGGCGGCAGGCCATGATGGGCGGCCACGTGTGCCGGGCGGCAGCCTTGGCCGGGCGATGCTTGGATTGTGTCGGTTCTCCAACCGACTCATTCTGGACGGCCGTGATGATGTTCAGAGGTCGGTTTCGAGTGTCAGTTGGTCCTTTTCCTTTGATTTTATGTCGGTAGGCATGGCAGGCCGGGCGGTAGGCTTAATGGGCCGAATGTCTCGATAGGCCGGGTGGCAAGCCTGCCGGGCGACATAACTCGCTAGGCGGCAAGGCCCACTGGGCGGCAGCCCATTTATGGGCGACACCCCTTTGACCTTGTGGCCTAGTTGTCCTTCTCTTCTCCCGGTTAAGCCACTTATTGGTCTTCTTTTCTTAGCCATATTTCATCAGTTTTGGTCCGGGAGGAGAAAATGGCATCATGGTGGAGTATTTTGCAGATTTGGCTGGGTTGGATGGTCAGCCTAAAAAACGACTCCGGTTAACCAGCCGGGTGGCTGATTTCAGCCGTATATGACCCTGTCGGCAGTTTCCTGATTTCAGCCTGAAAACGACCCTGTCGGATGGTGAAAACGGCTGTTTCACAGTCGTGATCAGTTGACGGGGTGTTTCTTCATATTTTTACATATTTTGGCTCTTTTATATCTGCAAACACATATCTCACCAAAACTTATGGAAATTGTTAGTAACAAACTCCTACCACTATGTTGGTTATTTATTTTATATGTATTATGTAGGAATTTGATGGTTGGATTTAGCAGTTAAGGACCGTCAACAACACCCCCACACTTAGCCTTTGGTCATCCTCGAGTAAAGAAATAGAGACTAAGGTGAATCATAGCTTCTTTTGACACAAGACTACCATGTGAATTATTCCAAATCATACCTGCACCCTTGAACTTTGAAGTGTCTATCACATCCCCTTGGGTGGTTGAAGAATGAACGGTGTTGACTCTAGTCATCTTTACTCCTTCTACTGACTAACTTGGGTTTTTATAAGATTTTCAAGAACAAATCATGGCCATTCTCCTCAAATGATTCTCTCAGATCACTCACTATGTGTGTGGTTCCTCACCAAGGCAATTGACTTTGCTTCTTTTCATCTACCTCTAAATTTGGCTTATGTGGAGCTCAAACTAGGGGAATAAAGAAGGCATACTTGTGTCTCATATATTACTAATTCAAAAACTAGATCCATGGAGAAAACAAGTCATGAATTGTGATCAAGCATGTGCACATAAATGGATGGGATGGATGGAAATACGAATGATGGATGCTCCTTTTGAAATCCTCGCTCTCTTTTATTTGAGAACATGGGCTATTTTTTTCTCTTTTTTTTTCTTTATCCCATGTCCCATTCTATAAGAATAATTGGAGAGGGGGTTTGTCAAAGCATGGTGAAGCAATTTATTTTGTGGATGGATGAATATGAATGATGCTATCTTCCGGTGTAGAAGAATTAGCATATGGATGATGGAGGTGGATGAATACTCCTTTATGTGTAGACTCTTTCTTTCTTTGAAATGATATTGGGCATGGCTATTTCTTTTTGTTTTTTTTTCATCCTGCTCAAAGATCTGAGCAAGTTATTTTTGGTAGCCATGCCTTCTACTGAACAATTGAGAGAGAGAGTCACAACAAGATAATCACGGAGTATTTCCTTTGGTGGATGGATTGATGATGATGAAGGTGGAAATGCAACCTTGTAATATAGAAGGTTAACATATGAAGGGAACGTGCACATGTTCTTGATTGACAAAACATAACAAGTATCTCACTAGGGTCACAAGAATTTGATAAAGTTCAATGAAACAACAAGCAACATATGTATATGGTTTTTAATATAACTATCATATGGCTTTGGTAGGACATTCACACCATTGAGGAGAGGGCCATTCATTTTTATTTTTAAAGAGAAATTCGCAAGCACTACAGGCATAAGGGCAAGATTTCTTTCATCACACCATATCTCATAGGTCAACTACTTAGGTGACATGCTTCCCTAAAGATGTAGTTCACAAGTAGCAAGAAATGAACTAGGAATAAAGAGCATGCAAGTCAATCAAAGAGAAGCATGAAGATGAGGGTTCACAAGATTTAGTTTTCAAGTTAAATTTATTGATTAATTCAGGATAAGTTTGATTTAACTTGGAGACAAGGAGGAAAGGATAGAGGGTGCAAACCACCGCTCTTGAAGAGGTAGAGGTCAAGGGGAACCATGGCTGGGTTGATTGCCCTTGTAGGTTGGTCGATGTTGCTTGAAGCCCGATCGCCTCGCCCTATGTCGTGTTGGCTTAGGTGACGATGTGCAACGTGTCAATGGGAGGCCTTGTATTGTTTGTGCGTTGAAAATCTTGAAGGCCTCCCCCACACTTGATCTTGTACATGGCTGCTTTATTTGAAGAAGAACAAAAATAAAAACAAAAAGGATGAAAAGCAAAAGGGACTCTATCGACTTTATGGGCCAAATAGAGTCACAACTTTATTTATTTATTATTTTTTCTTTTCTAGGTGCACTATAAGATTGAATTGAATGGAAATAAAAAGGGAAAATAAACTAAAGCACCATTGGGTGGAGTTCATAGTCGGATGTGCGAATTGGGTCCGCAGACGGCGTTGGCTCAAAGAACTCGCCCTTCGGAGCAGAAAACGATCAGATAGTAGGTTGCTCCATTGTAGAAATGGGGAAAAAAAATAAACAAATAAAAGATATGAGGATAAACAAGGTTCAAAGATGATACGACAACCGTTCCCTGGCAATGGCACCAGAGATGCTTGTTGACACTTCTTAACGTCACACAAGAAATATTACTATCCCCAGCAACGGCGCCAGAAATGGTTGTTGACACTTTTTAATGTTGCACCAAAAATAATATTATCCCTAGCAACGGGCGCCAGAAATGCTTTTTGGTATTTCTTACTATCACAGATAAATCCGCAAGCGCATGGATACCGATGTAGCACTTCACCTAGGAGTATTCTAGGTTATCAAATCACAGGAAACATGTGTGTACTAATCTCCTATCCTAATCCATCCAAGGACAACAAGAATATGGTAGGCAGAGGGTAGAGAGGGTTCCTATGGTAAAAGATCCTAAAATAAGATAGGTTAAGTCTATTAGTGCTTACTTCGGGCACCGGCTTACCCCTGAATCCACAGGCGACTCCGGTCAACAGCTCTACGATGTACCCAAATGTGGAGGATTACTAAGGCCGGATAGGGCTGTCACCACCTACCGACTACCTCTACAAACCGTGGGGCACGTGGCAAACAAAGGTAACCTCTAGTCTAGACACCACGTCTACACTGTGAATTACTATCCTAGTCTCGGATCCACGCTTATAGAAGACGAAGATACTCTAATTCAATAGAGCGATGATCCCGTAAGTAATAAATAAAGAACTTACTTAAATAGGAAACTTAAATACCAAAGAGGAAACACGGATACTTACTTAAAAAGGAAAGCATCCATCGAGGTACAAGTGGTGGGGAAGATCGCCAACAAGCCCGGCGCTTCCCCTCTCTCTCCCTCTCTCTCCCTATTTTCTAAGCACTTTGGAAGTGCTAAAGCCTTGTGAAGTGGAGCTCTAAACTCTTCTTGTGTTGTGTCTTTTCTGCCGAATTTCCCCTCTATTTACAGGTGGCGAAGGGCTGGCGGGTACTTGTAGGTGAAGGAGAGTCGGTGGGCAAAAGTTGGTCCGCCGGGCGGTGGGTCATGATGGGCGGCCACGTGTGCCGGGCGGCAGTCTCGGCCGGGCGACACTTGGATCGTGTCAGTTCTCCAAGCGACTCATTCTGGATGGCCATGATGATGTTCTGAGGTCGATTTCAAGTGTTAGTTGGTCTTTTTCTTTTGGTTTTATGTCGGTAGGCGTGGCAGGCCGGGTGGTAGGCTTAATGGGCTGAATGTCTCGGTAGGCCGAGTGGCAAGCCCGCCAGGCGGCAAGGCCCGTCTGGCGGCACAACTCGCCGGGCGGCAAGGCCCTCCAGGCGGCTGACCATTTTTGGGCAACACCCCTTTGCCCTTGTGGCCTAGTGGTCCTTCTCTTCTCCCGGTTAAGCCACTTATTGGTCTTCTTTACTTAGCCATATTTCATCACTTTGGGTCCGGGAGGAGAAAACATCATCATGGTGGAGTATTTTGTAGAATCAGCCTGGTCGGATGGTCAGCCTGAAAAATGACTCCGATTAACCAGGTATTGGTGGTGTCCACAACCACAACCGTCGGACACAAGGTAACAATCATGGTCATGCCCCTGATGATCTGTGTGCTAAAATTAAGTTTTCAATTCCTTTGTTTTTGGTCAGTATGATGGTGATGTTTATCTTGATTGGGAGATGACTGTAGAGCAAAAATTTAGTGCACACCTTGTTCCTGAACAACATAGAGTTAGACAAGCAGTGAGTTTAAGGATTTCGCTATTGTTTGGTGGAGTGGTCTAGCTGTTGAAACTGATTTGCCTACTACTTGGGAAGAACTTAAGGTAGCAACGCGTGATCATTTTGTTCCTCCTTCGTTTTATAGAGAGATTTGTAATAAACTACAGCGCTTAGATCAAGGAGATAAAACTGTTCAGGAGTACTTTAGTGAGCTTTGGAAGGGCTTAATTCGTTGTGCTATAGTTGAAAAAGTAGAGGATTAGATTTGCCGCTTTTAGTCTCATTTGAGAAAAAAAATTCAGGAAATCCTTGATTATAAAGAATTTTATACCCTTAACTAGTGCTTCCAGTATGCTATGCTTGCAGAGAAAGAATCATAGGGACTTTTCCAGGCTTTTGAGGCATACATCAAATCTAGCGGTCGTACCTCATATCCACTGTGACCAACGGGGACTTCGGGGCTGCCCAAGCCATCTTTCCAGCCACCCCCACCAGCAGCTGCCAAGGGCGCCAATGTTGTTTTTGCAGCACCAAGATCAACCCCTGCACCTTTTGTGCATTCAGGTAAAAATTCTATGCAAGTACCAGCTAGTAGTGGTTCCTCTGTCGCTTTGATGAGAAGCACTACAGGGATTCAGTGCCACCGCTACCATGGACTTGGTCATGTGTAGAAAGATTGCCTAAGTAGGCGGGCATATTTGGCAACAGACAATGGCGGTTACATGAGCACATCCGATGTGGAGGATGAGGAGGAGGATGTCGCTGCCACTAGTGGTGACCTCGTCCTTGGAGGCGGAGATAGCACGGGATACATGAACATTATTGTTCAGCATGTTCTTAGCACACAAGTTTAGCAGCTCGAGACGATGCAGCGCCACAAATTGTTCTAGATTTTCTTCGTCATCAAGAATCGCCGAGCATGTGTCATCATTGATGGAGGGAGCTGCAACAATTTGGTGAGTTCTGATGTGGTTAAGAAGCTTGCTTTGACCACACGCCCACAACCACATTCGTACTACATTCAATGGTTAAATGACTTTGGAAAAGCTAAGGTAACACAAACTTGCAGAGTTCCTTTTTATGGTGGTTCTTATGCTGATTCTGTTGATTGTGATATCGTACCCATGCAAGCATGTTCACTTTTATTGGGTAGACCTTGGGAATTTGATAATGATGTTGTACACCATGGTAAAAGTAATAAGTACACTTTTATGCATAAAGGAACTAAAATTACTTTTTTACGAATGACCCCTACTAAAATTGTACAAGCTGATTTAGAAAGAGCTGCTAGTTTGAAAAATAATGGTCCAGAAATTTAGTAACCTATTTATTGAGATTCTACACCTAGTAATGATAATGATTCTTCAAGTTCTAAGGGTGCTAGAATTAAATTACAAGGACGTTGATGTCTTGCAACAAAAATCTGAGCTTGCTGAAATTTTTGCTGATATTTGCTATGCTTTGATATGCAAACAAGTTTTGTTTTCGCTTGATGATATTGCTTCTAGTGCTTTGCCTCCTGCTGTCACTAACATTTTGCAAGAGTATGAGGATGTTTTCCCCGCTGAGTTACCCCTGGGATTGCCACCTTTGAGAGGGATTGAGCATCAAATTGATTTGATTCCGGGTGCTACTTTGCCAAACCATGCTGCTTATAGGACCAACCCTGAAGGAGATACAATGACAAGTCTAAGACCTTTTGGATCGTGGGTATGTTCGTCAATCACTTAGTCCTTGTGCTGTTCCTGTACTTTTGATTCCTAAGAAAGATGGTACTTGACATATATGTGTAGATTGTAGAGCCATAAATAACATTAGTATTAGGTATCATCATCCTAGTCCTAGGCTAGATGACATGCTTGATGAGTTATGTGGTGCTATAATTTTCGCTAAAGTTGATTTGCGTAGTGGCTACCATCAAATTAGAATGAAACTTGAAGATGAATGGAAAATAGCTTTCAAAACCAAATTCGGGTTATATGAGTGGTTAGTAATGCCTTTTGATTTAACTAATGCACCTAATACTTTCATGCTCTTGATGAATGAGGTTTTAAGAGCTTTCATTGGCAAATTTGTGATAGTTTACTTTGATGACATCTTGATTTATAGCAAACCCATGGATGAACATATGAATCATTTGCGTGCTGTTTTTGATGCTTTGCGAGCCGCACATTTATTTGGTAACCTTGAGAAGTGCACATTTTGCATGGATCGAGTCTCTTTTCTTGGCTATGTTGTGACTCCACAGGGAATTGTGGTGGATGAGGCAAAGATTGAAGCCATTAAGAGCTGGCCTGTACCAAAAACTATCACACAGGTGAGAAGTTTTCTTGGTCTTGCAGGTTTCTACCGCCGCGTTGTCAAAGATTTCAACACTATCGCTGCACCGTTGCATGAGTTGACAAAGAAGGGTGTTGAGTTTCATTGGGGTAAGATACATCATAAGTCCTTTGATGCTTTAAAATACAAACTTAAACATGCACCACTGCTGCAACTTCCTAACTTTGATAAGATTTTTTAGCTTGAATGTGATGCTAGTGGTATAGGCATTGGTGATGTTTTGATGCAAGATGGTAAACCTGTTGCATACTTTAGCAAAAAAATTACTGGGCATATTTTGAATTCTCCACTTATGATAAGGAATTATATGCTCTTGTACGTTCCTTAGAGACGTGGCTTCATTATTTGTTGCCCAAAGAATTTATTATTCATTCTAACCATGAATCATTTAAGTATATTCGTGTGACACCCCAGGTGTCTCACTTTCATTTAACCAACATGAAGAGCATAGATCATGAACAACATAGCATGAAATAATAAGACTCACTCCCTTTTGAATTAAATCGAGGCAAATCAAAACCTTGTAACCAAAAATTGTGAGCTAAATAAAAATTTATTATATAACATATGCCAAATAAATTCATAATCAGATTAGTAATATTAAAATAAAATTTTATGAATTTATTGAGCATTTTACCATAATTGGAAATGCCTAATTAATTAATTAAAGCATAAAAACCTTTCACATTGGAGATATAATTATAAAATAAATATAACTTTTCTAGCCAATTGAGTCCCACGAGAGCACCACAAATATCTCTAAGGACCTATGTGCAAAATCCCAACTTAATTGGAGGCCCCTAGCTATTTTATTTGGAGAAACCATTGACTAGGTGATGTGGACAAGGGTTCCCGATCTTCCAAAAGGTTCTGGATACGTTGATTTGGTCGGAGGCGACACAAAAATCGATCCGGCTTCAGAACAACATGTTCTAAACCCCGCAATCGCAGCACGACGTTTCCTCTGGTAATCAACCGTCCTAAAACGATTGACCTCGCCGAGAAGGCTAATCCCTGCCTGCGAATCAAGAACACAAGCAAGAACAGTAGTGATAGCAAAGTAGAAACAAGGAGACAAAGGCACAACAGGCGATAACAGGGGGCTAAGTGCAAAACAGCCAAATCCAGAAATTTCAGGGGGCTAGATGTAGCACTAGTAGAAATCCCAAATTTCTTTTTTTTGATTTTATTTTTTTGATATTTTTCTCCAACTCACTAACAATGGAGGAGAATCCACAAAAAATTTCAGCTCAAACAGAGGTAGGATGTGGCCTACAGAAAATCTTGAAGTTGCAGAAAACGTCGGGTTTAAACTTAAATCAATTTTTTCTTTATCTTCTCGATTTTTTTTGAATTTTTTGACGAGGGCACACAGGGCGTAGCCAAGTGTCAGTATGCCCAACTTTGAGTCAAGAATCTCTTGTAAAAATTTCAGCCAAAACGGACAACCGAGCGAAAAGTTATGCCCATTTTACCGAAGGGGGGTCGGAGTCGGTTTTCCAGAAACCCGAGTCGGTTAGGGGTCGAGTTTGGAATCGGGTAAGATTTTTTTTGGCGGCATGGATGCAGCAGAAAGTGGAAATTGTGGGGATTGGTCCGGGGTGTTGATGGTGTGTTCAGGGTGGGATTAGGGTGGGACTAGGCTAGGTGTGTCGATCAATCAACCCTAGCACAAAAAGCCAACAAAGCAGAGGATGGTGAAGGGGATGGCGGCTAGGGTTGCAAGAGAAATACTACTGACGACAAAAACACAAACTAAATCAGCGACTAAACAAGAACTAGGGCACAAACTCAACACTATGGACTCTGAAATTAAAATATGCAAAGGCTAAACACGTGGTTATGGGCAGAGGAAAAATTTTTTTGGGCTTTTCTATGGACGATAGGATGAACACAAAACAAAATTAACTAAGGGTAGTATGAACCTGACGGTGCACCTGAAGCTCCGATTACCACTTGATGTGGACAAGGGTTCCCGATTTTCTGAAAGGTTCTGGATACGTTGATTTGGTCAGAGGCGACACACAAATTGATCCGGCTTCAGAACAACACGTTCTAAACCCCGCAATCGCAGCACGACGTCTCCTCTGGTTATCAACCGTCCTAAAACAATTGACCTCGCCGAGAAGGCTAATCCCTGCCTGCGAATCAAGAACACAAGCAAGAACAAAGAAGAAAGCAACACAATTGCAGATGTATTATGAATCTCACGAAGTTGGGGTCTCACAAACCGTGATAACGGTGAAACTGTTATGAATAGAATAATCTAAGCAAAACCCCAAACCCTAAGGGTATGGCGGCGGCTGTATATGAAGACCCTAGGGTCGTGCAAGACCCTCTGGACGCAGCCCTACTTGGGCTCAACTAGATACAAAGCCCAAAGGCCAAAAACAGACGACACAACACCGAAACAGATTCTGGACTCTCTTGTTTCGACGATTCCCGATGACTCCTGATTAATTTTGATATGAGACTGGCGGCACTGGAAAGGTCTTCTTCTTATATTTCCGTGCATATGTAGAACGTCCAAATCCGAGTCCGTATGCGTCTTGGGCATCTGTTTTAGTGCAGACTGGTCCTGAGCCCCGAAACAGACTCGAAGTCGGTTTTGGTTGGGCCTCCACCTTGGCTTCCACGTCCTTGCTGGTCCTCCACATCTCCAAGTCCTTCTCCCATCATCTCCTGGTCCTCTCCATGGTTACTAATTACAATATAATCATTAGGTAGCAAACCATTCTCAAAAGTGACATATAATGAAGAATGTAGGAACGAGCTCACCTCTAAATTTAGTCGTCGTGCACGAGCTCTAGTCATTGGACCTTGCAAGTCCAAAATTGGAGGAGTGTTGCATGTATCCTTAGGAGCGATGTCCTCATCACTAGGGACCTAGTTGCAAAGATCTGAAAAGATCAGGGGGTGCAGTGAAAAATCTTTGTCTTCCTTCTCCCGTTGGTGCAGCTGGCGCAGAGCCTGCCGGCTTCGCTCTGCCGCACGGCAACACCGGGGCACCGCTCGGGCCTCCTTCACTCCCAGCCTCGGGACCGTGCGCGCTACAGCCCCTCTGTCCCTCTGCCCCTCTGCTCTCTGTCACGAGCTCGCCCAACGGTCGCCTTCTCCCTTTCCGCACGCCATCGCCATGACTGGCAACCCTCCAATTCTCACCGCGTCTCCCGCTCTCGTCCCCCACTCACTATTTCCCCCTCTACGCAACTTGTAGGCGCACTCGCGAACCCCCAAGCTCACTCATTCTCTCGCTCACCCTGCTCTCTCTCCCATTTCTTCTCTTCCCCTCCCCCACTTTGCCATTGCAGAACCAGCGAAACTTGAGCTCGCATCACCGTCGCTCCACTGCTTCCCGAGCCCAGCCGAGAGCACTCACGCAACCGTCCATTTCCCCTCTAGCTCCCTAGGCCACTTCCTCGGCAACTCCCTACGTGAGCTCAATCAATTTGAAAAAAGCCGAAGCAAGCAACTCCGGTGAGCCCTCTGCCGCTGCCCAAATTCTTGGTCTTTGGTAAGCCTCGTCCCCTTTTTCCACCTCTCACGCGTGCGCAACTCGTTCACATGTTTCTCTGACCCTTCCTTCTCTTGTTTTTCTCTCGAGATCGCCACCGCCCTGCTCCACGGGAAATCCCGAGCCGCCTCACCGACAAACAATACCCTCCGCTCCTTCATGAAGCCCACTGACACGATGCCGATCTTCGCGAAGACTCCGTGAAGCCGTAGGAGCAAGTCGCGCACGGTTTGCTGCTAGGAGCCGTTTTCATGACGCCGTCGAAGACCCACATTCTGCCGCCTCTCATCGCCGACCTCCTTCCGGTGAGCCACCCCCCCTCGCGACCCTCGCCTATCTCTCCGTCTCGACGCACGCATCATTCCCCGGCTCTAGCGGCGAGCTTCTGCCGTCCACGGACGCCAGCAGCAAGCCTCCGGCGAACTCCGGTTGCGCGCCTCCGCGCTCCACCATGCTGACTTGGCATAGTCTATTGGCAGCCGACGCGGCGCCTACGTGGCCTGACATGGCATCGACGTGGCGCATGCGTGGCAATTCTTTAACCCAGGAAAAAGCCAGAAAATGCTAAAAGCTTCCAAAACTCATAGTAAATCGATTTCAAATCCATTGTAGCTCAAACAAAATTTGTTAGGTTCATCTTGAAGAGCTCTATTTTAGTAAAATAATAAATCATAGCCTCGGTTCATGCATTTTTGTTAATTCATTAAATTGTGAAAACACAAATTAATTCACCACAAATTCTAGGAATGGAATTAAATCTTGATTTTTGGCATGCTTATTAAAAATATGATTATCTACCACCACAAATTTTGCTTAAATTAATTCTAGTAATTATTCTGTAATTAATTGGCCCTTGCCACTTGGCACAAAAATCACTCTTAGAAGCCCCTGTACCCAGTAAAACACACAAGTCCAGAAACCAAAATTTACTTAATTAACTAAATTGATTTGCTCATATCACTATTTTACTTTAATAAATGCTAGTAATTAGAATAATAATGTCGAGAGGCTGTAAATTGGTAAAAATACAATTCACCTATGTCTCTGTTCATGATAAATCACTCAAGTCCAGAATCAATTGGTTACTATTTTAATTGCTTGAATGTTCTGAAAAACTATAACAAACCTAAATAAATGAATAACACACATAAAATGATGAAAATTTAAATTATTTCTTTGAAGCATATGGCTTCAAGAATACAAGAGTAATTTTAATTAACATTAAAACACGGCCCAACTTCTCTGAAGCATATGGTTTCGAGAACATAATAATAATTTATTTGACATCAAAACATGATGTGCTTGCATGTATCATATCATTGCATATAACGGTGTTACGACAATACCGTTAACACCTTTGTCATCACATAGGTAACGACAACCAGGAGCCCGAAGAGGATCATCAGAAGGATACTGAGTCTCAGGAACAAGAGATTGAAGTTGCTAACACTAGTATCGATCTAGGCAAGCCCCGGTTTTCATTCGCCATTTTATAAAGTTGCTAGTTATCAATATTACTAGTGTCTAAGATTATTGTTGCGTTAGTTCATAGGAGTTGATTGGAACCCACTTGCATGATACCCAAATGACCTATACCACTATCATTAGAACTTTGGTTGTATCGGTACTGTGTCGCTTCGCTTAGTGACTACTAGGCGCGATAGATATCATTACTAAGAATGAACTTGACCACTGGAATGGGACTTATAAAAGAAGTTTATTTTGATGTCATGACCGGGCAGGGATGATGCATGTGTAGGTTTGCAGCAATACATGGGTGTTGACTACGGTAGCCCCGCGTTGTCGAACCTAGGACACGTCCGTGGTCGGCCCCTTGGTCAAGTATTGAACACTATTGAATGCATGCTAGTCTATGAGCACTAGTAAACTGATGTAGCATTGACGCGTCAATGAGGACGGTACCTAGTACAGTGGTCGTTGACCCTTCTGCTACTGGAGTGGGCGGTTCATACCGTGAAGTACTGTTGGCAGGACGGCATGCCCACTCGCTGAGACTGGACCCGGACCGAGTTGTTTTTCGTCCTTGCAAAAGGTTGCCCTATACGACCTTAATTTGTGCTTATGTGTCATGTATCTCGGGTGATCCGAGCTGGTGTAAATCAATTGCAATTGTTGTCCCTCGCAGTAATGAGTACCACTTGGTCCCTGAGTCGTCACGTAGTTGCACATGGTACTTGAGAATCGATTATGATGCTTATTGTTGATATTACTATTATTGCTCTTATGTTGTACTTACCTTATGTATTGCTTTATTATCTTATTGTTGTAACTAAAGTTACATTCTTCTCTACCCAATTAACTTGATGAATAAAACTTGATAGAACTAATATGTTGCTTAGTGCGAGTCTTTTCAAACAAGCCACCTATTAGAGCCGTTGCATGCCTAGATGTCCGATGGGTAAGTCTTGCTGAGTAATTAGTACTCAGGCTTTGTGTCACTGTTGTTTTCAAGTAATGAAGAGGTAGAGTTGCCTGAGAATGTGCTGCCCTGGGACATGCAAGTCCCTAAGGGTTGGACCGCCCACTGGGAGTCCGACTCACCGCTGCAGTATTGATGTGTGTTGCTAGAGTGATGGTTCTTCGGGAAGGAACCATTACTATGCTGTATCGTCGAGCTCGTAGCTCCTTATCGTTATTCGCTTCCACTGCGTTTTCAAAAACATTATGAACTTGTAATATTCCGCTGCACTCTGATGACTTAATGATGTAATATTCAACTTAAATTCAATCCAATGTTGTATTATCAAGTGTCTGCGCTATCAGCACCGTCGGGACCTTGATCCTCCGGGAAGGGGTGCCACAGCTGGTATAAGAGCCGTGGTCCATGATAATACAACAAATAAATCATATTTTTGAAAACCACGATGTTACGAGTGAGGAGACGTTAGTATTGCCCCTAGTAGATAATAGGATGGTGACAAAGCTAACCTGGGTTATGTTTGTTTACATTATCGCATCTACGGCTTCTTCAAACGAAGGTACGTGTGTGCTTAACTGACACGCGTGATATCGGTGTCTGTGCTCGTAGGCGGATACGAGACATTGTTGGCTCGTGACTTATCATGGGGCGATCCTTTTCCATAGATTGTTACTAGTAGAACTGTGCTTCTTTTTGTAGTTTCTTTTGAATTTGATGTATTGTTTTTGCAATGGATCTTCTACAGGTATGCTAACACCGTTAGTATAACATTTAGAATGACTTATATGTTGAGTGCGGGTCGTCACCACATATTCGTGCCGCTAAGTCTCGGCAAATTACGATAGGTTAATAAAATGGCACTCTCTGCATCATGCATCCCTTTTTAACTAAACTAAAATATGTTCTCGTCTTGCTCACCAACCTCTGGATACTAAATCTCTAGACTTGTTGAACATAAAAATTCAAAATACAAGACCAAATTGTCAACATAATAAGAATCTGTCCTGAATTTTGCGATCAACTTCAAAAATTCATAACTAAAGTTATACTTCGGATTTTTAGGTGTTTGAACCCAATCTGAAAAGCCCTAGAAGTCTATTTTCATCTCCAATAGGTTTCACCAATTTACTGGTTTCCCTCTGTCCAGTAGAGCCAAAACATTAAGCCTCTGTTATCCTGAAACAGAATCTGCCAATCTGAAATTGCAAAATTAATAACTCCAGATTTACTTGGCATTTTTGAGAGTGTAAATACAATATGGAAAGCTATGAAGGTGTAGTATAACTTGGTTCTAGCCCCCAATTTTTAGAACCTTGTTTTCTATTCGAAATACCCACTTTTCTGATTGTTGTACAGTCAAGACATAATTTGTTTTAAAACCCATTGCCGTATTATTGACCCTTGAGGCTGGAAAATATAAACTAAAACTTTGTTTCTATATTTCATAGCACTAATATGAAATGCATTGTTACTGATGGAACACTGTACTCACCATTAGGTTTATGTTCCAGATGGGTGACCACGGTTTTGAGGAGCTTTCACGCAACGGGTGGCGCTACACCACCGATCTGCACCACCCTGGCTTTCCTACACTTTTGTGGGATCTTCTATGCTTGCTGGGCTACGATGAGCCGCCCTCCTACAAGGGCCGCAAGGTCCGTCGTGACGGCCTGACTCTTGTCGAGGTGCACATCAGCGTGCCCACACACCCGCGCAACCTCGACATGGCGGGTATGGAGAGCACGACGACTTGTGGAAGCCTTCGTGAGGGCTTTGAGAGAGTCGCCCACAGGGCTCTCATCCACTTCTGTGGGTGCCACACAGCAGCGCTCTCTAAGAACCCGTTTGAGATGATCCCCATCTGGCACCAGGCCAACCCGGTCAGGCAGAGGCGCGTGAGGTGCATTGGCCGCGACGACTACCCGATGTACCACGCGGGGTACCACCGTGTGTCCTACTACTCCGAGTACCTCCTCAACTTGGATGAGGAGGCTAGTAGCAACAACAGGATCATACTGGCTGAGGCCAAGCAGGTCTGGGTTCAGAGAAATGACCTGCAGACACAGGTTGACGCACAATAGAGAGAGATTCAGTGACTGACCGCTGCTATTGAGGCGAGTGAGACTCGCATTACTGAGGTGACTGGACAGCGCGATACCCTCGTGCAGGAGGTTGATAGACGTGGCATGATTATGCAGCAGCGCGTAAACTACAACGAGCACCTGCAGCATTAGTTGACGGCTGCACAGCACTAGATGGAGCTTATGGGAGAGGATTTAGAGACCCTGGCTCAGGAAAACTAGGGCCTGCAGCAGCAGCTTGAGGCGGCCCTTACACCACCAATAGCACCAGAGGAGGAGGATCTGCAGGAGGATATGGATGAGGAGTCTGACGTAGACTACGAGGCACCAACTCAAGGCAGGACCTAGAAGGCTAGTGGTAGACTAGATTAGTCTCGGTAGTCATGATCAGTTGGGTAGGTAACTTTTGCCGAACCACGTGAGGTTATTGTATTTTGGGGTGATGTGTGAGATGCTTTTGTAACTCGATGGCCACATATTCCGAGTCATGTACTGAAACTATGATGATTTACATTATGCATTGGTTGTACCCTTAGTAGCTATTGTTGTTGGAACAAAGTTTAATCGTACTCATTGACTCAATCAAAGTACTTTCTTTGTAGATGGCTGAAAACAAAGAACAACCACCACAGGGTTGGGAAATTACCGATGACCTGGAGTTCACAGGGATGATTCACCTGTTTTGGAGAGTTCTCCAGAGATTCGGATATTCCATTCCTCCCACCTATGTTGGCAAGGAATTCCAGGAGCATGGAGTCCCCTCATGTGTCATCCATGTGGCGGTTCCCGCCAATTACTCAGTCATCCCGCATGGGAATCTTGGACCCTTAACGTCATCGGGACAGATCTACCTTCCACTTGGAATGTAGCTGCATTCAAGGCACTTACTCGATTCTATGAAGACCACAAGCATGATGTTGCTGCAACACCCGTCACCTTGCTACCCATTAATGATGTGACATACTTCAAGTGGATGAGGCGTGTGGATTTCATCTTTGACCCAAACCATCGCCACCATGATCCTATGCTGCTCATAATAGAGTATTATGGTTTATCCACTTTTGCTTTGTGCACAAACTTATGCCAGTGTTTGGATGTGTTCCGTTCTGCACTTCGACTTTCTGAGGTCGAAAAACAAGCTAAGGATGAAGAAATTGCAGAACTGAACCAGCAAATCCAAGCCAAGAATGAAGAGATGGATGCAATTATGGAAGAACGTGACCAAGCCTTGCAGGATGCAACAGATTTTGAGCATGACATGATTGAGGCTCAAGATGACTTGAACGCATTCAAGGCTGCCCATCTACCTATTGAAGAGCACTGGGATGAGATCTTCATAGAGTATGGAGGACAAGACGATGTAGAGATGGCACCTCTTGGTTATAATGATGTGGAAATGATGGATCTGATGGAACCAGAAGAGCCTATGGAACCGGAAGAACCAGAAGAGCCAGAAGATTTAGGCCAGGAGTAGATAATTCTCTACCCCTATGTACGGTCATGTAGCATATGTATCCCTAGTTCGGTGTAGGAGCTTGAATCTTGCATAATGTGTCCGCAATACCGTAGCTAGGCGTAGGCACATATATGTAAGGAACCACATGATGATGTCCTTTAAAACCCATGTAGACTGAATTGAATCAATGGAGATGGTTGTCATTTCTGAGATATTGCCGTGCCTCTTGCAAATTTATATTCTTGCGCATGTGATTTTATGGAATATTTTGAGAAATAACTAATGTGCAACCGTATAAATTGCAGCATGGTGCGTACTCGAAATCAGGAAGATCCTGAGAGTTCTCAGCAAGGAGCAAATGCTGAGCCTTCATTAGGTGCAGTCCTGGCCGCTGCACTCAACAGGCAGCAGAATGACTCCGAGCTGCTCCGTCGGCTGGTCGACATCACGTCCCACCTGGCTGGATGTGGAGGCAACCACAACCACCACAACAACCAGCCTTGTCAGAGCACTTACTCAGATTTTCTGGGTACCCACCCACCAACCTTCGAGCGAGCTAGAGAGCCGTTGGACGCCGACCACTGGCTGCGTCAGACCGAGTCTAAGTTCGGTCTGCTAGAATGCACTGAGCGCCAGAAGGTGCTGTTCGCCGCCCAATAACTCTAGGGTTCTGCAAGTGCATGGTGAGCCAACTATGAAGCTTCTCTGCCTGCTGGACGCCGCACTGAATGGAATGAGTTCAAAGATGCTTTCCGTGCTCATTTCATCCCCGCTGGCCTCATGCAGAGAAAGTTCCAGGAATTCATGGATCTAAAACAAGGAGGGAGGAATGTCCTCCAATATTCTGAAGCTTTCAATCACCTTGCTCAGTATGCCACTGAGTATGTTAATACTAAGGAAAAGAAGAGATACACATTCCTGCGTCGGATGAATGCCACGCTCAAGGAACGTCTGACTTGGCAGACGACTGGCATATACAATGATCTGGTCAATGCTGCTATTTTCTAGGAGGGTGCTATGTGCCAAGTTGAAGAAGAAGACCGCAAGAGAAAGGCCCCTGCTACTGCCTCTGCTGCCCCATAGGCGAAGCATCGCCTGATTTATACTTCACCCACCAGAATGTTTCCGGGCAGCACTGCAGCAACAACTTTAGCGACGGTTTGGCCCGAACTACTCAAGACCATCACAACAGCAGAACTTCCCACCTCGTGCATCGTACCAACAATAGAACAATCAGTACCGTGCACCATATCAGCAACATGGGAACCCGAGTGCTCGTGCCCCACTGCCTACTGATCGTGGAGGCAACTACCCTTGCTACAATTGTGGTCGTACCGGCCACTTTGCAAATAATTGCACTGCACTAAGGCGCAACAACAGCAATAACAACCAGCGTCAGAACCAAAGCAGGAATGTGAATGCACCATCACGTGGTGCCCAAGTGAACTACACCAATGCGGAAGATATCCCTCAGGGCGAACCTGTGCTGACCGATTCGCTCTCGCCCCATCGCCAGCCTATCCTTGCACTTTTTGATTCTGGTGCTACGCATAATTTCATTAGCCAAGCATGTGTGCAAAAACTTAATCTTCAACCCCAGACTATAGAAAGATGCTACACAATTCGTTCCCCCGCTGGGCAAATTAGTGCCAATCAAATAGTATGCAAAGCTCCTCTAGAAATAAACAAGAAAATCTACCCCACGGATTTTATCATGCTTAGCCACCAAGGAATTGATTTGATTTTGGGTATGTTCTGGATGAAAATCCATAGAGCCATGCTAGACATCGAGCCCTGTATCATTCACATCAACTCCCCTTTGCATGGAAAAGACATATTTTCTCTAAACATCCATTCATCAAAAGCCTTGATTGTCCATCACTTGGAAGGGCAATCGCTCGAGAACATCCCTGTTGTTTGTGAGTATCCGGATGTATTTCCTGAAGATATCTCTGGCCTACCACCTATCCGTGAAGTAGAATTTAAGATAGAGCTACAGCTAGGAAGTTCTCCGATATCTCATCGACCCTATAAGATGGCCCCAAATGAGTTAGCCGAATTAAAAAAGCAATTGAATGAGTTATTGGAAAAGGGATTCATTTGCCCAAGCACTTCACCTTGGGGATGCCCTGCTGATGTGGACAAGGGTTCCCGATCTTCCGAAAGGTTCAAGATACGTTGATTTGGTCGGAGGCGACACACAAATCGATCCGGCTTCAGAACAGCACGTTCTAAACCCCGCAGTCGCAGCACGATGTCTCCTCTGGTTATCAACCGTCCTAAAACGATTGACCATGCCGAGAAGGCTAATCCCTGCCTGTGAATCAAGAACACAAGCAAGAACAAAGAAGAAGGCAACACAATTGCAGATGTATTATGAATCTCACGAAGTTGGGGTCTCACAAACCGTGATGACGGTGAAACTGTTATGAACAGAATAATCTACGCAAAACCCGAACCCTAATTGTGCAGTGGCGGCTGTATATGAAGACCCTAGGATCGTGCAGGACCCTCTGGACGCGCCCCTAATTGGGCTCAACTAGATACAAAGCCCAAAGGCCAAAAACAGGCGATGTAGCACCGAAACAGATTCTGGACTCTCTCTTGTTTCGACGATTCCCGATGACTCCGGATGAATTTTGATATGAGACCGGTGGTATTGGAAAGGTCTTCTTCTTATCTTTCCGTGCATATGTAGGACATCCAAATCCGAGTCTGTATGCATCCTGGGCGTCCGTTTTAGTGCAGACTGGTCCTGAGCCCCGAAACAGACTCGAAGTCGGTTTTGGTTGGGCCTCCACCTTGGCTTCCACGTCCTTGCTGGTCCTCCACGTCTCCAAGTCCTTCTCCCATCATCTCCTGGTCCTCTCCATGGTTCCTAATTATAATATAATCATTAGGTAGCAAACCATTTTCAAAAGTGACATATAATGAAGAATGTAGGAACGAGCTCACATCTAAATTTAGAGGTGAGCTCGTTCCTACGTTCTTCGCTATATGTTACTTTTGAGAATGGTTTGCTACCTAATGATTATTTTATGATTAGAAACCATGGAGAGGACCAGGAGATGATGGGAGAAGGATTTGGAAACGTGGAGGGCCAGCAAGGGCTTGGAAGCCAAAGTGGAGGCCCAATCAAAACCGACTTCGAGTCTGTTTCGGGGCCCAGGACCAGTCTGTACTAAAACGGTCGCCCAGGACGCATACGGACTCGGATTTGGACGTTCTATATATGCACGGAAAGATAAGGAGAAGACCTTTCCAATGCCGCCGGCCTCATGTCAAAATTCATCCGGAGTCATCGGGAATCGTTAAAACAAGAGAGAGTCCACAATCTGTGTCGGTGCTGCGTCGCTTATTTTTTGTCTTTGGGCTTTGTATCTAGTTGAGCCCAATTCGGGGCGCGTCCAGAGGGTCTTGCACGACCCTAGGGTCTTTATATACAGCCACCGCTGCACCATTAGGGTTCGGGTTTTGCTTAGATCAATTCTGTTCATAAACAGTTTCGCCGTTCATCGGTTTGTGAGACCCCAACTTCGAGAGTTTAATCATACATCTGCAATTGTGTTGCATTATTCGTTGTTCTTGCTTGTGTTCTTGATTCGCAGGCAGGGATTAGCCTTCTCGGCGAGGTCAATCGTCTTTTGGACGGTTGATAACCAGAGGAGACGTCGTGCTGCGATTGCGGGGTTTAGAACGTGCTGTTCTGAAGCCGGATCGATTTGTGTGTCGCCTCCGACCAAATCAACTTACCAAGAACCTTTCGGAAGATCGGGAACCCTTGTCCACATCAAGTGGTAATCAGAGCTTCAGGTGCACCGTCAGGTTCATACTACCCTTTAGTTTTGTTTTCGTGTTCTTCCTATCGTCCACTGAAAATACCAAAAAATTTTTTTTCCCCGCCCATAACCACGTGTTTAGCCTTTGCATATTTCAATTTCAGAGTCCGTAGTGTTGAGTTTGTGCCCTAGTTCTTGTTTAGTCGCTGGTTTAGTTTGTGTTTTTGTCGTCAGTAGTGTTTCCCTTGCAACCCTAGCCGCCATCCCCCTCACCATCCTCGGTTTTGTCGGCTTTATGTGCTAGGGTTGATTGATCAACACGCCCACCCTAATCCCACCCTAAACCTACCCTCACCTCCTCGGACCAATTTTCATAAATTCCACTTTCCGCTGCATCCACCTCGCCAAAAAAACTCCCTACCCGACCCCAAACCCGACTCGGATTTCACTGAAACCACCGGGTTCTTCAAAACCGATTCCGACACCCCTTCGGTAAAACAGCCATAACTTTTCGCTCGGTTGTCCGTTTTGGCTGAAATTTTTACAGGAGATTCTAGACAAAAAGTTGAGCATACCCACATTCGGCTACGCCCTGTGTGCCCTCATCAAAAAATTCAAAAAAAATCGGGAAGATAAAGAAAAAATTCATTCAAGTTGAAACCCGACGTTTTCTGAAACTTCAAGATTTTCTGTAGGCCACGTCCTAGCTCGGTTTGAGCTGAAATTTTTTGTGGTTTCTCCCTGTTTGCTAGTCAGTTGCAAAAAAATATCAAAAAAATAAAATAAAAAAAAAAAGAAATTTGGGATTCCTACTAGTGCTCCATCTAGCCCCCTGAAATTTCTGAGTTTGGCTGTTTTACACTAAGCCCCCTGTTATCGGCTGTGTCCCTTTGTCTCCTTGATTCTTCTTTGCTATCACTACTGTTCTAGGACATAGTTAGACCAGCAACTAGGGACAAGTTACTTGGGCACTTATTCAGCTTTACTATCTGTTTTTGATTTGTGTGCCACTCATATATACATATTTGGCCTTCCTAGCTCTACATACTTCTTCTGGACAGCACATAGGTTATTTGGTAACCCTTGCAATCGTGGAACACTTCTCCCTGGTATCCTTCGCTTTGTTGTTTTCAGAACTTTGTAAGAGCTTTGCAAGAAGCTTACTTTTGCTCTGTTGAGAGGCACCACTGCTTAGTAGTTTTATAGGGATAACCTTCACTTTTTTGTTTCCTGTTTTGGTGTTTCTGATGTCAGGAAGCGACGGGGAGGGTGCTTCACCCTCAAAATTGGATGAGTGCGTGAGCCAAAATCAGTTACAGAAGGCTTTGCAGGCGGTTCAGAGTGATTTGACAGAAACGATCACCAGGGCCGTCACCGACGCTGTCACCAAGCTTCACCTGGGAGAAAGCATTAAGCGGTTGGATAAGAGAGTCTCTAAGTTAACCGATCAGGTTGTCGAATTGGAGACCGCTCACAAGACCAACAACAACAACAACAACAACAACAACAACAACAACAACACCAACAACAACACCAACAACGACGTTGAAGGCGATCATGATGAAGCAACGGTGTATAAGGCTGATGGCACCGTCGATAGGTCAGCTACAAGGACCGCAAGGTTACGACGCCGTTTGCAATGTAACCCTCAAGGTATGGGTGGTTTCCACAACCACACCCGTCGCACACAAGGTAACTATGCTCCAGATGATCCGTATGCTAAAATTAAGTTTTCAATTCCTTCGTTTTCGGGTCAATACGATGGTGATGCTTACCTTGATTGGGAAATGACGGTAGAACAAAAATTTAATGCCCACCTT
This sequence comes from Eleusine coracana subsp. coracana, assembly GCA_032690845.1. Classification (NCBI taxonomy): domain Eukaryota; kingdom Viridiplantae; phylum Streptophyta; class Magnoliopsida; order Poales; family Poaceae; genus Eleusine; species Eleusine coracana. The sequence goes on from CM064424.1 coordinate 22,287,245, forward strand.
GTTCCTGAACAACATAGAGTTAGACAAGCCACTAGTGAGTTTAAGGACTTTGCTATTGTTTGGTGGAGTGGTCTAGCTACTGAAACCGATTTGCCTACTACTTGGGAAGAACTTAAGGTAGAAATGCGTGATCGTTTTGTTCCTCCTTCTTTTTATAGAGAAATTCGTAATAAACTGCAGCGTTTAGATCAAGGAGATAAAACTGTTCAGGAGTATTTTAGTGAGCTTCAGAAGGGTTTGATTCGTTGTGCTGTGGTTGAAAAAGTAGAGGATCAGATTTGCCGCTTTTATTCTGGTTTGAGAAAAGAAATTCAGGACATCCTTGATTATAAAGAATTTTATACCCTCAACCAGTGTTTCCAGTATGCTATGCTTGCAGAGAAAGAATCACAGGGACTTTTCCAGGCTTTTGAGGAGTACAGCAAGTCCAGGAATTTCTACCCACCACGGCCGACGGGGACTTCGGGGCTGCCCAAGCCATCTTTCCGGCCGCCCCCACCAGCTAGTGTTGTTTCTGCAGCACCAAGATCAGCCCCTGCCCCTTCTACGCGCTCAGGTAAAAATTCTGTGCAGGTACCGGCTAGTAGTGCCTCCTCTGTTGCTTCGACGGGACGCACTACAAGGATTCAGTGCCACCGCTGCCATGGTCTTGGCCATGTGCAGAAAGATTGCCCAAGTAGGCGGGCATATGTGGCGACAGATGATGGCGGTTACATGAGCGCCTCCGATGTGGAGGATGAGGAGGAGGATGTCGCTGCCACCAGCGGTGACCTCGTCCTTGGAGGCGGAGATACCACGGGCTATATGAATATTATTGTGCAGCGTGTGCTTAGCACACAAGTCCAGCAGCCCGAGATGATGCAGCGACATAACTTGTTCCAGATTTTCTTCGTCATCAAGAACCGTCGGGCACGTGTCATCATTGATGGAGGAAGCTGCAACAATTTGGTGAGTTCTGATGTGGTTAAGAAGCTTGATTTGACCACACGCCCACATCCACATCCATACTACATTCAGTGGTTAAATGACTCTGGAAAAGCTAAGGTAACACAAACTTGCAGAGTTCCTTTTTCCATTGGTTCCTATGTGGATTCTGTTGATTGTGATGTTGTACCCATGCAAGCTTGTTCACTTTTATTGGGTAGACCTTGGGAATTTGATAATGATGCTGTACACCATGGTAAAAGTAATAAGTACACTTTTATGCATAAAGGAACTAAAATTACTTTGTTACCAATGACCCCTGCTGAAATTGTACAAGCTGATTTAGAACGAGCTGCTAGTTTGAAAAATAAACGCCCTGAAATTCAGCAACCTGTTAATTCTGCTTCTACACCAAGTAATGTTAATGATTCTTCATGTTCTAAGGGTGCTGCAATTAAATTACAAGGTTGTTCATGTCTTGCCACAAAATCTGAGCTTGCTGAAATTTCTACTGATGATATTTGCTATGCTTTGATATGCAAACAAGCCTTGTTTTTGCTTGGTGATATTGCTTCTAGTGCTTTGCCTCCTGCTGTCACTAACCTTTTGCAGGAGTATGAGGATGTTTTCCCAACTGAGATACCCCCGGGATTGCCACCTTTGAGAGGGATTGAGCATCAAATTGATTTGATTCCTGGTGCTACTTTACCAAACCGTGCTGCTTATAGGACCAACCCTGAGGAGACTAAGGAGATACAACGACAAGTCCAAGACCTTTTGGATCGTGGGTATGTTCGTCAATCACTTAGTCCTTGTGCTGTTCCTGTACTTTTGGTTCCTAAGAAAGATGGTTCTTGGCGTATGTGTGTAGATTGTAGAGCCATTAATAACATTACTATTAGGTATCGTCATCCTATTCCTAGGCTAGACGACATGCTTGATGAGTTATGTGGTGCTATAATTTTCACTAAAATTGATTTGCGTAGTGGCTACCATCAAATTAGAATGAAACTTGGAGATGAATGGAAAACAGCTTTCAAAACCAAATTCGGGTTGTATGAGTGGTTAGTAATGCCTTTTGGGTTAACTAATGCACCCAGTACTTTCATGCGTTTGATGAATGAGGTTTTAAGACCTTTTATTGGCAAATTTGTGGTTGTTTACTTTGATGATATCTTGATTTATAGCAAATCCACGGATGATCATATGATTCATTTGCGTGCTGTTTTTGATGCTTTGCGAGTTGCACGTTTATTTGGTAACCTTGAGAAGTGCACCTTTTGCACGGATCGAGTCTCTTTTCTTGGCTATGTTGTGACTCCACAGGGAATTGAGGTGGATGAGGCGAAGATTGAAGCCATAAAGAGCTGGCCTGTACCAAAAACTATCACACAGGTGAGGAGTTTTCTTGGTCTTGCAGGTTTCTACCGCCGCTTTGTCAAAGATTTCAGCACCATTGCTGCACCATTGCATGAGTTGACAAAGAAGGGCGTTGACTTCCATTTTGGTAAGGTACATCATGAGTCTTTTGATGCTTTGAAGGACAAACTTACACATGCACCAATGCTGCAATTACCCAATTTTGATACGACTTTTGAGCTTGAATGTGATGCTAGTGGTATATGCATTGGTGGTGTTCTGATGCAAGATGGTAAACCTGTTGCATACTTTAGTGAGAAAATTACTGGGCCTGTTTTGAATTATTCCACGTATGATAAGGAACTATATGCACTTGTACATTCTTTAGAAACGTGGCGTCATTATTTGTTGCCCAAAGAATTTGTTATTCATTCTGATCATGAATCACTTAAGTATATTCGTTCTCAAGGCAATTTGAACCGTAGACATGCTAAATGGGTTGAGTTTATTGAGTCTTTTCCTTATATTATTAAACATAAGAAAGGGAAGGATAATGTGATTGCTGATGCTTTATCGAGGCGATATACTTTGTTGTCTCAACTTGATTGTAGAATTTTTGGACTTGAGGCAATTAAAGAACAATATGTTGCTGATGTTGATTTTAAAGATGTATTGCTGCACTGTAAAGAAGGTCGTGCTTGGCACAAATTTGTGTTGAATGATGGATTCTTGTTTAGAGCTAACCACCTATGCATTCCAGTTGGTTCCGTTCGTCTTTTGTTGTTGCAGGAGGCGCATGGAGGTGGATTGATGGGTCATTTTGGTGCTAAGAAGACAGAGGATATTTTGGCCACACACTTCTTTTGGTCAAGGATGAGGAAAGATGTTGAGCGTTTTGTTGCTCGCTGCACTACATGTCAAAAAGCTAAGTCTCGATTGAATCCACATGGTTTATACATGCCACTTCCTGTTCCTTCTATTCCTTGGGCGGATATTTCTATGGACTTTATTTTAGGACTGCCTAGGACTAAGAGGGGGAGCGATAGCATTTTTGTTGTCGTGGATCGTTTTTCCAAGATGGCACACTTTATATCATGTCATAAAACTGATGATGCTAATTATATTGCTGATCTTTTTTTCAAAGAAATTGTACGTTTGCATGGTATGCCTTCTACTATTGTTTCAGATCATGATGCAAAATTCTTGAGTCATTTTTGGCGCACGCTTTGGAATAAGTTGGGTACAAAGTTGTTATTTTCTACAACTTGTCATCCACAAACTGATGGACAAACTGAGGTTGTGAACCGCACTTTGGGTACTATGTTGCGAGCTGTTTTGAAGAAAAATTTGAAGCAATGGGAAGAATGCTTACCTCATGTTGAGTTTGCTTATAATCGGGCAACACATTCTACTACCAAGGTAAGTCCATTCAAGGTAGTGTATGGTTTTGATCCCCGTACTCCACTTGATATACTTCCTCTACCTATTAATGAGAGAGTTCATATTGATGCTAAGGAGCGTGCTGAATTTATTTTGCAAATACATGAGACCACTAGACTTAGCATTGAAAAGATGAATGAAAAGTATAAAATTGCTGGTAGTAAGGGAAGAAAGGAAGTAAAGCTTGATGTAGGAGATTTAGTGTGGTTACACTTAAGGAAGGATAGATTTCCAAAATTGAGAAAGTCTAAACTAATGCCTAGAGCTGATGGTCCATTCAAAATAATAGAGAAGATTAATGATAATGCATACAAACTTGAGTTGCCTCCCGAGTTCGGGGTTAGTCCTATTTCTAACATTTCAGATTTGAAACCATACTTGGGAGAAGAGGATGAGCTTGAGTCGAGGACGACTCCACTTCAAGAGGGGGAGGATGATGAGGACATCACTCCTATAGATACACACAACACTCCTCCAAATCTGGACTTGCAAGGTCCAATGACTAGAGCTCGTGCACGACAACTAAATTAAGAGGTGAGCTCGTTCCTACGTTCTTCGCTATATGTTACTTTTGAGAATGGTTTGCTACCTAATGATTATTTTATGATTAGAAACCATAGAGAGGACCAGGAGATGATGGGAGAAGGATTTGGAAACGTGGAGGGCCAGCATGGGCTTGGAAGCCAAAGTGGAGGCCCAATCAAAACCGACTTCGAGTCTGTTTCGGGGCCCAGGACCAGTCTGTACTAAAACGGTCGCCCAGGACGCATACGGACTCGGATTTGGACGTTCTACATATGCACGGAAAGATAAGGAGAAGACCTTTCCAATGCCGCCGGCCTCATGTCAAAATTCATCCGGAGTCATCGGGAATCGTCAAAACAAGAGAGAGTCCAGAATCTGTGTCGGTGCTACGTCGCTTATTTTTTGTCTTTGGGCCTTGTATCTAGTTGAGCCCAATTCGGGGCGCGTCCAAAGGGTCTTGCACGACCCTAGGGTCTTTATATATAGCCACCGCCGCACCATTAGGGTTCGGGTTTTGCTTAGATCAATTCTGTTCATAAACAGTTTCGCCGTTCATCGGTTTGTGAGACCCCAACTTCGAGAGTTTAATCATACATCTGCAATTGTGTTGCATTCTTCGTTGTTCTTGCTTGTGTTCTTGATTCACAGGCAGGGATTAGCCTTCTCGGCGAGGTCAATCGTCTTTTGGACGGTTGATAACCAGAGGAGACGTCGTGCTGCGATTGCGGGGTTTAGAACGTGCTGTTCTGAAGCCGGATCGATTTGTGTGTCGCCTCCGACCAAATCAACTTACCAAGAACCTTTCGGAAGATCGGAAACCCTTGACCACATCAAAAATCAGCTTCACCAAGCGAATCCATCACATCTGCACGAGGCGAATTGACAGCCTTGACTTCAACTTCAATATGCTCATCAAATTCTATATTGACCACACAGTTCTCACCATTATTTGTCCATCTCGTGTACCCCTCAACAAAACCCCTCCGCATCAAGTGTGACTTTATTACTTCTATATCATTCCATAACTTTTGATTTTTGCAATCAAAACACGCACAATATATATCAGTCGTCCATTCACCTCGAGCATGTTCTGCGGCCGCTTCGATGAATTAAGAAACTTCTCATAAAAATATTGGACCCGGTCTAGGTGCCTCGTACATCCAAGATCTATCCATCGCGAACAACCTTGAATGGAAACCCAAAAATTAATTAATAACAAAAAATTTAAATATTCACTAAATATTTAAACATTCAAACATAATATACATTAAGTGAGAAATATTATGCAAGGTAAAATCAAACAAGCATCAAATTATTTTATATATTATTTAAATTTTACCACAATCTGTCCAAAATATTAGAAATTAAATAATTAATTATGTGTAACAAAAAATTTAAATATTCACTAAATATTTAAACATTGAAATATAATATACATTAAGTGAGAAATATTATGCAAGGTAAAATCAAACAAGCATCAAAACTATTTTATATATTATCTAATTTTTATCAAGAAATAATAAAATAATCAGCATCCCTCTTACTACCTTCTCTCTCTACTAAAAACCAAACTAGATCTAGATTCCCATTAACATAAAACAAGCTTGATATAATATTTTTTTGTGTAGTGATGAAAAGAGATGATGTATGCCTTCATAAACTTCAACTATATCCAAATAGAACCATCCATATCAAACGAATTTAGCCAAAATTTGATGAAAACCTAACAAACTTAAACCCCAAAATTCTACTTGATTTCAAAATGAGAACACAAAAAATCCAATGGGATGAGTTCCCCTTACCTGAAAGATCAAATTTCTGCAAAAAAAAACGAACTCAAAACCTTCCCTCCTTGATTTTTGTGATTTGCCCAAATTTTCGGGCCGCCACTGTTCGAGTGAATAGAGGAGCTGTCGCAACGCGGTATTTATAGGCTGGGTACTTTATAGCAGCTGTTGGAATTTTCAACCGCCGCTATTCTACCCTAAATAGCGGCGGTTGACATTGTCAACCACCACTGTAAAGTTGGGCCATTTATAGTGGCGGTTGACAATGTCAACCGCCACTATAGGGGGCTCTGCAGCGGCAGCTTAAACCATGGCAGGCACCCTAGGCTCTATAGCAGCGGCTCACTTTGGGCCGCGCCGCTGTGGCCTTTGGGCTGCCGCCGCTATAGAGCCTATTTGTGGTAGTGGACTCTGCAACAAGGTTAGACATACGAGCAAATTCATCTTCAACATCACTACAACTTTTATACCCATCAGCGGTAGCGATGAAAGCACGATGACTAGGGCAATCCTTCATGACATGTCCCATGCCCTTGTAGCGGTGGAAAATAATGGTGGTGGAGGATCCACTCCTAGCATCGGAAGTAGCAGCCTTCTTCTGGTGTTGGTGCTGCACACTAGATGATTGCGCTTTAGAAGCAGGTGCAAGTGGAAGAGTTGTTGCTGGTGGCTTAGCAACATGACTCTTCATGTTCTCTACTCCAGTGCGCTGTTGGATAGATAGCTCAGTGCTGGGCCTGCAAGAATGTTGTGGAAGGTGTCCCGGTACTTCTCGTTCAGCCTTAAGAGCAATATGATACAATTGGCTAAACCTATTCCACTCTTTATAGTCAACAATATTCTAGATATCACGGTTCAAACAAGCAAAAAATCTGGCACTAGTCTCAACATCATCTTCATGTATATCACAACGTGCTAAACCAATAAGAAATTCTTGATAATATTCCTCTACCGTTTTACTACCTTGTGTTAAAAATTGTAATTTCAAACGTAAGTCACGTTGGTAATGAGGAACAAAACGAGAATTCATGCGTTGTTTCAAAACAGGCAAAGTGTTGGGTATAGGAGCATTATTATTGCAAAGATCATTCCACCAAAATAGAGCAAAACTCGTAAACTCACTAGTAGCAAGTCTAACTCTATGCTCAGCAGGATCTAAATGAGAATTAAATTTCTGTTCAACAGCAAGTTCCCAATCTAAGTATGCTTCAAGATCAGCACTACCAGCAAAAGGAGGAATGTTAAATTTTGGCTTAACAAAAGTATCAGTATTACCATGATTGTTATTACCTCCCATACCGTGTCGATTACAGCGAAGACGGTCTGCATCATGGTCAAAATCATGATCATTAGTAGCTCGTTGAGGTGGAGGTCGTCGTTCAACATCCTCAATTCGGTTGGCAACAGTGTTGATGTGGCCCATCAACTCGGCAAACTTTGTTTCCATGTATATATGCTGGTCTGCAACAAGCTTCGTAAGCTCGACCTTGGACACGCAATCACTGTAGGGGACTCCAAATCTGCAGGTGTCCCTTTCCCTGATATGGTTAAAAGCAAAAGACAAGACTACACAAAAGGATTAGCCCTATCTACTAGCAGCTATCAGAGGGTGTTGAAAGTGGGAAACAATATCAGAAGCAATGTATCACAATCTTGCAAGTGTTCTTACCAAAGCCAACAGGACGGCACAATCTATAGTCAAACTTGGGTGTAACAGTTGCAAGGAAGAAACTTGTGCTGCAATATGTATAGCTTGGAAGGCTAATATGTATGTCAGTGGAACACAATTCAATAACAAATAGTAGCACTGAATAAATGTCCAAAGCAGTGTCCTAATTGCTGACAAAAGAATCATGTTCAAAAAAATAGTTGTGACAGCGAACAATGGCAAAACAGACTTCACAGACTTAGAAATTTTCAGGGCGGGGGGGGGGGGGGGGGGGGGTGCAAATCAAAATCTTGATTTTTTTGTATGATTTTTCCACTATTTTTCTGTGATAGAGGAACAAAAAGGAAGGCACCACAAGAAGTTTCAACTCAAACAGAGGGAAAACAAAGCGTAGGCAAAATCTCAAAGTTTCACGAAAACGCTATTTTTTACTTCACAATTTTTTTGACGAGGGCATACAGGGCGTAGCCTAGTGTGGGTCACCTCAACTTTGAGTCAAGAATCTGCTGTAAAAATTTAAGCCCAATGGAAGCAACGAGCGAAAAGTTATGCCTGTTTTACCGAAGCTAGGTCAAGACAGGGTATAAGGGGTGAGGGGGGGGGGGGGGGGGAACAGAAACGGAATCGGGTAGGGTTTTTTTCATTGGCAATGGATTGTGGGGGGTGGATGGGTGACACGATGGTGAATCCAATGGAAAACACAATGGTGATGGTGGTTGAAACGGATGGGGAAAAACAGTGGTGTGCAGTGGAGATCAAAACACAAACCGAATCAAAACACAAATTCAAGCCAGCAACTGAACTCGACTAGAACACAAACTCAACACCACAGACTCTAAAATTAAATTATGCAAAGACTAAACAATGTATGGGATAGTGGGGATAATTTTTTTTGTTGGCTTTTTTGTGGACAATAGGTGATGAACACAAACGAATCTAAAGGGGAAAACACGATAATACCTCATGGGAAACCTAGGAATCTGATACCACTTGATGTAGATATGGCCCGATCTTCCGAGAGGTGGGGGGATAAACTCGAATTTGGGAACTCGGCATCGACAAGATGGCTTGAATCAGACACAATCCAACCCCGCAACCGTTACACCAAGCACAACTTGATTGTTCCTGCAAGCAAAATCGAGAACACAAGCAAGAGAGGATAAACACGCAATCTGAAATTGCAAATATGGATGAAGCAAATCACAAGAAAAGGTTCAAGCTCCAAACACAAAAGGACTAATCGCCACAGTGGTGTAGAACAGGAAGAGGGGCTCAGGATTACTGTAAAAGGACTTATCGCCATAGTTACAATAATTCGATCAAGTTTCTCTCAAGAAAACTAAACTAAACAAAACCCGAATCTAAAAGATGGTGGCTACTCAGTTTATGTAGGAACCAGGGGTGTCCTAGGGTTGGGGGCGACCACGGGGGGTGCCCACAACATGGGCTTAAGGCCCGACACGATACATGGCCAAGTTGGCCCAAAATAGGTGGCGCAGCACCTTGTCATGGTCACACAGCATGACTCGCGACCCTTCTGGATCTAGGACCAGAAACAAAACGATGGCATCATTGTCCCCTTTCCAATGCATCAAAGAACGCCTCATTTAGACGTCAGATGTGGGAGATATCATCAAAACGGTGAAGGAATGTCGGCAGAATCCGAGACGAACGTGGCGACCGAGTTGGCGACGACTTGTAACTTAGGGTAGGCCATGATATGCGTGTATCTAGCATGATGATGTCCTCATCACTGTAGCTGTCTCTGGGATTGTCTTGGAGTCTGCATGAGTAGTGTGCACGATGTCTAAAAACATACTCCTGACCGGTATGTGCTGGGAGCTAGTGTGTCCTGCTATCTGTGAGGTTGAAGAGTGTGAAGGTGAGACGAACAACGCAAAATCTGAGAAAGCTGACACGAGGGAGAGCTAAGCTGAAGAGAAAGTCTATTTTGCCCCCCTATCGGTAAGACCCCTAAAAGTGATAGTCTGCTCGACTGTGCTGTCATCAAAGCAATAAAGGGTCCTGGCTGAGTCTACAGCTACTCGTACTGAGGAAACACTGAAGGTCCTAGCTGCTAACTGGCCTTCCTTTGAGTCAACTTCATCATCTGAGTCATTAGGGCTGTAAGTAGTGCAGTCTGCTGCCTCTAAATCTCTGCTTGGTTCCTGATGACGTCCATCATCTGATGCCTATCCTCTGACACACTCTGTATAAACTCTCCTAGCCATCCTGCTAGAGCTGCCACTGTGACAGTGTCCTCAGACTGCAAACTTGTCGGCTGGGGAGGTGCTCCTGTGTTGGCTGACTCAAGAATCACCGTGTCCGGCTGAGCTACCTGCTCGTGAAGTACCGGTGACTCCTGCTCCTCCTCTCCTGTCTGCTGGTTGGAGGTAGACAGCGATCCCCTGGGGACTCGAGGTGCGTAGCAGGTGGTCACCTCAGGGAATGCCTCGCACTGCTCCTCCATCACTAGGCGCATCCTCCTCAAGAGAAAGGAGATGTAGGTTCCATAGATCAAGAGACGTCCTCCAACCCTCTTAGAGATAACCTCCTCCATCTCTCCAATGAGAAGGTCTACCAAGTCAAAAGTCTGCCTCCTCAGAATAGCTGTAATAGCCCACTGGTGTAAGAGTGTGAACTCCTCTCTGTAGCCAGACCTGGGAATGATAGTCCTGGTGACTATCGCTCTCACCACCTTGACCTCTGCAGTGAGTCTCATAGGACCTCTCTCAAAGCCTGGGGTGTCTGGAGGTGGGAAACCAATTGACACTAGGTCGTCTGAGGTCTACGTGGTGGCTCCAGTGTACCGTAGGCACTCCTCTAAAGCTGGAAGTCTGAAGCCAGGAGTCCTAGGTTAGCTATTGGATCCTCCCTGGTGACACGGTATGGCTGCCCTCTGAATACTAACCAGAACTCTGAGCAGTCTCTGGTAACCCATAGCGTAGCATAAAACTCGAGGACCACATCCTCTCTGAACCTGTGTGGAGCAGTAACTAGCTCTGCTAGCCCTGGCAAGTATGTGAAGTACTGCTCCATGTCTGTGCCTGTGGCCCTCCTCATGGCCTGGTAGGTGATGTACTGCTGTGGTAAACACCTTGTCTCTAGTCCTCATGGCCAGACAACATCTCAGGCCCTCTCTAATCCTCCTCTGGAGGGCTGTCCAATACCTCAGCCTCCTCCTCAACCAACTCCTCAGACTCAGACACGGAGGTCTCCTCCTCTATGGTCTCCTCCTCCTCAGACTCTTCCTCCTGCTATCTGGAGGATCCCTGCTCCGTAGTTCTCAACGATCTCCCCTGACGGGAAATCAGAGTACGCTACGGCCACGGCGGTGGAACAACTCCAACAGCCAGATGTGCAGTCCTCTACCTAGTGCTCCTCCTCAAACCTTGTGCCTCATGGGGCTTCTCTAGGATCAGCCGTGTCCCTGGAGTCCTTCATGACTGCTCCATGGCATCTAGGTGCCTAGCCACTCTCCTGGCTCTCTCTAACTCTGGGTCCAGCCTCGGTCTCTTCTTGGTCTTGGGCTTCTCAGGTATCTTCCCCTTGCCCTTGTCCTGTCCTGACCCTGCCATCTGGCTGCTGCTCTGCTGTCACTGCACGCACATAGGTGTAGATGGGATAAGCATGGAAACCTAATACATCTATAAGCAAAGCACCGCTAGGAAAGAATGGACAATAGAAATCCTAGCACTGAATGAAGGACATGATCACTGACAATTATGCAAAGTAACAACAGTGATCATCGACTATATGTGGCTGGTGCGAATTATCTAGTGTGCAGTCAAATAATAGACAATTAATCTAACTGCAGACTAGACAGGAGATAACCCTAGACATGCAATTAATAGATAAACATGGAATTAATTGTAGACTAGGTTGAGTCAACTAATTAATTAATGCAACTAATGATGAGAATTAGTACTTAATTGCATCAATTAACTAATTACTCGGAGATTACGACTTAATTTGATGAAGAGAAGATAAGTGCGATACTCTGGGAAGTGTGATGATGTGCCGAGAACAAAGAACACACCCGATCCCCTAAAACTCGAACCTTTGGCTTGCCGACAATTCGAAGAGGGGAATCCTGGGAATCCATGCCCTAGAACGAGCTCGGCAAGGGAAGAGCTTCGGCAAGCGCGTGAGCAGGAGATGCCTGGGGGGGGGGGGGGGTGAGCAGAGGCACGCGGTGGCGATGCTGAGCGAGCAGCAGTGGCGGCGTGCGTCGACAAAGCTTCTGGAGGCAGCGGTAGTGTAGGGTTGCGGGCGAGTGCGGGTGTGCATGGGAGCAAGTGCGGCGAGGGGAGAGGGTGAGCACAAGCGTGCAGTGGCTAGTTGTCGGCTGCTGCGGTGGGTCTGGCGAGCGTAGCGATGTCGGCGACAGGAGCAAGGTCACGGCCGCAATGACATAATCAGCGAGTGCAAGCTCTCGGCTTTGAGGTCGAATAGGGAAAAGAACACCTAAATCGATTTTGACCTAGGTCGAAAGGAGAATCGATGGCCGAGATCCAAAAGGAATAGTTCAACGGCTCAGATTTGGAAACGCATCGCGTGAATGATTGAACTAATTGGACGGTCCGGTCTCTACACTGGACTGTCCGGTCAGGTTGGGGTCTGCTGGCCTTCTATAGACCGGACGGTACAGTCTGAAGGACCATTCTATCCAGTCTCTATGACAGACTCCCCCTGGCACTGTGTATAGTGCCACTGACCAGACAGTACGGTCATATGACCGGACCGCACGGTCACTTCCAGAAAATTGCTGAGTCAAGGCTTTTCTCCATTTTCCAAGTGCCCTCGCTAAACACACAAATAAACACCGCACTTGAAATATAGAGGAAACTCTCAAGCACTCATTTTCAAATAGTGGCACAATATGGCCTTAGAATTTTTGCAAATACCTAATGAAAGACCAAGCAAATAAGAACCAAGGCAATTAAGAACCAAATGGGTATGTATAAGCCTTAGTCCATGAACCGCGCGAGTAGATTTAACCTTGGAGTTCATAAGAGCTTACTCAATGGGCATGAAGCACAATCCTGTCATTTGGTCACACTTATGAAGATGTAATCTCATATAGATCATGAGGCACAATTATCTCCAAGTGGGACAAGCCTCGTTTTTGTTTCCTATATGATGCATGCAACAAGCATTTTACATATGCAATGAAAGTAAACATGCCATGTGAATGCAAGCAATATTAAAAACAATCCACAAAGGAAACCTAACAATGTCAGGTTTCAACCCCTCCCAAGCTTACTCACTGTAAGCCATGCCCTTGCCTTGAGAGAAGTCAAACCACCATCTCAAGCACTCCCTCTTGCTTATAGCTATCTTGGATGGGTTAGACATTGACTAATTTTTATGTGTTTTCCTTTTAGTTATTTACACATGAATGGATGCAAAGCATACTATAGTCACAAAGGAGTCTTAATTACCATGCAATGCAAGAGAAAGAAAAAACACACTACAACTACAAAGAACAAATACGGTTACCTACGTCATGAGTAGATAGGTCGTTGAGGTCCATGTCACTTGTGGTGGACTTCACATGATCTTCATGTAAGCGCTTGGTCCACCACCACCACCATCTAGGTCTTGTTCTTGGGCACCCACTTGTACGTAGCTGATCTCTTAAGATCAACTATGCACTTAGGCATCCATATGCTCTTGACCTTCCTCTTCTTGTTTGGTGGTCCCAAGGTCTTAGCTTTCACCTTGCCATCCTTGTTCCTAAAAAGCTTGAAATGTGTGTTCTTATGGAACAAGTTAGCATTAGGAAAAATAATGGAACTTCTCACCATGGGACAATCCTTGGTGGCGTGGCCATCCTTGCAACACCTCTCGCAATAGTAGTCGTCGATGAGAAGAGGTTTGATCCATGCGGGGATGGAGTCACTCATCCCTATGATGTCGATGACAGCGGGATATGAGCCAAGTCCCCGGTGGGAGACATTGTTCACAAGGTTTCTCCCAAGAATCTCCTTGTGGATGGCTCTACCATGTGTGAGCCTCTACAAGCCGTCCATCACCATCTTCCTCTCTTCCTTGAGCTTGTGATAGTCCTCCAGAACAAATGGCTCAAGAGAAGAAACCTCGACCGAGGTGGTTAGTTCATCACACATAGTAGAACCATCACTATCTGATGAACTAGAGGAGGGAGAGGCAAGGTTCTCAATGTTGATTGCCTCGTAAGTAATCTCAAGGGCCTTGTACTTCTCATAAAGCTCTACATGATCACCCTTGAGTTTGTCATAACTCTTGTTTAGGGCCTCATGAGATGTGACAAGGTCCATGAGCTCACTCTCAAGCTCACCAACACGGTCCTTAGCCAACTTACACTCTTTTCTTACCACCTCCAACATTTTGGATTTCTTGATGGCGATGTCGCGGGCTTGCTCAAGCATACTCCACAACTCGACACAAGTTTGCTCCTCATCATCGCTATCATCGCTGCTCTCATCCTCACTCTCCCCAAGTTGGCTCGTGGCCATGAGTCACGTGGGAGGTGGAGGAAGAGCTCATGGAGGTGTGGTCTTGATCATGGCTAGACCATCCACTTCTTCATCATTTGAGGAAGAGGACTCATCACTTGAGTTGTTGCTTGTTCACTCTCCAACAAGGGCCTTGCGAGAGAACTTCTTCTTGTTGTCTTGAGTTTTGCCTTTGCCTTTGCTCTTGTTCTTGTTGAAGTATCTCTTCTTCTTGTGCTTGTCCTTGGAGGTCTTCTTCTTCTTCTTCACTTGAATCTTGTGACTTGAATGCTTCTTTCTTGGGCTTTGGGCACTCTAAGATAAAGTGATTCTTTGAGCCACAATTGAAGCACTTGCCCCTTGACAGGGAAGCAATCTTATTCCTGAAGTTCCTGATCTTCTTCATGAGAAGAGCCAAGTCCTCGGTCAAGTCACCCTCATCATCATCTTCTTCATCATCGTCCTCAATGATCACCTTCTTCTTGTTCTTCTTGCTCTTGCTAGATTCTTGCTTGTCAGCCGGTAGAATTGGATGGTTGAGGATCATCCAACCCCAATTGATAGCTCTTGATGTAAATATGGCCCGATCTTCCAAGAGGTAAGGGGATAAACTCGAATTTAGGGAACTCGGCGTCGACGACCCGGCTTAAATCAGACAAGATCCAACCCCGCAACCATTACACCAAGCACAACTTGATTGTTCCTGCCAGCGAAATCGAGAACACAAGCAAGAGAGGATAAACACGCAATCTGAAATTGCAAATATGGATGAAGCAAATCACAAGAAAAGGTTCAAGCTCTGAACACAAAAGGACTAATTGCCACAGTGGTGTAGATCAAGAACAGGGGCCCTGGATTACTGTAAAAGGACTCGTCGCCACAGTTACAATAATTCGATCAAGTTTCTCTCTGGAAAACTGAACTAAACAAAACCCGCAACTAAAAGACGGCGGCTACTGAGTTTATGTAGGAAACAAAGACGTCCTAGGGTTGGGGGCGACCAGGGGGGCGCCCACAACATGGGCTTAAGGCCCAACACGATACATGGCCAAGTTGGCCCAAAATAGGTGGTACAACACCTTGTCATGGTCACATATTATGATTCACGACCCTTCTGGAGCTAGGACCAGAACCAAAATGATGGCGTCATCGTCCTCTTTCCAACGCATCAAAGAATGCCTCATTTGGACGTCGGATGTAGGAGATATCATCAAAACCGTGAAGGGGTGTCGGCTGAATCCGAAACGAACACGGCGACCGAGTTGGTGACGACTTGTAACTTGGGGAAGGCCATGATATGCGCGTATCCAGCATGGTGATGTCCTCATCATCCTCCCCTTCTTGAATTGTAGTTGCCCTCGACTCCATCTCAGCATCAATCTCCTACAAAAGGTTAGTACTAGCAGAGTGCAAAGTACAAGATACATGACCATCAATAGAAGATATATCATGACAAAGCATAGTATAGCAAGGTGCATCATGATTATCACAAAGATCAGTAACAGTAGATGTCATAGCAAGAAAAGCATCTCCCTTTAACTGAATAGCCTTATGTTTAACATCAGAAAGTTGTTTGTTATCATGTTTATTCTCAGTATTTTCAGCAAGCAGTTTAAAATGATTTTTAATATCAGCAGGCAATAACGGACGCAAAGTAATATTCCTATCCTTATGCACGAATGTATATGTATTTGTTCTACCATGATGGGCAGCATCCGTATCATATTCCCATGGACGGCCTAATAAAAGCGAACATGCTTGCATAGGTACAACATGAAAATCAGCAAAGTCTTGATAAGAACCTACTGAAAAGTGTATGCGTGCTGATCGTGTTACCTGTGTCGTACCACTATTGTTGAACCATTTGATGTGGTAGGGCTGGTGTAGTGCATGCGTGGTCAAGCCAAGTTTGCTTACCAAATCAGAACTTACCAAGTTGTTACAGCTCCCGTATCAATGATGGTGAGAACACTACGGTTCGCAACAATGAGGTACATGTAGAATAAATTGTTGCGTTGTTGTTCTTCCTCTTGTCCCACCCGAGTGGTCAACACACGCTGTACAATGAGGCTAGGAAAGCCCGCGGTGGCAGCAATACAATCAATGGCGGTAGTCTCCTGCTCCTCCGTCAAATCTGCAACAAGGTTAGGCATACGAGCAAATTCATCTTCAAGATCATGAGAACTTTCATACCCATCAGTGGTAGCGATGAAAGCACGATGACTAGGGCAATCATTCATGACATGTCCCATGCCCTTGCAGCGGTGGCAAATTATGGTGGTGGAGGAGCCACTCCTATTACCGGAAGTAGTAACCTTCTTCTGGTGTTGGTGCTGCACACTAGACGATTGCGCTGCAGAAGTAGGCGCAAGTGAAAAAGTTGTTGCTGGTGTCTTAGCAACATGACTCTTCAAGTTCTCTACTCCAGTGCGTTGCTGGAGATATTGCTCAGTGTTGGACCTGCAAGATTGTTGTGGAAGGCGATCTGTACTTCTCGTTCAGCCTTAAGAGCAATATGATACAATTGGCTGAACCTATTCTACTCTTTATAGTCAACAATATTCTGGATATCACGGTTCAAACCACCAAAAAATCTAGCACTAGTTTCAAGATCATCTTCATGTATATCAAAACATGCTAAACCAATAAGCAATTCCTGATAATATTCCTCTACTGTTTTACTACCTCGTGTTAAAGATTGTAATTTCAAACGTAAATCACGTTGGTAATAAGGAGGAACAAAACGAGATTTCATGCGTTGTTTCAAAACAGACCAAGTGGCAGGTATAGCAGCATTAGTATTGCAAAGATCATTCCACCAAAACAGAGCAAAACCTGTAAACTCACTAGTAGCAAGTCTAACTCTATGCTCAGTAGGAACTAAATGAGAATTAAATTTCTGTTCAACAGCAAGTTCCCAATCTAGGTATGCTTCAGGGTTAGCACTACCGGCAAAAGGTGGTATGTTAAATTTGGGCTTAACAAAAGTATCAGTATTACCACGATTGTTATTACCTCCCATACCGTGTCGATTACGGGGAAGACGGTCTGCATCACGGTCAAAATCATCATCATCATCAGCTCGTTGAGGTGGAGGTCGTCGTTCCACATCCTCAATGCGGTGGACAACAGTGTTGATGTGACCCATCAACTCGGCAAACTTCGTTTCCATGAATGTACGCTGGTCCGTAAGAAGCTTCATGAGCTCGGCCTTGGAGACGCAATCATTGAAGTTTGTAGGGGACTCCAACTCTCCAGGTGTCCCTTTCCCTTTCTCTGACATGGTTAAAAGCAAAAGACAAGACTAAACAAAAAGATTAGCCCTATCAACTAGCAGGCAGCAGAGGGTGTAGAAAGTGGAAAACAATATCAGAAGCAATGCATCACAATCTTGCAAGTGTTCTTACCAAAGCCAAACAGGTCGACACAATCTGTAGTTGAGCTTGGGTGTAACAGTTGCAAGGAAGAAACCTGTGCTGCAATATGTATAGCTTGGAAGGCTACTATGTATGTCACTGGAACACAATTCAATAACAGATAGTAGCACTGAATAAATGTCCAAAGTAGTGTGCTAATTGCTGGCGAAAGAATCGTGTTCAAAAACAGTTGTGACAGCAAGAACAATGGCAAAGAACAACGGCAAAGGCAGCAAGGATCAAAACAGCCTTCCTAGACTTAGAATTTTCAGGGCAGGGGGGGGGGGGGTGCAAATCAAAATCTTGATTTTTTGTATGATTTTTTCATTATTTTTCTGTGATAGAGGAACACAAAGGAAGGAACCACAAGAAGTTTCAACTCAAACAGAGGGAAAACAAAGGGTAGGCAAAATCTCAAAGTTTCACCGAAAGCACTATTTTTGACTTCACAATTTTTTTTCTATTTTTTCCCGATTTTTTTTGAATTTTTTGACGAGGGCACACAGGGCGGAGGGGGGGGGGGGGAAACCGAATCAGGTAAGGTTTTTTTGTTGGCAACAGATTGTGGGTGTGGTGGGTGGGTGGCACGATGGTGAATCCAATGGAAAACACGATGGTGATGTTGGTGTGCAGCGGAGATCAAAACACAAACCGAATCGAAACACAAATTCAAACTAGCAACTGAACTCGACTAGGACACAAACTCAACACTACGGACTCTGAAATTAAATTATGCAAAGGCTAAACAGTGTCTGGGATGGTGGGGAAATTTTTTTTGTAGGCTTTTTCGTGGACAAAAGGTGATGAACATAAACGAATCTAAAGGGAAGAACACGATAATACCTCACGGGGAACCTGGAAATCTAATACCACTTGATGTAGATATGGCCTGATCTTCCGAGAGGTAAGGGGATAAACTTGAATTTGGGGAACTCGGTGTCGATGACCCGGCTTAAATCAGACAAGATCCAACCCCGCAACCGTTACACCAAGCACAACTTGATTGTTCCTGCCAGTGAAATCGAGAACACAAGCAAGAGAGGATAAACACGCAATCTGAAATTGCAAATATGGATGAAGCGAATCACAAGAAAAGGTTCAAGCTCTGAACACAAAAGTACTAATCGCCACAGTGGTGTAGAACAAGAACAGGGGCCCTCGATTACTCTAAAAGGACTTGTCGCCACAGTTACAATAATTCGATCAAGTTTCTCTCTAGAAAACTGAACTAAACAAAACCTGCAACTAAAAGACAGTGGCTACTGAGTTTATGTAGGAAACAAAGATGTCCTAGGGTTGGGGGCGACCGGGGGGGGGGGGGGGGGGGGGGCGCCCACAACATGGGCTTAAGGCCCAACATGATACATGGCCAAGTTGGCCCAAAATAGGTGGCACAACACCTTGTCATGGTCACATATTATGACTCACGACCCTTCTGGAGCTAGGACTAGAACCAAAACGACAGTGTCATCATCCTCTTTCCAACGCATCAAAGAATGCCTCGTTTGGACATCGGATGTAGGAGATATCATCAAAACCGTGAAGGGGTGTCGGCTGAATCCAAGACGAATGCGGCGACCGAGTTGGTGACGACTTGTAACTTGGGGAAGGCCATGATATGCGCGTATCCAGCATGGTGATGCCCTCATCAGCTCTCTAAGGCGGTCATCTTGCCAAGTACATCCTTCATGGTCTTGGTCTTGAGGTCACCTTGCAAGATGAAGGTGATGATGGACTCATACTTGGGGTCTTTGAATAGCATCAAGAATCTTCTTATCACCTCAACTGGCTTCATCTTGAAATCATCCCCAAGTGCATTGATCTCCTCCGCTAGTACATGAAAACGAGAATGAACAGTATTAGCTCTCTCATGTGGCAATCTAGTGAAGTTATCATACTTGTTCTTCAGCACATAGTGATGAGGACATCACTCCTATGGATACACACAACACTCCTCCAAATCTGGACTTGCAAGGTCCAATGACTAGAGCTCGTACACGACAACTAAATTTAGAGGTGAGCTCGTTCCTACGTTCTTCGCTATATGTTACTTTTGAGAATGGTTTGCTACCTAATGATTATTTTATGATTAGAAACCATGGAGAGGACCAGGAGATGATGGGAGAAGGATTTGGAAACGTGGAGGGCCAGCAAGGGCTTGGAAGCCAAAGTGGAGGCCCAATCAAAACCGACTTCGAGTCTGTTTCGGGGCCCAGGACCAGTCTGTACTAAAACGGTCGCCCAGGACGCATACGGACTCGGATTTGGACGTTCTACATATGCACGGAAAGATAAGGAGAAGACCTTTCCAATGACGCCGGCCTCATGTCAAAATTCATCCGGAGTCATCGGAAATCGTCAAAACAAGAGAGAGTCCAGAATCTGTGTCGGTGCTGCGTCGCTTATTTTTTGTCTTTGGGCCTTGTATCTAGTTGAGCCCAATTCGGGGCGCGTCCAGAGGGTCTTGCACGACCCTAGGGTCTTTATATACAGCCACCGCCGCACCATTAGGGTTCGGGTTTTGCTTAGATCAATTCTGTTCATAAACAGTTTCGCCGTTCATCGGTTTGTGAGACCCCAACTTCGAGAGTTTAATCATACATCTGCAATTGTGTTGCATTATTCGTTGTTCTTGCTTGTGTTCTTGATTCGCAGGCAGGGATTAGCCTTCTCGGCGAGGTCAATCGTCTTTTGGACGGTTGATAACCAGAGGAGACGTCGTGCTGCGATTGCGGGGTTTAGAACGTGCTGTTCTGAAGCCGGATCGATTTGTGTGTCGCCTCCGACCAAATCAACTTACCAAGAACCTTTCGGAAGATCGGGAACCCTTGTCCACATCAAGTGGTAATCAGAGCTTCAGGTGCACCGTCAGGTTCATACTACCCTTTAGTTTTGTTTTCATGTTCTTCCTATCGTCCACTGAAAATACCAAAAAAAAATTTTCCCCGCCCATAACCACGTGTTTAGCCTTTGCATATTTCAATTTCAGAGTCCGTAGTGTTGAGTTTGTGCCCTAGTTCTTGTTTAGTCGCTGGTTTAGTTTGTGTTTTTGTCGTCAGTAGTGTTTCCCTTGCAACCCTAGCCGCCATCCCCCTCACCATCCTCGGTTTTGTCGGCTTTATGTGCTAGGGTTGATTGATCAACACGCCCACCCTAATCCCACCCTAAACCTACCCTCACCTCCTCGGACCAATTTTCATAAATTCCACTTTCCGCTGCATCCACCTCGCCAAAAAAACTCCCTACCCGACCCCAAACCCGACTCGGATTTCACTGAAACCACCGGGTTCTTCAAAACCGATTCCGACACCCCTTCGGTAAAACAGCCATAACTTTTCGCTCGGTTGTCCGTTTTGGCTGAAATTTTTACAGGAGATTCTAGACGAAAAGTTGAGCATACCCACATTCGGCTACGCCCTGTGTGCCCTCATCAAAAAATTCAAAAAAAATCGGGAAGATAAAGAAAAAATTCATTCAAGTTGAAACCCGACGTTTTCTGAAACTTCAAGATTTTCTGTAGGCCACGTCCTAGCTCGGTTTGAGCTGAAATTTTTTGTGGTTTCTCCCTGTTTGCTAGTCAGTTGCAAAAAAATATCAAAAAAATAAAATAAAAAAAAAGAAATTTGGGATTCCTACTAGTGCTCCATCTAGCCCCCTGAAATTTCTGAGTTTGGCTGTTTTACACTAAGCCCCCTGTTATCGGCTGTGTCCCTTTGTCTCCTTGATTCTTCTTTGCTATCACTACTGTTCTAGGACATAGTTAGACCAGCAACTAGGGACAAGTTACTTGGGCACTTATTCAGCTTTACTATCTGTTTTTGATTTGTGTGCCACTCATATATACATATTTGGCCTTCCTAGCTCTACATACTTCTTCTGGACAGCACATAGGTTATTTGGTAACCCTTGCAATCGTGGAACACTTCTCCCTGGTATCCTTCGCTTTGTTGTTTTCAGAACTTTGTAAGAGCTTTGCAAGAAGCTTACTTTTGCTCTGTTGAGAGGCACCACTGCTTAGTAGTTTTATAGGGATAACCTTCACTTTTTTGTTTCCTGTTTTGGTGTTTCTGATGTCAGGAAGCGACGGGGAGGGTGCTTCACCCTCAAAATTGGATGAGTGCGTGAGCCAAAATCAGTTACAGAAGGCTTTGCAGGCGGTTCAGAGTGATTTGACAGAAACGATCACCAGGGCCGTCACCGACGCTGTCACCAAGCTTCACCTGGGAGAAAGCATTAAGCGGTTGGATAAGAGAGTCTCTAAGTTAACCGATCAGGTTGTCGAATTGGAGACCGCTCACAAGACCAACAACAACAACAACAACAACAACAACAACACCACCAACAACAACACCAACAACGACGTTGAAGGCGATCATGATGAAGCAACGGTGTATAAGGCTGATGGCACCGTCGATAGGTCAGCTACAAGGACCGCAAGGTTACGACGCCGTTTGCAATGTAACCCTCAAGGTATGGGTGGTTTCCACAACCACACCCGTCGCACACAAGGTAACTATGCTCCAGATGATCCGTATGCTAAAATTAAGTTTTCAATTCCTTCGTTTTCGGGTCAATACGATGGTGATGCTTACCTTGATTGGGAAATGACGGTAGAACAAAAATTTAATGCCCACCTTGTTCCTGAACAACATAGAGTTAGACAAGCCACTAGTGAGTTTAAGGACTTTGCTATTGTTTGGTGGAGTGGTCTAGCTGCTGAAACCGATTTGCCTACTACTTGGGAAGAACTTAAGGTAGAAATGCGTGATCGTTTTGTTCCTCCTTCTTTTTATAGAGAAATTCGTAATAAACTGCAGCGTTTAGATCAAGGAGATAAAACTGTTCAGGAGTATTTTAGTGAGCTTCAGAAGGGTTTGATTCGTTGTGCTGTGGTTGAAAAAGTAGAGGATCAGATTTGCCGCTTTTATTCTGGTTTGAGAAAAGAAATTCAGGACATCCTTGATTATAAAGAATTTTATACCCTCAACCAGTGTTTCCAGTATGCTATGCTTGCAGAGAAAGAATCACAGGGACTTTTCCAGGCTTTTGAGGAGTACAGCAAGTCCAGGAATTTCTACCCACCACGGCCGACGGGGACTTCGGGGCTGCCCAAGCCATCTTTCCGGCCGCCCCCACCAGCTAGTGTTGTTTCTGCAGCACCAAGATCAGCCCCTGCCCCTTCTACGCGCTCAGGTAAAAATTCTGTGCAGGTACCGGCTAGTAGTGCCTCCTCTGTTGCTTCGACGGGACGCACTACAGGGATTCAGTGCCACCGCTGCCATGGTCTTGGCCATGTGCAGAAAGATTGCCCAAGTAGGCGGGCATATGTGGCGACAGATGATGGCGGTTACATGAGCGCCTCCGATGTGGAGGATGAGGAGGAGGATGTCGCTGCCACCAGCGGTGACCTCGTCCTTGGAGGCGGAGATACCACGGGCTATATGAATATTATTGTGCAGCGTGTGCTTAGCACACAAGTCCAGCAACCCGAGATGATGCAGCGACATAACTTGTTCCAGATTTTCTTCATCATCAAGAACCGTCGGGCACGTGTCATCATTGATGGAGGAAGCTGCAACAATTTGGTGAGTTCTGATGTGGTTAAGAAGCTTGATTTGACCACACGCCCACATCCACATCCATACTACATTCAGTGGTTAAATGACTCTGGAAAAGCTAAGGTAATACAAACTTGCAGAGTTCCTTTTTCCATTGGTTCCTATGTGGATTCTGTTGATTGTGATGTTGTACCCATGCAAGCTTGTTCACTTTTATTGGGTAGACCTTGGGAATTTGATAATGATGCTGTACACCATGGTAAAAGTAATAAGTACACTTTTATGCATAAAGGAACTAAAATTACTTTGTTACCAATGACCCCTGCTGAAATTGTACAAGCTGATTTAGAACGAGCTGCTAGTTTGAAAAATAAACGCCCTGAAATTCAGCAACCTGTTAATTCTGCTTCTACACCAAGTAATGTTAATGATTCTTCATGTTCTAAGGGTGCTGCAATTAAATTACAAGGTCGTTCATGTCTTGCCACAAAATCTGAGCTTGCTGAAATTTCTACTGATGATATTTGCTATGCTTTGATATGCAAACAAGCCTTGTTTTTGCTTGGTGATATTGCTTCTAGTGCTTTGCCTCCTGCTGTCACTAACCTTTTGCAGGAGTATGAGGATGTTTTCCCAGCTGAGATACCCCCGGGATTGCCACCTTTGAGAGGGATTGAGCATCAAATTGATTTGATTCCTGGTGCTACTTTACCAAACCGTGCTGCTTATAGGACCAACCCTGAGGAGACTAAGAAGATACAACGACAAGTCCAAGACCTTTTGGATCGTGGGTATGTTCGTCAATCACTTAGTCCTTGTGCTGTTCCTGTACTTTTGGTTCCTAAGAAAGATGGTTCTTGGCGTATGTGTGTAGATTGTAGAGCCATTAATAACATTACTATTAGGTATCGTCATCCTATTCCTAGGCTAGACGACATGCTTGATGAGTTATGTGGTGCTATAATTTTCACTAAAATTGATTTGCGTAGTGGCTACCATCAAATTAGAATGAAACTTGGAGATGAATGGAAAACAGCTTTCAAAACCAAATTCGGGTTGTATGAGTGGTTAGTAATGCCTTTTGGGTTAACTAATGCACCCAGTACTTTCATGCGTTTGATGAATGAGGTTTTAAGACCTTTTATTGGTAAATTTGTGGTTGTTTACTTTGATGATATCTTGATTTATAGCAAATCCACGGATGATCATATGATTCATTTGCGTGCTGTTTTTGATGCTTTGCGAGTTGCACGTTTATTTGGTAACCTTGAGAAGTGCACCTTTTGCACGGATCGAGTCTCTTTTCTTGGCTATGTTGTGACTCCACAGGGAATTGAGGTGGATGAGGCGAAGATTGAAGCCATAAAGAGCTGGCCTGTACCAAAAACTATCACACAGGTGAGGAGTTTTCTTGGTCTTGCAGGTTTCTACTGCCGCTTTGTCAAAGATTTCAGCACCATTGCTGCACCATTGCATGAGTTGACAAAGAAGGGCGTTGACTTCCATTTTGGTAAGGTACATCATGAGTCTTTTGATGCTTTGAAGGACAAACTTACACATGCACCATTGCTGCAATTACCCAATTTTGATAAGACTTTTGAGCTTGAATGTGATGCTAGTGGTATAGGCATTGGTGGTGTTCTGATGCAAGATGGTAAACCTGTTGCATACTTTAGTGAGAAAATTACTGGGCCTGTTTTGAATTATTCCACGTATGATAAGGAACTATATGCACTTGTACGTTCTTTAGAAACGTGGCGTCATTATTTGTTGCCCAAAGAATTTGTTATTCATTCTGATCATGAATCACTTAAGTATATTCGTTCTCAAGGCAATTTGAACCGTAGACATGCTAAATGGGTTGAGTTTATTGAGTCTTTTCCTTATATTATTAAACATAAGAAAGGGAAGGATAATGTGATTGCTGATGCTTTATCGAGGCGATATACTTTGTTGTCTCAACTTGATTGTAGAATTTTTGGACTTGAGGCAATTAAAGAACAATATGTTGTTGATGTCGATTTTAAAGATGTATTGCTGCACTGTAAAGAAGGTCGTGCTTGGCACAAATTTGTGTTGAATGATGGATTCTTGTTTAGAGCTAACCGCCTATGCATTCCAGTTGGTTCCGTTCGTCTTTTGTTGTTGCAGGAGGCGCATGGAGGTGGATTGATGGGTCATTTTGGTGCTAAGAAGACAGAGGATATTTTGGCCACACACTTCTTTTGGCCAAGGATGAGGAAAGATGTTGAGCGTTTTGTTGCTCGCTGCACTACATGTCAAAAAGCTAAGTCTCGATTGAATCCACATGGTTTATACATGCCACTTCCTGTTCCTTCTATTCCTTGGGCGGATATTTCTATGGACTTTATTTTAGGACTGCCTAGGACTAAGAGGGGGAGCGATAGCATTTTTGTTGTCGTGGATCGTTTTTCCAAGATGGCACACTTTATATCATGTCATAAAACTGATGATGCTAGTTATATTGCTGATCTTTTTTTCAAAGAAATTGTACGTTTGCATGGTATGCCTTCTACTATTGTTTCAGATCGTGATGCAAAATTCTTGAGTCATTTTTGGCGCACGCTTTGGAATAAGTTGGGTACAAAGTTGTTATTTTCTACAACTTGTCATCCACAAACTGATGGCCAAACTGAGGTTGTGAACCGCACTTTGGGTACTATGTTGCGAGCTGTTTTGAAGAATGCTTACCTCATGTTGAGTTTGCTTATAATCGGGCAACACATTCTACTACCAAGGTAAGTCCATTCAAGGTAGTGTATGGTTTTGATCCCCGTACTCCACTTGATATACTTCCTCTACCTATTAATGAGAGAGTTCATATTGATGCTAAGGAGCGTGCTGAATTTATTTTGCAAATACATGAGACCACTAGACTTAGCATTGAAAAGATGAATGAAAAGTATAAAATTGCTGGTAGTAAGGGAAGAAAGGAAGTAAAGCTTGATGTAGGAGATTTAGTGTGGTTACACTTAAGAAAGGATAGATTTCCAGAATTGAGAAAGTCTAAACTAATGCCTAGAGCTGATGGTCCATTCAAAATAATAGAGAAGATTAATGATAATGCATACAAACTTGAGTTGCCTCCCGAGTTCGGGGTTAGTCCTATTTTTAACATTTCAGATTTGAAACCATACTTGGGAGAAGAGGATGAGCTTGAGTCGAGGACGACTCCACTTCAAGAGGGGGAGGATGATGAGGACATCACTCCTATGGATACACACAACACCTCCAAATCTGGACTTGCAAGGTCCAATGACTAGAGCTCGTACACGACAACTAAATTTAGAGGTGAGCTCGTTCCTACGTTCTTCGCTATATGTTACTTTTGAGAATGGTTTGCTACCTAATGATTATTTTATGATTAGAAACCATGGAGAGGACCAGGAGATGATGGGAGAAGGATTTGGAAACGTGGAGGGCCAGCAAGGGCTTGGAAGCCAAAGTGGAGGCTCAATCAAAACCGACTTCGAGTCTGTTTCGGGGCCCAGGACCAGTCTGTACTAAAACGGTCGCCCAGGACGCATACGGACTCGGATTTGGACGTTCTACATATGCACGGAAAGATAAGGAGAAGACCTTTCCAATGACGCCGGCCTCATGTCAAAATTCATCCGGAGTCATCGGGAATCGTCAAAACAAGAGAGAGTCCAGAATCTGTGTCGGTGCTGCGTCGCTTATTTTTTGTCTTTGGGCCTTGTATCTAGTTGAGCCCAATTCGGGGCGCGTCCAGAGGGTCTTGCACGACCCTAGGGTCTTTATATACAGCCACCGCCGCACCATTAGGGTTTGGGTTTTGCTTAGATCAATTCTGTTCATAAACAGTTTCGCCGTTCATCGGTTTGTGAGACCCCAACTTCGAGAGTTTAATCATACATCTGCAATTGTGTTGCATTATTCGTTGTTCTTGCTTGTGTTCTTGATTCGCAGGCAGGGATTAGCCTTCTCGGCGAGGTCAATCGTCTTTTGGACGGTTGATAACCAGAGGAGACGTCGTGCTGCGATTGCGGGGTTTAGAACGTGCTGTTCTGAAGCCGGATCGATTTGTGTGTCGCCTCCGACCAAATCAACTTACCAAGAACCTTTCGGAAGATCGGGAACCCTTGTCCACATCACATAGTATATTTCCTCTTTGACATCACTGGTGCCCTCATAGAGCCCCTGAATCTTAGTCTAGATACCATACGCTAAGGAACTAGCATCTAGCTGAGCAAAAACATCCTTAGAGATGCAAGCAAACAATGCATTCTTGGCCTTAACATTACACTTAACGTAATTAGGCTCAAGTAGGTTCTCATCCGCATCGGACTCGTGAGTGTCCGTCCATATCTCTAGATCAAGGGACTAAAGGTAGGCTTGCATGCGAGCCTTCCAATAAGCATAGTCCTCACCATTGAATATGGGAACATTCCCCGCCTGTCCCGGCATCCTTACTCAAGGCAGTGAAGCCTCAAAGATGAGCACTTGACTCTGATACCATTTGTAAGAACCTAAGGCGTACCGAGAGGGGGGGTGAATTGGTAAGCCACTCACGAACCCAATTACTTCAAATCCCACTACTTGAGTCTTACAAGATAAGCAACCTAAGCAATTCTAGTAGGCCAAGACCCTACACATGCTAGTGTTCATGATATGATAAAGAGCGGAAGCCAATCACACTAGCCTATGCAAGCCACAAGTCACCCTACCACTAGAGCACACAATTTGCAGAATAGTAAAGAGAGGGTCAAGGAATGCTCATGATTTTTCCGAGGTCTTAGAAGGATGGTGCCTTCCCATAATCCTTGTTGGACCACTCTTGCCGGAGTCCTGGTCCCTCCCGCCACCAAGTGGAGTTCTCACCCACGAGCCTGCAATAACTCCTAGAGTGAAGACACGGTGTCCGTCACCGCTGCACAAAGCACAAGCTCGCCTCCCTCGAGAACTTGCCGGACTCCACGAGCCAACACGGGCGCTCACTAGCGATGCTCATTTCACCGGCGGGCTCAAACCATGTACAAATGTGTGACGGCCTTCACAACCAATCATGATAGGCTCGATCACCAACACCTAACCGGTCTAGGTCTCACCATAGACCAAGAGTAACAATCTAGATCACACCCTCAAGGACACCCTAGCCTTAGATGTGCAAGATGCTCCATTTACTCTCCTCTAGCACTCTCAAGATATGCAATATCTCCTCCTAGTGCTCTCCTCTTTTCCTCTTGGACCTTACCAAATGCTCTCAGGTATTCCACTGGCCAAGAAGTCTCCAAGACCCCAGTAATGAAGTTATATAGGCTCCCAACCTCAAACAAGCCGTTGCCTCACGAAGATGCCTTTCTGGACCCAATGACCGGACTATGCGGTCACTCCCTGACCGGACCGTCCGATCTCTCTGGAACGGTTCCTAGAACCGTTGGCTACGCTATCCAGACAACTTCCCTATACTAACTGGATTGTCTGGTCAGTGGACCAGACCGTCCGGTCCATTTGTCTCTCCAGTCTAGAAACATTCTACGCCGAAGCTTCTTGCTGCCCTGCTGCATCCCTACTGACCGGACCGTCCGGTCAGCAGACCAGACCATCCGGTCTATACAGGGTTCCCTGCTGACAGACTTCCTGCTTCTTGCTCTAAGTCCTGGACAACTTCCCATAGTGAACGTATAGTCCAGTCTCCATTGACCCCTCTGTCCAGTCTCTTAGTCCAGAAGCTGAAACTTGTCGTCCTCTCTTGACTTTGTTTCCCCGCTTCTTCGAACGGCTCCTTGTCTTCTCCACTGTCACCTAGTGCCTGTGATTTCACCGAGCAACCTTGCACATCACTGACTAGACATGGCCTAAGAGAATGACCTAGACCCCCTTGATAGTCCGGTTTTTCCTATGGACTCAGAGCCCTAACAACTAGTCAAGTGTTCAAAACACTTGCACCATAGCTTGTTTTCTGCTTTGATCCATCTCCATCAACCCTTGGACTCCATCAAGTTCATAAGCCTCCATGCTTTTGGTCATTGTCATCAATCACCAAGGCAACCATCATCCATATGATTTGTAATAGAGTTAAGAGATGATTCCTACATGGACAACATTCATGTAGATGTTAGCCCACAATTTAATAGTTGTCATCTATCACCAAAACATCCATACCTTGGGGATCCAAACACCAATGGTCATGAAGCTTATAGTCATGAACCTTACAATCTCCCCCTTTTTGGTGATGGATGACAACCACTACATATGATGATCCAAAATGAACGAGTCTCGAAAGGATAAGAAGGAAGGAGCAATATACTCGAACGAAAACAATGAACCAAGAGAGAAAGATAGGTTTGAAAGGATGGGAGAACTACCCAATCATGTGGCACACTAGATGTTGATCTTGAGTCGAATTTTGCGCCCATCATGGTATCGTGGAAGTCGATCTTATTGAAGTAGACACGCACCATAGACATAGATGTTCATGTCGGTGTAGATGTCCATTGTTGTTGTAGACATGCACCATTGTTGTTCTTCTACAGGTCATTGTAGATGTTCATCTTGATATTCTTCATCTATACTTCAAGTGAACATGCACCATAATCTTGATCATCTTCATTGATCATCTCTCCTTCATGTGATCTTCTTCATGTTCTCCACTTTTATCTTCTTTTAATCTTCATGGTTTTCTTCCCTTTTTGGTCTCCATATTGCCTTAGCTTTGCTTTTTTGATGTTCATGGTCTTCTCCCCCTTTGTCACCTATAACCAAAAAACTAAAAACCAAAACCCAAGACAAAACACGGTGAAAACAAAGGGAAAGTAAATTAGGAGAAATAATAATTGACAAGAGATAGAAGTCTCCCCCTTGCATTGCGCTCCTCCTTGGTCATGATGGCTGTTGACATTTCTTAGCATCATCACTAAGTTGTCTTAGCAGCGAAGCCAGAAATGTGTATTGGTAATTTTTAACGAATGCAGAGATTCCGCAAGCACACGGAGAATACCATTGTAGCATTTCACTTGGAAGTATTAAGGGTATCATATTTATTTTATCCCAATGGAAGGTGGGGGATTGATCAGAGTAATTACCATGTTCTAAACATTGCATAGTGGATTATGAGACAAAGTCCTCACATGGGTAAGGATAATGATAAACATGGGTAGTAGACACACAGATAGCATACTCATGATAAATAAATACTAGTCTAGTGGAGAAGGACAAAGAAAGAGCTAAGTTCCTATGTTGCTTTTATATAGTCATATAGTCTACATTATATACTATTATACAGATACATAGACAATGCAAGACAATCAGGTAATCACACCCTGGGCATCTAGTTTTCCTCTACATCCATAGTACGATTCTGGCCAAGAGCCTATTGCATAGCTGAACGGGGTAATTTCAAAGGACAGATAGGGTCGTCACTGTTGGTCGTAACTACGCACCCACTTATATACCACAAGAAGAAGGTGTACAGTTGTAGCTCTTTTTCCCTCAGAGTATTCCAAGGTTATCAAATCCACAAGGAACGAGCGGAACAATTACTATTAAAGGATTACTAACAAGTTGTAATGGGTTGGTTGGTGTGAATGATGATGTTGAGAGGGTAGAAGGTGAATGTTGTTGAAGAAGTAACATGATAATGAAGGATTCTCTCCTTAGGATTGGTTCACTAGCATGCGACCTTATTCTTATCAAGTCAAGTGATGACTCTAATATTCTACAAGACATGGTGGTTTCGTTCACCCCAGCTGTCACTATAGAGGCTATTAGCTCACCACGGGTTTCTTCCACTATGTGATGGGCAAAAGTGTATTGGCCGATACATAAATGAAAAGGATAAATATATATGTA
The DNA here is from genome assembly GCA_032690845.1 of Eleusine coracana subsp. coracana. Taxonomy (NCBI): domain Eukaryota; kingdom Viridiplantae; phylum Streptophyta; class Magnoliopsida; order Poales; family Poaceae; genus Eleusine; species Eleusine coracana. The sequence goes on from CM064424.1 coordinate 22,318,235, forward strand.
ATTAAGTTCATCACATAGATTAAATTCATCGAGAGAGTATCAATAAGTATGAGAGTTACATGACCAGATCCCCGCACTAGAGAAGAGAATATGAGACTACTCACTCATCCTTCCGCTAGACATAGCAGCGGGATGAGAAATAGTGCTAGAACGCGCACGAGCCGATCAGCGCAAGCATCGCGCCGATCGGCGCGACCTCCCTTCTGGGGGGCCTTCGTCGTTCTCGGACTTGGGCTTGTTTTCGTATTCTTTTCCTCCTGTGCCGATCGGCGCGGCATTGGAGCCGATCAGCGTAGCTCCGCATCTGGCCCAATTTCGTTGCTCTTTAGTCCTTTATCCATAATTGCCCTATTTTGCACCAGTTTCCTATGATTACATCCAAAATAGAACAACTACAAATATATGCAAATATGGGGTTAATTGTTAGTCCAAACTACTAATTTAAGACGCAAAACATCCCTTTTTTGGTAGATAAAATAGGCATCTAGAAACCACCAACAGTTCCCCCACACTCAAATCGTTGCTAGTCCTCGAGCAATACAAAATCAAATATGTAGCAAGAATCTTCACACCATCTCTCATGTAATCAATCTCAATCATCATTTTTACTCGTTCTCCCTGCACAAAGATTTTTTCTCATCTCCTTTTAATCAATCGGCATATCATACTTGAACTTAATCGAATTACCACAAAACCTTTTCAAAAAGAATTTTAGTTCTCCTCAACTCATCTTTAGCATCAAACATCAAGCATTTGGTCCTCTCTAGATCTCTCAAGTGTATTTCCTTCCCTCTCCAATCTAATCAAGGATTGTATGCGGATCTTAGAGGGCTATATAACTAAATTAAACCATAAGATTAACCATGTCAACAATGTGCTCAATCATGCCCACTAAGAATTTTCTTGGAAAATAATTTTAATGGAGAAGAGGAATATAGAAGATCTAAAAAGAAAAATGTTTCAATGATAACTATGGCAAAGAATTAGAAATAATCAGAAAGCTGCTTTCTTTGATGACCTTACTGCCTCTCAGGGAATATTGTTTTCTTTATCTCTTTTTTAATTATATATATTTTTTCTTTTGCACAGCGCTGACTGGCGCATGCGTCGTGCCGATCGGTGCGGTCTATATATGTTTTTTCTTTCACCCTTTTTCTATTCCTGATATGATTAGAAATTTCTGTCTTGTACCAGCAATGAAAATTTTCCGAATTCCCTTTTATTGAGAATATAGGTTGTATCAAGGAGGAGGGAGAAATAAAGATGTATGGTTTTTATGATAGCAAGGAATTTAAATGGATAAGAAGTTGAAATACAGAGATAAACAAATAGATCATCCTTTCCTAACTTGGTTGAAATCATGAGTAAAAAGTTGACAAAGTTACTTACAATCCAATCAGTTCAAATGTGTAGCTTGCTCTCATTTACTTAGCTATGTAGGCATATTTAGACCTTGCTTTTGCTTTATCTTATGATGAGTCAAAAGAAATTTTCACAAATACAAAGCTCAAAAGTTAAGTGGTAACCAACTAATTCAAGTAATCGACCAATCGATCATCAAGAAGACAAGATAAATAGTACGGGCACTTTCAATTCGACAGTCTATAACACCCTAGTTTTCACAAATTCTAAAAATGCCTATTAATAGCATTAATCAATTAATAAAATAGCCTAGTACAAATTATTTTCTAAAATAATTAATTAACTTATTGCATTTGCATATCATTTCATTGCCATATAGTTTTAATTGCATTATGCATTTAGTTTATTTATTAAATAGTGACCAGGGAGATAAGAAATAGAAATTAGAATAGGATTTAGGGAGGAAAAGAATTAGAAAAGAGAAAGAATGGGGGAGAAAACAGAACCTAGGCCGGGCCAGCCACTCCAGCCCACCTGGAGCCCTCCTCCCCTCTCCCCACTCCCCTCTCCCGGCCCATGTTTTTACCTTGGGAACCCACCTTCCCCTTGTGAACTCACCCCGGCCGAAGCCGCCTCCCTCGCGCGCTCTCTCTCTCTCTCGCTGGCAGGCAGGCCCCAGCCATCATCCCCTTCCTCCCGCTGATTCCGCCTCCCTTCCAAATCCCCCCTCCTCCGTTCGAATCCGCGCCCGCGTGCTTCTCCCACACGACCCCCGACACCCGGAGCATGATCGCCGCTCACCCCGTGATTCCCTGGCCGCCTTTCCCCCAAATATCACGTACCGCCGTCGACAAATATTGGAAAGCGAGCGCCTCCGCCGGCCTCTGCTCCCCGACGCTGCGCGCATGTCCTAGCCCTCCCCTCCCTATAAATTCGATGCCCGAGCGACCCCCAGAACCCATCTTCATCACGCCCGAGTTTTTCCCTCCCCTCTGGCCCCCTCCAGCGCCGTCGCACGAGAACTTCACCGCCTCCGGTAAGAGCTCCGCCGCCGTCCTGATTCCTCCCCTCCGGCGCATTCCGATCCCTTTTGACCTGCCGCCGTGCTTCGCAGGAGCTTGAGGTCCGTCACGAGTGGATCCCGGTTGCCCCCCGCTGCCGCCAGGGACCTTCCCGCCATCGCCGACGCGTCGGAGCCACCCCCCCCCCCCCCTCATCGCGAACCCGTCCCTAGCCTTCAAAACTTCCGCGCAACACCTCTGGTGAGTCTGCCATGCCTTCCTCTCCCCTATGGAACCCTCCCGGCCGAGCCCCGGCCACCGGAGCGTCGATTCCGACGAGCTCCGGCGAGCTCTGCCACGCGCCACCGTGCCGGCCACCGGCAGTCCCCGCCTCCGTCTCAGTTTAAATCTGGGCCGTTGGATCTCAGTCCAACGCGCCAGATTACATACCCCGAAGCGGTATGTAATAGGTTCACCGTGGACCGGTGGACAAAGGGTCCACAGAGCCCATAGACGCGGTCCATGGGTTTTAGAATTAAATTAAATCGAAAATTCCTCGATATTGGTGATAGTTTTTCATGTAGGTCCCTGCGCTTAGTTTAAATTGCTTTTATGCCCCTGTTTTGTCTAGAAACTTTAGAAAATTTGTTTTTAAAGCGCCTGAACATCATAATAATTATTTTAGCACTGTATTATAATAGAAACACCCCTGTACTTTATTAGAGTAATTATTTTGGCCATGTAATTTTCACAAAAATACCCCTGGACTTATTTTTAATTATATTTCAGCCCTGTCTTTTTTCACATTAGTCCCTAAACTTGTTATAAATTACATTTTTGCCCTGGATTTTTACTCTAAGTTAATTAGACCCTGTTATTTTGCAGTTAAGCCCCTATAGTATTCTAAAATTACATTTTTGCCCTCAAACTAGCCTGTTTTTACTATTTTACCCCTAGACCTTCAAATAGGCATAACTTTTTACTCGTAACTCCGATTTAGGTGATTCTTGCGCCAAATTTCTCGTAGGAGCATAAACTATGAATTGATGGCATTTACATACTGTCTTTTCATTGTTGCATGGCTGTGTTTAATTGTTATGCAATTGCTTGTGTCGGTACTATTACGTAAAGACGAGCATACATAAGGACCAACCTACAAGGACTTCCAGGAGCAGGAATTTGAAGTGTTTGAGCAGCCTCCCACGCAGGATGAAGGCAAGTGTCCTTGACGCATTTTGCACCTATTATAATTTTATTGTAGAATTGCATGCTTGTGTCAATTGATTGGGGACCTATGATTAGGGTTTACTAGAATTGTTTACCTTATCCTTGTCGCCTTGAACTAGAGTTTTAATGGGTAGACATGCTTAGTTGCTTATTGGGTGGTGGGGTCCAATTTAATGTTGACTAATGAACAATATCACCAGGGGAAAGATTGGTAGTTCTTTTAGCAACATGGATTAGGGATCTATGCATGCCGGATGGAATGGATGTGGTGCGGTGGGCTCATGGTTGGTGGTAGTAGGCTTGTCGTAGATCCTAGGACCCGGTTCTTGGAGCGATGACCCAATAAAACAATGCCATCACAAGACCAATATGGGTAAGGCTTGGCCTAGTAATTAGGTGTTCTCGTAGTGTTGGTGCAGTGTTTGGCGGAGAGGACTATCCTTGTATCCGAATGGCTCAAGAGGGGGCTCCTGGGGTTATGAGCTGCTTGTTGAAGGGCTATCACTTATGGACGGGAGTGGAACCTTAGTGGCTTGCATGTACTGGGAGACCCTATGGAAAAGCCTCGTAGTGAAACCCTGCCACACACCAAAGGAAGTGTGTAATGTGGGTCGCGTCCACAGGCACAAAGGGAATCACGACTTGTGGGTAAAGTGGTACAAACTCTGCAGAGTATCAAACTATCATGATAGTCATGCTCACGGTCAAGAGCGGCCTAGAATCATCACAAGATTAGTTGGATATGGATTGGTTGGGATGGTTGGATGGTTTTGACTTGGATTGGATTGTACCATGTGGATTAAGGGATGGGATGACCCCACTTAGTAATAAGTTGCATAGGACATTAAAAGCTCATGCAATAGACCCCTTTTTATCCTTCCTTGTCTCAGCCTCATGTCATCTTTTTCCCCACTTGCTGAGTATGACACGTACTCACCCTTGCTATAATCGCTGCTCAGCCACAGGAGAGGAGTGGAACCACTACGAAGACGACGACGGCGAGTACTAGGCGATGGTCCACCAGTCGGTGCCTGTGGAGTCTTGGGATGTCTACACTAGTATATTTTCGCTGCATTGATGTACTTTTCTTTTAGACCTACGAGTCCTTTTGTAATAAAGATACGATGTAATAAACAAAGGATATGGATATTTATTCTATTTACCATTGATGATGTACCGTATGTGTGTGTAACTTGATCCTAGGCACACGTATGGTAGCACCCGTTTTGCTCCTTAAAATGGGTGCGACACAGTCGACACTAACTTTATTAAAGACAATGCAATAATTCAAACTACATAAAAAACCTTGAAGCAACTCTCAATCATGACTCATGACTCTCTTAAGCACACACAAACTAAAAATAAACACTCATATGAAAAACAAACAAGAAACTAGACTCAAAAACACTTAAAAACTATGACTAATGGCAAAACTCTTCCCCCACACTCAAAATTTACAATGTCCTCATTCCAAGAGAAGAAACTTGACACACTAATCATTTAGACCATGCCTGTTCAAGACTCGGTTAATTCATCTTATTTTCCTTATGATAAAAGTGTAGTCTGCTTCGTTCATCTTGATTGAATCCCGGATTCTGCGATCTACATCCTTTGGGCTCAATGTTTCTTTGACAAACAGGACAGCAAGCAGGCTGTTGTAGGTTATGATTTTAAACGCAGTTAGGTGAGGCATTGTTCAAACTCCTCTGAGCCGATCGGTGCATAGGCTGAGCCAATCAGCATAGTGGTGTTCTTTCTCCATTGTGAATTCCTCCTCCTCCCACTGCATTACCATTGACTCTCGTTGAAGTTCCTGCTGCCCTATCATCACTGCATGCTGCAGGTGTTCCCCAATTTTCAAACTTAGGACTACCAAAGCTTCTTCGCATATCAGAATCATCACCCAAATATCCAGACATACTAGGGTCACCACTTACCAAAGTTTCCAAACAGTATAATGAATCGAAGTCGCTATTCCATTCAGAATACTTTTGAATTGGCTTACCCGATAGTCTAGCGGATCTGCGAATCTCTGGGGTAGTCTTACACTTCTTTGCAGTAGGCTCTTCGTCATCACTTGGCAGAGCTATTAGTCAATAAATTCAGCCATCTTCAGGTCACGTCGATCGGCCTCTGTGTCACGCTGATCGGCTCTGTTGTCATGCCGATCGGCTCCAGTGTCGTGCCGATCGGTGCAGCTGGTATCTTCCTTCATATACTTAGCTAACTGCTCTAGATTATGCTCACAGATCACCTTTTTCTGCTGCCTTTGTAAAATCACATCGTTAATCTCCTTAGGCGTCCTCCCTCCAAGAACTACGTGATAGCCATCATCATATATTAAATCTCTAGGTATGAAAGTGGGATCTTCCGCCAATTGGAGTTCAACCTTGTGTTGAAAATCTTTAGCACAAAAGAAACACTTGCAACCCTCAATACAACTACCCTCATGAATCTTATTCTCTTGAAAACTTCCCCGATTGGTAAGGACCTAGGGAAAGGATTCATCCCTTTTAGCTTGAAGATCCTTTTCTGCATCTTGCTCGTATATGGCTTCTTCCACTTCCTCTCGTAGCTTGAGTTCATACTTGGCGGCAATGTCATGTTCACTATAAAGTTGGCTCCTATGGATTGTGAGAAAGCTCTCCTCATCTAGCTCTTCCTTCTCTTGCTCAGTCAGTGATCTTTCAAAAAATAGGAAATCCTCATATGACAAGGGCTTAGCAAGATCAAGAAGGCTTTCCATGGTATACCTTTGAGAAATAGCTTCATCTTTAATAGGCGCTACAGATTTTACTTTGTGCACCATTACTCTCTTCATTATCTGCCGAAGTTCATTATCCATCTTCACCTTTTTAGCGTTCCATGCGTCAGCTTCACTTTTCTTCATGAATTTCTTCCACAGGTTTGACCAGACTAGAGGATCATCTGGTATTGGTGTTGACAGTTCAACTTCTTCCTAGGACCAATTTGCAGAGGGCTACAGAAATTCGCCACCGAGCCGATCAGCGCAAGCATCACGTCGATCGGCACAAGGGTCACGCCGATCGGCGCCACCTTGGTTGCTGCCCGATGCGTCGCCTTCCATCGCTTCTGCCCTTAGGGTTTGTCCTGGTGATGATGTGATGCGAGTTGATCCGTGGGTTTTTTGTCCTCTCATATTTATATCCCTTGATTCCCAACTGGACTAGGACTCTATCTCTTATTCGGGGAATTTAACGAGTCTTAAAAAGGCAAGGTCCAAAACCGACTCCGAAACCAAAAAGACTCCTCCGCGCCGATCGGTTCAGGGCTGCACCGATCAGCGCAGCACCGCGCCGATCGGCATGGTACACTAAATTACCAAATCAGAAACAGAAAAATCACAGAAATCAAAATACATACAGAGCTTTTGTTTTACGTCATTAAGCTCAACCACTCATGGAACTAAGCAGTGAAATACACATCAAAAGATTTTAATTTAAATGTGTCGGGTTCTAGATATACCTTTAGACGTTGTCCATTCACCGTGTACTTGTTTCTCTTGCCATCCATTATGATTACAGCTCCCGAAGGTAACACCGTATTCACAAGATAAGGTCCCTCCCATTTGCTTTGCAGTTTGCCTTTACCAAATAATCTGAATCATGAATTAAATAGGAGCACCCGATCTCCTTCCTTGAATTCCTTTTTCAAAAGCTTCTTGTCATACCACGTCTTTGTCTTCTCTTTGTATATAGCTGCACTTTCATATGCACGCAACCGCATTTCTTCCAATTCGCTTATTTGCATCTTTCTTTTCACTTCGGCGGCATCAAGATCCAAATTCATTTTCTTTATAGCCCAATAAGCCTTATGTTCCAATTCCACCGGAAGGTGACATGATTTCCCATAGACGAATTGATATGGTGTCATACGAATTGGAGTCTTGAATGCCGTCCCATAGGCCCATAATGCTCCATTAAGCTTCATGGCCCAATCCTTTCCTTCCTTTGTAACAATCTTCTGCAGAATTCCCTTTAATTGCTTATTTGATGTCTCTGCTTGTCCATTTGTCTGGGTATGGTAGGTTGTTAGAATTCTATGTCAATTCCAGATTTAGTTAAAAATCTAGTAAATTCTCCTCCTGTAAAATGGGATCCTCCATCTGTAATTATTATCCTTGGTACTCCATACCTAGGAAATATCTGCTCCTGAAGTATACTCCTTGATTCCCTTGTAGTATTGGCCTTGCATGCTATCGCTTCGACCCACTTGGAGACATAATCAATGGCGACCAATATATACTCGAAACCATGAGAATTCACAAAGGGTCCCATAAAATCCACCCCCCAAACATCAAAGATATCAACTTGAAGATTGTACTTAAGAGGCATTGCATTCCTACTATTAACATTCCCCATTCGTTGGCATTGAGCACATGTTGCAACATACCTCTTTGCATCTTCATGCATCGTAGGCCAATAGAATCCACTCGCCCATACCTTTGCCTGTGTTCTAAAGTAGCTATAGTGTCCCCCATAATCTGAAGAATGACACTTTGCCAAAATGCTCGCTCTTTCTTCTCTGGGTACACATCTCCCTACTGCTCCATCCTCGCAATACTTATACAAGTATGGGTCGATCCATATAAATTTTCTCATTTCACTCTTAACTCTTTTCCTCGTGTTCTTGTTCATCATATCGGTTTGTCCCTCGAAACCTTTGATAATATCCATCATCAAATTCTCTCTATGATGAAATATGGCAAACAACTGCTCTTTTTGCAATTCATCTCTTATCGGCTCAGTTGATGATGATTCAAGACGAGACAAATGATCTGCTGAATTTTCTACTCCTTTCTTATCTCTTATTTCCAAATAAAAATCTTGCAGCATCAATACCCATCGCATTAATCGAGGCTTATACTCCTTCTTTGAAACCAAGTATCTTATAACAGGATGATCAGTATATACAATCACCTTAGAATTGATCTGCGCCTCATTCAAAGTTTTGCTAGCATAATAAATAGCATGCACTTTACCTTCCTTCCGTTGTCCAAGAATAGCTCCATCTGCATAGTCACTTGCATCACACATAATTTCAAAGGATAACTCCAATCAGGTGGCTGCATAATGGGTGCAGAGCATAGAGCTTCCTTTAATTTTCTAAAGGCATATAGTCTTTCATCGTCCATGACAAATTATGTACCTTGCTACAACAATTCTATCAGGGGTTTAGCAATCTTCGAATAATTCTTAACAAATCTGCGATAGAAGTTGGCATGTCTGAGAAAACTCCTCAAAGTTGTAAGATTAGTATGGGGAGGTAATTTCTCAACTGTCGATACCTTTGCTTTATCGACCGCTATCCCTCTATTAGATATGACATGACCAAGTACTATCCCTTCTATTACCATGAAGTGACACTTCTCCCAATTAAGAACTAAGTCGCACTCAACACATATTTTCAAAACCTTCTCCAAATTCTCCAAACAACTATCAAAATCAGTACCATGCGCGAAGAAGTCATCCATAAATACTGATGTAGATATGGCCCAATCTTCCAAGAGGTAAGGGGATAAACTCGAATTTGGGGAACTTGGCGTCGATGACCCGGCTTGAATCAGACACGATCCAACCCCACAACCGTTACACCAAGTACAACTTGATTGTTCCTGCAAGAGAAATCTAGAACACAAGCAAGAGAGAATAAACACGCAATCTGAAATTGCAAATATGGATGAAGCAAATCACAAGAAAAGGTTCAAACTCTAAACACAAAAGGACTAATTGCCACAGTGGTGTAGAACAAGAACAGGGGCCCTGGATTACTTTAAAGGGACTTGTCGCCACAGTTACAATAATTCGATCAAGTTTCTCTCAAGAAAACTGAAATAAACAAAACCCGCCACTAAAAGACAGCGGGTACTAAGTTTATATAGGAACCAGGGGCGTCCTAGGGTTGGAGGCGACCAGGGGGGGCGCCCACAACATGGGCTTAAGGCCCGACATGATACATGGCCAAGTTGGCCCAAAATAGGTTGCGCAGCACCTTGTCATGGTCATACAGCATTACTCATGACCCTTCTGGAGCTAGGACCAGAAACAAAAACACGGTGTTGTCGTCCCCTTTCCAACGCATCAAAGAACGCCTTGTTTGGACGTCGGATGCGGGAGATATCATCAAAACCGTGAAGGGGTGTCGGTTGAATCCAAGACGAACGCGACAACCGAGCTAGCGACGACTTGTAACTTGGGGAAGACCATGACATGTGCGTATCCAGCATGCTGATCTTCTCATCAAATACCTCTATAATATCTTCTTTGAATTCCACGAATATTGCATTCATGCATCTTTGAAATGTGGCAGGCACGTTGCAAAGACCAAATGGCATCCTTCTATATGCATATGTCCCAAAGGGCAAGTAAAAGTAGTTTTCTGCTCATCTTCTGGCCTTACCGGTATTTGAAAGAAACCACTATATCCATCCAAATAGCAAAATTATGAATTCTTTGCTAACCTTTCAAGTATCTCGTTAATGAACAAAATAGGATAGTGATCTTTCTTCGTCAGCTTGTTCAAACTTCTGTAATCTATGCACATTCTCCATCCAGTCATAGTCCTTTGAGGGATCAACTCATTGTTCGTATTAGGCACTACTGTCAACCCTCCTTTCTTGGGCGCACAATGTATTGCACTAACCCACTCACTATCAGCAATAGGGTAGATCATACCTGCATTAAGCAACTTCAAAAATCTCCTTTTTAACCACTGGCTTTATTGATTCCTTCAACTTTCACATTCTTTCAACCACTAGTTTAGCATTCTCCTCCAAGTTATTCTTGTGGGTGCAAAATGCGGGGCTGATTCCTTTGATGTCATCTAATGTGTAGCCAATGTCTTTCTTATACCTTTTGAGCATAGCAAGCAACTTCTCTGTTTCTTCCTTTGTTAGGGCGTTGTTCACAATAATTGGATATGTTTTATTCTTCCCTAGATATTCATAGCGTAGCTCCTTCGGAAGTTCCTTCTGTTTCACTTCTGGCGCTTCATCTGGATCCAGCTCCCCGAGAGGTTCAAAATCAGGATTTTCCTGGTTGAGCCGATCGGCGCAAGCGTCGCGCTAATCGGTGCTGGCAGTATGCTTATCAGTTCCACATAGGATGTGATCTAGTGGGTCTCCCATATCCATCCCTATCTTCTCATCTTCCTCTGGGTGAAATTCCTGCTGGTAAGGAGGGTCTTGATGAGACGAATCGTTAAATTGAAATTGCACATCTTCCTCTCCTAGGTGTAGCGTAATTTGACCTTTCCCTGCATCTAGAACAGCTCGTACTAATCTTAAGAATGGCCTTCCCAGAATGATATCTTCAACCCCGGTTTCTTCATTGTCATGAATGAAGAAATCTACCGATATTGTTTTTGAGCTGATCTCAATTTCAACATTCTTGATCACTCCTAGTGGCTTGGTCTTCCTTCCATCCACCATGATGAGCTCAAGTACAGTCCCCATCAGCCATTGTTGAGTTTCATAAGGCATGCTCATGAATGCATCGTAAGTCATCAGGCCGACACGGGAACCAAAGTCATATAAGGCTTTTGGAAATTTCTTCCCTGATATGTCACATGGTATGTACGGTTCTTCTTTTCCTCTTCAGCGAGACCTACGACATACACACCACATAGTCCTTCGTAGGGAGAAGGCTCAAAGCAACTATCTAGCAATCAATTCGCTTGTTTCACCTCTGTTCCATCAAGCTCTATATCATCCTTGTAAAGCTTCCCCAAAACTCTTCCAATAATCTCTTGATCAAAAACTTTCGACTTGAGGCGATTACTTGGGAAATTATACTCAATTCCGGCTTTGGAGGCGTCTTGCAGACTGAAGGATCTTCTCATATTGGACAACTCCTACAAAAAATCAATAGGAATCCAGTCCATTGGCTCAAATTCGTCAAGTAGTTTGGCATTCGCCCATGTTCTATCCCCCTTCGGTTTAGCAAAGTTGCCTTCAAATCCCTTCAGGTGGTTGTCTAGAATTGTAGCTTCTATCTTGGTATATTCCTTGCAACTTGACGAAGTTGTCAGGGTGGTCGGTTCTCTTGTCATCGCCACTCTGCCGATCGGCTTAAAGACTGCGCCGATCGGCGCACACATCAGATCCACTGAGATGGGTCTGACAGGCTCTATTTCTTCGAATTGCTCTGAAGTGACTATTGCTCTGCTTTCGGACATCAAGATCTGTTTAGCTGGCGACTCTTCCTTCTGCAAAACTTTCGGGCATTGCCGAGTTGGTTCTAGATATTCTTTCCAATGTTTGTGTAAAGCTTCATTCTCAGCAATTTTACCTAACAATTCGATCCCTACCTTGGCTGTCAATCTCAAAAAACTTCCTCCGGCTAATCCATCCAAATGCATCCTTGATGCCTTGTTTATGGCCATATAGAAGGTTTGAGCACATATATTCTCATCAATGCCGAGGTCAGGTCCTTGTTTGAACAATTCTTGAAAACACGTCCAGGCTTCCGCGAGAGATTCTTCATTTTCTTGTAAGAAGTTCACCACCTCTCTTCTCAACTTCTGCACCTTTGGCAACGGAAAATAGTGGAGAAAAAAATTTCCAACTAGCTCACTCCACCTACCTTTTGCTTCTCGAGATGCTGCCTTGTGCCACTCCTTGGCTTTTCCTCCCAAAGAGAATGGGAAAAGCAGCCACCTGTAAAGATCCTGAGGCACTCATTCATGATGGAATGTTTGGCAAAGTGCCTCTAAATCTTGTAAGTGAGTATATAGGTTCTCCTCTTTTGCTCCAAAGAACTTGTTTGCTTCAACCATGCCAATGATAATGGGGCTCAACACATACGAGGAGGCCGTGACCTTCTCATCTGAGGATTGAGGTACTAGCACGTCTAGAGATGGTACAGAATGCTCCCTGAGAGTCAGAGAAGGTCCTATCATACTTATCCTAAATATTCACACAAAAACAAAAAAAAAATGACTAGAGAAGAGAGGACTAGATGTTAGTAAAATATTAATAGTAAATGAAATGGCTTGTTCCCCGACAACGGCACTATAAAATAGAGCTTGTTGGTCGTAACTACGCACCCACTTATATACCGTAAGACGATGGTGTACCATTGTAGCTCTTTTTCCCTCAGAGTATTCCATGGTTATCGAATCCACAAGGAACGAGTGGAACAATTACTATTAAAGGATTACTAACAAGTTGTAATGGGTTGGTTGGTGTGAATGATGATGTTGAGAGGGTAGAAGGTGAATGTTATTGAAGAAGTAACAGGATAATGAAGGATTCTCTCCTTAGGATTGGCTCACTAGCATGCGACCTTATTCTTATCAACTCAAGCAATGCCTCTAATATTCTACAAGACATGGTGGTTTCGTTCACCCAGGCTGTCACTACAGAGGCTATTTGCTCCCCACTTGTTTCTTGCACTATGTGATGGGCTAAAGTGTATTGGCCGATACACAAATGAAAAGGATAGATAGATATGTAATTAAGTTCATCTCATAGATTAAATTCATCGAGAGAGTATCAATAAGTATGAGAGTTACATGACCAGATCTCCGCACCAGGGAAGAGAATATGAGACTACTCACTCATCCTTCCACTAGACATAGCAGCGGGATGAGAAATAGCACTAGAACACGCACGAGCCGATCGGCGCAAGCGTTGCGCTGATCGATGCAACCTCCCTTCTGGTAGGTTTCGTCGGTGTTGACCAACCTCCGCCGCCAATATCCTGGAACCCTATTTCTAACAACTGAATCTCGTGATTGTCATCTCGGTTCACCTCTTGGTTCTTGATAATTATCTTCCTTCTATACTCGGCGGGATTTGGTCAACTTCCAACGACTCTGACTCATACTGGGCTCAGCCTTCATCGTTCTCGGACTTGGGCTTGTTTTTGTCATCTTTTCCTCCTGCGCCGATCGGCGTGGCATTGGAGCCGATCGGCGCAGCTCCGCATCTGGCCCAACTTCGTTGCTCTTTAGTCCTTTATCCATAATTGCCCTGTTTTACACCTGTTTCCTATGATTTCATCCAAAACAAAACAACTGCAGATATATGCAAATATGGGGTTTATTGTTGTCCAAACTACCAATTTAAGATGCAAAACATCTCTTTTTGGTAGTTAAAATAGGTATCTAGAAACCACAATAGTCACCACCTACTGTCTACCCCTAGCAATCCCTGGGCTACATGACAGATAATGCATTCTATTGATCTAAGCACCACACTTACATCTCTAGAACAATACCCCAAATCTCTTAGCGATGGATAAAAAAAAGGAGTAATCACATTGAAGTGAACACTAAGCACGTGAAAATGATCTAAGTCAAACATTAGTCATGCATCACTATGACGATATAAGGACTATAGTAAGGGCTTATGTCTAACATGGTAATATAGTATAACTACATTACTAACATGCAAGAATAATAACCACATACATGAATGGATCATATAAGAAAACAAGAAACACATGACCCAAGCATAACTATATAGAAAGACTAAATATATTAAATAGAGCAAAGTCTTACAAAAGGAGAAAGATACAAGAGCCATATCACAACACCTAGGAAGACTTGGGAACTAACGAAGACTCTATTCTAAGCCTAACACCACTAAAACTATAGAGAATCTCGAAATACAAAGAGAGTGATGCTTCTTGGTGTGTGTTGAGGAGTGAGCCACACCCTTCCTTCTATAGGGGTCCAAAGGCAGTTTTGAGGTCGGTAACTCCTGCCCTAAGGGGGATAACCACCTTTGGGGAGGTGGTGGGGAACCGACTGAGGAAGCTGGGCCCCACTGGGCTCACTCCCTATTCAGCCGAACAGGGGTGGGGCCTAGTGGCCCCCAAACTGGTCTGGCACTTCTGTATGTCGGTTTGGTTCTGTAGGTGGGCCATTTGATCCGTGGGAATCCCTGTTGGCGAACTCTGATTAGTCAATGTTGTGTTTCTTCACCACATTGGTGTGTTTTCTCCTCTTTTTTGATAATTCTCCTTCATGTGAGTATTTCTCCAAGCACAAGTGGATTTTTGTTTTAATTCTAACTAATATGCATGGTGGGAATTTTGAATACTCCTTCATTTTGAGTAATACTGATGGTCGGAAATGGTATTTAATGACCACCAACAAACTCCCCCAAGCTGAACCTTTGCTCGTCCCGATGCAAAGATAGAAGTTTAGGTTGTTGATTAGGAGTTGCTACAATGTTTTATATTCCCTCCATAGTACAAAGTGCACAACTCTACCTTTAATTGAATAAGTTGGTGTTTGGTAACTCACCCTTTTTACCTTAGTCTCTGTGGGGCCTTTGCTTTCTCTTCATCTTGGGTGGTTGAAAGACAGAACGATCTTTTGTAGGACAGCATTCTCTTATCCCTGTGTCCCACTTTCCATCCAAAGTTTTTCAAAATATGTTTGCAAATAAAACTAAGTTCCTCCAATGATTCACTCGGTCGGTCAATGTGCAAAAATCCTTACCAAGGCATTGAAATTGCCTCTTTTTGTTCCTACCTCTAAATAAGGCTTATGTGGAGCTCTAGGTAGGAATAATTGAGACATACTTGCAACACATATATTGCTAAACCAAAAAACTGAACCCACAAAGAAATAAGTCATACAATCTTATCAAGATGTGTATGTGTGTGCAATGTGGTGGAATGATGATGAACTGGTGGATACTCCTTTTTGTGCAGACCATCTCTTTCTCTAGCGCTTGGGCATGACTATTTCTTTTCTTCTTCCTCTTTCATCATGCTCAAGATTGAGAGCAAGTACTTATTCTATTTTTGATAGCCATGCCTTCCATGCAACAAATTGAGAGAGAGTCTGTAAGCTTCATGACTATTGATGATTGGATCTCTAAGGTATGAAAGTTTTGGTGATATATGACAACTATGAAATTGTGGGTTAATATCTACACAAGTGTTGTCTATGCAGGAATCATCTCTAAACCGTATTACAAATCATATGGATGATAGTTGCCTTGGCGATTGATGACAATGACCACAAGCATGGAGGCTTGATGAGCTTGGTGGAGTCCATGGGTTGATGAAGATGGATCAAGGCTAAGGACAAGATATGGAGCAAGTGTTTGGAACACTTGTCTAGTTATTAGGGCTTTGAGTCCATAGGAAAAACATGACTATCAAGGGGGTCTAGGTCATTTCTCTTGGGTCATGTGTAGTCGGTGATGTGGATGTATGCTCAGTGAAATCACAGGCACTAGTTGACAGTGGAGAAGACAAGGAGCTGTTCAGAGATGCCAGGAAACGAAGTCAAGCGAGAACGAGGAGTTTCAGCTTCTGGACAAAGTGACTAGACAGAGGGATCAGTGGTGATCGGACTGTATGATCACTAAGTGAACAGGAAATC
Organism: Eleusine coracana subsp. coracana; assembly: GCA_032690845.1. Classification (NCBI taxonomy): domain Eukaryota; kingdom Viridiplantae; phylum Streptophyta; class Magnoliopsida; order Poales; family Poaceae; genus Eleusine; species Eleusine coracana. Next base: position 22,334,191 of record CM064424.1, read on the forward strand.
CAGCGAGAAGACTCAGCAAGGAAACTGCCTGAGTCAGAGTCTGTAGAGACCGGATGGTACGGTCAGTACAACATGACTCAGGGCAACGAGGAAGCAAGCTCTAGAATGTTTCTATAATGGAGAGAGAAATGGACTGGACAGTCTGATTAGTGGAGAAGTCAGTAGGGGCAGAGCCGTTGGAGGTGAAGACTACAGTGACTGGATGGTCCGGTCAGGCATTGACTAGACAGTCCGATCTGTTGGCCCAAAAAGATGATTTTATGGAGCAACATCTAGTTGGAGGTTGGAAGCCTCTTTAACTTCATTGCTGGGGTCTTGGACTCTTGGCTAGTGAAATATCTAAGAGTATTTGCTAAGGTCCAAGAGGAAAAGAGGAGAGCACTAGGAGGAGATATTGGATATCTTGAGAGTTCTAGTGAGAGTAACTAGAGCATCTTGCACATCTAAGGCTAGGGTGTCCTTGAGGGTGTGATCTAGATTGTTACTCTTGGCCTATGGTGAGACCTAGGCCGGTTAGGTGTCAGTGATCGAGCCTATCGTGATTGGTTGTGAAGGCCGTCACATGTTTGTACACGGTTTGAGCCTGACGGTGAAAGGATCATCAATAGTGAGCGCCCGTGTCGGCTCGGGGAGTCCAGCAAGTTCTCAAGGGAAGTGAGCTTGTGTCTTGGTGGCAGCGGTGACGCGCACCATATCTTTACTCTGGGAGTGATTGTGGGCTCGTGGGCGAGAACTCCACATTGGTGGCGGGAGGGACTAAGACTCCAATGGGAGTGGTCCAACGAGGATTAGGGGAACACGTCGTCCTTCTGAGGCCTCAGGAAAAAATTCAAGAGCATTCCTTGACCCCTCTTTACTATTCTGCATTTGTGTCCTATAGTTGATAGGGTGCCTTGTGGCTTGCATAGGTTAGTGTGTTTAGCTTTTGCATTTCATATTCATCATGAATACTAGCATATGTAGGGTCTTGGCGTACTAGAATCACTTAGGTTGCAATGATTGTTAGGTTCTGGTGGTGTGAAATTGATGTATTTAGATTTATGGTCGGCTTACCGATTCACCCCCCTCTCGGTACACCTTCGGTCCTTACAAGTGGTATCAGAGCCAAGTGCTCAATGTTGAGGCTTCACTGCCTTGAGTAAGAATGCCAAGACATGTGGGGAATGTTTCCATATTTAATAGGGAGGACTACGGGTATTGGAAGGCTCATATGCAAGCCTACCTGGAGTCCCTTGATCCAGAGATAGATGGTGACCCATGATTTGGATGCGGATGTGAACCTTCTTGAACCTGATTTCATTAAGAACAACGCCAATGCCAAGAATGCTCTGTTTGCATGCATAACTAAGGATGCCTTTTCTAGGTTGGATGTGAGTTCGATAGCACACAGTATCTGGATTGAGATTTAGAGGAAAGATATTATGTGCTAAAGAACAAGTATGATAACTTCACTAGATTACCGCATGAGAGAGCTAACACAGTGTATTCTCGTTTTCATGTTCTAGTGGAGGAGATCAATGCCCTTGGAGATGACTTCAAGCTCAAGCATGTTGAGGTGGTACGAAGATTCTTGATGCTATTCAAGACCCAAGTGATGAAGAAGAAGAGACCCCAAAGCCAAGCAAAACAAGAAGAGGTACTTCAACAAGGACAAGAGCAAAGGAAAAAGCTCTCAAGACTACAATAAGAAGTTCTCTCGCGAGGCCTTTGTTGGAGAGTAGACAAGTGACAACTCAAGTGACACATCCTCTTCCTCAAGCGGTGATGAAGAAGTGGACAGCCTAGCCATGATCAAGATCACACATCCATAAGCTCTTCATCCACTTCCCATGTGCCTCATGGCTGCGAGCCAACTTGGAGAGAGTGAGGATGAGAGTAGCAACAACAACGATGATGAGGAGCTCTCATGTGCCAAGCTTTGGAGTATGCTTGAGCAAGCCCGTGACATCACCATCATGAAATCCAAAATGTTTGATGTCGTAAGAAAAGAGTGTAAGTTAGCTAAGGACCTTGTTTGTGAGCTTGAGAGTGAGCTCATGGACATTGTCACATCTCATGAGGCCCTAAACAAGAGTTATGACAAACTCAAGGGTGATCATGTAGAGCTACATGAGAAGTATGAGGTCGTTGAACTTACTTTCACAGCCATCAATGCGGATGATCTTGCCTCTCCCTCCTCTAGTTCTTCTAAGAGTGATGCTTTTACCATGCGTGAAGAACTAACCACCTCGGTCGAGGTTTCTTCTCTTGAGCCATTTGTTTTGGCGGAATATCACAAGCTCAAGGAAGATTGAAAGATGGTGATGGACGACTTCGAGAGGCTTACACGTGGTAGAACCATCCACAAGGAGATTCTTGGGAGGAACCTTGTCAACAACGTCTCCCACTGGGGACTTGGCTCATATCCCGCCGCCATCAACATCATCAGGACGGGTGACTCCATCCCCGTATGGATCAAGCCCCTACTCGTCGATGACTACTATTACAAGAGGTGTTGAAAGGATGGCCACGCCACCAATGATTGCCCTATGGTGAGAAGTTCCATTGTTTTACCTAACGCTAACTTGTTCCATGAGAACACACATTTAAAGCTTTTTAGGAACAAGGATGGCAAGGTGGAAGCTAAGGCTTTGGGACCACCAAAAAAGAAGAGAAAGGTCAAGAACATATGGGTGCCTAAGTGCATTGTTGATCTTGAGAGGTCAACTATATAGAAGTGGATGCCCAAGAACAAGACCTAGATGGTGGTGGTGGTGGACCGAGCGCTTACTTGAAGATCAAGTGAAGTCCACCACAAGTGACATGGACCTCAACGTCATATCTACTCATGAGGGAGGTAACCATATTAGTTCTTGGTAGTTGTAGTGTGTTGTTTCTTTCATTGTATTGCATGGTAATTAGGACACCTTTGTGACTAGTATGCTTTGCAACCATGCATGTGCAAATAACTAAAAGAAAAACACATAAAAATTAGTCAATGTCTAACCCACTCAAGATAGCTATAAGCAAGGGGGAGTGCTTGAGATGGTTGTTTGGTTTCTCTCAAGGCAAGGGTATGGCTTATAGTGAGTAAGCTTGAGAGGGGTTTAAACTTGATATTGTTAGGTTTCCTTTGTGTCTTGTTTAATATTGATTGCATTCACATGACATGTTTGTGTCTCATGCGCTATATGAGATTACATCTCCATAAGTGTGACCAAAGGAATGGATTGTGCTTCATGCCCATTGACACAGCTCTTATGAACTCCGAGGATAAACCTACTCGTGCAATTCATGGACTAAGGCTCATACATACCAATTTGGCTCTTATTCGCCTTGGTTCTTATTTCCTCGATTCTTCATTTGGCATTTGCGAATATTATAAGGCCATAGAGAGCTGCTATGTGCAAAGGAGTGTTTGAGAGTTCCCTTCATATTCCAAGTGCAGTGTTTTATTTGGGTTATTAGCAAGGGCATTTGGAAAATGGAGAAGTTTCTTGATTCAGCGAAATTCTGGTAGTGACCATACGGTCCGGTCAGCAGACCATACAATCCGCTCTGTGCACTAGTGCACAGTGCTTCGGGGGTGTATGGAAATGGAGACCGGACAGTTCTGTCCTAAAGATCATACAGTCCGGTCTAGACCATGTTCTATTTTTCAGAACTACATTTTTCCAGGATTCCCAAAGTGACCGGATGGTACAGTGACTTGAGCGGACAATCCGGTCACTGTGTTGAAAACACGTAATGCTTTCCAAATCAAGACCATTGATCTATCTTTCTTTGATCTCGACCGTCAATCCTTTTTGACCTAGGTCAAATTTGAGGAAGACCTATTTGGTCTTGTCTTCATTCCATCCGACACCGAGTTCACGCCGTCCTTGCCCAACACGTCGACGCTAGCGCCTGGGGTCAGCGCCACACGCCTCCTCTACAAGCTTGCTGAGCAGCCACGCCACCTCGCCCCACTCTAGCCACGCTGCCGCTCGCCTGCGCACCCGCACAGCCGCGCCCACGCACATTCCCTAGCGCCGCTACCGCCTCTGCCCAGAGTTGCCGCTTGCTATGCCTCGCCACCGCGTGCCAAGCCGCCGATGTTCCCGCCGTGCTCCACCCATCGCACACGCACACTTTGCCACCGAGCCTGAGCTCCCTTGCCGATTGCAAGGTGCCACCTTTTCTTGTTCACCGGCAACATTCCTCGACGACTGGTCACAAATTTGTTGCGATACTCGACATCAGAGATTCCAAGGGAATTGTGCCATTGTCCAATTCATCGATTATGCCCTAATTTCGAGTAGTTGACCTAATTGATGCAATTTGATGTAAAATTTCTAGCCTTTAATTGCATTAATTGGTTAATTAGCTCAACCTAGGTTGCAATTAATTCCATGCCTATCTGTTAATTGCAATTCTAGGGTTTGTCTCTCTCTTAGTCTGTCGTTGGATTTATTGCCCATTATTTGACTATGTACTAGATGACTTGCACCAGCCACATATAGTTGACGATCACAGTTGTCACAATGCATTATTTGTTCAGTGATCATGTCCTTCATTCAGTGCTATGATTTCTATTATGCATTCTTTCCTACCGGTGCTTTGCTTGTAGATTTATATAGGTTCCATGCTCATCCTATCTATACCTATGTGCATGCAGTGACACTTGTCAGTAGCAGCAGAGATGGCAGGAGCAGATGATCAGGACAAGGGAAAGGGAAAGATGCCAGAGAAGCCCAACAGCAGGAAGAGGACCAGGCTAGACCCGGAGTCAGAGAGCCTTGAGGGTTGCTCAACACCTCGAGGCTATGGAGACAGCATGCTGGACTCCCTGTGCATGGTTGGTCACTAGGGAGCTAGTCAGTGAGCCATAGGAACTAAGAAGCAGTACTAGATAGAGGACTGCAGCTCATGGGTTGGCCACAAGAGTTGTTCTTCCATCGTGGTCGTAGGGTACTTTGACTTCTTTTCAGGAGAGGTCATCGAGATATGCAGAGCAAGGATCCTCCAGGCAGCTGCCGGAGGAGTCAGAGGAGGAGGAGACCTCAGAGTTAGAGTTAGAGGAGCTTGAGGAGCCAGAGTAGACAAGACCCTAGAGGTCAGCTCACTGGGTAGGAGATCCAAGGTGCACCTGTGCAGTGTGCACAAGGAGGCTATAGAGACTTGTAGAGGCAGCTAGAGAGCTGGATATTCTTAAGGTTCCTGCGAAGGACCTTAAGTCACTCCATCTCGTCTTCTTTGAGCATTGGGTTTTAGTCCCCAAGGACCCCGCTGTAGGAGAGAGGTACTGGACGGGCCCTCAGATCAGGATAGGAGAGGGCCTGTGATGAGGAGGGCCACAAGCACTAACATGGAGCAGTACTTCACGTACTTGCCAGGGCTTGCAGAGCTAGTTACTGCTCTATAAAGGTACAAGGAGGATATCATACTAGAGTTCTATGCTCCACTCTGGGTAGCCAGAGATCGCTCAGAGGTCAGGTTTCTGTTCAGAGGAGAGCCTCAACGTGTGACCAGGGAGGACATCATAGCTAACCTAGGGCTCCTTGCTCTAGACTTCCAGCTATATAGGAGTGCCTACGAGACATTTTCTCCTCCCTGCAGACCACAACGAGGGATGCTACCCTTAGACGACATGGTATCGATTGTCTTTCCACCACCTCACACCCCAGGTTTTGATAGAGGCCCTGCGAGACTCACCGCAAAGGCTAAGATGGTCAGAGTGATAGTCACCTGAACTATCATTCCTAAGTCTGGATACAGAGAGGAGTTCTCACTTCTGCACTAGTGGGCAGTGGTTGCTGTTCTAAGGAAACAACAATTTGACCTTGCAGATCTTCTTATCGCTGAGATGGAGGAGGTTATCTTTGTGAGGGTTGGCAAACGTCACTTAGTCTATGCTGCATACATTTGCTTTCTTGTGAGGAGGATGGGACTAGTGAGTGAGGAGTAGTACGAGGCGTTCCCAGAGGTGATCACCAGCTACTCACCTCAAGTCCCCAGGGATTCGTAGTTAGCCTCGAGTCAGTAGACGGTAGAGGAGGAGCAGGAGTCACTGTCAGTAACTCATGAGTAGGCAGCTCATCCAGAGATGGTGATTCCTGAGTCAGCCAGTACAGGAACACCTCCCCAGCCTACAGGTACACAAACAGAGGACCCTCTCTCGATAGCAGCACTGGCAGGATGCCTAGGTGACTTCATCTAGGGCACAACTAAGGAGAGGCATCAGATCATGGAGGTCATCAGGGGACAGGAAGAGCTTCAACAATAGCAGATGATGCTGTTGACTACACTAGTGACCCAGATGGCAGAGATGACTCAAAGACAGGTAGTCAGTAGCCAGGACCTTCAGTTCCTCCATAGTTTCTGCCACTGCTGACTCCGCGAGGACCCTTCAGCGCTTTGATGACAGCCTAGTTTTCTGAACTGCCTTCACTTTCAGAGGTCCTATCGACAGGGGGAGCAGGACAGACTCATTCACTAGCTCGGTTCTCCCCCGTGTTCTCCTTCTTAGTGTCTGCATTGTTTACTTCATCGACACACTCTTCTACTTCGTAGATGGCAGGACCTTCCACCTCCCAGCACTTACCAGTTAGGAGTATGTTCTCAGAGATAGTACACACCACTCAAGCAGACTCTCAGATTGCTCCAGAGACAATTACAACTCTACCTACTTCTGTTACAAACACCACTCTAGTCACACCTCAGGTAGTAGAGGATCTTGTCCGAGGAGGCTTCACTCAGCAGCACGTGACAGATCTCGCCCTTCTTCAGGCCTTAGTTGCTCAGGAGACCACCACCGTCACAATAGGACATGACAGAGGGTCTGAGTCACCAGTTGACCTGGAGTACTTTGAGCAGTTGGATGCTCAGGTGACACAGACTTAGGTAGAGCAGCAGGACCCAACACAGGAGTAGCCCATAGTAGAGCCCTTAGTGGACATCGTTGCTGATGTAGATGAGGCCCGATCTTCTGAGAGGTAGGGGGTAAACTTGATTATGGAAACTCCACGATGATGAGCCGGCTTGAATCAGACACGATCCAACCTCGTAACCATTACACCAAGCACAACTCGATTGTTCCTGCAAGCGAATCGAGAAAACAAGCAAGAAAGGATAAACACGCAATCTGAAATTGCAAATATGGATGAAGAAAATCATGAAGGATAAATTCAAGCTCTGAACACAAAAGGACTAATCGCCACAGTGGTGTAAAACAAGAACAGGGGCCCTAGATTACTGTAAAAGGAATTGTCGCCACAGTTAAAATGAATCAATCAAGTTTCTCTCAAGAAAACTGAATTAAACAAAACCCAAGACTAACAAACGACAGCTGCTGAGTTTATGTAGGAACCAGGGGCGTCCTAGGGTTGGGGCGACCAGGGGGTCCATAACATGGGCTTAAGGCCCAACACAATACATGGCCAAGTTGGCCCAAAACAGGTGGCGCAGCACCTTGTCATGATGACACAGCTTGCCTCAGGACCCTTCTGGAGCTAGGACCAGAAACAAAAAGACGGTGTCGTCGTCCCCTTTCCAATGCATCGAAGAACGCCTCCTTTGGACATCGGATGTGGGAGATATTATCAAAACCATGAAGAGGTGTCGGCTGAATCAGAGACGAACGCGACGATTGAGTTGGTGATGACTTGTAACTTTGGGAAGGCCATGATATGTGCGTATCCAACATGGTGATGTCCTCATCACCCTCTCCTTCTTGAATTGGAGTCGCCCTCGACTCCATCTCATCATCATTCTCCTACAAAAGGTTAATACTAGCAGAATGCAAAGTACAATACACATGATCATTGATAGAAGATATATCACGACAAAGCATAGTATAGCAATGTGCAACATGATTATCACAAAGTTCAACAACAGTAGATGTCATAGCATGAAAAGCACCTCCCTTTAACTAAATAGCCTTATGTTTAACATCAGAAAGTTGTTTGTTATCATGTTTATTCTCAGTATTTTCAGCAAGCAGTTTAAAATGATTTCTAATATCAGCAGGCAATAGTGGACGCAAAGTGATATTCCTGTCCCTATGCATGAAAGTATATGTATAAGTTCTACCATGGTGGGCAGCATCTGTATCATATTCCCATGGACAGCCTAATAAAAGCGAACATGGTTACATAGGTACAACATGAAAATCAGCATAGTCTTGATAAGAACCGATTGAAAAGTGTATGCGTGCTGATCGAGTTACCTGTGTCGTACCGCTATTGTTGAACCATTTGATATGGTAGGGCTGATGTAGTGCATGCGTGGTCAAGCCCAAGCTTGCTGACAAAAATAGAACTTACCAAGTTGTTACAGCTCCCAGTATCAATGATAGTGAGAACACGGCGGTCCACGACAATGAGGTACATGTAGAATAAATTATTGCATAAATATTCTTCCTCTTGCCCCACCTGAGAGGTCAACACATGTTGTACAATGAGGCTAGGAAAGCCCGAGGTGGCAGCAATGGAATCAATGTCGATAGTCTCCTGCTCCTTCATCGAATCTGCAACAAGGTTAGGCATACGAGCAAATTCATCTTCAACATCACTACAACTTTCATACCCATAAGCAGTAGCGATGAAAGCACGAAGACTAGGGCAATCCTTCATGACATGTCCCATGCCCTTGCAACGGTGACAAATAATGGTGGTGGAGGAGCCACATCCCATACTGTGTCGATTACAGCAAAGACGGTCTACATCACAGTCAAAATAATCATCATCAGCAACTCGTCTCTCATGCTGAGGTGGAGGTGGACGTCGTCGTTCAACATCCTCAATTTAGTTGGCAACAATGTTGATGTGGACCATCAACTTGGCAAACCTCATTTCTATGAATGTACGCTGGTCCGCAAGAAGTTTCGTTAGCTCGACCTTGGACACGCAATCATTGAAGTCTATAGGGGACTCCGAATCTCCAGGTGTCCCTTTCCCTTTCTTTGACATGGTTAAAAGCAAAAGACAAAACTACACAAAAGAATTAGCCCTATCAACTAGCAGTTATCAGAGGGTGTTTGATGAGAACATCACTCCTAAGGATACATGCAACACTCCTCAAATTCTGGACTTGCAAGGTCCAATGACTAGAGCTCATGCACGACGACTAAATTTAGAGGTGAGCTCGTTCCTACGTTCTTCATCATATGTCACTTTTGAGAATGGTTTGCTACCTAATGATTATATTGTAATTTGGAATCATGGAGAGGACCAGGAGATGATGAGAGAAGGACTTGGAGAAGTGGAGGACCAGCAAGGACGGGGAGTCCCAACCAAAACCGACTTTGAGTCTGTTTTGGGGCCCAGGACCAGTCTGCACTAAAATGGATGTCCTGGACGCATACGGACTTGGATTTGGACGTTCTACATATGCACGGAAAGATAAGAACAAGACCTTTCGAATTCCATTGGTCTTATATCAAAATTCATCAGGAGTCATCAGGAATCGACAAAACAAGAGAGGGTCCAGAATCTGTTTCGGTGCTGCATCGCCTGTTTTTGGCCTTTGGGCTTTGTATCTAGTTGAGCCCAATTAGGGGTGCGTCCAGAGGGTCTTGCACGATCCGAGGGTCTTCATATACAGCTGCTGACACATCATTAGGGTTCAGGTTTTGCTTAGATTATTTTGTTCATAACAGTTTTGCCGTTATCACGGTTTGTGAGACCCAACTTCGTGAGATTCATAATACATCTGCAATTGTGTTGCATTCTTCTTTGTTCTTGCTTGTGTTCTTAATTCGCAGGCGGGGATTAGCCTTCTCGGCGAGGGCAATCGTTTTAGGATGTTTGATAACTAGAGGAGACGTCATGCTGTGATTGCGGGGTTTAGAACGTGCTGTTCTGAAGCCGGATTGATTTGTGTGTCGCCACCAACCAAATCAATGTATTCAGAACCTTTCAGAAGATCAGGAACCCTTATCCACATCAAGTGGTAATCAGAGCTTCAGGTGCACCATCAGGTTTGCACTACCCTTAGTTTATTTCGTTTTGTGTTCATCCTATTGTCCACAGAAAAGCCCAAATAAAAAAATTTCCCCTCCGCCCATAACCATGTGTTTAGCCTTTGCATATTTCAATTTCAGAGTCCGTAGTGTTGAGTGTGTGCCCTATTTATTGTTTAGTCACTGGTTTAGTATGTGTTTTTGTCGTTAGTAGTGTTTCCCTTGCAACCCTAGCCGCCATCCCCTTCACCATCCTCTGCTTTGTTGGCTTTTTGTGCTAGGGTTGATTGTTCGACACACCTAGCCTAGTCCCACCCTTATCCCTCCCTAAACACACCGTCAACACCCCAGACCAATCCCCATAAATTCCACTTTCCGCTGCCTCCACGCCGCCAGAAAAAATCCTACCCAATTCCAAACCCGACCCCAAACCTGACTCGGGTTTCTTGGAAACCGACTCCGACCCCCCTTCGGTAAAACGGGCATAACTTTTCGCTCGGTTGTCCGTTTTGGCTGAAATTTTTACAGGAGATTCTTGACCCAAAGTTGAGCATACCCACACTCGGCTACGCCCTGTGTGCCCTCGTCAAAAAAATTCAAAAACAATCGGGAAGATAAAGAAAAAATGCATTCAAGTTTAAACCCGATATTTTTGTAGGCCACATCCTAGCTCTGTTTGAGCTGAAATTTTCTGTGGATTCTCCCCCATTGTTAGTGAGTTGGAGAAAAATATCAAAAAAATAAAATAAAAAAAAAAGAAATTTGGGATTTCTACTAGTGCTACATCTGCCCCCCTAAAATTTCTGGATTTGGCTGTTTTGCACTTAGCCCGCTATTAGTGCCTGTGTGCCTTTGTCTCCTTGTTTCTACTTTGCTATCACTAGTGTTATATGACATACTTAGATCAGCAACTAGGGACAAGTTACTTGGGCACTTATTCAGCTTTACTATCTATTTTTTATTTGTGTGCCACTCACATATATATATGTGGCCTTTCCTAGCTCTACATATTTCTTCTAGACAGTACATAGGTTATTTTGTGACCCTTGCAATCATGGAACACATCTCCCTGGTATCCTTTGCTTTGCTTTTTATAACTTTGTAAGAGCTTTGTCTGGAGTTTCCTTTGGTTGTGTTGAGAGGCACCACTACTTAGCTGTTTTGTAGGGATAACCTTCATTGTTTGTTTCCTATTTTGGTGTTTGTGATGGCAGGAAGTAACGACAGAGAGATGGCTTCACCCTCACAATTTGCTTAGTGCGTGAGCCAAGAGCAGCTCCAGAAGGCTTTGCAGGCTACTCAGAGTGATTTGGCAGAGACGATCACCAGAGCCATTACTGATGCGGTCAGCAAGCTTCACATTGGAGAAAGTATCGAGTGGTTGGAGAAGCGGGTCTCTAAGTTAACCGATCAGGTTTTCGCGTTGGAGACGCTCCCAAGACCAATGATACGAACACCAATAACAATGACGTTGAAGACGTCCATGATGAAGACACGGTGTATAAGGCTGATGGCACCGTGAATAGGTCAACTACAAGGACCGCAAGATTATGACGTTGTTTGCACCGTAATACTCAAGGTATGGGTGGTTTCCATAACTACAATCGTCGTCCACACGGTAACTATGCTCCAGATGACCCGTGTGCTAAAATTAAGTTTTCAATTCCTTCGTTTTTGGGTCAGTATGATGGTGATGTTTATCTCTATTGGGAGATGACTGTAGAACAAAAATTTAAGGCCCATCTTGTTCCTGAACAACATAGAGTTAGATAAGCTACTAGTGAGTTTAAGGACTTTGCTATTGTTTGGTGGAGTGGTCTAGCTGCTAAAACTGATTTTCCTACTACTTGGGAAGAACTTAAGGTAGCAATGCGTGATCGTTTTGTTCCTCCTTCTTTTTATAGAGAGATTCATAATAAACTGCAGCGTTTAGAACAAGGAGATAAAACTATTCAGGAGTACTTTAGTGAGCTTCAGAAGGGTTTGATTCATTGTGCTGTAGTTAAAAAAGTAGAGGATCAGATTTGTCGCTTTTATTCTGGTTTAAGAAAAGAAATTCAGGACATATTTGATTAAAAGAATATTATACCCTCACCTAGTTTTCCAGTATGCTATGCTTGTAGAGAAAGAATCACTGGGACTTTTCTGGGCTTTTGAGGAGTACAGCAAGTCGAGGAACTCCTACCCCCCACGCTCAATGGGGACTTTGGGGCTGCCCAGACCATCTTTCTGGCCGGCCCCACCAGGAGCTACCAAGGGAACCAGTTTTGTTTCTGCAGCCCCAAGATCATCCCCTGCACCTTCTACACGCTTAGGTAAAACTTCTGTGCAGGTACCAGCTAGTAGTGCCTCCTCTGTTGCTTCGACGGGGCACACTATAGGGATTCAGTGCCACCGCTGCCATGGACTTGGTCATGTGCAGAAAGATTGTCCAAGTAGGCGGGCATATGTGGTGACAGACGATGATGGTTACATGAGCACCTCCGATGTGGAGGATGACAAGGAGGACGTCGCTGCCGCCAGAAGTGGCCTCGTCCTTGGAGGCAGAGACACCACAGGATACATGAACATTATTGTTCAGCGTGTCCTTAGCACACATGTTCATCAGCCTGAGACGATGCAATGCCACAACTTGTTCCAGATTTTCTTCATCATCAAGAACCGCTGAGCACGTGTCGTCATTGATGGAGGGAGTTGGAATAACTTGGTGAGTTCTGATGTGGTCAACAAGCTTGCTTTGACCACATGACCACATACACATCCATACTACATTCAGTGGTTAAACGACTCTGGAAAAGCTAAGGTAATACAAACTTGCAGAGTTCCTTTTTTCATTGGTTCTTATGTGGATTCTGTTGATTGTGATGTCATAGCCAAACAAGCATGTTCACTTTTATTGGGTAGACCTTGGGAATTTGATAATGATGTTGTACACCATGGTAAAAGTAATAAGTACACTTTTATGCATAGGAACTAAAATTACTTTGTTATCAATGACCCCTGCAAAAATTGTACAAATTGATTTAGAAAGAGCTGCTAGTTTAAAAAATAAAGGTCCCAAAATTCAACAACCTATTAATTCTAATTCTACACCTAGTAATGTTAATGATTCTTCAAGTTCCAAGGGTGTAGGAATTAAATTACAAGATCATTCATGTCTTGCAACAAAATCTAAGCTTGCTGAAATTTCTGATAATGACGATATTTGCTATGCTTTGATATGCAAACAAGCTTTGTTTTTGCTTCAAGATATTGCTTCTAGTGCTTTGCCTCCTGCTGTCACTAACCTTTTGTAGGAGTATGAGAATGTTTTTCCAGCTTAGATACCCCCGGGATTGCCACCTTTGAGAGGGATTGAGCATCAAATTGATTTGATTCCGGGTGCTACTTTGCCAAACCGTGCTGGTTATAGGACCAACCCTGAGGAGACTAAGGAGATACAACGTCAAGTTCAAGACCTTTTAGATCGTGGGTATGTTCATCAATCACTTAGTCCTTGTGTTGTTCCTGTACTTTTGGTTCCTAAGAAAAATGGTACTTGGCGTATGTGTGTAGATTGTAGAGCCATTAATAATATTACTATTAGGTATTGTCATCCTATTCCTAGGCTAGACGACATGCTTGATGAGTTATGTGGTGCTATAATTTTCACTAAAATTGATTTGCATAGTGGCTACCATCAAATTACAGTGAAACATGGAGATGAATGGAAAACAACTTTTAATACCAAATTCGGATTATATGAGTGGTTAGTAATGCCTTTCAGTTTAACTAATGCACCTTGTACTTTCATGCGCTTGATGAATGAGGTTTTAAGAGATTTCTTTGGCAAATTTATGGTAGTTTACTTTGATGATATCTTGATTTATAGCAAATCCATAGATGAACATATGAATCATTTGCGTGCTGTTTTTTATGCTTTACAAGATGCACGTTTATTTGGTAGCCTTGAGAAGTGCACCTTTTGCACAGATCGAGTCTCTTTTCTTGGCTATGTTGTGATTCCACAGGGAATTGAGGTGGACGAGGCAAAGATTGAAGCCATAAAGAGCTTGCCTGTACCAAAAACTATCACACAGGTGAGGAGTTTTCTTGGTCTTGCAGCTTTCTACCACCGCTTTGTCAAAGATTTCAGCACCATTGCTGCACCTTTGCATGAGTTGACAATGAAGGGCGTTGATTTCCATTGGGGTAAGGTACATCATGAGTCTTTTGATGCTTTGAAGGATAAACTTACACATGCACCATTGCTGCAATTACCTAATTTTAATAAGATTTTTGAGCTTGAATGTGATGCTAGTGGTATATGCATCGGTGGTGTTTTGATGCAATATAGTAAACCTGTTGCATACTTTAGTGAGAAAATTACTGGGTCTGTTTTGAATTACTCCACGTATGATAAGGAATTGTATGCACTTGTATGTTGTTTAGAGACATGGTGTCATTATTTGTTGTCCAAAGAGTTTGTTATTCATTCTGATCATGAATCACTTAAGTATATTCGTTCTTAATGTAATTTGAACCGTAGACATGCTAAATGGATTGTGTTTATTGAGTCCTTTCCTTACATTATTAAACATAAGAAAGGGAAGGATAATGTGATCGCTAATGCTTTATTTTTGGACTTGAGGCAATTAAAGAACAATATGTTGCTGATGTTGATTTTAAGGTTGTATTGCTGCATTGTAAAGAAGGTCGTGCATGGAACAAATTTGTGTTGACTGATGGATTCTTGTTTAGAGCTAATCGCCTATGCATTCTAGTTGGTTCCGTTCGTCTTTTGTTGTTACAGGAGGCGCATGGAGGTGGATTGATGGGTCATTTTGGTGCCAAGAAGACTGATGATATTTTGGCCACACACTTCTTTTGGCCAAGGATGAGGAAAGATGTTGAGCGCTTTGTTGCTCGCTGCACTACATGTCAAAAAGCTAAGTCTCGCTTGAATCCACATGGTTTATATATGCCACTTCCTGATCTTTCTATTCCTTGGGCGGATATTTCTATTTACTTTGTTTTAGGACTGCCTAGGACTAAGAGGGGGAGTGATAGTACTTTTTGTTATTGTGGATAGATTTTCTAAGATGGCACACTTTATACCATGTCATAAGACTGATGATGCTAGTTATATTGCTAACCTATTTTTCAAAGAAATTGTATGTTTGCATGGTATGCCTTCTACTATTGTTTCAGATCATGATGCAAAATTCTTGAGTCACTTTTGGCGCACGCTTTGGAATAAGTTGGTACAAAGTTGTTATTTTCTACAACTTGTCACCCACAAACTGATGGACAAACTGAGGTGGTGAACCGCACTTTGGATACTATGTTGAGAGCTATTTTGAAGAAAAATTTGAAGCAATGGGAAGAATGTTTGCCTCATGTTGAGTTTGCATATAATCGGGCAACACATTCTACTACCAAGGTAAGTCCTTTCAAGGTAGTGTATGGTTTTGATCCCCGTACTCCACTTGATATACTTCCTCTACCTATTCATGAGAGAGTTCATGTTGATGCTAAGGAGCGTGCTGAATTTATTTTGCAAATGCATGAGACCACTAGACTTAGCATTGAAAAGATGTATGACAATTTTAAAATTGCTGGTAGTAAAGGTAGAAAAGATGTAAAACTTGATGTAGGAGATTTAGTATGGTTACACTTGAGAAAGGATAGATTTCCAGTTTTGAGGAAGTCTAAATTAATGCCTACAGCTGATGTTACTTTCAAAATAATTGAGAAGATTAATGATAATGCATACAAACTTGAGTTGCCTCCCGAGTTCGGGGTTAGTCTTACTTTTAACATTTCAGATTTGAAACCATACTTGGGAGAAGAGGATGAGCTTGAGTCGAGGACGACTCCACTTCAAGAGGGAGAGGATGATGAGGACATCACTCCTAAGGATACATGCAACACTCCTCAAATTCTGGACTTGCAAGGTCCAATGACTAGAGCTCGTGCACGATGACTAAATTTAGAGGTGAGCTCGTTCCTACGTTCTTCATCATATGTCACTTTTGAGAATGGTTTGCTGCCTAATGATTATATTGTAATTAGGAACCATGGAGAGGACCAGGAGATTATGAGGGAAGGACTTGGAGACGTGGAAGACCAGCAAGGACGTGGAAGCCAAGGTGGAGGCCCAACCAAAATCGACTTCGAGTCTGTTTTGGGGCCCAGGACCAGTCTGAACTAAAACGGATGCCCAAGACGCATACGGACTCGGATTTGGACGTTCTACATATGTGCGGAAAGATAACAATAAGACCATTCCAATGCCATGGATCTCATGTCAAAATTCATCAGGAGTCATCAGTAATAGTCAAAACAAGAGAGGCTCCAGAATATGTTTCGGTGCTGCGTCGCCTGTTTTTGGCCTTTGGGCTTTGTATCTAGTTGAGCCCAATTAGGGGCGCGTCCAGAGGGTCTTGCACGATCCTAGGGTCTTCATATACAGCTGCCGCCATCCAGAGGGTCTTGCACGATCCTAGCGTCCAGAGGTTCGGGTTTTTCTTAGATTATTCTGTTCATAACAGTTTTGCCGTCATCATGGTTTGTGAGACCCGAACTTCGTGAGATTCATAACACATCTGCAATTGTGTTGCATTCTTCTTTGTTCTTGCTTTTGTTCTTGATTTGCAGACAGGAATTAGCCTTCTCGGTGAGGTGAATGATTTTAGGATGATTGATAACTAGAGGAGACGTCGTGCTATGATTGCGGGGTTTAGAACGTGCTGTTCTGAAGCCGGATCGATTTGTGTGTCGCCTCCGACCAAAACAACGTATCCATAACCTTTCGGAAGATCGGGAACCCTTGTCCACATCAGTGTTGAAAGTGGGAAATAATATCAGAACCAATGTATCACAATCTTGCAAGTGTTCTTACCAAAGCCAATAGGACAGCATAATCTGTTGTCGAGCTTGGGTGTAACAGTTGCAAGGAAGAAACCTATGCTGCAAGTATGTATAGCTTGGAAGACTAATATGTAATTCAGTGGAACATAATTCGATAACAGATAGTAGCACTGAATAAATGTCTAAATCAGTGTCCTAATTGCTAGCAAAAGAATCGTGTTCAAAAATAGTTGTGACAGCAAGAACAATGGCAAAGGCAGCAAGGATCAAAACAGACTTCACAGACTTGGAATTCTCTTGGCGGGGGGTGGGGGTGCAAATCAAAATCTTGTTTTTTTTATTTTTCCACTATTTTTCTGTGATAGAGGAACACAAAGGAAGGAACCACAAGAAGTTTCAACTCAAACAGAGGGGAAACAAAGCGTAGGCAAAATCTCAAAGTTGCACCAAAAACGCTATTTTGACTTCACAATTTTTTTTCTATTTTTCCCGATTTGTTTTGAATTTTTTGATGAGGGCACATAGAGTGGAGCCAAGTGTGGGTCACCTGAACATTGAGTCAAGAATCTACTGTAAAAATTTCAGCCCAATCGGAGCAACGAGCGAAAAGTTATGCCTGTTTTACCGAAGGTAGGTCAAGATAGGGTTTGGCGGGTGGGGGTGAGTGGGAAACGGAAACAGAATCGGGTGGAATTTTTCTTTGGTAACAGATTGTGGGTGTGGTTTGTGGGTAACACGATGGTGAATCAAAGGAAAAATACAATAGTGATGGTGGTTGAAACGAAAGGGATGGGGAAAACGGTGGTGTGCAGTGGAGATCAAAACACAAACCGAATCGAAACACAAATTCAAACTAGCAACTGAACTCGACTAGGACACAAACTCAACACCACGGACTCTGAAATTAAATTATGCAAAGGCTAAATAATGTCTGGGATGGTGGGGAATTTTTCTTGTTGGCTTTTTCGTGGATAATAGGTGATGAACACAAACAAATCTAAAGGGGGGAACACGATAATACCCCACGGGGAACCTAGGAATTTGATACCACTTGATGTAGATGAGGCCCAATCTTCCGAGATGTAGGGGGTAAACTCGATTATGGAGACTCGGTGATGACAAGCCGGCTTGAATCAGATACGATCCAACCCCGCAACCGTTACACCAAGCACAACTCGATTGTTCCTGCAAGCGAATCAAGAACACAAGTAAAAAAGGATAAATACGCAATCTGAAATTGCAAATATGGATGAAGCAAATCACAAGAAAAGGTTCAAGCTCCGAATACAAAAGGACTAATCGACACAGTGGTGTAGAACGAGAACAGGGGCCCTGGATTACTGTAAAAGGACTTATCGCCATAGTTACAATAATTCGATCAAGTTTCTCTCAAGAAAACTGAACTAAACAAAACCCGAATCTAAAAGATGGTGGCTACTGAGGTTATGTAGGAACCACGGGCGTCCTAGGGTTAGGGGCGACCAGGGGGGGGTGCCCACAACATGGGATTAAGGCCCGACACACTACATGGCCAAGTTGGCCCAAAATAGGTGGCGCAACACCTTGTCATGGTCACATAGCATGACTCACGACCCTTCTGGAGCTAGGATCAGAAAGAAAACAACAGCGTTGTCGTCCCCTTTCCAACGCATCAAAGAACGCCTTGTTTGGACGTTGGATGTGGGAGATATCATCAAAACCGTGAAGAGGTATCGGCTGAATCCGTGACGAACGCAGCGACCGAGTTGGTGATGACTTGTAACTTGGGGCAGGCCATGAAATGTGCGTATCCAGCATGGTGATGTCCTCATCAGCTGCACCCCTTCCTTCAACCATGAGCACGTAGTAGTTTCCTTTTCCTTTTTTTTGTGCTTGTTGCCAAAGAGGGAGAAGTAGTCATAGGTCTAGGGGGAGTGGGAGTGGGATCCTATGCGACCGAGAGTCAATAGCATGTATCTAGTTGAGCATAAGTATACATTGGTTTTGGGAGTTAGATACTTTTGGATCTTATTTTGATGGATTTATCGAGATATTCATGGATTTTGATGAGTCATGGTTTTCATTCGCTTGTGTTTGACTCTTCTTGATCTCACTTGGTTTATTTTCATACGCAGTGCTTTGTGTTTCCTTTATTTATCCTATATGCCTACGTATGTTTCCATGATGATGATTGCTTGTTTTCAACTCTTATGCATTGTCATGCTATCCTGTTTCACATCATCATTCATGTTTTGCATTGCATGTCTTTATGCCTTCTTTATTATCCCATCATGACATGTATGCATTATCATCTAGTGTGTTTTTCTCTCTTTTCCTTTTAGTTCTTGATGATGCTTGATTGAGTAGGACCTTGTGCGTTTGTCTCTTATGCTTTTGTGGTTTCTCTCGATCGTAGTGTAGCTCTTTTAGCTCTGTTGTTTCTTGTTAAGATTATGATAAGTAATTGTTGTCATCTATCACCAAGAAGGGGGAGATTGTAAGCTTCATGACCATTGATGATGGGATCCCCAAGGTATGAAAGTTTTGGTGATTGATGACAACTATGAAAATATGGGATAATATCTACATTAGTGTTGTCTATGCAGGAATCATCTCTAAACTCTATTGCAAATCATAAGGACGATGGTTGCCTTGGCGATTGATGATAATGACCACAAGCATGGAGGCTTGATGAGCTTGATGGAGTCCAAGGGTTGATGAAGATGGATCAAGGCTAAGGACAAGCTATGGAGAAAGTGTTGGGAACACTTGTCTAGTTGTTAGGGCTTTGAGTCCATAGGAAAAATCGGACAATCATGGGGGTCTTGGTCATTTCTCTTAGGTCATGTCTAGTCAGTGGTGTGTATGAATGCTTGGTAAAATCACAGGCACTTGGTGACAGTGGAGAAGCCAAGGAGCTGTCCGGAGAAGCCGGAAAGTGAAGTCAAGTGAGGATGAAGAGTTTTAGCTTCTGGATGAAGTGATCGGACAGAGGGTCAGAGGTGACCGGATGTTGGTGGCCCTTAATCCAATATCGGCCACCAACCAGTCGGGAAATGCAAGGTAAAGACTAAAGTTCCATGAATATTTATTTAAACTAATAAAGTTCCACAAGTTTTGGTGAAATATGTGGTTGCAGGTTCAAAAGGGACAAAATTATGTAAAAACATGAAGAAACGCCCCGTCGGCCGATCCCGCCGTAAAACAGCCGGCCGACAGGGTCGTATGAGGCTGAAATCAGGGCCCGGGTAGGGTCGTGATGGCTGAAATCAGAACCTATCCGACAGGGTCATATCAGGCTGAAATCAACCACCCGGCTAGTCAAAACTGAGTCCTCATCAGGCCGATTCTGCAAAACACTCCACCCGGACCAAAAATAATGGAATATGGCTAAGGAAAAAGGGTCCATGAGTGGCCTAACCGGGAGAAGTCATGGGACGACCTGGAGGGGGTCGGCACATGGTCCAGGCCGCCACCCGGCCTGGGTTGGCCTCCCAGGGTTGCCAGCCCATGAGGCCCATGAGGCGTACCGACCCCAAAACGAGAAAGCCGGTGCAAACCAACCCAGGAACCGTCATCAAGACAAGATCTGAGCCAACCAAAGAAAAGTCGGTCGGGAACCAACTCCATCCAACAGCCGCCCGGCCTGGCCAGCCGCCCGGCGGGGGAAATATTGCCCACCGGCTCTCCTTCACCTACAAGTACCCACCAACACTTCGCCACCTATAAATAGAGGAGGAATTCGGCAGAAATAAAGCATCAAACAAGGGAAGCACATTGAAGTCCATTTCCCACTACTTTTCTTACTAGTAGAGTAGGTTAGTTAGTCGGGAGTTAGAGTCTAGTTGGGAGCTTAGCTCGGGATTCCGGAAATCGTATCGGAGTCTTGGTACGAGTTCTCTTGTATCTTTCTCCTTTTGTGAGACTTATCTTTTATTAAATATAATTATCTTTTCCTTATTTATCTTATCAAGTATTTATCTTTACTTAGTCGGTTTCCTCAAGTTACAATTATCTTGAAAGAACTTTGAAGCATAGTTTACTAGATTCCTGGCTATGATTTAATTAAGTTTAGTTCTTGAATAGAACTTAGACTTGGTTATTTCCCGGCTATTCTTCCGCTAGGCCAACGGAAGAATATCTAGTGAAAGCGTAGGCGCGGTGCCTAAGTTAACACTAGCTAGATTTGCATTTGTCCCCATGGGCTGTGTGGTAGGCGGCAGATGGTGACAGCCCTGTCCATCCATTTAGTATTCCACCATGTTCAGGAAGTCTCAAGCAGGGTTGTCTAGCGGTAACGTGCCTACTAATGCACGAGGTTAGTTATTGACCGTATTAGTGGATCGTTGTCCTGCCCTGAAGTAAGCTTATTGATGAAAGACTCAAGGATGTACCATGGATTTGGTGTAAGCGCTCAACCCGAGTAACTAGGAATTATTGACGCATATCTAGATTTAGGAAAGTTTATCTTAGGAATTCTAGACTTAGACTCGTTGTCCTCGTGGCTATCTTAATCGATCTCTTTTATCTATCTTAGTATGGATTTCTCGTGTATTAGTGCTCCCCTGTTTATCATTGAATATCTTTACCGCCATCTTTGGTCAGTTGGTATAACTCTTATAGTCATATCTCTGTTAAACCAAGATACTCTTACGCTAGGATTCCCTAAGGAAAATAAATACGATACCTTGGAATACTCCTGGGTGAAATGCTACAATAGATGTTCCGTGTGCTTGCGGATTGGTTCAGTCTTCTCTTAAAGCATAACAAGCATCAATTGACACTTTGAGCGTTGTTACCAAATAATATTTTGGTGCGACGTTAAGAAGTGTGAACAAACATTTCTGGCGCTGTTGCCAGGGAAGCAATAGGCTAAGATATCGGAATTTTAACATTGATATTTCTATTAAGGAGTTACCACTTTCCTTAGCAGGCTTACCCTTGTTCTGTTTATTTGTGGTGTAAACAGGATGCTTTACGACTGGTTTTAACCTACCGGACAACAACCACATTGATCCGGAGGCTTTGTTGAGGAGAGTGCGTCAACGACTCACCCATCCTCGACCTAGACTTGCTCTTAAAGCACCTCCGATCCCACCAGCTCAACCGCAATACCCTTCCAAGTCCGCTCTACCAAGCATGGCTGAGAAGACAATCCGTGACTACTCCGCCCCTACTACAGACAACATCCGCACCGGTCCAAACCCAAGCATGGGGAATGGAGGTTTTGAGCTGAAACCGGTTCTAATCAACATGGTTTTGGCCAGTCCTTTCTGTGGCAAGGCAATGAAAGACGCAAACGCCCACCTTCAACAGTTTTTGGCGGTGTGCAACACTTTCACCATGAGGGATGTGACCCCTGAGGCCATTCGCCTTTGCCTTTTCCCATTTTCACTCTTGGGGAAGACAAAGCAGTGGTTCTACAGCAATCAAGAGAAGCTCACCACATGGGACAAGTGCTCCAACGCCTTCCTTGCCAAGTTCTTCCCGCTAGGCAAAACCAACGCTCTACGGAATAAGATTTGAAGTTTCCAACAACTAACCGATGAAAGCATCCCTGAGGCATGGGAGCATTTCCAAGAGTATACTCTGGCATGCCCACATCATGGAATGCAAGACTAGTTGCTAATCCAAAGCTTCTACCATGGGCTCAACCGTCCCGCTTGTGAGCACCCTGAAGGTCAAAGAAGCTCAAACTCTCATAGAAAAATGGTCGCCAACTACAGTGGCTATGATGAGAGGCAGAATCAGTTGCAACTCAAGACGAGGGGAGTCCACCAAGTTGATGGTATTGACATGCTAGCAATCAAGATGGATCAACTTTTGAAGAAAATGGATTCACCTTAGACTGTCCGACCCCATGACTCCCACATGACTTGCGAAGTCTACAGGAACCTTGGACACATGGGAAGCCACTGTCCGGAGACTCAAGAAGAAGAAGTGAACTACCTCAACAACAATAACAGCAACAACAATGGGTTTAGGCCCAGTACGAACAACTTCGGATGGGAGTCCAAGCCAAACCTCTCCTTTGACAAGAACATGGATAACTCTGGCAACTTTACTCGTAAGGAACCTTCCTTTCGTGATCTTGTTCTAGAACAATCTAAAATCAATGAAAGTATTAGTAGAAAATTTATTGTTACTGATAAAGTCCTAGAAAGCATAGATTCTTGTATGGAAACGTTTAATACCTCTCTGCAAAACCAGCTTAGTCATAATAAAATGCTAGAGACACAAATTGCTCAGCTGGCTGCCTCTATTGTTAAGCCTACTCGGGCAAGCTCGCCGGTCAGCCGGAAGCTAGCCCCAAAGAAAATGTTAATACAGTCACAACTAGAGGCGGAAAATCTACATAGGATCCGCCAAATCCTAACAATGCAGGGAAGGACAGAGCACCCGATGAAGATTCAGAAGGGGAGGTTGAGGAGACAAAAGCACCCCTCAAGAAAGCACCGCACGAGTTCTATGATACCCCGGTGTTGCCATTTCCCCCTTGACAGAGGAAGCCATAGGTGGATGAACAATTCAGGAAGTTTATGGAGGTAATAAAGAGACTATATGTCAACATACCACTACTTGATGCTATGCAGGTTCCTACATACTCCAAGTACCTAAAGGACATCCTCAACAACAAACACCCAATGCCATCCACTGAGGTTGTCAAATTGATGGAGGAATGCAGCGCCGCTATCTTGAACTCTCTTCCAGAAAAGAAGCGAGATCCGGGATGCACAACCATCCCTTGTTCCATCGGGATGCAGCAATTCAACAACGCCCTTTGTGACTTGGGGGTGAGCGTGAGCGTCTTGCCAAAGGTAGTGTATGACAAACTCAATGTCAATTCATTATCCCCTACGGCAATGTGCTTGTAGCTCGTCGACCAATCAGTCCGCTACCCGGCAGGCATTGCGGAGGACGTAGTCGTAAGGATAAGGAACTCTCTTGTTCCTGTCGACTTTGTGGTCCTAGACATGGAGGCCGATGCAAAGACACCTCTTATACTAGGAAGGCCGTTCCTTAGCACAGCAAATTCCAACACTGATGTTGGGGCTGGACAAATCCACCTTAACATTAATGGGCACGACGAAAAGTTCGCCTTCAAGCCCCGAACGGAACAATGCAATCAGGTACGCATATTTTATGGCAAAAATCTTAACACGGTGTAGAAAATAAAAGTATACCCAATTGCACGAAAATCTGGTGCTCCAGTGGTAAAAGTGGAGAGGGTACCACCGCTGCTCAAGAAGAAGAACGAGCCACAGGAAATGAAGAGAAAGGTTGCCGCCAAGCCAAAGAAAATAAAACAAGTATGGCGGAAGAAAGAAGTTGCACCGATCATAGAAAATTCTCCATCTACGACTGGCACCACGAAGAATTAAACGCAGAGAACGTCTTGTTCGAGACATAAAATCCGGACCCTCGTCGGGAAGTAAACCGATATTTATCCCCCTTCTTTTCCTTACCTCTCATTAAATTAGTTTTATTTTCCCTGACCACTAAATTAGATTAAAAAAATTTTGATGGCTCGGCCAAATTTACGAGCGGAGAGGTCAAATTTCATAAAAAGCGACCACCCGGGCAATAATCTGAGGCTCCTGTCCAGCCAGTCAGTTTTCAGCACCCTGGAGGTCGTATTTCATGAAAATGGCCACCCGGCTAGGTAATATTCAAGTACCCAGAATCCAACCCGACCAGTCAAATATTAGCACCCAGGAGGTCAAATTTTAGCAAAAATGACCCTCCGGGTGATGGTCTGATCATCCAACCCGGCTAGTCGGATTTCAGCAAAACGGGAGGTCATATCCTGTGAAAATGACCACACGTTTGGGTAAAATTTTGGGTGGTCAGATTCTATTGAATTTTAGCATCCGGGAAGTCATATTTGGCAAAATATGATCACCGGCTAGCTAATCTTGAGCCACCTAACCTGAAATAACCCAGTCCAGTTTTAGCACCCTTGGGGTCATTTTTTCATGAAACTAACCACCCGGCTGGGTCATTTCTACCGCCCGGCACAACTTTTTCTCGGATTCTTGGCACTTTTAATGCAGAGAAGATGGCCATGAGTGGTGGAGGTGTGGTCAGCTTTCCATTTAGGCAAAATGCTCATAAAAAGGCCCACCATGAGTGAAAACAAGTGAATAAGAGCCACTCAAATCACTCCATCTTTTGATCACCCACTCTCACGTGCCACCCTATTCACCTAGGCACAATAGAGGGTAGAACACTCATTGCAAAATTCTAACTTTGGCCATCCCATCAATCCCTCCTTGCTCGCTATCCTCTCTCTCTCTTTTTCGGAATAATGGAGGCATGCATTTCACATGGCACCTATACACCAATAATGCACCCAAGTGGGAGGAAAAAGTGCTACCAACCGGCATGGGGTGTCGCTTGGCCCGGCCCGCCGCCCGGCATAGGACGCCGCCCGGCCTGTGTCACTGCCCGACGTGGCCACTCTTCCTCCCAAGGCTCCTCTTGCGCCTATAAATAGAGGGCTCACTCTCCCTTGCTTCTCCACCCAATACTTTTGGCTGAAAACATCTTCTCCCCCTCACAAACTCTCCCCCTTTGCACTCCTCTTCTCACTTCACTAGCCCTCTCTAGTAAGTGAACTTTGCACTTAGCAATAAAAGTGTGCTGCAATAAAACCAACTAGAGAGAATTTGTTGTCACCCTTGCATGTTTGAACGACTAACACTTGGACTACTAACCGGACAACTAACCACTAACCATTATCATCATTTTGTTCTTCGGGTATTGTGTCCAAGTAACCCTTTTGCAGGATTGACAAATATTTGGAGAGGCCTCTACACCAAGTTCAGCAGCAGCAATGGCTCGAGCCGTGGGAGGCGTACGCCAAGTGAGCGCTCAGAAGCCGAACACTCGGGAGCTTCACATGGGTATGCCCCGAGTTATCTCTCAGACACGATGTCCATATCCGAAGCCCCAACAGTGTAAAGCATGCAAGAGGAAGAGTTCAACAACTTCATGGAGAGTGAAGAGAATATGGTGTTCAATGACTATGACGAGGGAAGCAAACTCACCGCCATTCGGGACCGGGAGTTCACATCCGTGCGCAAGTTCGACCACAACTTCCTCAAGTGAATTGGTGTCCTCGCTGATTTCGAGTATGCGCTCAACATGGCCAGATGGTATGATTTCTACCACCTCAATGATTATGGTTCTAAATGGCTTACCATTGAATTCCTTTGCACCTTAAAAGTCCACACCACTCCGTCCAACAAATTAGGCACTCTCTATCAATTTTGTCTTTTTGGTGAAACCTATGAACAGTCGTTAAAACAAATTAGCACTTACCTTGGTTTTGACCATAAAGCCGCCATACACATTTATAAACTTAAAGGTTTCACCCCGCAAGGACTTTGGGCTAAGATAGGAAATCCCATCACGGGGCAGGAGCGCACTAGCGACATTCATAACCCTTCGCTCCATATAATTCCCCATTTTATCACTCACTACCTCACCCCTCGGGGTGATGTACGTTCAGTGAATAGTTTGGATAAAGCCTATCACTATGCTGTTATAAAGAAAATCAAAACGAATCCCACTTTCTTCCTTATCAACCATTGGCTCAACCTAGCATTCAAGCACCATGGACCTATCACTTTCACACCTTTTGTCACTAGAATTGCTAAAAAGGTTGGCGCGCTCCATAGAGCTAGGACAGATCGCCTCCCTAGTGCTCCTTTGCTAGGGAAAGATAACTTTTGGCAAGCCCACCTCTTGAAGGTGGAGAACAATAGGTTCTACATGCTTTATCCAGCGCACAACGTAGAGATAGAGCTGCCTAACCCCAAGCTTACCATCATCGGTAGAAAGAACTTCCTATACAATTGGCAAGCTCCCGTGCAGCATGCATGACACAGTGTTTTAGGGGATAGGCCAGGGACAAGACCACGTCGAACGGGTGCTTCGGGAAGCTCACAATACCATTGGGAGCAACCACAAGTCCCCGGATTTACTAGCTCATCACACTACACCAGTTCATCCCATGAAGAGTATGAACCGTACAATCCTTATGGGATGGGGAGTTACCACCAACCTCATGGAGGCATAGGAACTTCACGTTCTGCCCGAATCACATCGTACAATTTTTCAGAGTTGAAAGAAGACATGCAATACTTGGCTGCCAATGTTTATGAAACCATCGAACGAACCCAAGAAATACAAGCAGCCATAAGGGATAGGCAAGAATGGCAGCAACAAACATCAGAACAGCTCTCTCCATGATGGACCAACTGTTCGGCCACTTCAACATCGAATATCAACCGCCATAGTGAAAGTCGTCTAAGCTTAAGTCTTGCAAAGACCTAAGCTCAGGGGAGGTACCCAAACCAAGGTGCACCGCTTGTTCTATCCTCTCTCTCCCCCTTTCTCTAGTTGAGTTGTTATCATTTTTGAGAAAATTTATGAAAACCCAAAAATATTTTTTTGCTTTCAAGTAAAATCATGAAAATTTGCATAACCAAAAAGAATAAAAATATTACCCTTTTCAAATAAATTTTGAGAACTTAGTCTCTACCTTGCATATGGAAATGATGAATAGTTGCTCTGTTAGCTCCCTGTGAGTCTCAAGTATACAACCTCTACTGTCCATTTTGGTGGGTAATGGTAGACCGTCATGATAACAAGCTAGTCTCTCTATGTTTTAGTGGGTGCAAAATGGCTAATAAACACCAAGTCTAGTTCTTGGAATTCATGATATAGCATGTTTTGGATGAGTCTATGATCTCCTCATGATTAGAGTCCAATGATTTCTTTCAAACCATGCTGTAATAAAAAAAAAACCCTACTTGGTGTATGTCTTTCCTATGATAGAAAAATTCCTACCAAGGCCAGATATTAATTGTGAACCCACTTTTATGCCATTCATGTATGCATTGAGTTTGGTTCAGATTTGATCCTTATGAGGGACTGGCACTTTCGAAGCCAATCATTTTCCTTCGCGTAATCTTTAAGTTCTCAAATAATCATGCTTGGTTATGCGTTTTCCACATTGGATTCAAGCATCCACTTCACCAAGCATGTTAGCCAAAAATCTCTCCTTTGTGAAAAGCTTGATCCTACAAGAAAGATTTTTGGTCCTCCCAAAATAAATGCTCAGAAAAAGTTTGCAAAAAAAAATTATTTGAACCATTGAACTAGCTTCCTTATACTATGAGAGATGAAAAAGAAAGAAAGAAAAGAAGAAAGAAAGAATGAAAGAAAGAAAGAGAAAAATGAGAAAAATTATCAGCACTCATAGATGTACAAATGCCAAGTTTCAAGGTTCATTAAATCCTTTGAGCAAAATAAAGGACCATCCTTTCACTGTAGCACAAAAATTGAGTCTTTGATACAGATTTTTGCTATTATGCTAGTCCACTCCTTCGCGTGAGTCCATTCTCTCTATTAGCAAATAATATATAAAATAAGATCGAACGAGACACATATTTTTATGTGGAAAACCCTTGCGGGAAAACCACGGGCACCAACCGACGATCTTCACTATATGATTGAGAGTTACAAAAGCAGGGGAAATACAATGAGTCTTTCTCAAATTTTCCCGTGCAACACACAAGATGTATATATATGGGTGGACATCTAAGGAAATAAATCCCTACACAATATGACCCGTAAAGTGGGAGGACTCCACATAATTTGGATCATATTTCAACACTCTCGCTCTCCCCTGGACATTATTTCCAAATAGTTGGAATGAGAAAGTGCACAGTCTTTTCGCTAGGACCATCTCTTAACTTAGCAAAATATGCATACTAGATGTGCCATCCTACCAAGCTCCACATATAAAGCCAAATTTCATAGAGTATGATGAGCACTTGGTGAGGAAATACATTTTTTGAGAGATGAGAGTCATAGTGAAAGATTGCACCAAGAGGGAAAATTTTCAATCTGATGCAGCATTACAAAAACTTTGGACTCATGATCATGTAGGAGGTTGAGTGACAAAATCTAAACTAGTTGTTCTGAGTTCCAACCCCTCATGACAAGGTCATAAAATGCCTAAGAGCCCCACTTACAATGAGAAAGACTTAGTGATCAACTTGTGCAGGTTTACTATTACCCCTATGTTGTAGGAGTATGTGTTTGTGCACTTGATCCTTACAGGGCTCTAATATTGAAGCAACTCATGATCCATCACTTCCAAGTTTTAATTTGCTCGGGTTGAGCAAAGGTTTAAGCTTGGGGAGGTGTTGGTGGCCCTTAAAACCCAATATCGGCCACCAACCGGTCGGGAAATGCAAGGTAAAGACCAAAGTTCCATGAATATTTGTTTAAACTAATAAAGTTCTACAAGTTTTGGTGAAATATGTCTTTGCAGGTTCAAAAGGGACAAAATTATGTAAAAACATGACGGAACGCTCCATCGGCCGATCCTGCCGTAAAACAGCCGACCGATAGGGTCGTATGAGGCTGAAATCAGGGCCCGGGCAGGGTCGTGATGGCTAAAATCAGAACCTAGCCGACAGGGTCATATGAAGCTGAAATCAGCCACCCGACTAGTCAAAACTGAGTCGTCATCAGGCCGATCATCCGACCCGGCCGATTCTGCAAAACACTCCACCATGAAGCTGTTTTCTCCTCTCGGACCAAAAATAATGGAATATGGCTAAGGAAAAAGGGTCCACAAGTGGCCTAACCCGGAGAAGTCATGAGGAGACCCGGATGGGGTCGGCACCTGGCCTAGGCCGTCGCTCGGCCTGGGTTGGCCTCCCAGGCTTGCTAGCCCATGAGGCCCGTGAGGCCTACCGACCTCAAAATGGGAAAGCCAGCGCAAACCGACCCAGGAACCGTCATCAAGAAAAGATCTAAGCCAACCAAAGACAAATCAGTCGGGAACCGACTCCATCCAACGGCCGCCCGGCGGAGCATGCCGCCCAGTGTGGCCCACCGCCCGGCAGGGGAAATTTTTCCCACTGACTCTGCTTCACCTACAAGTACCCGCCAACCCATCACCATCTATAAATAGAGGAGGAATTCGGCAGAAAAAAAGCATCAAGCAAGGGAAGCACATTGAAGTCCATTTCCCACTACTTTTCTTACTAGTAGAGTAGGTTAGTTAGTCGGGAGTTAGAGTCTAGTCGGGAGCTTAGCTCGGGATTCTGGAAATCATCTTGGAGTCTTGATATGAGTTCTCTTGTATCTTTTCTCCTTTCATGAGACTTATTTTTTATTAAATATAATTATCTTTTCCCTATTTATCGTGTCAAGTATTTATCTTTACTTAGTCAATTTCCTCAAGTTACAATTATCGGGAAAGAACTTTGAAGCATAGTTTACTAGATTCCTGGCTAGGATTCAATTAAGTTTAGTTCTTGAATAGAACTTAGACTTGGTTATTTCCTGGCTATTCTTCCGCTAGGCCAATGGAAGAATATCTAGTGAAAGCGTAGGTGCGGTGCCTAAGTTAACACTAGCTGGATTTGCATTCGTCCCCACGAGCTGTGTGGTAGGCCGCAGGTGGTGACAGCCCTATCTGTCCATTTAGTATTCCACCACGTTCGGGAAGTCTCAAACAGGGTTGTCTAGCAGTAACGTGCCCACTAGTGCACGAGGTTAGTTACTGACCCTATTAGTGGATCATTGTCGTGCCATGAAGTAAGCTTATTGGTGAAAGACTCGAGGGTATACCATGGATTTGGTGTATGTGCTCAACCCGCGTAACTAGGAATTATTGATATTTGACTAGATTTAGGAAAGTTTATCTTAGGAATTCTAGACTTAGACTCGTTTGTCCTCCCGGCTAGCTTAATCGATCTATTTTATCTGTCTTAGTGTGGATTTCTCCTGTATCACTGCTCCCCCGTTTATCATTTAATATCTTTACCCCCGTCTTTGGTCAGTTGGTATAACTCTTATAGTCATATCTTTGTTAAACCAAGATACTCTTACGCCAAGCTTCCCTGAGGAAAATAAATACGATACCTTGGAATACTCCCGGCTGAAATGTTACAATAGATGTTCTGTGCGCTTGCGGATTGGCTCACTCTTCTCTTAAAGCATAACAAACATCAATTAATAGTTCAAGCATTGTTACCAGATAATATTTTGGTGTGACATTAAGAAGTGCCAACACCGGACTGTACGGTCACTAAGTGGTTTTGTTCGGAAACTATAGCGAGCAGCAAGGAATCTGTCTATGCCAGGATGCATAGTGACCGAACGGTCCGGTCAGTATGGGTTGCACAGGGCAGAGAGGAAGCATCACCTAAAACATTTATGGACTGGAGAGAGAAATGGACCAGATGGTCCGGTCAGCTGACCGTACAGTCCGGTCAGTTGAGAAGTCAGTAGGGGTAGAGTTGTTGGAGCTAAAGACTGCAGTGACCGGACGGTCTGGTCAGGCAGTAATCGGATAGTCTGGTCAGTTGGCCTAGAAAGCTGATTTGGTGGAGCAACAACTAGTTGGAGGTTGGAAGCCTATTTAAGTTTGTTGATGGGTCTTGGATACCTTTTTTGGCCAATGAAATACCTGAGACCATTTGGTAAGGTCCAAGAAGGAAAGCGGGAAGCAATAGGAGGAGATATTGGATATCTTGAGAGTGCTAGTGAGAGTAACTAGAGCATCTTGCACATCTAAGGCTAGGGTCTCCTTGAGGGTGTGATCTAGGTTGTTACTCTTGGTCTATGGTGAGACATAGACCGGTTAGGTGTTAGTGATCGAGCCTATCATGATTGGTTGTGAAGGCCTTCACACGTTTGTGCACGGTGTGAGCCCGCCGATGAAAGGGGCATCAATAGTAAGCGCCTGTGTCTGCTCGAGGAGTCCAATAAGTTCTTGAGGGAGGCGAGCTTTTGCCTTGGTGCCCTCCCGCCACCAATCTGGAGTTCTCGCCCATGAGCCGCAATCACTCCCGGAGTAAAGACACGTCACCGCTGCTACCATGGCACAAGCTTGCCTCCCTTGAGAATTTGCCGGACTCCCCGAGCCGTCATGGGCACCCACTAGCGATGCCCCTTTCACCGGTGGGCTCAATCCGTGTACAAACATGTGATGGCCTTCACAACCAATCACGATAGGCTCGATCACCGACACCTAACCGGTCTATGTCTCACCATAGACCAGGAGTAACAACCTTCATCACACCCTCAAGGACACCCTCGACTTAGATGTGCAAGATGCTCAAGTTACTCTCCACTACCACTCTCAAGTTATGGAATATCTCCTCCTAGTGCCCTCTTCTTTTCCTCTTGGACCTTACCAAATGCTCTCAGGTATTCCACTAGCCAAGAGAGGTCTCCAAGACCCCAGCAACAAAGTTGTATAGGCTTCCAACCTCAAACTAGCCGTTGCACCACGAGATTAGCTTTCTGGGCCTACTACCCGACAGTTCGGTCACTGCCTAACCAGACCGTCCGATCACTGCAGTCTTGAGCACCAACGACTCTGCCCCTTTCCTGTACTGACCGGACTGTCCGATCCGTTTCTCTCTCTAGTCCAAAAATATTTTGCACGCTACTTCCACTCTGCCCAAGTCCCAGGCCAACTGACCGGACCATCCAGTCACTAGACCAGATCGTCCGATCTCTAGGCCTTCTAGACTTGACAAATTCCTCGCTGCTCGCTATAGGCTCCAGACAAAACCTCTTAGTGACCGTATAGTCCAGTCCTCTGACCCCTCTATCCGGTCACTACGTCCAAAAGATGAAACTCCTCGTCCTCGCTTGACTTCGTTTCCCGGCTTCTCCGAACAACACCTTGGCTTCTCCACTGTCACCTAGTGCCTGTGATTTCACCGAGCATTCATGTACATCATTGACTTCACATGACCTAAGCAAAATGACCTAGACCCCCTTGATAGTCCGGTTTTTCCTATGGACTCAAAGCCCTAACAACTAGACAAGTGTTCCCAACACTTGCTCCATAGCTTGTCGTTAGCCTTGATCCATCTTCATCAACCCTTGGACTCAATCAAGCTCATCAAGCCTTCATGCATGTGATCATTGTCATCAATCGCCAAGGAAACCATCATCCATATGTTTTGTAATAGAGTTTGGAGATGATTCCTGCATGGACAAGACCCATGTAGATATTAGCCCATAATTTCATAGTTGTCATCTATCACCAAAACATTCATACCTTGGGGATCCCATCATCAATGGTCATGAAGCTTCAATCTCCCCTTTTTGGTGATTGATGACAAACACTTCTTCTCATAATCTTATCAAGAAACAACTAGGCTAAAAGAGCTACACTAAGATCGAGAGGAACCACAAAAGCAAAAGAGAGAAACGCACAAGGTCCTACTCAATTAAGCATCATCAAGAGCTAAAATGAAAAGAGAGAAAAACACACTCTAGATGATAATGCATGCATGTCATACATAGGGTACTAAAGAAAGAATAAAGACATTCAATGCAAGTCATGAATGATGATATGCAACAGGTTGGCATGGCAATACATAAGAATTAAGGACAAGCGATCATCATCATGGAATCATACACATGCATACAGGGTAAATAAAGAAAGACAAGCACTGCATATGAAAATAAACCAAGTGAAATCAAGATAAGTAAAACGCACGGGAATGAAAACCATGACTCATCAGAATCCATGAACATCTCGATAAATCCATCAAAATGAATGAAAACCATGACTCATCAAAATTCACAAACATCTTGATATATCCATCAAAATAAGATCCAAATATATCTAACTCCCAAAACCAATATACAAGTATGCTCCCCCTAGATACATGCTACTGTCGATCGCACAGGATCACACTTCCACTCCCCCTAGACCTATGACTACTTCTCCCCTTTGGCAACAAGCACCAAAAAGGTAGGAAAAGTGAACATCTAAGTGCTCGTGGTCGAAGGAAGTGGTGCAGCAACGTCCTCTGAAGGCTCAGCTCCTGGCTGCTCCGGTACAGGATCCTGCTATGCTCCCTGAGCCTGTGCCGCTTGAACATCCAATTGCTCAAAGAACTCAAGGTCTACAGGTGACTCAGACCCTCTACCGTGCTCTACTAGAGTGATTGTGGCAGTCTCCTGAGCAACTAAGGCCTGGAGAAGTGCGAGATCCGCCATGTCCTGCTGAATGAAACCATCGCAAACAAGATCCTCTGCTACCTGAAGTGTGAGCGTGCTGACTGTAGCAGTGGAGGGTGGAGCTGTAGCTGACTGTGGAGCTATCTGGGAGTCTGGACGAGTGGTGTGCACTATCTCGAATAACAGTCTCCTGACCGGTAGGTGCTGGGAGATGGAGGGTCCTCCCATCTGCAAAGTTGAAGAGTGTGTCAGTGAAGTGAACAACACAGACACAGAAAAAGTGGACACGGGGGAGAATCAAGTCACTGGCAAGAAGGCCTATCTTGCTCCCCCTGTTGGTAACACCCCTGAGTGGGACAACTCGCTAGACTAAGCTGTCATCAAAGCAGTGAAGGGGCTTGGCTGTGTCGGAAGCAGCTAAAACTGTGGTAGTACAGGGACTCCTGTCTACTGGCCAGTCTATCATCTAGTGAGCTCTGCCATCTGAGTCATCAGGGTGGTCACTAGTGCCATCTGCTATCTCTGAAGCTCTGCCTCCCCTGATGACCTCCATCATCTGACGTCTATCCTCAGCTGTGTTCTAGATGGACTCACCTAGGCATCATGTCAGTGCTGCTATAGAGATAGCATCCTCTGACTGTGTCCCTGTCAGCTGGGGAGGTGCTCCTATACTAGCTGACTCAGGAACCATCATCTCTAGATGAGTTGCCTGCTTGTGAGTGACTGGTGGTGACTCTTGCTCCTCCTCTCCCATCTGCTACCTAAAGGTTGATTACGATCCCTGGGGAACTCCAGGTGCGTAGCTGGTGGTCATCTCATGGAATGCATCGTACTGCTCCTCGGTCACTAGACCCATCCTCCTCAGAAGATAGCAAATGTATGGAGCATAGACCAAGTGACCTCCTCCTATCCTCTCAGAAATAACCTCCTCCATCTCACCAATCAGCAAATCAGCAAAGTCAAACTATTATCTCCTCAGAATGGCTGCTACTGCCGACTGGTGTAGGAGTAAGAACTCCTCTCTGTATCCAGACCGAGGGATGATAGTCCTGGTGACTATTGCTCTGACCACCTTAGCCTCTACGGTGGGTCTCGCAAGGCCTCTCTCAAAGCCTCATGTGTGTGATGGTGGAAAGGCAATTGATACCATGTCGTCTGGGGGTAGCTTCCCTCCCTGTGGTGTGCAGGGTGGAGTGAGGGTCCTATTAGCACTCCTATATAGCTAGAAGTCTGAAGCCAGGAGCCCTAGGTTAGCTATGAGGTCCTCCCTGGTCAGCCTCTGGGCTCACCTCTGAATAGAAATCAGATATCTGATCGATCTCCGGCAACCAACAGTGTGGCATAGAACTCCAGGACTATGTCCTCTCTGAACCTAAAGGACTCGGTAACCAACTTTGGAAGTCCAGGCAAGTATGTGAAATACTGCTACATTTTTGTCTCGGTGGCCCTCTTCTAGAGGCATGTCCAGTACCTCTCTCTTGTACCGAGATCCCTTGGGACTAGAACCCACTGCTCAAAAGGAACGAGACAGAGTGACTTAAGGTCCTTTGTAGGAACCTTAAGAATGTCTGGCTCACCGGCTGCCTCTACGAGTCTCTATAGCCTCCTCGTGCACACTGCATAGGTGCACCACGGGTCTCCTGCTCGGGGAGCTGACCTCTAGGGTCCTGTCTGCTCTGGCTGTGCTGGCTGCTCAGTCTTCTCAAGCTCCTCCTCCTCCGAGGTCTCTATTCTGAGTCTCCAGACGTTATGCTCTCCTCCTCTGGCTCCTCATTGTGCTACTAGGAGTGTCCCTGCTCCGTAGGTCTCGATGACCTCTCCAAACAAGAAGCCAAAGTATGCTGCGACCATGCTGGTAGAACGACTCTTGTAGCCAAAGGTGTAGTCCTCTGCCTGGTACTCCTCCGCAGGCCCTGTGTCTTAGTATCGGGTTGCCTGATGATCAAACATGAACTAGGTGTCCTACGTGACTACTCCATAGCATCTAGGTGTTGTGCTAGCTGCGTGGCCCTCTCTGACTCTGGGTCCAGTCTTGGTCTCTTCTTGCTCTTGGGCTTCTCTGGCATCTTACCCTTGCCCTTGTCCTATCCTGAACCTGCCATCTCTGCTGCTGTTGATTGCTATTACTGCACGCACATAGGTATAGACAGGATGAGCATATAATCTATATAAATCTATAACCAAAGCACCACTAGGAAAGAATGCGCAATAGAAATCCTTAGCACTGAATGAAGGACATAATCACTAGACAAATAAAGAAGTGTAACAACAGCGATCATCGACTATATGTGGCTGGTGCGAGTCATCTAGTGTGTAGTCAAATAATAGGCAATAAATCTAACTGTAGACTACATAAGAGACTACCCTAGACATGCAATTCACAGATAGGCATGAAATAAATATCCTATGTGAGCCAATTAACTAAACAATGCAACTAAAGACTAGGCATTTATCCAAATTGCATCAATTAAAGCTAATCGCTCAAGAATTAGGGCATTACCGATCAATGGAGAGAATGGCACAATACCCCGGGAGTGGAAACATCAAATATCGAGAAGAACTCGCAGCCGATCACCCGAAAAGGAGAGATTTTGATCACCAGCAATGGAGGTGAGAAAACTACAAGCTTTACCCTAGCAATTTGCAGAGGGAGCTTGGGTGTGCGTGCATGTAGAAGGATGGAGACAATGGTGGCGCGCTGATGCATATCGGCAAGCGACGAGGCGGCGGTAGCCGGCGGTGGCTCGACAACGAGGGTGGATGCAGTGGCAATGGCTCTATCTAGGGTTAACGGGCATGCAAGCGTGATAGGGAGTGAGCGCGTGTTCGAGGCGAGCGACAACGGCGTGGGCATCGACGAGGCGCGCGGCGGCGATGGCGTCAAAGGCGAGGCGGTGTCGACAGGAACAACAAGGCGGGGGCGAGCTCTCGGCTTCGGTCAAGCGAACAAGGATACGAAGAAAAGAGATTTTGACCTAGGTCAAAACTAGACGGACGACCGAGATCTAAACAATGCGAGATCAATGACCACTGGAGAAAGCGATTTTCACATTTTCAACATACTGACTGGATGGTATGATCTCTAGATCAGACTGTCCGGTCAGCTCTGGGTCTGCTGGCAATCGTGCAGACTGGACAGTACGGTCTTTAGGACCATTCTGTCCAGTCTCTACAACAAGACTCCCCGAGTCACTATGCACGGAGGCACTAACTTGGTTGTATGGATTGTACGATCACTATTAGATTTTTGCTGAACCATGGAATTTCTTCATTTTCCAAGAGCCCTCACTTAACACCCAAATAAAATACTGCACTTGGAATATGAAGGGAACTCTCAAACACTCCTTTTTGCAAATACCAAATAAGAACCAAGGCAAATAAGAGCCAAATGGGTATGTATGAGCCTTAGTCTATGAACCGCACGAGTAGGTTTAACCTCGTAGTTCATAAGAGCTTGCTCAATGGGCATGAAGCATAATCCTGTCCTTTGGTCACACTAATGGAGATGTAATCCCATATAGATCATGAGGCACAAATTTCTCCAAGTGAGACAAGCCTCCTTTGTGTTTCCTATATGATGCATGCAACAAGCATTTTACATATGCAATGAAAGTAAACATGCCATATGAATGAAAGCAATATTAAGCAAGACCTAACAATGTCATGTTTGAACCCCTCTCAAGCTAACTCACTATAAGCCATACCCTTGCCTTGAGAGAAGCCAAACCACCATCTCAACCACTCCCCCTTGCTTATAGCTATCTTGAGTTGGTTAGACATTGACTAATTTTTATGTGTTTTTCTTTTAGTTATTTACACATGCATGGATGCAAAGCATACTAGTCACAAAGGAGTCCTAATTACCATGCAATGCAAGAGAAAGAAAAACAAACTATAACTACCAAGAACTAACCCGGTTACCTCCCTCATGAGTAGATATGACGTTGAGGTCCATGTCACTTTTGGTGGACTTCACTCAATTTTCAAGTAAGCGCTCGGTCCACCACCACCACCATCTAGGTCTTGTTCTTGGGCACCCACTTGTACGTAGCTGGCCTCTCGAGATCAACAATGCACTTAGGCACCCATATGTTATTGACCTTCCTCTTCTTGTTTAGTGGTCCTAGTGCCTTTGCTTTCACCTTGCCATCATTGTTCCTAAAAAGCTTGAAATGTGTGTTCTCATGGAACAAGTTAGCTTTAGGCAAAACAATGGAACTTCTCACCATAGGGAAATCCTTGGTGGCGTGGCCATCCTTGCAACACCTCTCACAATAGTAGTCATCCACGAGTAGGGTTTGATCCATGCCTAGATGGAGTCACTCGTCCTGATGATGTCGATGGTGGCGGGATATGAGCCAAGTCCATGGTGGGAGACATTGTTCACAAGGTTCCCCCAAGAATCATCTTGTGAATGGCTCTACCACGTGTGAGCCTCTCAAAGCTATCCATCACCATCTTCCTCTCTTCCTTGAGCTTGTGATATTCCTTCAAAACAAATGGCTCGAGAGAAGAAACTTTGACAGAGGTGGTTAGTTCATCACACATAGTAGAAGCATCACTCTTTTATGAACTAGAGGAGGAGGGAGAGGCAAGATCATCCACATTGATGGCCTCAAAAGAGGAGGAGGGAGAGGCAAGATCATTCACATTGATGGCCTCAAAAGTAAGTTCAAGGGGCTCGTACTTCTCACGTAGCTCTATATGATCACCCTTGAGTTTGTCATAACTCTTCTTTAGGGCCTCATGAGATGTGACAATGTCCTTGAGGTCACCCTCAAGCTCACCAACACTGTCCTTAGCCAACTTACACTCTTTTCTTACCACATCTAACATTTTTGATTTCTTGACAGTGATGTAGCGGGCTTGCTCAAGCATACTCTAAAACTCGGCACATAAGAGCTCCTCATCATTGCTGTCGTCACTGCTCACATCCCCACTATCCCCATGTTGGCTCGCAACCATGAGGCACGTGGGAGGTGGAGGAAGAGCTCATGGAAGTGTGGTCTTGATCATGGCTAAGGCGGCCACTTCTTCATCATCGCTTGAGGAAGAGGAGGTGTCACTTGAGTTGTCACTTGTCCACTCTCCAACAAGGGCTTTGCGAGAGAACTTCTTCTTGTAGTCTTGAGATTTGAGTCCTTCTTTCTTGGCCCTAGGGCATTCCCGAACAAAGTGGTTTTTGGAACCACAATTGAAGCACTTGCCCTTGGACTTGGAAGCAAACTTGTTCTTAAATGTCCTCATCTTCTTCATGATAAGAGCCAAGTCCTCACTCAAGTCATCTTCATCATTGTCATCATCATCATCTTCAGTGACTACCTTATTCTTGTTTTTCTTGCTCTTGCTTGATTCTTGATGGTTAGCTTGAAGAGCAAGGTTGGATGGTTGAGGATCATCCATCCCTAACTGGTAGCTCTCGAAGGCAGTGATCTTGCCAAGTACATTCTTCATGATCTTGGTTTTGAGTCACCTTGCAAGGTGAAGGTGATGATGGACTCATACTTGGGGTCTTTGAATAGCCTCAAGAATCTTCTTATCATCTCAACATGCTTGAGCTTGAAGTCATCCCCGAGAGCATTGATCTCCTCCACTAGAACATAAAAATAAGAATATACAATGTTAGCTCTCTCATGTGGCAATCTAGTGAAGCTATCATACTTGTTCTTCAACTCATAGTATCTTTCCTCTTTGACATCACTAGTACCCTCATGGATACTCTAAATCTTAGTCCAGATATCGTGTGCTATCAAAATCACATCAAACCTAGCAAAGACATCCTTAGTTATGCATGTAAATAGAGCATTCTTGGCCTTAGCGTTGTGCTTAATGAAATCATGTTCAAAAAAAGTTTACATCAGCATCCGATTCATGGGTCACCATCCATATCTCCGGATCAAGGGACTCCAAGTAGGCTTGCATACAAGCCTTCCAATACTCATAGTCCTCCCCATTGAATATGGGAACACTCAAGGCAGTGAAGCCTCAAAGATCAGCACTTGGCTCTGATACCACTTGTAAGGACCGAAGGCGTACCGACAAATGGGGGGCGGGGTGAATTGGCTGAACACAAATTAGAATACTTCTATTTCACACCACTATCATTCGTTGCAACCTAAGCAATTCTAGTAGGACAAGACCCTACACATGGTAGTGTTCATGATGAATACACAATGCAGAAGCTAAACACACTAGCCTATGCAAGCCACAAGTCACCCTATCAACTACAACACACAAATACGGAAGAATAAAGAGGGGTCAATGAATGCTCATGATTTTTCCTAAGGTCTCAAAAGGATGGCACCTTCCCCTACTTCTTGTTGGACCACTCCCGCCGGAGTTCTGGTCCCTCCCGCCACCAATGTGGAGTTCTCGCCCATGAGCCCGCAATCATTCCCGGAGCAAAGACACCGTACATGTCACTACTGCCACCAAGGCACAAGCTTGCCTCCCTCGAGAACTTGCCGGACTCCTTGAGCCAACACGTGCGCTCACTAGCGATGCCCCTTTCAACAACGGGCTCAAACCGTGTACAAACGTATGATGGCCTTCACAACTGATCACGATAGGCTCGATCACCGACACCTAACTGGTCTAGGTCTCACCATAGATCAAGAGTAACAACCTAGATCACATCCTCAAGGACACCCTAGCCTTAGATGTGCAAGATCGCTCCTTGTTACTCTCACAAGCACTCTCGAGATATTTAATATCCTTTCCTAGTGCTCTCCTCTTTTCTTCTTGAACCTTACCAAATGCTCTCAGGAATTCCACTGGCCAAGAGGGGTCACAAAGACCCCAACAACAAAGTTATATAGGTTTCCATCCTCAAACTAGCCTTGCTCCACGAAATCAGCTTTCTGGGCCTCTAGACCGGACTGTCCAGTCACTGCCTGACCGGACCATCCGATCACTGCAAATCTGAGCTCCAACGGCTCTGACCCCTCTGCTGACTCCTACTGACCGGACCGTATGGTTAATTGACTGGACCGTCCGGTCTATTTCTCTCACTAGTCCAGAAACATTTCGTGTGCTGCTTCCTCTCTGCCCAAGTCCCAGACTGACTGACTGGATCGTCCGGTCACTAGATAGGACCATCTCGTCTCTAGGCCTTCTAGACTTGATAGGTTCCTCGCTGCTCGCTGTAGGCTCCAGACAAATCCTCTTAGTGACCATACAGTCCGGTCACCTCTAATGCCTCAGTCCGGTCACTGCTTCTAGAAGCTGAAACTCCTCGACCTCGCATGACTTCGTTTGCTGGCTTCTTCGAAAAGCTCCTTGACATAGCCACTATCACCTAGTAACTGTGATTTCACCAAGCATTCATGCACATCACCGACTAGACATGACCTAAGAGAAATGACCTAGACCCCCTTGATAGTCCGGTTTTCCTATGGACCCAAAGCCCTAACAACTAGACAAGTGTTTCCAACACTTGCTCCATAGCTTGTCCTTAACCTTGACCCATCTATATCAAACCTTGGACTCCATGAAGCTCAACAAGCCTCCATGCTTGTGGTCATTGTCATCAATCGCCAAGGCAACCATAATCTATATGATTTGTAATAGAGTGTAGAGATAATTCCTGCATAGACAACACTCGTGTAGATATTAGCCCACAATTTCAAAGTTGTCATCTATCACCAAAACATTCATACCTTGGGGATCCCATCATCAACGGGCATGAAGCTTATAAATGTTCATCATCTATGATTGAAGCGCCTGACTTGTAGCAGCCTAGTGCAAGCACAACACATCCTGTTATGGGTTCAAGGCCACCACCCTCTAAGATAACTCCACCTCCGAAGAATGTTGATGGTGGTACAGTTGGAAGAACATCTCGTGGAATAATCTTGTCAAGGACCACTCCTCAAATGCAGCCACAACATTACAAACAAGATACAACAGAGCCAAATGTGACATATAGTACTACACCTAATGTAGAGCCAAGCCTGTTTGGGATGCCCTCATCATCCGTGTTGCCAGGAGAATTTGGAGGCCAGCATAAAGTTGTTAACTTTGGTTCACAGATAGCCCCGCAAATGCTTGTATCGGGTCCTACGTTGACTGTTTAGAATGTCAATGCTTCAATTGATGACTGGGTAGTGAAGAATGCTAAAGTAATAAGAGAACAATTTGGGTTGAAGCCAAAGTAGCAAAACTATATGTGTCGACCCCCCGTGTCCACCTAGCTATGATTTGATTCCTAAGCCGAGACGATACAGACCACCGGAATTCACCCAGTTTACTGGATAGGACAATACTACCACTATTGAACATATCAGCCGATTTTCAGTATAGTGTGGAGAAGCTGGTGCTACTGAAGCGTTGAAAATCAGGTTGTTTCCACTATCCTTGTCCAGATTGGCATTTTCCTAGTTCGCATTGTTGCCCCTAAATTCTATCATCACTTGGGCCGATCTCGAACAAAAATTCCATATGTATTTTTTTGCTGAAACTAGAGAGATGAGATTGTCAGATCTAATTGTAGTGAGGTAGAAAGATGGTGAGTTTGTGCATGATTACATACAGAGGTTCAGAGAGGTGCACAACAAATGTTTTAGCCTGCAATTAACAGATAATCAGATGGCAGAGATTGCTTTTAATAGTTTGGTTGCATCTCTAACAGAAACGTTTCCCTCAGCCGAGTTCGCAAGCCAATCCCAGCTAGTGCAGAAGGTGTCTATTCAGGAGAACCTGACTTGGGGGGCATGGTCAAGGCCGATCCAGGTCAACTACAATGATTATGAGTTTGAGTCTGATGAAGATGCTGAAGAAGTCGAATGGATAAGTGGACAAGGAACAAGAATATCCTATCGTGTCCTTGGGTGAAGCAGAACAAACCATAAGAAAATATGATTTTGACATTACCAAGGCCGATAAGATATTCGATATTCTGTTATAGGTGAAGCACATTCAGTTGCCGCCTAATCATGTGATCCCACCTGCTGAACAGTTGAAGAAGAAGAGATACTGCAAGTGGCATAATTCCCCATCTCATAACACTAACGATTGCAAAGTTTTCGGGAGGCAAATTTAGATGGTGATCGAGTAGGGCAAGATAAAGTTCACCAAAGGCGCCATGAAGATTGATAGTCATCCTTTCCCTGCAAATGTCAACATGGCTGATATCGATAACGTAGAGGCATTCATTAAATAGTACCAGAAAAAAGAGATAGGGAGGCAAAAGAGTTGCAAATTGATCCACATTGGGAGTGTCCGTTTTTTCAATATTGCTAGGACCACAATCTGAAGCTGCCATCGATCAACAACTATCTTGGATGTAGTAGGCGCGCGGATCAAATGTATAGAGAGGCCCCGAAAAATCATCGGCACCAGCATCAACAAGACAATACTAGGGAGACGATGGTGGGTTCAGCCGATGGGCATGACAGGATCTCCGCATTTGATCGACTTCGGACCAAGAAGACGGGTAAGAAGGCCAAGTTTGACAAGGAAGTCGATGAGGAAATCCATGAGGAGCAAGAGCAAAGTGACTAGTGGTGTCCGTCTGATATTTTCTCTAGGAGTTAGAAATACAGGATACAAAGAATGTGTTGTAGCAGATAAGGGCTGTGAAATATTATTATGATGAAGATGATGATTAGCCACCAAAGAAAGTCTAGAAGCCAAAGGTAAAATCACAAGTACAGGTACCTAGTGCTACAGTGGGTATGGTGATGATGTTGCCTCAGGAGTTTATGGCCTCGGAAGAAGAACTGTTTGCTAATGAAGGGAGTACACCAAAACTGATATTTGATACTCCCTCCATCCCAAAATAATTGACATTTTAGGTTTGGGCACGAGATTTAAGGAGAAGTGAAAAAGGTAGGTGCATAGGAAATAAGGAGGAGAGAGATAGAGATAGGGATGTATTGTGAAGAGAGAAAGTTGCATTAGGAAGTGAGAATGACAATTATTTTGGGACATTTGAAGTTGGCTAAAGTGTCAAATATTTTGGGATGGAGGGAGTATATAGCAAGCTGTGTTTGATAAACCAAATGAATCTAAGCATTGGCACTTAAAGGGTATGTACCTAAAGGGGTCCATCAACGGGATGCTATTGGGAAAGATGATGGTCGATGGAGGTGCCGACAGTGGTGGAACTCTCAGTATGGCAAGGTGGGGCACTTGCCATACCTTAATTTTTTTGTCAGTACCCTCTTTTCTAAATCAATTTGCCATTCTGACTGCCTGGGAAGAGCTCACACTGATAGGAATATACGAAGGAAGAAGACGAGAAAGAATTCTGATCCATTATGTTGGGTCTATACCTGGCCAAGTGGGCCAGGCTAAATGGGCCGGCACAAGGCCCGCCTATTTTGGCCCGGCCCAAGCACGGCCTAGCATGATGCTTGATGGGCTGTTCTTGGGCCTAGCCACAAGCCCATCGGGCCGACCCGAGCACGGCCCGTTTAGCCTGGCCTGTCTAGCCCGTGTAATAGTCCGTTTAGCCCGTAAGGCACGGCCCGGTCCAGCACGGTCCGTCATGGCCTATCAAATAAAATGATTAATATTCCA
Source organism: Eleusine coracana subsp. coracana (assembly GCA_032690845.1). Classification (NCBI taxonomy): domain Eukaryota; kingdom Viridiplantae; phylum Streptophyta; class Magnoliopsida; order Poales; family Poaceae; genus Eleusine; species Eleusine coracana. The sequence goes on from CM064424.1 coordinate 22,378,481, forward strand.
ATATTTATGTTAAAAATCATATTTTTTTAGTTCAAATTTATTGATAGAAAATGTTTTTGTATATAAATATTTAAATTTTGGAGAAAAAATTGCGCATATAAAATTTAATTGGGCTTTGGGCCAACCCGGTCCAAATACCCCGTCGGGCCGACCCGGCACGTGTAAGATGAGCCGTGCCATGCTTGGGCTTGGGCACAGGCCCATCAAGCCGTCACGGCACAGGCCGTTAAGCAGGTGGGCCATGCCGACCCATTAATCCTATGGCCTGGCCCGACTCGTTGGCCAGGTATAGTTGGGTCTCGGTCATGATTTGTTGGATGTTGGTCTGTGCTTATGCCTTTATGGGCTGCTATTTGTTGGGGCCCATAGTCCATCCAAGAAAGTTGTGTCCAGGAACTATCATAATAATATGTAATCATGTGATAAGTTAGGATCTGATATTTCATCTTTGAGTCTTTGTCGAGAACACTAGGTCAAGACGGTCGACCGGTCTGAGCAATCCCATGCTGAGGTGACATTATCGAGTGAAGAATGAGGGGAGGAGCCATCTTCTCTTGATTCCCCTTGCATCTTGTATAGTTTTTTTGACCGAAGTCAGCAGGGAAGACCCCTTTGTATCTTATATAGTTATATTGTTGCTACGCTTCAATGCTAATATAATGCTTGAGATAAATGCTTACATATGAATGAGTGCTTATAGTTGAATATTTTTGATGTTTTGGCTGGTTATTGTCTATAGTCTATACTAGAATCTCGCCACCTTAATTTTATTTTGTCCTTCCCCACTGCATGCCGATCAACACTACTAGAAAGCTGGGTAAGACTAATGATGGTTTAATTGATACTAACATGATTTTGTGGGATTATGGTGGTCGTACTACAGCAGCCAAAGGAGTCTTGAATGCAGAGCTTACAATCGGCAGTAAAACTTTGCCGGTTACTTTCTTTGTCATTGATGGAAAGGGATCCTATAGCCTTCTACAGGGTCGTGATTTGATACATGCAACCTGCTGTGTACCATCAACAATGCACCAATCTCTGGCCCAGTTCATCGGTGATCAAGTAGAGGTGATCCCGGCCGATGAAACTGTCAATGTTGCATCGACCGATTTAGTGCCATGGCATGCTGATGATCTGGAGTCTTTGTCTGGCAAGGTTGGGATGGAGATTATGTCAAGATTACTACACATGGTCTTGAGGTGGTGGACCAGTCAAATTCTAAGTTATTTTTCTGATAGGCGTCCCAATGGAATGTGCAGAAGATGGGAAGTTAGGAAAAGGATTTATGTCGGTCGATAAGTTACAAGAAGTCGATATAGGGGGTGGTGATAAACCTAGGCCGACATTTATCAGTAAGAAATTTCATGAAGATTTTAAAGTTGAATTAATAAAATTATTGAAAGAGTATTAGGATTGTTTTGCTTGGGATTATTCTGAGATGCCCGGTCTTAGCCGATCCATCATTGAGCATCGACTTCCTATCAAACCTGGATATCGACCTTATAAGCAACCGCCAAAAAGAATCGATCCTAAGATTTATAATGATGTCAAGGCTAAGATTATGAGATTATATGATGCTAAATTCAGGCCGTGCCGATATCCAGAGTGGGTTTCAAATATTGTGCCTGTGTTCAAGAAGTGTGGGAAGTTGAGAGTTTGTATCGATTTTCATCCGTTGAACAGGACTACACCAAAAGATGATTACCCAATGCCGATAGCAGATCTTCTGGCTGATGCAGTAGCATGGCATAAGATTGTTAGTTTCATGGATGGTAATGCTGGTTATAATTAGATTTTTATGGCAAAAGAAGATATAACAAAGACTACTTTTAGGTTTCCTAGGGCAACTGGATTGTATGAATGGGTTGTCCTGACATTTGAATTGAAGAATGTTGGAGCCACATATTAGAGAGCCATGAATTGTATAGCGAAGACTGCTTTCAGGTGTCCAGGGGCGAATGGATTATATGAATGGGTTGTCATGACATTTGGGTTGAAGAATGCCGGAGCCACATATGAGAGAGCCATGAATTATATATTCCATGACCTGATTGGCAGGTTAGTAGAATATATATTGATGATGTGCTGGTTATGTCCAGAAGAGTAAAATATCATATAGCCGATTTGCGAGAAGTGCTTGAGAGAACAAGAAAGTATAGTTTGAAGATGAATCATAAAAAGTGCACTTTTGGGGTATTGGTGGGCTAGTTTTTGGATTTTATTGTGCATGGGAGAGGAATTGAAATTGGGCCCAAGAGAATGAAGGCTATCAACAACATTGAGCCACCGATCAATAAAACAGAACTTCAATCTTTGATCGGCAAAGTTAATTTCATTAGGAGATTTATTTCAAACTTATTAGTGAAGATTGATATGTTTACTCCATTATTGAAGTTGAAGGTAGATTAGAGATTTATATGGGAACCTGAACATCAGAAAGCCCTAGACAATATCAAGAAGTATCTGGTTTCGCCTCCAGTATTGGTACCACCAAGAGAAGTATTGCCCTTCAAGATTTATCTTGCAGCTCACAAGAAGTCGATAGGATCAACTTTGATTGAAGAACAATATGGCAAAGCGAGGGTTGTGTTTTATTTAAGTTGAATATTGATTGATGCCGAAACTAGGTACATTGAGATTGAAAAAGTATGTTTATATTTATATTTCTCATGTGTGAAGTTAAGGCACTATCTGTTATCGACTGAATGTGTGCTGGTATGCAAAGCCGATGTCATCAAGTATATGTTATTGGCTCTGATTTTGAAAGGTAGGATTGGAAAGTGGATGCTAGCATTGGCCGAATATGATTTGACTTACCAACCTGCTAAGGCTGTTAAGGGTCAGGTTCTGGACAATCTAGTTGTTCAGCATTGTGGATCAGAAGTGATGTAGACAAGGGTTCCCGATCTTCCGAAAGGTTCTAGATACGTTGATTTGGTCGGAGGCGACACACAAATCGATCCGGCTTCAGAACATCACGTTCTAAATCCCGCAATCGCAGCACAACGTCTCCTCTGGTTATCAACATCCCTAAAACGATTGACCTCGCCGAGAAGGATAATCCCTGCCTGCGAATCAAGAACACAAGCAAGAACAAAGAAGAAGGCAACACAATTGCAGATGTATTATGAATCTCACGAAGTTGGGGTCTCACAAACCATGATGACGGCGAAGGTGGTGGCTGTATATGAGGACCCTAGGGTCGTGCAAGACCCTCTGGACGCAGCCCTAAGTGGGCTCAACTCGATACATGGCCTAAAGACCGATTACGGTGTCGCAGCACCAGGACAGATTCTGTACATCGACTTGTTTCAACGATTGCCGACGGCTCGCGATGAATTTTGATATGGGACCAGTTGGGTTGGAAATATCTTTTCGTTACGTTTCCAGGCATATGTAGAACGTCCAAATCCGAGTCCGTATGCGTCCTGGGTGTTCGTTTTAGTACAGACTGGTTCTGTGCTCCGAAACAGACTCGAAGTCGGTTTTGGATTGGGCTTCCACCTTGGCTTGGACGTCCTTGCTGGCCCATCACGCCTCCAATCACCTCTTCAGCTATATCATCATCATCTCCATGGTTCCTAACAATAATTAAATAATTAGGTAGCAATCTATTCTCAAAATCACATAAACAAAACATTAGAAACGAAGTCACCTGTAAATTCAGATGATGCACATGAACTTTCATCTTAGTTGAAGGAGTGTTGCGTGTATCCATAGGTGTGATGTTCTCATCATTCTCCCCCTTTTGAATTAGAGTCTTTCTCGACTCGATCCCATCTCTTTCTCCAAATATTTGTCTCAAATCTGAAATATGAAATATAAAACTATTCCCGAACTTGGAATGCACCTCATGTTTATATGCGTTATAAAAATTATCATTAGAATGTGAAACTATAGTAGAAGGCATGTCACACAACTGAACAACATCTTTGAAAAATTGGCCAGCAGTATGAACATCATCCTCACTCTTATGACAAGTTAGAAAATGTGTGATCTTAGAAACAGTAGAAAAACTTGACATGACATGATAATTTTTATTGCAGTTTTCTAGTGTCTCATTGAGTTGCACAACACAAGGAGGTTTCAATGTTGAAGAAATATAAACTATATGCACCACAAACAAACCTCTATGATCATAATATCCAATAGCATGAAAATTATTTCTTGTCGATAAAGGAAATTCAGTTTGAGAAAAGATTTTCTTCTCAACGGCATTTAGATCACAAAGAACATCAAATTCAATATAACCCAAAGTGTTTAGAGAAGTCAACAATTTCTTCTCATCCTTTTCACATGTAACTAAAATCAAATGTTTTATTTCAGCACCATTAGGTGAATCATAAGCAAAAGCATCAAGCTCATTCATTTGTTGTGGCAAAGGTATAAGTGAAGCATTGGCACACAACTCCTCTTTATCACAAGGACCAATAGATAAATCAACTTGTAACAAAGAAACATCATCATAAGGTTCTAATACAGCAAGATTATTGGAACAATTCATCACATCAAGAAAGCTTTTACCTGAAGCAACAACCTGTTCTTTATCTTTCCCACTATCATCTTCTTTATGTAGATGTTCAAATGTATTAGTTGCAACAAGAGGCAAAGAAATATGTTCATCCTCTAGTAATTCAGATTTTGATGGAAGTGTTGCAACATTTGAAATAGCCCATTCTATCCTAAATGGTTCATTCTTTCTTCTCTCAAATCTTTGTTGGTCCTCTTCTAAAATTTCAGCAACAGTCATAGGTTTAAGAGTAACCCTTCTACCATTGTATTTAAATGAGTAGCTATTAGAAATGGCATTATGTGAAACATTATTTGTAGAAATCCAAGGTTTACCTAATAACAAATGACATGCTTGCATAGGTACTATATCAAATTCTACACTATCCTTGTAAGAACCAATAAAAAATTCAATGCATGCAATTTGATCTACCTTTATCTTACCACAAGAATTTACCCATTGGATGTAGTATGGACATGGGTGTGGTTATGTGGTCAAGCCAAGCTTCTCGACCAACTCTAAGCTTGCAATGTTGTGGCTACTCTCTCCATCAAAGATGACACGACAATGTCGATCCTTCACAATAAAGTGAGTCTGGAATAAATTGTTCAATTGATTTTGCTCTACCTTCTACATTGGAGAACTGAACACTCGTTGTGCTACAACACTCTTATCATCATGAGATGCCATCAATTCATTCCCATGAGTATTGGAACCTATCATTGTTAGTAGCAAACAAGAAAACACACAAGAGTATATTTTCCTATCACTACTATGTAATAACGGTGGAAACTCTCAACAAGAAAATGGAAGCATCTCACCAAGCCCTTACAAAGTTCTTAATTACAGCAAGCAAAGGATACCTTGGAGAGTCTGAACTGACAATTGCGAGAGGCAAAAATTTGTGCCTGTTCAGAAGGATATATATGGAGCTTGGATAGGCAATATTAGATAGCAAGGATTAGCAAAATCTGAATTCAGAAATTGCAAAACTGAATAATAGTCCCAAGCTAGTCTATGTCACCGGCCTAATCTTGTCTCGGACCTAGTTCAAGCAAGCAAGCGAATGACTTAACAAAGAATGCAAAGGCTGTAAGCAATTCTGAATGTTTATCTTTGCCTTTTTCTACTTCTCTTTTTTGTGCGGCTTTTTCCTCTTGTGCACTTTTGCCTTTTTCTTTTCTTTTCTTGTGAATCAGAACTGCAGCAAGGTATTAGTACTAGAAAGAAAAAGGAAAATATATTCTAGCATAAGCAATATTATGATTTGAATATGAAAGTCACAGAGGTAGATAATATATTATTCCAAAACTCTCAATGTGTGCAATAAACTGAATTTTTTTTCTTGATTCTCTATGAACAAGGACATGCACCACTTAAACAAGACCAAAGAACAAGCACTAGACTAGCAATACAATGACCTTGTAGGGACCAAAATTCAAAGAAGCAAACTAAACTGACAATTGCATAGCACAAGGGGGATATAGGATAGCGGAAACACGACGAACAAATATTTTTGTAGGGTAGTATTCTCGAGTTTAGGACTGAACCAAATAACAGAGATAAGGGTGAACCTAACGGTGTACCTGAAGCTCTGATTACCACTTGATATGGACAAGGGTTTCCGATCTTCCGAAAGGTTTTGGATACGTTGATTTGGTCGGAGGCGACACACAAATCGATCCGGCTTTAGAACAGCATGTTCTAAACCCTGCAATCGCAGCACGATGTCTCCTCTTGTTATCAACCGTCCTAAAATGATTGACCTCACCGAGAAGGCTAATCTTTGCCTGCGAATCAAGAACATAAGCAAGAACAAAGAAGAAGGCAACACAATTGCAGATGTATTATGAATCTCACGAAGTTGGGGTCTCACAAACCGTGATGATGGCAAAACTATTATGAACAGAATAATCTAAGCAAAACCCAAACCCTAATGAAGAGGTGGTGGCTGTATATGAGGATCCTAGGGTAGTGCAAGACCCGCTGGACGCAGCCCTAAGTGGGCTCAACTCGATACATGGCGAAAAGACCGATTACGGTGTCGCAGCACTAGGACAGATTCTATACATCGACTTGTTTCGACGATTGCCGACGGCTCACGACGAATTTTGATATGGGACCAGTTGGGTTGGAAAGATCTTTTCGTTTTGTTTCCAGGCATATGTAGAACGTCCAAATCCGAGTCCGTATGTGTTCTGGGCGTCCATTTTAGTGCAGACTGGTCCTAGGCTCCGAAACAGACTTGAAGTCGATTTTGGATTGGGCTTCCACCTTGGCTTGGACGTCCTTGCTGGCCCATCACGCCTCTAATCACCTCCTCCGCTATATCATCATCATCTCCATGGTTCCTAACAATAATTAAATCATTAGGTAGCAATCTATTCTCAAAATCACATAAACAAAATATTAGAAACGAAGTCACCTGTAAATTCAGATGATGCACATGAGCTTTCATCTTAGTTGGAGGAGTGTTGCGTGTATCCATAGGTGTGATGTTCTCATTAAGAAATATCGATGGTGGAGACGGTGTCATGGTTACTATTTTTAGATGGTTCTGTTTGCAAGAATGGGTGTGGCATCGGGATGGTGAGTTTGCATTTGCTGTAGAGGTCTCGACTATTAATCAAGTCCAATATAGAGCTGTTCTTAAGAGATTGCAGGTGTTGAAGGAAGATGGTGAGTTTGCATTTTCTGTAGAGGTATTGAAGTCATTAGAGATTCATTGTTGGTACTCGGGCAGTGTTGGCGGCCAATAAAACACAAAATCGGCCACCAACTGGTCGAGAAATGCAAGGTAAAGACCAAAGTTTAATATATATTTGCTTAGACTAATAAAGTTCCACGAGTTTTGGTGAAATATGTGTTTGCAGGCATAAGAGACCTAAAATATGCAAAAACATGAAGAAACACCCCGTCGGCCGATCACGACTATTAAGCAACCATTTTCACCGGCCAACAAGGTCATTTTCAGGCAGAAACCAGCCGACAAGGTCATGACTGGCTGAAATCAGCCACCCGGCTGGTTAAACGGAGTCGTTTTCAGGATGATCTTCCAACCCGACCGGTTTTCCAAAAATATTTAACCATGATGGCATTTTCTCCTCCCAGATTAAGGATGATGACATATGACTAAGAAAGAGAAGGGCAAAAAGGAGGTTTAACCAGGAGAAGTCAAAGGCCAACACGGAGGGGGTTGGCACCCAGCCCGGCTACCGGTCGGCCTGGCTTGTCGCCCGGCCCCCCATGCCACCCAGCCCAGAGAGGCTACACAGGGTTTCTAGCCCACGAGGCCCAACACGCCTCCCAGCCTCAAAATGGAAATTTTGGCGCTAACCGACCGAACAACCGCCATCAAGACAAGATCTGAGCCGACCAAAATGAGTCAGTCGGGAACCGACACGATCCCACGGCCACCAGGCCTGGGATGCTGCTTGGCGGTGCATGCCGCCCGGCGCGCCGACTTTGGCAAACCGACCCTCCTTCACCTACAAATAACCCCCGAATCCATGCCACCTATAAATGGAGGGGGAATTCAGCACAAAGAGATAAAAGCAAGAAACACATCAAGGAGTCCATTTCCCACTACTTGTGCTACTTAGTACAGTAGGTTAGTTAGTCGGGAGTTAGAGTCTACTTGAGAGCATTGCTCAGGATTCCGGAATTGTCTTGGAGTCTTGGTATGAGCTCTCTTGTATCTTTTCACTTTTTGTAAGACTTATGCCTTATCAATATAAATATCTTTTCTTTTATATCTTATCAAGTATCTATCTTAGTTTAGTCAATTTTCCTTAAGTTACATTATTGGGGAAGAAATTTTGTTGCGTAGTTCACGGGTTTCCTGGCTAGTATTTAATTAAGTTTAGTTCTTTCCGAACTTAGACTTGATAATTTCCCAGCTATTCTTTTGCTAGGCCAATGGAAGAATATCTAGTGAAGGCATAGGCGTGGTGCCTAAGTTAACACTAGCTGGATTTGCATTCGTCCCCACAGGCTGTGTAGTAGGCGGCAGGTGGTGACAGCCTTGTCCACCCCTTTTGGTAATCCACCATGTTCGGGCCGTCTTAGTCAGGGTTGTCTAGCGTTAGCGTACCCACTAGTAGAGAGGCTAGTTACCGACGATATTAGTGAATGTTCTCGTGCCCTGTAGTGAGCTAATAGGTGAAAGACATGAGGCTACACAAAGAAATTGGTGTAAGCACTCGACCCGAGTAACTAGGAGTTTGATGCTTGATTTATATATACTTTGGAAAGATATATTTTTGGGAATTTTAGACTTAGACTCTTTGTCCTCCCGACTAGCTTAACCGATCATTTTTATTTATTTATCTTTATAATAGTGTGGATTTCTCCTATGTTGCTACCCCCATATTATTATTGAAGATCCTTACCCCCGTTATTTGTTAGTTGGTATAAACTCTTGCAATTATATCTTTGTTAAACCAAGATAATCTTACGCCTAGCTTCCCTATGGAAAATAAATAAGATACCTTGCAATACTCTCGGGTGAAATGCAACAATGGTGTTTGATGCGCTTGCGGATTAATTCATTTTATTCTTAATAACAAATGCCAACCGTTATTTCTAGCACCATACCAAGAATAATCATATTCTTGATGCGACATTAAGAAAATCCAACAGGCAGCTGGCATGAGAATTTGAATGTAAAGATGATATATTAAGAGTATTTTATGCCAAGTGTCGAGATTTGTTATAGCACTTTAAAATAGTGAGATTCAAGCATGTCCCGAGGGAACAAAATATGGAAGCAAATGATTTGGCACAAAAGGCATTGGGTTATCAATTGAACACCAATGGAGTCATTGTCGATATAGCCAATGTCGGTGAAGAAGACTGGAGATTCAAGATTGTTCAATATCTCAGGGATCCAACTCAACATACTCCTCGGAACATTTGATACATGGTGTTGGGGTATGTTTTATTAGAAGAAGAGCTTTATTATTGAACGAATGAAGAAGCCAATGTTGTTATGTGTGAAGTCCATGATGGCATCTTTGGTACACATCAGTCAACCCATAAGATGAGGTAGGTATTGAAGAGAACTAGGTACTATTGGCCTACTATGCTAGAAGATTGCCTCAAGTATTACAAGGGATGTCAAGATTGTTAGAAGTTTGGAGCAATACAGAGAGTACCGACATCAGCTATGAATCCAATCATTTAAGCCGCGACCGTTTAGAGGATGGGGTATGGATATGATTGGCCAAATTTATCCAGCATCAAGCAAGGGTCATAAATATATTTTGGTAGCTACATGTTACAACTGGTGATGTGATCAACTTTTGGAAGGAACATCTTATATATAGGTTTGGGGTGCCGTAGACTATTACAACTGACCAAGGTTATGTCTTTACTTCGGAAGAGTTTCAAAACTTTGTTGATAGTATGGGTATTAAATTGTTGAATTCATTGCCTTATTATGCCCAAGCCAATGGTCAAGCCGAAGCGTCCAACAAGAGTTTGATAAAGTTGATTAAAAGAAAGATAGATGAACAGCCAAAGAGGTGGCATACGATGTTGGCTGAATCACTGTGGGCATATAGGATGGCTTGTCATGGGTGGATAAAGGTGCCACCCTATCAGTTAGTATATGGGCATGAAACAGTTTTGCCTTGGGAAATGAATCTGGGGTCCAGAAGAACAGAGATGCAAAATCAGTTGTCAGCCGATGATTACAGGCATGTTATGTTTGATGAGCTAGAAGATGTCCTGCCGTATCGGATGAGGGCCTTAGAAAGAATTAAGGAAAATATAGCTTGAGTGTCTAGGTTTTACAATAAAAAGGTGGTGCCCAAAAGTTTTTCAGAAGGAGATCTTGTCTGGAAGTTAATTATGCCCATCGGCTCAAGAGATAACCGATTTGGAAAATGGTCGCCAACATGGGAAGGGCCGTTCAAAGTGAGCTGATGTGCACTGGGCAATGCATATTTTCTACAAGAATTGGATGGAGAAGAATTTGGGAGGGCGATTAGTGGCAAGTATTTGAAGAAATATCATCCAAGTGTTTGGGTTGACTCGTAACATTGAGTGTTTGATCATGACCAATATAAACAGTATTGTCCTTGGCATAAAAAAGAAATGGAACCAAAAAGAGACATTTCATAGCTGATGAGTTATCATCATCTTTAGATGGTCAATATCATGGATATTGCCCTTAGTTCCAAAAATATTACAAAACAAGACATTGTGTTTCACATTCTTTACAGGTCAAGCTATTTACATATACTCTTGGGGGCAATAGAAGTCGATCAAATCAATTGCGTGAAAGCAGAGTCGATCGACTTCTATGATGATAAGCGCGTCTTCCTCTATCGACCTGGGAGTGTTGGAGGCTATTTCCATAGATCGATGGCTTGCTCGTAGGTCGATGTGATGACAGTCTCTTGTGCTAGAATTTCCTCAGGTACTCTCGCAAGGGCTGCTTCTACATTGGCTATTTCTTTGTTTTTTTTGTTTCCAATGCAGCTTGGATTTCCTTGTGTTCCTTTTGCAAGCCCTCCAGCTTTGTCTCAAGATCAGCCAACTTTGGAACCAAAGAAACATACTTACTTTGCTCTTTGGCTACCTTTTCATCGGCCGCTTCTACTTCTTCTCTATGTCGACCGTTGTTCACTGGGAGCTGGAGCTTCAAGCACTTGAAGATGGTGGAACCCGATGTAAGCTACGGAGTGCAGCATTGAGACAAGGCAAGAGGTAGAATGTCTTTGATTTCTAGATAGCGCTGCCTAATGGGAGTAACGTCTAGTACTAGTCGTTCGATGGGGATACCATCGAGTCATTGACGGATCTGTAGAAGAGTAGCTCTGCCTTCTGGAGGCAGATAAAGCAAAGTTGTGCGCCAAGAAATTTGAGCCTAAAGGCAAGTGTGTCAGAGAAAGTAACAATAAATGGATAAGTCAATTTGAAAGTGGGTGCTTGTACCACTGATTCTGGAGGAGTAGTGGATTCTGAGGCATCGACGGAAAAGGTGTTGATAGGAATGGAAGCCTAGATAGCCGATGGCAAGGATGCCTGAAGATATTAAGTGTTAGAAAGTTTGAGACATGATGGTGAAATTAATTAAAGATAGAACCTATGGGTCCACCCAAGGGATCATAGCCAAAGTCGATGAGGTCGCAGTTGTGGAGATAATTTCCACTTCCGATTTCTTAGAATTGATAGTATCGACATTCTCAGAGTCGATAGAGGCAGTGTGCACCGAGAAATATGATAGAGTGGCACTAATGGATCGACTCCTAGAACTCGGTGTCGAGACTTAATCTCGGCAATAGACATAGGGTAGTTCATCTATGTGGATTTATAGGTAGGACAGGGGTATGCACGAGATCGAGAGACGATGGTAACACAAGACGCCGATTTATACAGGTTCGGGCCTCCCGAAGGATAATAACCCTACGTCCTGTGTTCTGTGGTATTTGTATTGATATGTCTGGATCTAAAGATCTAGACGAGGAGGGTACACCTAGACGATGATGTCTAGTTGTGTCTATTCTATGTCCCGTTGTGGGATCTATCTAATTAAGCTTGTCTATTCCTTGTCTAGTAGAACTTGTCCCTTGAAGAGGACCCCTGCCCCTCCATATATATCCGGGGGGACAGGGTTACATGACGGAGTCCTAGTCAGTCTACTATACATATCCAAGTAGTAGTCTATTTTGATTTCCTTCTCTATGAGGTACCCCGATGGTATGTATCATCGACAAGCCCCCGAGAGTCTTGCAAGCTGGATGATAATCTTCAGTAGCTTCCCGACTGGTTCGTGCCATATATAATGCTTTAGCTTTATATCAGCGAGCTTGTAAGAATCTCAAAGATCTAAAAATGTCCTCGAGAAATCAACTGGTGCACCGAGTAGGTGCACCTAATTAGGTGTAGCCCCTGACTCTTGTATCATTTGGAAACTGCAAATAATGCAAGAGTCCAAAACAAGAATAGTCGTGTTGGGTCTCTTTAAGGAGAAATCACTCAACTTCATCAAATTTGAGTGATAAATAACATAGTAGAATGACATCAATCATTACCGAGTGATAAATGACTTAGTCGAGTGACTTCAATCACCGCTGAGTGGTAGATGACTCAAACCAATGACTTCAAACATTGCCGAGTGCTATATGATATACTCGAGCGACATCAATCACATCGATAGTTTTTGGCTGAGTGGCCTATGAGTGATTTATGAATCAAACAGGTGACTTCAATCACAACCGAATAATTATGTTCTAAATGGGTGACTTCAATCACAACCGAATGAACTAGGCTTTATGACATCAATCATAGCCAAGTACTAAGTTACCATGACTTCAATCATTATTAAGTAACCTTTCCTTAAGAATTGTAGTCACTCATATCTTTGAGCTTTATTTTCACTATTATAGACTGACTTCAATCAGCCGAGTGATGCTCAATATTTCACGTATATGACCATCAAGTCATAGTGTCATGATCATTAAATCATGCTTTAAATGATTATGGCATCAACCACTTTATGATAATGCACTTCTCATCAAAGAAGCACATTTGATAGAGTGACCATGAAGCCACTGTTATAAGATCATCAAATCATATATTTATATATTATGGCATCAACCATAAAGTGCCTCTCTTCAATGAAGCCCCCAAGACAATCGCTATTATGAGTGTCGGTCGCGCTCAACTCAGAATATCATGTCTGAGTGGCAGTGGTACTTAACTCATCACGATAAGGTCGAGTGAAGAAGACAATCAAGGTTGTTGTAGCTGCCGACCGCTGGTGAAGTAGGAATCACTCAAAGTTGTGATGACCGGGTGAAGCCGACAGTCTGACATGTGGTTGATCGATGGTGGCAGTCGGAGCTGGTGTAGCCGATCGATGAAAGCGGTCAGAGCTGCAAACCGACCGTTGTAGGTGATCAGAGCTGTAGGCCGACCGATGGAGGTAGTTGGAACTGGCACGGTTGACCGACGAAGGTGGTCGGAGTTGTAGGCCGACTGATGGAGGCAGTCAGAACAGGCATGGTCGACCGACGAAGGTGGTCGGAGCTATAAATCAATCGATAAAGGCGAGGAATTCACTCTATGCTGAGTGGTGTATCCGCCTATCCATCAAAATGTTCCTGACAATAAAGGAAATTAGGATAATTAGTTATAATTAATATTGTTTGCTTGGAAACTTATTTTTATAAGCCAAACAAATCAGTCGACTGAAAAGTCAAGTGTGTATCCATTTTTCTCCTGTAGGAAGACCGACTGGCGCATAGCAGCGTATTCGTGCATTAGCGACCGGATCAATCTATCATACGATACTTAGGACAAATATAACGAGCTCGGAGCTCGGTCTGCCACAACAATATCGGTCATAATTTACTCTTGCATAGCAATCAGAACCAATTGACATATGACCTCTCGCAACTTTGGCTCTGGGTTTAGTGTAGTGGCAGTCTGTCGTGTAGCAAAAAAGTTTTATGACTTAGTCGCTAGTCAGTGTATGTTGGTCATTACTACGCACCCACTTATATACCGCAAGAGGACGGTGTACAGTTGTAGCACTTTTTCCCTTAGAGTATTCCAAGGTATTATCAAACCACTGAGACCTTAGGGATAATTAAACAAAGTTAACAGTAAAAGATCTAATCAAGGCTACTGTCAAGTTCAAGTTGTATGAAAGGGAGACTGGCCAGCGCAAAGGTGCACCAGACAGCAATTCTGTCGTTGTGCCGATCGGCGCAGGGTTGAGCCAATCGGCACTATTGCGGATCTAAGTTCTTGGGCCGATCGGCAGTGTTGCGGATCTAAGTCGTTGAGCCGATCAGTACACCAACGAAGTTGAACTAGAGTGCAAGTAAAAGCCATAGCTAAAACCAAAGCTAAAACTAAAACTATTCAGTGAGTAGCCAGATATCTACTAGTGAGATCATAACCAGATAGTCTAATTAAATGAAAACCTATAATGAATAAGACCACCCTGCTTTTCAAGCGGCTCCCGATTTATCACTCCCAAGAGGAAACACTTAATCACGCGAGTATCTTACCCTACTCAACTATCCAATAGTGTTGCACAGGTTTAGTGCTGTCATCGCTAAACCACACTACCGGCATCATCAAGCAACCATAATAAATACAATGTCTGAAAACTATCCTAATCACCACGATTAAGATAATATCAACTTACTTAGCCTAGAACTAAGCAATAGGAATAAGCACATGCATGATTATAGAATCAAGATAGACAAATCACCAAAACCATCATCAACATATTCAATCATCCTTGAGATACATAGAGTAAGATTCATCACCGTCGAGATGGCCAACCTTGACGGATCAACTCTTACACCAATGGTTCTTGAAACTCAACTAGAGATCTATTCTAACGGGGCAAGCCCCGGTGGCTCTAACTCATGAATCTGTTGTCCCTCTGTTGCCTCCTCCTCGGGGGTACTGATCACGGCTAGGGGTTACAAGTATATATAGGGGTTCTACTCGTGAAGGACTCGGTTTCTAGCAAATAAGTCAGTTGCGCCGATCGGCGTAGGATTGCGCCAATCGGCGCAAGCCGTGTTCTCTCTGGTTTCTGCTACAAGTCGGTTCCTCTGTCTTTCACAGCTGCCATGTGGGCCTTTTCCTTCGAGATAAAGTCTTGTACCACACGTCGAGATCTTGAAGTTCCATAAATCTTCTATGCAAATATCTTCAAGTGTCTTGCACGGATCAACTTCCATAAACATCAGATAAACTTCCATCGGAATGGGCCTTGGTCACTTCTGTGGGCCAAAATACCTTTGCACCAATCGGCTCATGGGCTACGGCGATTGGCGCACTGGGCTTCTTCAGTGCTTTTCATCGGTTCTGGACTCCTGTCTTGTCTAGCATCACTTTAACAACCAATTTTACCTGTTTCTGCAATAAAGCTCCAAAACAACGCATACACCAATATATAGGTAATATCATAGGTAAATGGCCTAAATTAGTATCAATTATACTCTATTTGTGGTGATATTCACATATAATAGGAGCACTTAGGAAGTGCCTACAGCGTAAGACCAAAAAATAAGACCAAATTACGAATAAAATGCAATATATCGGTCGAAGCAGAAGCCAAAAAAGGTGAAACTAGAACAGATGATTTGAGTCATATGGTGTCAGGGCTGATGCACTACTAAAAGGTCACCGACCGACATGTGTACTACTAGATTCACAAAAAAAGTGGGAGAACACGTGTATAGATACACAAATAGCCCCCTGGCTCGATTGTTTAATGCGAAGAATTAAAGAACTGAGGCAATATAAAGATGATTAAAGCCATAAATAAGAGCACTGATTTAAAAGCCCGACTTTACTCATAAAAAATCTACGCCCTTCTTCTTAGAAAACAGAGATAAAAAATCATAGGGAAAAATAATGAAGGACATGAGCCCAAAATCTCAAAAAATAAATTGAGAAAGCATAAAGTTCCTTAGCCCTGCTATTCAGCAAGTTGAAGATGAGCCCCCGAGCGTGCTGATGTTGTCGGCGAGTGGTCGAATGTTGAAGTCGAGCCATCATGTCGCCAGATCATCGAAGCTTGGAGTGGTTGAACGAGACACCGAATCATTGAAGGTGTGGCCGAGTGGTCGAGTGACCGAAGTGCCATGTCATTGCAGGCGTCATCGAGTAGCCGAGTGGATGAAAACCCAATGCGTCAAGTAATTGGCGGCGTTGCTGAGTAGCTGAGTAGCCATCGAGTCATAGTGTTCAGCGATGTCACCGAGTGACCAAGTCGAGGCGATGTCGCCGAATAACCGAGTTGAGGCGATGTCGCCGAGTGACCGAGTCAAGGCAATATCGCCGAGTGACCGAGTCGCGGTGATTGCCAATGCGCTGAGTCGTCGAAGACGTCTTCGAGCGGCCGAGTGGCCAGGTGAAGGCAGAGTAGCCCCTTGGCATGTACATGTGGCCGTGAGCAGTGGAACCGTTGAGTCGCGGTGATGTCGCTGAGTCGTTGAAATCCACCAAAGTATCGAGTTGTCGAAAGCATCGTCATAATGGATGATGTCGCCGAATAGCGGTCGTCCTCGTTGAAGGTGTCGTCTTGATGAAGACGTGATGATTTGTGTGATGACACGATGGTTCAACATCGGTCTGCTTGTGATTAGATCTTGAAGAATAAATCTTTCAAAAACGTGACGACTTCAACGCCGGTTTGCTCGCGATGAAATCTTAAAGTAGTAGATTGAAACCACCGATCTCAATGAGCCGACCGTCGCGCTTCCCCTACCTGGCATGCCAACTGTCGAGAGTTAATCTCAGCATTAGACATAGTGTAACACCCTATTTTTTTCAAATCCTAAAAATGCCAACTATTAGCATTTAGAAGTCTAATCAAATAACTTAGAACAAATTTTTTTTATAATTAAATCAATTGTTGCATTTGCATAGCATGGCATGTTCATATAGGTTTTGTTTGCATCTTGCATTTAATTAATTAATTAATTAATTGCTAGAATTAATAGAATAGAATTTTAGAAAAGAAAGGATTTAGAAAAGAAATTAGAGAAGGAAAGAATTGAGAAAGAAAACAAAACTAGACCGCATCCCCCAATTCAGCCACCTCCTCCTTTCGGCCCAGCCGGCCAAGCCACCTCCCCCTCCCTTCTCTTCCCCCCCCCCCCCCCCGCACGGCCCAGCTTCTCCCGGCCGGCCCAACGCGCGCGCGGCCCGCTCCTCTCGCATGCTCTCAATCTCTCGCTGGCACATGGGCCCTACCTGTCATCCCCTCCTCCGCCTCTCTCTCCCGTCGCCGGAAACCGACGCCGCCACCGCCGTCGATCTCCCTCCCCCGACCTCCCCGGCTCCTGTAACCGAAGCCCAACGCACGCGACCCCCCTCCGCTTCCTCTCCCCCACTCACCGTGCCTTAATCACGCACTGGCGTGCGTTACCGATCCCAAACGGCCGCCGCCGGCCATTGATAGCCGGAGACCTCGCGCCGGCTCGATACCGACCCCCTCCGCGCCTATAAAACCCCCCTCCACACCGTCCTGCCCCGCCGCCTCTTTCCCACTCTCTCCAGCTCGCTCGCGATCACCGGAGCCACCCCCCGCCGAGCTCCGACCACCGCCGCCACCGAGCCATGCCGCCGACCCCCTCCCGGCCTTCCCCGCACCCGCGCGACCTGCCGGTGAGACTCCACTCCCTCCCCTCTCTCTCCCGGGACCCTCGCGGCGAGGAATGGCTGTCGGAGCGTCGTTCTGGCCAACCTTCGGCGAAGCCCCGCCGCGCGCCGCCACGTAAACGGCTGCCCGCGACGACCTTCCCCGCCCTTTATTTCTGGCCGTTGGATCTTGATCCAACCGTCCGGATTATATACCCCTTCGGGGTATGTAATCGGTCCACCGTGGACCCATGGACCCTTCGGTCAACGCCAGTCCATAGAGCCATAGACCCGGTCCACGAATTTCCTGTTTAAAATTAATTCAATAATACCTGGATAATGCTAGCACTTTTGCATTTAGGCCCTTGTGCTTAGTTTAAATTAGAATTATGCCCCTGTTTTTGTGCAGAACCATTATAAAATTGGTTTTAAGCCCCTGAACTTTATAATAATTATTTTTAGCACTGAATTTTTGCCTTGTAAATTGTAAAAAAAACCCTTGGAATTGTTTTAAAATTATATTTTTATCCAGTCTTTTTATACTTTAATCTTTATTAATTGCATAAATATTATTTAGCCCTAGAAATTTATAGAAGCATCCCTGTACTTGAATTTAATTATATTTTGGCCCTATCTTTTTACACTTAGACCCCTGCACTTATTATTAATTATGTTTAAGTCCTAAAATTTTGCAAAAACAACCTTATACTTTTTAGTAATTATTTTTCAGTCCTAATAATTTACACTTTAGTCCCTATAACTTTATAAAATTACAAATAGGTCCTTAAAAGCCCCTGTTTTTACCCTTTTGCCCCTAAAACTTCAAACTAGCATAACTTTTTACTCATAACACTAAATTAGGTGATTCTTGCGCCAAAATTCTCGTAGGAGCATGAACTTTGCATTCATTGCATCTACATATTGTTTTTTTCTCTGTTGCATAATTATGTATTGATTTTTGTATGTTCTGCTTGTGTTGGTTATTTATTACGTAAAGGCGAACATACACAAGGACCGCCCTACGAGGACTTTCAAGAGCAGGAATTCGAAGGGTTAGAGCAGCCTTCTGCGCAGGACGAAGGCAAGTGTCCTTGATGCATATTGCACCTATTGAAATGTTACTATAGAATTGCATGCTTGTGTCAATTTATTGGGAACCTATTGTTAGGGTCTTCCTTAGTAATTGTTTTTACCCTGCTCCTTGTCGCCTTGAACCAATGGGGAATTGTGGGTAGAAAATGCTTAAGATGGCTTATGGGATGTGGGTTAATATTAATTTTGATTAATGAACAATGTCACGTGGGAAATGTTTGGAAAATCTTTTAGTAACATGGCTTAGGGATCTATACGAGCCGGGTGGAAAGGATGTGGTGCAGTGGGCACATGCTTGTGGTGGTAGGCTTGTTGTAGATCCTAGGAACCGGTTCTTGGAGTGACAACCCAGGAAAACAGTACCAACACAAGACCGACATGGGTAAGGCTTGGCCTAGTAATTAGGTGTTCTCCCAGTGTCAGTGCAGCATTTGGTGGAGCGGGGAATGGAAGTCGAGAGGACTGTCCTTGTATCCGAATGGCTCAAGAGGGGGCTCCTGGGGTGATGAGCTGCTTGTTGAAGGGCTATCACTTATGGACGGGAGTGGAACCTTAGTGGCTAGCATGTACTGGGAGACCCTTTGGAAAAGCCTCGTAGTGAAACCCTGCCACACACCAAAGGAAGTGTGTAATGTGGGTCGCGTCCACGGGCACCAAGGGAATCACGACTTGTGGGTAAAGTGGTACAAACTCTGCAGAGTATCAAACTATCATGATAGCCATGCTCACGGTTAAGAGCGGCCTGGAATCCTCACAAGATTTGTTGGGGATGGGTTGCTATGGTTGGAAAGGTGGGATGGATTGAGACTTGGTTAGTATAGCACCTTGTGGAAATCATGGTTGGGATGACCCCACGTAGAAATAAGATGTTTAGGTTAATTAAAAGCTCATGCAACCCACTCTATAAAGCCTTCTCTTGACCATAGCCCCATTTCATCTTTTCCCCCACTTGCTGAGTACGACATGTACTCACCCTTGCTATACCCCGTTGATATTCAGCCCAAGGAGAAGACTGGAGCCAATACGAAGATGAAGGAAGTGAGTACTAGGTGATGATCCTCCAATCGATGCCTGTGGAGTTTGGGACATCTATACTAGCTACTTTCCGCTGCATTGATGTACTTTTCTTCTAGACCCATGAGTCATTTTGTAATAAAGATACGATGTAATAATTAAAAGGATATGGATAATTATTCTGTTTACCACTGATGATGTACCGTATGCGTGTGTAACTTGATCCTGGGCACACGTATGGCTGCACTCATTTTGCTTCTTAAATTGGGTGTTACACATAGGGTAGTTCATCTATGTGGATTTATAGGTATGACAGGGGTATGCACGAGATCGAGAGACGATGGTAACACAAGATGCCGATTTATACAGGTTCGGGCCTCCCGAAGGATAATAACCCTACGTCCTATGTTCTGTGGTATTTGTAGACGAGGAGGGTACACCTAGACGATGATGTCTAGTTGTGTCTATTCTATGTCCCGTTGTGGGATCTATCTAATTCAGCTTGTCTATTCCTTGTCTAGTAGAACTTGTCCCTTGAAGAGGACCCCTGCCCCTCCTTATATATCCGGGGGGACAGGGTTACATGGCGGAGTCCTAGTCGGTCTACTATACATATCCAAGTAGCAGTCTATTTTGCTTTCCTTCTCTGTGTGGTACCCCAATGGTATGTATCATCGACACTCGGTAATATTTCCTAAGTGAAACCAAAAGGATAAGCTTCAGCGTGCAGGAAAAGAACAACTCAAGGTAATGGAGTGTTTTTACAGTAGCTAGTGAAGAAGAATGTTGTTCTATTGGCTCGGGTAGGTTTGCTGGATCTTCTATCGATAGTGCAATACCCAGAACCGATGAAGCCATTGTCGATAGAGTAGCAGAAGTTGATAAAAGTTCCTGAAAAAAGATTAATTATGAAACTCGATGAGTGTATAAATTAAGTTGATATCAAATGAAAGAGGCTTACTGTGTCCTCAATGCTGATGAAATGGTTGGTCAGCTGATTGCAGAAAATATGTTTTTCCACTCTTTCCACCAGGACTTGAACAAGACAGAGATAGAGGGAAGCAGTTGAATATCAGCTGGGTTGCCCATTGGGATTTCTGAGGCCATGTCATAGATCTTCTTGTATTCAAGAGGGAGCTTGAGTGCTTGTCTAGCCCAGAGCTAACCAATAAAAAAAAGAACCAGCAGGAAGCCGACCGAAGCCATGTTGACAGGAAATCACTGCCGAGTTGTAAAACACGTATGAACGAGTTCTGAGCTGTACACCATGAAAGTCGATGGGCAAGATGCTAGGTCTGATGCATGATTCGAAGATGAGAGTTGATTCCCTGTCTTGTAGAGGATTGTCCGGGCGAAATATGGAAGGGTTCTCAAACTCCAAATTTTCATAAGGGAACCATATTTGTTTGTCTGCTTGGATGCCATTGTAGAAGAGGGTAAAGTAAATGTTGAAGTTTTCTCTAGACATCCGGCATCTGGCAGTTACCTTGGCAGCCTCGCCCAGTGATGTGCAACAACATGTAGGGATTTCTTCACCTTTTGTCACATCTGTCGATGGGAATGAGTTTTCTGAGAAGGGAGCCAACTCCATGGCCTGAGTATAGTAGACATTGAGCCACAGCTGTATGAACCACCATGGGCACCCTGCTAAAATGGTTTGATTGGTTTGTAGGCTGATGGCAGTGCAGTGTATGAGCTGGTATACAAAACCTAAGAGAAATTTGCCCAGGGGGAATTTGCTGCCATTAGCCAAGATGTCTGCTAGGCCCAGGAAGTTAGTGGTAGGCATGCAGGATGAGCCGCATAAAATGAAATGCTCAACCCAGAGGTTTGAAAATACGTATAGTTCTTAGTTGGAGACTAATCTGGTCTTCTGATGGGTCGTGATATATTTGGGCCAGTTTGTTTGATCCTTTAGTGTCAAACTTGCGCTGCTTATGGCTATTTTGGATGCGGAAGGGATCATAGTACTGGTCGACATTAAGACCAGTGAGCATCATCACATCCATAAGAGAGGGTGCCATAGGACATTGATTGAATAGAAAGGCATTCAGAGCATCAGACAAAAAATAAGAGGGTGTCGCCAGTATCGGTTCATTTTTGGCCATATCCATCAGCGAGAGTGACAGGGCTGTGTCGATTTGGGCATCTAGAACAGTGGTAGCGCGTGCAGTGGTAACCCTGTGGTACCAATTTCTCCAGCTAGGATTGATGATAGCCATGATCTAAAGACGGTTTTCCAGGGTTCGAGGGGGGGGTGGCCAGAGTGGATTTGAGAGAAATCCAATTGGTTTCACGGTTGATAAGCTCCATGGGGTCAAAAATCATTGCAAGGGCCTAGATAAAAATGGTTTTGATCAACATTGGAGGGGATGCAAATCTAGTTCTGGAGTTCCTAGCATAAGCAAAAATATAAAACTATTATCAGGAGGGGTGACTAGATGATCATGACTTATGGTTAGTTTATTGCTAGTTCATATAAAGGTGAAGATGCTATGAATGCTACAATGATGAAGAACATAACAGATTGGATCTAAGAAAAGACGTAAAAGTGAAGGAAAGTGGAAAAGGATTACCTCAGGTATGCTCTCTAGGGTCGCCATCATCGGGATTCGAGCTTGTTAGTGTTTGTCGGTTCTTGAAGTTAGAAATGGTCCGTGAGGAGTAGAGCACCGGCAGAGCAGGAGAGAGAAGAAGGTCAAGGCTAGAGCTCGGGTGAAAATGAAAGGAGGAGGTAGATGCATTTATAAGGATGGGGCGCCAGTAGGTTGGGGTAAAGGCGCGTGGTAAACAAGGAGATAAAATCTGGTGCATGAAGGATTTTGTACCCCAGACTCAGGGGCATGTGTTAATACCAGAATTTGGGCCAGTGCCAGTGTTCAGAGGAGTCAAGTTGAAATCGGGCAAGATCAGCAAAGCTCAATGACCAAAGGGAATAAAGTGGACCTGATAGGGTTATTTTTATCTCTTTCTGTTTTAGTTTGAAGTTTGTTTAGAAATAAATCTAGTCGGTTTGTTTGAGAGTCTTGACCGAGTTGGGTCAGAACCCCTTGCACGAGGCTATAAATATGTAATAGGGTCTGTACAAAAAAGATTAACACTTTCGTTCAATACAACTCGGCGCATCACCAAAACCTTTCTCGATGAAATCCTCGTCTCGCATGGGTTGCATCGACTATGATCTTGGTGAGACACTTGGATTAGTCACCTTCAGTAATTCTATCAACCTTAACTAGTACTTTCTCATTGATTTGATACTCTAGTTGTTATCTTTAGAATTGTTAGTTATCCGGTAATTAGATCTTAATTACGCTTGTTTTACCGGCTTCAAGCTGCACTACTGTCTCGGTTAGTTCCGATCTATTGTGGTTTTTAGAAGGTTTTATGAGCATGGTTTATATCCATTATTCGACTCACTCTATCAATTTTATCTATAATTGAGTTAAATCTATCTTTATTCGTCATATTTGGGCACTCTCTCAATTAAATTTGATTTGCTTGAATTAGTAAGGCTGCATCGATTTTGATCTCTTATGTGAGACCTAGGTGTCTCTTTTCACTTAACCAGCTTGTTAAGCACTAATTGGAGCAAAGCTGAAGCATAAAATAATAGAGTTCAATTAAATTTGAATTTATCTTTAAAGATCAAATGAAACCCTACAACCTAAATTAAGAAGAAAACTAAAAATCTTCTATAAGACCTATGCCAAATAATTACATCATCAGTATGGGAGTAATAAAATAGAATTTAGAAATTAATTAAGCATTTTACCATATTTGGAAATACCTCAAATAATTAATTTAAACTTAAAAACCTTTCTAATTCAAATAATTAATTGAAAATAATTATAATTTGGAAAATGGCTTTCACCAAAGTGTTCAGAACATCCTGGATCACACGTGCACCAAGTTTGGTAATTTTTGGAAGTCTTTAGCTATTTTTTCGATTTAAGTCAAAAGAGGGACTGATTTGCAATATCACAAAAGGTCTATGTCGTAGTGCAAAACCTTCTCTATTCTTCCTCCACTGGCGCAGCAGGAGAAGAGCTCCCTCTGACATGCACGCCACCATCCCGCCTCGGGACCCCCGCGCTACAGCACCATTGACCCCCCCTGTACACCCTGTTCTGTCCCATACATCACCTCTGCCGCGAGCGCCGCCCAACGGCCCACCCTTCCTGCCCCTGCACGCCAGCCATGGTGAACGCAAGACTTAAATTCCCGCCCCCCTTGCCGCTCTCAGTCCCCAACAACCGCACTCCATCTCTACCCTATGCTCTCTACTCTCTCTTTTCTCTTTCCCCATCCACCATTCCGCCATTACAGAGCACAAGCTCAACCTTCCTGTACTGCCACTCCACTGCCTCCCCGTGCGAGCAAAAACCGCTAACACCTGTGGCTAACGCCTCTCTGTCTCTCTACGCCGTCACTTAGCCAAAACCCAGCTCACGGTGTTTGAATCTGAGCAAAATAGAGATAAACTCCTCCGCCGACCGCCATTGATGTCATTGCAAAATTCCTCACCTGCGGTGAGCCTCATCCCCTTCTTCCTCTTCGCGTGTGTGCACAACCCTGTTGGCACTTCCCAAGTGCCCCTTTTATATGTGAATATCACCCCAAATAGAGTATAATTGATACTAATTTAGGCCATTTAACTATGATATTACCTATATATTTGTATATGCGTTGTTTTGGAGCTTTATTGCAGAAACAGGTAAAATTGGCTATTAAAGTGATGCTAGACAAGACAGGTGTCCAGAACCGACGAAGAGCACTGAAGAAGCCCAGTGCGCCGATCGGCGCAACCCATGAGCCGATCAGCGCAAGGGTATTTTGGCCCACAAAAGTGACCGAGGCCCATTCCGATGGATGTTTATCTGATGTTTATGGAAGTCTATCTGTGCAAGACACTTAAAGATATTTGCTTAGAAGATTTATGGAACTTCAAGATCTCAACGTGTGGTACAAGATTTTATCTCGAAGGAAAAGGCCCACATGACGGCTGTGGAAGACAGAGGAACTGACTCGAAGCAGAAACTAGAGAGAACACAGCTTGCGCCGATTGGCGCAATCCTACACCCGAGGAGGAGGCAACAGAGGGACAACAGATTCGTGAGTTAGAGCCACCGGGGCTTGCCCCGTTAGAATAGATCTCTAGTTGAGTTTCGAGAACCATTGGTGTAAGAGTTGATCTCTCAAGGTAGGCCATCTCAATGGTGATGAATCTTACTCTATGTATCTCAAGGATGATTGAATATGTTGATGATGGTTTTGGTGATTTGTCTATCTTGATTCTATAATCATGCATGTGCTTATTCTCATTGCTTAGTTCTAGGCTAAGTAAGTTGATATTATCTTAATCATGGTGATTAGGATAGTATTCAGACATTGTATTGATTATGGTTGTTTGATGATGCCGGTAGTGTGGTTTAGCGATGACAACACTAAACCTGTGCAGCACTATTGGATAGTTGCATAGGGTAAGATACTCGCGTGATTATGGGTTTCCTCTCGGCAGTGTTAAATCGGGAGCCGCTCGGAAAGCAGGGTGGTCTTATTCATTATAGGTTTTTGTTGATACATGTAATTATCCATTATGATGCTGTTTAATTAGACTATCTGGTTACGATCTCACTAGTAGATATCTGGCTACTCACCGAATAGTTTTAGCTTTGGCTTTGACTTGCACTCTAGTTCAACTTCGCTGGTGAACCGATCGGCTCAACGCCTGCGTCGATTGGCTCAACAACTTAGATCTGCAATAGCATCGATCGGCTCAACACCTGCGCCGATCGGGTCAACAACTTAGATCCGCAACAGTGCCGATTGGCTCAACCCTGCGCCAATCGGCGCAACAACAGAATTGTTGTCTGGCGCACCTTTGCGCTGGCCAGTCTCCCCTTCATACAACCTGAACTTGACAGTAGACTTGATTAGATCTTTTACTGTTAACTTTGTTTAATTATCCCTACGGTCTTAGTGGTTCGATAATACCTTGGAATACTCTAAGGGAAAAAGTGCTACAACTATACACCATCCTCTTGCGGTATATAACTAGGTGCATAGTAACGACCAACAAACCCACGGCCAATCATGCCTGACCTTATTTCCGTTTGTTTTCATGCGTGAGGTCGCCGGCATTTCATGTTTCCCCGGCCACTCTCCCCTGGGCCGCCCTGCTATGCCGCCTCGCCGACGAGCTCCACCTACCGGCCTCCCTCGGTGCCTAGGAACTAGATTTCGGTCATCTGCACGCCCCCGTAAAGCTGTAGGAGCAAGTCACACAGGGTTTGCTGCTCAGAGCCATCAACACGACCCTGTCAAAGTTGTGTTTCCATCACCTCTCGTCACCAACAACCCTCCGGTGAGCTTCCGACCTCACAAACCCCACCAACCCCTTCGCCTCGTCGAGCTTGTCATTTGACCACCCCCATGATGCGCCCCAGCGACGAGCCCTCCGACCGAGCATCGTCTTGCTCTGGCGATGTCCACTGGCATGCTTGCCTGGTAGCTCTCGTGACCCGCATGGCATCGACGTGTCTCCCACATGTAGATGATGCAGCGCTGACCTGTTATTAGTTAATCCCCGAAATTTAACAGAAAACCTAGAAAATGCTAATAAAATTACAAAAATCAAAGTAAATGAACCACAAATCTAGTGAGGGCCAAATAAACTTTGTTAGGTTCCCCTTGAAGTGTTGCCTCTCTACATGTATTTTTACTGATTTATTCTATTGGCAAAACAGTTATTAATTCACCAGAAATTCTAGGAACATAATTAAATCATGATTTTTGGCATGCTTAGTAAACAAAATTAGCTATCACCATAAATTTTGGTTTGGTAAAATATGAAATATTTTATGCTCTGGAAATTATTTAGTACTTTTCCTTACAAAAATGCTAGTAAATAATCTATAAATCTTTTGCCCATGAAACTTGGTGAAATTATTTCTCACATGTGTCTCTATTCATAGTAGATCACCCATGTCCAGGACCTTATATTTTCTTTGTCAAATTATTTTAACACACAACTTTGAATCAAGACCTTAATTAAATACTTAATGGGAATCAATGAACAAAAATATAATAACAACTTCACTTATATGAAGCATATGCCTTCAAGAACATATTTGTGGGCCATATGTACCCGGGATACTTAACCACTCGGCTAATTGGCCGAGTGGGCCGGGGGCTCGGATATGGTGTATTCGGCCCAGAAGATATTTATTGAGGTACTTGTTTGAGTAGGCGGCAAGTTAGGTTAGCAGATATGTTAGATAGAAACTCGCTGCTACACGGACTTCGGACAGCTATCTCACTCGGCGTCCAAAGGATAAGCGTCTCTGGCAACTCGGCGCTAGTTAAAAATCATGTAACGAAAGAGTGGTGTTGTTCCCACGAAAGCATGACAGCCTACTGCACCAAAGTTCGGAAGCTCGAAGACAAGTTTGATAGCATTGAGTATAAACACGTCCTGCGCAAGTATAACGAAGAGGCGGACGAGCTGGGCAAAATTGGGTCTAGTAGATCTAAAATACCTGGGCAAAATTGGGTCTAGCAGATCTAAAATACCTGACGGAGTATTCCTTGATGATCTGCGTAAGCCATCTGTACTAACCCAGCAAACTATGGAGTAGTCGGCACTAAAGGCGGGGGTAGCACCGTATGTAGCTATCATTGAGGTAGATTGGCGCACTCCCTTCATTGAGTATCTGGATCGTGATACCCCCTCCAGACACTAAAGGCGGGGTAGTCTGTTGATCTTGATTGGCGCACTCCCTTCATTGAGTATCTGGATAGTGATACACTACCGACCGACAAAGACGAAGCCCTCCAGATTAGTCGCAAGTCGCGTTCATATCATATAGTTGACCATCACCTGTACAAGCAAAGCCCACATGGAGTACTGATGAAATGCTTGTCTCAAGATGAAGGCATAGCTATATTAGGAAACATCCACACTGGCATTTGTGGGAATCACGTAGGCCCATCCACAATCGCGGCCAAAGCAATGAGGCAAGGGTTTTATTGGCCGACCGCCAGTGCTGATGCCAAGGAAATTGTCCGAAAGAGATCATCAAAGGTTTTCATCACCCTCTATAAATTTCTTCTACAAAAGATCATAGGACCTCTTTGATCCTACAGGAGTACAATAATCATATATGTCCAGTACAACGAACTTCAATATCAAGGTATTAGTTGAATAAACACTTACCTCTCAGGCATTTTTCGGCTTCTACCTTTTCAGCCTCAAGGGTGGCAACCTTTTCCTTATACTCTTCTTTTAGCTTTTCAACTTCTTTGAATGCTTTTTGGAATTGGTTTAGCTCATCCACAGCCTTTTTGAAGATCTTTTCAGCTTTGATTACTTCGGTTTCTAGCTTTATGTTTCTTTCTTTTTGGCTTTTTATTATTTCCTCAGCGCCTGTCAGTTACGAACATTTTAGTACATATATATATATTTGTATGTATAAGTATATTCAACTTTACCTTCAACCCTTTTCTTCCACGAATTTTGTGTTTCTTGCATTGTCTTGATGTCGTCTTTTAGCTTTTCGAACTTTTTCTTGATCTCTACCTAGTCCTAGATCTGCTTCTTTAATCCTTGATTCTTGGATTACAAAGTTTCAATAGCTTGGGCAGACGACTTGATGTAGATATGGCCCGATCTTCCGAGAGGTAAAGGGATAAACTCGAATTTGGGGAACTCGGCGTCGACGACCCGGCTTGAATCAGACATGATCCAACCCCGCAACCGTTACACAAAGCACAACTTGATTGTTCCTGCAAGCGAAATCGAGAACACAAGCAAGAGAGGATAAACACACAATCTGAAATTGCAAATATGGATGAAGCAAATCACAAGAAAGGTTCATGCTCTGAACACAAAAGGACTAATCACCACAGTGGTGTAGAACAAGAACAGGGGCCCTGGATTACTGTAAAAGGACTTGTCGTCACAGTTACAATAATTCGATCAAGTTTCTCTCTGGAAAACTGAACTAAACAAAACCCAAAACTAAAAGACGGAGGCTACTGAGTTTATGTAGAAAACAAAGACGTCCTAGGGTTGGGGCGACCAGGGGGGGTGCCCACAACATGGGCTTAAGGCCCGACACGATACATGGCCAAGTTGGCCCAAAATAGGTGGCACAGCACCTTGTCATGGTCACATATTATGAATCACGACCCTTCTGGAGCTAGGACCAGAATCAAAACGATGGCATCATCGTCCCCTTTCCAATGCATTAAACAACACCTCGTTTGGACGTCGGATGTGGGAGATATCATCAAAACCGTGAAGGGGTGTCGGCTGAATCTGAGACGAACGTGGCGACCGAGTTGGTGATGACTTGTAACT
Source organism: Eleusine coracana subsp. coracana (assembly GCA_032690845.1). Taxonomy (NCBI): domain Eukaryota; kingdom Viridiplantae; phylum Streptophyta; class Magnoliopsida; order Poales; family Poaceae; genus Eleusine; species Eleusine coracana. The sequence continues at coordinate 22,407,583 of CM064424.1, forward strand.
TGGGGAAGGCCATGATATGCGTGTATCCAGCATGGTGATGTCCCCATCACGACTCCAGTTCTTTTATACAGCCTTCAAGACATGCAAGTTGAGCGGTCACCTAGGCATCTTGTTTTTGTTTCAATTCCAGTGACCGCGATGCCTCTGTATGGACGAGGTCAAATATTCATATTACACAGACAACATGTGAGGTATAGGCTTTATTGTTGTCATACCTTGTAGCTCGAATTGAAGTTCATCAACTTGAGATGAACGGGCTTTTAGCGCAACTGATAAGCGCCCGACTTCCAGTCTCTCTTTGGCAAGCTGATCTTCTAAATCGATGACTTTTGCACAATGCCTTTCGACAAGTTGCAACAGCTTACTCTTGTTGGCCATATGGATTTTCAGAGCCTGCAATGATGGCGAATTATATGTTTGAAACTTCACAGCCAGGAATGGTGATTATTATTGACAAGAAGGAAGGAATACCTGGAAGGAATGATAGGATTTTTCAGTATGTTCTTCAAAAATTTTCAATTCCGCTTGCTCTGCCGACTCATCAAATCCAGTGATGGCAAATCGGCCAATATGATATACTGATCTAGTCGGCCTTGGCTATTCTGAGGCACCTTCTCTTACCACTCGGTGAATAGGAGTCGGCGTGATGTTTTCCTCCAGCCCGATTGGATATTCATATGTTGGTTCTGGCATAGATTCAAAAACCAGTGATGGCTCTTCGGGCTCGATGAGGCAGGAGTATAAGCACCCATTGCCATCTCAGATTTATTTAGGTCCGGGATATTGGGTGATTTAGCTTGGTTATCTTCTGGCTGAGTGGATTCGGGTGCACTCTTTAAATCACTCAGTTTCTCTGCTGAGTGGTCTGGGACATCATCTCTGGATGACCCGACATGTGGTGTCTCCTGGTCTTTTTCAGGAACTGGACTTTGCGTCGGGACTTCTTCAAAAGACGACCGCTCGGACGACCTGCCAATTAGATAAAGAATTACATATTTATTCAAATGGATAGTTAAGCTTCAAGTTACATTGATTTGTTTACCTTGAGTGGCGTTTGAATTTTATGCCTGATACTCTTGGTGGAGGGCTGGTTGGCCTTGGGGCACCTGTCGTGTCTGGCGGCGCCTCGTGGGTGCCTGCCTTGCTTGGTTCACTCGGATGATTTTGTCCTTTTTCATCCATGGTCCGCCGAATGGTGGAGGCTTGCTCTGGAGTTTTTTTCTTTGCCTCTTCTTGAAGTCTAGGTACTCTTTCAACTATCGATTCTTCTTCATCAGAATCTTCAATATGTGCCTTGCGGCGCTTGGGAGCTGATGGTTGAGTAGGAGATTTCTTTTGCGGCATCTGTGGCAGTGGGGGATTGGACACGTATACATCAAGGTTCTGCAATATATGTGACGTATTATTCATTGCCGAACATAATTCACGAAGTGTTGACTTTTAAGCATAGAAATGGATAACTTACTGAACTCCTGCCAGTCACGGAATGATGTCCACTTTTTGCACTCTCTGGAGTCCAACCAAGGAGTGAAGAAAATATGTTATCCAGCCGCAATGTTAATTCCCTTTCTGACAATGTTTCCGGCACTTCCATGGTGGGGTCTGAACCCAATTGGAACTTCCATCCAGGAACATGATGTTTCTTAATAGGCTACACACGACGATATATGAAGCTTGCAGCAACATGTATGCCGGTATAACCTTTGGACTTGAGATAGGCAATATGCTCTGATATGGCATCAACTTGAGACTTCTTGTTTGGATGGGCCTTTGCTGACCACTCAGGTCGTGGCTTGGGGGCTTCGGCCGTAGTCTCTAACAAAGGTGGAGCATGGTTTCCATGGTAAAACCAGTCTGCGTGCCAACCTTTGTTCGTTGATGGAAGTGGTACATCAATGTATTTGGATTTATTCCTTAGTTGAAATCCAGCCCCTCCTATAACATTATTGCTGTTTGATTTCAGAACAAACAGTTCTTTGAAGGTATCAAAATGGGGATGAATTCCTAAGAACACCTCACACAGGTGGATAAAGATAGCAATATGTAAGATGGAATTTGGATTCAGATTGACAAGGTTGATGCCATAGAAGAAAAGAAGACCGCAAAAGAAGTCGCAACAAGGGATCCCAAATCCATAATAGAAAAAGGAGGAAAAAACCGTGATTTGGTCGATGGGAGGTTGGGGAAATTTCTGACCAATGGCCTCGATCCATCCTCTGGTCTGTTGATCTTGCAATATGCCGTCAATCATTAGTTTGTTGATTTTCTCTGAATCCATGGCTGACACGGGGAACTCCTTGATGGCGGCGGGGAGAAGATTGCTTCTGGGATTGTGCCTTAGAGCATTGATGGGTGCGCTTCGGGGCCACTGCTCTTGTTTGAGTGCAGTGGGAAGCAGTTGCGTGGAGCTTTAGGGTAGAAATGGAAGCTTGGGATCTAGGGTTTGTGTGCGCAAGATGGCGGCGGCGGCAAAATGAAGACGAAGGGATGCGACTGTTTGGAGGCCCTTTTATAAAGGATAGATGACCTGCTGGGCCAAGGCTTCTCGTAGTCTATTAAGTCTAGTTTTATTAATTGGTGACTGTTTGGAAGCCCTGTTTGAACACCTCATTTGGACGTCGGATGCGGGAGATATCATCAAAACCGTGAAGGGGTGTCGGCTGAATCCGAGACGAACGCGGCGACCGAGTTGGTGACAACTTGTAACTTGGGGAAGGCCATGATATGCGTGTATCCAGCATGGTGATGTACTCATCAACCTGATTATGTCAAAAGGACACCGCTGACTGGCGCTGGGGGTTCAAGTTCCTTCATAGGCGCTCGGCGGCCAGTCAGCATCACTCCCGTCGTTACTCTGGCCTCCCCTCATAAGCTCCAGAAGCGGACTATCCGGCGCCAACACCAATATGTGGGGGACCAGGACGATGATGAAGAAATAACTGCCACAGATGCTGCTCAACCTGCTCCTGCAACCTCCAACCGACCTTTAGACCGACCGGAGCCCCTGAGCCCAACTCAGATGTCAACAGAAGAGGTGGTGCAGACTGGCAAGACTGACGAGCCCTCTCAAAAGAGGAAGAAGACTGATTTTCAGTAGACTTCTTCAAAGAAGAGGCTATGTCGGATCAAGCTCAAGAAGGATCCCAGGTTTAATCTTTAAACCCTATACTCCTTGTCTCTTATTACTGATCTCAACATTTCCTGATCTCTTCCTTCTATGTTTTTTTTCTCGGTAGTCGGACAAGTGATTCTCAGAGTGGTCAGGGATCTGAGGATACTCGGTCTGAGCTCCCACCTTGTCCGACTGGTGTGGCCCATTCGGTTGGCAAGTCTTTAAACACGCCGACCGAAGTGGATAAACCATTTGAAAAGACGGTTCCTACCTCCACTCCCGAGCCTCTGCCTCAGACCACTCCAACTAATGTCTCTTTGCCTCTTGACAAAGGTAAAAGGACTCTTCCTGCAGATATGCTTGGTCGGCCTGAGGTGGAGGATGTGGATATTTTGCACCAACACCGGGAGTCCAGCAAGGTAACTCAACATTATGCTTTTATCTTGCTTCACTCTCATCATTTAGCTCATTTATCTTCTACATATCAGAAAGTGTATGCTCTTGTGGAGCGAAAGCAGGCTAGAGTGGAATATCTTGAAGCCGAAACTTTCGGTATGTCCTTGGTCGCCTAATCTACTTGTCATTATGTTTTAGACTAACTTCTTATTCATTGTCTTGCTAGTCACCGGTCAGCAACTCTCCTAGGCCCTAGAGGAAAACAAGAAGCTTTTGGCCGATCGACAAGAGATAAACAAGGTCTTAGACCAAGTTCGTGCAGACCTGGCTGGTATGTTTTCCTACCATCCATATTTAGGCAATCTGTTGACCACTCTAATGCTAAAAGTTTTACTTTTAGCTCGCGATCAAAAAATCACCAATCTGGAGAAGTTGACTTCCAACCAGCAGAGGTTCGTTGACACCTTGAAGGTTGAGAAGGAAAGACTCTCCAAATTGGTTGAAGACCAGAAGACCGAGATCACTCGGCTGTAGGAGGAGCTGAAGGGGACTGAAGCGAAGATAGAGGAGGCTAAGACTGTCTCCAAATCCTTCACATGTAAACTTGCCAGGAAGCCTTCGACTTCTTCCTTCTGCTTGATTCTTCTGTTGATCATACTGACCAATATTTATTATTTGCAGCTGTATCTTATGCCGCTCAGAAAGCAATGAACTATGTTCATGCTAACCGAGTAGAGCAGACCAGTCACTCTCTGGACTACTTGTTGGAGCATGCATCGGAAGCCATTGCTTATAACACTCGACGAGTGGCGACTGAAGCCGGGAGTCAAGTGCTTGCGATTTGCCAATCCTGGTCTCCTGCTCTGCCATTGGACAAGATCAAAGAGGGCTTTAACCCCGACCTGACCGATGACCAATGTCAGCTGCTCCTGGATTCCATGCTAGAGACTTCCCACGCCTTGGTCGAAAATATAGAAATCAATCCAACCGTGCCGACTCCCCCAGCTACTCTAGAGGTCGAACTTCGGGCTGACTCTTCCTCTCCTTCAAAGGAGATATAATCCTATAATGGTGTAAAACATTAGTAGTGTTTTAGTAATGATACTTGTGTATAAACTAATCTTATGCTTTTATAGCTTTAGAAGTTTGACAAAGATATCATTGACATGTTTCTATCAAGAGAAACAAAGATTGCATCGGTCTGCCATAACATGTTAGGTTGTAACCTGTAACCATGTAACAAACAGAATCGACGAATCGACACATGACCTCTCACACTTTTGGCTCTGGGTTTAGTGTAGTGGTAGTCTGATGTGTAGCACTGTCGAGAGATATTCTCGATAGTAGATCTAGGTATGCGTATAAGTATGAAAGATCGATGGACACACAAGACGCAAGGTTTAGACAGGTTCGGGCCTCTTGGAGGATAACAACCTTACGTCCTATGTTCTATACTGTATTCTTCAAGATGGATCCCTCCAAAAGAGCCCCTGCCCCTCCTTATATATCCGGGGGGCAGGGTTACATGGTAAGTGTCTTAGTCGGTTACAACATGATCTCAGACTATGACTCTATCTCTAACTTTCTATCTATAATATTGACTTGTTGTGTACTCCAAGTAACAATCTGAATAGTTATCTTCATGGGTCTTCATCTTTATTGGACCCTGGCCCACTCGGCAATATATCAGAGTGGCGAGGTATCCCTGGTATATACATACCACACTAGCCCCCAAGCACTTCCCGTATTGAACTGTCGTCTTGGTTTGCCTCGACATCTGATGAAATTGGGAAGTGCTTTTTCTATTAACTCTTATTCATAAATCACTAAAAAAGATATAGCCTATGCATGTATCCCCCAACTCAAAAGATTGTTAAGGCTACACCAAAGCAACTTTTGAGTTATCAAAAAATATCCAATTAACCATGTCCCTCCTTAGAAAATGTGATAATGAGGTCTAAATCTTCCAATTTTGCCTTAGCAAACTCCATATTTAGCACAATTCTCTTACTCGCCGAGTGATTCATCACCAATTTAATATTTACATCCCCAATGCTAAAGTGCCCTTAATCCGAATGATTAACGACAAATTTAATTGTCATAGCCCCCAAGATTGGTGATGTATCAATAGTATTAATATAACACGGAAACACAGCCCCCATGATTGGTGTCGGGATAATCCGAGTGATTTACCACGCAATTTCGGAAGGTACCATTTCCAAGGCTAAAGCTACAGTAATCCGAGTGATTTATCACGAAATCTCGGAAGGTACAATTTCCAAGGCTGAAACTGCAATAATCCAATTAACAAAACTGGACTTAATAAATTACAAAAAGCCTCGGCCCAATAGGCCATCTAACCCTTATAAAAAAGGGCCTCCAAACAGCCGCACCCCGTCTTCCTCATTTCGCCGCCGCCGCCTTCTTGCGCACACAAACCCTAGATCTCAAGAGTCCATTTCCACCCCAAGGCTCCAAACAGCTGCTTCCACCGCACTCGAACAAGGGCAATGGCCCCGAAGCGCACCCGCCAAAGCTATAAGGCACAATCCCAGTAGCAATCTTCCCCTGAGAAGGGCAAGGAAGAAGAGCCAATCTTCAACATCCCCGCCGCCATCAAGGAGTTCCCCGTCTCAACCATGGATTTAGAGAAAATCAACAGACTGGTGATTGACGGCGTGTTGCAGGATCATCAGACCGGAGAATGGATCGAGGCCATAGGTCAGAAATTTCCTCAACCTCCTATCGACCAAATCACGGTTTTCTCCTCCTTTTTTCTATCATGGATTTGGGATCCCTTGTTGCGACTTCTTTTGCGGTCTCCTGTTCTTCTATGGCATCAATCTTGTCAATCTGAATCCAAATTCCATCTTACATATTGCTATCTTCATCCACCTGTGTGAGGTGTTCTTGGGGATTTATCCTCATTTTGATACCTTCAAAGAACTGTTTGTCTTGAAATCAAACAGCAATAATGTTATAGGAGGGGCCGGATTCCAACTAAGGAATCAATCCAAATACATTGATGTACCACTTCCATCAACGAACAAAGGTTGGCACGCGGACTGGTTTTACCATGGAAACCATGCTCCACCTTTGTTAGAGACTACGGCCGAAGCCCCCAAGCCACGACCCGAGTGGTCAGCTAAGGCCCATCCAAACAAAAAGTCTCAAGTTGATGCCATATTAGAACACATTGCCTATCTCAAGTTCCAGGGTTACACTGGCGTACATGTTGCCGCAAGCTTCATATATTGCCACGTGCAGCCTATTAAAAATCATCATGTTCTTGGATGGAAGTTCGAACTAGGTTCAGACCCCCCCCCCCATGGAAGTGCCAGAAACATTGTCATAATGGGAATTAACATTACGACTGGAAAACATCTTTTCTTCACTACTTGGTTGAACTCCAGGTAGTGCGAAATGTGGACATCATTCCAAGACTGGCAGGAGTCCAGTAAGTTATCCACTTCTGTGCTTAAAAAGTCAATACTTCATGCATTATATTTAGCAATGAATAATACGTAACTTATATTGCAGAATCTTGATGTATACGTGTCCAACCCCCCTCTACCGCCGATGCCGTAAGAGAAATCTCTCACTCAACCATTAGCTCCCAAGCGCCAAAAGGCACATATTGAAGATTTTGATGAAGAAGAATCGTTGGCTGAAAGAGTAGCCAGATTTCAAGCAGAGGCAAAGAAGAAAACTCCAGAGAAAACCTCCACCACTCGGGGAGCCATGGATGATGAAGGACAAAATCGGTCAAGTGAAACTAGCAAGACAGGCACCCATGAGACGGCGCCAGACATGACAAGCGCCCCAAGGCCAACCAGCCCACCAGCAAGAGTGTCAGGCATTAAATTTAAACACCGCTCAAGGTAAACAAATCAATATAACTTAAAGCTTAACTATCCATTTGAGTAAAATATGTAAGTTTTGTCAAATTGGCAGGTCGTCCGGGCAGTCGTCATTTGAAGAAGTTACGGCACAAAGTCCAGTTCCCGAAAAAGCCCAGGAGACACCACAGGCCGAGTCATCCAAAGATGATGTCCCAGACCACTCGGCAAAGAAACCGAGTGAAAAAGGTGCACCCGAATCCACTCAGCCAGAAGATAACCAAGCTAAATCACCCAACATCCCGGACCTGAATACATCTAAGATGGCAACGGGTACTAATACTCCTGCCTCCACCGAGCCCGCAGAGCCATCACTGGTTTTTGAATCTATGCCAGAGCCAACATATGAATATCCAATCGGTCCGGAGGAAAATGTCATGCCGACTCCTATTCACCGAGTGGTAAGAGAAGGTGCCGCAGACCAGCCAACGCCGACTAGATCAATATATCATAGTGGCCAATTTGCCATCGCTGGATTTGATGAGTCGGCAGAGCAAGCGGATTTGAAAAATTTTAAAGAGCAAACTGAAAAAGCCTATCATTCCTTCTAGGTATTCCGTCCTTTTTGTCAATAATAATCACCGTTCCTGATTATGAAATTTCAAACATATAACTTGCCATTATTACAGGCTCTGAAAACTCATATGGCCAACATGAACAAGCTTCTGCAACTTGTCGAAAGGCATTGTGCGAAAGCCGTCGATTTAGAAGATCAACTTGCCAAAGAGAGACTGGAAGTAGGGCGCTTATCAGTAGCGCTAAAAGCCCGTTCATCTCAAGTTGATGAACTTCAATTCGAGCTACAAGGTATGAGACCAATATAGCTTATACCTCACACGTTACCTGTGTGACATGAACATTTAACCTCGTCCATACAGAGGCGTCGCGGTCACTGGAACTGAAACAAAAACAAGATGCCGAGGCAACCGCTGAAATTGCAAGTCTTGAAGGCCGCATAAGAGAACTAGAGTCATCTGCCCAAGCTCTTGAAACTTTGAAGGCCGAAAATCAAGAGTTACAAAAGCAGATCTCGAACTCGGCAGAGATCAAGAGGAATTTTAAAAAGCTCAAAGACGATCTCGAAACAATGGAACAAAAACAAAATTCGTGGAAGCAAAGAGAAGAAGGTAAAAATGAATTTACCTATATGTACAGGAATATATTTATGCACTAAAATGGTTGTTACTAACAGGCGCTGAAGAAATAATAAAAAGCCAGAAAGAAAGGAACATAAAGCGGAAATCGAAGTTATCAAAGCTGAGAAGATTTTCAAAAAGGCTATGGATGAGCTAAATCAATTCCAAAAAGCCTTCAATAAAATTGAAAAGCAAAAAGAAGAGTATAAGGAAAAAGTCGCCACCCTGGAGGCTGAGAAAATAGAAGCCGAGAAACGCCTAAGAGGTAAATGTTTATTCAACTAATACCTTGATTTTGAATTCCATTGTGCTAGACATATATGATTATTGTGCTCCTGTAGGATCAAAGAGGTCCTATGAGCTATTGTAGAAGAAATTTATAGAAGGTGATGAAAACCTTCGATGGTCTCTTGCAGCTCTTCAGAAGGATACAGAAGTGGTCGCCCAATACATATATCCTGAAGAAAAACCACCTCGATGTCGAGACCTATTGACGAGGCTACAAGGAGCACCCGGCCGACTGAAAGAACATGCTCGACATGTTGCAGAGCTAGCCGGCGCATAGGTTCTGTGAATTGCAAAGTCCCACATCCCCAACATAGAGTTAGATGTGGTAGCCGAAGGCTTTCATGAAGATTTCTCTGATGAACAATGTGAAGCTCTTGTGGCTGAGGCGCAAAAAACAGCTCACTATTAGCCGACCAGATAGAGCTAGATCCTTTACCTAAATTGTAAAAACTAATAGAGCTTAAAATATTGTGTTACAGCTCTGATATCATAATATAATCAATGTTCGATAGACCGCTAAGGTCTAGATTAATTATCAGTATTGTAATGTATTCTTGGTTCGCGCTGCTTCGTATATGTATTGTATGAACTCGTGTTAGACACTCACAACCAATACACATCTCATGTCAGCCCTCTAAACAATGCCCCCAATAGTCGATATGAACCATGGAGACTAACAACTCACTCGGTCAAGCATATGCGAATTAGGAGAGTTGCCTTGGTCCCTAACAGAAGGCAAGAACCCTGGGGACTAAGTAACCCGCTTGGTCGACATGCACGAGTTAGAGTGATACCAAGTATCAGAATTTGAGTCATGATGTAAATAACAACAATTATTTACAGAATTCATAAATTGCAAAATCAAATGTCATGACTATTGTGTATATATATTTATAATAGAAATACAATAAATTATAATTACTAAGTATAAAAACAACATAGCTGTGAAACATTCCAGGAACTTTGAAGGTCCGATCCGTCCTCATTCATCAATCGATAGGCACCTGGCCGAGTGATTTCCTTTATAATAGAAGGTCCTTCCCATGGAGGCGACAGCTTATGCTTGCCGACCTTAGACTGAACTTGCTTCAAAACAAGGTCACCGACAGAAAAACCCCATGTACGAACGTTTTTGTCGTGATAATATCGCAAACTTTGCTGGTACTTTCCCGACCGAATTACAGTGGCATGCCACTATTCCTCCAACAATAACAAGTCGTCACACCTATAGTCATTGGAGGTTTTTTCATCATATGCTACCACAAAGGGGGAGGCAAAAAGGATCTCGGTGGGTAACATGGCTTCTGAGCCATAAACCAGAGAAAAAGGAGAGTGTTCGATGGCATGACTTACGTTGGTTCTAAGCCCCCACAACACAGATGGTAATTCTCGAACCCATGATCGAGCATACTTTTCCAATCAATCAAATATACGAGGCTTAATTCCAGAAAGCAGGACGCCATTTGCCCTCTCAACCTAACCATTGCTCTGTGGATGGGCGGCCGAGGCATAACCAATCTTAAAACCGACTCGGCCCGCAAACTCTTTAAACTCCTCTGCTGTGAATTCAGTACCGTTGTCAGTGATTATCTTGTGAGGGGCACCAAACCGAGTGACTATTTCGGTCATAAACCCGATGGCCTTCTTTGCCTAAATCTTACCAACTGGCTTTGCTTCGATCCATTTAGAAAACTTGTCCACTGGTACGAAAAGGTGAGTAAAACCCCCTCGAGGTTTCATGAAAGGTTCGACAATGTCTAAACCCCACACTAAAAACGGCCAAGTTATTGGTATATCTTGAAGCTCTGTAGCAGGTACGTGCATCTGACAAGCAAAGAACTGACAACCTTCACACTTTCGGACAATTTCCTTGGCATCAGCGCCGGCGGTCGGCCAATAAAACCCTTGCATCATTGCTTTGGCCGCAATTGTGGATGGGCCTGCGTGATTCCCACAAATGCCACCGTGGAGGTTTCCTAATATAGCTATGCCTTCATCCTGAGACAAGCATTTCATCAGTACTCCATGTGGGCTTTGCTTGTATAGGTGATGGTCAACTATATGATATGACTGCGACTTGCGAATAATCCGGAGGGCTTCGTCTTTGTCGGTCGGTAATGTATCACGATCTAGATAATCAATAAAGGGATTTCGCCAATCTACCTCAATGACAGCTACATGTGGTGCTACATAGTTTGCTGGGTTAGTACAGATGGCTTATGCAGATCATCAAGGAATACTCTGTCGGGTATTTTAGATCTGCTAGACCCAAGTTTAGCCAGTTCATCTGCCTCTTCATTGTACTTTCACAGGACATGTTTATACTCAATGCCATCAAACATGTCTTCGAGCTTCCGAACTTCGGTGCAGTAGGCTGTCATGCTTTCGTGGGAACAACATCACTCCTTTGTTACTTGATTTATAACTAGCGCCAAGTCGCTAGAGACGCTTATCCTTTGGACGCCGAGTGAGATAGCTGTCCGAAGTCCATGTAGCAGCGCCTCATACTTTGCAGCATTGTTAGAGGCACGAAAGTGCATTCGAAGAATGTACCGCAACTTGGCTTCGTCAGGAGATACCAGTATGACTCCTGCTCTGGCGCCTTCCAGTTGTAAGGAGCCATCAAACGCCATCTTCCAATAGCATAAGTCTTGTGAGTCAGAAGGTAACTCACATTCTATCCACTCGACGACAAAGTCCAACAAAGCTTGACCTTTTATTGAATCGCGTGACTTAAAGGTGATATCATATGATTCGAGCTCAACAGCCCATTTGGCGATTTTCCCAGTGGCCTCTCTGTTGTGAAGCAATTCGCCTAGGCCGAACGACGTGTGGACCTCAATTGGATGATCCTCAAAGTAATGCTTCAACTTCCTAGATGTCATCAATAATGCATAAATTAACTTCTGAAGCTAGAATTACCGTACCTTGGATTCTGATAAGACTTCACTGATGAAATATACTGGTTGTTGCACCTTTTGAGCCTTGCCATTGTCCGCCCGCTCCACCGCCAGCACAGTACTAACAATGTGTTTAGTTGCGGAAATGTACAGCTGCAAAAGTTCTTTTGGCTCCGGGGGAGTTAAGACTAGAGGACGACTAATATAAGCCCTAAAATCATCCAAAGCTTTCTGTGCGTCATCATTTCAGATGAATGATCCTTGCTTCTTGAGTAGTCAAAAGAAGGGTAAGCCTCGGACGCCAAGCCGAGATACAAACCGACTGAGCAAAGCCATACAACCGGTGAGGTTTTGAATGTCTTTTTGCGAGTGTGGAGGTCCCATTCATAATATGGCATTTACCTTTTCTGGATTAGCTTCAATCCCTCTGTGTGATACCAAAAAACCAAGTAATTTTCCTGATGGGACCCCAAAGACGCTTTTTTTTGGATTTAACTTTATGTTGTATTTCTGAAGGTTGCCGAATGTTTCTTCGAGGTCGGATATTAAGTTGGTGGAAAGCCGAGTCTTGACTACCACGTCATCAATGCAAGCCTCGACATTCCTTCCTATTTGGTTGTGCAAACATCGCTGCATAGTCCGCTGGTAGGTGGCCCAGCGTTTTTCAGGCCAAAGGGCATTGTTGTATAACAGAAGGCTCCGAACGGCATGATGAACGAGGGTTTAAGCTGGTCGGATTGGTTTAAAGGAGTCTGATGGTACCCTGAATAGGCATCTAAGAAGCACAACAAAGCGCATCCAGCCATCAAATCGACCACTTGATCAATTCGTGGGAGAGTGAACGGATCCGTCGAACAAGCTTGGTTAAGGCCGGTGTAGTCCACACACATCCGCCACTCCCTATTCTTCTTCCGCACCAGAACTGGGTTAGCGAACCAGTCGGGGTGAAAAACTTCTTTGATGAAACTGGCTGCCAGCAGTCGGCCAATTTCTTTCCTAATCACATCCTTTCGGTCTTGCGAGAATCGTCTAAGCCATTGCCTTACTGGGTTGGCATTCTCGCGAACGTGAAGTTTGTGCTCAACTTTTTCCCTTGGAACACCTGGCATGTTAGAAGGTTTCCATGCAAATATATCTTTATTATTTCTAAGAAAAATGATGAGCGCGCTTTCCTATTTATCTCCTAAATTGACCCTAATATTGGTGGTCTTGGATACATCATTGTCATCTAGGCTAATCTTCTTGGACTCCATGACGTCCGCCTGTACCATAGTCTTCATCGTTTTCTTTGGAGCAGGATCAAGCGTGGCCTCCTCCGCTGTTGCAATTGCTTCCTTCAGCTCGGCCAGCTCCGATGCTGCTACCATCTTCTCGGTCAACTCACAATGGCCGTTGTCGCAGTCGTATGAAGTCCGCACATCCGAGTGGATTGATATGATACCGTTTCGTCCTGGCAGCTTCATCATCATATAAGGATAATGAGGTACCACCATGAATTTAGCGATGGCTGGCCATCCTATAATGGCGTGATACGTAGAGTCGAGGTCGGCGACCTGGAAGGTAACTCGCTCCGTTCTGTAGTTTTCCCGAGTGCCGAAAGTCACGGGCGAAGTGATTTGTCCTGGAGGGACTGTTTGCATGCCCGGGATCAAACCATTAAATGGCGATTGACTCGGCTTGAGGTCCGTCAAAGGTATGCCAAGCTCCTTGAAGGTTTTCACAAAAAGGATGTCCAGACTGCTACCACCATCTACCAGTACCCGATTTAGCCGGACTCGGTTAACAGTCGGTGTTAGCACTAAGGGATATTTCCTAGGCCTGGGGATGTGATCCGGATGGTCGGACCGATCAAACGTAATTGGAACATCTGACCAATGCAGATATTGAGGTACCACTGGTGAGACCGAGTGGACCTCTCTGTAGAGGACCTTCTGCTGACGCTTCGAGTCGGCCATAGACCGGCCATGGATGTAATTGACCTCGCGTTCAGTGTCTTGGAAGTCCTCCTTGTCCTCGTCTTGGTTCTCCTTGTCTAAATCCTTTTTGCCACCCTTGGGGATCCAGGGGCATTCTTTGCAGACCTTCAAGGCGTGATGGGCAAAATTTTTCAGCTTGACACATTCCCTGGCTTTATGAGCTCCATCATGTAGCAGGCAAGGGCCATCGAGCATCTTACCGAAGTCATCCTGAGTGACTGCTTTCCTCCTGGTCGGGCGCTCGGTGTTGGCCACCATATGGTCTTGCTTGCGCTTCCTATCGCCGTCCTTGCTGTAATCGGATGGACCCGATTGGTTCCTCGGGGTCGCCTCCTTGTACTAGCGAACCTGAAATAGTGCCGAATTGCCAGCAGCATATTTATCGGCCATAGTGAATAATTCTTTGGCTGACAGTCTACCGACGGCATCCAACCTTCCAATCTGCTTTATTAGGTCGTCGTCGCGGAGTCCTCCCTTGAAGGCGGCGACAACTTGAGCATCCGAGATGTTAGGGATGGTATTTTTCACTCGGCAGAAGCGTTGGATGTACTCTCGAAGAGGCTTCCGGTCTCGCTGCTTGATCCGGTCGAGTTCCTAGTGATTCCCTGGTCTGTCGAAGGTGGCTTGAAAATTTGCCACGAACTGCCAACAATGATCTACCCAAGAGGTGATAGAGTTATCGGGCAGATTAGTGATCCAAGTTCTTGCTGCTGGGGCTAAGCACACATGAAGTAGTTGGCCCTGACAAAGCTTTCGCCGCTGAGAGCTCATATGGCTGTCGAATAGACGTGAAGCCAGTCGCGCGGGTCCGTCCTACCATCATACTTCTCAATGCCGACTGGCTTGAAGCCGACCTGCCAGCTGACGGTTCGAAGTTTCCAAGTGAAGGCTCGAATGCCAGCCTCCTCGTCATAATCGTCGGCAGCAGGAGTACGTTCTTGTTCGCGGTCGGACTCTCGGTAATATCTATCATCGCGGCGGCCCTCGTCCCGTCGACCACGGTAATGATCTTCTAAATGTGGCTGCCGTCTATTGTCACGCTCATAGTCGACATAACCGCGCCGACACCGGTCATCTTCATACTCTCGGCGGGCCACATGGTCACGCTCCCGGTATCTATTGTCCAACCGAACCCACGCATCACGTGGTGGTATGCCATTGTGTAGGTCAGTGCTCGGATGTCGATCATGGTACTCTACAATGGGCTTGCGCCTGGGAACGGTAGGCGGGGTTGCCTCCCGGTTGGAGCTCTATTGGTCTCTTCTATCCTTCCTGGGCACAGAACTAGCGGCTCAGAGACTGATTTAGTCAGTGTTGGCCGTGCCGCATGCATCCCCAGTACAGCCGCAGCCCTGATATGTGCTTTCAATTGGTTGACCTGAGGTGTCAACTCTGGGGAGACTTGGAGCAGGGGCTCTATTGTTTGCAGGAGAGATGCCGCAACCGTAATGTTGTGTTGTGGGGTCTTGAAGACGTCCTCACCATCAAGTTTTAAGGTGAGGTCTCCTATATCTAAGTTTTGCATGACTCGGGTCTCTGCTGAGCGTCCGGTCTTCGAAGCGGACGGGTGGCGGCGTCTGGATCATCGTCTTCAAGGTCGGTTTCATGTCTGTCTACACGCGGCACAGTACCGCGCGCGGCAGCATCCGCCGATGTTTCACGATCTACTTGCCCCTGAGCAGCAGGTGCTACCATGAATACCTCGTGGAAATTAGAGGAACAACTCTCTGAGTCACTCGGCTCTTCAATCAAGTCCAGGAGTGACTCGCTTTCGAGACCGATTGGAGTGACTCGCTTTTGAGACCGATTGCTGCGACGAATTCGTTGAAAAATTTGGGATCTTCGTCCGACTAGTCCGTGTGACGAGCCGGGAGATCAACCGTAGTGTAACCCGAACTAACTAAGGTTGCCAATCGGGGTATTGCGGACAACGTTGAGTTGCCGCCCGAAAGGGTTTCTGCCTGGAAAGTTGTTTCTATGTTGTTGAAGCGGGAGTCGGCCAGCCGGATTGCTCTGGTCGATCGAGGTAGCGTCCGAGTGGGCCGCGCTCTCACGCTTGACGAGGTTCCTGTGCTGATCGGTGATGAGGCTAATAGTGCCAAAGCAGATCTTGTCTCCCGGGCAAAACTTGATGTCAACGAAAGCCATCGATTTTGACAAAGCTACACTCAATGCTGCCCCTACCTGGCGCGCCAACTATCGAGAGATATTCTCGATAGTAGATCTAGGTATGCGTATGAGTATGAAAGATCGATGGACACACAAGACGCAAGGTTTAGACAGGTTTGGGCCTCCCGGAGGATAACAACCCTACGTCCTGTATTATGTAGTGTATTATTCGAGATGGATCCCTCCAAAAGAGCCCCTACCCCTCCTTATATATCCGGGGGGCAGGGTTACATGGTATGTGTCTTAGTCGATTACAACATGATCTCCGACTATGATATCCGGGGAGCCCCTGCCCCTATCTCTAACTTTCTATCTCTAATATTGACTTGTCGTGTACTCCAAGTAACAATCCAAATAGTTATCTTCATGGGTCTTCATCTTTATTGGACCCTGACCCACTCGGCAATATATCAGAGTGGCGAGGTATCCCTGGTATATACATACCACAAGCACAAAGTATTTAACCATGATGTATAAGCGTAAGACCAAAATAATAAAGACCAAAGCTCAAGATCTCATGATAATAAGTCGGTTAAAAAATAGGCCAAAACCAAAATATGGTTAGACCGAGATGGGACATTATTGCTAGCCCCCTGGATCGATTGTTTAATAGTATAAATTAAGGAATCGAGACAAATATAGAATGAAAATCATCAGAAAATCTAAAAAAGACTGAAGTTTCATTCATCAATAATGTATAAATACACAAAATAATAGCTAAGTATAGAAATGACATAGCTGATTTATGTTCCAGGAGTTTGGAATATCATTGTTGTCTGCATACATCAGTTGGTAAGCCCCCGGGTGAGTGACTTCCTTCACTACGTACGGTCCTTCCCACTTCGGAGAAAGCTTATGCTGATTCTTTGTCGATTGCACTCGGCGAAGCACTAGGTCTCCAACTTGAAAGTGGCGACTATGGACGTTCTTATCATAATAATGACGCAAGCCTTGTTGGTAGAGTGCCGACCAAAACAGAGCGCGATCACGCAACTCCTCTGCCGCAATCAAATCAATCTCTCGGTTCTCCTCAGAAAGCTTTTCATCGTACGCTTGAACTCATGTCGAGATAAGACTGACCTCAGTCGGCAACATAGCTTCTGAGCCATAGACCAATGAAAAAGTTGACTGTCCAGTAGCCTGACTGGTGTTTGTTCGAAGCCCCCAAAGGACTGAAGGCAACTCTTTGACCCACCGACCGGCATAAGGTTTGAGAGTATCAAATATCTGTGGCTTTAATCCTTGAAGAATCATACCATTGGCCCATTCGACCTGCCCATTGCTTTTCGGATGAGCCACTGATACAAAGTGGATCTTTATTCCCATCTCATCGGCAAAGTCCCGGAACTCCACTAAAGTGAATTGAGTGCCATTATTGGTAATGATATCATGAGGAACTCTAAACCGAGTGAATATATCTTGGACAAACTCGATCGCCTTCTTGGATGTAATCTTGTCGACCGGCTTCGCTTCAATCCACTTGGTGAATTTGTTGATAGCAACAAACAAATGAGTAAACCCTCCTGGCCCTTTTTTGAAAGGACTGACAATATCAAGCCCCCAAACAGCAAAAGGCCAAGTCAATGGTATCATGTGAAGTTGCTGTGAAGGTACATGTGTTTGTTGAGCGAAGAATTGACAACCCTCACACTTCCGAACAACTTGGTGTGCATCTTCGACCGCCGTGGGCCAATAAAACCCTTGCCGGAAAGCTTTGCCGACCAAAGTCCTGGAAGCTGCATGATTGCCGCATATTCCCGAATGATTCTCTTCTACCTACTTCTGGCCTTAAGGAAGTGAGATGCATCACATCAAAATGTTGGAACCACCCCTTTTGTAAAGTTGGTCCCCCACAAACAAGTATCCTCGAGATCGGATCTTCAACCTTTGTTGCTCATCAGGATCCGAGGGCAACGTTCCCTTATCCAAATACTGGATGAGTGGGCCGCGCCAGTCAGTCTTGGAGACGTCACCGCCAACAAGATCAGCAACAATACTCATCAACATGTCTGACCGGGGAGAAATTGTTGGGGAATCTAGAACATGTAGGGAAACACCAAGCGGTACTGCAGACCGAGATGATCCTATCTTGGCTAACTCATCAGCCGCCTGGTTATTATCTCGGAGAACATGTGTGAACTTCAATCCATCAAACTTGTCTTCGAGTTTTTGCACTTCTTGGCAATAAGCACTCATGTTATCATCTACACAATTCCAATCCTTGGTGACCTGATTAATGACCAAGGCCGAATCACCAAATATGTCGATGCGCTTAATGCCAAGTGACACAACAATGTGCAGACCGTGTAGGAGAGCTTCATATTCCGCAGCATTATTAGATGCGCGAAACATGATTTGAAGGACGTATCAAAGCCTTTCTCCAGTAGGCGAGATAAATACAACTCCCGCACCTGCCCCTTGTAACTGAAGGGAACCATCAAAGTACATTTTCCAGTACTCGATATCTTGGGTAGTAGGAGGATTTTGAATCTCTGTCCACTCGGCAACGAATTCAGCTAATGCTTGTCCCTTTATAGCCGACCGAGGCGTGAACGTAATAGTATACTGACCAAGTTCGACTGTCCACTTGGCTATTTTTCCTTCAGCTTCTCAGTTATGTAACACCGTCCCGAGTGCAAAATAAGTTTGAACTTCAATTGGATGAGCTTGGAAATAGTGGTTCAACTTCCTCGAGTTGATCAATAATGCATATAACAACTTCAAGATCTGCTAGTACCTTGTCTTAGAGGCGCCGAGAACCTCACTCACAAAGTAGACCGGATGTTGTACTTCTTGCACGTGTCCCTCTTCTTCTCGGTTGACTGTCAAAACAATACTCACAACCTGAGTTGTGGCCGAGATGTAAAGCTGAAGATTTTCTCCTGGCTCCAGAGGCACCAACACTGGAATACTGCTGAGATGAATCTTTAATTCATCCAGTCCGATTGCGCCTCCTCAGTCGAAACATGGCCGTCCTGCTTTTTAAGCAATCGGAAGAGTGATAATCCCCTAACCCCCAATCGGGAAATAAAGTGACTCAAGGATGCCATGCATCCGGTCAGCTTCTGAACGTCCCTTTGAGAATTAGGCGACTTCATATCAAGGATTGCCTTGATTTTATCTGGATTAGCCTCTATACCTCATTTCGAAATGATGTAACCGAGTAACTTTCCCGATGGAACACCAAAAACACAGTTTTTAGGATTCAGCTTCATTGAATAATGTGTCAGATTATCAAAGGTTTCTGCCAGGTCAGAGAGAAGTTCTTCGACTTTCTGAGTCTTGACAACGATGTCATCAACATACACTTCAGCGTTCCGACCGATCTGAGTGGCAAGGCAGCGTTGAATACCTCGTTGGTAAGTCGCGCCAACATTTTTTAGACCGAACGGCATAGTGATATAGCAATAGGTGCCAAAGGGTGTTATAAAGGAAGTCTTGATCTGATCTTCGACACTCAGTGGGATCTAGTGATAGCCTGAATAGGCATCCAGAAAGCTTAAAAGCTCACACCCGGCTGTTGAATCTACAATCTGATCAATACGAGGAAGAGCGAAGGGGTCTTTTGGGCAGACCTTGTTGAGATCGGTATAATCAACACACATCCTCCACTCTTTATTCTTTTTAGGTACAAGGACTGGATTTGCTAACCAGAAGGGATGATACACCTCCTTTATAAACTTAGCTTCTAACAACCTAACTATCTCCTTCTTCATAGCATCCTTGCGGTCTTGCGCAAATCTTCTAAGCCTTTGGCGAACGGGGGTAGCCCCTAGAGGTACCCTTAACACATGCTCAATCTTTTCCCTATGAACTCCCGGCATGTCAGATGGTTTCCATGCAAAGATATCCCAATTTTCCTGGAGGAAAAGAGTGAGCGCGAGTTCCTATTTTCATGAAGGTTGACCCCAACATAAGTCACCTTATCGGGGTCCTCAGGATCCAGCGAAATCTCCTTGGTTTGGATGTCATCGGTCTGGATCTTGTCCTTGGCAGGTTTCTTTGTCGGAACCTCCGCTTCAGTCTGCTCCTCTATACCGACTACCTTCTGGATCTCCTTTTGGTCTGACAGCATCAACTGTTTGGTAGCCATCTCGTAACTCTGCACATCGCAATCAAAAGAATTCCAAAGATCAGACTAGAGGGAGATTATTCCGTTTGGGCCTGGCATCTTGAGAGTGAGATACGGATAGTGCGGAACAACCATAAACCTAGCCATCACGAGTCGACCGATGATAGCATGGTATGCTGACTTGAAGTCTGCCACCTGGAAGAGGATATGCTCTGTCCTAAAATTATCGCGGGTGCCAAAGGTGACTGGTAGACTGATTTGTCCAATTGGGACTAAAGTCTTGCTAGGCACAATCCCATGGAAGGGTGAAGAACTCGGTTGGAGGTCATTGGTTGACAGACCGAGCTCTTGAAGGGTACTGGTGAAGATTAGGTCCAAACTGCTTCCTCCATTGATGAGTACTCTGTTGAACTTCACCTCCTTAATACATAGTCGCTGCAAGCACCAATGGGTAGCGATCTGGTTTTGGTAGATGTTTTGGATGGTCCAACCGATCAAAGGTGATTGGCATCTCAGACCACCTCATGTACTGAGGCGTAGCTGGCTCCACCGAGTTAATCTCTCGAAGCTGTAACTTTTGCTTGCGCTTGGACGTATAGGCATCCGAGCCTTCGAAGATGAAGTTTACTTCTTTACGGGGCTCCTGGAACTCTCCTAAATCATCCTCGTCATTATAATCCTTGGGCTTGTCTTTGTTGCTGTTGTTGCACCTCGGGGGATCTTTGGCCACCTTGAGCGCAGCTGTTGCAAAACCCTTCAGATAATAGCAATCCTTTGCTTTGTGGTTTCCCTTGCGGTGCCAAGGGCAAAGGCCACTCAGCAACTCATCAGTAGACGGCTGGTTCATTCGAGGATTCTTCCGAAACCGGTCCACTATGTTCACAACATTGTTAGGTTTTCTCTTCTTGCCCTTCTTGGAGGACTCAGGCTTGTCTGACCGCTTCTCCATGCCCTTTCCTCGGATATCATCAAGTGCAGACTCTTGAGCGGTGAGCTTGAGATCATGGTTCCTCCGACCAATTTCCCGGACCAAATCATCACTGCGAATTCCACCCAGGAAGGCAGTAATGATTTGCTGATCGAGGACGTTGGGGATCTCAGTCTTCTTAATGCAAAACAGCTTGATGTAGTCGTGAAGAGGCTCGTCACCCTTCTGCTTGATCTGAGTGAGGTCGAAGTGGTTGCCCGGTCAGTTGCAAGTTGCTTGGAAACTTTCTATGAGTTTCCTGTTGAGGTCTCTCCAAGATGTGACTGACTCCTCAGGTAGAGATGTGAGCCATATCCGAGTGACAGGATCTAAGCAGACCAGAAGGTAATTAGCCATTACGTAGGAATCACCTCCAGCCGTCCGGATCGCCGTACTATAGAGTTGTAGCCACTCTCGGGGGTTGGTTTGTCCATCATATTTTTTTATGGGAATTAGCTTGAATCCTTTCGGCCATCGAGCAATGCGAAGCCGAGGGACGTAAGCCTTGATGCCATCGATCTTGTCATCAGTCGGTGTTGGTGACCGCCTTCGCCGGTCTGGGGACGTAGTTGGGCAACGACGGTGGCGTGGGCTGACATCCTCATCATGACAACGTCGTTGATTGCCATCATTATTGCGCCGATCCCGATCGTCATGTCAATGTCGGTCGTCACAGTTGTCTCTTGTAGGAGGATTCTGACGATCGTCTCGTTGGTTGTCCCATCGGTCTTCCCGGCGGTTTTCTCTAGAAGGGGGATCTTGGTGATCCTCCCGTCGATCGTCTCATCGGTCTTCTCGTCAGTCGTCCCGTTGGTCTTCCCATTGGGCATCCATCCTTCGTTTACGATGTTCTTCCTCATAGCGTTGGTTGTCCCGAGCGCGCTCCTCGTGGTGAGAGTTGATGGTGTCTCGTCCATCACGAATGCTGAGAGAATTTCTCAGGTGTTCACGCCTACATCGACCCTGAGGAGATGCATGGCTGGAATTTGCGACTGACTGAGACTTTGTAGCATCTTGCGCTGCTGCAGCCTTGAGTATAGCGACCACCTTCTGCATAGCAGGAGTCTGCATAGCAAGTGTCAAGCAATGTCTTGGCCCCGGTGATGTTGTTCTATGGGGTGTGGTAGACCTTAACACCATCCACATCAAGGTCAGGGCCGAGATCCAGTCGGCGTGCGTTACGCGATCCGCGTGACCCGCTTGGTCGACGGTGGTGACCGACCGATAATTCATCAGCTGGTGGGCTATCATCCTATCAGCCTCCTTCGATCGGCTGGTTTTGGCGACCACCGGCTGGATTCCCTTCTTCTTCGGCATCTGGATCCTCATCAAGGTTTCCAGCAGCAGGATCTACTACATCCACCATGTTGACTATATGGGGATATGAGTAGGTCGATCCGACCGTGTCCTTATCAAAAGATCTATCTAACGTCGAGTCATATCCAAAGGAAGAGTCTTCCTGCTCGGATCCGAGTGGGATCAATGCAGGGATAATGTAAGACGGACTCGGTGATCGCGCCATGGGGCTGGCTGCGATCGAGTCTCATCTATAATCGTTCAGACCTAGGGCTCCATTGTCACCGACCGTGAAGTCGAGCGATCCAAAGGAGACCTTGAAGACCGGCGAGTATTGGATGAGGGGAAGTTCGGCTGTCGTAGTCGACGGAGAATCCCGATGAGCCTTGTCCCCTTCCTGGCACGCCAACTGTCAATGCTCAAGACCGGCAGTAAATATATAGGGCTAATTCGAGACCAAGAACTACGATGGTTACACAAGACGCCGAATTATATAGGTTCGGGCCCTCTCAATCAGAGTAAAAACCCTACGTCCTGTGTTCTGTATTGTATTGATTGTCATGAGATGTTGTGTCTCTCTCTCCGATGGGGGGTACCCTGCCGCCTTATATATCCGGTCGGCAGGGGGATTCTATATGGCAAGTCTAATCTTTCTTGTCTTGCACTCCAAGCCGAGTCGGTCGGCTTCCTTGTTGATGAAGTACCCGGTCGGCCACCGACTTAGCCTTGTATGAGGATACCCGTAAAGCAAGTATCCCACATTCCCGCATTGGAATCTTCGACCATTAGCATCATCGGGACAGATTTGCCTTCCAGCTAGAATGTAGCTGCTTTCAAGGCACTTACTCGGTTCAGTGAAGACCACAAGCATGATGTTGCTGGAACACCCGTCGCCTTGCTGCCCATTAATGATGTGATGGACTTCGAGTGGATTAGGCATGTGGATTTCATCTTTGATCCAAACCATCGCCACCATGATCCTATGCTACCCATAATAGAGTATTATGGCTTATCCACTTTCGCCTTATGCACAAACTTGTGCCGACGTCTGGATGTGTTTCATGCTGCACTTCGACTTTCTGAAGTCGAAAAACAAGCTAATGATAAGGAAATTGCAGAACTGAACCAACAAATTCAAGCAAAGAATGAAGAGATGGATGCAGTTATAGAAGAACGTGACCAAGCCTTTCTGATGCAGCAGATCTTGAGCATGACATGATTGAGGCTCAAGATGACTTGGACGCATTCAATGCTGCCCACCTTCCTATTGAAGGAAATTGGGACGAGATCATCATGGAGTATGGAGAACAAGAGGATGTAGAGATGGCGCTGGTTGGTATTAATGATGTGGAAATGATGGATCTGGAGGAACCAGAAGAACCTATGGAACTAGAAGAACCAGAAGAGCCGGAAGACATAGGCCAGGAGTAGTTGGATTGCTACACCCCGGTGTATGGTCATGTAATATAAGTATTCCTAGTTCGATGTAGGAGTGTGAATCTTGCATTATGTGTCCGTAATACCGTAGCTAGGTGTTGGCTCATATGTGTAAGAAGTCGTGTGATGGGTCCTTTTAACAACCATGTAGTTTGAATTGAATTAATGAAGATGGTTGTTACTTGTGAAATTATCCATGCCTCTTGCAAATTTATATTCTTGCACATGTGTTTTTATGGATTATTTTAAGGAATGAATAATGTGCAACCGTATAAATTGCAGCATAGTGCGTACTCGGAATTAGGGTAATCTTGAAAGCTCTTAGCAAGGAGCTAATGTTGTGCCTTCACTAGCTGAGGTATTGGCTGCTACACTCAACCGGTAGCAAAATGACTCCTAGATTCTTCGTCGGCTAGTGGATATCACGTACCATCTAGCTGGACAGGGAGGCCACTGTAACAACAACAATCATCCTCGACAGAGCACCTACTCAGATTTTCTAGGTACTCATCCGCCAACCTTCGAGCGCGCCAGAGAACCTCTGGATGCCGATCACTGGTTGCGCCAGACCGAGACAAAGTTCGGTCTGCTGAATTCACCGAGCACCAGAAGGTGCTATTCGCCGCCCAACAACTCTAGGGCTCTGCTAGCGCCTGGTGGGCAAACTATGAAGCTTCTCTACCCGCTGAATGGAATGAGTTCAAGACTGCATTTTGTGCTCATTTCATCCCAGCCGGCCTAATGCAGAGGAAATTCTAGGAATTTATGGATGTGAAACAAGGAGGGAGGAATGTCCTCCAATATTCTGAAGCTTTTAATCATCTGGCTCAGTATGCTACTGAGTATGTCAATACTAAGGATAAAAAGAGATATGCATTTTTGTGTGGTATGAATGCCACCCTTAAGGAGCGTATGACTTGGCAAACAACCGTCACATACAACAACTTGGTCAATGCTGCTATTGTCCAGGAAGGCGCTATGCGCGAAGTTGAAGAAGAACATCACAAAAGAAAGGCCCCTGCTAGTGCCTCTGCTGCCCCACAGGCGAAGCACCGCCTGATTTACACTTCACCTACCGGACAGTGTTTTCAGGCATCTCCGCAACAGCAGTATCAGCGGCGATATGGTCAGAACTACTCGAGGCCACCCCAGCAGTAGAAGTTCCCACCCCGTGCACCGTACCAACAGCAGAACACCCAGTACCATGCACCATACCAGCAGTAGGGAAATCAGACTGCCCGTGCCCCGCAGCCTGTTGATCGTGGAAGCAGTTATCCATGCTGCAACTACGGTCATACCGGCCACTTTGCGAAGAACTGCACCGCACCGAGGCGCAATAACAACAGCAGCAACAGCAACCAGCATCAGAACTAGAGCAGGAATGTGAATGCACCGTCTCGTGGTGCCCAAGTGAACTACACCAATACTGAAGATATTCCTCAAGGCGAACCCGTGCTAACCGGTACACTCTCACTCTATCACCAGCCTGTCCTTGCACTTTTTGATTCTGGTGCTATGCATAACTTCATTAGCAAAGCTTGTGTGCAAAAACATAAACTCCACACCACTGTCATAAATAGATGCTACACTGTCCGCTCTCCTGCTGGACAAATTTTTGCTAACGAGGTAGTGTGTAAGGCTCCACTACAAATTAATCGAAAGATCTACCCCACTGATTTCATCATGCTCAAGGACCAAGAGATCGACCTGATCATAGGTATGATCTGGATGAAAACCCATACAGCCATGCTAGACATTGAGCCTCGTATCGTTCACCTCAACTCTCCCTTGCATGGGGAGGACACACTTTCTCTAAATGCCAATTCCTCGAAAGTCTTGGTTGTCCATCACTTGGAAGGGCAATCACTCGAGAATATTCCCGTCGTTCGTGAGTATCCAAACATGTTTCCCAAGGACATCTCTGATCTACTGCCTGACCGTGATGTGGAATTTAAGATAGAGTTACAACCAGGAACCTCTCCGATATCCCATCGCCCGTATAAAATGGCCCCGAATGAGCTGGCTGAGTTGAAAAAGCAACTGAATGAGTTATTCGAAAAAGGATTCATTCGCCCAAGCACTTCACCTTGGGGCTGCCCTGCTATTTTTGTGAAGAAGAAGGACAAGTCCTTGCGCCTTGTCGTTGACTACCGGCCTCTTAACGAAGTTACCATCAAGAACAAATATCCATTACCCCGTATAGATATCCTCTTCGACCAATTGGTTGGTGCTAAGGTCTTTTTAAAGATTGACCTCCAATTGGGCTATAATCCAATCAAGATCAGAGCCGAAGACATTCTGAAGACTGCCTTCTCTACTAGATATGGATTGTTTGAGTATCTAGTAATGTCATTCGGATTGACAAATGCCTCTGCCCATTTCATGTACCTCATGAATTCGGTATTCATGCCCGAGTTGGACAAATTTGTGGTAGTAATCATTGAGGACATCCTCATCTATTCTAAGTCCAAGGAAGAGCATGCTGAGCATCTTCGCATTGTTCTTCAATGCCTCCGAGATCACAAGTTGTATGCAAAATTTAGCAAGTGTGAATTTTAGTTGGACCGTGTGCCATTTCTTGGTCACATAGTCTCTACGAAAGGTATCTCGGTGGATCCTAGAAAAGTTCAAGATGTGTTAGATTGGAAGTCACCAAAAACGGTTCATCAAGTACGCAGTTTCCTTGAGCTAGCTGGATATTATCGTAGGTTCATTCCAAATTTTTCTCGGCTGACCAAACCCATCACGGAGCTGTTGAAAAAGGATAAGAAATTCAACTAGAATAACAGTTGTGAAGAAGCATTTCAAGCATTGAAGAAATTATTGACCACTGCCCTAGTACTAGCTCAACCAGACATCACCAAGCCGTTCGACGTGTCTTGTGATGCATCTGGGACAGGACTTGGATGCGTGCTCATGCAGGAAGGTTGTGTCATTGCCTATGCATCTCGACAACTATGAAAGCATGAAGAGCACTATCCAACTCATGATTTGGAACTAGCTACAGTTGTACTTGCACTAAAAATATGGAGGCATTATTTGCTCGGGAACTTAGTGCACGTCTACACGGATCATAAGAGTTTAAAAATATATCTTTACCCTGACTGATCTGAACATGAGACAACGTCAGTGGCTGGAGCTGATTAAGGATTATAACCTAGAGATTCATTATCATCCGGGCAAGGCCAATGTGGTCGCCGATGCGTAAAGTAGGAAGGTACACTGCCATCACCTAGTACTAGAATATGAGAACAATGGCAACCACGTCACTGCTTCAGAACCCAGCCTTCACATTTTGCCTGCCATAGCAATTAGCAACCTTAGTGTACATTCTACTATTCGTGAAGAAATCATTGCTTCACATAAAAATGACATTGGTATGAATCATATCCATCAAAACATTAAGAAGGGTAAAGCAAAATGCTTCACTCAAGACTCCGACGGTACCCTATGGTTCAATAACCATTTGGTAGTACCAAAAGACTTTGAACTTAGACGGAAAATCTTGGATGAAGCACATCACTCCAAGTACTCCATTCATCTGGGTAGTACTAAAATGTACCAAGATCTAAAGAAGAATTTTTGGTGGACAAGAATAAAGCGAGAAGTGGCTTGATATGTTGCAGAATGTGATACTTGTCAGAGAGTCAAGGATGACCATTTGAAACAAGCCGGATTGCTTCAACCATTGAGTATTCCTACTTGGAAATGGGAGGACATCAGCACGGACTTTATTGTTGCCCTACCCCTCACTTCGCGTAAGCATGCTTCTATTTGGGTCATTGTGGACCGACTCAATAAATCTGCTCACTTCTTGCCGGTCCACAATAGATACAGCATACGGCAATACGCGAAGCTACACATTACAAGAATTCTGTGTCGTCATGGAGTACCCAAGACCATCATCTCAGATCGTGGTTCGCAGTTTGTCGCTTGTTTCTGGGAACAGCTGCATGCATCTTTGGGTATAGGCCTAATTCGTAGTTCTGCTTACCATCCCGCCACCGATGGATAGACAGAGCGTGTCAACCAAATTTTGGAAGATATGCTTAGGGCATGTGTTTTAACACATGGTGGTAACTGGGATGAGTATCTACCCTACGCTGAATTCTCGTATAACAACAGTTACCAGGAGAGTCTGAAAATGTCACCATTTGAAGCACTCTATGGTCGCAGTTGTAGAACACCATTAAACTAGTCTGAATCTGGAGAAAGAGTAACATTTGGTTCGGACCTTGTCAAGGATGTAGAAGAAAAGGTTCGTACCATTCAGGCAAATCTTAAAGCCGCTAAATGCCGTAAAGAGAAGTATGCCAACAGACGACATAGGCCCTTATATTTCAATAAAGGTGACTACGTCTATCTCCATGTGTCGCCTATGAAGGGTATACAACGGTTTGGAGTCAAGGGAAAGTTAGCTCCCCGTTATATTGGGCCATTCCAAATTTTGGAACGATGTGGAAAAGTAGCCAACAAGCTGGAGTTACCCGCTAATCTATCTGGAGTTCACCACACCTTCCATGTCTCTCAGTTGAAGCGGTGTCTCAAACCACCCACCGATAAAATCTTGGAGGACTATGACCAACTTCAACCAGACCTCACATACTCCGAACAACCAATAAAGATCATCGATGAGAAGGAGCACAGAACCCTTAAAAGAATACTCAAATTCTACAAAGTTCAATGGAGTAATCACTCAGAAGACGAATCCACTTGGGAATGTGAAGAATTTCTGAGTACTCATTACCCGAGAATTTGGTCGTCATACACAGGTATACTATGACCACTATACTTCCCTCTAGTTCACCTTGTTCTTAATCTCGGGACGAGATTTCTTTAAGCAGGGAGGCTGTGACACCCCAGATGTCTCACTTCTATTTAACAAACATGAAGAGCACAAATCATGAATATGATAGCATGAAATAATAAAGACTCACTCCCGTATTTACTTAATTCCTGGCAATTAAAAACCTTGCAAACCAATTGTGAGCAAAATAAAAAATTTACTATATAACATATGCCAAATAAATTCATGATCATGTTAGTCATATTAAAATAGAATGTTATGAATTTAATGAGTGTTTTACCATGTTTGGAAATACCCCAAATAATTAATTGAAACCTAGGAATCTTTCAAATTTGAATTTAAATACAAAAATCTCTAGAACATTTCTGACCAAATGGGTCCTACCAGAGCACCAAGAATATCACAGAGGACCATTGTGCAAAATCCCAAATTAATTGGAGGCCCCTAGCTATTTGTTTTGAAATTTCCATTAACCAGGGACCTTTTTGTAAGGATCTAAATCTCGAAGGGGGTTCAGAGGAAAATCTTTTTCCTTTCTTCTCCATTGGGCCGACGCAGCATTGTTCCCTCCCTGGCTGACGCAAACGTCCTGCTCACCTCTCCCCCACACGCCACACCACCTCGGAACTCCACGCGCTACTGCGCGCCTGCCACCCCTCTGCCTCGCATGTGCTGTCCCGTCCTGCCGCGCGCGCGCCAATGGCCTTTTCCCCCTCCATGCATGCCATCACCATGGCCGGCCGGTCGGACTTCAATTCTACCCTCTCTTCCCGCTCCCAGGTCCCAACCACCTCGCTGACCTTGCGCGGCATAAAAGCGCACCCGCAAGTCTCATAAACGCAGTCCACAGCTACCCCTTTGTTCTCTGCTCTCCCCATTTTATCTGCTCTGTGCTCTGCTCCTTCCCGCCATTACCGAACCAAGATCAAGCTTGCATTGCCACTACTCCCGCTACCTCCTGAGCCAAGCAGTAAGCATTAGCAGCTGCACACAACTCCCCTCCCGCTTCCCCGTTCATCGCTCGGTCAATCTCCGTGTGAGCTCGAACCAATTTGAAGAAAACCGAGACACATCACTCCGGTGAGCTCCTCCGTCACTGGCCAAAATTTGGTACTCTCGGTGAGTCTCATCGCCTATCCTTTTTCTCCCACACGCGCAAACCACCGACGTGCCTGTGTGACCCATTTCTCCTTTGTCTCATCCACTCAAGTCGCCGACAATCACTTTTCCCCGGTCGTTGTCTCTGCTCCGCCCGATCCAAAGCCGCTGCACAATGAGCTCCCATCTCTAGCCCTCCCCATCGCACTTCAAATCAATGCCGGTGACCGCCTCGTCCCCGTGAAGCTATAGGAGAAGATGGAGTCCAGTTTGGTGCTCCCTACCGATCCCCGCGACACAGCCAGAGACCTCCGCTCCGCCGTCTCTCATCGTCGACCCCCTCTTGGTGAGCCTCCATCCTCGCCAACCCCCCAGATGTGTCTGCCTCGACGTGCGTGTCATGTGCATTGTCCCACGGCGAGCTTTCCTCACGCGCAGCCGTCGGCGGTGAGCTTTGACCGCTCTCCGACGAGTCCCCGGGCTGACACCCCTACACACTGGCGCCTACTGGCAGCTGATGTGTCGCTGACATGTCCACTGATGTGTCGCTGATGTGGCGCATACGTGGCAATTCCTTAACCCAGAAAATACCAGAAAAATCCTAGAAATTACTAAACACTTTGGAAAATCATAGTAAATCTAATTCAAATCCAATGAAGCTCAAACAAATTTTGTTAGGTTCATCTTAAAGCTCTATTTTAGTAAAATGATAAACCACTGTCTCTGTACATGTATTTTTATTAATATATTAAACTATTAAAACATTAAATAATTCACCAGAAATTCTAGGAATAAAATTAAATCCTAATTTTTGTCATGCTTAGTAAAAACATGATTATCTACAACCCAAATTTTGGTTGGTAAAAATATGAATTATTTTAGGCTCTGGAATGTATTTAGTGTGTTTGCTTAAATTAATTCTAGTAATTATTCTGTAAATTATCTACCCATGCCACTTGGCCTAAAAATCACTCATATAAGTCTGTGTACACAGTGAATCACACATGTCCAGAAATATAAATTTACTTACTTAATTAATTTAATTGCTCATATCACTTATTTACCTTGCTTAACTGCATAAAGACTATACATACCTAAAATCTTAATTAACAACCTAGCTTCTCTGAAGCATATGGCTTCGAGAACATAATAATAATTTTCATTGACATTAAAACACTATGTGCTTGCATGCATCATGTCATTACATTCAATGGTATTTCGCTAATGCCGTTAATACAATTCTATCATATAGGCAACGGCAACCAGGAGCAAGAAGACGACTTTCAGAAGGACGTCAACCCTCAGGAGCAAGAAGTTGTAGTTGCTAGCACTAACGTTAATCCAGGCAAGCCCCAGTTTACATTCGCCTCTTTACAAATCTTGCTAGTTTACAATAATACTAGTGTCTATACTTATTGTTGCATTAGGTCAAAGGAGTTGATTGAAACCCACCTTGCATGATATCCGAATGACCTATGTTATTGTCTTAGAATTGGGTAGAATCGGTACTGTCATGCTATGCTTAGTAATTGCTAGTCTCGTTAGACACTATTATTACTAAGGAATGAGCTTGACCACTGGAACGGGAACTAATAAAAGAAATTTATTTGATGTTATGACCGGGCAGGGATTATGCATGTGTAGGTTTGCAGCAATACATGGGTATTAGCTATGGTAGCCCTGTCCTGTCAAACCTAGGACCCATCCGTGGTCGGTCCCTTGATCAAGTGTTGAACAGTACTGAATGCATGCTAGCTTATGGGCACTAGTAAACCGATGTAGCATTAAGGTCACTTGCATTGAGGACAGTTAAGGTGCGTTGGTCATTGACCCTCCTGCTGCTGGAGTGGGCGGTTCAGACCATGAAGTACTGTTGGTAGAACGGCATGCCCACTCGACGTCACCACACCCGGGCTGAGGTGTAGGTGATTTTCTTGCGAAAGGTTGTCATGCATCTCGGGTTTTCCCAGCTGGTGTAAATCGATTGCAATTGCTGTCCCTCGCAGTAATGAGTACTGCTTGGTCACCGCAATCACGTAGTTGCACTTGATACTTGGAAATTGATTATGATGTTTATTGTTGATTATGATTATTGCTACTCTTCTGTTGTACTTACTTCATGTTTTGTTCTATTATCTTATTGTTGCCACTAAAGTTACATTTCAGTTCAACCATTAAATTGGCAAATAAAACTTGATAGAACTAATAGGTTGCTTAGTGCGAGTCCTTTCAAACAAGCCACCTATTAGAGCCTGTGCATGTCTAGGTGTCCGACGGGTAAGACTTGCTAAGTAATTAGTACTCAGGCTTTGTGCCTTTGTTGTTTTCGGGTATTGAAGAGATTGAATTGCTTGTAGATGTGATGCCTTGGGATCTGCAAGTCCCTGAGGGTTGGACTGCCCATTAGGAGTCTGACTTGCCGCCACAGTGAATGTTGTGTGTGCTAGGGTAATGGTTCTCTAGGAATGAATCATTACTACCGCTGTATCATTGAGAGCTCATAGAACCTTTTGTTATTTTGCTTCTGCTGATTTCAAACTATCTTAAATTATAATATTCCACTGCTCTTCATTACTCTATTTATGTAATATTCCGCTGCGCTTCGTTACTCTTCAATAACCACGTGTAGTTCGTTTAGAAACGTGTGAGGGGTGTGTGTGCCACCGAAAGGATCGAGTATATAATCGGTCAAGTTTTCCTTTTGTGAGGATGTAGGAAATCGTCATATTGAGCATTTGGCATTCATGCATACCATATGCACTCACCTTCACTAAATCATGTGAAACGGTCACTAATATTGCAAACATATGAAATGACTCAGATTTGAGCTAATTTAAATCCCTATGGCATCTAAACTAAAAATTTGAAGTCACCGTTAAAGAAATCAATTTCTGCCAGAAATGTCAGTTTCACTAAAACAAGCATAACTTCCTCAATTTTAATTCAATGAAGGCGAATAAGTACTTGCTGGAAAGCAAAGGTTTTTCCCTACAAGTTTGGTTTAGGAAGTTTGTCTTGGAAAAATCTGGAACTGTGTCGAATTTTGCAAAAACAGTAGCCTTTTCCTGGAAGTCAGAAACTGCCTCATTTCTGTCCCCTGTCTTTGGATGATCATAACTCCCAGAGACTTTATTGGATGGAGATGTGTGAGTATGCGTTGGAAAGATGATTAAATTCTCCACAACAGTTGTAAAGCACAAAAATTTTAATTTTGTCCAGAAACTAAGCGTTTTTGCCCGTTTTTGCGGTTCATCCCGTCGACCGCAGAAATTCGTCGTTACCGGTCGTTAAATGGATCTGGAACCTCGTGTCTTTTCTTTTACCAATCATTCCTTATGATATTTTAAGCATGTGTGCTTTGTGGAATATTAAGTTTTGACTCACCCTTGCAAAACTGTATTCCGGCAGATGGATGTTGGCAAGCTCACGGAGGACCCTGAGTACCTTGCCGCCCGTATCCTCGAGTTGGAACGAGAGCGCGAGGCGCTGCAGTCCACACTTGTTGCCCGTGATGCCCAGCTTGCGAAGCGTGACGCTAAGGTTTCATACCTTGAGGACCAGCTGCACACTAGCGAGTTCGAGCGGGCCGATCTTTTCGAGCAACTCCATGATGCACAGCTCATCATCGAGGGCGATGCAAGCGATCAGTTGCAGGAGCAACTGAACCAACGCAACGCCCAGCTCACCGCTGCCCAAGAGGAGATTTAATCTCTTCATGGTCAGGTTACCGCTCTCTTGGAGGAGCGAAGTGAGCTACAGGCTCAACATGAAGAAGCTCAAGATGCGCGTGATGTCATGGAAGGGAACCTCAACGATGCTAACGCGATCATTGCACAGCAAGAGCAGCTCATCGGACATCTCCAAGCTGCCAATGGCCAGCTGAACGCCATCCTTAACGATGAGCCACCTATTCCACTCACAGTGATTCCCCCCAATGACGCTGAACTGAGTGAGAACGGTGATTCCGGCGTCGACTTTGAAGCACCCCCTGGTCCGGGTGATATGGACGTAAGGTCCGATGGTGACAGCCACGTCGGGTGACCGAGTAGCATTATGTACTTAGGGTGAAAATCTCGTGAGACATCGTAGTCGTGTGTGCATAGTGTAGGAATGCTAAGCTCAGTTGTAACCTAAGCTCTCCGAGATTGTGTGGTGTAGTATTCTGAGTGATGTAATCAAAGACTTGGTATGTATCCAAAGTTGCATCACATGTATTTATGGTTTTTATCATGAGTATGTTGCTTATGGTGTTGGAAGTTATGGAATTTAAGCTATCTCTTATGTCCACACCATTTACTTGTCAAGCATTTCATTTATGAGCAATCTGAAATTTTATTTCGTCGCCATGTCATAGCCTTGTTATCATATTGTCTCATGTGATGATCAGGCTAACATGCTTTGTTCATATGTCAGATGGTGCAAACTCGCCGTGGTGAAGAAAACGTTGGTGATGCTCCCGGCGCCTCGAACGTCGGTGGAAATGGGCCGCTGCCCAATGCGCCGCCCATGACAGCTATGGAGCAGCTCATCCACAACCATAACGAGATGTTCCGCATGTTCATGGAGAAAATGAACCGTCAAGGAGCTCCCGGACCACCACCACTGCAGCAGCGGGAATCCTCCTACGCCGACTTCTGGGCGACTCACCCGCCCACCTTCGGAGAAGCCAGCGATCCTCTAGAAGCGGATAACTTTATTCGCACGCTGGAGTCAAAGTTCGCCCTCCTCCACTGCACCGAGCAGCAGAAGCCCCTGTTCGCTGCGCAGCAGCTCCGTGGCTCCGCAAGTGCTTGGTGGGCCAGTTTCACCGCCACTCTCACCGCTGGTCACCAAGTCACTTGGGCAGAATTCTACACAGCTTTCCGTGCACACCACATACCCGCTGGACTCATGAAGCGCAAGTTGCAGGAGTTCCTCAACTTGAAGCAAGGCTGCGGAACCG
Organism: Eleusine coracana subsp. coracana; assembly: GCA_032690845.1. Taxonomy (NCBI): domain Eukaryota; kingdom Viridiplantae; phylum Streptophyta; class Magnoliopsida; order Poales; family Poaceae; genus Eleusine; species Eleusine coracana. Next base: position 22,442,078 of record CM064424.1, read on the forward strand.
TGCAAGAATATGCACGGAAGTTCAACTACCTGGCCCAGTACACGTTGTATCACGCTGATACGGACGAGAAGAAGAATGACTGCTTTCATTCGGGTCTTACCCCAAAGCTGCAAGACCGATTGGCGCAAGTCACCGCCGGCACATTCAATGACTTGATGAGTGCCGCCATTATGCAAGAAGACGCCATCCGTGCCAATCAAGAGGACAAGAAGAGGAAACGTGCTATGGGATGTTCATCCGGCTCCACAACACCCAAATACAGGCTAGCAATCAACTCCCCGACCGGACAGAAATTCCGGGCTGCGGTACCGTCTGGAGGAGGACCTCGCCCGTCGTTCTTATAGAACCACTCACAATTCCCTGGAGGAAACCAGCAGCAATCTTCTGGTTCTTGCCCTCCACAGCAGAATAACCAAGTGGTGAAGACCAACTCCGCACAGCCATGCTATAACTATGGCCGCACCTATCATTTTGCTAAGGAGTGTCGGTTCCCGAAGCGCAATCCGAGCAACAACCACAACTCCAACACTTCCGGGAACAACAACAACAACCATAACAGCGGCAACAACAATGGCAGCAATGGAAGTTGTCCTCAGTCGTCTACCCCCACACACAAGAATGGCCGAGTCAACTATACCACGGTCGAAGAGGCCCAAGCTGGAGAACCCGTTCTCACGGGTACGTTCTCGATCAACCAACATGCTGCCATGGTTCTTTTTGATTCAGGAGCAACGCATGATTTCATAAGTCGAGCATGTGCAAATCATTTAAAAGTTACCCCCACCACTATGGGAACACCGTACATCATCACGTCTCCCGGTGGAAAAATAAGAGCTCATCTCGAGTTAAGGAAAGTGCCACTGAAGCTAGCAAACAACATATACCCCACTTCCCTAATTATCTTAGATGGTCAAAGCATCGACGTCATTCTTGGTATGAAATGGATGACCAGCCACAAAGCCGTACTGCACATTGAGGACCGGGAAATCCATTTGAACTCGCCCTTACACGGCCCTCTATTCTCCGATTGCCGTATCCTAAGTTGTCCACTTCTCAAGTGTGACATGTGGAAGGAAAGGAGCTAGCAAACATTCCAGTGATCTGTGATTTTCCCGACGTATTTCTAGATGATTTACCGGGAATGCCTCTGGATAGGGATATCGAGTTTAAGATTGAACTCGTACCTGGTACCGTGCCTATCTCTCGTAGGCCGTACAAGATGGCTCCTAATGAGTTAGCAGAGTTGAAAGAGCAGTTATAGGAGATTATGGACAAGGGTTATATCCGACCAAGTTCATCTCCCTGGGGCTGTCCCGCTCTCTTTGTGAAGATGAAAGATAAGACCCTACGCCTATGTATCAACTATAGGCCGTTAAACGCTGTGACCATCAAGAACAAGTACCCTCTACCTCAAATTGATATCCTCTTTGATCAACTAGTGGGTGTTAAAGTCCACTCCAAGATTGATCCCTCATACGGTTACCATCAAATAAAAATCCGAGCCGAAGATATTCCAAAAATAGCATTCTCCACCTGATATGGTCTTTTTGAGTATCTTGTCATGTCTTTTGGTCTCACCAATGCTCCAACCCATTTCATGTATTTGATGAATTCCATATTCATGCCCGAGTTGGATAAGTTCGTAGTGGTATTCATCGACGATATTTTGATCTACTCCAAGTCTGAAGAAGAACATGCTGAACACCTTTGTATTGTTCTACAACGACTGCGAGATCATCAACTTTTTGCCAAATTTAGTAAATGTGAATTTTGGCTAAAGCAAGTTCCATTCTTGGGTCACATCATATCAGCAGAAGGAGTAGCTGTGGACCCTAGCAAAGTAGAAGATGTGCTGAATTGGAAAGCTCCAAAATCGGTCAAGCAAATTCGCAGTTTCCTTGGTCTTGCCGATTATTATAGGAAATTCATTCGCAACTTCTCAAGCATTGCCAAGCCTATGACCAAGTTGCTGGAAAAGGATGCCAAGTTCAAGTGGAGTAGTGCATGTGAGGAAGCTTTTCAGTCGCTCAAGAAGCTTTTAACAACCGCTCTGGTTTTGGCTCAACCCGACATCACCAAACCGTTCGATGTTTATTGCGATGCCTCGAAAAAAAGGCACCGGATTGGGTTGTGTGCTTATGCAAGAAGGTCATGTCGTTACCTATGCCTCATAACAGCTCCAGAAGCACGAGCAAAATTATCCCACCCATGACATAGAATTGGCCTCCGTTGTTCTAGCCTTGAAAACTTGGCGTCACTACTTGCTCGGTAATCTGGTTAACCTCTACACCGATCACAAAAGTCTCAAATATATCTTCACTCAACAAGAACTGAATATGCGGCAACGTAGATGGTTAGAACTGATCAAGGACTATGAGTTGGAAATTCATTATCACCTCGAAAAAGCCAACGTGGTTGCCGACGCCTTGAGTCGAAGGGACCAATGCAATCACGTGATCGTTTGCTCTATGGAAGCTCACCCAATTTCAGATCCAAGTGAACCAAGTCTTCGTGTCATTCGGGGAGAAATCATGGAAACCCAGAAGCAGGACAAGGGAATGGAGTATATCCACCAAACAATCAGGAAGGAAGAAGCTACATGTTTCCGACAAGACGAAGATGGAGTACTTTGGTTCAACAATCGCCTTGTTGTTCTGAAGAATGAGGAGCTAAGAAAGAAAATTTTGGATGAGGCTCACTTGTCCAAATACTCCATACACCCCGGCAGCAACAAAATGTATTGTGGGTTGAGGGAAAAGTTTTGGTGGACGCGTATGAAACAAGAGGTTGCTGGTTATGTCTCCGAATGCGACACTTGCCAACATGCGAAGGCCGATCATTTGAGAACAGCCGGTCTTTTACACCCGTTGAAAATTCCTGCTTGGAAATGGGAGGACATTGCTATGGATTTCATCGTTGGATTACCCCTCATGCCCAAGAAGCACGATTCGATATGGGTGATCATGGATAGGTTGACCAAATCTGCTCATTTTATTCCCGTCCATACAACCTACTCTACTAAGCAATATGCCGAGCTCTGCATTGTCCGAATTCTATGTTTGCACGGTGTGCCCAAGACGATCATCTCCGATCGAGGCCCCCAATTTATTGCTTGTTTTTTGGAGCAATTACACGCTTGTCTTGGCACCACTCTCATTCGAAGTTCTGCTTATCATCCGCAAACCAATGGACAAACTGAGAGACTAAATCAATATTTGGAGGATTTATTGAGAGCTTGTGTTCTGGACAATCGTGGAAATTGGCAATCTTGTCTCTCGTTCGCTGAATTCTCCTACAATAATAGCTATCAAGAAAGTTTGGGAATGTCGCCATTTGAAGCTTTGTATGGTCACTGATGTCCAGCCCCGCTGAATTGGTCAGAGTCAGCAGAAAGAATTACTTTTGGTCCCGATCTGTTCACGCAAGCCGAAGAGAAGGTGCGACAAATTCAAGCTAACATGAAGGCCGCACAATCTCGCCAAATAAGTTACTCTAATAAAAGGAGACATCCATTGGAGTTCAAAAAGTGAGATCATGTCTATCTCCGGGTTTCTCCCAACAAAGGTGTGTCTTGTTTTGGAATCAAAGGGAAATTAGCACCCCGCTATATCGGACCTTTTCTGATCACGGAAAAACATAGCACCGTTGCTTATCGGTTGCAACTACCGGAAAATCTGGAGCGGGTGCACAACGTCTTCCATGTCTCCCAACTCAAGAGATGTTTGAAGCCTCCGATCGATGTGCTTATCTCCGACACCGAGCAATTGGAAGAAGATCTCTCCTACCCTGAATACCCCGTCCGAATCATCGATTAAAAGGACCGAGTAACGCGCAACCGCACTATCACCTTCTATAAGGTGCAATGGAGTAACCATACGGAAGATGAAGCTACATGGGAACAAGAGGAGTTTCTGAAGACCAACTTTCCCGAATTCTTGGCCTCACAAAACCGGTAACCATCCGCACCCCTCCCTTTTTGTTCGTTCTGTTGCAAATCTCGGGATGAGCTGTGACATCCCGTGTCACAAAATGAAGTTAACTAATCCTAACATTAATTAAGGGCTAAGTAAAAGTATAATTAATCCATGTGCCAAAGAATAAAGAGAGGAAACCCATTTAATTAAAATCTAGAATATTCAAATAAGGGTCTTTCTCAAACATTGCAAAAACCCGTGGAAGTACTCCAATATTTTTGCATATTCTGAATGGCCACATTAAAAGAGAATTTTGAGAATTTTACCACAACTTTTGGTAACCAATTGATACCCTTAAAAATTTCCCCAAAATCAAAAAGGTGTATTTGTGTTTTGGAAGTTTCATAAATTATCTAAGCAAATTCAGCTGGTGCACCCAAAATCAAAGTTGGAGCACGTGTTTTTCTGAGCTTACACAAAAACTGGTGTCAAGATTGGAGCAAGGGAACATGGTGAATTTGCCGAAACCTGAGTCATGATTCAGAGTCAAGCCGGGTCAACACCCTTCTCTCTCCCCTGGCAAATCCCAACCCGACACGGGTTGTACCCGGGTGCACTGTGGCCACCGTCGATCACTGCGGCTACCCATGCCGGCCACTGCTCCGCCACCTTCTCCCCTGTGCCACCGGCCAAATTGAAGTGCTCCCGCCGGCGAACCAACCCCGGGCCGACAGTGCGCCATCCCCCCCTCTCCCTCTGCTCTCGCCGCTTTGTCACTCCGACCGGGTCAAAAGGGAAGACTGCCCAGCGCGCCTCTCCCGGCTCTCTCTTTCGGCTCACACTCATTGCACAACTTCTAGGAACCCTCTCCACCGCACGAAGTGCCGCTGCACTCCTTCTTCTTCTCCCTCCCCGGCAAAAAACCCGAGCACTACCCTGTTTTCACCCGCCATGGCCGCCGCTGCGTCCAGCTCTGCCTAGGCAACTTCCCCCTCCCTCCTTTCTTTAAAAATCGCCGCACAAGGTCACCACCTCACTCCCCTCTGATTCCCTCCCTTCCCCGTGCGGTGTACTCGCTGGATCTTGCGAAGTTCGGAGCCGCCGCCGTCGGGATCCGACCCACCCCCGCCGACAGGAACCTATCTCCGGCCTTCCCCCTCGACGATTTCCTCGACACCGACCTTCCCCGACCTGCAGTGAAGCTCGCCAACCGAACCCCAGCCTGCCTCTCCCTCGGCACTGTCGCATGGACCTCGCTGGAACTGCCCCTGCCACCGCACGTTGTCGCCAGCACTTTCCGGTGAGACCCTCTCCCCTCCGACCCCCTCCTCGAGATCCCCGCGGCATGGAGACCATTCGAGTAGCAGGCGAGCCCCGGCCGTGCCGCCGATCCGCTGCTAGGCAGAGCTCGCCGTCGCCGGCCACCGCGTGTGTGCGCGCGCGCCTGGGAGGGATTCAAACCCAGTGGCAAATCTGTAAATAATAGTGAACTTTGTTTAAATTTTAAAATTCCATAACTTGAGAACTAAAAGGCCTAAAAATGTGAAATCAATTTTGTACAACTCCTAAAATCTTCCTCTACCAGAAAAACAAGTTCAAGTCCAAGGTTATTCAGTAAATTAATTTATTTAATTCCCTAAAGTGTCAACCCTAAATTGCTTAATAGATTCATAAGTAATTATATATAAATGATAAATTCACGAAACTTGCTCAGTGATCATTTCATGGCATCCCTAAACTTTCTGCAAAAGCACATTTCCATTTTTATGCATATTTTTAGTATTATTGCATAATCTTCATTTTCAGTAATTGAATTTATATAAATTATTGGCTAGGAATTTAATCATGAAATTTAGTATTCCTGTTCCTTATGCAATTGTACACTTTTGTAAAATCCCATGAAAAATTTGAAGCAACCTAAGTATAAATTTTCTGTCAAGACTGATCATTTACTAATTAACTGAGGAATTTGTTCATATGGGTGTTACTTCATGTGTGCATTTAATGCAGGTAGGAATAAATTCATTCTAGGATATTCATGGAGAATAATTCATCTTCACATTACAGCAGGAATTCTCACTTTTATTATATACTCTTGGTTCTTAATTAACTATATGAACCTAGAACTAGTTATGCAATTAAATTGCCATTGTATGTATAGTGTTAGTTTTGCATATGGCCACTATAGCTAAGTTGCTCAAAATGAACTTTCTGGAAATTAGACCCTAGTACTGCATTGTCATATCATCATCAGCATGTGATGTCATATAACCATCACCTAGGCCATGCTCATGTTAAAGTAGACATACACTAAGTTGTAATGATTAAAAGTTACATTCTTGTAATTAGAAGTTTGTCCCCTTCAAATTCAGTGGTTATCATGTCATACTTAAGTATGCACCATTATTCATGATTGAGTGATTAGTTCATTAAGTTATTTGTTGAGGAAGTACCATGAATCTTCATGACATTCATTTCATCCTTAGTTAGGAAACTCCATGAAACCTTGTGTATTCCTTCGCATTGATGCATATTCATTTCTTATAGGGATCGAGACCGAGGAGATCACACCGGATCAGCAAGGATCTGAAGTGCACTTTGGTGAATACACTAGTTAGAAATATTTTATTGTGCATTAAGTGTAGGACATGGATGAAACCCACTTGCATACTCCAACAATGACCTATAAGTAGTTTATGTTAGTAAGCCTTTCCATTAGTAATTGCTATGCTTAAACTAGTGGTGATGAGGACATCACCATGCTGGATACACGCATATCATGGCCTTCCCCAAGTTACAAGTCGTCACCAACTCGGTCGCCGTGTTCGTCCCGGATTCAGCCGACACCCCTTCACGGTTTTGATGATATCTCCCACATCCGACGTCCAAACGAGGTGTTCTTTGATGCGTTGGAAAGGGGATGACGATGCCGTCGTTTTGGTTCTGGTCCTAGCTCCAGAATGGTCGTGAGTCATAATATGTGATCATGACAAGGTGCTGTGCCACCTATTTTGGGCCAACTTGGCCATGTATCGTGTCGGGCCTTAAGCCCATGTTGTGGGCGCCCCCCCTTGTCGCCCCCAACCCTAGGACGTCTTTGTTTCCTTCATAAACTCAGTAGCCGCCGTCTTTTAGTTTCGGGTTTTGTTTATTTCAGTTTTCCAGAGAGAAACTTGATCGAATTATTGTAACTGTGGCGAGAAGTCCTTTTACAGTAATCCAGGGCCCCTGTTCTTGTTCTACACCACTGTGGCGATTAGTCCTTTTGTGTTCAGAGCTCGAACCTTTTCTTGTGATTCGCTTCATCCATATTTGTAATTTCAGATTGCGTGTTTATCCTCTCTTGCTTGTGTTCTCGATTTCGCTTGCAGGAACAATCAAGTTGTACTTGGTGTAACGGTTGCGGGATTGAATCTTGTCTGATTCAAGCCGAGTCGTCGATGCTGAGTTCCCCAAATTCGAGTTTATCCCCTTACCTCTCGGAAGATTGGGCCATATCTACATCAAGTGGTATCAGATTTCCAGGTTCCCCGTGAGGTATTATCGTGTTCTTCCCTTTAGATTCGTTTGTGTTCATCACCTTTTGTCCATGAAAAAGCCTACAAAAAAAAAATTCCCCACCATCCCAGACACTGTTTAGCCTTTGCATAATTTAATTTCACAGTCCGTAGTGTTGAGTTTGTGTCCTAGTCGAGTTCAGTTACTGGTTTGAATTTGTGTTTCGATTCGGTTTGTGTTTTGATCTCCGCTGCACACCAACATCACCGTCGTGTTTTCCATTGGATTCACCATCGTGTCACCCACCCACCACACCCACAATCTGTTGCCAACAAAAAAACCTTACCCGATTCGGTTCCCCCCCCCCCCCCCTCACCCCTCAAACCCTATCTTGACATACCTTCGGTAAAACAGGCATAACTTTTCGCTCGTTGCTCCGATTGGGCTGAAATGTTTACAGTAGATTCTTGATTCAAAGTTGAGGTGACACACACTGGGATTTGCCCTGTGTGCCCTCGTCAAAAAATTCAAAAAAATCAGGAAAAAATAGAAAAAAAATTGTGAAGTCAAAAATAACGCTTTCGATGAAATTTTTGAGATTTTGCCTACCCTTTGTTTTCCCTCTGTTTGAGTTGAAACTTCTTGTGGTTCCTTCCTTTGTGTTCCTCTATCACAGAAAAATAGTGGAAAAATCATACAAAAAAATCAAGATTTTGATTTGCACCCCCCCCCCCCCCCCCGCCTTGAAAATTCTAAGTCTGTGAAGTCTGTTTTATTCCTTGCTGCCTTTTCCATTGTTCTTTGCCATTGTTCTTGCTGTCACAACTGTTTTTGAACACGATTCTTTTGCCGGCAATTAGGTACTGCTTTGGACATTTATTCAGTGCTACTATCTGTTATTGAATTGTGTTCCATTGACAAACATATTAGCCTTCCAAGCTATACATATTGCAGCATAGGTTTCTTCCTTGCAACTGTTACATCCAAGCTCAACTACAGATTGTGTCAACCTATTTGGCTTTGGTAAGAACACTTGCAAGATTGTGATACATTGCTTCTGATATTGTTTTCCACTTTCTACACCCTCTGCTGCCTGCTAGTTGATAGGGCTAATCTTTTTGTTTAGTCTTGTCTTTTGCTTTTAACCATGTCAGAGAAAGGGAAAGGGACACCTGGAGAGTTGGAGTCCCCTACAGACTTCAATGATTGCGTCTCCAAGGCCGAGCTCATGAAGCTTCTTGCGGACCAGCGTACAGTCATGGAAACAAAGTTTGCCGAGTTGATGGGTCACATCAACACTGTTGTCCACCGTATTGAGGATGTTGAATGACAACCTCCACCTCAACGAGCTGCTGATGATGATGATTTTGACTGTGATGCAGACCGTCTTCACCGTAATCGACACGGTATGGGAGGTAATAACAATCGTGGTAATACTGATGCTTTTGTTAAGCCCAAATTTAACATACCACCTTTTGCCGGTAGTGCTGACCCTGAAGCATACCTAGATTGGGAACTTGCTGTTGAACAGAAATTTAATTCTCATTTAGTTTCTGATGAGCATAGAGTTAGACTTGCTACTAGTGAGTTTACAGGTTTTGCTCTCTTTTGGTGGAATGATCTTTGCAATACTAATGCTGCTATACCTGCCACTTGGCCTGTTTTGAAACAACGCATGAAATCTCATTTTGTTCCTCCTTATTACCAATGTGATTTACGTTTGAAATTACAATCTTTAACACAAGGTAGTAAAACAGCAGAGGAATATTATCAGGAATTGCTTATTGGTTTAGCACGTTGTGATATACATGAAGATGATCTTGCAACTAGTGCTAGATTTTTTGGTGGTTTGAACCGTGATATCCAGAATATTGTTGACTATAAAGAGTGGTATAGGTTCATCCAATTGTATCATATTGCTCTTAAGGCTGAACGAACGAGAAGTACAGGGACGCCTTCCACAACAATCTTGCAGCTCCAACACTGAGCAAGATCTCCAGCAACGCACTGGAGTAGAGAACTTGAAGAGTCATGTTGCTAAGACACCAGCAACAACTTTTCCACTTGCGCCTACTTCTGCAGCGCAATTGTCTAGTGTGCAGCACCAACACCAGAAGAAGGTTACTACTTCCGGTACTAGGAGTGGCTCCTCCACCACAATAATTTGCCACCGCAGTAAGGGCATGGGACATGTCATGAAGGATTGCCCTAGTCGTCGTGCTTTCATCGCTACCGCTAATGGGTATGAAAGTTCTAGTGATGTTGAAGATGAATTTGCTCGTATGCCTAACCTTGTTGCAGATTCGATGGAGGAGCAGGAGACTACCGCCATTGATTCTATTGCTGCCACGCGGGCTTTCCTAGCCTCATTGTACAGCGTGTGTTGACCACTCGGGTGGGACAAGAGGAAGAACAACAACGCAACAATTTATTCTACATGTACCTCATTGTTGCGGACCGCCGTGTTCTCACCATCATTGATACTGGGAGCTGTAACAACTTGGTAAGTTCTGATTTGGTAAGCAAACTTGGTTTGACCACGCATGCACTACATCAGCCCTACCACATCAAATGGTTCAACAATAGTGGTACGGCACAGGTAACCCGATCAGCACGCATACACTTTTCAGTAGGTTCTTATCAAGACTTTGCTGATTTTCATGTTGTACCTATGCAAGCATGTTCACTTTTATTAGGCCGTCCATGGGAATATGATACGGATGCTGCCCACCATGGTAGAACAAATACATATACATTCGTGCATAAGGACAGGAATATTACTTTGCGTCCGTTATTGCCTGCTGATATTAAAAATCATTTTAAACTGCTTGCTGAAAATACTGAGAATAAATATGATAACAAACAACTTTCCGATGTTAAACATAAGGCTATTCAGTTAAAGGGAGGTGCTTTTCTTGCTATGACATCTACTGTTACTGATCTTTGTGATAATCATGATGCACCTTGCTATACTATGCTTTGTCATGATATATCTTCTATCGATGATCATGTATCTTGTACTTTGCATTCTGCTAGTACTAACCTTTTGCAGGAGATTGATGCTGAGATGGAGTCGAGGGCGACTCCAATTCAAGAAGGGGAGGACGATGAGGACACCACCATGCTGGATACACGCATATCATGGCCTTCTCCAAGTTACAAGTCGTCACCAACTTGGTCGCCGCGTTCGTTTCAGATTCAGCCGACACCCCTTCACGGTTTTGATGATATCTCCCACATCCGACGTCCAAACGAGGTGTTCTTTGATGCGTTGGAGAGGGGACGACGACGCCGTCGTTTTGGTTCTGGTCCTAGCTCCAGAACGGTCGTGAGTCATAATATGTGATCATGACAAGGTGCTGTGCCACCTATTTTGGGCCAACTTGGCCATGTATCGTGTCGGGCCTTAAGCCCATGTTGTGGGCGCCCCCCTGGTCGCCCCCAACCCCAGGACGTCTTTGTTTCCTACATAAACTCAGTAGCTGCCGTCTTTTAGTTTCGGGTTTTGTTTAGTTCAGTTTTCTAGAGAGAAACTTGATCGAATTATTGTAACTGTGAGCGACAAGTCCTTTTACAGTAATCCAGGGCCCCTGTTCTTGTTCTACACCACTATGGCGATTAGTCCTTTTGTGTTCAGAGCTTGAACCTTTTCTTGTGATTCGCTTCATCCATATTTGCAATTTCAGATTGCATGTTTATCCTCTCTTGCTTGTGTTCTCGATTTCGCTTGCAGGAACAATCAAGTTGTACTTGGTGTAACGGTTGCGGGGTTGAATCTTGTCTGATTCAAGCCGAGTCGTCGACACCGAGTTCCCCAAATTCGAGTTTATCCCCTTACCTCTCGGAAGATCGGGCCATATCTACATCAAGTGGAGTCAACGGTAGGTTGTAGATTCAACTATGGTTCACTCGATTGATGAACTTGATAAAATGGAGCACCTATCGTTGCAACTCCGTGGACAAGTATTGAACAGTACCAAATACATATCTTTAATATGGGAATTGGTAAGTCTAGTAACTTGAGCGCCGTATTGTTGGATGGCCATACTCATCGATCCAGAGGTGATGTGAACAGCACAGTGGTTGCACGGGTTTGAGGACCGCTGGAGAGTGCATGGGTTAAGCCTCGGATATGAAGTAATGTATCGCGGGGAGGACGTGTACTCGGGATCGATGGCCCCGGATCGACTTTATACCAATCTTGTGAACGGTGGCCATACGTGTTCTTAAATGATGCGTATGTCGTGTATTTGGGTTTTTCCTGTAGGATGTAGATCAATTCGAATTGCCGTCCCTCGCGGTTATGAGTACCTCTTGTGATGAGGACATCCTCCACTATTACCCGCTAGGGCGACGACCGTGTGAGCCTCTGAATAATCCCACCTTACTTAGCTTGGGAGGTGGAAGCCACCTTAAAAGGGAGAGCCACCCTTCCCCTATCAGACTAGTCTTTTAGGGAGATTGGGCCTTTCCCTGAGTGGGGGCGCCGGTGTTGCGGTGCTAAGACTGCGGATTCGGGTCGTGGACCTAGAATCGGGTCGGTGTGTCAGGCTTTTGGCAGGAGTTGCGATGCTAAGATTGCGGGATTCAGGAAATCCGGATCGGTGTGTCGGGCTTTGTTCCACCCTACCTAGGCCGGATGTATCATTTGGTATCAGAGTTGGGCCCTTGTTAAGAAGGGGAGAATGATGAGGACATCCTCCACTATTACCCGCTAGGGCGACGACCGTGTGAGCCTCTGAATAATCCCACCTTACTTAGCTTGGGAGGTGGAAGCCACCTTAAAAGGGAGAGCCACCCTTCCCCTATCAGACTAGTCTTCTAGGGAGATTGGGCCTTTCCCTGAGTGGGGGCGCCGGTGTTGCGGTGCTAAGACTGCGGATTCGGGTCGTGGACCTAGAATCGGGTCGGTGTGTCAGGCTTTTGGCAGGAGTTGCGATGCTAAGATTGCGGGATTCAGGAAATCCGGATCGGTGTGTCGGGCTTTGTTCCACCCTACCTAGGCCGGATGTATCATCTTGTTCGAGCAGCGGCAATGATATGTTGAGTAGTACAGTTGTGGTTATGTTTTTGAAATTCAGTTATGCTATGGATACATATTGCTATGGTGTATTGCTCATTATCTACATCCATGTCTTAGCAGCTCGCTAGACTCACCGTAGCTGTTGTCTATAATAAGCAAAGTAAAATCTTGATTTAGGAAATGAAAGTGCATCATAGAACTAATATGAGCTTTTTATGCAATTATTAAATAAACCCGGTCAGCCCCCTGCATACTAGGAGTCGGTTTTAGTAAACCGGTTGACGGGTAAGTCTTGCGAAGTATGTTAGATACTCAGGCTTTGCGATGATGTTGTTTTTCAGGTTTCCCTCAAGCTACCTATTGTGATTGTTGTAACAAGGTTGTGTGGGAAGGTGAGGAGCCTCAGAACTGGACCATTGAATGGGTCCCTAGCTCTCCTAATCATGATGAGTGAGCCATCACCATAGGGCTGGCATGGTTCACGTAGGAATCAACGTCGTGTTTTGCTATTCTATCGCTTCCGCTAATTTATGTATTGTAATATTATGCTCCACAAGCTAAGCACCGTCTGATTTACACTTCACCATCTGGACATCGATACCGAACATCTCCACAGCAGCAGTTTCAGCGACCGTATGGCCAGAACTACTCGAGGCCACCGCAGCAGCAAAACATCCCACCCAGTGCACCATACCAACAACAAAACAATCAATATCGTGCACCATATCAGTAGCAAGGAAATCAGAATGCTCGTGCCCCACAACCCACTGACGTGGAAGCTGAGAGAAACTCAGTAGCCGCCATCTTTTAGTTTGGGGTTTTGTTTTGTTCAGTTTCCAGAGAGAAACTTGGTCGAATTATTGTAACTATGGCGATAAGTCCTTTTACAGTAATCCAGGGCCCCTGTTCTTGTTCTACACCACTGTGGTGATTAGTCCTTTTATGTTTAGAGCTTGAACCTTTTCTTGTGATTTGCTTCATCCATATTTGCAATTTCAGATTGCGTGTTTATCCTCTCTTGCTTGTGTTCTCGATTTCGCTTGCAGGAACAAACAAGTTGTGCTTGGTGTAACGGTTGCGGGGTTGGATCGTGTCTGATTCAAGCCGGGTCGTCGATGCCAAGTTCCCCAAATTTGAGTTTATCCCCTTACCTCTCGGAAGATCGGGCCATATCAACATCAGGTTATTGACTTCAATCAATTCCATAACCTTTATACTCATACAACCATCAAGTCCTTTGCTATATCATCATCAAATCATATAGATATGGTTAAATATTTTTCAAATGCTTCTCATCAAAGAAGCCCCCGAGCTTTATTTCTCAAGGTTTTAGACCCTAATCATGCTTTAAGGTCTGTAATAATCTTTGCTTAAGCAAAAAATCGTCATCACTATTCGGCCCACCCCGGCCCACGGGACCCTTAGGTCAAAAAGCGGGAGTATAAAAGGCAGTGTCGAGTTGACTCTCAGTCCACACCGCATTTGCACACGAACTCTTCGTCTTCCCCGTGCCTCCTCTGTTCTCAGCGACTCCTCAACTTTCCAGCTATGGTTAGCGCCTTTGCTTTCGGCCGACATAGATCTCGCCGCGCTTAGCCCCCAATCCTCTGCTAGGGTTCAGCATTTGATCCGCCACACCCAAAACAATCATCACCATGGGTCACAAGAAAGTTTCCGCCTTGATTCCTGCCACTTCCACCGCCGCAGCCGCTGTGTCCTCCTCGTCGGAGATCGACATTCCGGAGCAGCTTCGGGAGTTCTCGAAGAGCAACCTCTCCTAGGTCGATATGAACCAGATGGTGATCGATGGCATCCTTACCAAACAAATGCGTATCGACTGGAAGGTACCCCGTGAATCTTGCCCCATCCCTATTCATAAACAAATTGTTGTATTCAGCTTGTTCTTCGAGCATGGTTTTGGAGTCCCCTGCTACAGCTTCTTGCGCGGGCTCCTTTTCTTCTATGGGATTGAGCTTGTGAACCTCAATCCCAATTCCATTCTTCACATCACCATCTTTGTGCACATGTGCGAAGCATTTCTAGGCATCCTTCCCCACTTCAATTTATTCCGTCATCTGTTTGTCCTCCATCCGCTGCTGACCAAGGACAATCAAGTAGCTATAGGCGGCGTTGGCTTCCAGTTGCGCAAGAAGGAGGCCTACATCAATGTGCCATTGAAGATTGGGAACAAAAACTGGAAGGATGAGTGGATCTACTGTGACAACCCTCCTCCTGTTCTTGCTGACTTCATTGGTGCCAAGGTGATTCCTCTAGCGCAATGGACAGAGAAGCCCGATCCGACCGACCCTCAGGTGGTCACTCTGCTGAAGAAGATAGCCGACTTGAAGGTTGAAGGCATTGATGGAATTACCGTCACCAAAAGCTTCATAGTACGTAGAGTGCAGCCCCTGAAGCTGCAGAGTCACCCAGCGTGAAACTATGTCAATAATGATGAAACCAGGGAGGTGCCTAACCCGTCGAAAGGTGAACACCGTAAGAAACGCCGGTCAAAAATGTTTGAAGGGGATCTCCTTAAGGATGACTCGCTAATCAAGAAGGCGTATAACAAGGGCACTATGCGGGCCCGAGTAAGCCTCAGTCTACTTTGAGCAATCCTTTATGTTCTTGTCTTGATGCCCTACTTGATATTTTGATTCTTGTGCAGGTTTTGGATACTTATATTTCTCATCCTCCGCTCCCTCCGACCCATTCCGAGGGACCAAATTATGTCGAGAAGACGCAGCAGACCGGCACTGGAGGCTCAAGCTCTTCTGCAGGCGCTCGTGCTGATTCGGTCACCACCCTGCCTGCCCCCAGTCGGCTAGGAAAGTAGACCGTTGGGCACCAACGGCAATATATAGGGGATCAGGATGATGATGAAGAATTGCCATCTGCTGACGCTGGTCACCCCACCCTTACTCCCTCCGACCGACCTTCAAGCCAGTCAGAGCCCCCGAGCCACACTCAAAGTGATGCTGGGAGGGTGGATCAGACTGACAAGGCAGGAAAATCTACCCAAAAGAGGAAGGAGACTGATTCTCAGTCGACTTCTTCGAAGAAGAGGTTGTGCCGAATCTAGCTCAAGAAGGCTCCTAGGTTAATCCTTTAATCTTATACTCCTTATCTCTTATTGCCATCCATAACACATTTTAATCTCTTCCATCTTTGTTTTGACAGTAGTCAGACGAGTGATTCTTAGAGTGCCCAAGAGACCGAAGCCACTCGGTCTGGACCTCCTCCTCGTCCAACTGATCTGCCCAAGTCGGTCGGCAAGTCATCAAACATGTCGACCGAGGTGGATAAGCTAGCTGACAAGGCAATTCCTACCTCCATTCCGGCGCCTGTACCCCAACCTACTCCTGCCGTCATCCCTTCACCTCTTGACAAAGGTAAGGTGACATTATCTGTAGATTTACTCGGTCGGCCCGAAGTGGACGATATGGAAATTATGCACCAACATCGAGAAGCTAGCAAGGTACTTCAATACTCATCTTTTGCTTTGTCTTAATCTTGCCTTTAAGCTTAACCCCTTTTTGTATATAGAAAATGTATGCTCTCGTAGAGAGGAAACATGCTAGGGTAGAATACCTTGAAGCCGAAACTTTTGGTATGTCCGAAAATCTTTGGTTTTTATGTCTTTAAGTAAGACTAACACTTTGCGGGTGTTTTGCTAGTCACCGATCAGCAGCTTGCCAAAGTACAAAAGGAAATTGAAAAGTTGTAGACCAACCGAAGAGAGACGACCAAGGCCGTGTAGATTTAGCTTGTAAGATCACTCACCACCTGTGTTTAAAATAATCAACTAATCACTCTATCGCTAAAGGTTCAAATGTTTGTCTTTAACTCGTGATCAGAAGATCACTGATCTGGTGAAGTTAACTTCCAATCAGCAAAGGTTTGTCAACGCCTTGAATACTGAAAAGGAAAACCTCTCTAAATCGGTTGAGGACCAGAAGGCCGAGATCACTCGGCTGTAGAAGGAGCTGAAGGAAGCTGATGCCAAGATAGAGGAAGCTAAGAGCACCTCCAAATCCTTCAAATGTAAACTTGCCAGTAAGCCCTTCATTATTTCTCACATCTGCTTGATTTCTCTTTTGATCATACCGACCAAAAATCATCATTCGCAGCTCTATCTTATGTCGCTCGAAAGGCAATGGGCTATGTTCATGCCGATCGAGTGGAGCAGTCAGGCCATTCCTTGGAGTACTTGCTGGAGCATGCATTAGAGGCTATTGCTCAAAACACTCGACGAGTGGCGACCGAGGCCGGGAGCCAGATTCTGGCGATTTGCCAATCTTGGTCTCCTGCTGTGCCATTGGACAAGATCAAGGAGGGCTTCAACCCAGACTTGACTGACAACCAATGCCAGTTGCTCTTGGATTCCATGCTGGAGACTTCTCAAGCTTTGGTCGACAATATAGAGATCAATCCGACCGTGCCTACTCCTCCAGCAACTCCTGAGGTTGAGCTACGAGCTGACTCTTCCTCTCCTTCAAAGGAGCTGTAAATCCTGTAATATTAGAGATCATTAGCTATATCTATGTAATGAAACAATATTACCTGTATGTAAACTAGTTTCATGCTTATCATCTTTAAAAGATTGATAAAAATGCCATAAGTATGTTTCTGTCATTGAGAAACTCAAATTGTATCGGTCTGCCATAACATTTTAGGTTGTGACTCGTAAGCGTGTAACAAGCAGAGTCGACCAATCGACACATGACCTCTCGCACTTTGGCTCTGGGTTTAGTGTAGTGGTAGTCTGATGTGCAGTATAAAGTATATAACCATAATGTATAGACGTTAGACCAAGAAAATGAAGACCGTATTCAAAAAGAAGAAATCGGTCAGAATGTAGTCCAAAACCAAAATACGGTTAGACTGAGGTGGGACATTATTACTAGCCCCCTGGCTTGATTGTTTAATAAAATAAATTAAGGAATCGAGATAATATAGAATGAAAATCATCAAAAAATCTTTCATCAAAAAGACCGAAGTTTCATTCATGAATAATGTATAAGTATACAAAAGAATAATTAAGTATAGAAATGACGTAGCTGATTTATGTTCTACGAATTTGGTATATCATCGCCGTCTTCATACATCAGTCGGTAAGCCCCCAGGAGAGTGACTTCCTTCACAACATATGGTCCTTCCCACTTTGGAGAAAGCTTATGCTGGTTCTTTGTTGACTGCACTTGGCGAAGCACTAAATCTCCAACTTGGAAGTGGCGATTACGTACATTTTTATCATAATATTGATGTAAGCCTTGTTGGTAAAGTGCCGACTGAAACAGAGCGTGATCACTCAACTCCTCTGCTGCAATCAAATCAATCTCTCGGTTCTCCTCAGAAAGCTGTTCATCATACGCCTGAACCCATGCCGAAACAAGGCTGACTTCGATCGGCAGCATAGCCTCTAAGCCGGTGACCAATGAGAATGGTGACTGACCAGTTGCCCGACTGGTGTTTGGGCAAAGCCCCCAAAGAACTGAAGGCAATTTTTTAACCCACCGACCGGCATAAGGCTTAAGCCTGTCGAATATCCGTGGTTTCAATCCTTGAAGAATCATACCATTGGCCCGTTCGACCTATCCATTACTTTGAGGATGAGCCACTGATGCAAAGTGGATTTTTATTCTCATCTTATCGGCAAAGTCACGGAATTCCACTGATGTGAATTGAGTGCCATTATCGGTGATGATATCATGAGGAATCCCAAACCGAGTGAAGACATCCTTGACAAACTCGATAGCCTTCTTCGATGTAATCTTGCCGACTGGCTTTGCTTCAATCCACTTGGTGAATTTATACATAGCAACAAACAGATAAGTGAACCCGCCTGGCACCTTCTTGAAAGGACCGACAATATCGAGCCCCCAAACAGCAAAGGGCCAAGTCAAAGGTATCATCTGAAGCTACTATGAAGGCATGTGCATTTGTTGAGCAAAGAATTGACAACCTTTACACGTCCGAATGACCCAGTGTGCATCTTCAACCGCCGTGGGCCAATAAAACCCTTGCCGGAAAGCTTTGCCGACCAAGGTCTTGGATGCTGCATGATTGCTGCATATCCCGGAATGAATTTCTTCTACCAACTTCTAACCTTCTGATATCGAGATGCATCTCATTAAGATATTTGAACCTCCTCTTTTATAGAGTTGGTCTCCCACCAACAAATACCCTCGGCATCGGGTCTCCAATCTCCGTTGCTCATTAGGATCCGAAGGCAGCGTTCCCTTGTTCAAATATTGGATGAGCGGGTCGCGCCAATCGGTCTCCATGTTGTCATCACCAACGAGATCAGTAACAACACTCATTAATACATCTGGTCGAGGAGAAATCGTGGGGGAATCCAGAGTGTGTAAGAAAACACCTGGCGGGACCACAGACCGGGATGATCTCATTTTGGCCAATTCATCAGCCACTTGGTTATTGTCTCAAAGAACATGCGTGAACTTCAATCCATCAAATTTGTCTTCGAGTTTCCTTACTTCTTGACAGTAAGCACTCATATTGTCATCCACACAGTTCCAATCCTTGGTGACCTGATTAATAACCAAAGCCGTGTCACCAAAGACATCAAGGCGCTTGATGCCGAGTGATGCAGCAAAGCGCAGACCGTGTAGAAGGGCTTCATACTCTACAACATTGTTGGACGTGTGAAACATCACCTGAAGGACATATCAAAGCTTCTCTCCAGTGGGTGAGATAAACACGACTCCCGCACCAGCTCCTTGTAATTGAAGAGATCCATCAAAGTACATATTCCAATACTCGATGTCTTGTGTGCAGTGGGTGGCTTTTGAATCTCTGTCCACACAGCAACAAAATCAGCTAGCGCTTGTCCCTTTATAGCCGACCGAGGCGCGAACGTGATGGTATATTGACCAATTTCGACTGCCCACTTGGTGATTTTTCCTTCGGCTTCTCAGTTGTGCAGCACTGTGCCGAGTGCGAAGGAGGTCTGGACTTCGATTGGATGAGCTTGAAAATAATTCTTCAACTTCCTGGAGGTGACCAACAATGCATACAACAACTTCAAGATCTGTTGATATTTTACCTTAGAGGCGCCAAGGACCTCACTCACAAAATAGATCGGGTGTTGCACTTTTTGTATATGTCCCTCTTCTTCTCGGTCGACTTTTAAAACAGTACTCACAACATGAGTTGTGGCCGATATGTAAAGTTGAAGTTTTTCTCCTGGCTCCGGAGGCAACAGTACTGGAATGCTGCTGAGGTAAACCTTTAACTCGTCCAATGCCGACTGCGCCTCTTCGGTCCAAATGAAGTCTTCCTGCTTTTTAAGCAGTCTAAAAAGTGGTAACCCTCTAACCCTCAGTCGGGAAAATAAAGCGACTCAAGGACGCAATGCATCCAGTCAGCTTATGTATATCCCCTTGAGAATTAGGTGGTCCCATACCAAGGATCGCCTTGATTTTATCCGGGTTGGCCTCTATACCTCGTTACAAAACGATGTAACCAAGTAGCTTTCCCGAAGGAACCCCCAAAACACACTTCTTAGGATTTAGCTTTATTGAATAATGCCTCAGATTGTCAAAGGTTTCTACCAGGTCCGAAATAAGCCCTTCGACGTTCCAGGTCCTAACGACGATGTCATCGACATATGCTTCTGCGTTCCGACCGATCTAAGTAGCAAGGCAGCGTTGAATACCTTGTTGGTAAGTCGCACCAGTGTTCTTCAGACCGAAAGGCATTGTGATATAGCAATAGACGCCAAAGGGTATTATAAAGGAAGTTTTAATCTGATCTTCGACATTCAGTGGGATCTGGTGATAGCCTGAATAGGCATCCAGAAAGTTCAAGAGCTCACACCCGGCTGTCGAGTCTACAATCTGATCAATACGAGGAAGAGCGAAGGAGTCTTTTGGATAGACCTTGTGGAGATCAGTATAATCAACACACATCCTCCATTCTTTGTTCTTCTTGGGTACAAGGATTGTAATTGCTAACCAGTCGAGATGATACACCTCCTTTATAAACATAGCATCTAATAATCTAACTATCTCCTTCTTCATGGCATCCTTGCGATCTTGTGCGAATCTTCTAAGCCTTTGCCGAACGGGGGTAGCCCCAGGGGGTACCCTTAACTTGTGGTCAATCTTTTCCCTAGGAGCTCCCTGCATGTCAGATGGTTTCCCTGCAAAGATGTCCCTATTTTCCTGGAGGAAAAGAGTGAGCGCGAGTTCCTATTTCTCGTCGAGGTTGGCCCCAGCATAAGTTACCTTATCGGGGTCCTCAAGATCGAGCATGATTTCCTTGGTTTGGATGTCATCGGTCTGAATCTTGTCCTTGGTAGGCTTCTTTGTTGGAACCGCCGCTCCAGTCTGCTCCTCCATGCCGACTGCTTGCTGGATCTCCTTCTGGTCAGACAACATCAACTGTTTATTGGTCATCTCACAACTCTGTACATCGCTATCAAAAGAGTTCCGAAGATCAGAGTGGAGGGAGATTATTCCATTTGGGCCTAACATCTTGAGCGTGAGATATGGATAATGCGGGATAGCCATGAATTTAGCCATAGCCGATCGACCGATGATAGCATGATATGCTGAGTCAAAATCCGCCACCTAGAAGAGAATGCGCTCGGTCCTGAAATTCTCACGGGTCCCGAAGGTGACCAGCAGACTGAACTGTCCAATAGGAACTGAAGTCTTTCCAGGTACAATCCCGTGGAAAGGTGAAGAACTCGGCTAAAGATCATTGATTGATAGACCAAGCTCTTTCAGAGTCTTGGTGAAGATTAAGTCCAAACTGCTTCTCCATCAATGAGTACTTTGTTGAACTTTACCTCCTTCATTGTAGCAGCAAGCACCAGCGGGTATCGACCCGGCTTTGGGATGTGCTTGGGATGATCCGACCAATCAAAGGTTATTGTCATCTCAGACCACCTCATGAATTGAGGCGCAGCCGGTTCCACCAAGTTGATCTCTCGAAGTTCCAGCTTCTAGTTGCGCTTGGACACGTAGGCCTCTGGGCCACCGAAGATGAAGTTGACTTCCTTGTGGGGCTCCTGGAACTCTCCTGAGTTGTCCTTGTCGCCATCGTCATTGGTCTTGTCTTTGCTATTGCGCCTTGGGGGATCTTTAGCCACCTTGAGCGCAGCCATTGCAAAACCCTTCAGTCGATAGCAATCCTTTGCTTTGTGGTTTCCCTTTGGGTGCCAAAGGCATGGGCCACTCAGCAGCTCGTCTGTGGATGGTTGGCTTGTTCGAGGGTTCTTCTGAAGTCGCTCCATCGTGTGAACCACGTTATCAGGCTTCCTCTTCTTGTCCTTCTTGGAGGACTCAGGATTGTCCGACCACTTCTCTTTGCCTTTTCCCCGGATGTCATCCAATGCCGACTCACCAGACACGAACTTGTCAGTGATCTTGAAGCACTCTTGAGCGGTCAGCTTGAGGTCATGATTCCTCCGACCGATCTCACGAACCAAATCATCGCTACAGATCTCTCCTTGGAAGGCGGCAATGATTTGTTGGTCCGTGACATTAGGGATCTCTGTCTTCTTAGCGCAAAATCGCTTGATGTAGTCATGTCGAGGTTCATCGGTCTTCTACTTGATTGGAGTGAGGTTGAAGTGGTTGCCCGATCGATTGCAGGTAGCTTCAAAACTGATGTGGACAAGGGTTCCCGATCTTCCGAAAGGTTCTGGGTACGTTGATTTGGTCGGAGGCGACACACAAATCGATCCGACTTCAGAACAGCACGTTCTAAACCCCGCAATCGCAGCACGACGTCTCCTCTGGTTATCAACCGTCCTAAAATGATTGACCTCGCCGAGAAGGCTAATCCCTGCCTGGAAATCAAGAACACAAGCAAGAACAAAGAAGAAGGCAACACAATTGCAGATGTATTATGAATCTCACGAAGTTGGGGTCTCACAAACCGTGATGACGGCGAAACTATTATGAACAGAATAATCTAAGCAAAATCCAAACGCTAATGGTGCGATGGCGGCTGTATATGAAGACCCTAGGGTCGTGCAAGACCCTCTGGACGCGCCCCTACTTGGGCTCAACTAGATACAAAGCCCAAAGGCCAAAAACAGGCGACATAGCACCAAAACAGATTCTGGACTCTCTCTTGTTTTGACGATTCCTGATGACTCCGGATGAATTTTGATATGAGACCAGAGGCATTGGAAAGGTCTTCTTCTTATCTTTCTTTGCATATATAGAATGTCCAAATCCGAGTCCGTATGCGTCTTGGGCATCCGTTTTAGTGCAGACTGGTCCTGAGCCCCGAAACAGACTCGAAGTCGGTTTTGGTTTGGCCTCCACCTTAGCTTCCACGTCCTTGCTGGTCCTCCACGTCTCCAAGTCCTTCTCCCATCATCTCCTGGTCCTCTCCATGGTTCCTAATTACAATATAATCATTAGGTAGCAAACCATTCTCAAAAGTGACATATAATGAAGAACGTAGGAACGAGCTCACCTCTAAATTTAGTCGTCGTGCACGAGCTCTAGTCATTGGACCTTGCAAGTCCAGAATTGGAGGAGTGTTGCATGTATCCTTAGGAGTGATGTCCTGATCATCCTCCCCCTCTTGAAGTGGAGTCGTCCTCGACTCAAGCTCATTCTCTTCTCCCAAATATGGTTTCAAATCTGAAATGTTAAAAGTAGGACTAACCCCGAACTCGGGAGGCAACTCAAGTTTGTATGCATTATCATTAATCTTCTCAATTATTTTGAAAGGACCATCAGCTCTAGGCATTAATTTAGACTTTCTCAAATCTGAAAATCTATCTTTTCTCAAGTGTAACCATACTAAATCTCCTACATCAAGTTTTACTTCTTTTCTACCTTTACTACCAGCAATTTTATACTTGTCATTCATCTTTTCAATGCTAAGTCTAGTGGTCTCATGCATTTTCAAAATAAATTCAGCACATTCCTTAGCATCAACATGAACTCTCTCATGAATAGGTAGAGGAAGTATATCAAGTGGTGTACGGGGATCAAAACCATACACTACTTTGAAAGGACTTACCTTGGTAGTAGAATGTGTTGCCCGATTATATGCAAACTCAACATGAAGCAAACATTCTTCCCATTGCTTTAAATTTTTCTTCCAAATAGCTCTCAACATAGTACCCAAAGTGCGGTTCACCACCTCAGTTTGTCCATCAGTTTGTGGGTGACAAGTTGTAGAAAACAACAACTTTGTACCCAACTTATTCCAAAGCGTGCGTCAAAAGTGACTCAAGAATTTTGCATCACGATCTGAAACAATAGTAGAAGGCATACCATGCAAACGAACAATTTCTTTGAAAAAGAGATCAGCAATATAACTAGCATCATCAGTCTTATGACATGATATAAAATGTGCCATCTTAGAAAATCTATCTACAACAACAAAAATACTATCACTCCCCCTCTTAGTTCTAGGCTGTCCTAAAATAAAGTCCATAGAAATATCCGCCCAAGGAATAGAAGGAACAGGAAGTGGCATGTATAAACCATGTGGATTCAAGTGAGACTTAGCTTTTTGACATGTAGTGCAGCGAGCAACAAAACGCTCAATATCTTTCCTCATCCTTGGCCAAAAGAAATGTGTGGCCAAAATATCCTCCGTCTTCTTGGCACCAAAATGATCCATCAATCGACCTCCATGCGCCTCCTGTAACAACAAAAGACGAACGGAACCAACTGGAATGCGTAGGTGGTTAGCTCTAAACAAGAATCCATCATTCAACACAAATTTATTCCATGCATGACCTTCTTTACAATGCAGCAATACATCCTTAAAATCAACATTAGCAGCATATTGTTCTTTAATTGCCTCAAGTCCAAAAATTCTACAATCAAGTTGAGATAATAAAGTATAGCGCCTAGATAAAGCATCAGCGATCACATTATCCTTCCCTTTCTTATGTTTAATAATGTAAGGAAAAGACTCAATAAACTCAAGTATGCAATAGGTTTACTATCTTGCATCAAAACACCACCAATGCCTATACCACTAGCATCACATTCAAGCTCAAAAATCTTATCAAAATCAGGTAATTGCAGCAACGGTGCATGTGTAAGTTTATCCTTCAAAGCATCAAAAGACTCATGATGTACCTTACCCCAATGGAAATCAATGCCCTTCTTTGTCAACTCATGCAAAGGTGCAGCAATGGTACTGAAATCTTTGACAAAGCGGCGGTAGAAACCTGCAAGACCAAGAAAACTCCTCACCTGTGTGATAGTTTTTGGTACAGGCCAGCTCTTAATGGCTTGAATCTTCACCTCATCCACCTCAATTCCCTGTGGAGTCAGAACATAGCCAAGAAAAGAGACTCGATCCGTGCAAAAGGTGCACTTTTCAAGGTTACCAAATAAACGTGCATCTCGTAAAGCATCAAAAACAGCACGCAAATGATTCATATGTTCATCTATGGATTTGCTATAAATCAAGATATCATCAAAGTAAACTACCACAAAGTTGCCAATGAAAGCTCTTAAAACCTCATTCATCAAGTGCATGAAAGTACTAGGTGCATTAGTTAAACCAAAAGGCATTACTAACCACTCATATAATCCAAATTTGGTTTTGAAAGCTGTTTTCCATTCGTCTCCAAGTTTCATTCTAATTTGATGGTAGCCACTACGCAAATCAATTTTAGTGAAAATTATAGCACCACATAACTCATCAAGCATGTCGTCTTGCGTAGGAATAGGATGACGATACCTAATAGTAATATTATTAATGGCTCTACAATCTACACACATATGCCAAGTACCATCTTTCTTAGGAACCAAAAGTACAGGAACAACACAAGGACTAAGTGATTGACGAACATACCCACGATCCAAAAGGTCTTCAACTTCTCATTGTATCTCCTTAGTCTCCTCAGGGTTGGTCCTATAAGCAGCACGGTTTGGCAAAGTAGCACCCGGAATCAAAATTTGATGCTCAATCCCTCTCAAAGGTGGCAATCCCGGGGGTATCTCAGCTGGAAAAACATCCTCATACTCCTGCAAAAGGTTAGTGACAGCAGGAGACACAGCACTAGAAGAAGCAATATCATCAAGCGAAAACAAAGCTTCTTTGCATATCAAAGCATAGCAAATATCATCATTATCAGAAATTTCAGCAAGCTCAGATTTTGTTGCAAGACATGAACGACCTTGTAATTTAATTCCAGCACCCTTAGAACTTGAAGAATCATTAACATTACTAGGTGTAGAATTAGAATTAACAGGTTGTTGAATTTCAGGACCTTTATTTTTCAAACTAGCAGCTCTTTCTAAATCAGCTCGTACAATTTCAGCAGCGGTCATTGGTAACAAAGTAATTTTAGTTCCTTTATGCATAAAAGTGTACTTATTACTTCTACCATGGTGTACAACATCATTATCAAATTCCCAAGGTCTACCCAATAAAAGTGAACATGCTTGCATGGGTACGACATCACAATCAACAGAATCCACATAAGAACCAATGGAAAAAGGAACTCTGCAAGTTTGTATTACCTTACCTTTGCCAGAGTCGTTTAACCACTGAATGTAGTACAGATGTGGATGTGGACGCGTGGTCAAAGAAAGCTTGTTGACCACATCAGAACTCACCAAGTTATTGCAGCTCCCTCCATCAATGATGACACGTGCTCGGCGGTTCTTGATGACGAAGAAAATCTGGAACAAGTTGTGGCGCTGCATCGTCTCGAGCTGATGAACTTGTGTGCTAAGGACACGTTGAACAATAATGTTTATGTATCCTGTGGTGTCTCCGCCTCCAAGGACGAGGTCACTGCCGGTCGCAGCGATGTCCTCCTCCTCATCCTCCACATCGGAGGTGCTCATGTAACCGCCATCGTCAGTCGTCACATATGCCCGCCTACTTGGACAATTTTTCTGCACATGACCAAGTCCATGGCAGCGGTGGCACTGAATCCCTGTAGTGCGCCCTGTCGAAGCAATAGAGGAGGCACTACTAGCTGGTACCTGCACAGAAAGTTTACCTGAGCGCGTAGAAGGTGCAGGGGCGGATCTTGGGGCTGCAGAAACAACACTGGTTCCCTTGGTAGCTGCAGGTGGGGATGGCCGGAAAGATGGCCTGGGCAGCCCCGAAGTTCCCGTCGAGCGTGGGGGGTAGGAGTTCCTTGACTTGCCGTACTCCTCAAAAGCCTGGAAAAGTCCCTCTGATTCTTTCTCTGCAAGCATAGCATACTAGAAACACTGGGTGAGGGTATAATATTCTTTATAATCAAGGATGTCCTGAATTTCTTTTCTTAAACCAGAATAAAAGTGACAAATCTGATCCTCTACTTTTTCAACTACAACACAACAAATCAAACCCTTCTGAAGCTCAGTAAAATACTCCTGAACAGTTTTATCTCCTTCTTCTAAACGTTGCAGTTTATTATGAATCTCTCTATAAAAAGAAGGGGGAACAAAACGATCACGCATTGCTACCTTAAGTTCTTCCCAAGTAGTAGGTAAATCAGTTTCAGCAGCTAGACCACTCCACCAAACAATAGCAAAGTCCTTAAACTCACTAGTAGCTTGGCTAACTCTTCCCAAGTAGTTCAGGAACAAGATGGGCATTAAATTTTTGTTGTACAGTCATCTCCCAATCAAGATAAACATCACCATCATACTGACCCGAAAACGAAGCAATTGAAAACTTAATTTTAGCATACGGGTCATCTGGAGCATAGTTACCGTGTGGACGACGATTGTAGTTATGGAAACCACCCATACCTTGAGTATTATGTTTCAAACGACGTCGTAATCATGCGGTCCTTGTAGCTGACCTATCCACGGTGCCATCTGCCGTATACGCCGTGTCTTCATCATGGTCGTCTTCAACATCGTTGTTGTTATTATTGGTGTTCATATTGTTGGTTTTAGGAGCGGTCTCCAATGCAACAACCTGATTGGTTAACTTAGAGACCCGCTTCTCTAACCGCTCGATGCTTTCTCCAATGTGAAGCTTGCTGACCGCATCAGTAATGGCTCTGGTGATCGTCTCTGCCAAATCACTCTGAGCAGCCTGCAAAGCCTTCTGGAGCTGCTCTTGGCTCACGCACTCAGCAAATTGTGAGGGGGAAGCCATCTCTCTGTTGTCACTTCCTGCCATCACAAACACCAAAACAGGAAACAAACAGTGAAGGTTATCCCTATAAAATAGCTAAGCAGTGGTGCCTCTCAACACAACAAAAGGAAACTCCTTACAAAGCTCTTACAAAGATCTGAAAAGCAAAGCAAAGGATACCAGAGAGATGTGTTCCACAATTGCAAGGGTCACAAAATAACCTGTGTGCTGTCTAAAGGAAATATGTAGAGCTAGGAAGGCCAAATATATATATGTGAGTGGTACTCAAATGAAAAACAGATAGTAAAGCTGAATAAGTGCCCAAGTAACTTGTCCCAGGTTGCTGGTCTAACTATGTCCTAGAACAGTAGTGATAGCAAAGTAGAAACAAGGAGACAAAGGCACAACAGGCGATAACAGGGGGCTTAGTGCAAAACAGCCAAATCCAGAAATTTCAGGGGGCTAGATGTAGCACTAGTAGAGATCCCAAATTTCTTTTTTTTTTATTTTATTTTTTTGACATTTTTCTCCAACTCACTAACAATGGAGGAGAATCCACAAAAAATTTCAGCTCAAACAGAGGTAGGATGTGGCCTACAGAAAATCTTGAAGTTGCAGAAAACATCGGGTTTAAACTTAAATCAATTTTTTCTTTATCTTCCCGATTTTTTTTGAATTTTTTAACGAGGGCACACAGAGCATAGCCGAGGGTGGGTATGCCCAACTTTGAATCAAGAATCTCCTGTAAAAATTTCAGCCAAAATGGACAACCGAGCGAAAGTTATGCCCGTTTTACCGAAGGGGGGTTAGAGTCGGTTTTCCAGAAACCCGAGTCGGTTAGGGGTCGAGTTTGGAATCGGGTAAGATTTTTTTTGGCGGCGTGGATGCAGCAAAAAGTGGAATTTATGGGGATTGGTCCGAGGTGTTTGAGGGTGGGTTTAGGGTGGGATTAGGGTGGGTGTATCGATAAATCAACCCTAGCACACAAAGCCGATAGAACAGAGGATGGTGAAGGGGATGGCGGCTAGGGTTGCAAGGGAAACACTACTGATGAGAAAAACACAAACTAAACCAGCGACTAAACAAAAACTAGGGCACAAACTCAACACTATGGACTCTGAAATTGAAATATGCAAAGGCTAAACACGTGGTTATGGGCGGAGGGGAAATTTTTTTTTTGGCTTTTTTGTGGATGATAGGATGAACACAAAACGAAATTAACTAAGGGTAGTGTGAACCTGACGGTGCACCTGAAGCTCTGATTACCACTTGATGTGGACAAGGGTTCCCGATCTTCCGAAAGGTTCTGGATACGTTGATTTGGTCGGAGACGACACACAAATCGATCCGGCTTCAGAACAGCACGTTCTAAACCCCGCAATCGCAGCACGACGTCTCCTCTGGTTATCAACCGTCCTAAAACAATTGACCTCGCCAAGAAGGCTAATCCCTGCCTGCGAATCAAGAACACAAGCAAGAACAAAGAAGAAGGCAACACAATTATAGATGTATTATGAATCTCACGAAGTTGGGGTCTCACAAACCGTGATGACGGCGAAACTATTATGAACAGAATAATCTAAGTAAAACCCAAACCCTAATGGTGTGATGGCGGCTGTATATGAAGACCCTAGGGTCGTGCAAGACCCTCTGGATGCACCCCTACTTGGGCTTAACTAGATACAAAGCCCAAAGGCCAAAAATAGGCGACATAGCACCAAAACAGATTCTGGACTCTCTCTTGTTTTGACGATTCCCGAAGACTCCGGATGAATTTTGATATGAGACCGGAGGCATTGGAAAGGTATTCTTCTTATCTTTCTTTGCATATATAGAATGTCCAAATCCATGTCTTTATGCGTCTTGGGCATCCGTTTTAGTGCAGACTGGTCCTGAGCCCCGAAACAGACTCGAAGTCGGTTTTGGTTTGGCCTCCACCTTAGCTTCCACGTCCTTGCTGGTCCTCCACGTCTCCAAGTCCTTCTCCCATCATCTCCTGGTCCTCTCCATGATTCCTAATTACAATATAATCATTAGGTAGCAAACCATTCTCAAAAGTGACATATAATGAAGAACGTAGGAATGAGCTCACCTCTAAATTTAGTCGTCGTGCACGAGCTCTAGTCATTGGACCTTGCAAGTCCAGAATTGGAGGAGTGTTGCATGTATCCTTAGGCGTGATGTCCTCATCAGAAACTTTCTATGAGCTTCCTGATGAGGTCTCCCCAAGATGTGATTGACTCCTCTGGAAGAGATGTGAGCCATATACGAACAGCTGGATCCATGCAGACTGGGAGGTAATTAGCCATTACATGGGAATCACCTCCAGCCGACCGAATCGTCGTGCTATAAAGTTGCAGACACTCTTGGGGATTGGTCTGACCATTGTATTTTTTGATGGGGACCGGCTTGAATCCTTTTGGCCATCGAGCTATACAAAGCCCAGGGATGTAAGCTTTGATGCCGTCGATCTCATCGTCGGTCGGCGTCATCGACCGCCTATGCCAGTCTGGACACAGAGTTGCACGGCGGCCGTGTCACGGACCAATATCATCATCATGATGACGACGCCGATGGTTGTTATCATCGTTATCGCATCGATCCCGATCGTCACGTCGACAACGGTCGTCACGGTTATGCCTTGGAGGAGGATCTTGACGGTCCTCTCATCGGTTGTCCCATCGGTCATCCGTTCTCCAATCACGGTGTTCTTCCTCATAGCGTCGGTTATCCCGAGTGCATTCTTCATAGTGAGAGTTGATGGTATCTCGTCCATCATGGAGGCTGAGATAATTTCTCAGATCTTCACGCCTATGCCGACCTCGCGAAGATACGTGACTAGAGCTCGTGATCGACTGAGATTTCGTGGCCTCTTGAGCCGCAGCGGCCTTAAGCATAGCCACCGCCTTCGGCATCGCAGTGGTCTGATAATTCACGTTGACCATTAGTGTGTCGAGGAAGGTTTTGGCCCCGTGATGTTATTCTGAGGAGTGTGGTGGAATTTGACGCCATCCACTTCGAGTTCTGGACCAAGAACCAGTCGACGTTCATTGCGTGAACTGCGCGACCCTCTTGGTCGATAGTGGTGTCCGACCGATAAGTCATCAGCTGGAGGGTCCTCCTCATGTTGACCACCTTTGACTAGTTGATTCGGGTGGCCATCAATAGGGTTACCTTCATGTTCACCGTCTTGGTCACCATCTTGGTCTCCATCCGCGGGATCTGCTATATCCACCATGTTGACAGTATGGGATATGGGTAAGCGGATCTGACCGAGTCCTCATCAAAAGTCCGATCCGATTTTGAATCGTTCCCAAAGGAAGGATCTTCGTCCTTAGATCCGAGTGGAACCAATGCGGGGATCATGCCAAATGAACTCGGTGATCGCGTCATGGAAACGACTGTGGCCGAGTCGGATCTGTGGTTCTCTAGACCTAGGGCTCCGTTGTCACCGACTATGAAGTCGAGTGATCCAAAGGAGATCTTGAAGTACGGTGAGTACTGGATGATGGGAATTTCAGCCATCGTAGTTGACGGAGAATCCCGGCGAGCCTTGTCCCCTACCTGGCGCGCCAACTGTCGAAGCTTGAGAACGGGAGTAAAATGTATAGGGCTACGTCGAGACTAAGAACTACGATGGTAACACAAGACGCCGAGTTATATAGGTTCGGGCCCTCTCGATGAGAGTAAAAACCCTATGTCCTATGTTCTGTGTATTGTGTTGATATTGCGATACTTGTGAACTTGTCCCTTGATGAGGCGTGCCCTGCCACCTTATATATCCGGTCCTCAGGGGGGTACATGAAGAGTCCTAGTCGTAACTCACAAGGATTTACATAGAAAGTCTATCTCTTCATGCCTTGCACTAGAAGTTGAGTCGGTCGGGTTCCTTGTTGATGAAGCACCCGGTCGGCTACCAACTTAGTCTTGTATGAGGATACCTGTAAGGCAAGTATCCCACACATCCCTCAGGGCGAACCCGTGCTGACCGGTACGCTCTCACTCTATCACCAGCCTATCCTTGCACTTTCTGATTCTGGTGCTTCACATAATTTCATTAGCAAAGCTTGTGTGCAAAAACATAATCTCCACACCACCACCATAAATAAATGCTACACCATCCACTCTCCTGCTGGACAAATTCTTGCTAACGAAGTATTATGTGAAGCTCCACTAGAAATAAATCAAAAGACTTACCCCACCGATTTCATCGTGCTCAAAAATCAGGAAATCGATCTCATCATAGGCATGATCTGGATGAAAACCCATAGCGCCATGCTAGACATCGAGCCCCATATCGCTCACTTAGACTCTCCCTTGCATGGCCGAGACACACTTTCTCTAAACACCGATTCATCAAAAAATCTAGTTATCTACCATTTGGAAGGTGTAGCACTAGAAAATATTCCCGGCTATTTTTGTGAAGAAGAAGGACAAATCTTTGTGCCCTGTTGTTGATTATCGGCCACTGAATGAGGTTACAATAAAGAATAAATACCCGCTGCCCCGAATTGATATCCTTTTTTGATCAATTGGTTGGTGCCAAGGTCTTCTCCAAAATTGACCTTCGTTCGGGCTACCATCAAATAAAGATTAGAGCATAAGACATTCTGAGTAATGCCTTCTCTACTAGATATGAATTATTTGAGTATCTAGTAATGACATTCGGATTAACAAATGCTCCTACCCATTTCATGTACCTTCTGAATTCTGTATTCATGCCAGAGCTAGACAAGTTTGTGGTGGTATTCATTGATGACATCCTCATCTATTCTAAGTCAAAGGAAGAACATGCTGAACATCTTTGAATTGTTCTTCAACGTCTACGAGATCACAAGTTGTTTGCAACATTCAGCAAGCGTGACTTTTGGTTGGACCGTGTGCCATTCCTTGGTCACATAGTTTCTACGGAAGGTATCTCTGTAGACCCTAACAACGTTCAAGATGTGCTAGATTGGAAGCCACCAAAAATGGTTCATCAAGTTCACAATTTCCTCGGACTAGCTGGATATTATCGTTGGTTCATTCCTAATTTTTCCTAGCTATCCAAGTGTAAGGAGCGAAGGCGTATCGAGAGGGGGGGGGGGGTGAATCGGTAAGCCGCTCACGAATCCAATTACTTCAAATTCCACTACTTGACTCAACCAAGATAAGTAATCCTAAGCAATTCTAGTAGACTAAGACCCTACACATGCTAGTGTTCATAATATAATTAAGTGCGGAAGCCAAACACACTAGCCTATGCAAGCCACAAGTCACCCTACTCAATGGAGCACACAATTGCGGAATAGTAAAGAGAAGGGTCAAGGAATGCTCATGATTTCTCCCGAGGTCTCAAAAGGATGACGCCTTCCCCTAATCCTCATTGGACCACACCCACCGGAGTCCCGGTCCCTCCCGCCACCAAGTGGAGTTCTCGCCCACGAGCCCGCAATCACTCCTAGAGTGAAGACACGGTGTGCGTCAACGCTACACAAAGCACAAGCTAGCCTCGGTCGAGAACTTTCTAGACACCCCGAGCCGGCACGGGCACTCACTAGCAATGCCCCTTTCACCGGCGAGCTCAAACCGTGTACAAACGTGTGACGGCCTTCACAACCGATCATGATAGGCTCGATCACCAACACCTAACCGGTCTATGTCTCACCATAGACCAAGAGTAACAATCTAGATCACACCCTCAAGGACACCCTAGCCTTAGATGTGCAAGATGCTCAAGCTACTCTTCTCTAGCACTCTCAAGATATGCAATATATCCCCCTAGTGCTCTCCTCTTTTGCTCTTGGACCGTACCAAATTCTCTTAGGTATTCCACTGGCCAAGAGAGGTCTCCAAGACCCCAGCAACAAAGTTATATAGGCTCCCAACCTTAAACTAGCCGTTGCTCCACGAAATTGCCTTTCTGGACATCTAGACCGGACTGTCCGGTCACTGCCTGACCAGACCGTCCGGTCACTCTAGTAACGGCTCTCCCAGCCGTTGGCTCCTCGGTCCAGGCAATTTTCCTATGCTAACCGGACTGTCTGGTCAATAGACCGGACCATCCAGTTGTTTCTCTCTCCAGTCTAGAAACATTTCATTACCGAAGCTCCTCGCTGCCCTGCATCCTTCATAGTTACCGGACCGTCCGGTCTCTATGACTACTGACACTTGTAGCTTCCTCGCTTCCTCGCTGTAGCCTCCGGACAAAACCATATAGTGACTGTACAGTCCGGTCTGCACGAACCCCTCTGTCTGGCTCTATGTCCAGAAGCCGAAACTTGTCATCCTCGCTTGATTTCATTTCTCGGCTTCTCCGAACAGCTCCTTGGCTCCTCCACTGTCACCTAGTGCCTGTGATTTCACAGAGCAACCTTGCACATCACCGACTAGACATGACCTAAGAGAATGACATAGACCCCCTTGATAGTCCGGTTTTTTCTATGGACTCAAACCCTAACAACTAGTCAATTGTTCCAAACACTTGCACCATAGCTTGTCCTCCACTTTGATACATCTCCATCAACCCTTGGACTCCATCAAGTTCACAAGTCTCCATGCTTGTGGTCATTGTCATCAATCACCAAGGCAACAATCATCCATATGATTTGTAATAGACTTAAGAGATGATTCCTACATAGAAAACACTCATGTAGATGTTAGCCCACAATTTCGTAGTTGTCATCTATCACCAAAACATCCATTCCTTGGGGATCCACTCACCAATGGTCTTGAAGCTTACAATCTCCCCCTTTTTGGTGATTGATGACAACCACTACTTTATCGAAAAACTTTGATCAATTAACAATCGAGCTAAACAAGCTACACAAAGATCGAGAGGAACCATAACAACATATGAGAGAAATGCATAAGGTCCTACTCAATCAAACATCATCTAGAGATACAAGGAAAAGAGTGAAGAGCATACTCTAGAGAAAAATGCATGCATGGCATGGCAATATATTGAATGAAAGCATAAGGACATGCAGCGCAAGACATGAGTGATGAGATGCACCAAGTTAGCATAGCAATGCGTAGGAATTAAGAACATGCAATCATCATCATGATATCATACACAGGCATACAAGATAATTAATGAATATAAATCACTGCATATGAAAGAAAAATAAACCAAGTGTGATTAAGATGAGTCAAACACAAGCGAATGAAATCCAAATCCATGACTCATCAAAATCCATGAACATTGAATAACTCCATCAAAATAAAGATCCAAAAGCATCTAACAAAATGTATTTATCTCCCAAAACCAATATACAAGTATGCTCCCACCCTAGATACAAGCTACTCTTGATCGCATAGGATAACACTCCCACTCCCCCTAGACCTGGTATCTTCTCCCCCTTTGGCAACAAGCACCAAAAAGCCAAAAAGACAAGAAAAGATGAACATCTAAGCGCTCGTGGTCGAAGGAAGTGGTGCAGCGACGTCCTCTGTAGGCTCTGCTCCTGGCTGCTCCTGAGGTGGATCCTGCTATGCTCCCTGAGTCTGTGCCGCCTGAGCGTCCAGCTGCTCAAAGAAACCAAGGTCTACAGGCGACTCAGACCCACTGTCCTTTGCTGCTAGAGTGACCGTGGCAGTCTCCAAAGCTGTAGTCTGGAGTAGTAGGAGATCTGACACGTCCTGCTGTCTAAAGCCTCCACGGACAAGATCCTCTGCTGCCTGAGGAGTGAGAGTGGTAACAGTGGTGGTAAGAGGTGGAGCTGAAGTTGTAGCTGTCTCTAGGATGGTCTGGGAGTCTGCACGAGTAGTGTGCACACTGAGAACAGACTCCTAACCGGTACGTGCTGGGAGCTGGAGTGTCCTGCCATCTACAAGCTCGAGGATAGTGACGATAAGACAAACAATGCAGACACAGAGAAGGCTGACACGAGGGAGAGCAGAGCACAAGAGAAAGTCTATCCTGCTCCCCCTGTCGGTAAGACCCCTGAAAGTGACGGTCCGCTAGACTGTGCTGTCATCAAAGCAGTAAAGGGTCCTGGCTGAGTCTGCAGCTGCTGGTACTGAGGGAACACTGAAGGTCCTGGCTGCTGACCGGCCTGCCTTTGAGTCAACTCTGTCATCTAAGTCATCAGGGCTGTAAGTAGTGTAGTTTGCTACCTCTAAATCTCTACCTGGCTCCTAATGACGTCAATCATCTGACGTCTGTCCTCTGACACACTCTGGATAAACTCTCCCAGCTGTCCTGCTAGTGCTGCTACTGTGATAGTGTCATTAGACTGCGAACCTGTCAGCTGGAGAGGTGCTCCAATACTGGCTGACTCAGGAATCACCGTATCTGGCTGAGCGGCCTGCTCATGAAGTACAGGTGACTTTTGCTCCTCCTCTCTTGTGTGCTGGCCGGAGGTAGACTGTGATCCCCTGGGGACTCTAGGTGAGTAACTGGTGGTCACCTCAGGGAAAGCCTCGTACAGCTCCTTTGTCACTAGGCCCATCCTCCTCAAGAGATAGCAGATATATGGACTATAGACCAAGTGATGCCCTCCAACCCTCTCATAGATGACCACCTCCATCTCTCCAATGAGAAGATCCACCAAGTCGAACGTCTACCTCCTCAGAATGGCTGCTACAGCCCACTGGTGTAAGAGTGTGAACTCCTCTGTGTAGCCAGACCTGGGTATGATAGTCATGGTGACTATCGCTCTCACCACCTTGGCCTCTACAGTGAGTCTCGCAGGGCCTGTCTCAAAGCTTGGGGTGTGTGGAGGTGGGAAAGCGATCAACACTAGGTCATCTAAAGGCAGCTTCCCTCCCTGAGGTCTGCGGGGTGGCTCTATCGTATCATAGGCACTCCTGTAAAGCTGGAAGTCTAAGGCCAGGAGTCCTAGGTGGGAGATCAAATCGTCCCTGGTGACATGGTGTTGCTGCCCTCTGAAAAGGAACCAGAACTCTGAGCAGTCTCTGGCAACCCACAGCGTCGCATAGAACTCGAGAACCACGTCCTCTCTGAACCTGTGTGGAGCACTAACTAGCTCTGCTAGCCCTAGCAAGTACATAGAGTACTGCTCCATGTCTGTGCCTGTGGCCCTCCTCGTGACCTAGTAGGTGGCGTACTGCTGTGGTACAAGCACCTTGTCTCTCGTCCTCAAGGCCACACAACGTCTTGGGCCCTCTCCTATTCTCCTCTGGAGAACTGTCCAGTACCTCTCTCCAGTAGCTAGGTCTCTGGGGACTGGCACCCACTGCTCGAAGGGTACCAAGCGAAGTACCTTAAGGTCCTTTGCAGAAACCTTAAGGATATCCGGCTCTCCGGCTACCTGAACAAGTCTCTGCAGCCTCCTGGTGCACACCTCACAGGTGCACCTTGGGTCTCCTGCCTGGTGAGCTGTCCTCTAGGAAATAGTCTGCTCTAGCTCCTCCTTTGACTCCTCCTCAACAAGCTCCTCAGACTCAGACTCTGAGGTCTCCTCCTCTACGGCCTCCTCCTCCTCAGACTCCTCCTCCTGCTACCTGGAGGATCCCTGATCCGCAGTTCTCGATGATGTCCCCTTACGGGAAACCAGAGTACGCTACGGCCATGGCGGTGGCACAACTCCAATAGCCAGAGGTGTAGACCTCTGCCTGGTGCTCCTCCTCTTACCTTGTGCCTCACAAGGTTGCTCTAGGATCAGCAGTGATCCCAGAGTCCTCTGTGACTGATCCATGGCGTGTAGGTGCTTGGTCACTCTCCTAGCTCTCTCTGACTCTGGATCTAGTCTCGGTCTCTTCTTGGTCTTGGGCTTCTCAGGCATCTTCCCCTTTCCCTTGTCCTGTCCTGACCCTGCTATCTCTACTTACTACTCTACTGTCACTGCACACACATAGGTGTAGATGGGATAAGCATGGAAACCTAATATATCTATAAGCAAAGCACCGGTAGGAAAGAATGCGTAATAGAAATCCTAGCACTGAATGAAGGACATGATCACTAGGCAAGTAAGCAAAGTAACAACAATTATCATCGACTATATGTGGCTAGTGCGAGAACATCTAGTGTGCAGTCAAATAATAGGCAATTAATCTAACTGTATACCAAATAGGAGACAAACCCTAGAATTGCAATTAACAGATAATCAAAGGAATTAATTGCATCCAGGTTGAGCCAACTAATTAATTAATGCAACTAATGATGAGAATTTGTACTAATTGCATCAATTAACTAATTACTTGGAATTAGGGCATGAGATGATGGAAGGAGAAAGATGATGAAAGGAGAATAGTAGCAATACCCTAGGAGAAAGTCGACACACCGAGAAAAACGACCACCACTGGATGCGCTCCGATCACCAATAAGGTTGGAGCTTTGAGGTCGCCAGCAATGGGGAGAGGAGTTTGCGAGGCGGGGTCTATAGGGCTTGCACGCGTGGGAGAAGGGGAATTGACGGCAGTGCTGGAGCTGCAAGCGACGGCGGCGCTGGGCGAGTGGCGGCGATTTCGCACAAGCAGCGGTGGCTTCGCGGGTGTGCGTGCGGCGCGGGTGAGCGCCGCGCGTGCACACGGAGGTGAGCGCAGCGGTGCGGCTTGCTTGTCAGCGGCAAGGGTGGTGGAGTCACGGTGGCTCGGTGCGGTAGTGGAAGGGGGGTGCGGCATCGGTGAGTGAGAGACGGAGGCGATGGCGGTGTGTCCTGTGCGAGCTCTCGACGGACGATGGGAATGAGGAAGGGACCAAAAAGGTCTCTGACAATTTTTACCTAAGTCAAAAAGCATTCGATGGCCGAGATCCAAAAGGAATAGATCGACGGCACGGATCTGGAGCAGCATCGCGTAGTGAACTCGAGTGACCGGACGGTACGGTCTCTAGACCAGACTGTCCGGCCAGTTCGAGGTCTGCTGGCCTTTGAGCAGACCGGACGGTATGGTCTCTAGGACCGTTCTGTCCGGTGTCTACGACCAGACTCCCCCTAGGCACTGTGTCTAGTGCCACTGACCAGATTGTATGATCTAATGACCGGACCGTATGGTCACTTCCAAAAAAATGCTGAGTCAAGGGTTTTCTCCATTTTCCAAGTGCCCTCGCCAAACACTCAAATAAATACTGCACTTGGAATATAGAGGGAACTCTCAAACACTCATTTTCAAATAGTGGCACTCCATGGCCTTATAATTTTCGCAAATGCCAAATGAAAGATCGAGCAAATAAGAACCAAGGCAAATAAGAACCAAAGGGGTATGTATGAGCCTTAGTCCATGAACCACGTGAGTAGATTTAACCTCGGAGTTCATAAGAGCTTGCTCAATGGGCTTGAAGCACAATCCTTTCCTTTGGTCACACTTATGAAGATGTAATCTCATATAGAGCATGAGGCACAAATATCTCCAAGTGTGACAAGCCTCCTTTGTGTTTCCTATATGATGCATGCAACAAACATTTTACATATACAATGAAAGTAAACATGCCATGTGAATGCAAGCAATAGTAAAGAACAAGACACAAAGGAAACCTAACAATGTCAAGTTCGATTCCCTTCCAAGCTTACTCACTATAAGTCATGCCCTTGCCTTGAGAGAAGTCAAACCACCATCTCAAGCACTCCCCCTTTTTTATAGCTATCTTGGATGGGTTAGACATTGACTAATTTTTATGTGTTTTTCTTTTAGTTATTTACACATGCATGGATGCAAAGCATACTAGTCACAAAGGAGTCCTAGTTACCATGCAATGCAAGAGAAAGAAAAACACACTACAACTACAAAGAACAAACACGGTTACCTCCCTCATGAGTAGATAGGTCATTGAGGTCCATGTCACTTGTGGTGGACTTTGTATGATCTTCATGAAACCTCTCAGTCCACCACCACCATCATCTAGGTCTTGTTCTTAAGATCAACAATGCACTTAGGCACCCATATGCTCTTGACCTTCCTTTTCTTGTTTGTTGGTCCCAAGGCCTTAGCTTTCACCTTGCCTTCCTTGTTCCTAAAAAGCTTGAAATGTGTGTTCTCATGGAATAAGTTAGCATTAGGCAAAACAATGGAACTTCTCACCATGGGACAATCCTTGGTGGTGTGGCCATCCTTGCAACACCTCTCGCAATAGTAGTCATTGGCGAGAAGGGGTTTGATCCATGCGGGGATGGAATCACATGTTCCTATGATGTTGATGGAGGCGGGATATGAGCCAAGTCCCGGGTAGGAGACATTGTTCACAAGGTTCCTTCCAAGAATCTCCTTGTGGATGGCTCTATCACGTGTGAGCCTCTCAAAGCCATCCATCACCATCTTCCTCTCTTCCTTGAGCTTGTGATAGTCCTCTAAAACAAATGGCTCAAGAGAAGAAACCTCGACCGAGGTGGTTAGGTCATCACACATAGTAGAAGCATCACTCTTTGATGAACTAGAGGGAGAGGTTCTCAATATTGATGGCCTCATAAGTGATCTCGAGGGCCTTGTACTTCTCATGAAGCTCTACATGGTCACCCTTGAGTTTGTCATAACTCTTGTTTAGGGCCTCATGAGATGTGACAAGGTCCTTGAGCTCACTCTCAAGCTCACCAGCTCACTCTCAAGCTCACCAACACGGTCCTTAGCCAACTTACACTATTTTCTTACCACCTACAACATCTTGGACTTCTTGATGGTGATGTCACGGGCTTGCTCAAGCATGCTCCAGAACTCGGCACACGTGTGCTCCTCATCATCGCTATCATCACTGTTCTCATCCTCACTCTCCCCAAGTTGACTTGAGGCCATGAGGCACGTGGGAGGTGGAGGAAGAGCTCGTGGAGGTGTAGTCTTGATCATGGCTGGACCACTCACTTCTTCATCACTTGAGGAAGAGGACTCATCACTTGAGTTGTTGCTTTTCCACTCTCCAACATGTGCCTTGCGAAAGAACTTCTTCTTGTAGTCTTGAGCTTTGCCTTTTCCTTTGCTCTTATCCTTGTTGAAGTATTTCTTCTTCTTGTGCTTGGCCTTGGGATCTTCTTCTTCTTCTTCACTTGAATCTTGTGACTTGAATGCTTCTTTCTTGGGCTTTGGGCACTCTCGCACAAAGTGATTCTTTGAGCCACAAT
Organism: Eleusine coracana subsp. coracana; assembly: GCA_032690845.1. Taxonomy (NCBI): domain Eukaryota; kingdom Viridiplantae; phylum Streptophyta; class Magnoliopsida; order Poales; family Poaceae; genus Eleusine; species Eleusine coracana. The sequence continues at coordinate 22,482,547 of CM064424.1, forward strand.
TGAAGCACTTGCCCCTTGACTTGGAAGAAAACTTATTCTTGAAGTTCTTCATCTTCCTCATGAGAAGAGCCAAGTCCTCGGTCAAGTCACCCTCATCATCATCTTCTTCATCATCGTCCTCAATGATCACCTACTTCTTGTTCTTCTTGCTCTTGCAAGATTCTTGCTTGTCGGCCAGTAGAGCAAGATTGGATGGTTGAGGATCATCCAATCCCAATTGGTAGCTCTCGAAGGCGGTGATCTTGCCATGTACATGCTTCATGGTCTTGGTCTTGAGGTCACCTTGCAAGATGAAGGTGATGATAGACTCATACTTAGGGTCTTTGAATAGCGTCAAGAATCTTCTTATCACCTCGACGGGCTTCATCTTGAAATTATTCCCAAGTGCATTGATATCCTCCACTAGTACATGAAAACGAGAATGAACAGTATTAACTCTCTCATGTAGCAATCTAGTGAAGTTATCATACCTGTTCTTCAGCATATAGTATCTTTCCTCTTTGACATCACTGGTGCCCTCATAGAGCGCCTGAATCTCAATCCAGATACCATGTGTGATGAGGACATCACTCCTATGGATACACACAACACTCCTCCAAATCTGGACTTGCAAGGTCCAATGACTAGAGCTCGTGCACGACAACTAAATTTAGAGGTGAGCTCGTTCCTACGTTCTTCGCTATATGTTACTTTTGAGAATGGTTTGCTACCTAATGATTATTTTATGATTAGAAACCATGGAGAGGACCAGGAGATGATGGGAGAAGGATTTGGAAACGTGGAGGGCCAGCAAGGGCTTGGAAGCCAAAGTGGAGGCCCAATCAAAACCGACTTCGAGTCTGTTTTGGGACCCAGGACCAGTCTGTACTAAAACGGTCGCCCAGGACGCATACGGACTCGGATTTGGACGTTCTACATATGCACGGAAAGATAAGGAGAAGACCTTTCCAATGCCGCCGGCCTCATGTCAAAATTCATCCGGAGTCATCAGGAATCGATAAAACAAAAGAGAGTCCAGAATCTGTGTCGGTGCTGCGTCGCTTATTTTTTGTCTTTGGGCCTTGTATCTAGTTGAGCCCAATTCAGGGCGCGTCCAGAGGGTCTTGCACGACCCTAGGGTCTTTATATACAGCCACCACCGCACCATTAGGGTTCGGGTTTTGCTTAGATCAATTCTGTTCATAAACAGTTTCGCCGTTCATCGGTTTGTGAGACCCCAACTTTGAGAGTTTAATCATACATCTGCAATTGTGTTGCATTCTTCGTTGTTCTTGCTTGTGTTCTTGATTCGCAGGTAGGGATTAGCCTTCTCGGCGAGGTCAATCGTCTTTTGGACGGTTGATAACCAGAGGAGACGTCGTGCTGCGATTGCGGGGTTTAGAACGTGCTGTTCTGAAGCCGGATCGATTTGTGTGTCGCCTCCGACCAAATCAACTTACCAAGAACCTTTCAGAAGATCGGGAACCCTTGTCCACATCAAGTGGTAGGAGATACAACGACAAGTCCAAGACCTTTTGGATCGTGGGTATGTTCGTCAATCACTTAGTCCTTGTGCTGTTCCTGTACTTTTGGTTCCTAAGAAAGATGGTTCTTGGCGTATGTGTGTAGATTGTAGAGCCATTAATAACATTACTATTAGGTATCGTCATCCTATTCCTAGGCTAGACGACATGCTTGATGAGTTATGTGGTGCTATAATTTTCACTAAAATTGATTTGCGTAGTGGCTACCATCAAATTAGAATGAAACTTGGAGATGAATGGAAAACAGCTTTCAAAACCAAATTTGGGTTGTATGAGTGGTTAGTAATGCCTTTTGGGTTAACTAATGCACCCAGTACTTTCATGCGTTTGATGAATGAGGTTTTAAGACCTTTTATTGGCAAATTTGTGGTTGTTTACTTTGATGATATCTTGATTTATAGCAAATCCACGGATGATCATATGATTCATTTGCGTGCTGTTTTTGATGCTTTGCGAGTTGCATGTTTTTTTGGTAACCTTGAGAAGTGCACCTTTTGCACGGATCGAGTCTCTTTTCTTGGCTATGTTGTGACTCCACAGGGAATTGAGGTGGATGAGGCGAAGATTGAAGCCATAAAGAGCTGGCCTGTACCAAAAACTATCACACAGGTGAGGAGTTTTCTTGGTCTTGCAGGTTTCTACCACCGCTTTGTCAAAGATTTCAGCACCATTGCTGCACCATTGCATGAGTTGACAAAGAAGGGCGTTGACTTCCATTTTGGTAAGGTACATCATGAGTCTTTTGATGCTTTGAAGGACAAACTTACACATGCACCATTGCTGCAATTACCCAATTTTGATAAGACTTTTGAGCTTGAATGTGATGCTAGTGGTATAGGCATTGGTGGTGTTCTGATGCAAGATGGTAAACCTGTTGCATACTTTAGTGAGAAAATTACTGGACCTGTTTTGAATTATTCCACGTATGATAAGGAACTATATGCACTTGTACGTTCTTTAGAAACGTGGCATCATTATTTGTTGCCCAAAGAATTTGTTATTCATTCTGATCATGAATCACTTAAGTATATTCGTTCTCAAGGCAATTTGAACCGTAGACATGCTAAATGGGTTGAGTTTATTGAGTCTTTTCCTTATATTATTAAACATAAGAAAGGGAAGGATAATGTGATTGCTGATGCTTTATCGAGGCGATATACTTTGTTGTCTGAACTTGATTGTAGAATTTTTGGACTTGAGGCAATTAAAGAACAATATGTTGCTGATGTCGATTTTAAAGATGTATTGCTGCACTGTAAAGAAGGTCGTGCTTGGCACAAATTTGTGTTGAATGATGGATTCTTGTTTAGAGCTAACCGCCTATGCATTCCAGTTGGTTCCGTTCGTCTTTTGTTGTTGCAGGAGGCGCATGGAGGTGGATTGATGAGTCATTTTGGTGCTAAGAAGACAGAGGATATTTTGGCCACACACTTCTTTTGGCCAAGGATGAGGAAAGATGTTGAGCGTTTTGTTGCTCGCTGCACTACATGTCAAAAAGCTAAGTCTCGATTGAATCCACATGGTTTATACATGCCACTTCCTGTTCCTTCTATTCCTTGGGCGGATATTTCTATGAACTTTATTTTAGGACTGCCTAGGACTAAGAGGGGGAGCGATAGCATTTTTGTTGTCGTGGATCGTTTTTCCAAGAAAGCACACTTTATATCATGTCATAAAACTGATGATGCTAGTTATATTGCTGATCTTTTTTCCAAAGAAATTGTACGTTTGCATGGTATGCCTTCTACTATTGTTTCAGATCGTGATGCAAAATTCTTGAGTCATTTTTGGCGCACGCTTTGGAATAAGTTGGGTACAAAGTTGTTATTTTCTACAACTTGTCATCCACAAACTGATGGACAAACTGAGGTTGTGAACCGCACTTTGGGTACTATGTTGCGAGTTGTTTTGAAGAAAAATTTGAAGCAATGGGAAGAATGCTTACCTCATGTTGAGTTTGCTTATAATCGGGCAACACATTCTACTACCAAGGTAAGTCCATTCAAGGTAGTGTATGGTTTTGATCCCCGTACTCCACTTGATATACTTTCTCTACCTATTAATGAGAGAGTTCATATTGATGCTAAGGAGCGTGCTGAATTTATTTTGCAAATACATGAGACCACTAGACTTAGCATTGAAAAGATGAATGAAAAGTATATAATTGCTGGTAGTAAGGGAAGAAAGGAAGTAAAGCTTGATGTAGGAGATTTAGTGTGGTTACACTTAAGGAAGGATAGATTTCCAGAATTGAGAAAGTCTAAACTAATGCCTAGAGCTGATGGTCCATTCAAAATAATAGAGAAGATTAATGATAATGCATACAAACTTGAGTTGCCTGCCGGGTTCGGGGTTAGTCCTATTTTTAACATTTCAGATTTGAAACCATACTTGGGAGAAGAGGATGAGCTTGAGTCGAGGACGACTCCACTTAAAGAGGGGGAGGATGATGAGGACATCACTCCTATGGATACACACAACACTCCTCCAAATCTGGACTTGCAAGGTCCAATGACTAGAGCTCGTGCACGACAACTAAATTTAGAGGTGAGCTCGTTCCTACGTTCTTCGCTATATGTTACTTTTGAGAATGGTTTGCTACCTAATGATTATTTTATGATTAGAAACCACGGAGAGGACCAGGAGATGATGGGAGAAGGATTTGGAAACGTGGAGGGCCAACAAGGGCTTGGAAGCCAAAGTGGAGGCCCAATCAAAACCGACTTCGAGTCTGTTTCGGGGCCCAGGACCAGTCTGTACTAAAACGGTCGCCCAGGACGCATACAGACTCGGATTTGGACGTTCTACATATGCACGGAAAGATAAGGAGAAGACCTTTCCAATGCCGCCGGCCTCATGTCAAAATTCATCCGGAGTCATCGGGAATCGACAAAACAAGAGAGAGTCCAGAATCTGTGTCGGTGCTACGTCGCTTATTTTTTGTCCTTGGGCCTTGTATCTAGTTGAGCCCAATTCGGGGCGCGTCTAGAGGGTCTTGCACGACCCTAGGGTCTTTATATACAGCCACCGCCGCACCATTAGGGTTCGGGTTTTTCTTAGATCAATTCTGTTCATAAACAGTTTCGCCGTTCATCGGTTTGTGAGACCCCAACTTCGAGAGTTTAATCATACATCTGCAATTGTGTTGCATTCTTTGTTGTTCTTGCTTGTGTTCTTGATTCGCAGGCAGGGATTAGCCTTCTCGGCGAGGTCAATCGTCTTTTGGACGGTTGATAACCAGAGGAGACGTCGTGCTGCGATTGCGGCGTTTAGAACGTGCTGTTCTGAAGCCGGATCGATTTGTGTGTCGCCTCCGACCAAATCAACTTACCAAGAACCTTTCGGAAGATCGGGAACCCTTGTCCACATCAAGTGGTAGGAGATACAACGACAAGTCCAAGACCTTTTGGATCGTGGGTATGTTCGTCAATGACTTAGTCCTTGTGCTGTTCCTGTACTTTTGGTTCCTAAGAAAGATGGTTCTTGGCGTATGTGTGTAGATTATAGAGCCATTAATAACATTACTATTAGGTATCGTCATCCTATTCCTAGGCTAGACGACATGCTTGATGAGTTATGTGGTGCTATAATTTTCACTAAAATTGATTTGCGTAGTGGCTACCATCAAATTAGAATGAAACTTGGAGATGAATGGAAAACAGCTTTCAAAACCAAATTCGGGTTGTATGAGTGGTTAGTAATGCCTTTTGGGTTAACTAATGCACCCAGTACTTTCATGCGTTTGATGAATGAGGTTTTAAGACCTTTTATTGGCAAATTTGTGGTTGTTTACTTTGATGATATCTTGATTTATAGCAAATCCACGGATGATCATATGATTCATTTGCGTGCTGTTTTTGATGCTTTGCGAGTTGCACGTTTATTTGGTAACCTTGAGAAGTGCACCTTTTGCACGGATCGAGTCTCTTTTCTTGGCTATGTTGTGACTCCACAGGGAATTGAGGTGGATGAGGCGAAGATTGAAGCCATAAAGAGCTGGCCTGTACCAAAAACTATCACACAGGTGAGGAGTTTTCTTGGTCTTGCAGGTTTCTACCGCCGCTTTGTCAAAGATTTCAGCACCATTGCTGCACCATTGCATGAGTTGACAAAGAAGGGCGTTGACTTCCATTTTGGTAAGGTACATCATGAGTCTTTTGATGCTTTGAAGGACAAACTTACACATGCACCATTGCTGCAATTACCCAATTTTGATAAGACTTTTGAGCTTGAATGTGATGCTAGTGGTATAGGCATTGGTGGTGTTCTGATGCAAGATGGTAAACCTGTTGCATACTTTAGTGAGAAAATTACTGGGCCTGTTTTGAATTATTCCACGTATGATAAGGAACTATATGCACTTGTACGTTCTTTAGAAACGTGGCATCATTATTTGTTGCCCAAAGAATTTGTTATTCATTCTGATCATGAATCACTTAAGTATATTCGTTCTCAAGGCAATTTGAACCGTAGACATGCTAAATGGGTTGAGTTTATTGAGTCTTTTCCTTATATTATTAAACATAAGAAAGGGAAGGATAATGTGATTGCTGATGCTTTATCGAGGCGATATACTTTGTTGTCTGAACTTGATTGTAGAATTTTTGGACTTGAGGCAATTAAAGAACAATATGTTGCTGATGTCGATTTTAAAGATGTATTGCTGCACTGTAAAGAAGGTCGTGCTTGGCACAAATTTGTGTTGAATGATGGATTCTTGTTTAGAGCTAACCGCCTATGCATTCCAGTTGGTTCCGTTCGTCTTTTGTTGTTGCAGGAGGCGCATGGAGGTGGATTGATGGGTCATTTTGGTGCTAAGAAGACAGAGGATATTTTGGCCACACACTTCTTTTGGCCAAGGATGAGGAAAGATGTTGAGCATTTTGTTGCTCGCTGCACTACATGTCAAAAAGCTAAGTCTCGATTGAATCCACATGGTTTATACATGCCACTTCCTGTTCCTTCTATTCCTTGGGCGGATATTTCTATGGACTTTATTTTAGGACTGCCTAGGACTAAGAGGGGGAGCGATAGCATTTTTGTTGTCGTGGATCATTTTTCCAAGATGGCACACTTTATATCATGTCATAAAACTGATGATGCTAGTTATATTGCTGATGTTTTTTTCAAAGAAATTGTACGTTTGCCTGGTATGCCTTCTACTATTGTTTCAGATCGTGATGCAAAATTCTTGAGTCATTTTTGGCGCACGCTTTGGAATAAGTTGGGTACAAAGTTGTTATTTTCTACAACTTGTCATCCACAAACTGATGGACAAACTGAGGTTGTGAACCGCACTTTGGGTACTATGTTGCGAGCTGTTTTGAAGAAAAATTTGAAGCAATGGGAAGAATGCTTACCTCATGTTGAGTTTGCTTATAATCGGGCAACACATTCTACTACCAAGGTAAGTCCATTCAAGGTAGTGTATGGTTTTGATCCCCGTACTCCACTTGATATACTTCCTCTACCTATTAATGAGAGAGTTCATATTGATGCTAAGGAGCGTGCTGAATTTATTTTGCAAATACATGAGACCACTAGACTTAGCATTGAAAAGATGAATGAAAAGTATATAATTGCTGGTAGTAAGGGAAGAAAGGAAGTAAAGCTTGATGTAGGAGATTTAGTGTGGTTACACTTAAGGAAGGATAGATTTCCAGAATTGAGAAAGTCTAAACTAATGCCTAGAGCTGATGGTCCATTCAAAATAATAGAGAAGATTAATGATAATGCATACAAACTTGAGTTGCCTCCCGAGTTCGGGGTTAGTCCTATTTTTAACATTTCAGATTTGAAACCATACTTGGGAGAAGAGGATGAGCTTGAGTCGAGGACGACTCCACTTCAAGAGGGGGAGGATGATGAGGACATCACTCCTATGGATACACACAACACTCCTCCAAATCTGGACTTGCAAGGTCCAATGACTAGAGCTCGTGCACGACAACTAAATTTAGAGGTGAGCTCGTTCCTACGTTCTTCGCTATATGTTACTTTTGAGAATGGTTTGCTACCTAATGATTATTTTATGATTAGAAACCATGGAGAGGACCAGGAGATGATGGGAGAAGGATTTGGAAACGTGGAGGGCCAGCAAGGGCTTGGAAGCCAAAGTGGAGGCCCAATCAAAACCGACTTCGAGTCTGTTTCGGGGCCCAGGACCAGTCTGTACTAAAACGGTCGCCCAGGACGCATACGGACTCGGATTTGGACGTTCTACATATGCACGGAAAGATAAGGAGAAGACCTTTCCAATGCCGCCGGCCTCATGTCAAAATTCATCAGGAGTCATCGGTAATCGACAAAACAAGAGAGAGTCCAGAATCTGTGTCGGTGCTGCGTCGCTTATTTTTTGTCTTTGGGCCTTGTATCTAGTTGAGCCCAATTCGGGGCGCGTCCAGAGGGTCTTGCACGACCCTAGGGTCTTTATATACAGCCACCATCGCACCATTAGGGTTCGGGTTTTGCTTAGATCAATTCTGTTTATAAACAGTTTCGCCGTTCATCGGTTTGTGAGACCCCAACTTCGAGAGTTTAATCATACATCTGCAATTGTGTTGCATTCTTCGTTGTTCTTGCTTGTGTTCTTGATTCGCAGGCAGGGATTAGCCTTCTCGGTGACGTCAATCGTCTTTTGGACGGTTGGTAACCAGAGGAGACGTCGTGCTGCGATTGCGGCGTTTAGAACGTGCTGTTCTGAAGCCGGATCGATTTGTGTGTCGCCTCCGACCAAATCAACTTACCAAGAACCTTTCGGAAGATCGGGAACCCTTGTCCACATCAGTGTGTTGTGGAACTAGCATCTAGCTGAGCAAAAACATCCTTAGAGATGCAAGCAAACAAAGCATTTTTGGCTTTCCATTACACTTAACATAGTCAGACTCAAGTAGGTTCACATCCGTATCGGACTCGTGAGTGACCAACCAAATCTCTGGATCAAGGGAATGAAGGTAGGCTTGCATGTGAGCCTTCCAATATGTGTAGTCCTCACTATTGAATATGGGAACACTCCCTGTCGGTCCCGGCATCCTTACTCATGGCGGTGAAGCCTCAAAGATGAACACTTGGCTCTAATATCACTTGTAAGGACCGAAGGCGTACTGAGAGAGGGGGGGGGGGTGAATTGGTAAGGCGCTCACGAATCCAATTACTTCAAATACCACTACTTGAGTCAACAAAGATAAGTAATCCTAAGCAATTATAGTAGACCAAGACCCTACACATGCTAGTGTTCATGATATGATTAAGTGCGGAAGCCAAACACACTAGCCTGTGCAAGCCACAAGTCACCCTGCTCACTAGAGCACACAATTGCAGAATAGTAAAGAGAAGGGTCAAGGAATGCTCATGATTTTCCCCAAGGTCTCGGAAGGATGGAGGCTTCCCCTAATCCTCGTTGGACCACTCCCGCCGGAGTTCTGATCCCTCCCACCACCAAGTGGAATTCTCACCCACGAGCCCGCAATCACTCTTAGAGTAAAGACACGGTGTGTGTCACCGCTACACAAAGCACGAGCTCGCCTTCCTTGAGAACTTGCCGGACACCCTGAGCCGGCACGGGCGCTCACTAGCAATTCCCCTTTCACTGGCGGGCTCAAACTGTGTACAAACGTGTGACGGCCTTCATAACTGATCATGATAGGCTCGATCACCGACACCTAACCGGTCTAGGTCTCACCATAGACCAAGAGTAACAATCTAGATCATACCCTCAAGGACACCCTAGCCTTAGATGTGCAAGATTCTCAAGCTACTCTTCTCTAGCACTCTCAAGATATGCAATATCTCCTCCAAGTGCTCTCCTCTTTTCCTCTTGGACCTTACCAAATTCTCTCAGTATTCCACTAGCCAAGAGACATCTCCAAGACCCTAGCAACAAAGTTATATAGGCTCCCAACCTCAAACTAGTCGTTGCTCCATGAAATTGCCTTTCTGGACATCCAAACTGGACTGTCCGGTCACTGCCTAATCGGACCGTCCGATCACTTTGGTAACGGCTCCCCCAGCCATTGGCTCCTCTGTCCAGGCAATTTTCCTGTACCGATCGAACTATCTAGAAAGTAGACCGGACCGTCCAGTCATTTCTCTCTCAACTCTAGAAATATTTTGCTGCCAAAGCTCATCGCTGTCCTGCAATAATGACCAGACCATCCGGTCACTAGATCGGACCGTCCGGTCTCCATGACTACTGACACTTGCAACTTCCTCGCTGTAGCCTCCGGACAAAACCACATAGTGACCGTACAGTCCGGTCTCCACTGACCCCTCTGTCCGGTCTCTATGTCCAGAAGCCAAAACTTATCGTCCTCGCTTGACTTCATTTCCCGGCTTCTCCGAACAGCTCCTTGGCTCCTCCACTGTCACCTAGTGCGTGTGATTTCACCGAGCAACCTTGCACATCACCGACTAGGCATGATCTAAGAGAATGACCTTGACCCCCTTGATAGTCCAGTTTTTCCTATGGACTCAAAGCCCTAACAACTAGTCAAGTGCTCCAAACAGTTGCACCAGAGCTTGTCCTCTGCTTTGATCCATCTCCATCAACCATTGGACTCCGTCAAGTTCACAAGCCTCCATGCTTGGTCATTGTCATCAATCGCCAAGGCAACCATCATCCATATGATTTGTAATAGAGTTAAAAGATGATTCCTACATAGACAACACTCGTGTAGATGTTAGCCTATAATTTCATAGTTCTCATCTATCACCAAAACATCCATACCTTGGGGATCCACTCACCAATGGTTATGAAGCATACACTAAGCCTATCACAAGATTATTGAGGAATGATGTGAAGTTTGAATGGGACGATAAGTGTGAAAAGGTATTCTAGAAATTGAAGGAACTATTAACCAGTGCCCCAGTGTTGGCTCAGCCGGACATCACTAAACCATTTGACGTGTATTGTGATGCATCCGGAACAGGACTTGGATGTGTGCTTATGCAGTGTGGCCGTGTCATTGCCTATGCATCTTGGAAACTATGGAAGCATGAAGAACATTATCCAACTCATGATTTAGAGCTAGCTTCAGTTGTGCTGGCACTAAAAATTTGGAGGCTTTATTTATTCGGGAATTTAGTGCATACCTACATGGATCATAAGAGCTTGAAATACATTTTCACTCAGACCGATCTGAATATGAAACAACGTCAGTGGCTGGTATTAATCAAAGATTATGATCTGAAGATTCATTATCATCCAGACAAGACAAATGCAGTCGCTGACGCGCTAAGCAGAAAAATTCACTGCAATAACTTGGTGCTGGAATTTCATGATGGCCAGAACAACATAATTATTTCAGAACCCATTCTTCACGTTTTGCCTACTCTAGTGATCAACAACCTTAGTGTACATTCCACCATTCATGAAGAAATCATTGCTGCAGAGAAGAATGACATTGGTATGAATTATATCCATCAAAACATTAAAAATGGTAAAGCAAAATGATTCACACAAGACTCGGACGGTACTTTGTGGTTCAATAACTATTTAGTAGTACCCAAAGACTTTGAACTTTGATGGAAAATTTTGGATGGAGCACATCACTCCAAATACTCTATTCAACAGGGTAGTAATAAAATGTACCAAGATCTGAAAAAGAATTTCTGGTGGCCGAGAATGAAGTGAGAAGTTGCTCGATATGTCGTAGAATGTGATACTTGTCAGACAGTTAAGGCTGACCATTTAAAATAGGCTGGATTACTTCAACCAAGAAGTATTCCCGCCTGGAAATAGGAAGACATCAGCATGGATTTTATTGTTCGCCTTCCTCTCACTTCGCGTAAGCACGACTTGATCTAGGTCATTGTGGATAGACTCACAAAGTCTGCCCATTTCTTACTTTTCAACAATAGACACAATATTTGTCAATGTGCAGAATTATACATATAAAAAATCTTATGCCTACATGTGTACCTAAAACAATCATATCAGATAGAGGTTCACAGTTCGTTGCTTATTTCTGGGACCAGCTGCATGCATATCTAGGTACAAATTTAATTCAAATTTCTACTTACCATTCCGTTACCGATGGACAAAAAAAGCATGTCAATCAAATTTGGGAGGATATGCTTAGAGCATGTTACTTAGCACATAGTGGTAACAACAGTTACCAGGAGAGTGTAAAAATGTCACCATTTGAAGCACTCTATGGTCGAAGTTATAGAACCCCTCTAAACTAGTCCGAACCTAGAGAAAGAGTAACATTTGGTCCTGACCTTGTAAAGCTGCTAAATGTCATCAAGAAAAGTCTGCAAACCGATGATGTAGGCATTCAAAGGTTTGGAGTCAAAGGAAAATTAGCTCCCCGTTATATTGGCCCATTCAAAATTCTGTAACGATGGGGAAACGTACCATACAAGATGGAGCTACCTGCCAATTTGTCTAGAGTTCATAACACCTTTCATGTCTCACAACTGAAACGGTATCTTAAGTCATCAATTGATAACATCTTGGAGGACTATGACCAACTTCAACTAGACCTCACGTACTCTAAGCAACTGATAAAGATCCTCAATGAGAAAGAGTGTACAACTCGTAAAAGAACAAATTCTATAAAGTTCAATGGAGTTATCACTTAGAAGATGAATCCACCTGGGAAACGGAAGAGTTTTTGCGTACTCATTATCCGAACTTTTGGTCATTATTCATAGGTATATTTTGACCTCCGTACTGCCCTCTAGTTTGCCTTGTTCATGATCTCGGGACAAGATTTCTTTAAGGTGGGAGGGCTGTGACATCGAGGTGTCTCTTTTCACTTAACCGGCTTGTTAAGCACTAATTGAAGCAAAGATGAAGCATAAAATAATAGAGTTCAATTCAATTTGAATTCATCTTTAAAGATCAAATGAAACCCTGCAACCTGGATTAAGAAGAAAACTAAAAATCTTCTATAAGACCTGTGCCAAATTAAGAAGAAATTAATTAAGCATTTTACCATATTTGGAAATACCTCAAATAATTAATTTAAACCTAAAAACCTTTCTGATTTAAAGAATTAATTGAAAATAATTGGAATCCAAATTGGACAATGGCCTTCACTAAAATGTTCAGAACTTCTTGGATCACTAAAATTTTTATTTAAATCAATAGAAGGATTGATTTGCAATATTGCAAAAGATCTGTGTCGCAGTGCATAACCTTCTCTGTTCTTCCTCCATTGGTGCAGTAGGAGCAGAGCTCCCTCCGACGTGCATGCCACCATCTCCCCTCGGGACCCCACGCGTTAGAGTGCCGTTGACCCCCCCTCTCCAGCCCGTTCTGTGCCATCCATCACCTCTGCCGCGAGTGTCGCCCAAGGACCACCCTTCCTGCCCCTGCATGCCAGCCATGGCAACCGCATGAATTGAATTCCTACCTCGTTGCCACTCCTGGTTCCCAACCACCCCACTCCCCTCTACGTGACTTAGAAAGGTGCCCGCGGGCACTCATAACCACACTCCATTTGAGCCCTTTGCTCTCTACTATCTCTTTTCTCTTTCCACCTCCACCATTCCACCATTACGGAGCACAAGCTCGAGCTTCCTGTACCGCAACTCCACTGCCTCCCCACGCAAGAAAAAACCTCCAACAACTGTGCCTAATGCCTCTTTGTCTCTCTAAGCCATTACTTAGCAGAAACCTAGCTCATGGTGTTTGAATCTGAGAAAAATAGAGAAAAACTCCTCCACCGAATTCCTCACCTCAAAAATTCCTCACCTCTGGTGAGCTTCATCCCCTTCTTGATGAGGATATCACTCCTAAGGATATATGCAACACTCCTCCAATTCTGGACTTGCAAGGTCCAATAACTAGAGCTCATGCACAATGTCTAAATTTAGAGGTGAGCTCGTTCCTATGTTCTTTATCATATGTAACTTTTGAGAATGGTTTGCTACCTAATGATTATATTATAATTAGGAACCATGGAGAGGACCAGGAGATGATGAGAGAAGGACTTGGAGATGTGGAGGGCCAGCAAGGACGTGGAAGGTAAGGTGGAGGCCCAACCAAAACCGACTTCGAGTCTGTTTCAGGGCTCAGGACTAGTCTACACTAAAATAGATGCCCAGGACGCATACGGACTCGGATTTTGACGTTCTATATATACACGGAAAGATAAGAAGAATATATTTCCAATGCCGCCGGTCTCATGTCAAAATTCATCCGGAGTCATCGGGAATCTTCTAAACAAGAGAGGGTCCAGAATCTGTTTCGTTGCTGCATCGCCTGTTTTTTGGCCTTTGGGCTTTGTATCTAGTTGAGCCCAATTAGGGGCACGTCCAGAGGGTCTTGCACAACCCTAGGGTCTTCATATACAGCTGCGGCCACACCATTAGGGTTCAGGTTTTGCTTAGATTATTCTGTTCATAACAGTTTCACCGTCATCACGGTTTGTGAGACCCCAACTTCGTGAGATTCATAATACATCTGCAACTGTGTTGCATTCTTCTTTGTTCTTGCTTGTGTTCTTGATTCGTAGGCAGGGATTAGCCTTCACAGCAAGGTCAATCATCTTAGGATGGTTGATAAGCAGAGGAGACGTCATGCTGCGATTGCGGGATTTAGAACATGTTGTTCTAAAGCCTGATCGATTTGTGTGTCGCCTCCGACCAAATCAACATATCCAGAACCTTTTAGAAGATCGGGAACCCTTGTCCACATCAAGTGGTAATCAGAGCTTCAGGTGCACCATCAGGTTCGCACTACCCTTAGTAAATTTCATTTTTGTGTTCATCCTATTGTCCACAAAAAAAGCCTAAAAAAATTTCCCCTCCGCCCATAACCACGTGTTTAGCCTTTGCATATTTCAATTTCAGAGTCCGTAGTGTTGAGTTTATGCCCTAGTTCTTGTTTAGTCACTGGTTTAGTTTGTATTTTTGTCGTCAGTAGTGCTTCCCTTGCAACCCTAGCCGCCATCCCCTTCACCATCCTTTGTTTTGTTGGCTTTTTGTGCTAGGATTGATTGATCGACACACCTAGCCTAGTCGCACCCTAATCCCACCCTAAACACACCATCAACACCCCTGATCAATCTCCATAAATTCCACTTTCCGCTGCCTCTACGCCACCAAAAAAAAATTATACCCGATTTCAAACCCGACCCCAAACCCGACTTGGGTTTCTGGAAAACTGACTCTGACCCCCCTTCGGTAAAACGGGCATAATTTTTTAATCGATTGTCCATTTTGGCTGAAATTTTTACAGGAGATTCTTGACCCAATGTTGATCATACCGACACTGGGCTTTGCACTATGTGCCCTCGTAAAAAAATTCAAAAAACATCAGGAAGATAAAGAAAAAATTGATTTAAGTTTAAACCTGACGTATTCTGCAACTTCAGGATTTTTTGTAGGCCACAGCCAACGTCTGTTTGAGCTGAAATTTTCTGTGCATTCTCCTCCTTTGTTGGTGAGTTGGAGAAAAATATCAAAAAAATAAAATAAAATAAAATTTAGGATTTCTACTAGTGCTACATCTAGCCCCCTTCATTTTCTGGATTTGGCTCTTTTGCACTTAGCCCCCTATTATAGCCTGTGTGCCTTTGTCTCCTTGTTTATACTTTGCTATCACTACTGTTCTAGGACATACTTAGACCAGCAACTAGGGACAAGTTACTTGGGCACTTATTTAGCTTTATTATCTTTTTTTGATTTGTGTGTCACTCACATATATATATTTGGCCTTCCTAGCTCTACATATTTCTTTTGGACAGCACCTAGGTTCTTTTGTGACCCTTGCAATCGTGGAACACACCTCCCTGGTATCCTTTGCTTTGCTTTTTAGAACTTTGCAAGAGCTTTATAAGGAGTTTCCTTTTGTTGTGTTGAGAGGCACCAGTGCTTAGCTGTTTTGTAGGGATAACCTTCACTGTTTATTTTCTATTTTGGTGTTTGTGATGGCAGGAAGTGACGACGGAGAGATGGCTTCACCCTCACAATTTTCTGAGTGCGTGAGCCAAGAGCAGCTCCAGAAGGCTTTGTAGGCTGCTCAGAGTGATTTGGCAGAGATGATCACCAGAGCCGTTACTGATGTGGTCAGCAAGCTTCACATTGGAGAAAGCATCGAGCGGTTGGAGAAGCGGGCCTCTAAGTTAACCGATCCAGTTGTCGCATTGGAGACCGCTCCCAAAACCAATGATACGAACACCAATAACAATAACAACGATGTTGAAGACGTCCATGATGAAGACACGGTGTATAAGGCTGATGGCACCGTGGATAGCTCAGCTACCAAGACCGCACGATTATGACGTCGTTTGCAACATAATACTCAAGGTATGGGTGGTTTCCATAACTACAATCGTTGTACACACGGTAACTATGCTCTAGATGACCCGTATGCTAAAATTAAGTTTTCAATTCCTTCGTTTTTGGGTCAGTATGATGTTTATCTTGATTGGGAGATGACTGTAGAACAAAAATTTAATGCCCACCTTGTTCCTGAACAACATAGAGTTAGATAAACCACTAGGGAGTTTAAGGACTTTGCTATTATTTGGTGGAGTGGTCTAGCTGCTGAAACTGATTTGCCTACTACTTGGGAAGAACTTAAGGTAGCAATGCATGATCGTTTTGTTCCTTCTTCTTTTTATAGAGAGATTTGTAATAAACTGCAGTGTTTAGAACAAGGAGATAAAACTGTTCAGGAGTACTTTAGTGAGCTTCAGAAGGGTTTGATTCGTTGTGTTGTAGTTGAAAAAGTAGAGGATCAGATTTGTCGCTTTTATTCTGGTTTAAGAAAAGAAATTCATGACATCCCTGATTATAAAGAATATTATACCCTCACCTAGTGTTTCCAGTATGCTATGCTTGCAGAGAAAGAATCACAGGGACTTTTCCAGGCTTTTGAGGAGTACAACAAATCGAGGAACTCCTACCCCCCACGCTCGACGGGGACTTCGGGGTTGCCCAGGCCATCTTTGCGACCGCCCCCACCAGCAGCTACCAAGGGAACCAGTGTTGTTTCTGCAACCCCAAGATCAGCCCCTGCACCTTCTACGCGCTCAGGTAAAACTTCTGTGCAGGTACTAGCTAGTATTGCCTCCTCTGTTGCTTCGACGGGGCGCACTACAGGGATTCAGTGTCAGCGTTGCCATGCACTTGGTCATGTGCAGAAGGATTGTCCAAGTAGGCGGGCATATGTGGCGACAAACGATGGCGGTTACCGTGACACCCCATGTCACAAAATGGTAATTAGGCTAACCCTAATGCTAATTGAGAGCAAATTAAAATATAAATAATTAAGGTGCCAAAGAATAAGGAAGAAATTAATTAATTAAATCCAGATTATCCAAATGAGAGCCATTCTCAAACATCACAGAAACCCATGGGAGTGCACCAATGTTTTTGCATATTCTGAATGGCCACATTAAAAGAGAATTTTGAGAATTTTATCAGAAATTTTGGTAAAGTTTTCATACCCTTAAAAATTCCACTAAGCTCTAAGAAAAGCATTTCTGTTCTGGAGTTTTCAAAATTAATCTAAGCCGAATTAGGTCATGCCCCCAAAAGCAAAGTTGGAGCACATGATTCCCTGGGCACGCGCAAAAATCTGGACCAGGTTTGGAGCAATAGAACATGGTGAATTGTAGCCAAACCCGAGCAAGGTTCTGGGTCAAGCTGGAGTCAACCCTCCCTTCTCCCTGGCCAACCCCTGATCGACACCGGAGTACCCGATCACTATGCCGCCGTCGATCACTGTCGCCCCACTCCGACCACTGCATCACCAGCTCCCTCCCCTGTGCCACCAGCCAGAATTGAAGCCCCTCCCCGCTAGCAACCATCCCCTGGACGACAACGCAGCACTCCCGTCCTCTTCTCTCTCTCTCTCTCTCTCTCTCTCTCTATCTCTCTCTCTCTCTCTCTCTCTCTCTCTCTCTCTCTCTCTCTCTCTCTACTGTCGATCAGCAAATATGGGCAGCAGCTCTCTTGGTCCTCAGCTCTCGCGCTCTCTCAGCTCGCAACCAACCCTCACACCCTCCAGAACATCCCAAGCGCCGGCACCAACTCTCCTCCTCTCTCTCCGGTGAACCCGAGCCCAGAGCCCTGTTTCCCTCGCCATGGACGCCATCGCACCCAGCCCTGCCTAGGTAGCTTCCCCCTCTCACTTTCTCACACAAATCGATGCACCAAGGAACCTTCTCACAGCCCCCTGACCCTGTCCCTCCCTCGTGCAGTGTCCTCGCTAGAATTCATGAAGTTCGGAGTCGCTACGCCGGAGTCCTCCACCCGTCGACGAGAACCTCCCTCCGGCCATCCCCGTCGCCTTCTTCCTCGACGCCGGTCGTCTCCGGACCAAGGTGAAGCTCACCTACCCCACCCCGTCCCTTCTCGACCTCTGTGTATAGCGCGCGACATCGCCGAAGCCACCCCCTGCCTCCGCCGTCGCCGCCGACATTGCTCCGGTCACCGCCATCGGTCGGCGACCCCCTAGGGTTGCTCGCCGTCAAGTGCATGGCTGATCGGTGCCGGTCCCAAGTGATCTCCCCCACGGTAGCGCACCACGGCGAGCGCTCCAGCGAGCCTCGGCCGCACTGCGGTGAGCCAAGCCCCGCGCGCGCGAGAGGGCTCCTCGATTCAAATTTCTGCCAATGGCATTTTTGTAAATTGTAGTGAACTTGGGTTTAAACTTTGAAATTCAATAACTCGAGAATATAAGCCCAAAAATTATGAAACCAATTTTGTTCGACTCATAAAATCCCCCTTTACCATAAATATAAGTTGAAGTCCAAGGTTATGCAGTGAATTAATTTATTTAATCCTCTAATGTGCTTAATAAATTCATAAGTAAATAAATACAAGTGGTAAATTCATGAAACTTGCTCAGTGATCATTTCATGGCATCCCAAAATTTTTTGCAAAAGCACATTTCCAATTATATGCATATGTTTAGTATTATTGCATAATCTTCATTTCCAGTAATTGAATTTATATAAATTATTGGCTAGGACTTTATTTATGAAATTTGGTATTCCTGTTCCTTATGCACATGTACACTCCTATAAAATTCCATGAAAAATTTGAAGCAACTTAAGTATACTTTTTGCTGTCAAATTGGTCACTTAATAGTTAACTTAGAAATTTCCATATGGTTATTGCCTTGTGTGTGCATTTAGTTAAAATTCAGAATAAATTTGTCTCTGGAATCTTTATACAGAAGAATTCATCTTGGCTTACAGTAGAAATTCTCATTTCCCATTATATGCCCATGGTTCCTGAGTAACTATATGTACCTAGAGCTAGTATGTAATTCAACCTTGTAATCTTATGTATAATGCTAGTCACTTGCATGTTGCCACATGAGCTAAGTTACTTGAAAGTAAACTTTCTAAAGTAAAGGCCTCAGTACTACATTTTCATGTCACCATCATCATGTAATGCCATGTGGTTCTCATCTAGCCATGCTCATGTTTAAGGTAGACATACACTAAGTTGTCAATGAATGGAAAACTATATTCTTTTAATTAGAAGTTTGTCCCCTTCAAAATCAGTGCTTGCCATGTCATACATGCATGTGCATACACATTCATTCATGAGTATCAGTTTCATTAATTCTATTTGTTGAGGAAGTGCCATGAATCATCATGCCATTCATTTCATCTTTAATTAAAGAACTCCATGAACCTTTGTGTATTCCTTCGTATTTATGCATGATTCATTTCATATAGGGACCGAGACCGAGGAGATCACACCGGAGCAACCGGGATCTGAAGTGAACTTTGGTGAAGACACTAACTACGATCACTCCCAAGGCAAGCCCCGGTGCATACCAAATTAAATTTTTGAGTCCTTTTTACTTTGTCACAAGATAGAAATATTATATTGTGCATTATGTATAGGACTTGGATGAAACCCACTTGCATACTTCAGCAATGACCTATAATTAGTTTATGTTAGTAAGCTTTTCCGTTAGCGAATGCTATGCTTAAACTAGTGGAGTCAACGGTAGGTCATAGATTCAACTATGGTTCACTTGATTAATGAACTTGATAAAACGGAGCACCTATCGTTGCAACTCCATGGACATGTATTGAACAGTACCAAGTACATAAATTTAATATGGGAATTGGTAAACCTAGTAACTTGGGCGTCGTATTATTGGACGGCCATACTCATCGAGGTGATGTGAATAGCACGATGGTTGCATGGGTTTGAGGACCGCTGGAGAGTGCATGGGTTAAGCCTCGGATACGAAGTACTGTATCACGGGGAGGACGTGTACTCAGGATCGATGGCCCCGGAACGACTTTATTGTAGTCTTGTGAACGGTGGCCATACATGTTCTTAAGTGATGCATATGTCATATATTTGGGTTTTCCCTGTAGGATGTAAATAAATTTGAATTGCCGTCCCTCGCGGTTATGAGTACCTCTTGTTTGAGCAGCGGTAATGATATGTTAAGTAGTAAAGTTGTGGTTATGTTTCTGAAATTTACTTATGCTATGGCTACATATTGCTATGATGTATTGCTCTTTACTTATGTTCAAGTCTTAGCAGCTAGCTAGACTCACCGTAGCTATTTTTTGCAATAAGCAAAGTAAAATCTTGATTATGGAAATGAAAGTGCAGCATAGAACTAATAGGAGCTTTTTATGCAATTATCAAATAAACCCGGTCAGCCCCCTGCATACTAGGAGTCGGTTTTAGTAAACCTTTTGATGGGTAAGTCTTGCAGAGTATGTTAGATACTCAGGCTTTGTGATTATGTTGTTTTTCAGGTTTCCCTCAAGCTACTTATTGTGATTGTTGTAATAAGGTGGTTTGGGAAGGTGAGGAGCCTCAGAATTGGACCATTGAATGGGTCCCTAGCTCTCCTAACCCTCATGAGTGAGCCATCGCCATAGGGATGGCATGGTTCATGTAGGGATCGACGTCGTGTTTTGCCATTTTATCGCTTCCGCTCAATTATGTAAATGTACTAAGGACATATGTATTGTATCAAATCTGAACTTGTTTTCATTTAACCTCTGAACTTGTAATATTATGCAACTAAGTGATGTAACTTTGTAAATGATGAATGTTCATATGTGAATGTTGTGTATGGTTACTTCGTAAATCATCTTCCGAGACGATCATGTGCAACACTCTCTACTTTCGGAGTAGGATTGTCACAGCTGGTATCAGAGCCGTCTTGGGATAAGCTACACACAAATGAGCATTTTAATACATAAACAAGCCGTGTTTATGCCTTACGGTGATGTACGAACTAGTAGTGCCCATATAAGACTCTTGTAGGTGGCAAAGCTAACCCTGTGTTATGTTTGTTTCAATTACTTGCAACTACGGATTCTTCAACGAAGGTATGTCATTTTGCGTGGATCGGTTGTGCTGTAAATACTGAACGCCTTCCGGTTGGACAAAGACCTGGGCTTTGATTGATGCGTGGACCGAATGCAATTAAACGTCGGCTGCCTTCTTGGTGGACAAATACCTGGGCATAAACTGTCATTGTTATTTTGGCTTGTTTCTTTTGAATTTGATGTATTATTTCTGCAATGGATCGCTTGCAGGTACACTAACCACGTGTAGTTCATTAGAGAAACATGTGAGAGGTGTGTGTGCCACCGAAAGGATTGAGCTATATAATCGGTCAAGTTTTTCTTTTTGTGAGGATGTAGGAAACTATCATGTTGAGCATTTACATTCATACATGCCATATGCATTCATCCTCACTAAATCATGTAAAGAGTTCACTAATATTGCAAGCTGGTGAAATGACCATGTTTTGGACAATTTTGAATACCTATGGTACCTAAACCAAAAATTTGAACTCAACCGATAAGAAACGAATTCTGCCAGAAAAGTTAGTTTCACTAAAATGAGCATAACTTCCTCAATTTTAACTCAATGAAGGCGAATAAGTACTTGTTGGAAAGATGAGGTTTTTCTCTACATGTTTGGTTTAGGAACTTTGTCTTGGTAAAATCTGGAACTGGGTCGAAATTTGCAAAAACACTAGCTTTTTCTGGAAGTCAGAAATTACTTCATTTCTGTTTGCTGACTTTGGATGATCATAACTCTCAGAGACATTATTGGATGGACATGGGTGAGTATGCGTTGGAAAGGTGATGAAATTCTCCACAACATTTGTAAAACACAAAAATTTTAATTTTGTCCAGAAGCTAAGTGTTTTTGCGCATTTTTGCGGTTTTCTCCGTCGACCGGAGAAATTTGTCGTTACCGGTCGTTAAACGGATCGGGAACCCCGTATATTTTCTTTGACCAATCACTCCTTAGGCTATTTTAAGCATGTATGCCTAGTGGAATATTAAGTTTTGACTCACCCTTGCAAAACTTTATTCCGGCAGATGGATGTTGGCAAGCTCGTGAAGGACCCCGAGTATCTTGCCGCCCGCATTCTCGAGTTGGAACGAGAGCGCGAGGCGCTGCAGTCCACGCTTGTTGCCCGTGATGCCCAGCTCGCAGAATGTGATGCTATGGTTGCAGTTCTTGAGGACAAGCTGCACACTAGCGAGTTGGAGCGGGCCAACCTTTTCGAGCAACTCCACGATGCTCAACTTATCATTGAGGGCGATGCAAGCGACGAGTTGTAGGAGCAACTGAACCAACGCAACACCCAGCTCACCACTGCCCAAGAGGAGATTTACTCTCTTCATGGTTAGGTTATCAATCTCTTAGAAGAGCGAATTGAGCTACAGGCTCAGCACGAAGAAGCTCAAGATGCGCGGGATGTGATGGAAGGAAACCTCAACGACGCTCACATCATCATCGCGCAGCAAGAGCAGCTCATCGGACATCTCCAAGCTGCTAATGGTCAGCTGAACGCCATCCTTAACGATGAGCCACCCATTCCACTCGCAGTGATTCCCCCCGATGACGCTGATTTGAGTGAGAACGGTGACTCCGGCATCGACTTCGAAGCACCCCCTGGACCGGGTGATATGGACATGGAGTCCGATGGTGATAGCCATGCCTGGTGACCGAGTAGTAGTATGTACGTAGGGTGGACATCTCTTGAGACATCATAGTTGTATGTGCATAGTGCTAGTAATGCTAAGCTAAGTTGTAGCCTAAGATCCCCGAGATCGTGTGGTGTCATGTTCCGAGTGATGTATCCAAAGACTTGCTATGTATCAAAGTTGCATCACATATATCTATGGTTTTTATCATGAGTATGTTGCCTATGGTGTTGGAAGTTATGGAATTTAAGTTATCTCTTATGTCCGCACCGTATACTTGTCGAGCCTTTCAATTATAAGCAATCTGAAATTTCATTTTGTTACCATGTCATAGCCTTGTTATCATATTGTCTCACGTGATGATCGGGCTAACATGCTTTGTTCATATGTCAGATGGTGCAAACTCGCCACGGTGGAGAAAATATCGGTGATGCTCCCGACGCCTCGAACATCGGTGGAAATGGGCCGCTGCCCAACACGCCACCCATGATGGCTATGGAGCAGCTCATCCACAATCAAAATGAGATGTTCCACATGTTCATAGAGAACATGAACCGCCAAGGAGCTACCGGACCACCACCGTTGCAGCCGCGTGAATCCTCCTACAGTGACTTCTGGGAGACTCATCCGCCCACCTTCGGAGAAGCCGGTGATCCTCTGGAAGCGTATAATTTTATTCGCACTCTGGACTCAAAGTTCACTCTCCTCCACTGCACCGAGCAGCAGAAGCCCCTCTTTGCCGTGCAGCAGCTCCGTGGCTCCGCGAGTGCTTGGTGGGCTAGCTTCACCGCCGCTCTCGCCGCTGGTCACCAAGTCACATGGGCGGAATTCTGCACACTTTCCGTGTGCACCACATGAAGCGCAAGTTACAGGAGTTCCTCAACTTGAAGCAAGGCTCCGGAACCGTGCAAGAGTATGCACGGAAATTCAACTACCTAGCTCAGTACGTGATACGGACGAGAAGAAGAAGGACTATTTTCGTTCGGGTCTTACCCCGAAGCTGCAAGACCGCTTGGCACAAGTCATCGCCGGCGCATTCAATAACTTGATTTCTGCCACCATCGTGCAAGAAGACGCCATCTGTGCCAATCAAGAGGACAAGAAGAGGAAACGTGCTATGGGAAGTTCATCCGGCTCTGCTGAGGCGCCCCTTCCCGGAGGATCGAGGTCCCGAAGGTGCTGATAAAGCAGACACTTGATAATACAACAATGATCCAAATTTAAGTTTAATTATTATATCAAAGTGCAGCGGAATTACAAGTTCATGAAGTTTTTAAAACAGCGGAAGCGAAATAACGATAAAATCTACGAGCTCGATGATACAGCATGGTGATGATTCATGCCCGAAGAATCAACACCCTAGCAGCACTCACAATCACTGCGGCAGCAGATCAGACTCCCAATGGGCAGTCCAACCCTCAGGGACTTGCACGTCCCAAGGCAACATATCTACAGGCAATTCTATTTCTTCAGTACCTGAAAACAACATAAGCATAAAGCCTGAGTACTAATTACTCAGCAAGACTTACCCGTCAAAAACCTAGACATGCAATGGCTCTAATAGGTGGCTTGTTTAAAAAGGACTCGCACTGAGCAACCTATGAGTTCTATCAAGTTTTATTTTCAGATTAAATGGGTTGTGCTGAATATAACTTTAGTTGCAACAATAAGATAATAAAACAATACATAAAATAAGTGCAACAATAGAACAATAAAATTTACCACTAATAACCAATACAAATCCATATCCATGATATCATGTGCAACTACGTGATTGGCGCGGTGAACAAGTGGTACTCATTACTGCGAGGGACAGCAATTGCAATTGATTTACACCAGCTGGCAAAACCCGAATAACATGACACATACGCACCAATTAAGGTCGTATATGGCAACCTTTCACAAGAAAAACCACCCACATCCAGACCCGGGTGTGGTGACGTCGAGTGGGCATGTCGTCTTGCCAACAGTACTTCATGGTATGGACCGCCCACTCCCGCAACCGAGGGGTCCTAAGACCAATGCACCTTAACCGTCCTTGATGTAAGTGGTCTTTAATGCTACATCGGTTTACTAGTGCCCATGAAACTAGCATGCATTCGGTACTGTTCAAAACTTGATCAAGGGGCCAACAACGGACGGGTCCTAGGGTGGGCAAGAAAGGGCTACCGTAGCCAACACCCATGTGTTGCTGCAAACCTACACATGCAATTTCCCTGTCCGGCCAAACATCAAAATAAACTTCTTTTACATAAGTTCCATTTTAGTGACCAAGTTTATTCCATAGTAATCATGATAACTACGGAGACTTATCAATTACTAAGCATAGCATCTTAGTACCGAACCTACCAAGTTTCTAATAAAAACAAGATAGGTCATTTGGGGAAAACATGCAAGTTGGGTTCCAATCAACTCCTATGACCTAATGCAACAATTCAAGCATAGACACTAGTAGTGAATTAAACTAGCATAACTTTATAAAGTGGCTAATGCAAACTGGGGCTTGCCTAGATCCACGCTAGTGTTCGCTACTACAGTCTCTTGTTCTTCAGGCTCTTGGTCCTGTTGGACGTCGGGGTCCTGCTCCTGAGTGTCGTTACCTATTGATGAACAAGGGTTTAACGGTAGTGTTGAAATACCTTTACATGCAATGACATGATGAATGCAACAAAATGATGGATGCATATTGCATTAGAGTGTGGGTGCCAACAACCTTATTAACAAGTTCCCGAAGCCATGTGCTTCATGGAAGGAAATTAGACTTTCATTATTTCATGTGTGTGGATCATTTAATTAGGGTTAATATAGCTTTGAGAACAATTAAACAATTAAAATAGTAAACAACTGATTCTGGACTTGAGTGATTTATCATGAACAGAGACATACATGAAGTGCATTTTCACCAAGTTATAGCCTTTGGACAGTATTATTTTATTTACTAGCATTTAATCAAGTTAAAGCATTACTTAATTAATAGAATATTAAATACTGCAGATTTGACTTAGTCAAAAATCAGGATGTTGCATTAGTATGAGTACATGCAAAAGATTGGAATTAAATTGCTTGTACAGAATTAATAAGGAATTAATTAGTATTTACACAAGTTATTTAATTTACTAAATTATATTAACAGGGGTAGTTGGTTATTATTTTACTAAAATAGAGCACATTATTATGAAACTAACAAAATTGATTTGAGGTCATTTCAACTTAAAATGAATTTACTATGCATTTTTGAAGTTCCATTAGTTTTCTAGTATTGCCTGGGTTTAAACAATTGACACGACAGCGCCATGTGGCAGCCACATCAGCGCCAACTGGACGCCAGCTCAGCTGCCAGTCAGCTTCGCTGGAGCGCGGTGGCGCGTGGCCAGGGCTTGCCGGAGGGCTTGCCACAGAGTGCTACGGTGGGGGAAAAGCTCGTCGCAAAGCCGTAGGCGTGATGCGCGAGACCAGGCGGAGGGATTGGAGGGGTTTGCGAGGTGGAAAATTCACCGGAGAGTGGTCGTCGATGAGAGGCGGCAGAAAGAAGAAGTCTGGCGACGTCGCGACATGGACTCGGGGCGGCAAACCGACTGCGGCCGGCTCCTACAGCATCACGGGGGCACGGCGGGGATCGGCATCAGGTCGGCGATCGTCGGGGAATGCCGATAGATAGGGCTCACCGTGGAGGCGGCTCACGTACGGCGGCGCAGAGGGGGTCAGCGGGGGAAAAGTTTAACGCCGGTGTTCTTGTTCACGGAATCAAGAAAGCGAGGGGTCAGGAGTGATCGTAAGAAGCTTGCACATCAATGAGAAGAAGAAAGAGAAGACGGGGTTCACCAGGATTGCCGGAATTTTAGGTTGCGTTGACGGCAGACGACGCGGAGCAGAGTCCAGAGATTCTCCAAATTGTCCGAGCTTCACCAGAAGGTTGTGCGAGCCATGGGGTGGAAGTGCAGCGGGAAAGCAGGCACATGCGTTGGTGATCTTGGTTTGACTCAAGAGTGAGGGAGAGGCCGGGAATGGAACTCGAGCTTAGAGCTTGGTAATGGCGTGGGAGCAGGTGCGGAAAAAGACAGAGGGAGGGGCAAATTTATAGGCGGACGGGGTCAGGTTTGAGCAGCACGGGTTCGCAGAGGACTCGCGAAAGGTTTGCGCATGGGCTTACAGACTGGTGGTGCCAGAGGGAGCCGTTGGCGCGCGGGGAGCAGCGCGGGAGCGACAACAGAGGCAGAGCGTGGCAGAGGGGAAAAGCGACTCATGATCTTGGCCGGTAGCAGCGTGCGGCGTGGAAGGGGGCAGGGGTGAGGGGACGGAGCGATCACGTGCGGGGTTTAGGCGGGTGGGCGCAGAAGAAGCGGCCGGTGGCCAGGAATCGAGAGAGCAGTGGCCAGGCGAAGTGACACGGCGGGCAGCGGGGCGTTGGGTAGAGGGGAAAGAGATCGGGTTCTCGGCAGCTAGCGACGAGGCGAGCCTGCACGGGTGCGCGCATGGGTTCTGAGGCTGTCGGACGATGGGGATCGGTCGGGGGCCGTGAATCAGGGAGCTTGGCCACTGACCATGGCGGCATCGGGTAGAGCCAAAGCAACTCGGCTTGGCGACAGCGAGCGGCTGTGCGGCAACGACGACGCGACGGCGGCGAGTGAGAGCGCACGGGAGTGTGGTGGCGAGTTCCGAGGTGGCAGCGGCGGTAGAGGAATCGCGTGGCGCGCGCACGGGAGAGGCAACGGAAGGAAGAAGACAAACAATTTTTGCAGAAAGGTCCTCAGGTTTTTGAAAAACTTGCAAAGAAATCCCTAATTCTGTTGTAATTAATTTAAAATACTTCCTTAAGTCCAATTAAGCTGAAATTTTGAAGGTGAGCTAACTAGAATATGGACAATTCATTAGTGAAGTCTATTTGTCCAGAAAAGAAATAATTTAATTAGAATTATTAATTAAAGTTAAATCAATTCTAGGGTTAAACCATTTATTTGATTGATTTCCTATTGGAATAAAATTCTGGTTTTTGGCCCAAAATTCTATTTTATTATTACTATAATTCTGATGTAATTATTTGGCCCATGGTTTATAGGAATTTAATTTGCTTCAAAGTTGTTGCTTGCAGGGTTTTATTTTGGCTTGAGGAAATTCCATTTCTAACTTGCTCCCATTATTTCGTGCTCATTCTTGAGTTCAAAATTTTTAGTAATTTTGTGCTAAGCAAGAAATGAGACACCTGAGTGTCACATCCACACCGCCCAAGTACAAGCTAGCAATCACTTCCCCGACTGGACAGAAATTCCGAGCTGCGGTACCATCGGGAGGAGGATCCCATCCATCATTCCCATAGCAGCACTCTCGATTTCATGGAGGCAACTAGCAGCAATCTTCTGGTTCTCGCCCACCGCAGCAGAATAACCAAGTGGTGAAGACCAACTCATCGCAGCCATGTTACAACTGTGGCCGTACCGGTCATTTTGCTAAGGAGTGTCGGTTCCTGAAGCGCAACCCGAACAACAACAACAGCAACTCCAACACTTCCGGGAACAACAACAACAACAACCACAACAGCGGCAGCAACAATGGCAGCATGCCACGGTCTTCTACCCCCACGCACAAGAATGGCCGAGTCAACTATACCACGGTCGAAGAGACCCATGTTGGAGAATCCATTCTCGTGGGTACGTTATCGATCAACCAACATGCTGCCATGGTTCTTTTTGATTCAGGAGCAACACAAGATTTTATTAGTCAAGCATGTGCGAATCATTTGAAAATCACCCCCACGACTATGGGAACACCGTACATCATCTCATCTCCCGGTGGAAAAATAAGAGCTCATCTTGAGTTAAGGAAAGTGCCACTTAAATTAGCGAGCAATGTATACCCCACTTCCCTAATCATCTTAGATGGCCAAAGCATCAACATAGTCCTTGGTATGAGATGGATGACTAGTCATAAAGCCGTATTGCACATTGAGGACCGGGAAATCCATTTGAACTCACCCTTATATGGCCCCTATATTCTCCGATTGCCATATCGCAAGTTGTCCACTTCTCAAGTGTGTCATGTTGAAGGAAAAGAGCTAGAAAATATTCCGGTGGTATGTGAATTCCCCGATGTATTTCCAGATGATTTGTCGGGAATGCCTCCGGACAGGGATGTTGAGTTTAAGATTGAACTCATACCCGATACAGCGCCTATCTCTCGTAGGCCGTAGAAAATGGCTCCTAATGAGTTAGCAGAGGTAAAAGAGTAGTTACAAGAGCTTATGAACAAGGGTTACATCCGACCAAGTTCATCTCCTTGGGGCTGTCCCACTCTATTTGTGAAGAAGAAAGACAAGACCCTGTGCCTATGTGTCCGTTAAACGATGTAACCATCAAGAACAAGTATCCTCTACCTTGAATTGATATCCTCTTTGATCAATTAGTGGGTGCTAAAGTCTTCTCTAAGAATGATCTCCGATCCGGTTATCATCAAATAAAGATCCGAGCCAAAAATATTCCAAAAACAACTTTCTCCACTCGATACGGTCTTTTCGAATATCTTGTCATGTCTTTTGGTCTTTTCGTGTTCATGGCTGAGTTGGATAAGTTTCTAGTGGTATTCATTGACGATATTTTAATCTACTCCAAGTCCAAGGAAGAACACGCCGAACATCTCCGTATTGTTCTACAGCGACTCAGAGATCATCAACTTTATGCCAAATTTAGCAAATGTGAATTTTGGCTAAAGCAAGTTCCATTCTTGGGTCACGTCATATTAGCAGAAGGAGTAGTCGTGGATCCTAGCAAAGTAGAGTATGTGCTGAATTGGAAAGCTCCGAAATCGGTCAAGCAAATTCGTAGTTTCCTTGGTCTTGCCAGTTATTATCGGAAGTTCATCCCCAACTTCTCAAGCATTGCCAAGCCTATGACCAAGTTGCTGGAAAAGGATGCTAAGTTCAAGTGGAGTAGTGCATGTGAAGAAGCTTTTCAGTTGCTCAAGAAGCATTTGACAACCGCTCTGGTTTTAGTTCAACCCGATATCACAAAACCGTTCGATGTTTACTACGATGCCTCCGGCACCGGATTGGGTGGTGTGCTTATGCAAGAAGGTCGTGTCATTGCCTATGCATCATGACAGCTCCAGAAGCATGAGCAAAATTATCCCACTCACGATTTGGAATTGGCCTCCGTTGTCCTAGCCTTAAAAACTTGGCGCCATTACTTGTTCGATAATCTTCTGAACCTCTACACCGACCACAAAAGTATCAAATATATTTTCACTCAACAAGAACTGAACATGATGCTGCGTAGATGGTTAGAATTAATCAAGGATTATGAATTGGAAATTAATTATCACCCCGGGAAAGCCAACGTGGTTGCCGATGCCTTGAGTCGAAGGGAAGCTTGCACAATTTCAGATACTAGGGAACCAAGTCTTCATGTTATTCCATATGGATCCTTGTATAATTTGGCGCTCATTCCTACCCTTCGGGAAGAAATTGTGGAAGCCCAAAAGGACAAGGGAATGGAATATATTCGCCAGAAAATAGGGAAGAAGAAAGCGACATGTTTCTAACAAGACGAAGATGGAGTACTATGGTTCAACAACCGTCTTGTTGTTCCAAGGAACGAGGAGCTAAAAAAGAAAATTTTGGATGAGGCTCACTTGTCCAAATACTCCATACACCCCGGTAGTAACAAGATGTACCGTGGGTTAAGAGAAAAGTTTTGGTGGACGCGTATGAAATGAGAGGTTGCTCGTTATGTCTCCGAATATGATACTTGCCAATGTTTGAAGGACGATCACTTGAGAACAGACGGTCTTTTGCACCCATTGAAAATCCCCGCTTGGAAATGGGAGGACATTGCTATGGATTTCATTGTTGGATTACCCCTCACACCTAGGAAGCATGATTCGATATGGGTTATTGTGGATAGGTTGACCAAATCTGCTTATTTTATTCCCGTCCATACGACCTACTCTACCAAGCAATATGCCGAACTCTACATTGTGCAAATCCTATGTTAGCACGGTGTGCCCAAGACGATCATCTCCGGTCAAGGTCCCCATTTTATTGCTCGCTTTTGGGAGCAATTTCATGCTTGTCTTGGCACCACTCTTATATGAAGTTCCGCATATCATCCACAAACTGACGGTCAAACCAAGAGGCTAAATCAATATTTGGAGGATTTATAGAGAGCATGTGTTCTGGACAATCGTGGAAATTGGGAATCTTGCCTCCCGTTCGCCGAATTCTCTTACAACAATAGCTACCAAGAGAGTTCAGGAATGTTGCCATTCGAAGCCTTGTATGGTCACTCGTGTCGAACCCCGCTGAACTAGTTGGAATCGAGAGAAAGCCGAAGAGAAGGTGCGGCAAATCCAAGCTAACATGAAGGCCGCACAATCCTGTCAAATAAGTTATTCCAACAAAAGGAGACATCCATTAGAGATCAAAACGGGAGACCATGTCTATCTCCGGGTTTCTCCCAACAAAGGTATATCTCGCTTTGGAAACAAGGGAAAATTAGCACCCCGCTATATCGGATCTTTCCCGATCATGAAAAAGCATAGCGCCGTTGCATGTCTTTCATGTGTCCCAACTCAAGAAGTGTTTAAATCCTCTGATCGACGTGGTTATCTCTGACACCGAGCAATTGGAAGAAGACCTCTCCTACCCCGAGTACCCCGTCCGAATCATTGATCAAAAAGACCGGGTAACTCGCAGCCGCACTATCACCTTCTACAAAGTGCAATGGAGTAACCATACCGAAGATGTAGCTACATGGGAACAAGAAAAGTTTCTGAAAACCAACTTTCCGGAATTCTTGGTCTTGCAAAACTGGTAACCTACCGCACCCCTCCTTTTGTTCATCCATTTGCAAATCTCGGGGCAAGATTTCTTTTAAGGGGGATGTGCTGTGACACCCCATGTCACAAAATGGTAATTAGGCTAACCCAAATGCTAATTGAGAGCAAATTAAAATATAAATAATTATGGTGGCAAAGAATAAGGAAGAAATTA
This sequence comes from Eleusine coracana subsp. coracana, assembly GCA_032690845.1. NCBI lineage: Eukaryota > Viridiplantae > Streptophyta > Magnoliopsida > Poales > Poaceae > Eleusine > Eleusine coracana. The sequence continues at coordinate 22,513,953 of CM064424.1, forward strand.
ATTAATTAAATCCAGATTATCAAATTGAGAGCCATTCTCAAACATCACAAAAACCCATGGGAGTGCACCAATGATTTTGCATATTCTGAATGGCCACATAAAAAGAGAATTTAAAGAATTTTATCAGAAATTTTGGTAAATATTTCATACCCTTAACAATTCTCCTAAGGTCTAAGAAAATCATTTCTGTTCTGGAATTTTCAAAATTAATCTAAGCCGAATTAGGTCATGCCGCCAATAGCAAAGTTGGAGCACATGATTGCCTGGACATGCACAAAAATCTGCACGAGGTCGTGGTCATAACCAGGCAAGGTTCTGGGTCAAGCTAGAGTCAACCCTCCCTTCTCCCTGGCCAACCACTGGTCGACACCGGAGTACCCATTGATGGATGTAAAGTTCAACAAAGTACTCCTTGATGGAGGAAGCAGTTTGGACTTAATCTTCACCAAGACTCTTAAAGAGCTCGGTCTGTCAATCAATGATCTTCGGGCGAGTTCTTCACCTTTCCATGGGATTGTACCTGACAAGACTTCAGTTCCTACTGGATAGGTCAGTCTGCCGGTCACCTTCGAGACCCGTGAGAATTTCAGGACCAAGCGCATTCTCTTCCAGGTGGCGGACTTCAACTCGGCATATCATGCTATCATTGGTCGACCGGTGATGGCTAAATTGATGGCTATCCCACATTATCCATATCTCATGCTCAAGATGCTAGGCCCGGACGGAATAATCTCCCTCCACTCTGATCTTTGGAATTTTTTCGATTGTGATGTACAGAGTTGTGAGATGGTAATAAACAGTTGATGTTGTCCGACCAGAAGGAGATCCAGTAGGCAGTCAGCATGGAGGAGCGAACTGGAGCGACGGTTCCTACAAAGAAGCCTACCAAAGACAAGATTCAGGCCGATGACATCCAAACCAAGGATATCATGCTCGATCCTAAGGACCTCGATAAGGTAACTTATGCTGGGGCCAACCTCGATGAGAAATATGAACTCGTGCTCACTCTTTTCCTCCAAGAAAATAGGGACATCTTTGCATGGAAACCATCTGACATGCTGGGAGTTCCTAGGGAAAAGATTGAGCATGAGTTAAGGGTACCCCCTAGGGCTAACCCCATTCGGCAGAGGCTTAGAAGATTCGCACAAGACCGCAAGGATGCCATGAAGAAGGAGATAGTTAGACTATTAGATGCTAAGTTTATAAAGGAGGTGTATCATCTCGACTGGTTAGCAAATCTAGTCCTTATACCCAAGAAGAATAAAGAATAAAGGATGTGTGTTGATTATACCGATCTCAACAAGGTCTATCCTAAAGACCCCTTTGCTCTTCCTCGTATTGATCAGATTGTAGACTCAACAGCCGGGTCTGAGCTCTTAAGCTTTCTGGATGCCTATTCAGGCTATCACCAGATCCCGCTGAAGGTCGAAGATCAGATTAAAACTTCCTTTATAACTCCCTTCGGCGCTTATTGCTATATCACAATGCCTTTTGGTCTGAAGAACGCTGGCGCGAGTTACCAACGGGGTATTCAACGCTGCCTTGCTACTTAGATCGGTCGGAACGTAGAAGCGTATGTTGATGACATCATTGTCAAAACTCAGAATGTCGAGGAACTTATTTCTGACCTGGCAGAAACCTTTGACAATCTGAGGAATTATTCAATGAAGCTGAATCCTAAGAAGTGTGTTTTTGTTGTTCCTTCGGGAATGCTACTCGGTTACATCATTTCGAAACAAGGTATAGAGGCTAACCCGGATAAAATCAAGGCGATCCTTTGGGATGTTCAGAACCTGATCGGATGCATGGTGTCCCTGAGTCGCTTTATTTCCCGACTAGGGGTTAGAGGGTTACCACTTTTCTGATTGCTTAAAAAGCAGGAGGACTTTGTTTGGACCGAAGAGGCGCAGTCGGCATTGGACGAGTTGAAGGTATACCTCAGCAGCATTCTAGTATTGGTGCCTCCGGAGCCAGGAGAAAAACTTCTACTCTACATATCGGCCATGACTCAGGTTGTGAGTACTATTTTAATAGTCGATCAACAAGAAGATGGACATATTCAAAAGTTACAACACCCGGGTTATTTTGTGAGTGAGGTCCTTGGTGCCTCTAAGGCAAAATATCAATAGATCTTGAAGTTGTTGTATGCATTGTTGATCACCTCCAGGAAGTTGAAGCATTATTTTCAAGCTCATCCAATCAAAGTTCAGACTTCCTTTGCACTTGGCACGGTGCTGCACAATCAAGAAGCCGAAGGAAAAATTGCCAAGTGGGCAGTTGTGCTTGGTCAATATACCATTACGTTCGTGCCTCGGTCGACTATAAAGAGACAAGCGTTAGCTGATTTCGTTCCTGAGTGGAGAGAGATTCAAAACCCACCTACTGCACAAGATATCGAGTATTGGAAAATGTACTTTGATGGATCTCTTCAATTATAAGGAGCTGGTGCAGGAGTCATGTTTATCTCACCCACTAGAGAGAAGCTTCGATATGTCCTTCAAGTGGTGTTTCACACATCCAATAATGTTGTGGAGTATGAAGCCCTTCTACATGGTCTGCACATTGTTGTGTCACTCGGCATCAAAGCCTTGACGTCTTTGGTTACTCGGCTTTGGTCATTAATAAGGGCACTAAGGATTGGAACTATGTGGATGATAATATGAGCGCTTACTTTCAAGAAGTAAGGAAGGTCGAAGACAAATTCGATGGATTGAAGTTCACGCATGTTCTTTGAGACAATAACCAAGCAACCGATGAATTGGCTAAGATGGGATCATCCCGGTCGATCTCGCCAGGTGTTTTCTTACACACTCTGGATTCCCCCATGATTTCTCCTCGGTCGGATGTACTAATGAGTGTTGTCACTGATCTTGTTGGTGATGACGACATGGAGACCGATTGGCGCGACCCACTCATCAAATATTTGGATCCTAATAAGCAATAAAGGCTGGAGACCCAATGCCGAGGATATCTATTGGTGGGAGACCAACTCTATAAGAGGGGAGGTTCAAACATCTTGATGAAATGCATCTCGATACCAGAAGGCCGAAAGTTGGTAGAAGAAATTAATTCCAGGATATGTGGCAATCCTACGGCTTCCAAGACTTTGGTTGGCAAAGCTTTCCAGCAAGGGTTTTATTGGCCCACGGTGGTCGAAGACGCACACCAGGTCGTTCGAAAGTGTGAAGGTTGTCAATTCTTTGCTCAACAAACGCATGTGCCTTCACAGCAACTTTAGATGATACCTTTGACTTGGCCCTTTGCTGTCTGGGGGCTTGATATTGTCGGTCCTTTCAAGAGAGTGCCAGGTGGGTTCACCTATCTGTTTGTTGCTATTGATAAATTCACCAAGTGGATCGAAGCAAAGCCGGTCATCAAGATTACATCGAAGAAGGCGATCAAGTTTGTCAAGGATATCTTCACTCGGTTTAGGGTTCCTCATGATATCATCACCGATAATGGCACTCAATTCTAATCAGTGGAGTTCCGTGACTTTGCCGATGAGATGGGAATAAAAATCCACTTTGTATCAGTAGCTCATCCTCAAAGCAATAGGCAGGTCAAACGAGCCAATGGTATGATTCTTCAAGGATTGAAACCGCGGATATTCGACAGGCTTAGGCCTTATGCCGGTTGGTGGGTCAAAGAATTTCCTTCAGTTCTTTGGGGGCTTCGCACAAACACCAGTCGGGCAACTGGTCAGTCACCTTTCTCATTGGTCTATGGCTCAGAGGCTATGCTGTCGACCGAGGTCAGCCTTGTTTTAGCACAGGTTCAAGCGTATGATGAACAACTTTCTCAGGAGAATCTAGAGATTGATTTGATTGCAGCAGAGGAGTTGCCTGATCGCGCTCTGTTTCGATCGGCACTTTACCAGCAAGGCTTGCATCGATATTACGATAAAAACTTGCGTAATCACCACTTCCGTGCAGTCAACGAAGAACCAGCATAAGCTTTATCCAAAGTGGGAAGGACCATATGTGGTGAAGGAAGTCACTCACCCGGGGGCTTACCGACTGATGTACGAAGACGACGATGATATACCAAATTCCTGGAACATAAATCAGCTATGTCGTTTCTATACTTAGTTATTCTTTTGTATACTTATACATTATTTCTGAATGAAACTTTGGTCTGTCTGATGATAGATTTTTTGATGATTTTCATTCTATATTCTCGATTCCTTAATTCATTTTATTAAACAATCGAGCCAGGGGGCTAGTCATAATGTCCCACCTTAGTCTAACCTTATTTTGGTTTTGGACTATTTTCCGACCGATTTCTTCTCTTTGAATACGATCTTCACTTTTTTGGTCTAATGTCTATACATTATGGTTAGATACTTTATACAGCACATCAGACTACCACTACACTAAATCTAGAGCCAAAGTGCGAGAGGTCATGAGTCGATTGGTTGACTCTGCTTGTTACACGGTTACGAGTCTCAATGACAGAAACATACTTATGATATTTTTATCAATCTTTTAAAGATGTTAAGTATGAAACTAATTTACATACAGGTAACATTGTTTCATTACATAGATATTACTAAAGTTCTCTAGCATTGCAGGATTTATAGCTCCTTTGAAGGAGAGGAAGAGTCAGCTCGTAGCTCAACTTCAGGAGTTGCTGGAGGAGTAGGCATGGTTGGATTGATCTCTATGTTGTCGACCAAGGCTCGGGAAGTCTCTGACATGGAATCCAAGAGCAGCTAGCATTGGTCGTCGGTCAAGTCTGGGTTGAAACCCTCCTTGATCTTGTCCAATGGCAGAGTAGGAGACCAAGATTGGCAAATCGCCAGAACCTGACTCCCGGCCACGATCGCTACTCGTCGAGTGTTATGAGCAATAGCTTCCGATGCATGCTCTAGCAAGTACTCCAAGGAGTGGCCAGACTGCTCCACTCAGTCGGCATGAACATAGTCCATTGCCTTTCGAGTAGCGTAAGATAGAGCTGCGAGTGATGATTTTTGGTCAGTATGATCAAAAGAGAATTCAAGTAGATGTGAGAAATAATGAAGGGCTTACTAGCAAGTTTATATTTGAAGGATTTGGAGGTGCTCTTAGCATCTTCTGTCTTGGTGTCAGCCTCCTTCAGCTCCTTCTAAAGCTGAGTGATCTTGGCCTTCTGGTCCTCGACCGACTTGGAGAGATTTTCCTTCTTAGTATTCAAGGCGTTAACAAACCTTTGCTGATTGGAAGTCAACTTCTCCAGGTCGGCAATCTTCTAGTCACGAGCTAAAGACAAACATTTGAACTTTTAGCGCTAGAGTGATTGGTTGATTATTTAAACACAGATGGTGAGTGATCTTACCAGCTATATCTACACGGCCTTGTTCTAAGGCCTTGGTCATCTATCTTTGGTCGGTCTCCAGCTTTTCAATCTCTTTTTGTGCTTTGGTGAGCTGTTGACCGGTGACAAGCATAACACTAGCAATGTGTCAGTCTTAAACTTAGAGACATGAAGACCGAAGAGTTTAGGACATACCAAAAGTTTTAGCTTCAAGGTATTCCACCCTAGCCTGTTTTCTCTATTTAAGAGCATACATTTTTTGTATACAAAAAGGGGTTAAGCTTAAGCATAAGATTTAGACAAAGCTAAAGCAGAGTATTGAAGTACCTTGCTAGCTTCTCGATGTTGGTGCATAATTTTCACGTCCTCCACCTTGGGTCGACTGAGTATATCTGCAGACAATGTTGCCTAACCTTTGTCAAGAGGTGAAGGGATGACGGCTGGAGTAGGTTGGGGTGCAGCCACCTCGATCGGCATGTTTGATGACTTGCCGACCGGTTTGGGTAGATCAGTCAGACGAGGAGGGGGTCCTGACCGAGTGGCTTCGGACTCTTGGGCACTTTGTGAATCACTCGTCCGACTACTGTCAAAACAAAGATGGAGGAGATTAAAATGTGTTATGGATGGCAATAAGAGACAAGGAGTATGAGGTTAAAGGATTAACCTGGGAGCCTTCTTGAGCTTGATTCGGCACATCCTCTTCTTCGAAGAAGTCAACTGAGAATTAGTCTCCTTCCTCTTCTAGGCAGAATTGCCTACCTTGTCGGTCTGTTCCACCACCCCCGCATCACTCTGAGTTTGGCTTGGGGGCTATGACTAGCTTGAAGGTCGGTCAGGGGGAGTAGGGGTGAATTGACCGATATCAGCAGATGGCATTTTTTCATCATCACCCTGATCTCCAATATTTTGCCGTTGGCGCCCAACAGTCTGCTTCACTAGTCGACTGGGGGAAGGCAAGGTGACAACAAGATCAGCACGAGCGCCTACAGAAGAGCTTAAGCCTCCAGTGCCGGTCTACTGCGGCTTCTCAACATAATCTGGTCCCTCGGTACCGGTCGGAGGGAGTGGAAGATGAGATATATAAGTATCCAGAACCTGCACAAGAATCAAGATATCAAGCAGGACATCAAGATAAGAAAATAAGGGATTGCTCAAACTAGACTGAGGCTTACTCGGGCTCGCATAGTGCCCTTGTTATACGCCTTTCTGATCAACGAGTCATCCTGAAGGATATCCCCATCCAACATTTTTGATAGGCATTTCTTACGCAATTCACCATTCGGCAGGTCGGGCACCTCCCTGGTTTCATCATTATTAACATAGTTCCATGCCGGGTGGCTTTGAAGCTTCAGGGGCTGCACTATGCGTACTATGAAGCATTTAGCAATGGTGATTCCGTCAATGCCTTCAGCCTTCAAGTCAGCTATCATCTTCAACAGAGCTACCACCTGAGGGTCGGTCGGATCAGGCTTCTCCATCCATTGCGCCAGGGGAATTGCCTTGGCATCAGTGAAATCGGCAAGAACACGGGGAGGGTTGTCACAGTAGAACCACTCATCCTTCCAGTTCTTGTTTCTTGTCTTCAACAGCACATTGATGTAGGACTCCTTCTTGCGAAACTAGAAGCCAACACCGCCTATGGCTACTTGATTGTCCTTGGTCGGCAGCGATCGGAGGACGTACAGATGGCGAAAAAATTGAAGTGGGGGAGAATGCCCAGAAATGCATGAAGATGGTGATGTGAAGAATGGAGTTGGGATTGAGGTTGACAAGATCAATCCCATAAAAGAATAGGAGCCCGCGCAAGAAGCTGTAGCAGGGGACTCCAAAGCCATGATCTAAGAATGAGCGGAATACAACAATCTGTTTATGAATGGGGATGGGGCAAGATTCGCAGGGTACCTTCCAGTCGATCCGCACTTGCTCTAGAAGGATGCCATCGACCCCCATCTGGTTCATATCGACTTGGGAGATGTTGCTCTTCAAGAACTCCCAAAGCTGCTCCAGAATGTCGATCTCCAACGAGGAGAACGCGGCGGCAGCGATGGAAGTTGCAGGAATCAAGGTGGAAACCTTCTTGCGTCCCATGGCAATGATTGTTTTGGTCACGATGGATCAAGTACTGAACCCTAGCAGGAGCTTGGGGGCTAAGTGCAGCGAGATCTGTAGCGGCCGGAAGTAATGGCGCTAACCCTAGCTAGAAAGCGGAGGAGTCGCTGAGAGCAGAGGAGGCGCGAGGAAGACGAAGAGTTCGTGCACAAATGCGGCGTGGACTAAGGATCAACTTGACGCTGCCCTTTTATACTCCTTCTTTTTGACCTAAGGGTCTCATGGGCCAGGATGGGCCGTACAGTTACGAAGGATTTTGCTTCAGCAAAGATTAGGGTCTAAAACCTTGAGAAGTAAAACTCGGGGGCTTCTTTGATGAGAAGCATTTGAAAGATGTTTAACCATATCTATATGATTTGATGATCATGTAGCAAAGAACTTGATGGTCATATGGATATAAGTTCAAAGGTTATGATATTGATTGAAGTCAATAACTAAATTGCCAAAATTGGACTCATGAATAGATAGAGTGACTAATTATTAGAGAAAGGCTATATTATGATTGATGTCATTTAGCTTAATACCATTATATGATTGATGTCATATTGGTTCACATGAATTGAATATGATTGATATCATAAAATCTAGACCAACCAGTCACTCGGACATAGTGTATATCACTCGGCCTTTTTGATAATCGGTCGACAAGGTCGAAACCTTGCAAAGTGAGCCACTGGTTTAATGACTAGAGGTCTGTTAAACTCAGACTTGATGGTTTGAGTAAAATACCTACAAAATAATAAGAGCTAATATGATTAGACTCTTGCGTTATTTGTTAGTCTCTAAATTATACAAGAGTCGGGGGCTACACCTGATCAGGTGCACCTGACCGGTGCATCAGATCCATCAGGAACATCGATAGAGAGGTCTTCCTAATTTATGATCAACATTGAAAATCACTCTGAGAATCAAAGCTCAAAATCATGAAGCACTCGGCGGCTGCTGTGGGATACTTGCTTTATAGGTATTGATGTGGACAAGGGTTCCCGATCTTCCGAAAGGTTCTTGGTAAGTTGATTTGGTCGGAGGCGACACACAAATCGATCAGGCTTCAGAACAGCACGTTCTAAACCCCGCAATCGCAGCACGACGTCTCCTCTGGTTATCAACCGTCCAAAAGACGATTGACCTCGCCGAGAAGGCTAATCCCTGCCTGCGAATCAAGAACACAAGCAAGAACAACGAAGAATGCAACACAATTGCAGCTGTATGATTAAACTCTCGAAGTTGGGGTCTCACAAACCGATGAACGGCGAAACTGTTTATGAACAGAATTGATCTAAGCAAAACCCGAACCCTAATGGTGCGATGGTGGCTGTATATAAAGACCCTAGGGTCATGCAAAACCCTCTGGACGCGCCCCGAATTGGGCTCAACTAGATACAAGGCCCAAAGACAAAAAATAAGCGACGCAGCACCGACACAGATTCTGGACTCTCTCTTGTTTTGACGATTCCCGATGATTCCGGATGAATTTTGACATGAGGCCGGCGGCATTGGAAAGGTCTTCTCCTTATCTTTCCGTGCATATGTAGAACGTCCAAATCCGAGTCCGTATGCGTCCTGGGCGACCGTTTTAGTACAGACTGGTCCTGGGCCCCGAAACAGACTCGAAGTCGGTTTTGATTGGGCCTCCACTTTGGCTTCCAAGCCCTTGCTGGCCCTCCACGTTTCCAAATCCTTCTCCCATCATCTCCTGGTCCTCTCCATGGTTTCTAATCATAAAATAATCATTAGGTAGCAAACCATTCTCAAAAGTAACATATAGCAAAGAACGTAGGAACGAGCTCACCTCTAAATTTAGTTGTCGTGCACGAGCTCTAGTCATTGGACCTTGCAAGTCCAGATTTGGAGGAGTGTTGTATGTATCCATAGGAGTGATGTCCTCATCATCCTCCCCCTCTTGAAGTGGAGTCGTCCTCGACTCAAGCTCATCCTCTTCTCCCAAGTATGGTTTCAAATCTGAAATGTTAAAAATAGGACTAACCCCGAACTCGGGAGGCAACTCAAGTTTGTATGCATTATCATTAATCTTCTCTATTATTTTGAATGGACCATCAGCTCTAGGCATTAGTTTAGACTTTCTCAATTCTGGAAATCTATCCTTCCTTAAGTGTAACCACACTAAATCTCCTACATCAAGCTTTACTTCCTTTCTTCCCTTACTACCAGCAATTTTATACTTTTCATTCATCTTTTCAATGCTAAGTCTAGTGGTCTCATGTATTTGCAAAATAAATTCAGCACGCTCCTTAGCATCAATATGAACTCTCTCATTAATAGGTAGAGGAAGTATATCAAGTGGAGTACGGGGATCAAAACCATACACTACCTTGAATGGACTTACCTTGGTAGTAGAATGTGTTGCCCGATTATAAGCAAACTCAACATGAGGTAAGCATTCTTCCCATTGCTTCAAATTTTTCTTCAAAACAGCTCGCAACATAGTACCCAAAGTGCGGTTCACAACCTCAGTTTGTCCATTAGTTTGTGGATGACAAGTTGTAGAAAATAACAACTTTGTACCCAACTTATTCCAAAGCGTGCGCCAAAAATGACTCAAGAATTTTGCATCACGATCTGAAACAATAGTAGAAGGCATACCATGCAAACGTACAATTTCTTTGAAAAAAAGATCAGCAATATAACTAGCATCATCAGTTTTATGACATGATATAAAGTGTGCCATCTTGGAAAAACGATCCACGACAACAAAAATGCTATCGCTCCCCCTCTTAGTCCTAGGCAGTCCTAAAATAAAGTCCATAGAAATATCCGCCCAAGGAATAGAAGGAACAGGAAGTGGCATGTATAAACCATGTGGATTCAATCGAGACTTAGCTTTTTGACATGTAGTGCAGCGAGCAACAAAACGCTTAACATCTTTCCTCATCCTTGGCCAAAAGAAGTGTGTGGCCAAAATATCCTCTGTCTTCTTAGCACCAAAATGACCCATCAATCCACCTCCATGCGCCTCCTGCAACAACAAAAGACGAACGGAACCAACTGGAATGCATAGGCGGTTAGCTCTAAACAAGAATCCATCATTCAACACAAATTTGTGCCAAGCACGACCTTTTTTACAGTGCAGCAATACATCTTTAAATCGACATCAGCAACATATTGTTCTTTAATTACCTCAAGTCCAAAAATTCTACAATCAAGTTGAGACAACAAAGTATATCGCCTCGATAAAGCATCAACAATCACATTATCCTTCCCTTTCTTATGTTTAATAATATAAGGAAAAGACTCAATAAACTCAACCCATTTAGCATGTCTACGGTTCAAATTGCCTTGAGAACGAATATACTTAAGTGATTCATGATCAGAATGAATAACAAATTCTTTGGGCAACAAATAATGACGCCACGTTTCTAAAGAACGTACAAGTGCATATAGTTCCTTATCATACGTGGAATAATTCAAAACAGGCCCAGTAATTTTCTCACTAAAGTATGCAACAGGTTTACCATCTTGCATCAGAACACCACCAATGCCTATACCACTAGCATCACATTCAAGCTCAAAAGTCTTATCAAAATTGGGTAATTGCAGCAATGGTGCATGTGTAAGTTTGTCCTTCAAAACATCAAAAGACTCATGATGTACCTTACCAAAATGGAAGTCAACGCCCTTCTTTGTCAACTCATGCAATGGTGCAGCAATGGTGCTGAAATCTTTGACAAAGCGGCGGTAGAAACCTGCAAGACCAAGAAAACTCCTCACCTGTGTGATAGTTTTTGGTACAGGCCAGCTCTTTATGGCTTCAATCTTCGCCTCATCCACCTCAATTCCCTGTGGAGTCACAACATAGCCAAGAAAAGAGACTCGATCCGTGCAAAAGGTGCACTTCTCAAGGTTACCAAATAAACGTGCAACTCGCAAAGCATCAAAAACAGCACGCAAATGAATCATATGATCATCCGTGGATTTGCTATAAATCAAGATATCATCAAAGTAAACAAGCACAAATTTGCCAATAAAAGGTCTTAAAACCTCATTCATCAAACGCATGAAAGTACTGGGTGCATTAGTTAACCCAAAAGGCATTACTAACCACTCATACAACCCGAATTTGGTTTTGAAAGCTGTTTTCCATTCATCTCCAAGTTTCATTCTAATTTGATGGTAGCCACTACGCAAATCAATTTTAGTGAAAATTATAGCACCACATAACTCATCAAGCATGTCGTCTAGCCTAGGAATAGGATGACGATACCTAATAGTAATGTTATTAATGGCTCTACAATCTACACACATACGCCAAGAACCATCTTTCTTAGGAACCAAAAGTACAGGAACATCACAAGGACTAAGTGATTGACGAACATACCCACGATCCAAAAGGTCTTAGACTTGTCGTTGTATCTCCTTAGTCTCCTCAGGGTTGGCCCTATAAGCAGCACGGTTTGGTAAAGTAGCACCAGGAATCAAATCAATTTGATGCTCAATCCCTCTCAAAGGTGGCAATCCCGAGAGTATCTCAGCTGGGAAAACATCCTCATACTCCTGCAAAAGGTTAGTGACAGCAGGAGGCAAAGCACTAGAAGCAATATCACCAAGCAAAAACAAGGCATGTTTGCATATCAAAGCATAGCAAATATCATCAGTAGAAATTTCAGCAAGCTCAGATTTTGTGGCAAGACATGAACGACCTTGTAATTTAATTGCAGCACCCTTAGAACATGAAGAATCATTAACATTACTTGGTGTAGAAGCAGAATTAACAGGTTGCTGAATTTCAGGGCGTTTATTTTTCAAACTAGCAGCTCGTTCTAATCAGCTTGTACAATTTCAGCAGGGGTCATTGGTAACAAAGTAATTTTAGTTCCTTTATGCATAAAAGTGTACTTATTACTTTTACCATGGTGTACAGCATCATTATCAAATTCCCAAGGCCTACCCAATAAAAGTGAACAAGCTTGCATGGGTACAACATCACAATCAACAGAATCCACATAGGAACCAATGGAAAAAGGAACTCTGCAAGTTTGTGTTACCTTAGCTTTTCCAGAGTCATTTAACCACTGAATGTAGTATGGATGTGGATGTGGGCGTGTGGTCAAATCAAGCTTCTTAACCACATCAGAACTCACCAAATTGTTGCAGCTTCCTCCATCAATGATGACACGTGCCCGACGGTTCTTGATGACGAAGAAAATCTGGAACAAGTTATGTCGCTGCATCATCTCGGGCTGCTGGACTTGTGTGCTAAGCACACGCTGCACAATAATATTCATATAGCCCGTGGTATCTCCGCCTCCAAGGACGAGGTCACCGCTGGTGGCAGCGACATCCTCCTCCTCATCCTCCACATCGAAGGCGCTCATGTAACCGCCATCATCTGTCGCCACATATGCCCGCCTACTTGGGCAATCTTTCTGCACATGGCCAAGACCATGGCAGCGGTGGCACTGAATCCCTGTAGTGCATCCCGTCGAAGCAACAGAGGAGGCACTACTAGCCGGTACCTGCACAGAATTTTTACCTGAGCACGTAGAAGGGGCAGGGGCTGATCTTGGTGCTGCAGAAACAACACTAGCTGGTGGGGGTGGCCGGAAAGATGGCTTGGGCAGCCCCGAAGTCCCCGTCGGCCATGGTGGGTAGAAATTCCTGGACTTGTTGTACTCCTCAAAAGCCTGGAAAAGTCCCTGTGATTCTTTCTCTGCAAGCATAGCATACTGGAAACACTGGTTGAGGGTATAAAATTCTTTATAATCAAGGATGTCCTGAATTTCTTTTCTCAAACCAGAATAAAAGCGGCAAATCTGATCCTCTACTTTTTCAACCACAGCACAACGAATCAAACCCTTCTGAAGCTCACTAAAATACTCCTGAACAGTTTTATCTCCTTGATCTAAACGCTGCAGTTTATTACGAATTTCTCTATAAAAAGAAGGAGGAACAAAACGATCACGCATTTCTACCTTAAGTTCTTCCCAAGTAGTAGGCAAATCGGTTTCAGCAGCTAGACCACTCCACCAAACAATAGCAAAGTCCTTAAACTCACTAGTGGCTTGTCTAACTCTATGTTGTTCAGGAACAAGGTGGGCATTAAATTTTTGTTCTACCGTCATTTCCCAATCAAGGTAAGCATCACCATCGTATTGACCCGAAAACGAAGGAATTGAAAACTTAATTTTAGCATACGGATCATCTGGAGCATAGTTACCTTGTGTGCGACGGGTGTGGTTGTGGAAACCACCCATACCATGAGGGTTACATTGCAAACGGCATCGTAACCTTGCGGTCCTTGTAGCTGACCTATCGACGGTGCCATCAGCCTTATACACCGTTGCTTCATCATGATCGCCTTCAACGTCGTTGTTGGTGTTGTTGTTGGTGTTGTTGTTGTTGTTGTTGTTGTTGTTGTTGTTGGTCTTGTGAGCGGTCTCCAATTCGACAACCTGATCGGTTAACTTAGAGACTCTCTTATCCAACCACTCAATGCTTTCTCCTAGGTGAAGCTTGGTGACGGCGTCGGTGACGGCCCTGGTGATCGTTTCTGCCAAATCACTCTGAACCACCTGCAAAGCCTTCTGTAACTGATTTTGGCTCACGCACTCATCCAATTTTGAGGGTGAAGCACCCTCCCCGTCGCTTCCTGACATCAGAAACACCAAAACAGGAAACAAAAAAAGTGAAGGTTATCCCTACAAAACTACTAAGCAGTGGTGCCTCTCAACACAGCAAAAGTAAGCTTCTTGCAAAGCTCTTACAAAGTTCTGAAAACAACAAAGCGAAGGATACCAGGGAAAAGTGTTCCACGATTGCAAGGATTACCAAATAACCTATGTGCTGTCCAGAAGAAGTATGTAGAGCTAGGAAGGCCAAATATGTATATATGAGTGGCACACAAATCAAAAACAGATAGTAAAGCTGAATAAGTGCCCAAGTAACTTGTCCCTAGTTGCTGGTCTAACTATGTCCTAGAACAGTAGTGATAGCAAAGAAGAAACAAGGAGACAAAGGGACACAGCCGATAACAGGGGGCTTAGTGTAAAACAGCCAAACTCAGAAATTTCAGGGGGCTAGATGGAGCACTAGTAGGAATCCCAAATTTCTTTTTTTTTGATTTTATTTTTTTGATATTTTTTTCCAACTGACTAGCAAACAGGGAGAAACCACAAAAAATTTCAGCTCAAACCGAGCTAGGACGTGGCCTACAGAAAATCTTGAAGTTTCAGAAAACGTCGGGTTTCAACTTGAATGAATTTTTTCTTTATCTTCCCGATTTTTCTTTATCTTGAAGTAGCCTAGTGTGGGTATGCTCAACTTTTCGTCTAGAATCTCCTGTAAAAATTTCAGCCAAAACGGACAACCGAGCGAAAAGTTATGGCTGTTTTACCGAAGGGGTGTCGGAATCGGTTTTGAAGAACCCGGTGGTTTCAGTGAAATCCGAGTCGGGCTTGGGGTCGGGTAGGGATTTTTTTTTTTAGCGAGGTGGATGCAGCGGAAAGTGGAATTTGTGAAAATTGGTCCGAGGTGGTGAGGGTAGGTTTAGGGTGGGACTAGGGTGGGCGTGTTGATCAATCAACCCTAGCACACAAAGCCGACAAAACCGAGGATGGTGAGGGGGATGGCGGCTAGGGTTGCAAGGGAAACACTACTGACGACAAAAACACAAACTAAACCAGCGACTAAACAAGAACTAGGGCACAAACTCAGCACTACGGACTCTGAAATTGAAATATGCAAAGGCTAAACACGTGGTTATGGGCGGGGAAAAATTTTTTTTTTGGTATTTTCAGTGGACGATAGGAAGAACACGAAAACAAAACTAAAGGGTAGTATGAACCTGACGGTGCACCTGAAGCTCTGATTACCACTTGGTGTGGACAAGGGTTCCCGATCTTCCGAAAGGTTCTTGGTAAGTTGATTTGGTCGGAGGCGACACACAAATCGATCCGGCTTCAGAACAGCACGTTCTAAACCCTGCAATCGCAGCACGACGTCTCCTCTGGTTATCAACTGTCCAAAAGACGATTGACCTGCCTGCGAATCAAGAACACAAGCAAGAACAATGAAGAATACAACACAATTGCAGATGTATGATTAAACTCTCGAAGTTGGGGTCTCACAAACCGATGAACGGCGAAACTGTTTATGAACAGAATTGATCTAAGCAAAACCCGAATCCTAATGGTGCGGCGGTAGCTGTATATAAAGACCCTAGGGTCGTGCAAGACCCTCTGGACGCGCCCCGAATTGGGCTCAACTAGATACAAGGCCCAAAGACAAAAAATAAGCGACGCAGCACCGACACAGATCCTGGACTCTCTCTTGTTTTGACGATTCCCGATGACTCCGGATGAATTTTGACATGAGGCCGGCGGCATTGGAAAGTACTTCTCCTTATCTTTCCGTGCATATGTAGAACGTCCAAATCCGAGTCCGTATGCGTCCTGGGCGACCGTTTTAGTACAGACTGGTCCTGGGCCCCGAAACAGACTCGAAGTCGGTTTTGATTGGGCCTCCACTTTGGCTTCCAAGCCCTTGCTGGCCCTCCACGTTTCCAAATCCTTCTCCCATCATCTCCTGGTCCTCTCCATGGGTTCTAATCATAAAATAATCATTAGGTAGCAAACCATTCTCAAAAGTAACATATAGCAAAGAACGTAGGAACGAGCTCACCTCTAAATTTAGTTGTCGTGCACGAGCTCTAGTCATTGGACCTTGCAAGTCCAGATTTGGAGGAGTGTTGTGTGTATCCATAGGAGTGATGTCCTCATCAGGTATCCTCATACAAGACTAAGTTGGTAGCCGACCGGATACTTCATCACCAAGGAAGCCGACCGACTCGTCCTGGAGCGCAAGGCATGTAGAGATAGACTTTCTATATAACTCCTAAAGGGTTACGATTTGGAGTCTTCGTGTATCCCCCTACCGACCAGATATATAAGGCGGAAGGGTACCCCCCCATCGAGGGACAGAAACAGCAGTAGCGACAGGAGACAAGTTTTCCAAAACATCAATACAATACACAGAACACATGACGTAGGGTTTTTACTCTCATCGAGAGGGCCCGAACCTGTATAACTCGGTGTCTTGTGTTACCATCGTAGTTCTTAGTCTCGACGTAGCCCTATATATTTACTGTCGATCTCAAGCTTCGACAATTGTTTTTCCTTGTGTGGTTCCTCTCGACCATAGTGTAGCTCTTTTAGCCTTCTTGTTTCTTGATAAGATTATGCTAAGTAGTGGTAGTCATCGATCCCCAAGAAGGTGGAGATTGTAAGCTTCATGACCATTGATGATTGGATGCCCAAGGTATGAATGTTTTGGTGATAAATGACAACTATGAAATTGTGGGCCTATGCAGGAAGCATCTCTAAACTCTATTACAAATCATATGGAACACTTGTCTAGTTGTTAGGGCTTTGAGTCCATAGGAAAAACCGGACTATCAAGGGGGTCTAGGTCATTTCTCTTAGGTCATGTCTAGTCAGTGATGTGCATGAATGCTCCGTGAAATCATAGGCACTAGGTGACAGTGGAGAAGCCAAGGAGCTATTTGGAGAAGTCGGGAAACCAAGTCAAGCGAGGATGAGGAGTTTCAGCTTCTGGATGCAGTGCTGGACTATACGGTCACTAAGAGGTTTTGTCTGGAGCCTACAGCGAGCAACACGAAATCTATCTGTGCAGGGAGCTATAGAGACCAGACTGTACGGTCAGTTCAGCTGAGGCACAGGGCAGAGAGGAAGCATTCTAGAATGTTTCTGGATTGGAGAGAGAAATGGACCGGATGGTCTGGTCAATTCAGGAGATCAGCCATGACAGAAGTGCCAATGGTTCTAGGAGCCGTTACATGAGACATCAGAAAATGTCTCATAGTAATATTCCTTTCTCTTTGTGTAAAGCCTTTTATCATATATCTTGTACATAGTCACATTTAATCTTATAGGCCCACAACGGCCTACTATTTTGACTCTATTATGATCTGTGTTCCCTTTGGAGTCGTATTCATTATTGTAGACCCATGGTAGCCTATTGTATTGACTCCATTAGGAATCCTGAACAACGTCATGATTAATCAATTACATTTTATCTTTGCTATTTGGACAACTGAATGCTCATCATGGAATTATCAATTTGGGTGGGATCACCCTTCATGGTAATCAGAATGAACTGATTTTCATTTCTTTGACTCTTAGGGTCCTCTGCTATTGGCACTTCTTTCATATGGGGCTCTCTTTTATTGCCTAGAGGCAAAATTTGGAGTCTTTTTATAAAGTGGATACAAAGTCCTACTTCTCTTCACGTCTTACTCACCCATATTATTGTCTTATTCAAAGATGGTGTGTCTTTGAATTCTTTAAACTATACGGCTTTACTCTATTAGAACTTTTCTTCTTTATGTCACTTTAAGCACCATCTTAGTATTCCTTTATCAAAAAACAGGAATACATCTATTCCTTTACTTTGGGGTATCATTAATATGACAGTCGTACTACCCAAAACGATCACATTCTTTGTTAATAGATCACTTTAGATGCATAAATTGCATCACATTATCTGAAATGTGGGAGAGATTCTTCATTCTTAATTTATCTCAGGCCGCCCATCCTTCCCGGCCGCCCGACCAACCCTGCCGTCCGGCCTCCACGCCCGCCCGACATACCCGGCCATCCGGCCAATGATGTTTCACCGTTTTGGTCCATCGACTTCCCACGGGCCTACAAGTACCCCCCCCCCCCCCCTCCATCATTTGGCTATAAATACCGCAGTTTTGTCACCGGTTTAGAAAACAATTGAAGAGGAAAACAACAAGCACCACACCACAGAAATTGTATTAGAATAGGGAGTGAGAGTGAGAGGTAGACGCCTGGGAGGGAGTCAGGAATGTCGGCTCCTTCTCCATCTTGTGCCTCGGGGATGAAGCTCTACCGAGAGTAGATACCTCGTCCTTTCACCGGGTAACATGTAGTTAAACTCTTGTCTGCGGGATCCTTGTGCATAACCTTTTATTGCTTTATAGCATTAATTTTTTATGCTTACCAACTCTAGAGCTGGTATGAAAGTCTAAGTGTAAACGCGGTGTTTAGACTTAGTTTTCCTAGGATTGCATTCGCCCCCACGAGCTGTGTGGTAGGCGGTAGGTGGTGACAGCCTTGTCCGTCCAATATTGTAATCCAGCACGTTGGGGAAGTCTCAAGCAAAGTTGTCTAGCGATAGCGTACCCACTAGTACATGAGGTTAGTTATTGACCCTTATTAGTGGATCGTTTTCGTGCCCCAAAGCAGATAAATTGAAAAAGGATCTCATTAAATTACATAGCAGGAGCTTACTACATTAGATTACCTGGCCCGAGCACCTCTTTTCACTATAGAACCTATTCTCCTCTCAACCAATGTTGTTCCTCTCCTTTGTTCATTAGAGTTGGATTAGGATAGCGTTTCACTTCTCGTTCCCTGTGGATTCGATACCTTGGAATGCTCCTTGGTGAAAGCTACATCAGCATCCATACGCTTGCGGATTTCTCTATTAGGCTTAAGGATCGCCAATAGTTACAAACCAAAGTGCCAACAACGAGTTGTTCCCTTCTTGAGCTTACTCACAATGGACCACTCTTCATAGTCTTGGGCACACCATGAACCACCTTTCCAAGTTCAACCCATGTCCATTGCTATCTCAATGAGGTCCAAAGTCAATGTACAAGAAGAAGAGAAACAAGCACAAAACAATGGCACAAACAACAAAACAATACAACCAAAGTACTTTACATATGTACAAAGGTCAAGCTTCAAGGATACATCATGTGAAGTTCGAAAGGTCGAGAACATCAAGTTCTCCCCTTAGCTTGTTGAAGGCCTTCTCATCGAGGGGCTTAGTGATGATATCCACTAATTTTTCATGAGTCAGCACACTCACCAATTTAATGTCCTTCTTCTCACCATTGTCCCTTATGAAATGACGCTTGACTTCAATATTCTTTGCATGACCATGATCCCCTTGCTTGAGAGCCATTTTGATTGTTGCCTCACTATCACAATATAAAGGCATTTGAGAGTAGTTGAAGCCATAATTTGACAGCGTTTGCCGCATATAGAGAAGTTGGGCTCAACATGCTCCCGCTACCATGTACTCTGCTTCGTCTAGTAATAGACCCACCGAGTTATGCTTCTTTGAACTCAAAATACAAGTGATCTTCCAAGCAATTGGCAACTTCCTGATGTGCTCTTCCTATTCACTTTGCAACCCATGAAGTCAGGGTCCGAATATCCAAGTAACTAAAAGTTTGTTCCTCTTGGATACCATAGTCCCATGGTAGGTGTGTTTTTATTATGCTTTTACCTTCGATAGGGGTATACTTTGTCTTCAATTTGAAAAACCAGGGGTAAAATCACAAAGTAAAAGAATGGCAGGTACCCAAACCGTGCTAGGATGTGCTTGACACCAGCTGCTTGAACTTGAACGACCCCCACACATCTCAGAGCACCACACGAAGGGGAGAAGGAGGGGGAAAGTTGCGCGTCCTTGAAAAATAGATGGAATTATTTCTCATCGACATGTTTGCACACATGCCATAGTATATTTAGCTTCAAACCCCGTCTTGCTAAATTTCTCTCGAGGAGGGAGACTGTATTTGGGGTGATGTGGCCCATCTTTCAAACAAACATGTCATTTTCATATCTAGCGTGGCCACCCTCCTACACCGGGGCGTTGACACTCCTGGGAACAACTTCTAATACTTTTGCCATCTTTACATATGTGAGGATCCTGGTACAGTCATCGCCACGATTAAAACGGGTTGTGATAATCTAGACATGTTGATATTCCTTTTACCAATTGACAGGATTCATCCTTGAAGGTATCTCCCTCACTTTAATCAAGTAGATTTAAATTTCTCGCTATAGTTTGGGAGAACAGGAAATCCAGAGAGAAGACTCAAAGAGGAATCTGCCTGTGTTGAAGTCCGTAGAGACCAGATGGTCAGGTTTACAGATCGGAGTTGCAACAACCTCATCAAGCAATGAGTCATCAAGAAAGGACAATTGGTGCTGTTATTAGAATGTTTGTCGTCGTGCACCGTCTTGCTGCCTCACGTAGTCGCACCTATTCGCTTGGTTTCGCACACTCTCAGAATCTCCTTACCTACAATCCGACAGCTTCGCTCAGTAGTCCACATGCAGTTGAACATGGCCATCAGTCGTCTATGCAGGTCGTATTATGTATTTGAGTATGTTATGAAGACACTGCCTGTAGTTTTTCATGTATGAATCCAGCATCCCTCCCTCCCTTCCTACTTGCAAATCTGAACCGCAGTTGTCCCTCCCTTTGATCCGTAGGGTCGGAGTTATGCATTCTCTAATACTTGACTCGTTGATCCATCGGGTTAGAGTTAAGTGTATTCTTGCTCTCAGGCTGAAACACTTAAGGAGAGTGGAAGAGAGAAAACCATGACGACACACTCCATCTCGGCATAACCATAATCTCTTGGGTTGTCCTAGTTACATTCCCTATTTTTATTTACATATTAGTAATTGTCAATGATGTAGGTTAAAAAAACAACCGAAGTTTTAAAGCTTTCACGTGCTTACGAATTCCCATTTGTTGTCTCAAAAAAAAATCCCATTTGACAGAAACAGACGACAACGGGCTGCTTGATGACGTCCTTTTTCAGTGAGAGAACATATTCTTGTTGTTGATAATTCCTGATCACCTAGGGAATAAGATGGGTGTGTTTATGGAGTCTCTGATTGATGAATTGGAGCGTGCTTTCGGCCGAGGGCTTATTGACTAATGAATGAATATGGCGTCGGTGTGCCCAATTCCTGGAGCCTTGATGTCATGTAGGCCAAACTCGATGACCACCTCGCTGCCATCAGCCGCCTAGAATAGACAGTCCAAGCATTCTAGACAAACTATGACGTCGATGAGACAAGGCCTTACGAGATGTATCCTCTTCATAGCCTTCAAGTGTGACTCCAATGGATTTTCTTGGTAGCGTGCACACAAGAACACACTAAACATGATGTCTAGTCTTAAGGCGGTGAGATAGAGCAAACAACCAATTATTTATCTATAGAGCTTAGGGTTCACCGGCTTTCCTTTTATATCATCATCCAAGGGCTTGCTTGTCGCCATAGGTGTATGCAAGGGCTTGGAATTCTCCATGTTGAATCTCTTGTGGAGGTCCTTGGTATACTTCTCTTGGTAGATGAAGTTTCCCTCTCTCAATTGCTTGACTTGAAAACCAACGAATACGTGCAACTCCGTAATCATGGACATTTGATATTCCATTGCCATCATCTCTCAAAAGTCTTCATTGAACTTCTCATTTGTCGATCCACAGATGATAGCATCCATATAGATTTGGCACACAAAGAGATCCTTCCCAACATGCCTTGTGAACATGGTGCTATCAATACTTCCAATGGTGAAGCCATTCTTGAGAAGGAAGTTTCTCAAACGTTTGTACTATGCCCTAGGAGCTGGCTTGAGATCATAGAGACATTTCTTTAACTCGTTCACATGCCTTGGATGCTTAGGATCCTCAAACTCTAGAGGTTGTTCCACATAGATCATCTCATTGATTTCTCTATTCAAGAATGGATTATTCGCGTCCATCTGATAAAGTTTGAAGATGTGATGTGATGCATATACAAGTAAGATCCAAATTGCTTCAATACGGGCCATGACTGAAATTTTTTTCTTCAAACTCAATACTCGTCACTTGAGAATATCCCTTAGCCACTTGGTGAGCCTTGTTCTTGACAATGGCCCCATTCTGATCTTGTTTGTTCTTTTAGACCCACTTGGTGCCAACCATATTATGATTCTAGGACCTTTCCACCAATTTCCATACTTTGCATCTCTTGAAGTTGTTCAATTCCTCTTGAATAGTAGTAACCCACTTGTGATCATCCAATGCTTCTTCAATTGTTGTGGGATCAATCATGGAGACAAAAGAGAAGTTCTCAATAGCAACATTTGGCTCATCATCATCTATGACGAGTTCATTATGATCTTCTATGACGAATTCATTATGTCACAATACTTAAAAAATTTGTCATAAACAACTTTTAGTGACAAGCTTTTGACAAAAAAGCACTTCCTCATAAATTGTGCGTTCCTAATTACCTTTTGTGACGAAATTCACATTTGTATCATAAATTTATGATGATCTAACAAAATGTCATAGATGTTTATTGCAATCTAAAAATTGTCACACATGTTGCTTGTTTTTTGTCATAAACCATTCAACTGAAAATCATGGCATTGATGTGGCTGACCTGTTTTATTTTAAGCCGAATAATGTTATCACAGTCATCACATATCTCAACAAATATTTCCCCATCACATATAAATTTGAACTTCCACATAACATACAGATTTGTACATGGAAAATCACATACACATTATAATTTCCATATTCAAAGTTTCACATCACAACACAACATATTGTGGGATATATGTACCCGGAATACCTGACCACTCGGTTATATGGCCGAGTGGGCCAGGGGCTCGGTTATGACGTGTTCAAGAGTATGACTTAGAAGATATTTATTTAGATATTTATGTTGAGTAATCGGCAAGTTAGATTAGCAGATAGGATGGAATCTTCAGCAACCGAATGCTAGACTACCATGTAAGCCGCTGCCCTTCAGATATATAAGGAGGGCAGGGGGTCTTCTATAGGGGAGAGAGATGTATTGGAACCCTAATTCCAGTGTGTCATGAAGCAATACAAGAACACCAAATAGGACGTAGGGTTTTTATCCGCAAGGAGGCCCGAACCTGTATAAACCCTGTGTCCTGCTATGACGATGAGGCCAGTATCTGGGCCTTCACTCGAGAGTTGCGGACTGTCAGTTGGCCAACCGGCGTCAAACTAGTCGGCATTGAGAAATATGATGGCAAGATGGACCCACGCGACTGGCTTCACGTCTACGCAACGGCCATCCGAGCACTCAGTGGTGATAGCTTTGTTATGGCTAACTATCTACACGTGTGCTTGGCCCCAGCAGCTAGAACATGGCTCACCAATCTGCCCGACAACTCCATCGATTCTTGGGCAGAGTTGTGCAGGCAGTTTGTTGCCAACTTCCAAGATACGTTCGACAGACCGGGGAATCACTGGGAACTCACCAGAATCAAGCAGCGAGACTAGGAGCCATTGAGGGAATACATCTAGCGCTTCTGCCGAGTGAAAAACACCATCCCCAATATCTCGGATGCTTAGGTTGTCGCTGCCTTCCAAGGTGGACTCCGTGACGATGACTTGATCAAGAAGATTGGAAGACTGGACGCGGCTGGAGGTTTGTCGGCCAAGGAACTGTTCACCATGGCTAACAAATATGCAGCTGGCAACTCAGCTCTCTTTCAAGTTCTCTAATACAAAGATGAGGCACCATGGAATCGCAACCAGGCATGACCATCCAATTATAATAAGGATGGTGACAGGAAACGCAAGCCGGACCGAACGGTGGCCAACACAGAGCGCCCCAATCAGAGAAGGCAGGTCACTCAAGACATCTTCGACAAAATGCTAGATGGTCCTTGCCTGCTGCATGATGGAGCACATAAGGCCAGAGAGTGCTTCAAGTTGAAGAACTTCATGCATCACGCGTGGAAGGTCTGCAAAGATCACCCTTGGGTCCCCAAAAGCGGCAGAAAGGACATTGATAAGGACAACAAGGAGGAGGATAAGGAGGAATTTCAAGATCCCGAGCACGAGGTCAACTACATCTGTGGAAGGTCCACGGCAGACTCTAAGCGTCAGCAGAAGATCCTCTATAGGGCGGTTCACTCAGTCTCGCCAGCAGTGCCTCACTATCTACGGTGGTCTAAGGTCCCGATCACATTTGATCGATCAGACCACCCGGATCACATTCCTAGACCCATAAAATACCCGCTAGTGCTAACACCGACCGTAAACCGAGTCTGGTTCAATAGGGTTCTAGTGGATGGTGGCAGCAATCTAGACATCCTTTTCATGAAAACCTTCAAGGAGCTCGGCATACCTCTAACTGACCTCAAGCCCAGCAGATCACCATTTCATGGTGTGATCCTTGGCATGCAGACAATCCCGCTGGGGGCAAATTACTCTACCCGTGACATTCGATACTCGGGAGAACTACAGGACGGAGCGCATCACCTTCGAGGTCGTGGGTCTGGACTCCACCTATTATGCCAACATAGGGCGGTCAGCCATAGCCAAGTTCATGGCCATACCCCACTACCCATACATGATGATGAAGCTTCTAAGGCCAAACGGAGTCATTTCACTCCATTCGGATGTCCGTACCTCGTATGACTGCGACAACCGGAGCTGTGAGCTGATTGAGAAGAAGGTGGCGGCATCGGAACTTGATAAGCTGAAGATGGAGATTGTGAAGGCAGAGGAGGCCATGCTCGACTCGCCTCCTAAGAAGACGTTGAACGCCACGGTGCAAGCAGAAGTCGTGGAGTCAAAGAAGATACAGTTAGATGCTAGTGATGTATCCAAGACCACCAATATTGCGGTCAATTTAAGTGATAAATAGAAAAGCGCACTCATCCTTTTTCTTCAAAATAATAAAGATATATTTGCATGGAAACCCTCGGATATGCCGGGTGTTCCAAGGGAAAAGGCTGAGCACAAACTTCACATTCAAGACAATGCTAAACCTGTGAGGCAGCGACTTAGAAGATTTTCGCAAGACCGAAAGGACGCGATTTGGAAAGAAATCGGCTGATTATTGGCAGCTAGTTTTATTAAAGAAGTCTTTCACCCCAACTGGTTAGCTAATCCGGTTCTAGTAAGAAAGAAAAAAAAGGAGTGGTGAATGTGCGTGGATTACACCGGCCTTAACCAGGCTTGCCCCAAAGACCCGTTCACTCTCCCTCACATAGATCAAGTGGTTGACTCAACGGCAGGATGTGCTTTGTTGCGCTTCCTAGATGCTTATTCGGGGTACCATCATATTCCCTTAAAACGAAGCAGATCAGCTTAAAACATCATTCATCATGCTATTCGGGGCTTTCTATTATACGACAATGCCATTCATCCTGAAGAAAGCTGGTGCCACCTACCAACGGACTATGCAGCGATGCATGGATGACCAGATCGGGAACAATGCGGAGGCTTATGTTGATGATGTGGTAGTCAAAAGCCGACTCACCTCCAACTTGATATCCGACCTAGATGAGACATTTAGCAATCTTTGCAAGTACAACATGAAGCTGAAACCCAAAAAAATGCATATTTGGCATTCTGTCGGGAAAACTACCTGGTTTTCTGGTCTCACATCGAGGAATCGAGGCAAATCCAGAAAAAAGTCAATGCCATATTGCGATTGGGACGCTCGCACTCACAAAAAGATGTCCAGAAGTTAACTGGTTGTATGGCAGCACTCAGCCGGTTCGTGTCGAGACTTGGCATCCCTGGACTACCCTTCTTTCGGCTACATAAAAAGAAAGATCCCTTCATATGGGATGATGAGGCGCATAAGGCTTTGGATGAATTTAAGGCTTACATTAGTGGCCCGCTAGTGCTAACGCCCCCAGAGAAGAAGGAAACTTTGCAGCTGTATATCTCCATAACCACAAATGTCGTCAGCACGGTTCTAGCGGTGGAGCGAGCAGACGATGGCAAGGCTCAAAGCGTACAATGGCCGGTTCACTTTGTCAGCAAGGTCCTATCAGAATCAAAGGTACGATATTTCCAGCTTCAGAAGCTAGTTTATGCCTTGTTGATGACATCTGGCAAGTTAAAGCATTACTTCGAAGACCATCCCATCGAGGTCCATACGTCCTTCGGGCTGGGCGAGCTCCTTCACAACCGAGAAGCAACCGGGAAGATCGCCAAGTGGGCCGTTGAACTAGGGTCATATGATATCACCTACAAGCCCCATGATGCGATCAAGGGCCAGGCATTATCTGACTTCATTGCCGAGTGGACCGAGTCAGAGCTACTACCCACGCTGAAGGAATTGAGTTATTGGACAATGACGTTTGATGGTTCCCTACAACTGGAGGGAGCAGGAGTGGGGGTGGTATTGGTATCTCTGGATGACGCCAAGTTATGGTATGTGCTCTGTTGCACGTGCCCCATGATGTACTTCCGCGCCTCCAACAACGCAGTGGAATATGAAGCTCTGTTGCACGTGCCTCAAGCAGCCATATCACTCAGCGTTAAAAGGCTTAGCACCTCCGGCGACTCGGCGCTAGTGATTAACCAGGTCACAAAGGAGTGGTGTTGTTCCCACGAGAGCATGACAGCGTATTGTACTAAAGTTCGGAAGCTAGAAGACAAGTTTGATGGCATCGAGTACAAGCACGTCCTCTGGAAGTTCAACGAAGAGGCGGACGAGCTGGCCAAGCTTGGTTCCAGCAGAGCAAAAATACCTGATGGGGTATTTCTCGATGATTTACATAAGCCATCTATACTAACCCAACAAACTATGGTGCAGTCCGCTACAAACGACGGAGCAACTTCCCAGGTCGCCATCGTCCAGGTAGATTGGAGAACTCCATTCGTCGAATACTTGGATCATGGTAAGCTGCGAGCCGACAAAGAAGAAGCCCTCCGTGTCATTCACAAATCTAAATCATAATGCATGGTAGATCACCTTCTGTACAAGCAAGGCCCATCCGGTGTGCTAATGAAATGCTTATCACAAGAGGAGGGGGTGGTGATATTAAAAGAAATTCATGCTGGCATATGCGGCAACCATGCGGGCTCGTCCACAATAGCAAGCAAGGCAATGAGACAGGGATTTTATTGGACGACCGCCGGCTCGGATGCTAAAGATATTGTCCGAAAGTGCAAGGGTTGTCAATTTTTCGCCCGTCAGATGCACGTACCGACCACCGAACTTCAGAACATTCCCATAACATGGTCGTTCGTAGTATGGGGATTAGACATTGTGGGTCCTTTCCAGAAGGCTCAAGGTGGTTTTACTCACCTGTTCGTGGCGGTGGACAAATTTTCTAAGTGGATCCAGGCAAAACCAGTCAGAAAAATTTCAGCTAAAAAGGCTATTGAATTCATGACTAAAATAGTCACTCGCTTTAGTGCCCCACACAAGATAATTACCGACAATGGTACTCAGTTCATGGCACAAGAATTCAAGGATTTCGCGGCTCGGGTCGGCTTCAAGATTGGGTACGCTTCAGCAGCCCATCCGCAAAGCAACGGCCAAGTTGAACGATTGAATGGCCTATTGCTTTCAGGGATCAAGCCTCGCATTTTTGACAGACTCGAAAAATACGCTCGACGGTGGGTTTGAGAGTTGCCTTCGGTGCTGTGGGGTCTTAGGACCAATGTCAGCCGAGCCATGGGTCTTTCCCCCTTTTCATTGGTCTATGGATCCGAAGCAATGTTACCAACTGAAGTGTTGTTCGCTTCTCCACGTGTGATAGCGTACGATGAAAACATGTCCAATGACTGTTGATGTGATGACCTGCTGCTGCTTGAAGAACAAAGGGATGCCGTATTGATTCGGTCGGCAAAATATCAGCAAAGCCTTCAGCGCTATCATGACAAGAAAGTTCGATCTCGAGACCTTTTGATCGGTGACTTGGTGTTAAAGCAAGTCCAAACTACGGTTGGTAAGCACAAATTGTCAGCTCCTTGGGAAGGTCCTTTTATTATCAAGGAGGTCACTCGGCTAGGTGCATATCGACTGATGCGCAAGGACGGGTCAGACCTCCCCAGCTCCTGGAATATATCTCAGCTACGTCATTTCTATGCTTAGTTTTCATAGTTTACTGTTATTTGTACATCCTTGTAATTCTCATTACAATATGTATGTACACTGTGGTCATGAAGTTTCGTAATACAATTTATGATTCGTGTGAAATGCTTCGTTAAAACATGATCCAAACTTTGATTCTTGGTATTACTGCAACTCGTACATGTCGACCAAGCGGGTTTCTTAGTCCCCAGGGTTCATGTCGTCTGTTGGGGACCAAGGCAATCTTCCGATTCACATATGCTTGACCGAGTGGGTTCTTAGTCCCCATGGTTCATGTCGGTTATTAGGAAAATTGCTTAGAGTGCTGGCATGAGTTTTGTGTTGGTTGTGAGTGCTAGACACGAGTTCATACAATACATAAACAAAGCAGTACGACCAAAGAATTCATTACAATATTGGTGCTGGATCTAGACCTTTGGTCTACCGAATCAGATTTTACTACGTTCCTAGTATCAAAATAGACAATCCAATTCTTTACACCTTTGGTAAAGGATCCAGTTCTATCTGGTCAGTTAAGATAGTGGCAGTTTTTTGAGCCTGAGTTATCAATGTCTCACATTGATCGTCGGAAAGGTCCTCGTAGAAACCTTCAGCGACACCATCCTGGTCCAGGCTAGAAATGTGTGATTTGGCAATAGCCAGCACTTGAGCACCGGCTAGCTCAGCTATATGACGGGCATGCTGGCTCACTCGTCTTGGCGCTTCTTGTAGCCGGACTAGGAGGTCTCGACACTTAGGCGGCTTCTCTTCAGGAATAATGTACTGGGCCACTACCTCTGCATCACTCTGCAAAGCTGCAAGAGACCAGCGAAGATTTGCGTCACCCTCAACAAATTTCTTTTGTAACAACTCGTAAGCTCTTTGAGACCCTACAGAGGCAAAATAAATACATTTGTAGGGGAAAATATAGTTCCAGCAATGCAGGTAATATCAACAGTTTACCTTTGAGGCATTTTTCTGTAGCAGCCTTTTCTGCCTCAAGAGTAGTTGCCTTTGCTTTGTAGTCTTCTTTCAGCTTCTCAACTTCTTTGAAAGACACCCTGAATTTTTTCAGTTCATCTACAGCCTTTTTGAATATGTCCTCGGCTTTAGATAACTCGGTTTTCCATGTTGAATTTTTCTCTCGTTGAGCTTTTAGTTGTTCATCAGCCTCTGTTGAAGGTCACGAGTAAGTGGCCAACCACAAGATAAAGGGAGAGACAGGGAAACCATACCTTGGGATTTCTTCTTCCAGTTATCCTTGGATTCCTCCATGGTCTTGAAGCCAGCTTTCAGTTTTTCGAAGTTGTTCATAACTTCCTCCGATGCTTCCAATCGCTCTGACAATTCTTGATTTTTTTTCTTTAATTTGTCGACCGCGTCAGAGAAAGACTCTAACGCCTTCAATCAATCCTTCAGTTCGGCAATCAAAGTTATCGAGTCAGCTTCCCTCTGATTTTTCGAGGCAAGCTCCAGTGACAAATCTACAACAGGGCATTCAACAATTACAATATGTGGAATTCTTGACATACTCATGGTTAAAAGGGATTGCTGATGGCATACCTGATATCCTGCCTTGCAAGATGTCTATTCGAGAGGAGTATGATTTCAGCTCGAGGGTCAAATGACCGACTTCTAACCTCTCCCTAGCAAGCTGACCTTCGGTATCTAGGGCCTTCGCCAGTTTTCTGCTGGCAAATCGCAACACCTTGTTTTTGCCAGCCATGTGTGCTTTCAGTTTCTGAAAAAACGTGCATGGGTTAAGCTTGTCATATCTTATAATTTGAAGATGTATGCGTCAGCACCAAACCTGGAACGAGTGAAAAGCTTTCTAAGTCAGCTCTTCAAATATCTTCAACTCTTCTTGTTCATGAGCTTCATCAAATCCTGTGATGGCGTGTTTGCCAACGTGGTAAATCACTCGGGCGAACTCATGCTCGTCCTCAACTCCTCCTCTCACCACTAGGTGGATGGGTATTACGGCTTCATCTGGTTTAGTGCCGATTGGATAATCATATGTCGGCTCCGGCATTTTCTCAAAAATTAATGAAGGCTCCCCCGTGTCCTTTGGCACATAAGCCTCAGGGTTTGAGTCCATTGCTGGGGACTTCAAGTCCGGCATGGGCGAGTCTTTCATCACATCATGACCATTGTTTGTTCCCGAAGGTGGGGGAGGAGCTTTCGAATCACTTGGTTTTTTGGCTGAGTGGCTGGGAGCATCATCCTGAGGCGTCTTTGACTCGGTCTTAGAGTTGCCTTCCTCATGATTGATCTTTTGTGGTGTCGCGCTTCTCGAGGATGTGGACCCCGAAGCTCTGAAAGGACGAACAAAGCATTAGCAAGCCATGCAGTTACAAAAAATTAGGGTAAGTTCAGAAATCCATACTTAGCCTAACGCTTAAATTTCAAGCCAAACACCTTCAGAGGCGGGCTAGTCGGTCTAGGGCTTTGTGTCTTCGAGGCATGAGCATAAGATGTTTCTTTTTCTGCACTCGATCGGGAGTGATCTTCAGCAACATTGGGCCTTGGATCATTTGTTGCTCCTAGCCAAGTGGCAGGAACATCTTTTGAAGCCTTACGCTTTCTTTGTTCTTCAAGTCTGGCAGTCTGTTCTGCCAGAGGTTCATCATCGTCAGATTCTTCGATCTGCACCTTTCGACGTTTTGGTGCAGACGGCTGTTTGGGTGACCTTTCTAGGGCTGATGGAGGCAACGAAGGGTTTGATGAATACACGTCAAGGGCCTGAAATTCACATAATACGATTACTGCGAGTCATAAAAATGTTAGAAATGGGATGTAGCCACAAGAAGTGATCACTTACATCATTCCTGGTGATGTTTGAATGATAACCCATCCTGGCGGAACCTGGGGTCCAGTCAAGCAAAGAGGAGAAGACACCCTCTAGTCGAAGTGTCAACTCCCGCTCTATCAACTCTTCAGGTACCTCCATAGTAGGGTCCTTTTTCAAGTTGAATTTCCAAGCAGGAATGTGGCATTTTTTAATCGGTTGCACGCGCCGATTAATGAAACTGGCAGCCACATGGACTCCGTTGTATCCCTTTTTCTTCAAATCTGCAATTTCCTCGAGTATCTTGTTGACCTGTGATTTCTTGTTTGGAGATGCCTTTGCCAACTACTCGGGTCGTGGCACTGGCGCTTCAGCTGCAAACTCCAACAATGATGGCGCATGGTTCCCATGGTAGAACCAGTCAGCGTGCCACTCTTTGTTTGTCGAGCGGAGAGGAACCTCGATATACTTTGACTTGTTCCTAAGCTGGAACCCAACTCCCCCAATCACATTATTATTGTTCGATTTTAAAATGAATAGCTCTTTGAAGGTATCGAAGTGTGGGGTGATCCCCAAAAAAGCCTCACACAGGTGGATGAATATGGAAATGTGGAGAATAGAATTGGTATTCAGATTCATCAGATTGATTCCATAGAAAAATAGCAATCCTCGGAAGAAATCTCTACAGGGGATCCCAAACCCGCGATAAAAGAATGAGGCGAAGACGGTGATACGATCAACAGGGGGTTGCAGAAATTTCTGACCTAGTGCTTCGATCCATTCTCCAGTCTGCTGATCCTGAAGGACTACGTCGATTACCAGCCTGTTGATCTTCTCCGCGTCCATGGCGAAGGCCGGGAACTCTTTGATCCCCATCGGAATGTCAAAGCAAGCTTCGTCCTCCATTGAAGTAGGAGATGCCTGCTTCCACGAGACTTTCACGCTTGGGCAAGATCTCTTTGGAGCCATAGAGCGGTGGATTTGAGGAAATGGATAGATTGAATGCCGAACAGGGTGCGAGGGAAGATCTAGGGTTTGAAGCAAGAGGCGGCGGAAGCAGAGCGAAATGGAGGTGAGGGGTCGTGAATGAGATAAGTGTGCTTATGTAGTGACTGATTAACCTAATTGACCCCATACATATTATTCATTATATGTAATATATTGTTGGACCACAAAGGGCCTCCCATTAATGCCTACATCAACAATTAGCATTTATTTTAGATACCAAAAAGGGACTAATGCTCATGTGTAGGACTTGACACACACAATTATATTTTCATGTACAACATAATACTATGTCTCCTTATCAACCACTACCTAGGACTATATAAATGTTATCTACAAAGTAGAAAGAGGAAAATAACGTCAATATACATTTTCAGGGCCTAACTAAATCCTTTAAACTTGTTAAAAACTCTAAATAGTTAGAATTCCAAACCAATCTCATCCTTTCTACTGCCTCAATAGAAAAGGGCATTGCAAGGCAAATTCGTCCTGGAGCCATCTATTATATGCTAACGTTGAGTAACAAAAATTACTTAGAATAATAGGAAAAAAGATGTGAATGTCATTATTATGTTAAAGCACAACACAAATTAGTAAGTAGCCTCAAATTTACATCGTATGAGCTTTGATGTAGGAAAATGGAACAACTTCACTGATTTTTGTTTCCTCGTACCAATATTGCATATCTGAACCTCAACATCAGTTTCCCACTTCATGTATGGTTTGTTCGACAATGAATCAATGTACTGCATAAACAACATGACAAGCAAAATGCAACTCCAATCCTTAGCAAACAAGAAAGAGTAAAATATTATAAATGTGACATTAGCATAATGTCCTAATGTGGCCCAACATTAGCATATGGTATCTGTAAGGATCATGACCATTGCGGTCACCCCAAGGTAGGAATGATTTGCTGATGAATGACAAACATGAAATGTGACTAATGTCTACACGA
The DNA here is from genome assembly GCA_032690845.1 of Eleusine coracana subsp. coracana. NCBI lineage: Eukaryota > Viridiplantae > Streptophyta > Magnoliopsida > Poales > Poaceae > Eleusine > Eleusine coracana. Next base: position 22,546,771 of record CM064424.1, read on the forward strand.
GTGTTATTCGTATAGGAAACCAAGGGTTGATGATGATGGATCAAGGCTAAAAACAAGCTAAGGAGCAAGTGTTGGGAACACTTGTCTAGTTGTTAGGGCTTCGAGTCCATATGAAAAATTGGACTATCAAGGGTGTCTAGGTCATCTCTCTTAGGTCATGTCTAGTCGGTGATGTGCATGAATGCTCAGTGAAATCACAACAACTAGTTGAAAGTGGAGAAGCCAAGAAGCTGTTGGAAGAACCTAGGAAATGAAGTCAAGCAAGGACGAGGAGTTTCAGTTTCTAGACAGAGTGACTAGACAGAGGGGTCAGTGGAGACCGGCCTGTACGATCACTAGGAGAACAAGAAATCCAACGAGAAGTCTCAGTGAGGAAACTACCCAATTCAGAGTTTGTAGAGATCGGACGGTCCGGTCTACAGACTGAATGGTATGGTTCGTACATGTTGACTCAGGGCAGCGAGGAAGCGAGTTCTAGAAATGTTTCTGTAATGGAGAGAGAAAGTCTGACCAGACGGTCTGGTCAGGATGAGACCATCAGCGCACAGTAAAGCCAATGGCTCTGAGAGCCATTCCTGGAGTGACCGGATGGTCCGGTCAGGCAGTGATCGGACAGTCCGGTCAATACACCCAGAAAGGAGACTTCGTGGAGCAACGGCTAGTTGGAGGTTGGAACCTATATAACTTCATTGTTGGAGTCTTGGTGACCTCTCTTGGCCAGTGTAATACCTGAGAGCATTTGGTAAGGTCCAAGAGCAAAAGACGAGAGCACTAGGAGGAGATATTGGATATCTTGAGAGTGCTACTGAGAGTAACTTGAGCATCTTGCACGTCTAAGACTAGGGTGTCCTTGAGGGTGTGATCTAGGCTATTACTCTTGGTCTATGGTGAGACCTAGACCGGATAGGTGTTGGTGATCGAGCCTATCGTGATTGGTTGTGAAGGCAGTCATAATTTTGAACATGGTTTGATCCCGCCGATGAAAGGGGCATCAATAGTGAGCACCCGTGTCGGCTCGGGTAGAACGGTAAGTTGTCAAGGGAGGCGAGCTTGTGCCTTGGTGGCAGCGGTGATGCGCACCATGTCTTCACTCCGGGAGTGAGTGAGGGCTCGTGGGTGAGAACTCCACATTGGTGGCGGGAGGGACCAAGACTCCGGCAGGAGTTGTCCAACAAGGAGTAGGATAAGGCGCCATCCTTACAAGACCTCGGGAAAAAAATCATGAGCCATATCTTACTCTACTCCTTTGTTTGATGCATTACTTTCCATATTCACATACTGTGCTATTCATGCTTGCGTGTTTACTTCACTCTAGTTGATTACCTTGTAGGATTGCATGAATAGGCTTCTCTACTTGCTAGTTGTGCTTATCTTTCACTTGATCACTAGTATGTATAGGAGTTGCTTTGGCTTGATTGATCACCCTAGTATGTATTGTGCTACTCATCCTTGTGTGCCTATCTTGTTATTGATGTTCTAGTAGCTTTGCATGAGTAGGCTCCATTGCTAGCTTGTTGTGTGCTTCCGCATTGCTTTATTACTAGCTTGCATAGGAGTTGTATTGCCTTGTGTGATCTACTAGTATGCTTAGGTTGTTGTTCCATTCATAGGGCTATTATCTTGCTAGTGTGATCACCACTAGAATTGTTATATGAGCTGATTGAGTGCTCGGTTTAGGAATTGGCGAATTTAGTACATAGTGCGAGTTCTCAATTCACCCTCTCTCCCGGTCACACTCAGTCCTTTCTATATCTATTGCAATTTTGAAATGAATCTGTAGAATAGTTTAATACTTTAAAGAAACTTCAACTATAGGTGCTAATCAAGGCAAACAACTTGATGAGGTAGATGGCCTGTTGTGTGGTTCGGGAACTCACTGATGTCTCCAATGTGCAATAGCTTGATGAGGTAGTCGTAGTCGGCCAAAGCCCTCACCGGCCACGTCGCCATCCTGCGCTACGACTGAATCCCTAGCACAACTACAAACAGCAATCCAATCAGATCAGAAACAAAAATTGAGTGGGGGAGGGATTGATTGTGAGTCGGACAAGGTGAGGTGGCGTTGGCGGGCAGGGGCGATCTCCGCTTCATCAACCCTCATGAGTGGCATGCAAGCGGTGGAGGAACCAACCGTGGGATACTGCAGAACTTGATGGTGAATGGCTTGATTCGTTAGTAGTAGAAGAGGATGTAGAGCATCCTGGATTCGGCGCGACGGATGTTGAATGGGGTGAATTGTGGGGTGGACTTGGCGCCGGTGGCGGAAGCAGCAACTGTGATCTAGTCGTCGTGGAGGCGGTGGCGGTGAGGGTTAGGGACTCGGGGAGAATGGATTCGACTGACTCAGAAACACGTTTGTATCAATCCAGCCCCTGAAATACTCTTATCAATATAGTATAAGTTGAAACTATGACGTCTACATCAGCAAAAAAAAGGGTGGTTTGGTGGAAAGGCACCTGAGTTTCTACTTACAAGTTGTGCATTCGAATTCTATATGCCTCAACAATTTTTGAACCACATTTTTTTAGGGTCATGCATGCCTATATAGGGGATGTTATAAAATAAGGACAATTCATGTTTGTCATAAATTTTGTGACATTAATTATTTATAAATTATGACATTTTTGTTTGTTCTAATGTACATTTGTATTTATTTATGACAATTTTGTGGTCAGATTTAGTGACAAATCTTTATTTTCATCATAAAACAAGCTATTTCTTCAAAAACTTCATAATTCATACCGAGTTTATGACAAAACAGATGTTGTCATGACAATTTCATCATAGAAGACCATAATTGTTGTAGTGATTTACATAGTTGGGCTTGTATTGATTTCTCCTTGTCCTCGCTCTTTGAGATGGACTTCCACTGATCAACTTACGAGAATGATCCTTGTTGATGGCTTCGGGTCTAGGATGGTGTTCTTCTTGAGTGGGAGGAGGTCTAGGTAAAGTATCTTGTGCATCATGGATTGCTTGCTCTCTTGAGATATGAGTGTCTTGTATTCTTTGGGAAGTGGGGGGAATCACTTATATGTCTTCTTGTATTGGAGCTTGGAGTGGACGAGGGGGTATTTTGTGATGAGCTTGGAAAAGTGGCTTGAGATGAAGTAGGCGGGGAGACTTGTGGCTCACTTCTCATGTGGGTTTCCTCATGGCTAGATGGGTGTACTCTCAATGAATCTTCGAAGGGATGATGTGTTGTTAGCATCATGGGTTGGTTCATGGGTTGTTAGCATCATGGGTTGGTTCTTGCACCATGGAGGATGACGTAGGTTGAGGTGGAGGAGTAGAGGGTTCACAAATTTAATCATCATTTGCCTCACGGGGTAAAACCTCGCCCTGGGCATGTTTCTCAAAGCTTCCCTCATAGGCTCATCCCTAATGTTCACTTCATGAAATTCATCTCCTTTTTTCAGAACCATTTGACTCATCAAATTCCACATCATGGGATTCTTCCACACATCCTGTGGCTGAATTGTTGACTCGATATGCCTTTGAAGTCCTCAATAACCAAAATAATTCATTCATCTATTCTACTCTCAAACTTCTCAGGCTTCTTACCTTTCTTGAGAATATAGCAACTGCATCCAAAGACCCGAAAATAAGAAACACTGAGTTTCCATCCAACCAATAGGCCATAGGGTGTCTTCTTCTTGCCCACGAGCCCGTAATCACTCCCGGAGTGAAGACACGTTGCGCATCACCGCTGCCACCAAGGCACAAGCTCGCCTCCCTTGAGAACTTGTTAGACTCATCGAGCCGACATGGGCACTCACTATTCATGCCCATTTCACCGGCGGGCTCGAACCGTGTACAAACATATGACAGCCTTCACAACCAATCATGATAGGCTTGATCACCAACACCTAACCGGTCTAGGTCTCACCATAGACTAAGAGTAACAACCTAGATCATACCCTCAAGGACACCCTAGACTTAGATGTCCAAGATGCTCTAGTTACTCTCACTAGCACTCTCAAGATATCCAATATATTCTCCTAGTGCTCTCCTCTTTTGCTCTTGGACCTTACCAAATGCTCTTAGGTATTCCACTGGCCAAGAGAGGTCTCCAAGACCCCAACAATGAAGTTATATAGGCTTCCAACCTCCAACTAGCCATTGCTCCACAAAATCTCCTTTCTGGGCGTATTGACTGGACTGTCCGGTCATTGCCTGAGAGGACCATCCCATCAATCCAGGAATGGCTCTCAGAGACATTGGCTTCACTGTGCGCCGAAGATATCATACGGATTGGACTATTCGGTCAGACTTTCTCTCTCCATTACAGAAACATTTCTAGAGCTCGCTTCCTCGCTGCCCTAAGTCAACTTGTACAAACCGGACCGTCCGATATCTACAAACTCTAACTCAAGTACTTTCCTCGCTGAGTCTTCTCGCTAGATTTCTTGTTCTCCTAGTGACTGTACAGTCCGGTCTCCACTAACCCCTCTGTCTAGTCACTCTATCCAGAAGCTGAAACTCCTCATCCTCACTTGACTTCGTTTCCCGGCTTCTGCCAACAGCTCATTGGCTTCTCCATTATCAACTAGTTCTTGTGATTTCACTGAGCATTCATGCTTATCACCTACTATACATGACCTAAGAGAAATGACCTAGACCCCCTTGATAGTTCGGTTTTTCCTATGGCAAGTGTTCCCAACACTTGGTCCATAGCTTGTCCTTAGCCTTGATCCATCTTGATCAACCCTTGGACTCCATCAAGCTCATCAAGTCTCTATGCTTGTGGTCATTGTCATCCATTGCCAAGGTTGCTGTAACAATCATCATAAGGTAGAAAATGTTTCCTACACGAACAACACTCGTGTAGACATTAGTCATATTTCATGTTGGTTATTCATCACCTAAACATTCATACCTTGGGGTGACCACAATGGTCTTGATCCTTACAATCTTCCTATTTTTGGCGATGGATGACAACCACTACTTATCATGATCCAAAACGGACGAGCAACAAGGAACCAAAGGGAAAGAAACGATTGAAAGAGTTACAGTGCTAAGAAACTCATATGATCCGTTTTGCACTACATGAGACCTACCACAACATGAGGGGGAGCATATCATGATCTTGAGAGGTTTCTTGCGCTTTTCACATTCTTTGTGTCTCAAGTCGCTTTCTTTGCCAACTCTTGGTTTTGTGATCCCTACTTGCTAGATGTCTTGTTTTCACCTTTTCTTTGGGTTTGGCCATTTTTATGTGCTTATTCGGCTTTGCATTTCAATCTCTAATCTTTGTGCATTTGGTATTGTCAATGTACTCATCAAGGGGGAGATTGAGAAACCATGTAGATATGTGCCATGATTTGCTATATTTGTGATGAGTAATTGACTTGAGCGAAACCATCCAGGGATTGCATGGGTTTGCATATCATGATTATGACTAACCAGAGTTGGTGGAGATAGTGGTGATGTTGCAGGAGATAGGAAATGTGTTTGCTTGTCTCATGATGTGTAGGTCACTGGAGTCAACTTGGCGGTCGACGGTGAGAGGATCGGGCACAAGTAGGGGACTTGGGGCCATACGATCGGGATGCCGGGTGAAGTCAAGGGTGATCCACACCGTACACGTGGAGAGGCAAGAAGCATGGACGGTTTCGCTGTTGAGCCTCAAAATAGTGGTGGTGATGAAGACGGCGTGTTGACCAAGTCAAGGCGAACGGGATGCCGGTGCAAGTGACAAAGGGGCCCGATGGACAGGGACTGGGAGAGACTTGCTGGTGGTCAGGATCGCGGGACAAGGTGACACGCGTCGACATCGAGAAGTCATGCTTTCAGAAACGTGCAAGGTAGTTTCCGGTTTGGGCCTCAAAACCGGTGGCGATGGTTGGTGGTGCATGTGGCACCATCACGGAGCTTGCTTTGAGATGATGCAAAGACGTGAAGCGTCTGATGGCATTCGGGCGATGAAGAAAAAGATGGACGGTTATGCCCCTGGTGGTAGGTGGTTGTGTTATGTAGGTCAAGGGTAGAGTGGTCATGTGGACAATAGACCCTAGGCCTATATAAGGAGAGGTGTGGCTAGTGGGAGAGGCGCCTCTCTTCCATTAGCCTTGTGTTAGGACTCTATTAAAAGTGCTAGGAGAGGATTTCATGTTTGAGAGGAGAGTAGTGGGTGTGTGAGAGATATTTCTTGCTCTTCCAAATAGTGGGAGGAAGAGGGTGGCTTCCTAGCCTTGTACCTACGGATCTTGTAAGCACCTTTCCATGATATGAGAAGTATTTTTGTGCACAAGATTTCCCTCTTCACTTGAATTCCGAAATTCCCTTTTTCCTATTTTCAAAAGCATTTTCGTGGTGATTTTCAATCTCACTTTTGAATGAGTTTTTGGCCCGGAATTTTTGAGAAACTTGTTGCTAGGATGAGCTAGAATAATCCTTTATGGATCCTTGATCGAATCAATAGCTCTAGCTCCTTCGATTTGAAGGATTTCTCAAGTTTACCTTTTTGGTGTTCTTGGCACAAGATCTGAAATTCGTGATGATTCCTTGAGCCAATTGAGTTGATCTCCTAGGATTAGGGTCATGATGTGATGAGGATTCACTGGTCCAAAAATTGCATCATTTGGAGTTCGTTTGATTAGTTTTTGGAGATGTTTTGACAAGATCCCGAGAGATTTTCTGTTCTGTCGGGGGTCGACTGACACTGCCGATGACCAGGACCGGCACTACCGATTGGTCTAGTCTGTAGGTTCTAGTGTGACAGCATCCCGCACCGGCACTACCAATAGGTGGGACCAACACTACCGATAGGCGTGACCGGCACTGCCGATGCCGACCGGCACTGCCGATGACAGGGATCGGCACTGCAGATGAGTGCCCAGTTCTGGACTGTTGAGCATTTCGTCTTCCCTTTTTGTTTCCATTGTGTTTCTTTTGTGTGGTTGATCACTCCTAGGGCTAGTACACCACATGTTGGTGTGTGTAGTCTTGGTGATTGATTTAGAGGTTGGCTTGGGTTGTTTTGGGGATATAGGCCAAGTTCTCTTGGAGAATTTTATTTGGCTCCCATTCACCCCCCCCCTCTGGTCGCCTTCTCGGTCCTTCATGATCTTGAGTTGAATTTTGTGCCTGTCTCGGTGTTGTGGTTGATAATCCTGACGAAGTAGACATGCACTAAAGACGTAGATGTTCATATCGGTATAGATGTACATTTTTGTCATAAACATGCATCGTCATTGTTTTTCTTCATGTTCATCTTGATATGATCTTCATGTGCATGTCAAGTGAACATGTGCCATTGTCTTGATCATCTTCATTTGGTCTTTGTGTTCTCCTCTTTGTCTCCTCATAGCTTCCTTGTATCTTCATGTTCTTCTCCTCCTCTTGGCGATTGATCTTCATGTCCCTCTCCCCCTCTTTATGGTTGATCTCGACTTGGCTTTTGGATCTTCATTTCCTGTTTTCCTCGCCCTAATTGTCACCTATCACCAAAATCCACACCAAAACATAACGGAACCAAAAAGCAATAGATAGTTGGCAAGAGTTGGAATAACTCCCCATTTCACGGTGCTCCTTCTTGCTCGTGATGGTGTTCCACCATAGCTCCCCCTACACATATGACTCAACAAAATATTTTCTCCAATCTGCAATGGTTAATCATTTATGAGCTGGGAATGTATGAGCCACTTGTCGTTGAGCTGCATGAGTAGATTTCACCTCGGAGCTCAGTTGAACATGGCTCAATGGGCATGAAGCACAATTATCACTATTTGATCATCTAGAGAGTCATATACTCACATTAGAAATGAGCAACTCCCCCTAGACACATGCTTGGGAGCATTTATGGTGTCATAATGCAAATATGCATGAATGCAAATGCAACAAGTATACAATGCGTGATGCGATGCTAAAGAAAATAGAGAGAACCACTACAAACCAAAGTGTCAATAATGAGTTGTTCCCTTCTCGAGCTTACTCACAATGGACCATTCTTCAAAGCCTTGGGAACACCATGAGCCACCTTCCCAAGCTTAACCTGATGAGGACATCCTCCACTATTACCCGCTGGGGCGGTGACCGTGTGAGCCTCTGAATAATCCCACCTTGCTTAGCTTGGGAGGTGGAAGCCACCTTAAAAGAGAGAGCCACCCTTCCCCTATCGGACTAGTCTTCTAGGGAGATTGGGCCTTTACCTAAGTGGGGGCGCCAGAGTTGCAGTGCTAAGACTGCGGATTTGGGTCGTGGACCTAGAATTGGATTGGTGTGTCGGGCTTTCGGCAGGAGTTGCGGTGCTAAGATTGCGGGATTCAGGGAATCCGGATTGGTGTGTCGGGCTTCGTTCCACCCCACCTGGGCCGAATGTATCATAACCCATGTTCATTGCTATCTCAAGGAGGTCTGAAGTCAACCTACAAAATAAGAGAAACAAGCACAAAACCAACATACAAACAACAAAACAAACAAACACTATGCATATTTACAAAAGACAAGCTCAAGGGTTACTCATGTGAAGTTGGAGAGGTCGAGAACATTGAGTTCTTCCCTTAGCTTGTTGAAGGTCTTCTCATCCAATGGCTTGGTGAAGATAACCGCCAATTGTTTATGAGTTCACACACTCACCAACTCGATGTCCTTCTTCTCAACATGATCCCTTATGAAGTGATGCTTCACTTATATGTGCTTTGCATGACCATGATCTCCAGTTTTGAGAGCCATCTTGATTGCCGCCTCACTATCACAATATAGTGGCATTTGAGTGTAGTTGAGGCCATAATCCAAGAGCAGTTGCCACATATAGAGAACTTGGGCACAACATGCCCCCGCTACCATGTACTCCGCTTGGGCTGTAGATAGAGCCATCGAGTTTTGCTTCTTTGAGCTCCAAGGTACTAGAGATCTTCAAGAAATTAGCAAACCCCAGAAGTGCTCTTCCTATTCACTTTGCATTCCGCAAAGTCCGAATCCGAATACCCAAGTAGCTCAAAGCTTGTTCGTCTAGGATACTATAATCCCATAATAGGTGTGTACTTGAGGTGATGACGACATCACCATGCTGGATATGCACATATCATGACCTTCCCCAAGTTACAAGTCGTCACCAACTCGGTCGTCGTGTTCATCTCGGATTCAGCCAACACCTCTTCATGGTTTTGATGATATCTCCCACATCTGATGTCCAAACGAGGTGTTCTTTGATGCGTTGGAAAGGGAACAACGACGCCGTCGTTTTGTTTCTGGTACTAGCTCCAGAAGGGTCGTGAGTCATGCTGTGTGACCATGATAAGGTGCTGAGCCTCCTATTTTTGGCCAACTTGGCCATGTATCATGTCGGGCCTAAAGCCCATGTTGTGGGCCCCCGCTGGTTGCCCCCAACCCTAGGACGCCCTTGGTTCCTACATAAACTCAGTAGCCGTCGTCTTTTAGTCTTGGGTTTTGTTTAGTTTAGTTTTCTTGAGAGAAACTTGGTTGATTCATTGTAACTGTGGCGACAAGTCCTTTTACAGTAATCTAGGGCCCCTGTTCTTGTTCTACACCACTATAGCGATTAGTCCTTTTGTGTTCAGAGCTTGAACCTATCCTTCATGATTCGCTTCATCCATATTTGCAATTTCAGATTGCACGCTTATCCTTTCTTGCTTGTGTTCTCGATTCACTTGCAGGAACAATCGAGTTGTGCTTGGTGTAATGGTTGCGGGGTTGGATCGTGTCTACCTCAAGCCGACTCGTCGTTGACGAGTCTCGATAATCGAGTTTACCTCCTACCTCTAGGAAGATCGGGCCTCATCTACATCAAGTGGTATCAGATTCCTAGGTTCCCCGTGAGGTATTATCGTATTTTTCCCCTTTAGATTTGTTTGTGTTCAATGAAAAAGCCAACAAAAAAAAATTTCCCCACCACCCCAGACATTGTTTAGCCTTTGCATAATTTAATTTCAGAGTCCGTGGTGTTGAGTTTGTGTCCTAGTCGAGTTCAGTTGCTGGTTTTAATTTGTGTTTCAATTCGGTTTGTGTTTTGATCTCCACTGCACACCAACGTTTTCCCCATCCGTTTCGACCACCATCACCTTCATATTTTCCCTTTGATTCACCATCGTGTTATCCAAAAACCACACCCACAATCCGTTGCCAAAGAAAAATTCCACCCGCTACCGTTTCTATTTCCCACTCAACCCTCCCCCCCCCCCAAACCCCATCTTGACCTACCTTCGGTAAAACAGGCATAACTTTTCGCTCGTTGCTCCAATTGGGCTGAAATTTTTACAGTAGATTCTTGACTCAAAGTTTAGGTGATCACACTCGGCTCCACCCTGTGTGCCCTTGTCAAAAGATTCAAAAGAAAATCGAGAAAAAATAGAAAGAAATTGTGAAGTCAAAAATAGCGCTTTCGGTGAAACTTTGAGATTTTGCCAACGCTTTGTTTCCCCTTTGTTTGAGTTGAAACTTCTTGTGGTTCCTTCCTTTGTGTTCCTATATCACAGAAAAATAGTGGAAAAATCATACAAAAAACAACATTTTGATTTGCACCCTCCCCCCCCCCCCCCCCCCCCCGCCTTGAAAATTCAAAGTCTGTGAAGTCTGTTTTGATCCTTGCTGCCTTTGCCATTGTTCTTGCTATCACAACAATTTTTGAACATGATTCTTTTGCCAGCAATTAGGACACTGGTTTGGACATTTATTTAGTGCTACTATCTGTTATTAAATTGTGTTCCACTGGCATACATATTAGCCTTCCAAGCTATACATACTTGCAGCACATGTTTCTTCCTTGCAACTGTTACACCCAAGCTCGACACCAGATTGTGCCCTCCTATTGGCTTTGGTAAGAACACTTGCAAGATTGTGATACATTGCTTCTGATATTGTTTCCCACTTTCAACACCCTCTGATTGCTGCTAGATGATAGGGCTAATCCTTTTGTGTAGTCTTATCTTTTGCTTTTAACCATGTCAGGTAAAGGGAAATGGACACCTGGAGATTCAGAGTCCCCTACAGACTTCAATGATTGTGTGTCCAAGGTCGAGCTAATGAAGCTTCTTGTGGACCAGTGTACATTCATGGAAATGAAGTTTGCCGAGTTGATGGGCCACATCAACACTGTTGCTAACCGAATTGAGGATGTTGAACGATGACCTCCACCTCCACCTCAGCATGAGAGATGAGCTGCTGCTGATGATGATTTTGACCATGATGTAGACTATCTTTGCCGTAATCGACACGGTAAGGGAGGTAATAAGAATCGTGGTAATACTGATACTTTTGTTAAGCCCAAATTTAACATACCTCCTTTTGCTGGTAGTGCTGATCCTGAAGTATACTTAGATTGGGAACTTGTTATTGAACAAAAATTTAATTCTCATTTAGTTCCTGCCGAGCATAGAGTTAGACTTGCTACTAGTGAGTTTACTGGGTTTGCTCTCTTTTGGTGGAATGTTCTTTGCGATACTAATGCTGCTATACCTACCACTTGGCCTGTTTTGAAACAACACATGAAATCTTGCTTTGTTCCTCCTTATTACCAACGTGATTTACGTTTGAAATTACAATCTTTAACACAAGGTAGTAAAATAGTAGAGGAATATTATCAGGAATTGCTTATTGGTTTAGCACATTGTGATATACATGAAGATGATGTTGAAACTAGTGCTAGATTCTTTGGTGGATTGAACCGTGATATCTAGACTATTATTAACTATAAAGAGTGGAATAGGTTCAACCAATTGTATTATATTGCTCTTAAGGCTGAACGAGAAGTACAGGGACGCCTTCCACAGCAATCTTGCAAGTCCAGCACTGAGCAATCCATCCAGCACCGTTCTGGATTAGAGAACTTGAAGAGTCATGTTGCTAAGTCACCAGCAACAACTTTTCCACTTGCGCCTGCTTCTGAAGCGCAATCGTCTAGTGTGCAGCACCAACACCAGAAGAAGGTTGTTACTTCCGGTGCTAGGAGTGGCTCCTCCACCACCATTGTTTGCCACCGCTGCAAGGGCATGGGACATGTCATGAAGGATTGCCCTAGTCATCGTGCTTTCATCGCTACCGCTGATGGGTATGAATGCTGAAGTGATGTTGAAGATGAATTTGCCCGTATGCCTAACCTTGTTGCAGATTCAATGGAGGAGCAGGAGACTATCTCCATTGATTCCATTGCTGCCACCTTGGACTTTCCTAGCCTCATTGTATAGTGTGTGTTGACCTCTCAGGTGGGGCAAGAGGAAGAACAACAATGCAACAATTTATTTTACATGTACCTCATTGTCTCGTACCGCCATGTTCTCACTATCATTGATACTGGGAGCTGTAACAACTTGGTAAGTTCTGATTTGGTCAGCAAGCTTGGCTTGACCATGCATGCACTACATCAGCCCTACCACATCAAATGGTTCAACAATAGTGGTACGACGTAGGTAACTCGATCAGCACACATACGCTTTTCAGTCGGTTCTTATCAAGACTATGCTGATTTTCATGTTGTTCCTATGCAAGCATGTTTGCTTTTATTAGGCCATCCATGGGAATATGATACGGATGCTGCCCACCACGGTAGAACTAATACATATACTTTCATGCATAGGGACAACAATATTACTCTACGTCCGTTATTGCCTGCTAATATTAGAAATCATTTTAAGCTGCTTGCTAAAAATACTTAGAATAAACATGATAACAAACAACTTTCTGATGTTATACATAAGGCTATTCAGTTAAAGGGAAGTGTTTTTCTTGCTATGACATCTACTGTTGCTGAACTTTGTGATAATCATGATGCACCTTGCTATACTATGCTTTGCTGAACATAAGCCCATGTTGTGGGCGCCCCCCTAGTCGCCCCCAACCCTAGGACGCCCCTGGTTCCTATATAAACTCAGTAGCCGCCATCTTTTAGTCTCCGGTTTTGTTTAGTTCAGTTTTCTTGAGAGAAACTTGATTGATTCATTGTAATTGTGGCGACAAGTCCTTTTACAGTAATCCAGGGCCCCTATTCTTGTTCTACACCACTATGGCGATTAGTCCTTTTGGGTTCAGAGCTTGAACCTATCCTTCGTGATTCGCTTCATCCATATTTGCAATTTCAGATTGTGTGCTTATCCATTCTTGCTTGTGTTCTCGATTCACTTGCAGGAACAATCGAGTTGTGCTTGGTGTAACGGTTGTGGGGTTGGATCGTGCCTGATTCAAGCCAGCTCATCGTCGCCCAGTCTCCATAGTAGAGTTTACCCCCTACCTCTTAGAAGATTGGGCCTCATCTACATCATGAGGTATCTCAATATCCTCTTCACTACCTTCAAGTGTGACCATAGAGCTTGGGGCGGTGAGATAGAGCAAAGAACCAATCATAGATCTAAAGAGCTTGGAGTTCATCGGTTTCCCTTTCACATCATCATCCAAGGGTTTGCTTGTAGCCATTGGTGTGTGCAATGGCTTGCAATTTTCCATGTTGAATCTCTTGAGGAGATCCTTGGTGTACTTTTCTTGATAGATAAAGTTTCCCTCTCTCAATTGCTTGACTTGAAAACCAAGGAACACCTACAATTCTCAAATTATTGACATTTGATATTCTCTAGCCATCATCTTCCAAAACTCCTCATTGAACTTCTCATTAGTTGACCCATAGATGACATCATCCACATAGATTTGGCACACAAAGAGGTCCTTCCCAACATGCCTTGTGAACAAGGTGTTGTCAATGCTTCCAATGGTGAATCCATTCTTGAGGAGGAAGTTTTCAAGTGTTCATACCATGTCCTAGGAGCTTGCTTGAGACTATAGAGAACATTCTTCAACTTGTACACATGTCTTGGATGCTTAGGATCCTCAAACCCTAGAGGTTGTTCCACATAGACTATCTCATTGATCTCTTCATTCAAGAAGGCACTTTTCACATCCATTTGATGGAGCTTGAAACCATTATGTGATGCATAAGCAAGCAAGATCTGAATTGGTTCAAAACGTGCCACGTGAGCAAATGTTTCTTCAAAGTCAATGCCCGCCACTTGAGAATATCCCTTAGGCACTAGATGAGCCTTGTTCTTGACAATGGCCCCTTTATGATCTTGTTTGTTCTTAAAGACCCACTTGGTGCCAACCACATTATGATTCTTGGGCCTTTCTACCAATTTTCATACTTTGTATCTCTGAAAGTTATTCAATTCCTCTGCATAGCAATAACCCACTTGTGATCATTCATTGCCTATTTCATTGTTGTGGGCTCAATCATGGAGAAAAAAAAGAGAAGTTCTCAATAGCAACATTTTCCTCCGCATTATTTTCTTTGTCACTTCCTTCATTCACATAGTTGGGTTTGTATTCATTTCTTCTTATCCTCACTCCTAGAGATGGGCTCCCAATAATCAAGTCATGAGAATGATCCTTTTTTATGGATTTGGGTCTAGGATGATGGTCTTCTTGAGTGGGAGGAGGTCTAGGTGATGTATCTTGTGCATCATTGGTTTTTTGCACTCTTGATATATGCTTTCTTATTTTGGATTTAGAGCTTGAAGTGGATGGGAGGGTATCTTGTGAAGAGCTTGGAGAAGTGGCTTGTGGTGAAGTATGTGGGGAGGTTTGTGGCTCACTTCTCACATGGGTTTTCTCATCATTTGGTGGGTGAACTCTCACTGAATCTTGGGAGGAGATAGAAGGTGTATTTGTGGCATTTTGGGTTGGTTCTTGCACCTCAAAGGAAGAGGTTGGTTGAGGTGGTGGAGTAGAGGGCTCATCAATATCACCATCATTGGCATCGTGGGGGTAAACCTCGCCCATGCCTTAAAACTTCCCTCATAGGCTCATCCTCAATGTTTACTTCATGATATTCATCTCCCTTGTGAGAACCATTTGACTCATTAAATTACACATCATAGGATTCTTCCACACATCCTGTAGCTGAGTTGTAGACCCGATATGCCTTAGAAGCCCCTAAATACCTAACGAGAATGCCTTCATCCCACTCTCAAACTTCTCTGGCTTCCTCCTCTTCTTGACAATATAGCATGTGCAGCCAAAGACCCGGAAATAGGAAACATTGGGTTTCCATCCCACCAATATCATATGGTGTCTTTTTCAATAGCCGGTGAAGATAGACACGATTGGAGGTGTAGCGAGTTGTGTTGATATCTTCTACCCAAAACCTCTGTAAACTTCATGACCATTGGTGATTGGATCCCTAAGGTATGAATGTTTTGGTGATAGATGTTAACTGTGAAATTGTGGGCCAACATCTACATGAGTGTTGTTTGTGCAGAAATCATCTCTAAACTCTATTACAAATCATATGGATGATGGTTGCCTTGGCGATTGACGATAATGACCACAAGCTTGGAGGCTTGATGTGCTTGATGGATTCCAAGGGTTGACGAAGATGGATCAAGGCTAAGGACAAGCTATGGAGCAAGTGTTTGGAACACTTGTATAGTTGTTAGGGCTTTGGGTCCATAGGAAACACTGGACTATCAAGGGGGTCTAGGTCCTGTCTCTTAGGTGATGTGCCAAGGAGCAGTGAAATCATAGGCACTAGGTGGCAGTGGAGAAGCGAATGAGCTGTTGGAAGAAGCCAGGAAACGAAGTCAAGTGATGACGAGGAGTTTCAGCTTCTGGACATAGTGACCGTACATAGGGGTCAGAGGAGACTACAATATACAGTCACTAGGACATCAGAGAGGAGTCTGCGAGGTCAAGTGTGGAAAACCTACAGACCGGACTGGAGCTCTCTGCAATGCATGGTATTTGGAAAGACCGGACGGTCCGGTCAACTGACTGGACAGTCCGATCAGTATAGGGAGATCTCTTGGACAGAGTAGCCAGTAGTTCTAGGAGTTGTTCCAAAAGACACCGGATGGTCCGGTCTGGCAGTCACCAAACAGTCCGGTCATTGGTGTCTAGAAAGGTGATTTCTTGGAGCAACGACTAGTTTTAGGTTGGAAGCCTATATAACATCGTTGCTGGGGTCTTAGAGACCTCTCTTGGTTAGTGGAATAGCTGAGAGCATTTGGTAAGAGCCAAGGGAAGAAGAGAGGAGCACTTCGAGGAGATATTGCATATCATGAGAGTGCTCCTCTTTGGAATCTTGGGGTCCTCCTCAAGGGACAAGCTCAATTATGTAGATCCCACAACTAGATGTCATCATCTATGGGAATCCTCCTCATCTAGATCTTTTATCTAGACATATAAATACAAATACCCAAGAACACACGACGTAGGGTTATTATCCTCTAGGAGGCCCCAACCTGTCTAAATCGGCGTCTTGTGTTACCATTGTCTCTTGATCTCGCGCATACCCCTATTCTACATATAAATCCTCATAGGTTATCCACCCTATGTCTATTGTCGAGTATAAGTCTCGATAGCAAGAATTCGTAGAGGTACAAGCATGGGGAAGAGGCGGACAGGTGCACTCCTCCTCTGGACTTCCCCTCGCTCTCTCCCTATTTTGTAAGCATCCTGGCAATGCTAAGGCCTTTGAGAAATGAAGTACTAAGCGAATCTTAAAGTATGTAGAGAGTGGAGGCATTCCCTTCGTTATATAGGGCCCAAAGGTGGTTCCAGAGGCAGTAAGTTCCACCTAATGCGCACAACAGAAGTTGGGAAGGCACCAAGAGTCTCCACGTGGAAGGCAAGCACCAGAGGGGGACCCCCCCTGTTCGGTCGAGCACCCCTGTTCCGCCGAACATAGGTTGTGGGCCCTCAGGCCCTCTCCTCTGAGTCCCTGATAGGTGGCCCTTCTTCCCTTTTGATATCGTAAAGCGGTGGGTTAAGTCAGGTTTCTTCTAAAAGTGGGCCAGTCGATCCTTGTGCTGAGCTCAGATTGGCTGGAAGTGTGCTTTCTCCCTTGATGACATGGATTTTCTATTGATTTCATGGAATAATCACATGTAGCTAATATTTACCAACACATAGGGAATTTGTTAGTAATAAACTCCTACCACTATGTTCTTTATTCATTTTATTTCTTTTATGCAAGTATTTGATGATCGGATTTGGTACTTAGTGACCGTCAACATCGACCTTGGAGCCAATGTCAGCATCGTGCCCATCTTCAACAAGCTGAACCTCGCAAGCCTAGTCTCAACTCAAATGTAGATTCAACATGCTGACTCAACAATGCGGTACCCCATAGGGACTACCAAGGAAGCTTTGGTTCAGATCTGTGGATGCTTCATCCCTGCAGATTTTGTGGTGCACGACATGGAAGTTAATAAGAGTACATCACTCATTGTTGGCGGCCATTCTTAATTACCACATTCGCATAAATTGATGTTGGGGCTGAAGTAATCCATCTCAAGCTCAATAGAAAGGAATAGGAGTTTGAGTTTCAGCCCTGCCTTATGGGTGGAGTCAAAAGCTGGGCAAACCCACAGGACATCAAGAAACTAGAAGTGGAGCCGAGAAGGGACAACCTAGAGGATTATATGCTAAGTTTCTGGACACAAGAGAATCTCACTTTTGTCATTCAGAAGAAGAAGGCAATATGCACGCCTGGTATAAGGACCGAAGGCGTACTGAGAGGGTCGTGAATCGGTAAGCTGACCACGAATACAAATACTTCAATTTCACACCACTAGATCCTAGCAATCGATGAAACCTAATTATTCTAGGAGGAGAACCTAGTGTAGGATCGTGAACACTAGCATGTGTAGCCAACTGATGAAGGTAGTCAGAACTGGCGTGGCCGACCCATGAGAGTGGTTGGAGCTGTAAGCCGACCGACAAAGGTGGTCAGAGCTGGCGTGGCCGACCGATGTAGGTGGTCAAAGCTGTAAGCCGACCGATGAAGGCGAGAAAATCACCCTATGTCGAGTGGTATATCCGCCTATCCATCATAAATCTTCCTGACAATAATGGAAATTAGAATAATTATTTATAATTAACACCATTTGTTTGTAAACTTATTTTTTATAAGCCAAACAAACTAGTTGACTGAAAAGTCAAATCTGTATCCATTTTCCTCCTTTAAGTAGATCGACTAGTGCATAGCAGTGTATTCATGTGTTAGCAACCAGACTGATCCATCATAGGATACTTAGAACAAAATATAAAGAGCTCGGAGCTCGATCTGCCACAACAACATCGGTCATAATTATTCTCACGTTGCAATTAGAGTCAACCAGTCGACACATGACCTCTCGCAACTTTGGCTCTGGGTTTAGTGTAGTGGTAGGTTGTCGCATAGCAAAGAAGTTTATGCCTTAGCTGCTTGACGGCGTAAGACCAAAACACAAAATAATATGAAACGTATTGGTCGAGGCAAAAGCCAAAAAATAGTGAAACTAGAACATACGATATGGGTCATATGGTGTTTGTTGGTCAGTACTACGCACCCACTTATATACCGCAAGAGGACGGTGTACATTGTAGCACTTTTTCCCTTGAGTATTCCAAAGTTCAATCGGATCCATAGGGATCAGAAGATAACTATGTTTAGAGTTTACTATTTCATCTAACAAATCAATCCTAGCATGAAGTACATATTGCACAAACGTGAGCATGAAAAGAGGTGAAAGTTAAAGGTTGCGCCGATTGGCTCAATTGGTGCACCGATCGGCGCGAAGGCTTACCTAGTAAGAGGGGTTATAGGAGCATACACATCGACCAAAGAGGAACACCTGGAGTTAGCCTATATTCATCTAGTACTTGGAGAAAGGATGTGTCGATCGGCACAACTGGTGTGCCGATCGGCACTAAAGCAGTAATCATTATCATCTTAATCCTAGCTTACTTGGCACTTCATTGACTCGAACCATAAACTTAGTATTTTTTTTTCTTCATTTGGGACCACTACGACACAAAGGCCAGGTAAATCTTTCTTCACCCAACTGCCTCCTATAACCGCGCGGGGTGGGGCCAATCGTGCATGGCATAGGCCCTGCCCCATTGTTCCAAATATTGAAATAGACAAGGCGTGGGGGCCTATCTAGCCGAGCCACATCAAATCAAGCACTCCCGCGTGCGAGGGCGAAGAAGGCACGAGGCAAATCGCACGACCCCGCCACGGGGTGGTGGCGCAGGTAAGACGGGATAAGGGGTTGAAAACTGCCCCGATGGCCCGATAGCATTACGATTCTAAGGCTAGTCTCGTGAAGGGATTCGATAGCCGCCAAGGACGCGACACAGAGTAAGGGGCATGAGCGATGGGCACACCTAGCGGCCGACACCCCGACCCCCGTGGGTCATGGGCATCGCAGAGTAGCGTTTGAGTCCCGTTTCGACACGTCTCTTGGTATCTCCCCAAAGAGAGGCAACTCGCCATCATGACCTATCAAATGGTCACGATAACCAGTCGAGTTGGAAAGACAGATTTATGATATCGACCACTCGCTGGTCCACTAGAACTCCATCGACGGGGAACTTGGGGTCTCACTCGAACAAACCCGACACCAGCTCACCGAGCAACCATGCTTCAACCATCAAGGCAAAAGCATGGCCTGGCTCTATCCTCCGTCTCATGAGTGGGACGCGGAAGGAGAAAACAAAAAAGTCGAAACGACCTCTCGACCGATCCCTCCGTGCCGAGCGGTGACGCGGGAGTCGACAACGCAAAATGAGACCCAATGGTGGGGTCACAACCTTTTTATTCCTGAAAATAGGGCCGCAATGGGCCGACTCATACAAATCTCTCTTGCTTTTTTCCTCTTTACAGGGGCGAGCCCGACAGCTTGGAAACAAGGAAAATGAGGAAAAGGTCGGTCCTAGAGGCCAGGTACAACAGAAAAAGCAGTACCCGCACCTCGGCGGGTACATACAAGGTGAAGCGCCTGTAATGCTTCATCGTTGAAGAAAGATGCCCTGATATGAGGCTAGCCATTTCCGCCGATGAGGAAGGCAAGAAGCCCATCCACACCGTAAGGCTGTGGGTGGAGCTGCTTCTTGGGACTAAGGACCTTCCTTGCTGCAGAGGGTCCGGTCCGGTGCCTCTTCTTGACCCTGTTCCTACAGGTGTCATGAAGAACAAACACGACGGGACCTAATAAACCATGGAAACCCACCATGCAGGATCCCCTTAAATTCCTCCACTCCCGAACAAAAGGGGGGATATGACCAAAATGAAGCCAACCTCTTCACGGCCAGCGAAGAAGCCATAACGGGCCGATTAGAGGCTTACCACCTACGAACCTCCATCCCCGTCCTCACTGCCGGAGGCATCGTCACACTCGGAAGCCATGAAGACGACTACTAGCTAAGCAAGGAATGTCCTCATCTCGGGAATCCTGGAATGTAGTGTGCGGATCTTTGGCGTGAGGGTGAAGCGATGCAAAACCCAGCCGAACTAGGCCGTGTCCTCGGATACCCTGCCCAGGCAACGAGCCCGAGGCAACGAGCGACAGGGTGTCAGCACACCGCCTAAAAAGTGAGAGGCCAGACCCTACAAGTGACAGCGCACACGACAGATTGCACGAGATAGAGCCTGCCTCGGACTTGGACAGCAAAAAAGATATCCTAAGCGACCCTCGTGTCCAATCAGGGGCCCACTAGAAGATGCCTTTATGTGGCGCACGACGGAACAAAACAAGGGGACTGCCCCTTGAGCAGCGTCAGGCCCCGCCTTTTTGGGCATACGCAACGAGACGCGAGGCCTCACAGTAGTCTTGCAGACTAGGGCCACCCCCCTCTACCGACGCATCACGCCTCCCGCTCTGCCCGAGGTTTGAACCAAAGATGCCTTCGCCACCTCACGAAACACGACCAATAAACAAAGCCGAAGAATGAGTCCATACAAACTCCCTCTCCGGCTCGGGGGCTACACCCGATGGGTGCGCTCACGCGCACCTCCCACATAACGGAAAAAACTCCATCAAAGATCGAGTCCAGCCGAGGCGCGAGTTTCATGAAAACCCACCCCCCGGCTCGGGGGCTACACCCGTCACGTGCGCTCATGCGCACCCCGACGGATTGAGTGGCTCACGAAACAGCCCCGCTTGCCCTGGATTACAACGGCAAATCCCATGAACATCTCTCCGACTCGCTCATGGGCTCAGGGGCTACTGTCGGGGGTAAATATCGGGGTGCCATGTGGCGCGCCCTGACAATAAGAAATAAGGACCAAAGCAGGCCCCACATGAAAAACACCCGCGCGACGGATCCCCACTTTAAATCCCGCAGGGTGTGCCATACTCTCGACTTGTCATGGCCTTGAATGGACGACGAGCATCCCAACCCGCTCCAACACGCCTCGATGCTGCGGGAGGAGTTGGGAACGACTCACGCGAGTCCCACCCAGTCATCGAGTAGGTGCCGCCTCTTCTGACCCTTGGATTGGAAGCTTGAGCCCCGACAACGTGAACCCCGTGAAGGTGGAATGGTGATACTCGAACACTCTGATAGACAAGACCAATCGTAACCCCAGCAGAGCCCGGGCGGGTCTGACGACATGTCCTCCCCCCATGCCGAGGGCGGACGATCGAGTCACTGGCCCTCAACGGCCAACCGAACAACCTTAAATGCCGTACTCACCACACTCCCACAATATCAAGGGGTCAAATCCCCCGTACAGCCATCATGACTGTCGCCACCCAGACCCGTTGATGCAAGGGAGCGCGGTATGGCACTCGATGACGTCCCTGCCCGATGCCACGCACAACAGTGGCAGTACAGGACGACTGATGGACAGGGTGATTACCATCGGGCTGCATAACACAATGGCGCCCATGAGGTGTCATATTGCATCCCACGAAGCACACGATCAACAGTGGCTAAAGAGACGTGTCCAGACGACGGAAGGCAGGGGTAGACCTACAGCATAACGTCACTTCTAGACCCCCAGGCGATAGGGTGGGACGCTCAAGACTTGAAGACCATGAAAGCCGGTTCAGAGCCCGACCTCCTTCAACACGGCTTCAACAACCACACACATGTAGACACTTCTTTCTCCCTCTCTATCTCTATAAATGGGCCCATCCCCTTGGAATATAGAATGGGGGAGGGCGTCCATCGTCTCAAAAAAAGAACACAACACACTCTCCCACACAAGAAGACGAGAAGACGACAAACTGGACGTAGGGGTTCACTCCGAACCAGTATAATCCCCGTGCCCTCTTGCTAAGCCATTACCGAACAGGGTTGTCACCACCTGCCGCCTACCACCCTTCTTGAGACTTCCCGAACCTGGTGGAATACTCAATGGACGGACAGGGCTGTCACCACCTGCCGCCTACCACACAGCCCGTGGGGACGAATGCAAATCCAACTAGTGTTAACTTAGGCACCATGCCTACGCTTTCACTAGATATTCTTCTATTGGCCTAGCGGAAGAATAGCCGGGAAATAACCAAGTCTAAGTATTATTTGAGAACTAAACTTAATTAAATCCTAGCCGGGAATCTAGTAAACTATGCTTCAAAGTTCTTTCCCGATAATTGTAATTTGAGGAAATTGACTAAGTAAAGATAAATATTGGACAAGATAAATAAGGAAAAGATAATTGTATTTAATAAAGGATAAGTATCACAAAAGGAGAAAAGATACAAGAGAGCTCATACCAAGACTTCGGGACGATTTCCAAAATCCGGAGCTAAGCTCCCGACTAGACTCTAACTCCCGAGTAACTCACGAGTGGGAAATGGACTTCAATGTGCTTCACTTGCTTGATATCTCCTATTTCTACCAAATTCCTCCTTTATTTATAGGTGGCGAAGGGTTGTCGGGTACTTGTAGGTGAATGAGAGTCGGTGGGCAAACTTTCCCCCGCCAGGCATGCCGGGCGGCCATTGGATGGAGTCGGTTCCCGACCCACTTGTCTTTGGTTGGCTCAGATCTTCTCTTGATGACGGTTCCTGGGTCGGTTTGTACTGGCTTTCTCGTTTTGGAGTCGGTAGGCCTCATGGGCCTCATGGGCTGGCAACCCTGGGTGGCCAACCTAGAACGGGCGGCAAGCCAGACCGGGTGTGACACCCCAGTGTCACTACATACTTTTGATCACTTAAGTTGCACCTAGTTCTGATTCATCAAGTCATAATTCAATTTTGGTTGCATTTCAAATTTAATTGAATTTGAATTTAAACCCAAGTATGGTTAAGTTATGAAGCAACTTTTAAATTTGGCATACAACCTGGTGCTGCCAAAAATCTATGTGATAGGGTTTGCCATAAAAGAATTTTAGGAATTTTCTCAAAATTTTATTCAAAGAGGAAATACCCAATTAAATTCCTAGAAGTTTGAATTTTGTTCATATTCAAATATTTGGCAAATTCAAACCTTTTGATTTTGAAACTGGACACCTGTCACATTGTGACCTACACATTTCAAACTTTCTGTACAAATTTTAACAAGTCAATTTGGAGTTTGGGACTATTTTAAATCAATTTTTGAAGTTGTGGCCGAGTTAAATTCTGGAAATTGTTAAAACCTTCCAGTGGGACCCAGCCGTCAGTCTCTCTCTCTCTTTCCCTTCTCTCTCTTGCTGGCACCTGACGCCATGCGCATCGACACGCCACAAATCAATTTTTGAAGTTGTGGCCGAGTTAAATTTTGGAAACTGTTAAAACCTTCCAGTGGGACCTAGCCGTCAGTCTCTCTCTCTCTCTCTCTCTCTTTCCCTTCTCTCTCTTGCTGGCACCCGACGCCATGCGCGCCAACACGCCACCGCCCGCGTGTCACCCCTTCTCTGCCGAACCCAGGGGTTAAAACCGCCACCTCGATCCTCCACCGGCTCTCCTCCTTGGCCCCTCCGTCTTTGCCTCGGCTCCTCCGCGCGAAATCGCATCCCGGCTTCCTTTCTCCTTCTCTGTTCTTCCGCAATTGCTGCCACTCTCTGGAGCTTCACCCACGGTCGAACCAGTCCACCCAAACTCGAGCCAAAGCTCAAGATGGAACCTTCATGAGTTGAACAAAACTCAAGAAGAAATCCCACCTCAATCCATTTCCTGGTTAAGGAGAATTTTGAGAAAAATCGGAGTTCTCTAGTTCATGGCACCCGAACCATTAATCGGTGAAATCCTTCTTCACTGGTGAGTTTGATGGGTTCATTTCTCTTCTCGTTGATGCGCAATCCTTTGACGCATGTCCTTGTCTTGATCTGTTTTCTGTTTTTGCCTAGAGGTCATCGCCATTCCACTTTTTCCCTTTCGCCGCTGTCAGCCACCATGGGAGCTCCACGATGACAGCTTTATCCGGCACTTCTCCATCGCCTCGGTGACTCCATCGATCTTCGCCGGAGTCCATTGGTGCTCTCCGACCACTCCGCCTCTCTCCTCGACCCTCACATCAACCTCGAGCCATCGCCGGTCTTGTCTGTTCCGCCGCCGCTCAATATCGATGTAGCTCCAGTGAGCATCTCGCCTCGCGAACACCGCCAGCGTGCCCTCCTATTGTGCTTTACACGTAGGCGAGCACGGAGTCCAACTCCGGTGATCCCAGAGCCTGGCGAGGAGCCCCCAAGCCGCTCCGGTAGCCGTGCCGCCACGTGAACGCGAGCGCGCGCTCGGTTCAGTTCAAAAATGAACTGATTACATTTTCGTAATTACTTTGAAGATTAAATAAATATCCAGAAAAATGCTTTAACCTTGTAAAATCCATATCTGGAGATTTATAGCTCCAAAAATTAAAAAATAAATTTTGTTGGATTCCTTGTGATAAGTACTATGCATTTAACATGTTACTTTGCATGTTTTATATAAAAAGTTTTGAAGTATTAATTAACTAGCTTAAAGCTTAATAAATTCATATCTTTAGTTGTAGATTGGATAAAATAGTAAATTAAATTGTTCTGGTTTGCCCTTGACTTTCTTAGTTTGTATGATAAATTGATGACCCTAGTTTCTGGACATAAAATTAAATATGATTTTACCTTTGAAATGTTTAGGGTTGCATTAAAGTAATTTCTGTAAATATTTAGGGTTTACATTTGTGCACAATATTCATGCTTGTCATATTGCATCACCATGAATTCTTGTAGGAATTTATCTTATGTTCATATTTTACTAAAATTTATTTACTCTTATATCTTACTAAATGTATTATTAATTAGTGGTTCATTATTTATCTGCTATTCATATTTTACTAATCATACATATATCAATCACCTGTAGATCACTCATGTCCAGTAGCATATTTTTATGTTACTAAATGAATTAATTTCATGTAATGTTTAAATACCCATATGTAAAGGCAATAGGAAAAACTTTATGTGCAACTTCCTATTTTTAGACTTGCTAGCTTTGAAGCATATAGCTTCGAGAACAATGTTGATTAATAAATTTTACTGTTATGCTCAATCTTCATGTGCATCACATTTTGTTGCATTATCTATGTATTCACTTCATTGACATATCGGTATTATGATAAGGAACGTTGACGTGCCAGGAGATAATATTCAGAAGGCCTCCTCGGATTTCCCAGCACAAGAAGAACCTAACTTCAGTACTAACTCCGTGGTTGTAGCCCAAGGCAAGCCCCGGAACATTCCCATGCATTAATTTGATTAAATCCAGTAATTAAATTGCTAGATGTGCATAGGTTGTTTGTGCATTAAGTTTAGAAGTTGGATGAAAACCCACCTGCATTTCCTGGAAATATCCTATTTTATTTTAGACATGGTAGGTACCAGTAGTTAATAGAGGAATTATTATGCTTAGTTCTAGTATGGGCACTATTATACTACTTGAAATATTAGTAACATGATGGTAGTGATAATGTGATGTAAG
The DNA here is from genome assembly GCA_032690845.1 of Eleusine coracana subsp. coracana. Classification (NCBI taxonomy): domain Eukaryota; kingdom Viridiplantae; phylum Streptophyta; class Magnoliopsida; order Poales; family Poaceae; genus Eleusine; species Eleusine coracana. Next base: position 22,572,363 of record CM064424.1, read on the forward strand.
AATGATAATATTTGGACTAAACGGGTCTGTATGGGAAAGGGCGAAGGCAAAGTACCTGTGGTGGTTTTTATCTCGCAAGGTGGCAGTCCGTTTGGGTCAGCAACTAAAATTTGAGACATGGACAGGCCCCGTAGGTGAAAGGGCAAAGATCATGTGCCTTCAGAGGACATGGCTTGCAAGGCTGTAGCCCTGTCTGTGTCAACCTAGGACCTGATGAGGACATCACTCCTAAGGATACATGCAACACTCTTCCAATTCTGGACTTGCAAGGTCCAATGACTAGAGCTCGTGCACGACGACTAAATTTAGAGGTGAGCTCATTCCTACGTTCTTCATTATATGTCACTTTTGAGAATGGTTTGCTACCTAATGATTATATTGTAATTAGGAACCATGGAGAGGACCAGGAGATGATGGGAGAAGGACTTGGAGACGTGGAGGACCAGAAAGGACGTGGAAGCCAAGGTGGAGGCCTAACCAAAACCGACTTCGAGTCTCTTTCGGGGCTCAGGACCAGTCTGCACTAAAACGGATGCCCAGGACGCATATTGACTCGTATTTGGACGTTCTATATATGCACGGAAAGATAAGAAGAAGACCTTTCCAATGCCGCCGGTCTCATATCAAAATTCATCCGGAGTCATCAGGAATTGTCAAAACAAGAGAGGGTTTAGAATCTGTTTTGGTGCTGCGTCGCCTGTTTTTGGCCTTTCGACTTTGTATCTAGTTGAGCCCAATTAGGGGTGCGTCCAGAGGGTCTTGCACGACCCTAGGGTCTTCATGTACAGCCGCCACCGCACCATTAGGGTTTGGGTTTTGCTTAGATTATTCTGTTCATAACAGTTTTGACGTCATCACGGTTTGTGAGACCCCAACTTCGTGAGATTCATAATACATCTACAATTGTGTTGCCTTCTTCTTTGTTCTTGCTTGTGTTCTTGATTCGCAGGGAGGGATTAGTCTTCTCGGCAAGGTCAATTGTTTTAGGATGGTTGATAACTAGAGGAGACGTCATGCTGCGATTGCGGGGTTTAGAACGTGCTGTTTTGAAGCCGGAACGATTTGTGTGTCGCCTCCGACCAAATCAACGTATCCAAAACCTTTCGGAAGATCAGGAACCCATGTCCACATCAAGTGGTAATCAGAGCTTCAGGTGTACCATTAGGTTCGCACTACCCTTAGTTAATTTTGTTTTGTGTTCATCCTATCATCCATAGAAGAGCCAACCAAAAAAAAATTTCCCCTCCGCCCATAACCACGTGTTTAGCCTTTGCATATTTCAATTTCAGAGTTCGTAGTATTGAGTTTGTGCCCTAGTTTTTGTTTAGTCGTTGGTTTAGTTTGTGTTTTTGTCATCAGTAGTGTTTCCCTTGCAACCTAGCCGCCATCCCCTTCACCATCCTCTGTTCTATCAGCTTTATGTGCTAGGGTTGATTGATCGATACACTCACCCTAATCCCACCCTCAAACACCTCGGACCAATCCTCATAAATTCCACTTTCCACTACATCCACATCGCCAAAAAAAAAAATCTTACCCGATTCCAAACTCGACCCCTAACCCGACTCGGGTTTCTGGAAAATCAACTCCGACCCCCCTTCGGTAAAACGGGCATAACTTTTCGCTCGGTTGTCCGTTTTGGCAGAAATTTTTATAGGAGATTCTTGTCTCGAAATTGAGCATACCCACACTCGGCTACACTTAGTGTACCCTCGTCAAAAAATTCAAAAAAAATCGGGAAGGTAAACAAAAAATTGATTTAAGTTTAAACCCGACATTTTCTGCAACTTCAAGATTTTCTGTAGGCCACATCCTACCTCTGTTTGAGCTGAAATTTTTTGTGGATTCTCCTCCATTGTTAGTGAGTTGGAAAAAAATATCAAAAAAATACAACAAAAAAAAGAAATTTGGGATTTCTACTAGTGCTACATCTAGCCCCCTGAAATTTCTGGATTTGGCTGTTTTGCACTTAGCCCCTTGTTATCGCCTGTTGTACCTCTGTCTCCTTGTTTCTACTTTGCTATCACTACTGTTATAGGACATACTTAGACCAGCAACTAGGGACAAGTTACTTGGGCACTTATTTAGCTTTACTATCTGTTTTTGATTTATGTACCACTCACATATATATATTTGGCCTTCCTAGCTCTACATATTTCTTCTGGACAGCATACAAGTTATTTTGTGACCCTTGCAATCATGGAACACATCTCTCTGGTATACTTTGCTTTGCTTTTCAGAACTTTGTAAGAGCTTTGTAAGGAGTCTCCTTTTGTTGTGTTGAGAGGCACCACTGCTTAGCTGTTTTGTAGGGACAACCTTCACTGTTTGTTTCCTGTTTTGGTGTTTGTGATGGCAGGAAGTGACGATGGAGAGATGGCTTCACCCTCACAATTTGCTGAGTGCGTGAGCCAAGAGCAGCTCCAGAAGGCTTTGCAGGCTGCTCAGAGTAATTTGGCAGAGACGATCACCAGAGCCGTTACTGATGCGGTCAGCAAGCTTCACATTGGAGAAAGCATCAAGCAATTAGAGAAGCGGGTCCCTAAGTTAACCGATCAGGTTGTCGCATTGGAGACCGCTCCTAAAACCAACAATACGAACACCAATAACAACAACAACGACGTTGCAGACGTCCATGATGAAGACACGGTGTATACGGCTGATGGCACTGTGGATAGGTCAGCTACAAGGATCGCATGATTACGACGTCGTTTGCAATATAATACTCAAGGTATGGGTGGTTTCCATAACTACAATCGTCATCCACACTGTAACTATGCTTCAGATGACCCGTATGCTAAAATTAAGTTTTCAATTCCTTCGTTTTCGGGTCAGTATGATGGTGATGTTTATCTTGATTGGGAGATGACTATAGAACAAAAATTTAATGCTCACCTTGTTCCTGAACAACATAGAGTTAGACAAGCTACTAGTGAGTTCAATGACTTTGCTATTGTTTGGTGGAGTGGTCTAGCTGCTGAAACTGATTTGCCTACTACTTGGGAAGAACTTAAGGTAGCAATGCGTGATCGTTTTGTTCCCCCTTCTTTTTATAGAGAGATTCGTAATAAACTGTAGCGTTTAGAACAAGGAGATAAAACTGTTCAGGAGTACTTTAGTGAGCTTCAGAAGGGTTTGATTCGTTGTGCTGTAGTTAAAAAAGTAGAGGATCAAATCTGTCGCTTTTATTCTGGTTTAAGAAAAGAAATTCAGGACATCCTTGATTATAAAGAATATTATACCCTCACCCAGTGTTTCCAGTATGCTATGCTTGCAGAGAAAGAATCACAGGGACTTTTCCAGGCTTTTGAGGAGTACAGCAAGTCAAGGAACTCCTACCCCCCACGCTCGACGGGGACTTCGGGGGTGCCCAGGCCATCTTTCCGGCCACCCCCGCCAGCAGCTACCAAGGGAACCAGTGTTGTTTCTGCAACCCCAAGATCAGCCCCTGCACCTTCTATGCGCTCAGGTAAACTTTCTGTGCAGGTACCAGCTAGTAGTCCCTCCTCTATTGCTTTGACAGGGTGCACTACAGGGATTCAGTGCCACCGCTGCCATGGACTTGATCATGTACAGAAAGATTGTCCAAGTAGGCGGGCCTATGTGGCGACAGATGATGGCGGTTACATGAGCACCTCCGATGTGGAGGATGAGGAGGAGGATGTCGCTACCACCAGCAGTGACCTCGTCCTTGGAGGCGGAGACACCACGGGATACATGAACATTATTGTTCAACGTGTCCTTAGAACACAAGTTCATCAGCCCGAGACAATGCAGCGCCACAACTTGTTCCAGATTTTCTTCGTCATCAAGAACCGCCGAGCACGTGTCATCATTGATGGAGGGAGCTGCAATAACTTGGTGAGTTCTGATGTGGTCAACAAGCTTGGTTTGACCACATGTCCACATCCACATCTGTACTACATTCAGTGGTTAAACAACTCTGGCAAAGCTAAGGTAATACAAACTTGCAGAGTTCCTTTTTCCATTGGTTCTTATATGGATTCTGTTGATTGTGATGTTGTACCCATGCATGTATGTTCACTTTTATTGGGTAGACCTTGGGAATTTGATAATGATGTTGTACACCATGGTAGAAGTAATAAGTACACTTTTATGCATAAAGGAACTAAAATTACTTTGTTACCAATGACCCCTGCTGAAATTGTACAAGCTGATTTAGAAAGAGCTGCTAGTTTGAAAAATAAAGGTCCTGAAATTCAACAACCTATTAATTCTAATTCTACACCTAGTAATGTTAATGATTCTTCAAGTTCTAAGGGTGCTGGAATTAAATTACAAGGTCGTTCATGTCTTGCAACAAAATCTGAGCTTGCTGAAATTTCTGATAATGATGATATTTGCTATGCTTTGATATGCAAAGAAGCTTTGTTTTCGCTTGATGATGTTGCTTCTAGTGTTGTGTCTCCTGCTGTCACTAACCTTTTGCAGGACTATGAGGATGTTTTTCCAGCTGAGATACCCCCGGGATTGCCACCTTTGAGAGGGATTGAGCATCAAATTGATTTGATTCCGGGTGCTACTTTGCCAAACCGTGCTACTTATAGGACCAACCCTGAGGAGACTAAGGAGATACAATGACAAGTTCAAGACCTTTTGGATCGTGGGTATGTTTGTCAATCACTTAGTCCTTGTGTTGTTCCTGTACTTTTGGTTCCTAAGAAAGATGGTACTTGGCGTATGTGTGTAGATTGTAGAGCCATTAATAATATTACTATTAGGTATCGTTATCCTATCGCCATTAATAATATTACTATTAGGTATCGTCATCCTCTAGACGACATGCTTGATGAGTTATGTGGTGCTATAATTTTCACTAAAATTGATTTGTGTAGTGGTTACCATCAAATTAGAATGAAACTTGGAGACGAATGGAAAACAACTTTCAAAACCAAATTTGGATTACATGAGTGGTTAGTAATGCCTTTTGGTTTAACTAATGCACCTAGTACTTTCATGCGCTTGATGAATGAGGTTTTAAGAGCTTTCATTGGCAAATTTGTGGTAGTTTACTTTGATGATATCTTGATTTATAGCAAATCCATAGATGAACATGTGAATCATTTGCATGCTATTTTTGATGCTTTACGAGATGCACGTTTATTTGGTAACCTTGAGAAGTGCATCTTTTGCACGGATCGAGTCTCTTTTCTTGGCTATGTTGTGACTCCACAGGGAATTGAGGTGGATGAGGCGAAGATTGAAGCCATAAAGAGCTGGCCTGTACCAAAAACTGTCACACAGGTGAGGAGTTTTCTTGGTCTTGCAGGTTTCTACCGCCGCTTTGTCAAAGATTGCAGCACCATTGCTTCACCTTTACATGAGTTGACAAAGAAGGGCATTGATTTCCATTGGGGTAAGGTACATCATGAGTCTTTTGATGCTTTGAAGGATAAACTTACACATGCACCATTGCTGCAATTACCTAATTTTGATAAGATTTTTGAGCTTAAATGTGATGCTAGTGGTATAGGCATTGGTGGTCTTTTGATGCAAGATAGTAAACCTGTTGCATACTTTAGTGAGAAAATTACTGGGCCTATTTTGAATTACTCCACGTATGATAAGGAATTGTTTGCACTTGTATGTCATTATTTGTTGCCCAAAGAATTTGTTATTTATTCTGATCATGAATCACTTAAGTATATTCGTTCTCAATGTAATTTGAACAGTAGACATGCTAAATGGATTGAGTTTATTGAGTCTTTTCCTTACATTATTAAACATAAGAAAGGGAAGAATAATGTGATCGCTGATGCTTTATCTAGGCGCTATACTTTATTGTCTCAACTTGATTGTAGAATTTTTGGACTTGAGGCAATTAAAGAACAATATGCTGCTGATGTTGATTTTAAGGATGTATTGCTGCATTGAAAAGAAGGACATGCATGGAATAAATTTGTGTTGAATGATGGATTCTTGTTTAGAGCTAACCACCTATGCATTCCAGTTGGTTTCGTTCATCTTTTGTTGTTACAGGAGGCGCATGGAGGTGCATTGATGGGTCATTTTGGTGCCAAGAAGACGGAGGGTATTTTGGCCACACACTTCTTTTGGCCAAGGACGAGGAAATATGTTGAGCGCTTTGTTGCTCGCTGCACTACATGTCAAAAAGCTAAGTCTCGCTTGAATCCACATGGTTTATACATGCCACTTCCTGTTCCTTCTATTCCTTAGGCGGATATTTCTATGGACTTTGTTTTAGGACTGCCTAGGACTAAGAGGGGGAGTGATAGTATTTTTGTTGTTGTGGATAGATTTTCTAAGATGGCATACTTTATACCATGTCATAAGACTGATGATGTGAGTTATATTGCTGATCTCTTTTTCAAAGAAATTGTACGTTTGCATGGTATGCCTTCTATTATTGTTTCAGATCGTGATGCAAAATTCTTGAGTCACTTTTGGCGCACGCTTTGGAATAAGTTGGGTACAAAGTTGTTGTTTTCTACAACTTGTCACCCACAAACTGATGGACAAACTGAGGTGGTGAACCACACTTTGGGTACTATGTTGAGAGCTATTTTGAAAAAAAATTTGAAGCAATGGGAAGAATGTTTGCCTCATATTGAGTTTGCATATAATCGGGCAACACATTCTACTACCAAGGTAAGTCCTTTCAAGGTAGTGTATGGTTTTGATTCCCGTACTCTACTTGATATACTTCCTCTACCTATTCATGAGAGAGTTCATATTGATGCTAAGGAACATGCTGAATTTATTTTGAAAATGCATGAGACCACTAGACGTAGCATTGAAAAGATGAATGACAAGTATAAAATTGCTGGTAGTAAAGGTAGAAAAGAAGTAAAACTTGATGTAGGGGATTTAGTATGGTTACACTTGAGAAAAGATAGATTTCTAGATTTGAGAAAGTCTAAATTAATGCCTAGAACTGATGGTTCTTTCAAAATAAATGAGAAGACTAATGATAATGCATACAAACTTGAGTTGCCTCCCGAGTTCGGGGTTAGTCCTACTTTTAACATTTCAGATTTGAAACCATACTTAGGAGAAGAGAATGAGCTTGAGTCGAGGACGACTCCACTTCAAGAGGGGGAGGAGGATGAGGACATCACTCCTAAGGATACATGCAACACTCCTCCAATTCTGGACTTGCAAGGTCCAATGACTAGAGCTCGTGCACGACGACTAAATTTAGAGGTGAGCTCGTTCCTACGTTCTTTATTATACGTTACTTTTAAGAATGGTTTGCTACCTAATAATTATATTATAATTAGGAACCATGGAGAGGACCAGGAGATGATGGGAGAAGGACTTGGAGACGTGGAGGACCAGTAAGGACGTGGAAGCCAAGGTGGAGGCCCAACTAAAACCGACTTCGAGTCCGTTTCGAGGCTCAGGACCAGTCTGCACTAAAACGGATGCCCAAGATGCATACGGACTCGGATTTGGATGTTCTACATATGCACGGAAAGATAAGAATAAGACCATTCAAATGACGCTGGTCCCATATCAAAATTCATCTGGAGTTATCAGAAATCGTCGAAACAATAGAGGGTCCAGAATCTGTTTCGGTACTGCATCGCCTGTTTTTGGCCTTTGGACTTTGTATCTAGTTGAGCCGAATTAGGAGTGTGTCCAGAGGGTCTTGCACGACCCTAGGGTCTACATATACAGCCGCCACCGCATCATTAGGGTTTGGGTTTTGCTTATATTATTCTATTCATAACAGTTTCACCGTCATCACGGTTTGTGAGACCCCAACTTCGTGAGATTCATAATACATTTGCAATTGTGTTGCCTTCTTCTTTGTTCTTGCTTGTGTTCTTGATTTGCAGGCAGGGATTAGTCTTCTCGGCGAGGTCAATTGTTTTAGGATGGTTGATAACCAGAGGAGACGTCGTGCTACGATTGCGGGGTTTAGAACGTGTTGGTCTGAAGCCGGATCGATTTGTGTGTCGCCTTCGACCAAATCAACGTATCCAGAACCTTTTGGAAGATCGGGAACCCTTGTCCACATCAGGACCCGTCCGTTGTCGGCCCTGTTGAGCAAGCATTGAACTGTACCGAATGCATGCTAGTATATGGGAACTAGTAAACTGATGTAGCATTGTCATATGCATGCTTGGACAATAACTTAAAATTCTTGGTCATGTGATCTAGTAGGAGTGGATAGATTCCCGACATTACATTACCATGGAATGGCTGCCCACTCAGGACTTTTAGATTCGGATCGACATGTATTATGACTTTGCGAAAAGTTGTCATACGTGTTCTTAAATGATGCGTATGCCGTGTATTTCGGGTTTTTCCAGCTGGTGTAAAACGATTGCAATCGCTGTCCCCCGCAGTAATGTTGTACCGCTTGTTCACTATGTCACATCATAGCTTAAGAACCTCACTAATAATAATTAATGGAATGTTGGGATGATGAATAATGAATTTTAGAGAATCTGAACTGAAGTTCTTTGTTACTTCATTAAATTTTCAGATTGCTTGTTGTACTTATTACTTTGACATGCAAGTTATCTTACACTATCATAGTTATTAGAAGGTTTACTAAATTTACTTTTATCCATCTCTGAGCCTTTGCATGTCTAGATTTAATTACTTGTCAGGTAAGACTTGTTGATCTTAGTAGCTCAGGCTTTGCCATGTTGTTGTTTTCTTTATTTCAGGTAATAACACTGATGCTTATGATCTACCTATGGGTGTTCTACCTTGGGATATGTCTATCCCTGAGGGATGGTCTGCCCATTGGGAGACTGAGTAGCCGCTGCTGTTGTGTGATGCTAGGTGATAATCCGTATGGGCTAGGATTTATCACACGTGCTACTATCGTCGAGTTGTAAATTGTAGATGTTTAATCATGTTATATTCCGCTGCTTTTAAAACTGAACTTTGTAATATTTCCATTGCACTTAAGTACTTAACTCTGATGTATAATAAATAATGCTCTTTTTACAAAATTTGAACTTGGTCGGTTGTTCTATTATCTTGTGTCTGCTTAATCAGCACCTCGGGAACTTCGGTCCAAGGGGATTGTGACAGCTGGTACTAGAGCTATGTTCCGGGATAATACAACAATTTAGACATATTTTAAACATACGTCGTATACGGTGAGGATACGTTAGTATATGTCCAACTATTTAGTAAAGGTTAGAATGGTGACAAGCTAACGGGTTATGTTTGAGTTGGTTTGCTATTTGGATTTCCGTTTGACATTTATAGTCCACTCGCAAGGACTGTGGCTTTGCGAGACGATTCTTTTCCATGAATTATTGCCAACATATTTTCTTTTCGGCTCCTTGAACAAGTGTTGAACCGTAGAGTTCACTCACGAGGGCTATGGTTTCATGAGACGGTTTCTTCGATAAATTATGCCAACTTTTTCTTGTAGAGGATGCTCATCAGGATAGGCTTATGAGCATGGGTCCGCTTGCGAGGACCGTGGTTTCGCAAGGTGGTTCGTTTCATGAACCGTTACCAAGTAGTATATAAACTGCTTATTTTCATAGTTTCTTTTGAATTTGATGTAATGTTTCTGAAATGATCTCTTACAGGTACACTAATCACGTTAGCGTGTGTGTGTGTCAAAAACCTAGAATGTTTGCTCGTGAGTACGAGTCGTCACCAAAAATTACGAATACCGCAATGTGTCGGTATATGTGTCTATATATTTTCTTTTGAGTGAGGAACGGTTAGGATAAAAAACAACTCACTTGCATTCATGGCATGGGCATTCTAATGCATTGAGCTAAAATTTGATCTTATCTATGTTTCAACTTCTTATTTGTATGATTAAAATCTGAGCAAAAAGAATTTGTAAAGATTGAAACCAATCTGCCAAACCAAAACTAGTTTGGTCACACTAAACTAATCTGTCCTGTTTTTCAAAAATTCATAGATTATTGGTCCTTTAAGATTTTGGAGCATATGAATACTTTCTGGAAAGAGCTAGAAATCCTCTTGATGTTTCAACTCTTGTCGAAATTTAATTCGGTCGATAAATGCTCCAGAACTGAAGATTTTGTAAAACTGTTCTCTGTTGATCAAAACCTGACAGATCAGAGACAAAGTTTCATATATTCTAACATGTTTATCCTAAATTTATATATGAGTAACCGTTGGAAAGATCCTTTGGCGAGCTACAACTCTTTACTTATGAGTTTTTTCTGATTCTGGACACAATTTGGTCAGATCAGTTAAAGAAGTTTAGTCTGATATTCTGCTCTTTGTTCAGACTGACAGAATAATGGGCTGGTTGCAAAATTCATAACTCCAGTTTTACTTTGGAAAAATTGTTGAGAAAATATGGGTTGGAAAGATATTGAAGTAATGTTCGATTTACATCTCAATTGTAAATTTAAATCTTTTCAACACAGCTCCAGAATGCTAAATTTTACACCTTACTCAGTCCAGATATTTATGTTCCAGCATCAACTTGAGAATTTCACATCTTTATTTTCGTTGATGTGGTCAACATGTATGAGTACATTCTGGAAATCTTATGAAGTCCTCAATCAGATGATGCTAAACATAATTTTTGTATTGACTCTGAGGTTTCCAGAATTATGAGTTTTGGTTGACTGCTCTTTCTGCCCAATCAGCTTCACTGACAGTTCAAAAATTCAAAACTCTTTGCTCTTTTGGAGTTTGAAGGCATGAAAATATTTTTCTGGAAATAGTTGGAATTCCCCATGATATTATGTCTCTTGGCCAAGCTCAACTTTGCAAGCCAAGTTCCCAAAAAAGTGCATGTATATAAATCTGTTTCCTGTCATCCAATTTTTTATTCCTGATGTTTAAAATTCACAACCTTATTTTTTTTACACATTCTATGAGGGCAAGTAAATATTTGTTGGAAAGGTATGGAAGTCTACTATCATTTGCAAGTCAATTGCTTGGATAAATCCTTCCATACTGCTCCCAGAAATTAAAAGAGCGAGAACTGTTCAGTCAGAATTCTGGTGTTCCAACATCAACTTAAAATTTTATATCTCCTAGTTCTCTTGACCAATGCAGGTGTATAAATACTTGCTGGAAAGCTCTGTATGTTCTTGTTCTTAAAATATTCGTTTGGAGTTGTGATAGTAGAAGCACCTTTTCCAGAATAGAGAACAAACAGCCTATGTCGAGAGACTGTTATCAGCATAACCCTGAACTTCAAAAGTTTATAACTGGAGATTTGCTTAGGATCTACACGTGTATGAGCCCAGTATAGAAAGCCCTATGAGTCTACTTTGATCTCTTGGTGATTTCACAAATTTAACTATTTATTTCAATTCTGTATAACCAAAATATTTAGACCTGTCATCTAGAAATGTTTCCTATGAATCTGAATTTGAAAAATTTGTAAGTCCAGTTATACTTGGAGTTTTCACGAGCATAAACCCATTTTGCAAAGTTATGAAAGTCCTCTATAACATGGTGATGAGCACCAGTTCAGAAAGATTGAATTGTTGGTCGCAATGTTTTGTTTTCTGACTGCTGTACCGTCAAGACAGATTATGTTCTATCATTGAATTCAGCTAAATTTGGTTGCAAATGTGGTTACAATTCTATTTCTCTACTTGCATTGTGACATTGCAATATATGCTAAGTCATTTAGCATATTTTGGAGATGAACACCAAATTTAGCCATGCTCAAATTCTTGTTTCTCAATTCGTTCTTGCATATGTGATAAATGTCTTTCCCTTGAGTTAATGTTCTCCTACAAAATTATCCAATTTCCTTCTACTGTTGTCCTACTTATATGTGTTTGTTGCACATCCGTCCATCACATATGACTCGGCTGAACTTTTAGGTACATTATTGATCACCAATTTTTCCCGACCTTAACCTATACATTTAGATAGGATGTCTGTTATGGACATATCAAAGAAAACCAAATATGTTTCAGAGAATACCCAACACCATGGACAGGCTTTACTCCAAATACTTGACCATTCTATGACCATTAGAAGATCAGCTACAACATTATTTGTAACTTGACTCAGACCAGCCAACTTCAATTGTATGGGGTGCTTTTCAAAATTGCAACTCTATCTTGAATTGTGCCGGTTCGTCCAGGCGCTTCTCGACTTATAATTGTGATAGCAAAGACTCCACCTATTGAACTTCACAAAGAGAATCCAATATAACTGTCTTCTGAACAGGATGGCGTAATACCCATGGTACGCAACCGGAAAGAAAAATGTTATACTGGAATTCTTGCTTTGGTACAACAACTAATATCACCCTTGCCATACCAGTATATGCTCTCCTAGATAGGTATTGACATAAAAATGCCTTTATCCATTCTAACTACCCGAATTCCAAACTTTGTAATTCTTGTGCATCTTTAGTTCACATTTCATCACCTATGTTATCCTTGTCAATCAGACATTCAGAATTCCCTTATGAATCTGATATCGGTCAACTTAATGAAATATCATTCATTGGAAAGTATTCCAGTGATATGTGAGTCTCTCGATGTGTTCCCTTGATAAGTTCAAAATTAAAGTGAGACAAAGAATTACTCCAGTTTCTTGACAACCACACAAGATGGCTCTCAATAAGCTTATCAAGCTAAAGGACTAGTTGAATGACTAATTGAATAAAAGTTTTATCCATCCACCAGACTCATTACCTAAAAGGTACGTTCCTTGCATATCTTATTCCTAATTGTCTTATGGAGCGAAATCTTTTAAAACTTATGGAATTAAATTAAGGAGGGAGGACTACCCTTAAAGTAATCCCAAAAGATCGACTATCTACTACAATACATTTCCTTGTGTATCTCTCAATACGACATTTGCCAAAGGATCAGAACCATCACCAATCTCATACAAAATAATGTATAACTCAATTGGAAGCCACCAAGAACTGTCACTCAAGTCCGTAGTTTTCTCGGATTAACCGGATATTATCGATGGTTTATTCCAATCTTTTCTCAAGTTACTAAATCAATCACAAAGTTTCTGCAAAACAATGTGCCATTCGATTGGGCTCCACAATGAGAAGAAACTTTTCAGAACTTGAAGAAATTGCTGACCACTGCACCCGTTCTAGCTCAACCGGATATCACTAAATCTTTTGATGTTTATTGTGATGCCTCTGGAACGGGATTGGGTTGTGTTTTAATGCAAGGAGGTCGAGTGATTGCTTATGCATCTCGGCAATTACGCAAGCATGAAAGACATTATCCAACTCATGACTTGGAATTAGCAGCGGTGGTTCTTGCACTAAAGATTTGGCGACATTATTTGTTGGGAAATTTAGTGCATATATATACCGATAATAAGAGCCTCAAATATATATTCACTCAATCAGATCTGAATATGCGTCAGCGTAGATGGCTTTAACTGATTAAGGATTATGACTTGGAAATCCATTACCGTCCCGGTAAGGCCAATGTCGTAGCCGATGCTTTAAGCCGAAAAGAACACTGCAACGATCTGAATTTATTGACTTGGGACAGCAGCAAGGACATTTCATCTACTGAACCAAGCATTCGTATTTTACCTGTGGTTGCTATACATAATTTAGCAATACATTCTACCATCAGAGATGAAGTAATTGTTGCTCAGAAAAATAATAAAGGCATGGCACACCTCAGGAAAAATATCAAGGATGGAAAGGCTACGTGTTTCCGCCAAGATGAAAATAGTGTGTTATGGTTTAACAATCGCCTTGATGTCCCGAAAAATTTTAAATTACGTCGCAAGATTTTAGATGAAGCCCATCAATCCAAGTACTCCGTTCATCCTGGTAGCAACAAAATGTATCAAGGATTGAAAGAAACTTTTTGGTGGACATGAATGAAATGGGAAGTTGCCTGTTATGTCGCGGAATGTGATACTTGTCAACGTATCAAAGCTGATCACTTAAAGAAAGCTGGTTTATTACAGCCACTAAGCATTCCAGCTTGGAAATGGGATGATATTAGTATAGATTTTATAGTGGGTCTTCCATTAACTACCCGCAAACATGATTCTATTTGGGTAATTGTGGACCAACTTACCAAATCAGCACATTTCATCCAGTTAATACTCGATATGATATCAAGAAGTATGCTGAAATATACATCTGTCGATTTTTATGTTTACATGGAGTTCCAAAGACCATTATTTCAGATCGAGGTACTCAATTTGTAGCAAGATTTTGGGAGCAAATTCATGCATCTCTGGGTACCCATTTAATCCGAGGCTCTACATATCACCCTACTACTGATGGACAAATCGAGCGTGTGAACAAAATATTGGAGGACATGCTTAGAGCTTGTGTTTTAGCACATGGTGGTAATTGGGATGATTATTTGTCTCTCTCAGAATTTTCTTATAACAATAGTTATCAAGAAAGTATAGGTATGACTCCATTTGAAGCATTATATGGCCGTAGTTGTAGAACTCCTTTAAACTGGTCAAAAACAGGAGAAAGGGTTACCTTCGGACCTGATCTTGTGCAAAACGCTGAAGAAAAGGTTCGAATTATTCAGGCTAATCTAAAGGCTGCAAAGCAACGACAAGAGATGTATGCTAATAAAAGACGTCGGCCTTTGATCTTTGAAAAGGGCGACCATGTATATTTGAAGGTATCACCAATGAAAGGTATTCAATGGTTTGGAGTCAAAGGAAAATTAGCTTCCCGTTATATTGGTCCATTCCAAGTAATGGAACGATGTGGAAATGTGGCATATAAGTTGAAGTTGCCCAAAAATCTTTCCGGTGTGCATGATACATTTCATGTCTCTCAATTGAAGAAATGCCTTAAGCCACCCGTAGATGTTATCTTGGATGATTATGAACATCTCCAATCTGATTTGACTTATTCTGAACATCCAATAAAAATCTGGGATGAAAAAGATCGAGTTACTCGAAAAAGAACAATCAAGTTCTATAAAGTTCAATGGAACCATCATTCCGAGGATGAAGCAACTTGGGAATCTGCAGAGTTCCTAAATACTCATTACCCGGAATTTTTGCAGCAATTCTCAGGTAACAACTTTTGTATTTTTCTACCTCCAGCTCGCTTTAAATCTCAGGGCAGTGACACCCCAGTGTCACTACATACTTTTGATCACATAAGTTGCACCTAGTTCTGATTCATCAAGTCATAAATCAATTTTGGTTGCATTTCAAATTTAATTGAATTTGAATTTAAACCCAAGTATGGTTAAGTTATAAAGCAACTTTTAAATTTGGCATACAACCTGGTGCTGCCAAAAATACATGTGATAGGGGTTGCCATAAAAGAATTTTAGGAATTTTCTCAGAATTTTATTCAAAGAGGAAATACCCAATTAAATTCCTAGAAGTTTGAATTTTGTTCATATTCAAATATTTGGCAAATTCAAACCTTTTGATTTTGAAACTGGACACGTGTCACATTGTGACCTACACATTTCAAACTTTCTGTACAAATTTTCCCAAGTCAATTTGGTGTTTGGGACTATTTTAAATCAATTTTTGAAGTTGTGGTCAAGTTAAATTCTGGAAATTGTTAAAACCTTCCAGTGGGACCTAGCCATCAGTCTCTCTCTCTCTTTCCCTTCTCTCTCTTGCTGGCACCCGACGCCCTGCGCACCGACACGCCACCGCCCGCGTGTCACCCCTCCTCTGCCGAACCCAAGGGTTAAAACCGCCGCCTCAATCCTCCGCTTGGCTCTCCTCCTCGGCCCCTCCGTCTTTGCCTCGGCTCCTCCGCGCGAAATCCCATCCCGACTTCCTTTCTCCTTCTCTGTTCTTCCGCCATTGCCGCCACTCTCTGGAGCTTCACCCACGGTCGAACCAGTCCACCCAAGCTCGAGCCAAAGCTCAAGATGGAATCGTCGTGAGCTGAACAAAACTCCAGAAGAAATCCCACCTCAATCCATTTCCTAGTTAAGGAGAATTTTGAGAAAAATCGGAGTTCTTTGGTTCATGGCCCCCGAACCATGAATCGGTGAAATCCTTCTTCACTGGTGAGTTTGATTGGTTCATTTCTCTTCTCATTGATGCGCAATCCTTCGACGCACGTCCTTGTCTTGATCTAGTTTCTATTTTTGCCTGGAGGTCGTCGCCATTCCACTTTCCCCCTTCCATCGCTGTCGGCCACCATGGGAGCTCCATGGTGACAGCTTCATCCGGCGCTTCTCCTTTGCCTCGGTGACTCTGTCGACCTTCACCGGAGTCCATTGGTGCTCTCCAACCACTCCGCCTCTCTCCTCGACCCTCACATCGAGCTCGAGCCGTCGCCGGTCTTCTCTGTTCCGCTGCCGCTCGACGTTGACATAGCTCCGGTGAGCATCTCGCCTCGCGAACCCCGCCAGCGTGCCCCCGTGTCGTGCTTTACACGTAGGCGAGCACGGAGTCCAACTCCGGTGATCCCAGAGCCCGGCGATGAGCCCGCAAGTCGCTCGGGCAGCCGCACCGCCGCGCGAACGCGAGCGCGCGCTCGGTTTAGTTCAAAAATGAACTGATGGCATTTTCGTAATTACTCCGAAGATAAATAAAAATCCAGAAAATGCTTTAACCTTGTAAAATCCATATCTGGAGATTTATAGCTCCAAAAACTGCAAAAAAAAATTTGTTGGATTCCTTGTGATGAGTACTATGCATTTAACATGTTAGTTTGCATGTTTTATATAAAAAGTTTTGATGTATTAATTAATTAGTTTAAAGCTTAATAAATTCATATCTTTAGTTGTAGATTGGATAAAATAGTAAATTAAATTATTCTGGTTTTCCCTTGACTTGCTTAGTTTGTATGATAAATTGATGACCCTAGTTTCTGGACATAAAATTAAATATGATTTTATCTTTGAAATGCTTTGAATTGCATTAAAGAAATTTTTGTAAATATGTAGGGTTTCCATTTGTGCACAAAATTCATGCTTGGCAAATGAATTTTTGTATCACCATGAATTTTTGTAGGAATTTATCTGCTGTTCATATTTTACTAGAATTTATTTACTCTTATATCTTACTAAATGTATTATTAATTAGTGGTTCAATATATATTAATGAAACTTGGAAAATTTCCTAATCATACATGTATCAATCACCTGTAGATCACTCATGTCCAGTAGCATATTTTTATGTTACTAAATGAATTAATTTCATGTAATGTTTAAATACCCATATGTAAAGGCAATAGGAAAAACTTTATGTGCAACTTCCTATTTTTAGGCTTGCTAGCTTTGAAGCATATAGCTTCGAGAACAATGTTGAGTAACAAATTTTACTGTTATGCTCGTTCTTCATATGCATCACATTTTGTTGCATTATCTATGTATTCACTTCGTTGACATATCGGTATTGTGATAGGGAACGTTGACATGCCAGGGGATAATATTCAGAAGGCCTCCTCGGATTTCCCGGCACAAGAAGATCCTAACTTCAGTACTAACTCCGTGGTTGTAGCCCAAGGCAAGCCCCAGAACATTCCCATGTATTAATTTGATTAATTCCTGTAATTAAATTGCTAGATGTGCATAGGTTGTTTGTGCATTAAGTTTAGAAGTTGGATGAAAACCCACCTGCATTTCCTGGAAATATCCTATTTTATTTTAGACATGGTATACAGGTACCGGCAGTTAATAGAGGAATTATTATGCTTAGTTCTAGTATGGGCACTATTATGGTACTTGAAATATTAGTAACATGATGGTAGTGATAATGTGAAGTAAGAATGATAAAATTTGGACTAAACGGGTCTGTATGGGAAAGGGCGAAGGTAAAGTACCTGTGGTGGTTTTTGTCTCGCAAGGTGGCAGTCCGTTTGGGTCAGCAACAAAAATTTGAGACATGGACAGGCCCCGTAGGTGAAAGGGCAAAGATCATGTGCCTTCAGAGGACATGGCTTGCAAGGCTGTAGCCCTGTCTGTGTCAACCTAGGACCTGATGAGGACATCAGGACCCGTCCGTTGTCGGCCCTGTTGAGCAAGCATTGAACTGTACCGAATGCATGCTAGTATATGGGAACTAGTAAGTTGATGTAGCATTGTCATATGCATGCTTGGTCGATAACTTAAAATTCTTGGTCATGTGATCCAGTAGGAGTGGACAGATTCCCGATGTTACCGTGGAATGGCTGCCCACTCGAGACTTTTAGATTCGGATCGACATGTATTATGACTTTGCGAAAAGTTGTCATACGTGTTCTTAAATGATGCATATGCCGTGTATTTCGGGTTTTCCCAGCTGGTGTAAAACGATTGCAATCGCTGTCCTCGCAGTATTGAGTACTGCTTGTTCACTGCATCACATCGTAGCTTAAGAACCTCAGTAATAATAATTAATGGAATGTTGGGATGATGAATAATGAATTTTAGAGAATCTGAAATAAAGTTCTTTGTTACTTAATTAAATTTTGAGATTGCTTGTTGTACTTATTACTTTGACATGCAAGTTATCTTACACTATTATAGTTATTAGAAGGTTCACTGAATTTACTTTTATCCATCTCTGAGCCTTTGCATGTCTAGATTTAATTACTCGTCGAGTAAGACTTGTTGAGCTTAGTAGCTCAGGCTTTGCCATGTTGTTGTTTTGTGTATTTCAGGTAATAACACTGATGCTTATGATCTACCTATGGGTGTTCTTCCTTGGGATATGTCTATCCTTGAGGGATGGTCTGCCCATTGGGAGACTGAGTAGCCGCTGCTGTTGTGTGATGCTAGGTGATAATCCGTATGGGCTAGGATTTATCACACGTGCTACTATCGTCGAGTTGTAAATTGTAGACGTTTAATCACGTTATCTTCCGCTGCTTTTAAAACTGAACTTTGTAATATTTCTGCTACACTTAAGTACTTAACTCTGATGTATAATAAATAACGCTGATTTTACGAAATTTGAACTTGGTCGGTTGTTGTAGTATCTTGTGTCTGCTTAATCAGCACCTCGGGAACTTCGGTCCAAGGGGGTTGTGACACCGGGCGGCATAGGAGGCCGGGTGCCGACCCCCTCCGGGTCACCCCATGACTTCTCCCTGTTAGGCTACTCGTGGAACCTTTTTCCTTAGCCATATTCCATTACTTTTGGTTCGAGAGGAGAAAACAGTTTCATGGTGGAGTGTTTTGCAGAATCGGCTGGGTCGGATGATCAGCCTGATGATGATTTTGTTTTGACTAGCCGGGTGGCTGATTTCCACCTGATATGACCCTGTCGGCTAGGTTCTCATTTTAGCCATCACGACCCTTCCTGGGCCCTGATTTCAGCCTCATATGACCCTGTCGGGCGGTTGTTTTACGGCAGGATCAACCGACGGGGCGTTTCTTCATGTTTTTACATAATTTTGGCCCTTTTGAACCTGCAATCACATATTTCACCAAAACTTGTTGATCTTTATTAGTTTAAACAAATATTCATAAAACTTTGCTCTTTACCTTACATTTCCCGACTGGTTGGTGGCCGATATTGGGTTTTAAGGGCCACCAACAACAAGCATGCCTAAAGATAGAGAGAATGTAAAACATAGGTTCAATATGCATCAAGAACACTTGCCTGGTTCCCTTTGCTGTTGCTCAAAGTCTTCGGGGTGAAGATCCTGAAAGTTCTCTAACTGCGGATCGTCCACGCAACATCACACCGGAAACACAAGCATACAACAAACTAGGAAACAACAAACCATACAGTAATAAACTACAATGAAAACAATACTACAAAAAAGTATGCGTTGCTACGATCCCGTGAGCACAAGAATCGCCTCAATCATCCCCAAGTGCATTGATCTCCTCCACTAGCACATGAAAACGAGAATAGACAGTGTTACCTCTCTCATGTGGCAATCTAGTGAAGTTATCATACTTGTTCCTCAGCACATAGCATCTTTCCTCTTTGACATCACTGGTGCCCTCATGGAGCCCCTTAATCTTAGTCCAGATACCATGTGCTGAGGAACTAGCATCCAACTGAGCAAAAACAACCTTAGAGATGCAAGCAAACAGAGCATTCTTGGCCTTAGCATTACACTAAATATAATCAGGCTCAAGTAGGTTCACATCCGCATCGGACTCGTGAGTGACCGACCATATCTCTGGATCAAGGGACTGCAGGTAGGCTTGCATGCAAGCCTTCCAATAAGCATAGTCCTCCCCATTGAATATGCAAGGGACTGCAGGTAGGCTTGCATGCAAGCCTTCCAATAAGCATAGACCGAAGGCGTACCGGGGGGGGGGGGGGGGGGAGGGAGAATCGGTAAGCCGCTCACAAATCCAATTACTTCAATTCTACTACTTGAGTATAGCAAGAGAAGCAACCTAAATTATTCTAGTAGGCCAAGACTCTACACATGCTACTGTTCATGATGAGATAAAGCAAGGAAGCCAAACAAACTAGCCTATGCAAGCCATAATTACCCTAGACACTAGAGCACACAATTGCAGAATAGTAAAAAGAGGTTCACGGAATACTCATGATTTTTTCTTGAGGTCTCGAAAGGATGGTGCCTTCCCCTAATCCTTGTTGGACCACTCCCGCCAAAGTCCCGGTCCCTCCCGCCACCAAGTGGAGTTCTCGCCCACGAGCCTTCAATCACTCCTAGAGTGAAGACATGGTGTGCATCACCGCTGCACAAAGCACAAGCTCACCTCCATCGAGAACTTGCTAGATTCCCCGAGCCGACACGGACGCTCACTAGCGATGCCCCTTTCAACGGTGGGCTCAACAAACATGTGACGTCCTTCACAACCGATCACGATAGGCTCGATCACCAACACCTAACCTGTCTAGGTCTCACCATAGACCAAGAGTAACAATCTAGATCACACCCTCAAGGACACCCTAGCCTTATATGTGCAAGATGCTCAAGTTACTCTCCACTAGCACTCTCAAGATATCCAATATCCTCTCCTAGTGCTCTCCTCTTTTCCTCTTGGACCTTACCAAATGCTCTTAGCTATTCCACTGGCCAAGAGAGGTCTCCAAGACCCCAACAACGAAATTATATAGGCTCCCAATCTCAAACTAGTCGTTGCCTCACGAAATCAGCTTACTGGGCATTCTGACCGGACAGTCCGGTCACTACAACATAGTGTACAAAACACTCTGACCCTACTAAAACCTGTACTGATCGGACCGTCTGGTCAGTAGACTGGACCGTCTGGTTGTTTCTCTCTCCAGTCCATAACCATTCTGCACCGAAGCCTCCTCTCTGCCCTGTGTCGTCCCTA
This sequence comes from Eleusine coracana subsp. coracana, assembly GCA_032690845.1. NCBI lineage: Eukaryota > Viridiplantae > Streptophyta > Magnoliopsida > Poales > Poaceae > Eleusine > Eleusine coracana. The sequence continues at coordinate 22,593,485 of CM064424.1, forward strand.
CTGACCGGACTGTCCGTCCGGTCAGTAGACCGGGCCGTTCGGTCTGTATAGGATCTTCCATAGACAGAATCCTTGCTCCTTGCTCTAAGTCCTGAACAACTCCATACAGTGACCATACAGTCCGGTCTCATTGACCCCTCTGTCCGGTCTCTATGTCCAGAAGCTGAAACTTGTCGTCCTCGCTTGACTTCGTTTCCCAGCTTCTTCGAACAACTCCTTGGCATCTCCACTATCACCTAGTGCCTGCGATTTCACCGAGCAACCTTGCACATCACCGACTAGACATGACCTAAGAGAATGACCTAGACCCCCTTGATAGTCTGGTTTTTCCTATGGACTCAAAGCCCTAACAACTAGACAAGTGTACCAAACACTTGCACCATAGCTTGTTCTCCGCTTTGATCAATCTCTATCAACCCTTGGACTCCATCAAGTTCACAAGCCTACATGCTTGTGGTCATTGTCATCAATCACCAAGGCAGCCATCATCCATATGATTTGTAATAGAGTTAAGAGATGATTCCTACATGGACACCACTCATAAACATTCATACCTTGGGGATCCAATCACCAATGGTCATGAAGCTTACAATCTCCCCCTTTTTGGTGATTGATGATAACCACTACTTAATCAAAAATTGATCAATAAACAACCGGGCAAAAAGAGCTACACAACGATCAAGAGGAACCATGACAACATATGAGAGAAATGCATAAGGTCCTTACTCAGTCAAGCATCATCTAGAGATATAAGGAAAAGAGTGAAGAGCATACTCTAGATGAAATATGCCTGCATGTCATGGCAATATATTAAAGGAAAGCATAACAACATGCAATGCAAGATATGAATGATGAGATGCAGCAAGTTAGCATAGTAATGCATAAGAATTAAGATCAAGCAATCATCATCATGATGTCATACACATGCATACTAGATAATTGCAATGCAAGACATGAATGATGAGATGCAGCAAGTTAGCATAGCAATGCATAAGAATTAAGATCAAGAAATCATCATCATGATGTCATACACATGCATACAAGACATGCATAGGCTAGGAGTCTGCACGGGTAGCGTGCACAATGTCTGAGAACAGACTCCTGACCGGTACATGCTAGGATCTGGAGGGTCCTACCATCTGCGAGGTCGATGAGTGAGAAGGTGAGACGAACAACGCAGATACAGAGAACGATGACACAAGGGAGAACTGAGCTGTAGGAAGTGTTTGTCCTACTCCCCCTGTCGGTAGAACCCCTGAGAGTGAAAGTCCACTGGACTGAGCTGTCATCAAAGCTGTGAAGGGTCCCGACTAAGTCGACAACTATTGGTACTAGGGCGGTGCTAAAGGCCCTGGCTGCTGTTGCCTCTGTGTCATCTCAGCCATCTGTGTCATCAAGGTGAAGACAAGTGCCATCTATTGTCTCTAAAGCTCTGCCTGTCCTCTGATGACCTCCATCATCTGGTGTCTATCCTCTAACACACTCTGAATGAATTCTCCCAGCCATCCTGCAAGTGCCATCACAGTGACAATGTCCTTAGTATGTGACCATGTCGGCTGTGGAGGTGCTCCTGTACTGGCTGACTCAGTAATCACCGTCTCTGGGTGAGCTGCATGCTCGTGAAGTACTAGTGACTCCTGCTCCTCCTCCCCTGTCTGCTGGCTGGAGGCTGACTGTGATCTCCTAGGGACATGAGGTGCATAGCTAGTAGTCGCCTCAGGGAAAGCCTCGTACTAGTCCTCTGTCACTAGGCCCATCCTCCTCAAGAGATAGCAAATATATGGAGCATAGACCAAGTGACGTCCTCCAACCCTCTCTGAGATCACCTCGTCCATCTCTCCAATGAGCAGATCTGCCAAATCGAAATGTTGTCTCCTCAGAATAGCTGCTATAGCCCACTGGTGTAGAAGTGTGAACTCCTCTCTGTAGCTAGACCTAGGGATAATAATCATGGTGACTATCGCTCTCACCACCTTGGCCTCTACGGTGAGTCTTGCAGGGCCTCTCTCAAAGTCTAGTGTCTGGGGGGGGGGGGGGGGTTGGAAAGAAATCGACACCATGTCGTCTGAAGGTAGCTTCCCTCCCTGAGGTTTACGGGGTGGCTCTAGTGTACCGTAGGCACTCCTGTAGAGCTGGAAGTCTGATGCTAGGAGTCCTAGGTTAGCTATCAAGTCTTTCCTAGTGACATGCTGTGGCTGCCCTCTGAACAGAAACCAAATCGCTGAGTGATCCCTGGCAACCCACAGTGTGGCGTAGAACTCTAGGACCACGTCCTCTCTGAACCTGTGTGGACCAGTAACTAGCTCTACTAGCCCTGGCAAGTACGTGAAGTACTGCTCCATCTCTGTGACAGTGGCCCTTCTTATGGCCTGGTAAGTCATGTACTGCTGCGGCACGAACATCCTGTCTCTGCCTCTCATGGCCAGACAATGTCTCAGTCCCTCTCCAATCCTCCTTTGGAGAGCTGTCCAGTACCTCTCTCTAGCTGTGGGGTATCTGGGGACTAGAACCCATTATTCGAAAGGCATCAAGCGAAGTACCTTAAGGTCCTTTGCAGGAACCTTAAGTATATTCGGCTCTCCGGCTGCCTGTACCAGTCTCTACAGCATCCTGGTGCACACTGCACAAGTGTAGTGTGGGTTTCCTGACCGATGAGCTGTCCTCTGGGGAACAGTTGTTGGTCGTAATCACGCACCCACTTATATACCACAAGAGGATGGGGAATAGTTGTTGGTCGTAATTACGCACCCACTTATATACTGCAAGAGGACGGTGTATAGTTGTAGCTCTTTTTCGCTCAGAGTATTCCATGGTTATCGAATCCACAAGGAACGAGCGGAACAATTACTATTAAAGGGTTACTAACAAATTGTAATGGGTTGGTTGGTGTGAATGATGATGATGAGAGAGTGGAAGGTGAATGTTATTAAAGAGGTAACATGATAATGAAGGATTATCTCCTTAGGATTGGTTCACTAGCATGCAACCTTATTCTTATCAACTCGAGTGATGACTCTAATATTATACAAGACATGGTGGTTTTGTTCACCCCAACTGTCACTACAGAGGCTATTAGCTCCCCACTGGTTTCTTGCACTATGTAATGGGCAAAAGTGTATTGGCCGATACACTAATGAAAAGGATAGATAGATGAGCAATAAAGTTCATCACATAGAGTAAATTCATCGAGAGAGTATCAATAAGTATGGGAGTTACATGACCAGATCCGCGCACCGGAGAAGAGAATATGAGACTACTCACGCATCCTTCCATTAGACATAGCAGAGGGATGAGAAATAGCGCTGGAACACGCATGAGCCGATCAGCGCAAGCGTTGCACCGATCGGTGCGACCTCCCTTCTGGTGGGTCTCGTCGGTGTTGGCCAAACTTCGCCGCTAATATCCTGGAACTCTAGTTCTAACAACTGATTCTTGCGATTGTCGTCTCACTTGACTCTTGATAATTATCTTCCTTTTATACTCGACGGGATTAGGTCAACTTCCACCAACTCTAACTCATACTGGGCTGGGCCTTCGTCTTTGTCGGACTAGGCCTTGTTTTCGTCATCTTTTCCTTCTGCGCCGATCGGCGCGGCTCCGCATCTGGCCCATCTTCGTTACTCTTTAGTTCTTTATCCATAATTGCCCTGTTTTACACCTGTTTCTTGCGATTATATTCAAAATAGAATAACTACAAATATATGCAAATATGGGGGTTATTGTTAGTCCAAACCACCAAATTAAGACGCAAAGTATCCCTTTTTGGTAGATAAAATAGGCATCTAGAAACGACCAACAAAATAGGTTGTATCAAGGAGGAGGGAGAAACAAAGATGTATGGTTTCCATGATAACAAGGAATTTAAATGGATAAGAATGGCTAGAAATACAGAGATAAACAAATAGATCATCCTTCCCTAACTTGGTCAAAATCATGAGCAAAAAGTTGACAAAGTTAGTTACAATCCAATTAGTTCAAATCTGTAGCTTGCTCTTATTCACACGGCTATGTAGGCATATTTAGACCTTGCTTTTGCTTTAGCTTATGATGAGTCAAAAGAAATTTTCACAAATACAAAGCTCAAAAGTTAAGTGGTAACCAACTTATTCAAGTAATCAATCCATCGATCATCAAAAAGACAAGATAAACAGTATGGGGCACTTTCAATTTGACAATCGACACTAACTTTATTATAGACAATGCAATAATTCAAACTACATAAAAGACCTTGAAGCAACTCTCAACATAACCATGACTCTCTTAAGCACACACACAAACCTAAATAAACACTCATAAGAAAAACAAACGCGAAACTAGACTCAAGAACACTTAAAAACTATGACTAATGGCAAAGCCCTTCCCCCACACTCAAAATTTGCAATGTCCTCATTGCAAGAGAAGAAACTCAACACACTAATCATGTAGACCATGTCTATTCAAGACTCAGAAAATTCGTCTTATATTCCTTATGAGAAAAGTGTAGTCCGCTTCATTCATCTCGATTGTATCCAGCATCCTGTGGTCCACATCTCTTTGATGCCTGTAAGCATGATCTCTGTCTAGATACAGGCGCTTAATGTTTTTTCGGTAGACAGGACAGCAAGCAGGCGGTTGCAGGTTATGATTTTCAACGCTGTAAGGGGAGGCACTGTTCAAACTCCTCTGAGCCGATCGGCGCAAAGGCTGAGCCGATCGGCACAGTGGTGTTCTTCCACCATTGCAACTTCCTCCACGTCCCACTGCATTACCATTAACTCTCGTTAGAGTTCCTGCTGCCCTGCCAAAATTGCATTCTGCAAGTGTTCCCCAATTTTCAAACTTAGCACTACCAAAGCTTCTTCGTGTATCAAAATCATCACTAAAATGTTGAGACACACTAGGATCACCACTCTCTAAAGTTTCCAAATAGTATGAAGGATCAAAGTCACTATCCCATTCAGAATACTTTTGAATTGGCTTACCTGATAGTCTAGCAGATCTGCGAACCTCTGGTGTAGTCTTACACTTCTTTGCAGCAGGCTCTTCGTCTTCACTTGGCAGAGCCGTCAGATCAATAAATTCAGCCATCTTCAGGTCGTGCCGATCGGCTCCAGTTTCCCGCCGATTGGCGCTGCTGGCAGCTTCCTTGATATACTCAGCTAACTGCTCTAGATTACGCTTAAGAATCGCCTTATTCTGCTTTTCCTTCTCCTGCCTTTGTAAAATCTCATCATTAATCTCCTTAGGCGTCCTCCCTCCAGGAACCGCGCGATAGCCATCATCATATAATGAATCTCTAGGTGCGAAAGTTGGACCTTCCGTCAATTATAGTTCAACCTCGCGTTGAAGATCTTTAGCACAAAAGAAACACTTGCAACCCTCAATACAACTGTTCCTATGAATTTTATTTTCTTGAAAACTATCCCAATCGGTAAGAACCCTGGGAAAGCATTCATCCCTTTAGCTTGAAGATCTTTTTCCATATCCCGCCCGTTCATGGCTTCTTCGGCTTCCTCTTGCAGCTTGAGTTCATACTTGGCGGCAACGTCATGTTCACTATAAAGTCGGAACCTATGGATTGTGAGAGCGCTCTCCTCGTCTAGCTCTTCCTTATTTTTCTCAGTCAATGATCTTTCAAAAAATAGGAAATCCTCATACGACAAGGGCTTAGCAAGATCAAGAAGACTTTCCATGGTATACCTTTGAGAAACAACTTCACTTTTAGTAGGCACTACAGATTTTCCTTTGCACAAAAATACTCTCTTTGTCATCTGCTGAAGTTCATTGTCCATCTTCACCTTGTTGGTGTTCCATGCATCAGCTTCGCTTTTCTTCATGAATTTCTTCTGCAGGTTTAACCAGAGGAGAGGGTCATCTGATGTTGGCGTCAGCACTTCGTCGACTTCTTCCCAGGACCAATTTGCAGCGGGCTGTAGAAATCCGCTGCCGAGCCGATCGGTGTAAGGGTCGCGCCGATTGGCGCTGCCTTGGTTGCTGTCCGATGCGTCGCCTTCCATTGCTTCCGCTCTTAGGGTTTTGTTCTAGTGACGATGTAATGCGAGTTGATCCGTGGGTTCGCTGTCCTCTCATATTTATATCCCTTGATTTCCAATTGGACTAGGACCCTATCTCTTATTCGTGGAATTTAATGAGTCCTAAAAAGACAAGGTCCGAAACTGACTCAAAAACCAAAAAGGCTCCATCGTGCCGATCGGTGCAGGGCTGCGCCGTTCGGCGCAGCAACGGGCCGATCGGCGTGGTACACTAACTTACCAAATCAGAAATAGAAAAATTATGGAAATCAAAATACATATAGAGCTTTTGTTTTACGTCATTAAGCTCGACCACACGGGGAAATAAGCAGTGAAATACACATCAAAAGATTTTAATTCAAATGTGTCGGGTTCTAGATATATCTTTAGACGTTGTCCATTCACCATGTACTTGTTTCTCTTGCCATCCATTATGATTATAGCTCCCGAAGGTAACACCATATTCACAAGATAAGGTCCCTCCCATTTTCTTTGCAGTTTGCCTTTACCAAATAATCTGAATTGCAAATTAAATAGAAGCACCTGATCTCCTTCGTTGAATGCCCTCTTCAAAAGCTTCTTATCGTACCACTTCTTTGTCTTCTCTTTGTATATGGCCGCATTTTGATATGCACACAATCACATCTCTTCCAATTCGCTTATTTGTATCTTTCTTTTCATGCCGGCGGCATCAAGATCCAAATTCATTTCCTTTATAGCCCAATAAGCCTTATGTTCCAATTCCACCGGCATGTGACATGATTTCCCATAGACGAATTGATATGGTGTCATACCAATTGGTGTCTTGAATGCCGTCCTATATGCCCATAACGCTCCATTAAGCTTCGTGGCCCAATCTTTTCCTTCATTTGTAACAATCTTCTGTAGAATTCCCTTTAATTGCTTATTTGATGTTTCTGCTTGTCCATTCCTCTGGGATGGTAAGCTGTTCCAATTCTATGTTCAACTCCAGATTTAGATAAAAACCTTGTAATTCTCTTCCTGTAAAATGGGATTCTCAATCTGTAATTATTATCCTTGGTACTCCATACCTAGGAAATATCTACTCCTAAAGCATATTCCTTGATTCTCTTGTAGTATTGGCCTTGAATGCCATTGCTTCGACCCACTTGGAGACATAATCAACGGCGACCAATATGTACTCAAAATCATGAGAATTCACAAAGGGTCCCATAAAATCCATACCCCAAACATCAAAGATATCGACTTGAAGATTGTACTTAAGAGGCATTGCATTCCTACTATTAACATTCCCTTTTCGTTGGCATTGAGCACATGTTGCAAGATACCTTTTTGCATCTTCATGCATAGTAGGCCAATAGAATCCACTCGCCCATACCTTTGCCTGTGTTCTGAATTAGCCATAATGTCCCCCATAATCCGAAGAATGACACTTCACTAAAATGCTCGCTCTTTCTTCTCTAGGTACACATCTCCGCACTGCTCCATCCTTGCAATACCTATACAAGTATGGGTTGCCCATATAAATTTTCTCATTTCACTCTTAACTTTTTTCCTTGTGTTCTTGTTCATTAGATCACTTTGTCCCTTGAAACCTTTCATAATATCCATCATCCAATTCTCTCTATGAACAAATGCGGCAAACAACTGCTCTTGTTGCATTTCATCTCTTATTGGCTCAGTTGATGATGATTCAAGATGAGATAAATGATCTGCTATAGAATTTTCTACTTCTTTCTTATCTCTTATCTCCAAATCATATTCTTGCAGCATCAATACCCATCACATTAACCGAGGCTTAGACTCCTTCTTTGAGACCAATTAACTTATAGCAGCATGATCAGTATATACAATCACCTTAAAATTTAGAATGTAGGATCTAAACTTCTCAAAAGCAAATATAACAGTTAACATCTCTTTCTCGGTTGTTGTATAATTGATCTATGCCTCATTCAAAATTTTGCTAGCATAATAAATAGCATGCACTTTACCTTCCTCCCGTTATCCAAGAACAGCTCCAACTGCAAAGTCACTTGCATCACACATAATATCAAAAGGTAAAATCCAATCAGGTGGCTACATAATGGGTGCAGAGCATAGAGCTTCATTTAATATTCTGAAGGCATAGAGTCTTTCATCATCCATGACAAATTATGTATCTTTCTTCAACAATTCTATCAGGGGCTTAGCAATCTTCGAATAATCCTTAACAAATCTACGATAGAAGTTGGCATGTCTAAGAAAACTCCTCAAAGTTGTAAGATCAGTAGGGGGAGGTAATTTCTCAACTATAGATACCTTTTCTTTATCAACCTCTATCACTCTATTAGATATGATATGACCAAGTACTATCCCTTCTATTACCATGAAGTGACACTTCTCCCAATTAAGAACTAAGTCGCATTCAACACACCTTTTCAAAACCTTCTCCAAATTCTCCAAACAACTATCAAAATCAGCACCATGCACGGAGAAGTCATCCATAAATACCTCCATAATATATTCTATGAATTCAGCGAATATTGCATTCATGCATCTTTGAAATGTGGCGAGCGCATTGCAAAGATCAAATGGCATCCTTCTATATGCATATGTCCCAAAAGGGCAAGTAAAAGTAGTTTTCTGCTAATCTTCTGGGCTTATCGATATTTGAAAGAAACCACTATATCCATCCAAATAACAAAAGTACGAATTCTTTGCTAACCTTTCAAGCATCTCATCAATGAATGGAAGAGGATAGTGATATTTCTTCGTCTCCTTGTTCAAATTTCAGTATCTATGCACATTCTCTATCCAGTTACAGTCCTTTGAGGGATTAACTCATTGTTCTCATTAGGCACTACTGTTAACCCACCTTTCTTGGGCACACAATGTACTGGACTAACCCATTCACTATCAGCAATAGGGTAGATCATACCTACATTAAGCAGCTTCAAATGTCCTTTTTAGCCACTGGCTTCATTAATTCCTTCAACCTTCGCATCCCTTCAACCACTGGTTTAGCATTCTCCTCCAAGTTAATCTCGTGGGTGCAAAATGCGGGGCTGATTCCTTTGATGTCATCCAATGTGTAACCAATGGTGTTGTTCACAATAACTGGATATGTTCTATTCTTCCCTATATATTCATAGCATAGCTCCTTTGAAAGTTCCTACTGTTCCACTTCTGGCGCTTCATCTAGATCTAGCTCCCTGAGAGGCTCAAAATCAGGATTTTCTTGGTTGAGCCGATCGGCGCAAGTGTCATGCCGATCGGTGCTAGTAGTATGCTTGTCAGTTCTGCATAGGATGTGGTCCACTGGATCTCCCATATCCATCCCTATCTTCTCGTCTTCCTCTGGGTAGAATTCTTGATAGTAAGAAGGGTCTTGATGAGACGGATTGTTAAATTGAAATTGCACTTCTTCCTCTCTTAGGTGTTGAGTAATTTGACCTTTCCTAGCATCCAGAACAACTTGTACTAATCTTAAGAATGGCCTTCCCAGAATGATATCTTCAACCCCAGTTTCTTTATTGTCTATAACAAAGAAATCTACCGGTATTGTTTTCGAGCTGATCTCAATTTCAACATTCCTTATCACTCCCAGTGGCTTGGTCTTCCTTCCATCCGCCATGATGAGCTCAAGTTCAGTCCCCATCAACCGTTGTTGAGTTCCATAAGGTATGCTCATGAATGCATTGTAAGTCATCAAGCTAACACGGGAACCAAAGTCACACAAGGCTTTCAGAAATTTCTTCCCCGACATCCCACATGGTATGTACGGTTCTTCTTCTTCCTCTTCAGTGAGACCTAGAACATATACACCACATAATCCTTTGTAGGGAGATGGCTCAAAACAACTGTCTAGCAATCTCTTCACTTGTTTCACCTCTGTTCCATCAAGTGCTATATCATCCTTATAAAGCTTCCCTAAAACTCTCCCAATAATCTCTTGATCGAAAACTTCCGACTTGAGGCGTTTACTTGGGAAATTATACTCAATTCCGGCATCGAAGGCATCTTGCGGACTGAAGGATCTTCTCATATTGAGCAACTTGTGCAAAAAATCAATAGGAATCCAGTCCATCGGCTCAAATTCATCAAGTGGTTTATCATTCGCCAATGTTCTATCCCCACTTGGTTTAGCAAAGTTGCCTTCAAAATCCTTCAGGTGGTTGTGTAGAATCACAGCTTCTATCTTGGTAAATTCCTTGCAACTTGACAGAGTCATCAGGATGATCGGTTCTCCTGTCGTCGCGACTGCGCCGATCGGGTCAGAGACTATGCCGATTGGCGCACACGTCAGATCCACAGAGGCGGGTCTGACGGGCTCTATTTCTTTAAATTTATTCTCTGAAGTAATAATTGCTCTACTCTCGGACATCAAGATCTGTTCAGCCGGCGACTCTTCCTTCTGCATAACTTCTGGGCATTGCTGATTTGGTTCTAGATATTCTTCCAAATGCTTGTGTAAAGCTTCATTCTCGGCAATTTTTCCTAACAATTCGATCCGTACCTTGGTTGTCAGTCTCAGAAAACTTCCTCCGGCCGATCCGTCCAAATGCATCCTCGATGCTTTGTTTATGGCCATGTAGAAGGTTTGAGCACACCTATTCTTATCAATGCCGAGGTCAGGTCCTTGTTTTAGCAATGTTTAAAAACACGTCCAGTCTTCCGCGAGAGATTCTTCATCTTCTTGTAAGAAGTTCACCACCTCTCTTCTCAACTTCTGCACCTTTGGCAAAGGAAAATAGTGGAGACAAAAATTTCCAACTAACTCACTCCACTTACCTTATGCTTCCCGAGATGCTGCCTTTTGCCACTCTTTGGCTTTTCCTCCCAAAGAGAATGGGAAAAGCAGCCACCTATAAAAATCCTGAGGCATTCCTTCATGATGGAATGTTTGGCAAAGTGCCTCCAAATATTGTAAGTGAGTATACGGGTTCTCCTCTTTTGCTCCAAAGAACTTGTTTGCTTCAACCATGCTAATGATAATGGGGTTCAACACATACAAGGAGGACGTGGCCTTCTCATCTGAGGATTGAGGTACCAGCACGTCTGGAGATGGTAGAGAAAGCTCCCTGAGCGTTGGAGAAGGTCCTGTCATACTCATCCTGAAAATTGACACAGAACACAAAAACAAAAACAACTAGAAAAGAGGGGATTAGATGTTAGTAAAATATTAATAGTAAAAAGAACTGGCTTGTTCCTCGGCAATGGCGCCAAAAAAAGGGCTTGTTGGTCGTAATTATGCACCCACTTATATACCGCAAGAAGACAGTGTACAATTGTAGCTCTTTTTCCCTCAGAGTATTCCAAGGTTATCGAATCCACAAGGAACGAGCAGAACAATTACTATTAAAGGGTTACTAACAAATTGCAATGGGTTAGTTGGTGTGAATGATGACGGTGAGAGAGTGGAAGATGAATGTTATTGAAGAGGTAACAGGATAATGAAGGATTCTATCCTTAGGATTGGTTCACTAGCATGCAACCTTATTCTTATCAACTCGAGTGATGACTCGAATATTATATAAGACATGGTGGTTTTGTTCACCCCAGTTGTCACTACAGAGGCTATTAGCTCCCCACTGGTTTCTTGCACTATGTAATGGGCAAAAGTGTATTGGCCGATACACTAATGAAAAGGATAGATAGATGAGCAATTAAGTTCATCACATAGATTAAATTCATCGATAGAGTATCAATAAGTATGGGAGTTACATGACCAGATCCGCGCACCGGAGAAGAGAATATGAGACTACTCACTTATTCTTCCATTAGACATAGCAGAGGGATGAGAAATAGCGCTGGAACACGCACGAGCCGATCAGCGCAAGCGTTTCACTGATTGGTGCGACCTCCCTTCTGGTGGGTCTCGTCGGTGTTGGCCAAACTTTGCCGCCAATATCCTGAAACTCTAGTTCTAACAACTGATTCTTGCGATTGCCATCTCACATGGCTCTTGATAATTATCTTCCTTTTATACTCGATGGGATTAGGTCAACTTCCACCAACTCTAACTCATACTGGGCTAGGCCTTCGTCTTTCTCGGACTAGGCCGTGTTTTCGTCATCTTTTCCTTTCATGATGATCGGCGCAGGTCGACGTCGATCAGTGCGGCTCCACATCTGGCCCATCTTCATTACTCTTTAGTTCTTTATCCATAATTGCCCTATTTTACATCTGTTTCCTATGATTACATCCAAAATAGAACAACTATAAATATATGGAAATATGGGGTTAATTGTTAGTCCAAACCACCAAGTTAAGACGCAAAACATCCCTTTTTGGTAGATAAAATAGGCATCTAGAAACCACCAAGAACAGTCTTCTCAGCCACCTCAAGCTCCTCCTCACACTCTGACTCCTCAACACCTGACTCTACGGTCTCCTCCTCTAAGGTCTCCTCCTCTGACTCCTCCTGCTGCTACCTGGAGGATCCCTACTCTGTAGTCCTCGACGACCTCTCCTAACAAGAAGTCAGAGTACGCTGCAGCCATGGTGGTGGTACAACACCAACTGCTAAAGGTGCAGTCCTCTGTCTGGTGCTCCTCCTGAGACCCTGACCGTCAGCTGGCTGGCTGATGATCAAGCGTGAGCCGGGTGTGCTACGAGACTGCTCCATGGCCTCTAGGTGCCTAGCAACTCTCCTAGCTCTCTCAGACTCTGGGTCTAGCCTCTGTATCTTCTTGCTCTTGGGCTTCTCAGGCATCTTTCCCATTCTCTTGTCCTGACCTGAACCTGCCATCTTTGCTGACTGCTCTGCTGTCACTATACGCACGTAGGTGTAGATAGGATAAGCATAGAATCCTATATAAAACTACAAGAAAAGCACCGCTAGGAAAGAATGCACAATAGAAAACCTAGCACTGAATGAAGGACATGATCACTAGGCAAATATGCAAAGTAACAATAGTGATTATCGACTATATGTGGCTGGTGCAAGTCATCTAGTCTGTAGTCAAATAATGAGCAATAAATCTAACTACAGAATAAATAAGAGATAAACCCTAGACATGCAATTAATAGATAAGCATGGAATTAATTGCATCTAGGTTGAGCCAATTAATTAATTAATGCAACTAATGATAGGAATTAGTACTAATTGCATCAATTAACCAAATTGCTTGAAATTAGGGCATCAATCATTGAAAAGAGGATAGTAGCAGTATCTTGGGAGGAAAGTCGACGTGCCAAGAATAAAAAACACCACGGAATGCGCTCCGATCACCGAAAAAGATTAAATCTTGAACTTTGCCGACAATAGAGAGCGAGGAGGATGGGGCAATCCTTGCCCTTGGCTTGCGGCGGACTATGAGCTCGACGGGTCTGGAGCTTGCGCGCTAGTGAAGGGGGAATCATTGGCAATGGTGCTGGTGCCAGCAACGAGGCATGGCGGCGAGGGGGGAACTCGACGGCGGTGGCTCTGGTGTTGCGGGTGCTCGTGGGAGCTAGGGCGAGTGCGGCACACGGGAGTTGCGGTGGCGTGTCGGCTGCGCAGGTGAGGTGTGGTGTGGCTGGGTGGAGCTGCATGATAGCGGAGAGGCGACAGCGTCGATGAGATCGACGGACGGCCATGATCTATCAAGGAATTGATCAACGGTCCAGATCAGAAACTAAACCACGTGATCAATCGAACTGACCGGACGGTCCGATCTCTACACCGGACAGCCTAGTCACATTGGGGTCTGCTGGGCACTATGCAGACCCGATGGTACGGTCTTTGGACCGTTCTGTCTGGTCTCTACGACCAGACTCCCCCTAGGCACTTTGTATAGTGCCACTGACTGGACTGTACGGTCTAATGACCGGGCCGTACGGTCACTTCTAGAAATTTGCTGAGACAATGAATTTGTCCATTTTTCATGTGCCCTCACTAAACTCACAATTAAACACTACACTTGGAATATAGAGGGAACTCTCAGACACTCATTTTCAAATAGTGGCACTTTATGGCCTTATAATTTTCACAAATGCCAAGTGAAGGATCGAGCAAATATGAACCAAGGCAATTAAGAACCAAATGGGTATGTATGAGCCTTAGTCCATGAACCGCGCGAGTAGATTTAACCTCGGAGTTCATAAGTGCTTGCTCAATGGGCATGAAGCACAATCCTTTCCTTTGGTCACACTTATGGAGATGTAATCTCATATAGAGCATGAGGCACATATATCTCCAAGTGAGATAAGCCTCCTTTGTGTTTCCTATATGATGCATGCAACAAGCATTTTACATATGCAATGAAAGTAAACATGCCATACGAATGCAAGCAATATTAAAAACAAGACACAAGGGAAATCTAACAATGTCAAGTTTGAACCCCTCCTAATCTTACTCACTATAAGCCATACCCTTGCTGTTGACTTTTGCTAAGCCATATTAATAAATCATTCCTGGCACGGGGCCAGAAACGGTTCACTAATATGTCCCAGAGTCAAGTAGGTAAAATCCGCAAGCGCACGGAGAATACCGCTGTAGCATTTCACCCGGAAGTATTCAGGGTATCGTATTTGTTTATCCCAAAGGAAGGGTATGATCAAGAAGCGTTACTAACATATAAGATCATGTTAACAATTAGCAAGGATATCTAACCAAGACAGGCGGGTACATGATAATAACCGGGTAGTGTGACACACACAGAAGATTCCTACTAAATAAATAAAGTCTAGTGGAGGAAAGACTAGGCTAAGCTACTCCTACTATACATTCCTATACAGTTGCATAGCCTAAGTAGAATACATACAGACCCACACTCAGGTTCAGCACTCAATAATATAGCACTTCAGGCACGGACTTACCCCTGCATCCACAGGCGACTTCCGCCAAGAGCCTACGCACTAGCCTAGCGGGGAGGATTTCAAAGGACGGACAGGGCTGTCACCACCTGCCGCCTACCTCAACGAACCAGTAATCTAACGAATAATTGATGCAAATCAGTCACCCAAATACCATACTTGCATGACCAAAGAGCACTCTGCCCCTCCGCGATTACTATTAACGAGGTAGAGCTACCGTACGAATACGATCACCAAACCCATGCTATACTTTATCAGCTAAAACTAAGCATAGTGATTATAACATATAAAATAGACTATAGTGACGGTATATAACTAGCATGACAATAGTAGTATAATAAATATAAACTACTATCACACAAGTAGACTATACTATCACATATATGGATCACAATATCAAACAAGAAACTCATGACCCAAGCACAACTATATAGAAAAGATATATATATTGATAAGAGCAAAGTCTTACAAAAGGGAAAAGATACAAGAGCCATACCAATTCCAAGTGAAGACTTGGGACTAGAGAGCTCTAGACTCAGCCTAACTCCACTAAAACTCCAAGAACTACTACTAGCAAGAGAGAAATGCTTCTTGTGGTGTGTGTTGAATGTGAAGGCACACCCTCCTATTTATAGCCTCAATAGGTCGGCAAGGGAGAGTAACCGCCACGGAAGGCATCTCAAACCGTCATCAGGAGTCGCGGAGGAGCCAACACGTGGAAGCCCAGGCGGAGAGGGCGCCCGGCCGGGTCGGCCGACCTGACCAGGTCGGCTGACCTGGGGGTGGCCCCTCCTGGCCTATGCTTTCTCCAGGTGGCTGTCCTGTGGGTCCTGACGTCAGTTTGCGCGGTATTACAGGGAGTTACGTCGGTTAAGTGCTGAAAATGGGCCCTTCAATCCGTGTGACATCCATGTGGCACTCTCTGATTGGTCGAAAGTGTGTTTTCTTGCCTTTTGAGGTGTTTCCTTCACATTTCCTCCTGCATGCACAAAGTTCTCCAAGTACAAGTGGAACTATATTATTGTGCTAAAGCATGCGTGTATGAAATGCCAAATTCTCCTTTATTTGAGTATAGTTGACGGTTAAAAATGGTACTTAACAGCCGTCAACACTTGCCTTGAGAGAAGTCAAACCACCATCTCAAGCACTCCTCCTTGCTTATAGCTATCTTGGATGGGTTAGACATTGACTAATTTTCATGTGTTTTTCTTTTAGTTATTTACACATGCATGGATGCAAAGCATACTAGTCACAAAGGAGTCCTAATTACCATGCAATGCAAGAGAAAGAAAAACACACTACAACTACCAAGAACATACACGGTTACCTTCTTTCATGAGTAGATAGGTCGTTGAGATCCATGTCACTTGTGGTGGACTTCACATGATCTCCATGAAAGCGCTCGGTCCACCACCACCCCCATCTAGATCTTGTTCTTGGGCACCCACTTGTATGTAGCCGATCTCTCAAGATCAACAATGCACTTAGGCACCCATATGCTCTTGACCTTCCTCTTCTTGTTTGGTGGTCCCAAGGCCTTAGCTTTCACCTTGCCATCCTTGTTCCAAAAAAGCTTGAAATGTGTATTCTCATGGAACAAGTTAACATTAGGCAAAACAATGGAACTTCTCACCATAGGACAATCCTTGGTGGCGTGGCCATCCTTGCAACACCTCTCGCAATAGTAGTCATCGGCGAGAAGGGGTTCGATCCATGCGGGGATGGAATCACTCGTCCCGATGATGTCGATAGCGGCAGGATATGAGCCAAATCCCCGGTGGGAGACGTTATTCACAAGGTTCCTCCCAATAATCTCCTTGTGGATGGCTCTACCACATGTGAGCCTCTCAAAGTCGTCCATCACCATCTTCCTCTCTTCCTTGAGCTTGTGATAATCTTCCAAAACAAATGGCTTGAGAGAAGAAACCTCAACCGAGGTTGTTAGTTCATCACACATAGTAGAAGCATCACTCTTACATGAACTAGAGGAGGGAGAGGCAACGTCCTCAATGTTGATGGCCTCATAGGTGATCTCAAGGGCCTTGTACTTCTCATAAAGCTCTACATGATCACCCTTGAGTTTGTCATAACTCTTGTTTAGGGCCGTATGAGATGTGACAAGGTCCTTGAGCTCACTCTCATGTTCAACTACACGGTCCTTAGCCAACTTACACTCTTTTCTTACCACCTCCAACATTTTGGATTTCTTGATGGTGATGTCGCGGGCTTGCTCAAGCATACTCCACAACTCGGCACGTGGGAGGTGGAGGAAGAGCTCGTGGAGGTGTGGTCTTGATCATGGCTAGGCCGGCCACTTCTTCATCGCTTGAGGAAGAGGACTCATCACTTGAGTTGTCGCTTGTCCACTCTCCAACAAGGGCCTTGCGAGAGAACTTCTTCTTGAGCTTTGCCTTTGCCTTTGCTCTTGTCCTTGTTGAAGTACCTCTTCTTCTTTTATTTGGCCTTGGGGTCTTCTTCTACTTCTTCACTTGAATCGTGTGAGTTGAGTGCTTCTTTCTTGGGCTTTGGGCACTCTCGGACAAAGTGATTCTTTGAGCCACAATTGAAGCACTTGCACCTTGACTTGGAAGCAAACCTATTCTTGAACTTCTTCATCTTCTTCTTGAGAAGAGCCAAGTCCTCGGTCAAGTCACCTTCATCATCATCTTCTTCATCATCCTCCTCAATGATCACCCTCTTCTTGTTCTTCTTGTTCTTCTTGTTCTTGCTAGATTCTTGCTTGTCGGCTAGTAGAGCAAGGTTGGATGGTTGAGGATCATCCATCCCCAATTTGTAGCTCTCAAAGGAGGTGATCTTGCCAAGTACATCCTTCATGGTCTTGGTCTTGAGGTCACCTTGCAAGTTGAAGGTGATGATGGACTCATGGTTGGGGTCCTTGAATAGCCTCAAGAATCTTCTTATCACCTCAACAGGCTTCATCTTGAAATCATCCCCAAGTGCATTGATCTCCTCCACTAGCACATGAAAACAAGAATAGACAATGTTAGCTCTCTGATGTGGCAATCTAGTGAAGTTATCATACTTGTTCTTTAGCACATAGTATCTTTCCTCTTTGACATCACTGGTGCCCTCATGGAGCCCCTGAATCTCAGTCTAGATACCATGTGCTAAGGAATTAGCATCCAACTGAGCAAAAATATCCTTAGAGATGCAAGCAAACAGAGCATTGGCCTTAGCGTTACACTAAACATAATCAGGCTCAAGTAGGTTCACATCTGCATCGGACTCGTGAGTAACCGACCATATCTCTGGATCAATGGACTATAGGTAGGCTTGCATGTGAGCCTTCCAATAAGCATAGTCCTCCCCATTGAATATGGGTTCATTCCCCGCCTGTCCCAGCATCCTTACTCAAGGCAGTGAAGCCTCAAAGATGAGCACTTGGCTCTGATACCACTTGTAAGGACCGAAGGCGTACCGGGGGGGGGGGGGGGGGGGAGGCGAATCGGTAAGCCGCTCACGAATCCAATTACTTCAATTCTACTACTTGAGTCTAGCAAGAGAAGCAACCTAAACGATTCTAGTAGGCCAAGACCCTACACATGCTAGTGTTCATGATGAGATAAAGCGCGGAAGCCAAACACACTAGCCTATGCAAGCCACAATTCACCCAAGTCACTAGAGCACACAATTGCAGAATAGTAAAGAGAGGGTCAAGGAATGCTCATGATTTTTTCTCGAGATCTTGGAAGGATGGCGCCTTCCCCGAATCCTCATTGGACCACTCCCGCCGGAGTCCCGGTCCCTACAGCCACCAAGTGGAGTTCTCGCCCACGAGCCCGCAATCACTCCTAGAGTGAAGACATGGTGTGTGTCACAGCTGCATAAAGAACAAGCTTGCCTCCCTCGAGAACTTGCCGGACTCCCCGAGCCGACATGGTGTCACACCCAGTTCCAATGATCGAAACCGAATGCATCTATATGTGTGCCCAGGAACAAGTTTTCACGCACATAGGACAATTATGTGATAAAAGAACAATATCTTTATTAAATCAATAACATTATTACAAAGGTGGCTCATAGGTCAAAAGTAAAAGATTACATTGCAGTGGAATAACTATGCGTTGGCATCCTTCAGCTCCCATAGGAAGTTGACCGGAAGACCACATGCCTAGAGTTCTTCTCCATTATCTTCATCGTTGTTGTACCATCCTTCTCCTGTAGCTGAGCAGCAATATGGTATATAGCAAGGGTGAGAACGTACTCAGCAAGTGGGGGAAAAGATGACATGGGGCTAAAGACAAGGAAGGCTTATAGAGGTTTATTGCATGAGCTTTTAATTGACCTAAGCATCCTCAATCCATAGGGTACTATCCAAGCCAAGTTCAATCTCATCCACCATCCAACCATTCCCAACCATTCAAATCCATAACCAACTAATCTTGTGAGGATTCCAGGCCGCTCTTGACCGTGAGCATGACTATCGTGACAGTTTTACACTCTGCAGAGTTTGTACCACTTTACCCACAAGTCGTGATTTCGTCCCCTATTGCCAGGTGGACTAGAGTCTCCATGTTGCCATGCCGGCCAAGCATTAGCACACTTCCTTTGGTGTGCGGCCAGGAGATCACTATGAGGCTTTTCCAAAGGGTCTCCCAGTAATGCTAGCCACTAAGGTTCCACTCTCGTCCATAAGTGATAGCCCATCAACAAGCAGCTCATCACCCTAGGAGCCCCCTCTTGAGCCATTCGGATACAAGGACAGTCCTATTGGCTTCCATTCCCCGCTCCACCAAAATGCTGCACCGACACTGGGAGAACTACTAATTAATCAACCAAGCTGTTCCATAGTAGCCTTGTGATGGCACTGTTATCCTAGGTTATCACTCCAAGAACCGGTTCCTAGGATCTACAACAAGCCTACCACCACCAACCATGTACCCATGGCACCACATCCATTCCATCCGGCTTGCATAGATCCCTAAGTCCATGTTGCTAACATGAATAATCATTCCACCCATAAAGTGACGTAGTTCATTAATCAATATTTTTATCAACCCCAACATCCCACAAGCAACCTAAGCATCCTCTACAAACAACCAACCAACTGACTAGTTTAAGGCGACAAGGAGAAGGATAAATCAAAACCATGGAAACCCTAACAATAGGTACCCATTCAGTTGACACAAGCATGCAATTCTAAAATAATATTCATAATGGGATCAAAACGCATCAAGGACACTTGCCTAGAAATAGGTGTTACTGCTTAGGTCTTCAAGTCATGCTCTTGCGATTCCAGGAACAACCCATTCTCTAATTAACGTCACACAAGCACAACATGCACACAATCATATAAACAAACTAAGAAACAGTACACCAAACAATAATAAAGTACTTTAAAATCAATCTCAAAAGATAGTCCGCATTTCTACCATCGCATGAGCGCAAGAATTATCTAAATCAGAGTTGCGAGTAAAAAGTTACGAAGGTTTGAAGGTGTAGGTTTAAAATAGTAAAATTAGCAAATTACTATAAGATAATACAGAATAATAATATTAATCACTATGATCGCGTTGGAGCAAGAATTACTTATATCCGAGTTACGGTTAAAAAGTTATGAAGGTTTGAAATTTTAGGACTAAAATAGTAAAATTGATAGGTTGAGGAACCTAAAAGTAATTTTAGAAAAGTATAGGGACTAAATTGTAAAACAACAGGGTGAAAGTATAGTTTGTGAAAAGTTTAGGGACTAAGATATAATTTATAATAAGTTTAGGGACTAAAGTATAAAAAGATAGGACTAAAATATACCTAAAAATAAATGCAGGGGTGTTTCTACAAAAATATAGGGTTACAATATAAATTCAGAAAGGTACAGGGGCTTTTCTATAAAAATATAGTGCTAAAAATACTTAATTAATAACTCAGGGGCCTACATATAGTTAAATAAAGTTTCTGTTGAAAAACTAGGTTTGAAATATAATTTAGTAAAAACTTAGGGGCCTATATGCAAATCTACCATTATCCATAAATTAATTGAGTAAATTTTTAAACTAAAACTCATACAATAATCCGTGGACCGGGTCTGTGACCCCGTGGATCCGTGGTCCACTGGTCCACGGAGGACCAACTTCATACCCCTTCAGGGGATCTAATCACGGCCCTCATATCTGGATCCGACGGCTAGGGCGGCTCCGACAAGGATGCTGGCCGCCGGCAATGAGGGAGACGGCGGCGCCATTTGGGAGCTCATCGGAGCATGGTTCTCGACGCCATCTCGACAAGGAGAGAAAGGGGCACGTGGGGAGGCTCACCAGGGCATCGTGCGGGACCGACGGTGGACGCGGCGGGTCGACGATGTTGAGGTGGCAGCGGCAATGTTCGTCGAGTCCGGGGAGGCGGCTCAGTCATCAAGGATTATCTCGACGGGGCTCTGTATGGTCGGCGCGGCTTCCTGGTCCGTGACATCTTCTCGGCGGGGCTTGCGACATCCTCCACGCGCGCCGGTTTGGAGCTTCAACATGTCGGCCATGACGCGGCGGCGACAACGAGCTGGGGTGGCGAGGAAAGGGTGGGGGGAGTCAAGGGCGGCGTGAGGCATGTGGCTGCCCTTTTATAGGGGCGCAAATCCCTAGGCGACCTGGCATGCACGCCTAGGAGGTGGCGGCGGCGCCATAGGGTGTGCGCGTCGGGCGGGCTGGGCCGAGAGGCGGCCTGCGCGTGGGCGCGTTGGGCTAGGCTGAGCGGGAGGGGGAGGGAAGTTGTTGGGCCGCGCGGAGAAGGGGAGGCCCAAGCTAGGGCAGGCTGAGAGGGGGAAGACATGGGGGAAGGGAATGGGCCGCGGGTGGCTTCGGCCCAAGCCAGAAGAGAGGGGGAAGGGTAAGAGAAGCTGGGCCGCGCGTGATATTTGGCCCAAGGCTGAGGAAGAGGGAAAAGGTGTGAAAGGTGGGCTCGACTGGCTGGTTTCAGCCCAAAGGGCTGTTTTCTCTCTTTCTCTTTTTCTTTCCTATTTCTATTTCCTCTCCTAAATTCTATACTAAATAAATTCTATCTAAATGAATATTTAAAAAAATACATTTTGAACACAATAAAACCTAGTGAATATAACTGAGCATGAATGCAACATACAAAGTATTAATAACCTAAATGAATTTATTTAATTTAGAAAATAGCCCTTTTGCCTAAAATAAATTATAATTCTCTAAATAATTTGTAATATAATTTTAAATCTATTATAAAACAAATGTTGAAATTAAGTGGAATTGGGTCACAATCAAAATTTTCAAATTTTGGGGTGTGACACATGGGCGCTCACTACCGAGAGGCGGCCTGTGCGTGGGCGCGTTGGGCTAGGCTGAGCGGGAGGGGGAGGGAAGTTGTTGGGCCGCGCGGAGAAGGGGAGGCCCAAGCTAGGGCAGCCCGAGAGGGGGAAGACATGGGGGAAGGGAATGGGCCGCGGGTGGCTTCGGCCCAAGCCAGAAGAGAGGGGGAAGGGTAAGAGAAGCTGGGCCACGCGGGATATTTGGCCCAAGGCTGAGGAAGAGGGAAAAGGTGTGAAAGGTGGGCTCGACTAGCTGGTTTCAGCCCAAAGGGCTGTTTTCTCTCTTTCTCTTTTTCTTTCCTATTTCTATTTCCTCTCCTAAATTCTATACTAAACAAATTCGATTTAAATGAATATTTTAAAAAAATACATTTTCAACACAATAAAACCTAGTGAATATAACTCAGCATGAATGCAACATACAAAGTATTAATAACCTAAATGAATTTATTTAATTTAGAAAATAGCCCTTTTGCCTAAAATAAATTATAATTCTCTAAATAATTTGTAATATAATTTTAAATCTATTATAAAACAAATGTTGAAATTAAGTGGAATTGGGTCACAAACAAAAATTTCAAATTTTGGGGTGTGACACATGGGCGCTCACTACCGATGCCCCTTTCAACGGCGGGCTCAAACCGTGCACAAACGTGTGATGGCCTTCACAACCGATCACGATAGGCTCGATCACCGACACCTAACTGTTCTAGGTCTCACCATAGACCAAGAGTAACAATCTAGATCACACCCTCAAGGACACCCTAGCCTAGGAAGTGCAAGATGCTCAAGTTACTCTCCACTAGCACTCTCAAGATATCCAATATCCTCTCCTAGTGCTCTCCTCTTTTCCTCTTGGAACTTACCAAATGCTCTCAGGTATTCCACTGGCCAGGAGAGGTCTCCAAGACCTTAGCAACAAAGTTATATAGGCTCCCAACCTCAAACTAGCCATTGCCTGATGAAATCAGCTTCCTGGGCCTTCTGACCGGACAGTCCGGTCGCTGCAACACAGTGTACAAAACACTCTGACCCTGCTGAAACCTATACTCACCGGACTATCCGGTCAGTAGACCGGACCATTTGGTCATTTCTCTCTCCAGTCCAGAGACATTATGCGCCAAAGCCTCCTCTCTGCCCTGTGTCATCCCTACTGACCGGACCGTCTTGTCTATACAGGATCTCCTATAGACAGAATCCTTGCTCCTCGCTCTAAGTCCTGAACAGCCCCCATAGTGACCTACAGTCCAGTCTCACTGACCCCTCTGTCCGGTCTATGTCTAGAAGCTGAAACTTGTCATACTCGCTTGACTTCGTTTCCCGGCTTGTCCAAACAACTCCTTGGCTTCTCCATTGTCACCTAGTGCCTGTAATTTTATCGAGCAACCTTCCACATCACCGACTAGACATGACCTAAGAAAATGACCTAGACCCCCTTGATAGTCTGGCTTTTCATATGGACTCAAAGCCCTAGCAACTAGACAAGTGTACCAAACACTTGCAGCATAGCTTGTTCTCCGCTTTGATCCATCTCCATCAACCCTTGGACTCCATCAAGTTCACAAGCCTCCATGCTTGTGGTCATTGTCAACAATCGCCAAGGCAACCATCATCCATATGATATGTAATAGAGTTAAGAGATGATTCCTACATAGACAACACTCATTTAGATATTAGCCCACAATTTCATAGTTGTCATCTATCACCAAAACATTCATACCTTGGGAATCCAATCACCAATGGTCATGAAGCTTACACCCAAGTCCACGGTCCAAAGTGGACCGGGCTCGTACCCCTTCGGTCCGATCTAATCTGGGCCACTGGTGCAGATCGGACGGTCAGGTGGGGCTCCGCCGGGGGAGGGGGGGGGCTATCGCTGCTGGTGGCGCTGCCATGGCCGATTGGCCAAAGTTCGTTGGGGAGTTCCTCCCGTGCACACGTGTCGATGGGAGCGGGTCAGGAGAGGCGGCGGCGGAAGGGAAGCTCACCGGGAATGCACGGCGGCCGGAGGAGGGACCGAGGCGGTGGTTGCAGTAGCTTGCGGTGGCGAGGCTACGGGCTAAGCGGGGTTGCGGCGGTGGCGGGGAAGGCCGAAGGGGGGCGCGGGGGCTGGGTCCTACCTATTTATAGGCGTGCGGGGCCCTAGGCTCTCCATGGCATGCACACCAAGGCAGCTGCTGTGGCGGCAGTGCATTATGGTTAGGGTTTCGCCGTCGAGGTCGTGGGAGCGGGCCGGGGTGCACGCTGGGCCATGGGAGGCTGGCAGGCCTAGCAGGCCGGGAGGGAGAGAAGGGGAAAAGGGGAGCTAGACCGCGGGAGGGAGTCGGCCCAAGCCAGGAAAGAGAGGAGGAGGGGGGAAACTAGACCGGGAAAGGGGTTTCGACCTGGGAAGCTTTGAAGGGTTTTCTTTCCTCTCTCTTTTCTCTGTTTTCTATTTCCTTACTCTAATTTCTAAATCAAATTCTAAAACAAATTCTACACGATTCTAAAAATACTTTAGCACACAATAAAATCCTACATGCAACTATTCAGCATGAATGCAACATATAATTTTAAAATAATATAAATTTGATTATTTTCTTTAGACAATAAGTATTTTCCTTATTAAAATGTTATCAACCTAATTAATTCTAGCTAAATTTGAAAATATTCAAAAATTTGAATATTAGGGTGTTACACCCATGGAAATCGAGATTATTATTTAGCAATGTAAGCAAGGTGCTAATGTTGGTAAATATCTTTGAGTGTTTGGTTGGCCTATGAACTAAAATAGGTGTGGTAGTAAGGACTTAATTGCCTTTTGTCATATATCCTAGTAAAGAATTGCTAGCATGTGCTGATAGCCCTGTTGTGCTTATTAATCCTCCCTGTCTTGGCTCGATGTAGGACTTAGGCTTGCTGTTGACTTTTGCTAAGCCATATTAATAAATCATTCCCGGCACGGGGCCAGAAACGGTTCACTAATATGTCCCAGAGTCAAGTAGGTAAAATCCGCAAGCGCACGGAGAATACCGCTGTAGCATTTCACCCGGAAGTATTCAGGGTATCGTATTTGTTTATCCCAAAGGAAGGGTATGATCAAGAAGCGTTACTAACATATAAGATCATGTTAACAATTAGCAAGGATATCTAACCAAGACAGGCGGGTACATGATAATAACCGGGTAGTGTGACACACACAGAAGATTCCTACTAAATAAATAAAGTCTAGTGGAGGAAAGACTAGGCTAAGCTACTCCTACTATACATTCCTATACAGTTGCATAGCCTAAGTAGAATACATACAGACCCACACTCAGGTTCAGCACTCAATAATATAGCACTTCAGGCACGGACTTACCCCTGCATCCACAGGCGACTTCCGCCAAGAGCCTACGCACTAGCCTAGCGGGGAGGATTTCAAAGGACGGACAGGGCTGTCACCACCTGCCGCCTACCTCAACGAACCAGTAATCTAACGAATAATTGATGCAAATCAGTCACCCAAATACCATACTTGCATGACCAAAGAGCACTCTGCCCCTCCGCGATTACTATTAACGAGGCAGAGCTACCGTACGAATACGATCACCAAACCCATGCTATACTTTATCAGCTAAAACTAAGCATAGTGATTATAACATATAAAATAGACTATAGTGACGGTATATAACTAGCATGACAATAGTAGTATAATAAATATAAACTACTATCACACAAGTAGACTATACTATCACATATATGGATCACAATATCAAACAAGAAACTCATGACCCAAGCACAACTATATAGAAAAGATATATATATTGATAAGAGCAAAGTCTTACAAAAGGGAAAAGATACAAGAGCCATACCAATTCCAAGTGAAGACTTGGGACTAGAGAGCTCTAGACTCAGCCTAACTCCACTAAAACTCCAAGAACTACTACTAGCAAGAGAGAAATGCTTCTTGTGGTGTGTGTTGAATGTGAAGGCACACCCTCCTATTTATAGCCTCAATAGGTCGGCAAGGGAGAGTAACCGCCACGGAAGGCATCTCAAACCGTCATCAGGAATCGCGGAGGAGCCAACACGTGGAAGCCCAGGCGGAGAGGGCGCCCGGCCGGGTCGGCCGACCTGACCAGGTCGGCCGACCTGGGGGTGGCCCCTCCGTGCCTGTGCTTTCTGATTGGTCCGTGTGACATCCATGTGGCACTCTCTGATTGGTCGAAAGTGTGTTTTCTTGCCTTTTGAGGTGTTTCCTTCACATTTCCTCCTGCATGCACAAAGTTCTCCAAGTACAAGTGGAACTATATTATTGAGCTAAAGCATGCGTGTATGAAATGCCAAATTCTCCTTTATTTGAGTATAGTTGACGGTTAAAAATGGTACTTAACAGCCGTCAACAAACTCCCCCAAGCTTACCCTTTGCTCGTCCCGAAGCAAAGATAAACTTAAGTTGTTGATCAGGAGTTGCTACAATGTCCTACTCCTCAATAATACTATGCGCACAACAAAGTACTCTTCCTAGAATTAAATATGTTGGTACATAACTTACCCATTTACCTCGATCCATGGGGCTTTTACACCTCATTGTCTTGGGCGGTTGAGAGATAGAACAATTGCAGGGCACCAATCACTTGCTCTAGATTCCGCTATGTTATTCCGGAGGTTTTCAAAAGATTTTGAAAATAAAAACCAAGTTCCTCAAATGATTCTCTCGGATCACTCAATATGTGTATGATTCCTCACCAAGGCAAAGTGTTGCCTATAATCACCTACTTCTAAATAAGGCTTTATGTGGAGCTCAAGGTAGGGATATATGAGGCACTCATGTTCACATAATATTGCTATGTCAAAAGACCGGATCCAAGAAAAACATCAATTCAAACAATCTTGATCAAGATGTGCAAGTGTGTGGGAGAACGGAGGAATGGTGGATGGGAAGAAATAACTCCTTTTTGAATTTTCCTTCTCTCTTTTGGAGTTTCTAGGCTATGGCTATCTTTTGCTTGCTCTCTTTTTTGAGCATTTTTTTTTCTTTTCTTTTTGCATAGCCATAGTCCTAGTTTGCAATGAATACTTTGAGAGAGGAATTTTGTAATGGATATATGGAGTGTTTCTTTGGATGGATGGATGGATAGTGACTTTCTTCCGGTGTAGAAGAATAGCTCACGGTGGATATGGTGGATATGGTGGATGCTATCTTCTTGATTTAGAAGGATAGCTCATGGCGGTGGATGTGTCTATATGATCTTGATCAAGAAAGCATGAAAAGAGTTCTACTAGGGTCACATCAATTTTGACTAAGCTCAATGTGAAACAAGCAGCATATGTGTAAAGGTTTTCAAATGTAAACACTACATATGGCTGTGGTGGGAATTTCATCATTGAGGAACTTATCAATTTGTCATTTTGAAAAATAAAACTCCGGAATTCAAGCTTTACGTTGAGCAAGATCATAGCAGCCCTATCTATCATATCATACCTCTCAACAACTTAGAACTAGAGAATGCATATGCTACCCACAAAATTCAAGTTCAAGGCAAGATTTACCAACAAACCTAACTCTTGAGAGAGTACTAAGTTGTAAACTAGCATTAGAGAGGAATAAAGGACAGAGCAACTATTCATCATCTCAACATAGGAAAATTATACACATTCATACCGCGCATGAAAAAGGGAAATATTTTTGTTCTTTTTATGTTTTGCAAATTTTTATGGATTTTCAGATTTAGCAAATGCAAGAAATAAAGGGAAGGGGAAAGATACAAGTTACCTTGAGAAGGGGGGTCCTCCCCCAAGCTTGTTCTTGCTCATATCTGCTAGTTCGGGTCGTAGCCTTGGGAGCGGAAGAAGGCATCCCAATTGTTCTGATTCTGAGCCATCATCGCGTTCAGCTGGCGGAATTGGTTGTCGCTGAAATTCTGCCATTGCTGGGTGTCGATGACATGTTGCGTGAGAGTTTGTTGCATGCTCTCGGTGCGCAAATCAATGTCGTTCACCCTCCTTGTCAACTCGGCCATCCCATAGTTGAGTTCACGGAACCCACGGGATGAGAATGACCGAGTGGCAAAGGATGGCGGTCCGCTTGAACTTGATGACGTCTGCATGGGGTAATCGTACTGAGATTCCCATGCTCCGGCCTGCCATGTTGATGCACCCGCCTCGTCCTGTGGCGGGGGCTGCTCCCATACCGGATCTCCGGTCGGAGTGTGAAACTCCGGTGTAGGCTCCATATGCCTACGGGAACGTGTCGGTCGCCCTGAAACACTATGCCTGCGAACTTCTCCCACTGGCTCAAGTGGGAGGGTTAGTGCCCGATAGTGATACAAACGAAGACCCGGGTTAGGTAACGGGAATTCATTTGTATACCCGGGAAAGTGATAGATCAAGGTATTATTTGGACCATGTTTCAAAGTATGTCCTTGCACAAAATAGTCCTCGCCTAGAAATTCTCTATCTACCGTCAAATATTCAACATGAACATTCTCAAGCAGACCACACTTCTGCGCAATGCGAGTAACTAAAGAGGTGCACTCAATTGGTCCTGTCAACTTTATATTGTCTAACCATTGATCAATCATGCATTCCGCGGGTGACACCCTAATTTTCTTAACCATGGCATAAAGTATTTTCAATTCATCTTGCCGGACAACCCTAATGTCACCTCGAGGAAACAAGGTCATAGCCAACCACACATGCATAAATCTAAGTGTAGGATTATGGATGGCACTTGTTCTAGGCTTGGGACCCCACTCGTTTCCGGAAATCTTTTTCCAAAAACTTTCTTTATGGAACCCCTTTAGCGCTTTATCTAAGTCTAGCCTACATTTAGGATTTAGACCTAGCATAGCATGAAGATCACCACATGTGACCAAGCGCTTTTGCCCAAACAAGCGAAAAGAAATGCCTTCATCATACTTTCTAAGGGTGCATAAAAACTGCATAGTAAGCAAACGAGAACCCGGCTCATCTACTTCTACGAAATTTAGCCAACCCATAGTGCGAAAAATAGAGGCAAATTCTTCTCTCATACCTATTTTCTCGAGGAAGTCCGGATCGAAGCGTCGGGTGTGGGTGAATGGCCGTTCTCTCATGAGCGCGATGGCTTGGCCCTCGCGGTCATCCTTGATGTCGAGATCCTCCTCGGTGATGAGCAAGGCCGGCCTTTCCTCCGGAATTTCAGCTTCGGGGTCACCATGCCCCGGACTTGGTGTGAGCTCGACGGAGGATGCTTGACTCGTGCTTGCACGAGTGCTTTTTCTCCGCTTGATTCCGGCGACTTGCTTCATTCGGTTGAACATGGCTGCACACAAGAACAAACACAAGACAAGAACAAAAACAAGATCGAACAAGTGTTCGGGTGAGCGTTAGTGAAAACGACAAACCCGAGCTTCTCCGAAATTGGTTTTCTTCTCACAACAACTTGCAAATGCACTAAAATAGAGGGAAAATATTTTTTTGGGTTTTTTGGGGCTGTAGTAAAGTTGAAGAACACGAAATTTTGGGAGAGCAACAAGTGAGCAAAGGAGGGGAGTCAAAGATGAGCTTGGAATGGTGAAGCTCCTCCTCCTGGGCGGTTTTTATAGCAAGATGGCCGTTAGAAAGGGACAGAGCAACGGCCATATAGCCGTTTGGAGAAAGGAGCACAGGAAAAGGTGGGGCCAGGGGGTCGGCCGACCTCACCAGGTCGGCCGACCTGGCAGGTGGGCCTTCTGGCAGCCCCCTTTTTCCTATGTGTTCCCCAACGGTTAGGGGATTTGTCCCATGCTGCCTTTTTGCTCAAAAAGCTCGACAAAAAATCTTTTCAAAATGGAAAGCCCAAAAACCTATTTTCTAAATTTTCAGAAATGCAAATGAGTTTTGAAAAATTTCAAGGTGGCTGGAAAAATTCAAAAATGCAGAAATGCAGTGGTCGGAAAAAATCAAAATGTGGTGGAAAGCAAATATGCAATTAAAAGAGCAAATATGAATAAATACCGGTTTAACCTCCCGGCGAGGACTCACCTTTTAAAGTCCGACGAGCGGGACTTTTCTCTGGCGTTCAGCTCGATGAAGCGTTGTCCGGTCCCGGAGATGAAGACACGGATGATGCTTCTTGTTTCACTCGCCACACCTTCTTGGTCTTTGTTGCGGTCGGTGGCTTCTCGGGCTTCGGAGGCTGCGGTTTTGCAGGCTTCACAGCCTGTTTCTTTGCAGACCTCGGAGGTTGCTGCCTTGTGGACTTCGGAGGTTGTTGCTTAATGTGTGACCTTTGCCCCCTTGCCTTCATTAGTTGTTGCTGTGCAACCTTTTCCTTCTCAAGGAAGTTCTTCATCAATGTGATGAGGCTGTCCTTCTTTGGCGGAGTGACCTCCACTTCCTTGATGTTGCTTGGGTTCGGCCCGTACTTGATACGGATCATGTTGCACTGTTCTTTCCGTGGCCGAAAGTCAAACTTCTCCTCCTTGCCATTGATGTGGAAGCGGATTTCTCCGGCTCCTACATCGATGCGAGCATCCGCAGTGCTGAGAAATGGGCGTCCCAGGATGAGCGGTGTGCTCTTCCCGACGTCCATGTCAAGCACTACGAAGTCGACGGGGATGAAGCAATCCCGGATTTTCACCAGAATATCTTCGGTGATCCCTGCCGGATAGCGGACCGTTGAATCGGCCAGCTGCAGCTGCATCGGCGTGGGGGATAGTGTGGTGTAGTTGAGCTTGTCGAAGACATCCTTCGGCATGACGCTCACACTTGCCCCAAGATCACATAAGGCATGGTCGAAGTTCTGTGTCCCGATCGAGCAGGTGATCGTGGGACACCCCGGATCTTTCTTCTTCTCAGGAAGCCGGTTGAGTATAGCAGCGCTACACTCTTCCGTCAGCTTGACAATTTCTGTGGTCGGTAGTGGGCGCTTGTTGCTGATAAGATCCTTGAGGTAGCGAGCGTACGTGGGTACTTGTATCGCATCCAGCAAGGGCACGTTGATGTGCAGCTTCTGGATCACCTCAACGAAACGTGTGAACTGCTCGTCCACGGTGGGCTTCCTTCTTCTTTCAGGAAACGGCATGAGGTTCGTGTCATAGAACTCATGTGGGGCCGTTTTCCTGGGCGGCAGTTCTTCTTCTTCTGCCGACTTCTCAGCTGATGTGTCCTTTCCTGCATGGTTAGGGTATGGCGGATCCCGAGTGGACTTACCTCCTCTCGTGGTAACCGCATTAACATTTTCTAAGGGGGTCTCGGGTTGCCCCGGGATTTTCCCTGACTCAGCAGTAGGAACAGCAGCAGCTAACTGAGCTAATTGGGTTTCTATCATTTTATTAAAGCTCAGCTGATTCTTGAGAGCAGAGGAAACACCCTCTATCTTAGTGTGGATGCTCTCAAGAGTCCTATCAGTGGTGGCAAGCTTTTTACTGATGTTATCATTAACCTTAGCTTGACCAAGCACAAGATCTTTCAAGGAGGGCTGATTATAACCGGAATTAAAACCAGAGAAGTTGCCAGAGTTACCTCCTTGGTAGTTGGGACGTGGTGGACCCCAACTTTGACCTCCTTGTGGACGGTAGCCGTTGTTGTTGTTGTTGCCCATGAACATTGCGTCCTCACGGGTCTCAGGGCAGTCATTGCCCGAGTGTCCCGTGTTGCCATAGACCTCGCAAGTCATATGAGCGTCTAGGGCTTTCACTTCTCCATTGGCTTGGTCGTCCATCTTCTTCATGAGAAGGTCAATCTTGGCGGCGAGCATGTCAACCTCCTTGACGGAGTGCATGCCTCGCTGGCGAGGTTGGAGGCGCTCTTCATTCCAACCTTGGTTGGACACCATCTTCTCGATCAAATCTTTTGCCTTGCTCACAGTGAGCGAGAAGAAGGCTCCACCACCAGCAGCGTCGAGGTGGTCGCGGGCCGACGGAGTAAGCCCGTTGTAGAAGTTCTGGATGATCAGCCAATCATCCATCCCGTGGTGGGGACATGCCAGGATGTACTCCTGGAGCCTCTCCCATGCCTCAGGAATTGACTCCTTCGACTCCTGCTGGAAGCTTGAGATCTTTCCGCGGAGGGCATTGGTCTTGCCCAGCGGGAAGAACTTTGCAAGGAACGCAGCTGAACACTTCTCCCAAGTGTTCACAGCTTCAGGGTTTGCGTAGAACCACTGTCTCGCTCTCCCAAGGAGAGAGAACGGGAACAGTCGAAGGCGAACAGCATCGGGGGTGACGTCCTTCATTTTGAACGTGTTGCAAATCTCCAGGAATTGCTGGAGATGAGCACTAGCGTCCTCATTGGCTTTCCCACAGAATGGGCTAGCCTGCACCATGGTGATGAGACCGGTCTTGATCTCGAAGTTCGCATCTCCCACATTGCCAGCTGGTCCCGTAGGGATGTTGGCAGCGGAGGGAGCGGAGAACTCGCGGAGGGTCTTGTCGGCCATTTGCTCAGAGCTTGATGGTGCGGGAATGACAGGTTCGATTGGCCGAGTCTCCTTACGAGGAGGGGTGAGCCTAGCTCGTGTCCTTCTCAGGAGTGACTCAAGATCTTTAGTGAAGTTTGTCGGCAAGTCGAAACCAGTCATACACTACCCTGTTTTCATACAAAATGCAGAAAACAAAGCAAGGTTAACCTGCTTAGGAGATAGCCTTAATAATTGCAACACTACTATATACATTAGTAATTTTTCTTGAATCATACGCCTTCCCCGGCAACGGCGCCAGAAATGCTTGTTGACTTTTGCTAAGCCATATTAATAAATCATTCCCGGCACGGGGCCAGAAACGGTTCACTAATATGTCCCAGAGTCAAGTAGGTAAAATCCGCAAGCGCACGGAGAATACCGCTGTAGCATTTCACCCGGAAGTATTCAGGGTATCGTATTTGTTTATCCCAAAGGAAGGGTATGATCAAGAAGCGTTCCTAACATATAAGATCATGTTAACAATTAGCAAGGATATCTAACCAAGACAGGCGGGTACATGATAATAACCGGGTAGTGTGACACACACAGAAGATTCCTACTAAATAAATAAAGTCTAGTGGAGGAAAGACTAAGCTAAGCTACTCCTACTATACATTCCTATACAGTTGCATAGCCTAAGTAGAATACATACAGACCTACACTCAGGTTCAGCATTCAATAGTATAGCACTTCAGGCACAGACTTACCCCTGCATCCACAGGCGACTTCCGCCAAGAGCCTACGCACTAGCCTAGCGGGGAGGATTTCAAAGGACGGACAGGGCTGTCACCACCTGCCGCCTACCTCAACGAACCAGTAGACTAACGAATAATTGATGCAAATCAGTCACCCAAATACCATACTTGCATGACCAAAGAGCACTCTGCCCCTCCGCGATTACTATTAACGAGGCAGAGCTACCGTACGAATACGATCACCAAACCCATGCTATACTTTATCAGCTAAAACTAAGCATAGTGACTATAACATATAAAATAGACTATAGTGACGGTATATAACTAGCATGACAATAGTAGTATAATAAATATAAACTACTATCACACAAGTAGACTATACTATCACATATATGGATCACAATATCAAACAAGAAACTCATGACCCAAGCACAACTATATAGAAAAGATATATATATTGATAAGAGCAAAGTCTTACAAAAGGGAAAAGATACAAGAGCCATACCAATTCCAAGTGAAGACTTGGGACTAGAGAGCTCTAGACTCAGCCTAACTCCACTAAAACTCCAAGAACTACTACTAGCAAGAGAGAAATGCTTCTTGTGGTGTGTGTTGAATGTGAAGGCACACCCTCCTATTTATAGCCTCAATAGGTCGGCAAGGGAGAGTAACCGCCACGGAAGGCATCTCAAACCGTCATCAGGAGTCGCGGAGGAGCCAACACGTGGAAGCCCAGGCGGAGAGGGCGCCCGGCCGGGTCGGCCGACCTGGGGGTGGCCCCTCCGTGCCTGTGCTTTCTGATTGGTCCGTGTGACGTCCATGTGGCACTCTCTGATTGGTCGAAAGTGTGTTTTCTTGCCTTTTGAGGTGTTTCCTTCACATTTCCTCCTGCATGCACAAAGTTCTCCAAGTACAAGTGGAACTATATTATTGTGCTAAAGCATGCGTGTATGAAATGCCAAATTCTCCTTTATTTGAGTATAGTTGACGGTTAAAAATGGTACTTAACAGCCGTCAACACTTGTATGTGTTGCTTGTACCTAACCTATAGACTTGAGTATAGAAGTACATAGGGACCCAACATAACTCTTCCTAACTCACTTAACCTAGACTTTGGACTAATGTTAGATTGGATTGTTCTGTGTGTCACTACCCACTATCTTTATTATCCTTACCCCTATCTATGACTTTGGTATAATATTAGTTATATGGTGATGAACATGCTATCTCTTGACCGCCGCATTCCCTTGAGAGAACTATAAATTACTCTTAGCAATCAAGCCAGTTACATCCGCACCGTCAAGCTCAAAACCAATGGTTGAAAAAGCGCTTCATGAGTACTTCGCTCCCTTTGTTGACAACGTGGCTCTTGGGCCAAATGTTAACACTGGGAATGGAATTTTCAGTCTCAAAGTCGGCCCAATCTACATGGCACAAGTCAACCCACTCAATGGGACGGCCAATGAGGATGCCAATGCTCACTGTCGGTGACCTGGGAACAGGAGTTCCCCACACCGTCTAATATTATGCAAGCAATACACAGGCAGGAACCTCAGATAATCCCGAAGATCAAGTTTTCTAACCCAAAACAATAGCTACATGACAAAATCCTTGGATTCCTCTCAAGCAACCGTATGGTGCTCAAGTCAAAGGGCCCCCACCTTAGTATTTTTATTAATTTCCTCTCTGGTATTGTTTATGCAGAATGTTAATCTTGATTTACAGTAAGGTTTCTTACTCTCCATTATATGCTCATGTTGCATAATTTACTTAAGGGTATCTAGATCGGTTGAATTTTAAAAGTGTGCATGTCAACTTTTAGAAATTTAATTAAGGAAATGCATGTTAGTGTTTAACTTTGCAATATAAAGTTCTATGTTCTTATACATAATCATCATGTCATGCATTTCATATTTGCTTAGGAAATTCCATGAACCCTTGTGTATTCCTTTTATTCATGCATTTTCATTTTCATATAGGGAACGAGACCGGGGAGATCACACCGGAGCAAACCGGAGCTGAAGTGAACTTCGGCGAAGAATCTAACTACGATCACTGCCAAGGCAAGCCCCGGTGCATACCTATTTATTTGCGAGTCCTTTTTGGTTTAATCTGAACATAGGGATATTGTATTGTGCATTAAGTATAGGGCTTGGATGGAAACCTACTTGCATAAACAAACAATGACCTATAATTAGTTTATGTTAGTAAGCCTTGTTTGTTAGCAAATGCTATGCTTAAAATAGTGGAGTCAACGGTAGTCTATGGGATCACTTGATTCAACTATGATTCACATGAAGTATGAACTTAGATAAAATTTGAGAACTTATCATTGCAACTCCACGGACAAGTATTGAATAGTACCAAGTGCATACCTTTATATGGGAATTGGTAAACCTAGTAGCTTGGGCGCCATATTGTTGGATGGTATTACTCATTGATCCAGAGGTGATGTGAATGGCACGGTGGATGCATGGGTTTGAGGACCGTTGGAGAGTGCACGGGTTAAGCCTCGGATACGAAGTACTGTATCGCGGGGAGGACGTGTACTCAGGACGGGTTATAGTAATCTCTTGAACGGTGGCCATACGTGTTCTTAAATAATGCATATGTCGTGTACTTGGGTTTTCTCCTGCAGGATGTAAATTGATTCGACTTGCCGTCCCTCGCGGTTATGAGTACCTCTTGTTTTGAGCAGCGGCAATGATACTTTAAGTAGAGAAGTTTTGTTATGATTCTGAAATTTATTTACTCTATGGCTACAGGCTACATATTGCTATGTTGTACTGTTCCTTACATTTGTGCAAGTCTTAGCAGCTAGCTAGGTTCACTACAGTTACTTTTCTGCAACAAGCAATTAAAGTCTTGGTTAAAGAATAAAATTGCAGCATAGAACTAATAGTTGCTTTTAATGCAAATATCAAATAAGCCTGGTCAGCCCCCTGCATATTAGGAGTTGGTTTTAGTAATCCTTTTGACGGGTAAGTCTTGCGGAGTATGCTAGATACTCAGGCTTTGCGATTATGTGGTTTTTTTTAGGTTTTCCTCGAGCTACATATTGTGATTGCTGTAATAAAGTTGTGTGGGAAGGTGAGGAGTCCCAGAACAGGATCGTTGAATGGATCCCTAGCTCTCCTAACCAAGATGAGTGAGCCATTGCCATAGGTCCAACATGGTTTACTTAGGTTATCGACATCGTGTTTTGTCGCATTTTCGCTTCCACATATTTATGTAGTCTGAACCAAGACATATGTATTGTAATGTAACTAAATTTACTTCCGCTATGACTCTTGAACTTGTAATATTATGCACTTAATAATGTATCCTTGTAAATGATGAATGTTCTTGTGTGAATGTTATGTATGGTTACTTCGTTAATCATCTCCCGAGACGATCCTGTACAACACACTCTATATTTCGGTATAGGGTTGCCACAGCTGGTATCAGAGCCGATTCAGGATAAGCCACACACAAATGAACATTTTCAAACTGAAACAACCTGTTTTTATGCCTTACGGTGAGGTACGAATTAGTAGTGCCCATATAAGAGTTAGTATTAGTAGGTGGCAAAGCTAACCCTGGGTTATGTTTGTTTAAATTACTTGCATCTATAGATTCTTCAACGAAGGTATGTAATTGTGCGTGGATCGGTTGTGCTATAAATACCGAACGCCTTCCGGGTGGGCAAAGACCTGGGCTTTGTTTGATGCGCGGATCGAATGCGCTTAAATGTCGGCTGCCTTCCGGGTGGGCAAATACATGGACATAAATTGTCTTGGTTATTTTGGCTTCTTTCTTTTGAATTTGATGTATTGTTTCTGAGATGGATCTATTGCCGGTGCATTAACCACGTGTAGTTCGCTTAGAAGCGTGTGAGAGGTGTGTGTGCCACCGAAAGGATCGATCTATATATTCGGTCAAGTTTTCTTTTCGTGAGGATGTAGGAAACCGTCATATTGAGCATTTGGCATTCATGCATACCACATGCATTCATTCTTGCTAATCATGTAAAAAGGTCACAAATATTGCAAACATTTTAAATAATCAAACCCCAGGCAATTTTGAATCTCTGTAGCACCTAAAACGAAAGTTTGAACATAATCGGGAAGAAACTAAACTCTGCCAGAAAAGTCAGTTCCACTAAAATGAGCATAAAGATGTGTACTCGTTGAATAAGTACTTGTTGGAAAGCTAGTGTTTTGCCCTACAAGTTTGTTATAATGGGTTTGTCCTAGAAAAATGTGGAAATGGGTCGAATTTGGCAAAAGCACTAAGCTTTTCTGGAATTGCAGAAGTTGCTTCCTTTCTGTCCCCTGTCTTTAGATGATCATAACTCCCAGAGATTTTATCGGATAAAGATGTGTAAGTATGCGTTGGAAATATGATGAAATCCTCTACAACTTTTGTGAAATGCAAAAATTTTAATTTTGTCCAGAAGCTAAATGTTTTTGCACATCTCTAAGGGTTACTCTGTCAACTGCAGAACTGAATTTGATTTTCGCCAACAGATCGAGCACCGTGTGTCTTTTTGGTTACCAATCAACCTTTATGCTATTATGAGCATGTGTACTTAGTGGGATGTTAAGTTTTGACTCACCCTTGGAAAACTTTATTCCGCCAGATGGATGTTGGCAAGCTCAATAAGGACCCCGAGCACCTTTCCGCCAGCGTTCTCGAGTTGGAACGAGAGCGTGAGGCGCTGCAGTCCGCACTTGCTACCCGTGATGACCAGCTCACTGCACGTGATGCTAAGTTCACGGTCCTTGAGGACAAATTGCACGCTAGCGAGTTGGAGTGGGCCGATCTTTTCAAGCAACTCCATGATGCTCAACTCATCATCGAGGGCGATGCTAGTGATCAGTTGCAGGAGCAGCTGAACCAGAGGAATGCTCAACTCACCGCTGCCCAGGAGGAGACATACTCTCTTCATCGACAAATTGACGCTCTCTTGGAGGAGCGAAGCGAGCTCCAAGCTCAACGCTAAGAAGCTCAAGATGCGCGGGATGTCATGGAAGGGAACCTCAATGACGCTCACGCCATCATCCAAGAGCAAGTCATTGGGCATCTCCAAGCTGCTAATGGCCAGCTGCACGATATCCTTAATGACCAGCCACTCGTGCCACTTGTAGTGATTCCCCCAGACGACGCCGATTTGTGTGAGAACAGTGATTCTGGTGTTGACTATGAGGCACCCTCTGGACCGGGTGCCATGGAGTGGGAGTCCGATGGAGGTAGCCACGCCGAGTGACTGAGGAGTAGTACGTTGTGTAGGGTGGAAATCTCGTGGGATATCGTGCTTGTATGTGGATAGTGTTAGTAGTGCTACGTGAAGTTGTAACCTAAGTTCTCCGAGATCGTGTTGTTGTCATGTTCCTAGTGATGTAACCTAAGACTTGTCATGTATCCAAAGTTGCATCACATGTATCCATGGTTTTATCATAATTATGTTGCCTATGCTATTGGAACTAATGGAATTTAAGTTATCTCTTATGTCCTGCATTGTTTCCTTGTCAATATTTTAGTTTATGAGCAATCTGAAATTTTATTTCATCTCTATGTCATAGCCTTATTATCATATTGTCTCATGTGATGATCGGGCTAACATGCTTATTCCATGGCAGATGGTGCAAACTCGCCGTGGTGGAGAAAACCCCGGTGATGCTCTCGGTGCTTCAAAAATCGGTGGAAACCAGCCGCTACCCAATGCGCCGGCCATGACGGCTATGGAGCAGCTCATCCACAATCCGAACGAGATGTTCCGCATGTTCGTGGAGAACATGAGTCGCCAAGGAGCTCCAGGACCACCACCGTAGCAGCCGCGTGAATCCTCCTACAGCGACTTTTGGGCAACTCATCCGCCCACTTTCGGAGAAGTCGGTGATCGAAGTTCGCTCTTCTCCACTACACTGACCATCAGAAGCCCCTCTTCATGGCGCAGCAACTCCGTGGATCCACAAGTGCTTGGTGGGCAAGTTACACCGCCGCTCTTGCCACTGGCCACCAAATTACTTGGACGGAATTCTGCACTGCATTCATCATGCTCATACAGATGAAAAGAAGAAGGATTGTTTCCATTCGGTCCTTACCCCGAAGCTGCAGGACCGCTTGGAACAAGTTATCACTGGCATGTTCAATGATTTGATGAGTGCCGCCATTGTGCAAGAAGATGCTATCCGGGCTAACCAAGATGACAAGAAGTGGAAACGTGCTATGGGAAGTTCGTTCGGCTCCGCACCACCCAAGTACAAGCTAGCAATCACCTCCCTGACCGGACAAAAGTTCCAAGCTACGGTACCATCGGGAGGAGGATTTCGCCCGTCCTACTCGCAGCAGCATTCTCGATCCCATGTGAGCAACCAGCAGCCATCCTCTGGTTCCTGCCCTTCGCAGCAGACCAATCCAATTGTGAAGTCCAGCTCCTCGCAGCCGTGCTACAACTGTGGCCAAACCGGTCATTTTGCCAAAGAGTGCCATTTCCTGAAGCGCAACCAGGGCAACAACAACAACTCCAACACTTCCGGGAACAACAAAAACAACAACCACAGTAGTGCGAACAACAATGGCAACAACGGAAATTGTCCCTAGTCTTCTACTCCTGCTCATAAGAATGGCCAAGTCAATGATACCACGGTCGAAGAGATTCAAGTTGGAGAGCCCATTCTCGCGGGTACATTCTCGATCAACCAACACTCGGCTATGGTTCTTTTTTATTCTGGAGCATGCATGATTTCATTAGTCAAGCATGTGTGAATCAATTGAAAATCACCCCCACCACTACGGGAACACCATACATCATCACATCCCCCGGTGGGAAAATAAGGACTCACCTTGAGTGTAGAAAAGTGCCACTTAAGTTAGCAGGCAACGTGTACCCCGCTTCGCTAATCATCTTAGATGGTCAAGGCATTGACATAATTCTTGGTATGAGATGGATGACTAAACATAGAGCCGTCTTGCACATTGAATCCTGAGAAGTCCACTTGAACTCACCCTTATATGGCCCGTCTATTCTCCGATTACCATGTCCCAAATTGTCCACTTCTCAAGTGCATCACGTTGAAGCGAAAAAGCTAGAGGATATTCCAGTGGTACATCATTTTCCTGACGTGTTTCTAGAAGATTTGTCGGGAATGCCTCCGGACAAGGATATCGAATTTAAAATTGAACTCCTACCCGGTACAACGTCAAACTCTCGTAGGCCGTACAAAATGGCTCCTAATGAGTTAGCGGAATTAAAAAGAGCAATTACAAGAGCTTATGAACAATGGTTACATTCGACTGAGTTCATCTCCCTGGGGCTGTCCCGCCCTTTTTGTGAAGAGGAAAGACAAGACCCTACGTCTATGTGTCGACTACAGGCCTTTATATGTTGTAACCATCAAGAACAAGTACCCTCTACCTCGAATTGATATTCTCTTTCATCAACTTGTTGGTGCTAAGGTTTTCTCCATGATTGACCTCCGATCCGGTTATCAGCAAATAAAGATCCGAGCCGAAGACATTCCGAAAACTGCTTTCTCCACGCGATATGGTCATTTCGAATATCTTGCCATGTCTTTTGGTCTCATCAATGCTCCAGCCCATTTCATGTACTTGATGAATTCCATGTTCATGCCGGAGTTGGATAAGTTTGTGGTTGTGTTCATTGACGACATCCTTATCTACTCCAAGTCCATGGAAGAGCACGCCAAACATCTCCGCATTTATCTGCAACGACTCCGAGATCATCAACTTTACGCCAAATTTAGGGTGCGTTTGGTTGAGCGTCAAAGTTGGATTGGATCATCCTATCAGTATTTTCTGGGACAGGACTATCCAACTCAGTGTTTGTTTGATTGGATAGAGCAATTCAAGTTTTCTGTTTGTTTGAAGGGATAAGAGAAGTTGGATGAGAATAATTAACTTAATTATATATCTTACTTGCAAATAATAGCAATAAAATATATACTAATTAACCTAATTTAATATTTGTAAATGATAATCTTGTGATGACAGTGCTTAATAGTAAATATGCTAATTATCAACAATCACATTCTAATCCATGTATATTTTGTACATTAATTAACATATGAGTGTTTATTAACCATAATCTCATAATATAATATATTAATATCATAATAATATACTAATAATCTTTAGTTATTCACTAACAATCACGCTTAAAGAAGTTGGACAGCATTGTCCGACCAATTTTCCTGGACAGGCTTATCCAGCATCTATGAAGAATATTCCCTGCTCTTGTCCATCCTATCCAGGCTGACGGTGAAATAAACACCGGATTGGATGAGTCTGTCCAAGTCAATCCAGTGAAACAAACACATCCTTAGCAAGTGTGAATTTTGGCTAAAGCAAGTTCCATTCTTGGGTCATGTCATTTCAGCAGAAGGAGTAGCCGTTGATCCTAGCAAGGTTAAAGATGTGCTGAATTAGAAAGTGTGACACCCCCGGTGTCTCACTTTAACTTAGCAAATATGAAGATCACAAATCATGGAAATTATAGCATAAAATGAAAGATCCTATCTATTAATTTAATTCCAGGCAAATAAATACCCTGCAACTAAGTTATTGAAGAAACTTAAAAATTTCAATACAACTTATGCTCAATAAATTCATAATCATGTTGGTAATAATAAATTAGAATATTATGAATTTATTGGGCATTTTTCCTGTTTGGCAAGACCCTCAATTAATTAATTGATTCTTAAGTAACTAATTAATGCATTTAATTAATTCTCAAAATATGTTTATAAAAATTTCAAATAAAATTTACCAGAGTGTTTCCCACCATTTAAATAGTCAGTCCACCAATTTTCACCATTTTAGGAAATCTCTAGCTATTTTAGTTTGATTTATTAAGAAACTAGTTTGACCAGGGACCTTTTTGTGAGGATCTTGAAAGATCAGGGGGCGCAGTGTAAGAATCCCTTTCTTCTTCCTCTCACTGGCGCAGAGCCGATTCTCGGCCGATTTTCTACCGACGTCGGCGCACCGTGCGGCCTGCCTTCACCCCCGCCTTGGGATTCCATGTGCGATAGTGCCGCTGACCTCCCCATGTTGTCCCATCCCCTCTACCTCAGCCACTCACGTGCCCAACCCTCTCCATTTCCCTCTGCACCGTGCCATGATCACGGGCAAAATCTTCAATTTGGCCCACTTTCCTCGCTCTCGACTCCCACTCATTACCTGTCCTCAGCGTAACTTGAAGGCGCACCCGCGAGCTCCCGAACTCACTCACTCTCTTGCCCCTCTGCTCTCTCTACCTCATTTCTAATTTTCCCTCCTCACTTCTGCCATAGCAAGAGCACGAGCTCAAAGCTTGCTGCTCAGCCGCCGCTGCCACTCTCTTGCAAGCTACGCCTCAAATCACTACGCATAGACCACTCCTTCCTTTCGATGCCCCTGCTTGGCCGCTTCTCCTCGTGCATTGGTTGAATCGCAAGAAAAAGACAGAAGCGACCCCCCCCCCCCCCGACGAGCTTCTCCGCCACCGGCCGAAATTGGCTGCTCTAGGTGAGCCCCGCCACCCATTCTTTTCCCTCTCTCGTGCGCACCTTCCTGACTCACTTCCCTGACCTATTTTCTCCTTGCTCTCATCGCGAGATCGTCGGCACAGTTGCTATTCCCCGGCCACCGCCTCTGATCCACCAAAATTCGAAGCCACCCCCACGATGAGCTCCTATCTCCGGTCCTCCTTGACGTCAGCCAACTCGAAGCCGATGGTCGCCTGGTCCCCGTGAAGCTCTAGGGCTTGACCGCGACGGGATTGGTGCTCCCTACTGTTCCCGCGATGTAGCCAAACCTTCCTCTCTGGCCTCCTCTCGTCAACGGCCATCTTCCGGTGAGAACCACACCTCGCGAACCCCTCCATCCCCTTTGCCTCGATGCGCACGTCGTTTATTTGCTCCCGCGGCGAGCTTTCTTCCCGCGTAGCTCCCGGCGGCGAGGCCTCCGGCCGGCTCTGCCCGCTCCGGCGAGCCCACAGGCAATCCTCCTGGCAGCCTGTGTGGTGCTTATGTGGCGCCTTCGTGTAGCCTAGGTGTCGCCTACGTGGCAATCCCTTAAACCAGAAAATGCCTAGAAATTGCTAGAAATTGTCAATAACTTGGAAAAATCATATCAAATCAAATTCAAATCCAATGGAACTCAAACAAATTTTGTTAGGCTCATTTTGAATTGCTCTATTTTAGTAAATTGATAAATCATTGCCTATGTACTTGCATTTTTATTAATTCATTTAATTGTCCAAACACAAATTAATTCACTAGATACCCTAGGAACCAAATTTAATTCTGATTTTTGGCGTCCTTAATAATTACATAATTATCTATCACCACAATTTTTGGTTTAGAAAAATATGAATTATTTTTGGCTCTGGAATTTATTTAGTGTGGTTGCTTAAATTAATTCTAGTAATTATTTTATAATTAATTGGCCCCTGCCACTTGGGACAAAAATCACTGACACAAGCCTCTATGCCCAGTAATTCACACAAGTCCAGAAACCTAACTTTACTTAATTAAATTAAATTAATTGCTCAGACCACTATTTTACTTTAATAAATGCTAGTAATTAGAGTAATTATGTCCAGAGGCTGTAAATTGGTAAAAATACAACTCATCTATGTCCCTATTCATGATAAATCACTCAAGATCATAATTGATTGGTTACTATGCAATTACTTAATTAATCTGAAGGACTATAACAACCCTAAATAATTGATTAACACACATAAAATAATGAAACTCTAATTCGTTTCTTTGAAGCATATGGCTTCGAGAAAATTGAAGCATATGGCTTCGAGAACATAATAATAATCAACATTTGAAGACATTGAGTATCATACCATTGCATTCTACGGTAATTTGATAATACCGACAATTCAATTCTATCATATAGGCAACAACAACCCAGAGCAGGAAGAAGAGGATCTACAGAAGGATCTTGATCCCCAAGAGCAAGACGTTGTAGTTGCTAGCACTAATATTGATCCAGGCAAGCCCCGGTTTATATTCGCCCATTTATAAAGTTGCTAGTTTTCAATATTACTAGTGTCTGTAATCATTGTTGCATTAGGTCATAGGAGTTGATTGGAACCCACTTGCATGATACCCAAATGACCTATGCCACTTTCATTAGAACTTTGGTAGTATCGGTACTGTGTCGCTATGCTTAGTAATTGCTAGACCCGGTAGATATCATTACTAAGAAATGAACTTGACCACTGGAACGGGAACCCTAAAAGAAGTTTATTTTACTGTTATGACCGGGCAGGGAAGATGCATGTGTAGGTTTGCAGCAATACATGGGTGTTGACTGTGGTAGCCCAGCCTTGTCGAACCTAGGACCTGTCCATGGTCGGCCCCTTGGTCAAGTATTGAACAGTACCGAATACCTGCTAGTCTATGGGAACTAGTAAACTGATGTAGCACTAGCACGACAATGAGGATGGTACCTAGTACAGTGGTCGTTGACCCTTCTGCTGCTGGAGTGGGTGATTCATACCGCGAAGTACTGTTGGCAGAACGGCATGCCCACTCGCTGAGACTGGACCCGGACCAAGTTGTTTTTCGTCCTTGCGAAAAGTTGCCATATACGACCTTAACTGGTGCGTATGTGTTGTGTATCTCGGGTTATCCCAGCTGGTCTAAATCAATTGCAATTGTTGTCCCTCGCAGTAATGAGTACCACTTGGTCATTGCGTTGT
The DNA here is from genome assembly GCA_032690845.1 of Eleusine coracana subsp. coracana. Lineage (NCBI taxonomy): Eukaryota > Viridiplantae > Streptophyta > Magnoliopsida > Poales > Poaceae > Eleusine > Eleusine coracana. The sequence continues at coordinate 22,638,324 of CM064424.1, forward strand.
CACGTAGTTGAACCTGGTATTGGAAATTAACTATGATGTTTATCGTTGATATTACAATTATTGCTCTTATGATGTATTTACTTTATGTATTGCTCTATTATCTTGTTATTGCAACTAAAGTTACATTTTTGCTCTACCCAGTTAATTTTGAGAACTTGGTAGAACTAATAGGTTGCTTAGTGCGAGTCTTTCCAAACGAGCCACCTATTAGAGCCATTGCATGTCTAAAAGTCCGACGGGTAAGACTTGCTGAGTAATTAGTACTCAGGCTTTGTGCCACTGTTGTTGTAATGAAGAAGTAGAATTGCCTGTAGATGTGCTGCCCTGGGACATGCAAGTCCTTGAGGGTTGGACTGCCCACTGGGACTCTGACTTCCGCCGCAGTGATGATGTGTGATGCTAGAGTGATGGTTCTTCGGGCATGAATCATTACTATGCTGTACCGTCGAGCTTGTAGCTTTATTGTAATTGCTTCCGCTGTGTTTCAAAACATTATGAACTTGTAATATTCTACTGCACTCTGATGACCAATTGATATAATACTAAATTTAAATTTGAACCAATGTTGTATTATCAAGTGTCTGCGTTATCAGCAGCGCCGGGACCTCAATCCTCCAGGAAGGGGCGCCACAGCTGGTCCATGATAATACGACAAATAAATCGTATTTTCAAAAACCATGACGTTGCGAGTGAGGATACATTAGTATTGCCCCTATAGATAGTAGGGTGGTGACAAAGCTAACCTGGGTTATTATTGTTTACATTATTGCATCTACGGCTCGTGACATATCACGGGGCGATCCTTTTTCCATGTATCGTTACTAGTAGAACTGTGCTTCTTTTTCGTAGTTTCTTTTGAATTTGATGTATTGTTTCTACATTGAATCTTCTGCAGGTACGCTAACACAGTTAGTATAACCTTTAGAATGACTTACGTGTTGAGTGCGGGTCGTCACCAAATATCCGTGCCGCTAAGTCTCAACAAGTTAGGTGTTGTGTTGTGAGGAACGATAGGTTAATAAAATGAAGGTTTTGCATCATGCATCCCATTATAACTAAACTAAAATTTGGTTCTCTCCTTGCTCACCAATCTCTGAATGAAAATTTTCTAAACCTAATAAGTATAAAATTCTGAATAACAAGGTTAACAAGAATCTGTCCTGTTTTCTAAGCCCTAGAAGTCTATTTTCATCTCCAATAAGTTTCACCATCATTCCAATTTTCCCCTGTCCAGTAGAGCCAAAACATTAAGCCTATGTCAATCTGAAACTGAATTTATTTTGAGATCCATTGCCGTGTCATTGACCCTTGAGGCTGGAAAATATGAACAAAAACTTTGTTTCTGTATTTCATAGCACTATATATGAAATGCATTGTTACTCATGGAACATTGTACTCACCATTGGGTTTATGTTCCAGATGGGTGACCATGGTTTTGAGGAGTTTTCGCATGACGGGTGGCGCTACACCACCGGACTCCACCACCGTCGCTTTCCTACACTGTTGTGGGATCTCTTACGCTTGTTGGGCTACGACGAGCCGCCCTCTTACAAGGGCCACGAGGTCCGTCGTCACGGCTTGACTCTTGCTGAGGTGCACATCAGCGTGCCCACACACCCACGCAACCTCGACATGGCGGGTATGGAGAGCACTGTGATTTGTGGGAGCCTCCATGAGGGCTTGGAGAGAGTGGGCTCTCACCCACTTTTGCGGGCGCCACACAGCAGCGCTCTCTGGGACTCTGTTTGAGATGATTCCCATCTGGCACCAGGCCAACCCGGTCTGACAGAGGCGTGTGAGACGCATTGGTCGCAACGACTACCCGACGTACCACGCAGGGTACCACCGTGTGTCCTACTACTCCGAGTACCTCCTCAACTTGGATGAGGAGGATAGCAGCCACAACAGTATCATACTGGCTGAGGCCGAGTAGGTCTGGGTTCAAAGGAATGACCTGCAGACATAGGTTGATGCACAACAGAGAGAGATTCAGCGGCTGACCGCTGCTCTTGAGGCGAGTGAGACTCGCAGGTGACTGGACGGTGCGACACCCTCGCACAGGAGGTTGACAGACATGGCGTGATTATGCAGCAGCGCGCCAACCACAACGAGCATCTGCAGCATCAGTTGACGGCTGCACAACATGAGATGGAGCTTATGGGAGAGGATTTTGAGACCCTAGCCCAGGAGAACCAGGGCCTGCAGCAGCAGCTTGAGGCAGCCCTTGCACCACCGGCAGTACTAGAGGAGGAGGACCCGCAGGAGGATATGGACGAGGAGTCTGACGTAGACTACGAGGCACCCGCCCGAGGCAGGACCTAGGAGGATGAGGGTAGGCTAGCCTAGTCTCGATAGTCAAGATCAGTGGGTAGGTAACATATGTCGAACCACACGAGGTTGTTGTATTTTGGGGTTGATGCGTGAGATGTTTTTGTAACTCGGGGGCTACATATTCCGAGTCATGTATGGAAACTATGATGATTTGCGTTGTGCACTGGATGTACCATTAGTAGCTATTGTTGTTACAACAAAGTTAATCGTACTCATTGACTCAATTAAAGTAATTTCTTTGTAGATGGCTGAAAACAATGAACAACCACCACAAGGTTGGGAAATTATCGATGGCCTGGAGCTCACAGGGATGGTTCACCTGTTTTGGAGAGTTCTCCAGAGATTCGGATATTCCATTCCTCCCACCTATATTGGCAAGGAATTCCAGGAGCATGGAGTCCCCTCATGTATCATCCATGTGGCGGTTCCCACCAATTATTCCGTCATCCCCGCATGGGAATCTTGGACCCTTAGTGTCACTGGGACCGATCTGCCTTCCACCTGGAATGTAGCTGCATTCAAGGCACTTACTAGGTTCTATGAAGACCACAAGCATGATGTGGCTGGAACACCCATTGCCTTGCTATCCATTAATGATGTGATGGATTTCGAATGGATGAGGCATGTGGATTTCATCTTTGATCCAAACCACCACCATCATGATCCTATGCTGCCCATAATAGAGTATTATGGTCTGTCCATGTTTGCTTTGTGCACAAACTTGTGCCGGCAATTGGATGTGTTCCATTCTGCACTATGACTTTCTGAGGTCAAAAAACAAGCTAAAGATGAAGAATTTGCATAACTGAATCAGCAAATCCAAGCCAAGAATAAAGAGATGGAAGCGATTCTAGAAGAACGTGACCAAGCCTTGCAGGATGCAGCAGATTTTGAGCATCACATGATTAAGGCTCAAGATGACCTGAATGCATTCAAAGCTGCCCATCTTCCTATTGAAGGGAATTGGGATGAGATCTTCATAGAGTATGGAGAACAAGATGATGTGGATATGGCACCTGCCGGTGTTGATGATGAGGAAATGATGGATCTGGAGGAACCAGGAGAACCTATGGAACAGGAAGAACCGGAAGAGCCGAAAGAGCCGGAAGACTTAGGCCAGGAGTAGATGATTCGCTACCCCTATGTACGGTCGTGTAGTATATATATTCCTAGTTCAATGTAAAAGTATGAATCTTGCATGTTGTGTCCGCAATACCGTAACTGGGCGATGGCACATATATGCAAGGAACCGTGTGATGATGTCCTTTAACAGCCATGCAGACTGGATTGAGTCAATGAAGATGGATATCATTCTGAGAATTTACCGTACCACTTGCAAATTTATGTTTTGTGCATGTGATTTTATGGAATGTTATGAGAACCAACTAATGTGCAACCGTATAAATTGCAGCATGGTGCATACTCGGAACTAGGAAGATCCAGAGAGCTCTTGGCAAGGAGCGAATGCTGAGCCTTCCTTAGCTGAAGTCCTGGCCGCTGCACTCAATAGGCAGCAGAATGACTCCGAGCTGCTCCGTCGGTTGGTCGACATCACGACTCATCTGGCTGGACGTGGAGATAACCACAACAACCGCAACAACCAGCCCCGTCAGAGCACTTACTCAGAATTCCTGGGTACCCATCCACCCACCTTCGAGCATGCCAGAGAACCGCTGGACGTCGACCACTGGTTCCGCCAGATCGAGTCTAAGTTCGGTTTGCTGGAGTGCACCAAGCACCAGAAGGTGCTATTCGCCGCCCAACAACTTCATGGCTCTGCTAGTGCCTGGTGGGCCACCTATGAAGCTTCTCTGCCTGCTGGACACCGCGTGGAATGGAATGACTTCAAGGTTGCTTTTCATGCTCATTTCATCCCCGCTAGTCTCATGCAGAGAAAGTTCCAGGAATTTATGGATCTAAAACAAGGAGGGAGGAATGTCCTCCAATATTCTGAAGCTTTCAATCATCTCGCTCAGTATGCTGCAGAGTATGTTAATACTGAGGAAAAGAAGAGATACACATTCTTGCGTGGGATGAATGCCACGCTCAAGGAACTTCTGACTTGGCAGACGACAGGCACATACAATGATCTGGTCAATGCTGCTATTGTCCAGGAAGGCGCTATGCGCCAAGTTGAAGAAGAAGACCGCAAGAGAAAGGCCCCTGCTACTACCTCTGCTGCCCCGCAGGCGAAGCATCGCCTGATATATACTTCACCCACTGGACAACGTTTCCGGGCAGCACCGCGGCTACAATTTCAGCAACGATTTGGCCCGAACTACTGAAGATCACCACGGCAGCAGAACTTTCCACCTCGTGCACCTTATCAACAGCACAACATTCAGCACCGTGCGCCGTATCAGCAACAAGGGAACCTGAGTGCTCGTGCCCCACTGCCTGCTGATCGTGGAGGCAACTACCCTTGCTACAATTGTGGTTGTACCAGCCAATTTGCAAAGAATTGCACTGTACCAAGGCGCAACAACAACAACAACAACCAGCGACAGAACTAGAGCAACAATGTGAATGCACCATCACGTGGTGCCCAAGTGAACTACACCAATACGGAAGATATCCCTCGGGGCGAACCCGTGCTGACCGGTACGCTCTCTCTCTATCGCCAGCCTGTCCTTGCGCTTTTTGATTCTGGTGCTACACATAATTTCATTAGCCAAGCATGTGTGCAAAAACTTAATCTTCAATCCCAGACTATAGAAAGATGCTACACAATTCGTTCCCCCGCTGGGCAAATTAGTGCCAATCAAATAGTATGCAAAGCCCCTTTGGAAATAAACAAGAAAATCTACCCCACGAATTTTATCATGCTTAGCCACCAGGGAATTGACTTGATTTTGGGCATGTTCTAGATGAAAACCCATAGAGCCATGCTAGACATTGAGCCCCGTATCGTTCACCTCAACTCCCCTTTGCATGGAGAGGACACACTTTCTCTAAACATCAATTCATCGAAAGCCCTGATTGTCCATCACTTGGAAGGGCAGTCGCTCGAGAACATCCCCGTTGTTTGCGAGTATCCGGACGTATTCCCCGAAGATATCTCTGGCCTACCACCTGACCATGAAGTGGAATTTAAGATAGAGCTACAGCTAGGAACTTCTCTGATATCTCGTCGACCTTATAAAATGGCCCCGAATGAGTTGGCTGAATTGAAAAAGCAGCTGAATGAGTTACTGGAAAAGGGATTCATTCACCCAAGCACTTCACCTTGGGGCTTCCCTGCTATTTTTGTGAAGAAGAAGGACAAATCTCTGCGTCTCATTGTTGAGTATCGACCTCTTAACGAAGTTACCATCAAGAATAAATACCCGCTACCATGGATTGATATCCTTTTTGATCAATTGGTTGGTGCTAAGGTATTTTCAAAAATTGACCTCCGTTCGGGTTATCGTCAAATCAAAATCAGAGCAAAAGATATTCCGAAAACCGCCTTTTCTACTAGATACGGATTATTCGAGTATCTAGTAATATCATTCGGATTGACAAACGCCCTAGCTCATTTCATGTATCTCATGAATTCGGTATTCATGCCAGAGTTGGACAAATTTGTGGTAGTATTCATTGATGACATCCTCATCTATTCTAAGTCCAAGGAAGAGCATGCTGAACATCTTCGCATTGTTCTTCAATGTCACGAGATCACCAGTTGTACGCAAAATTCAGCAAGTGTGAATTTTGGTTGGACCGTGTGCCATTCCTTGGTCACATAGTCTCTGCAGAAGGAATCTCGGTAGACCGTAGCAAAGTTCAAGACGTGCTAGATTGGAAGCCACCAAAAACAGTTCACCAAGTGCGCAGTTTCCTCGGGCTAGCCGGATATTATCGTAGGTTCATACCAAATTTTTCTCGGCTGACCAAACCCATCACGGAGCTGCTGAAAAAGGAGAAAAAGTTTAATTGGAACAACAATTGTGAAGAAGCATTTCAAACATTGAAGAAAGTATTGACAACTGCCCCGGTACTGGCTCAACCCGACATCACCAAGCTATTCGACGTATATTGTGATGTGTCTGGGACAGGACTTGGGTGTGTACTCATGCAAGAAGGTCGTGTCATAGCCTATGCATCTCGATAGTTAAGGAAGCATGAAGAGCACTATCCAACTCATGATTTGGTGCTAGCTGCAGTTGTACTTGCACTAAAAATATGGAGGCATTATTTGCTCGGCAACTTAGTGCACATCTACACAGACCATAAGAGCTTGAAATATATATTCACCCAGACTGATCTAAACATGAGACAGTGTCGATGGCTAGAACTGATTAAGGATTATAACCTAGAGATTCATTATCATCCAGGCAAGGCTAATGTAGTCGCCGATGCGTTAAGCAGAAAGGTCCACTGCAACAACTTAGAGCTGGAAGTTCAGGACCGAATTGACCACGAAACTATTTCGGAACCTAGCCTTCACATTGTACCTGTTGTAGTGGTTAGCAACCTAAGTGTGCATTCTACCGTCCGTGAAGAAATTGTTGCTGCATAGAAAAATGACGTTGGTATGAATCATATCAGACAAAACATTAAGGGTGGCAAAGCAAAATGCTTCACCCAAGACTCGAGCAGTACCCTGTGGTTCAATAACGGTTTAGTAGTACCATAGGACTTTGAACTTTGACGGAAGATCTTGGATGAAGCACACCACTCCAAATATTCTATCCATCCGGGTAGTAACAAAATGTACCAAGACTTGAGGAAGAATTTCTGGTGGACAAGGATGAAGCGAGAAATTGCTCGGTATGTCACGGAATGCGATACGTGTCAGAGGGTTAAGGCTGATCATTTGAAACAGGCCGGATTACTTCAACCATTGAGTATCCCCGCTTAGGAAATGGGAAGACATCAGCATGAATTTTGTTGTTGGTCTCCCTCTCACTTCTTGAAAGCATGATTCAATTTGGGTCATTGTGGACAGTCTCACCAAATCTACCCACTTCCTGCCAGTCAACAATAGACATAATGTATGACAATATGCAGAGCTATACATAGCCAGAATTCTATGTCTCCATGGAGTCCCCAAGACCATTGTTACAGATCATGGCTCACAGTTTGTTGCTTGTTTTTTGGAACAACTGCATGCATCTTTGGGTAGCAAGCTGATCCGGAGTTCTGCTTACCATGCCACCACGGATGGACAAACTAAGCGTGTCAACCAAATTTTGGAAGATTTGCTTAGAGCATGTGTTTTAACTCATGGTGGTAATTGGGATACGTAATTGCCTTATGCGGAATTCTCATACAACAACAGTTACCAGGAGAGTCTAAAAATGTCACCATTTGAAGCACTCTATGGTCGTAGTTGTAGAACGCCGCTAAACTGGTCTGAATCTGGGGAAAGAGTAACCTTTGGTCCCGACCTTGTCAAGGATGCTGAAGAAAAAGTACGTACCATCCAAGCCAATCTTAAAGCCGCTAAATGCCGTCAAGAGAAGTATATGAACAGACGATATGAACCCCTATACTTCAACAAGGGCGATTACATCTATCTCAAGGTGTCGCCTATAAAGGGTATCCAACGGTTCGGAGTCAAAGGAAAGTTAGCTCCCCGTTGTATTGGACCATTCCAAATTTTGGAACGATGTGGAAACATGGCCTATAAGCTGGAGTTACCCACTAATCTAACCAGAGTTCATCACACCTTCCACGTCTCCCAGCTTAAGCGATGTCTCAAGCCACCCATCGACAAAATTTTGGAAGAGTATGACCAACTCTAACCTGATCTCACGTATTCCGAACAACCCGTGAAGATCCACGATGAGAAGGAGCGCACAACCCGTAATAGAACCCTCAAATTCTACAAAGTTCAATGGAGTAACCACTCAGAGGATGAGTCTACTTGGGAATCTGAAGAATTTCTGAGTACTCATTACCCGAAGTTTTGGTCGTCATACACAAGTATGTTTTGACCACTGCACTTCCCTCTAGCTTGCCTTGTACATAATCTCGGGACAAGATTTCTTTAAGGAGGGAGGGCTGTGACACCCCAGGTGTCTCACCTTAACTTAGCAAATATGAAGATCACAAATCATGGAAATTATAGCATAAAATGATAGAGCCTATCTATTAATTTAATTCTAGGCAAATAAATACCCTGCAACCAAGTTATTGAAGATCCTTAAAAATTTCAATACAACTTATGCTAAATAAATTCATAATCATGTTGGTAATAATAAATTAGAATATTATGAATTTATTGGGCATTCTTCCTGTTTGGCAAGACCCTCAATTAATTAATTGATTCTTAAGTAACTAATTAATGCATTTAATTAATTCAAAAAATATGTTTATAAAAATTTCAAATAAAGTTTACCAGAGTGTTTACCACTATTTAAGTAGTCAGTCTACCAATTTTCACCATTTTAGGAAATCTCTAGCTATTTTAGTTTGATTTATTAAGAAACTAGCTTGACCAGGGACCTTTTTGTGAGGATCTTGAAAGATCAGAGGGCGCAGTATAAGAATCCCTTTCTTCTCCCTCTCACTGGCACAGAGCCAATTCTCGGCCGATCTTCTGCTGACGCCGGCGCACCGCGCGGCCAGCCTTCACCCCCGCCTCGGGACTCCATGTGCGACAGTGTCGCTGACCTCCCCGTGCTGTCCCATCCCCTCTGCCTCAGCCGCTAACGCGCCCAACCCTCTCCGTTTCCCTCTGCACCGTGCCATGATCACCGGCAAAATCTTCAATTTGGCCCACTTTCCTCGCTCTCGACTCCCACTCATTACCTGCCCTCTGCGTAACTTGAAGGCGCACCCGCGAGCTCATGAAATCACTCACTCTCTCACTCCTCTGCTCTCTCACCCTCGTTTCTGATTTTCCCTCCTCACTTCTACCATTGCAAGAGCACGAGCTCAAAGCTTTGGCTGCCGCTGCCACTCTCTTGCAAGCTACGCCTCAAATCACTGTACATAGACCACTCCTTTCTTCCAATGCCCCTACTTGGCCTCTTCTCCTCGTGCATTGGTTAAATCGCAAGAAAAAGACAGAAGCGACCCCCTCCGACGAGCTTCTCCGCCACCGACCGAAATTGGCTGCTCTAGGTGAGCCTCGCCACCCATTCTTTTTCCTCTCTCGTGCGCACCTTCCTGACTCACTTCCCTGACCCATTTTCTCCTTGCTCTCATCGCGAGATCGCCGGCACAGTTGCTATTCCCCGGCCGCCACCTCTGATCTACCAAAATTCAAAGCCGCCCCCATGACGAGGTCCTATCTCCGGTCCTCCTCGACATCAGCCAACTCGAAGCCGATGGTCGCCTGGTCCCCGTGAAGCTCCAGGGCTTGACCGCGACGGGATTGGTGCTCATTACTGTTCCCACGATGCCACCGAACCTTTCTGTCCGGCCTCCTCTCGTCAACGGCCATCTTTCGGTGAGAACCACACCTCGCGAACCCCTCTATCCCCTTCGCCTCGTTGCGCATGTCGTTTATTTGCTCCCGCGACGAGCTTTCTTCCCGCGTAGCGCTCGGCGGCGAGCCCTCCGGCCGGCTCTGCCCGCTCCGACGAGCCCACTGGCAATCCTCCTGGCAGCCTGCGTGGCGCTTATGTGGTGCCTACGTGTAGCCTAGGTGTCGCCTACGTGGCAATCCCTTAAACTAGAAAATGCCCAAAAATTGCTAGAAATTGTCAATAACTTTGAAAACTCATATCAAATCAAACTCAAATCCAATGGAACTCAAAAAAATTTTGTTAGGCTCATTTTGAATTGCTATATTTTAGTAAATTGATAAATCATTGCCTCTGTACTTGCATTTTTATTAATTCATTTAATTGTCCAATCACAAATTAATTCACCAGATATTCTAGGAACCAAATTTAATTCTAATTTTTGGCATGCTTAATAATTACATAATTATCTATCACCACAATTTTTGGTTTAGAAAAATATGAAATATTTTTGGCTCTGGAATGTATTTAGTGTGGTTGCTTAAATTAATTCTAGTAATTATTTTATAATTAATTGGCCCCTGCCACTTGGCACAAAAATCACTGACACAAGCCTCTCTGCCCAGTAATTCACACAAGTCCAGAAACCTAAGTTACTTAATTAAATTAAATTAATTGCTCATACCATTATTTTAATTTAATAAATGCTAGTAATTAGAGTAATTATATCCAGAGGCTGTAAATTGGTAAAAATACAACTCATTTATGTCCCAGTTCCTGATAAATCACTCAAGATCAGAATCGATTGGTTACTATTGCAATTACTTAATTAATCTGAAGGATTATAACAACCCTAAATATTTGATTAACACAAATAAAATAATGAAACTCTAATTCGTTTCTTTGAAGCATATGGCTTCGAGAATATTGAAGCATATGGCTTCGAGAACATAATAATAATCAACATTTGAAGACATTGAGCATCATACCATTGCATTCTACGGTAATTTGATAATACTGACAATTCAATTCTATCATATAGGCAACAACAACCCGAAGCAGGAAGAAGAGGATCTACAGAAGGATCTTGATCCCCAAGAGCAAGACGTTGTAGTTGCTAGCACTAACATCGATCCAGGCAAGCCCCGGTTTACATCCGCCCTTTTATAAAGTTGCTAATTTTCAATATTACTAGTGTCTTTAATCATTGTTGCATTAGGTCATAGGAGTTGATTGGAACCCACTTGCATGATACCCAAATGACCTACGCCACTTTTATTAGAACTTTGGTAGTATCGGTACTGTGTCGCTATGCTTAGTAATTGCAAGACCCGGTAGATATCATTACTAAGAAATGAACTTGACCACTAGAACGGGAACCCTAAAAGAAGTTTATTTTACTGTTATGATCGGGCAGGGAAGATGCATGTGTTGGTTTGCAGTAATACATGGGTGTTGACTGCGGTAGCCCTGCCTTGTTGAACAGTACCGAATACATGCTAGTCTATGGGCACTAATAAACTGATATAGCACTGGCGCGGCAATGAGGACGGTACCTAGTACAGTGGTCACTGACCCTTCTGCTGCTGGAGTGGGCGGTTCATACCGCGAAGTACTGTTGGCAGAATGGCATGCCCACTCGCTGAGAGTGGACCCGGACCAAGTTGTTTTTCATCCTTGCGAAAAGTTGCCATATACGACCTTAACTGGTGCGTATGTGTCGTGTATCTCGGGTTATCCCAGCTGGTGTAAATCAATGGCAATTGCTGTCCCTCGTAGTAATGAGTACCACTTGGTCATTGCGTCGTCACGTAGTTGAACTTGGTATTGGAAATTAACTATGATGTTTATTGTTGATGTTATAATTATTGCTCTTATGATGTATTTACTTTATGTATTGCTCTATTATCTTGTTATTGCAACTAAAGTTACATTTCTGCTCTACCCAGTTAATTTTGAGAAATAAAACTTGATAGAACTAATAGGTTGCTTAGTGCGAGTCCTTCCAAATGAGCCACCTATTACAGCCATTCCATGTCTAGAAGTCCGACGGGTAAGACTTGCTGAGTAATTAGTACTCAGGCTTTGTGCCACTGTTGTTTTTAGGTAATGAAGAAGTAGAATTGCCTGTAGATGTGCTGCCCTAGGATATGCAAGTCCCTGAGGGTTGGACTGCCCACTGGGAGTCCGATTTCCCGCCGGAGTGATGATGTGTGATGCTAGAGTGATGGTTCTTCGGGCATGAATCATTACTATGTTGTACCATCGAGCTCGTAGCTTTATCGTAATTTCTTCCGCTGTGTTTCAAAACATTATGAACTTGTAATATTCCGCTACACTCTGATGACCAATTGATGTAATATTAAATTTAAATTTGAACCAATGTTGTATTGTAAAGTGTCTGCGTTATCAGCACCGTCGGGACCTCGATCCTCCGGGAAGGGGCGCCACAGAAAGCTCCGAAATCGGTCAAGCAAATTTATAGTTTCCTTGGGCTTGCCGGTTATTACTCGAAATTTATTCCAAACTTCGCAAGCATTGCCAAGCCTATGACCAAGTTGCTGGAAAAAGATGCTCATGTGAAGAAGCCTTCTAGTCGCTCAAGAAGCATTTGACAACCACCCTGGTTTTGGCTCAACCCGGTATTACCAAACCGTTCGATGTTTATTGTGATGCATCCGGCACCGAATTAGGTTGTGTGCTTATGCAAGAAGGCCATGTCGTTGCCTATGCCTCACGACAGCTCCAAAAGCATGAGAAAAATTATCCCACTCACGATTTGGAATTGGCATCCGTTGTCCTAGCCTTAAAAACCTGGCGCCATTACCTGCTTGGTAACCTTGTCAATCTCTACACCGACCACAAAAGTCTCAAGTATATATTCACGCAGCAAGAACTGAACATGAGGCAACGTAGATGGTTAGAATTAATCAAGGATTATGAATTGGAAACTCACTATCACCATGGAAAAGCCAACGTGGTTGCCGACGCCTTGAGTCGAAGGCATCATCAATGCAATAACGCAATTGTTTGCTCTATGGAAGCTTGCCCAATTTCAGATTCGAGCGAACCAAGTCTTCGTATCGTTCCCTATGGATCCTTGTATAATCTAGCTCTTATTCCTACCCTTCGGGAAGAAATCGTGGAAGCACAAAAAAAGGATAAGGGAATGGAATACATCCGCTAGAAGATAGGAAAGAAATAAACTACATGTTTCTGACAAGATGAAGATGGAGTGCTATGGTTCAACGATCGCCTTGTTGTTCAAAAGAATGAGGAATTAAAGAAGAAATCATGAATGAGGCTCACTTGTCCAAATACTCCATACACCCCGGTAGCAACAAGATGTACCGCAGGTTAAGGGAAAAGTTTTGGTGGACGCGCATGAAACGAGAAGTTGCTCATTATGTTTTTGAGGGCAATACTTGCCTGCGTGTGAAGGCCGATCATCTGAGGAAAGCCGGTCTTTTGCACCCATTAAATATCCCCGCTTGGAAATGGAGGATATCGCTATGGATTTCGTCGTTGGGACACCCCTCACACCCAAGAAGCATGATTCCATATGGGTTATTGTGGATAGGTTGACCAAATCTGCTCATTTTATTCCCGTCCATACAACCTACTCTACCAAGAAGTATGCCGAGCTCTACATTGCAATAGTCCTATGTTTTCACGGTGTGCCCAAGACTATTATCTCTGATCGAGGTCTTGGCACCACTCTTATCCGAAGTTCCGCTTATCATCCGCAAACCAATGGTCAAACCGAGAGCCTAAATCAATATTTGGAGGACATGTTGAGAGCCTGTGTTCTGGACAATCGTGGAAATTGGGAAGATTGTCTCCCGTTCGCCGAATTTTCATACAACAATAGCTACCAAGAGAGTTCAGGAATGTCACCGTTTGAGGCCTTGTATGGCCACTCATGCCGAACACCGCTGAACTGGTCGGAATCGGGAGAAAGAATTAATTTTGGTCCAGATCACATTACCCAAACCGAAGATAAGGTGCGACAAATTCAAGCTAACATGAAAGCCGCACAATCCCGCCAGATAAGCTATGCCAACAAAAGGAGATGCCCATTGGAGTTCGAAAAGGGAGATCATGTCTATCTTTGAGTTTCTCCCAACAAGGGTATATCTCGCTTTGGAATCGAGGGTAAATTAGCACCCCTCTACATCGGACCCTTTCTGATCACGGAGAAGTATAGCGCCGTTGCTTATCAATTGCAATTACCAAAAAATCTTGAGTGGGTGTGGAACGTCTTCCACGTATCCCAACTCAAGAAGTGTTTAAAGCCTCCGATCGATGTGGTTATTTCCGACACCGAGCAATTCGAAGAAGACCTCTCCTACCCCGAATACCCTGTCCGAACCATTGATCAAAAAGACCGGGTAACGCGCAATCACACCATCACCTTCTACAAAGTGCAATGGAGTAATCATACCGAAGATGAAGCCACTTTGGAGCAAGAAGAGTTTCTGAAAACCAATTTCCCAGAATTTTTTACCTCGCAAATCCAGTAACCGCCCACGCCCCCTCTCTTTTGTTCATCCATTTGCAAATCTCAGGGCGAGATTTCTTTTACGAGTGGAGTGCTGTGACATTCCATGTCACAAAAAGATAATTAAGCTAACCCTAGTACTAAATTGAGGGCTAATTAAAAATATAAGTAATTGAGGTGCCAAAGAAAAAGGGAATAAAAAGTTAATTCATTAAATCCGCAAATTGGTCAAATGATAGCTCTTCACAAACATCACAAAATTCCATGAAAGTGTGCCAATATTTTTGCACATTCTTGAGAGTCATGCCAAGAGTAAATTTTAGGGAATTTATCAGAATTTTTGGTGATAGTTTAGTACCCCTAAAAATTCCCTAGGTGTAGAGAAATGTCCCTCAGTCCTGGAATTTTCATAATTCATCTCAGACGAATCATGACATGACCCCAAAAGCAAAGCTGGAGAACAGAGTTTTGTGGACATTCACAAAAATTGGCATGAGGTTTGGAATAACGAAGCTTGGAGAGTTTGGCAAAGTACAGAACACTGTTTAAGGTCAAGTGGGTCAACAATTCTCTTTTTTCTCTGGTCCACTCAGCGATCGACAACACACCGCTGGCCACCAATGACCCTCCTCTCTCCACCCATCCCGGCCACTGCTCTGACGACCTTCCCTGTGCCACCAACCAACATTGAAGCCCCCCACCGGCGAGCCAATCCTCTACAGCTAGCTCACCCCCCCCCCCCCCCCCCCCTCCTTCTCTCTCTGCGCTCTCTCCCTCGTTCTCTGCAGATGGACGTTTAAGGGCAGCAGCTGCCAGAAGCCTTCCCCTCTTCCTCTCTCTAGGCTCGTACACGCTCCACCCGATTCCCCGATGCACCCACAAAACCAGGCGCCCCTGTCCTTGCCTCCTCCCTCCTCTCCCACGAGTTCGAGCGAAATCCCCTGCTTTCCCCACCATGGCCGCCGCCGGGTCCAGCAGCGTCTAGGCAACTTCCCCGTTGCCTCTTTGTTCTCAATTCGTCACGCAAACCACTCCTGTAGCAGCCCCTCTGACCTCCTACCTCTGTTACGCAGAGACAACACAAGAATTCGTTAAGATCAGAGTCGCCGCCATCAGAAATTCGTCCACCCCGCCGACGAGAACCATCCTCCGGCCTCCCTCCTCGGCTCCTTCCTCTTCGCCGGCCACCTACAAACCACGGTGAAGCTCAGCAGCCAGCCCCCGACCTTGCTCTCCCTCGGTGCACACCGCGTGACACCGCCAAACCCTCCTCTGACGTCGCTCCTCATCCCTGGCGAGTTCCCAGTGAGCCCCCCTCCCTCCGACCCCTCTAGCCGAGTCCCCGTAACATGCCGACCGATTTGGTCCAGCCGCCGACCATCCTCGGCCCCTCCTTCCCCTTCCCCGGTGAACTCCGACCGCGCTCCGGCGAGCCAGGCCACACGCGCGCGAGCACTGTTCGGTTTTCAAACTGATCGATGGCAAAACTATAAATAAGGGTGAACTCTATTTAAATCTTCAAAAATCAATAACTTGAAAACTAAAAGGGGGGAAATTATGAAAATAATTTTGTTCGATTCCTAAAATCCCCCTCTACCAGAGAAACAAGATGTGGGCCAAAGTTATGTAGTACATTAATTAAATTAATTCCCTAAAGTTAGAACCATTGATAGAGTAATAAATTCATAAGTAAAAATACATTCATAAGTAAAAATACATAAATGGTAAAATCATGAGATTTGTTCAGTCAGCATCTCATGGCATCTCTAAACTTTCTGCAAAAGCATATTTCCATTTTTTGTGCATATTCTTAGTGTTATTGAATAATCTCTTTTTTTAGTAAATGAATTTATATAAATTCTTTGTTAGGAATCTAATTATGAAATTTGGTACTCCTGTTCTTTGGGCATTTATACATCCCAATAAATTTCCATGTAAAATTTTGGGCACCATCAGTAGGCTTTTTTCTGTTAATTTACTCATTTGATAAATAGCTTAGGAAATTTCAATGTGAATATTGCCTTATATAAGCATATAGTTAGTATTTTTGTTAATTTCCTCTCTGGTACTGTTCATGCAGAATGTTAATCTTGATTTACAGTAAGGTTTCCTACTCTCCATTATATTCTCATGTTGCATAATTTACTTATGGGTATCTAGATCGGTTCAATTTTAAAAGTGTCCATGTCAACTTTTAGGAATTTAATTAAGGAAATGCATGTTAGTGTTTAACTTTGCAATATAAAGTTCTATGTTCTTTTACATAATCATCATGTCATGCATTTCATATTTTCTTAGGAAATTCCACGAACCCTTGTGTATTCCTTTTATTCATGCATTTTCATTTTCATATAGGGAACGAGACCGAGGAGACCACATCGGAGCAAACCGGAGCTAAAGTGAACTTCGTCGAAGACTCTAACTATGATCACTCCCAAGGCAAGCCCCGGCGCATACCTATTTATTTGTGGGTCCTTTTTGATTTAATCTTAACATAGGGATATTGTATTGTGCATTAAGTATAGGGCTTGGATGGAAACCCACTTGCATAAACAAACAATGACCTATAAATAGTTTATGTTAGTAAGCCTTGTTCGTTAGAAAATGCTATGCTTAAACTAGTGGACTCAACGGTAGTCTATGGGATCACTTGATTCAACTATGATTCACATGCAGTATGAACTTGGATAAAATTTGAGAACTTATCATTGCAACTCCACGGACAAGTATTGAATAGTACCAACTGCATAGCTTTATATGGGAATTGGTAAACCTAGTAGCTTGGGCGCCATATTGTTGGATGGTATTACTCATCGATCCAGAGGTGATGTGAATGGCACGGTGGATGCAAGGGTTTGAGGACCGCTGGAGAGTGCACGGGTTAAGCCTCGGATACGAAGTACTATATCGTGGGGAGGTCGTGTACTCAGGATCGATGGCCCCGGATTGACTTTATAGCAATCTTGTGAACGGTGGCCATATGTGTTCTTAAATGATGCGTATGTCGTGTACTTGGGTTTTCTCCTGCAGGATGTAAATCGATTCGAATTGCCGTCCCTCGCGGTTATGAGTACTTCTAGTTTCGAGCTGCAGCAATGATACTTTAAGTAGAGAAGTTTTGTTATGATTCTGAATTTTATTTACTCTATGGCTACATATTGCTATGTTGTATTGTTCGTTACATTTGTGCAAGTCTTAGCAGCTAGCTAGGTTTACTCCAGTTACTTTTCTGCAACAAGCAATTAAAGTCTTGGTTAAAGAATAAAATTGCAGCATAGAACTAATAGTTGCTTTTTATGCAAATATCAAATAAGCCTGGTCAGCCCCCTGCATATTAGGAGTCGGTTTTAGTAAACCTTTTGACGGGTAAGTCTTGCGGAGTATGCTAGATACTCAGGCTTTGCGATTATGTGGTTTTTTTCTGGTTTTCCTAAAGCTACATATTCTGATTGTTGTAATAAAGTTGTGTGGCAACGTGAGGAGCCCGGGAACTGGACCATTGAATGGGTCCCTAGCTCTCCTAACCAAGATGAGTGAGCCACTGCCATAAGGCCGGCATGGTTTACTTAGGTTATCGACGTCGTGTTTTGTCGTATTTTCGCTTTCGCATATTTATGTTATCTGAACCAAGACATATGTATTGTAGTGCAACTAAATTTGCTTCCGCTATGACTCTTGAACTTGTAATATTATACACTTAATGATGTATCTTTGTAAATGATGAATGTTCATGTGTGAATGCTATGTGTGGTTACTTCGTTAATCATCTCCCGAGGCGATCCTGTACGACACACTCTATATATCGGTATAGGGATGCCACAGCTGGTATTAGAGCCAATTTGTGATAAGCTACACACAAATGAACATTTTAAAACTGAAACAACCCATTTTTACGCCTTACGGTGAGGTACGAACTAGTAGTGCCCATATAATAGTTACAATTAGTAGGTGGCAAAGCTAGCCCTGGGTTCTGTTTGTTTAAATTACTTGCATCTACGGATTCTTCAAAGAAGGTATGTAATTGTGCATGGATCAGTTGTGCTGTAAATACCGAACGCCTTCGGGGTGGGCAAAGACCTTGGCTTTGTTTGATGCGCGGACCGAATGCGCTTAAATGTAGGCTGCCTTCCGGGTGGGCAAATACCTGGACATAAACTGTCATTGTTATTTTGGCTTGTTTGTTTTGAATTTGATGTATTGTTTATGAGATGGATCTATTGCAGGTACACTAACCACGTGTAGTTCACTTAGAAGCGTGTGAGAGGTGTGTTCCACCGAATGGATCGATCTATATATTCGGTCAAGTTTTCTTTTTGTGAGGATGTAGGAAACTGTCATATTGAGCATTTGGTATTCATGCATACCACATGCATTCATTCTTGGTAATCATATAAAAAGGTCACAAATATTGCAAACATGTGAAATATTCAATCCCCGGGCAATTTTGAATCTATATAGCACCTAAAACGAATGTTTGAACTTAATCAGGAAGTAACTAAACACTGCCAGAAAAGATAGTTCCACTAAAATGAGCATAACTTCTTCTATTTTAATCCGACTAAGTTGATTGAGTACTCGTTGGATAGCAAGTGTTTTTTACCTACAAGTTTGTTATAATGGGTTTGTCCTAGAAAAATCTGGAAATGGGTCGAATTTGGCAAAAACAGTAAGCTTTTCTGGAATTGCAGAAGTTGCTTCCTTTCTATCCCCTGTCTTTGGATGATCATAACTCCCAGAGATGTTATTGTATAGAGATGTGTGAGAATGCGTTGAAAAGATGATGAAATCCTCTACAACTTTTGTAAAATGCCAAAATTTTAATTTTGTCCAGAAGCTAAATCTTTTTGCACATCTCTGCGGGTTACTCTGTCAACCGCAGAACTGCATTTGATTTCCGCCAACAGATCGAGCACCATGTGTCTTTTTTTTTTACCAATCAACCTTTATGCTATTATGAGCATGTGTACTTAGTGGAATGTTAAGTTTTGACTCACCCATGCAAAACTTTATTCCGGCAGATGGATGTTGACAAGCTCATGAAGGACCTCGAGCACCTTTCCGCCCGTGTTCTCGAGTTGGAACGAGAGCGTGAGGCACTGCAGTCCGCACTTGCCACCCGTGATGCCCAGCTCGCTGCTCATGACGCTAAGGTTGCGGTCCTTGAGGACAAACTGCACGCTAGAGAGTTGGAGCGGGCCAATCTTTTCGAGCAACTCCAAGATGCTCAACTCATCATCGAGGGTGATGCTAGTGATCAGTTGCAGGAGCAGCTGAACTAGCACAATGCTCAACTCACCGCTGCCTAGGAGGAGACCTACTCTCTTCATGGATAGATTGACGCTCTCTTGGAGGAGCGAAGCAAGCTCCAAGCTTAACGCGAAGAAACTCAAGATGCGTAGGATGTCATGGAAGGGAACCTCAACGACGCTCACACCATCATCGCGCAGTAAGAGCAAGTCAGTGGGCATCTCCAAGCTGCTATTGGCCAGCTGCACGCTATTCTTAATGACCAGCCACCCATGCCACTTGCAGTGATTCCCCCAGATGACGCCGATTTGAGTGAGAACGGTGATTCTGGTGTTGACTACGAGGCACCCCCTAGACCAAGTGACATGGAGTGGGAGTCCGATTGAGGTAGCCACGCCAAGTGACTGAGGAGTAGTACGTTGTGTAGGGTGGAAATCTCGTGGGACATCATGCTTGTATGTGGATAGTGTTAGTAGTGCTAAGTGAAGTTGTAACCTAAGTTCTCCGAGATCGTGTTGTTGTCATGTTCCTGGTGATGTAACCTAAGACTTGTCATGTATCCAAAGTTGCATCACATGTATCCATGGTTTTATCATAATTATGTTGCCTATGCTGTTGGAACTAATGGAATTTAAGTTGTCTCTTATGTCCTGCACTGTTTCCTTGTCAATATTTCAGTTTACGAGCAATCTGAAATTTTATTTCATCTCTATGTCATAGCCTTATTATCATATTATCTCATGTGACGATCGGGCTATTAAATAATTAGGCATTTTCAGGTTGAATTTAATCCATGTTATTAGCAGCATATAAGTGATGACAAATTTCACAAATTTGCAGTTACTAGTTACGATCGCAATCAGACTAGTAAGTACAAGAAGAATAAGGATGTACCCCGCGGAGGGATCAGTGCCGGAGGCATCGGCGGTTCCATTCGTACCAGTTGTCATGGTATGTTGCTTGAAGTAGTCGATCTTAGTTGATGCACGTAGAACATCATTGCAATGCAGTCCCTCGAATGGCACCGAGAGGAAGACAAGTCGTGGATCGGGGACGCGCTGGGAAGAAGTTGACGAGGTTGAGCAGTAGCACCGTCAAGCACTCCCCAAAAACCTGATCGCCCACACACCCGAGCAGGTGTCGCCTTGCAGGAGAGGTTCTCGAGGCCTGCTCTCCCGAAGCTCCGTGCGTGCGGATCACCGGGACAGGGAAGAGTTGGAAGGCAACACCATAGAGAATGGGAATGTATACGGTGTATATGGAGCAGTGCCAGAATGCAAAAATATATAGCCACAACATTTTGGAAATTGCAGGAGAGGAGATAGGAAACTGCACGCGATAAAACGGGAAACTGACATGCAGCAATCAAAGCCGGATTTTGGTTTCCTTGAATCTTGCCTTTCTGTTTCCACGCTGCAAAACCTCCAAACGCGCGCGCGGTTGGCAGGCAGGCACGGCACGGCACGGCACGGCTCGTCTCGCTCACTCGCACACACGCATGCATGCACACCATGCCTCGCTTCGCCTCGGCATGGCACGTCACGGCTCGGCTCAGTGGCGGCGGTGGCGGCATGCACGTGCGTGTGGTTCGCCTCTAGCCCCTCTCAACTTCTCTAATAGGTGTGACAAGAGTCCACCTATTAAGTCGAGTCAACACGCAGTAAATACTCCATGTGGGATTAAACCATTGCATTTAATATGACACTAGACTTTATTAGTTATTATATAAAATATGGGCTAGCCCATATTATATCAAACAATCCCCACCAAGTCTATAGTTCATAAGAAATGTTCTCGCATTCCCTTCTGTCATTTGATATACCAGTGTTTCGATGGAGACTGTTAAGTTGAATATCCATCTAGAGTAGAAGCTATGCCTTTTCACAACTGAACAATGGGCTAAGCCTTGAATCGACAGTTTTGTGCAAAAAAAGGTTTCACCAAAACTCTGGTTGGAGCATATAAGTCATACTCCTGGCCCTTTCATGAGCATCTAGAGATTCCCATTATCTCATGGACTGTGACTAGCAGTCAGACTCACATAGGTGCATTCCTCGAGGGATATCCTGTAGGTTGATATCTTTGCTACTCATAAGCTATTGGAACACATTAAGGTAAAGGAAAACCAGCCTACCATACAGCATAGGAAAGAATTACATCTGAGACAGACCAATAAAGGGTCTTTCCTCTCAAACTAGTTTCAGCTTGTTCGCCATTCCACTTCACGGGATCTCCGATCACATGGAACAGATTACCACTAAAACAGTTTATCAGGTTGGTCTCATGCCCATCTCACTCAATGCACTATCTATCACATTACGTGACAGCCCCTTTGTGAATTGATCTGCTAGATTTTTAGATGTATGGACATAGTCCAATGCTATTACTCTGGAGTTTCTCATTTTCCTGATAGATTTCAGTCGCCTTTTAACATGCCTAGATGACTTCATGTTGTCCTTAGAACTGTTCACCTTGACTATCACAGTTCATGGAAATAGCTGGTATAGGTTTGTCAACCACCGGTAGTCCATAAGGAAATCACAAAGCCATTCAGCTGCAATTGTTGTGGTGTCTAATGCTGTTAGTTCAGCTTCCATGGTTGACCTCGTTAAGATGGTCTGCTTGCAAGACTTCTAGGAAACAGCGCCACCTCCAAGTAGAAACATATATCCACTTGTGGCGTACATCTCATCAGCATCAGATATCCAGTTCGCATCACAATAACCTTCTAGTACCCTTGGATACCCGTTATAGTGAATGCTATAGCTCATTGTACCCTTTAGGTAACGCATTACTCTCTCAAGAGCATGCCAATGATCATCTCCCAGGTTTGACACAAACCGACTCAATTTGCTCACAGCAAAAGAGATGTCAGGCCTTGTAGCATTAGCTAAGTACATGAGTGAACCTATGATTTGGGAGTATCTTAATTGATCCCTTGCTGTTCTCTGATTTTTCCTTAATAGCACACTAGGGTCATAAGGTGTTGGAGCAGATTGACAATTGCTAAACCCGAAGCAACTCAAGACCTTCTCCACATAGTGGGACTGCACCGGCATCACCCCACCATTACCTTCTCTAATCAGCTTGATGTGAAGTATAACATCAGCTTCTCCCAAATCCTTCATCTCAAAATTATTAGACGGAAAATCTTTACCTCCTTAATTACATTAAGATTGGTCCCAAAGATTAAAATGTCATGAACATACAAACACAAGATAACTCCCTCGCCCCCACCATACCGATAATGTACACATTTGTTAGCTTCATTTATAGCAAAGCCGATCGATATCAAAGTTCTTTCGAACTTCTCGTGCCATTGCTTAGGTGCTTGTTTTAGGCCGTATAGGGATTTCAGCAATTTACACACGAGTCCTTTTTGACCATCAATTACAAACCCATCAAGTTGATCCATATAGATCTCCTCCTCTAACGTCCATCATTTATAGCATGGATGAGAAGACCATGTGAGGCTGCCAGGGAAAGTAATACTCGAATTGTGGTCAAACGAGCGACAGGTGAATAGGTGTCGAAATAATCTTCACCTTCCTTTTGTGAATATCCCTTTACCACAAGCCTTGCCTTGTACCGTTCGATGGTACCATCAGGCCTCAGCTTCTTCTTAAACACCCATTTGCATCCTATAGGTTTACAACCATAAGGGCGCTCAATGACTTCCCAATTACCATTAGACATAATAGAATCCATCTCGCTCCTTACTACTTCCTTCCATAGGTCAGCATCAGGAGAGGAATATGCCTCCTCAATAGTACTAGGAGTGTCATCCACAAGGTACATAATGAAGTCATCACCCAAGGATTTTGCAACCCTATGTCTCTTACTCTTTCGAGTGACTCCATTGTCATCCTCCTTGGGATTACTCACATGGGGCTGTTCACTGTGTATAACCGGTATAAAAATCTCATGGGGAATAATAGAATCATGACTAGAAATGCTTTGTTCATTCTTCATTTGAAAATTACTCTAAAAAAATGTAGCGTCTCTAGACTCAAAAATTGTACCAACTTCCATGTCAGATACTCCAGATTTAACAACTAAGAACCTATAACGCACGCTGTTAAATGCATAACCTAGGAAAACACAATCAATAGTTTTAGGTCCTAATTTGCGCTTTTTGTTAATTGGCACATTCACTATGGCCAAACAACCCCAAGTGCGGAAGTATGAAAGTTTTATTTTCCTCTTAAACCATTCCTCAAATGGTGAAATTTCTTTATTCTTTATTTACACTCTATTCAGGACATGGCATGCTGTCAAAATTGGCTCACCCCACCATTCCTTAGATAGTCCCACGGTCTATAACATGGCGTCAACCAAATCAGTTAGAGTGTGGTTCTTTCATTCGGCGATCCCATTGGATTCAAGTGAGTAAGGCGGTGTCCTCTCATGAATAATTCCGTGCTCGGTACAGAAGTCAGAAAATTGGAAAAATATTCTCGACCACGATCAGACCTTATTCGTTTGATTTTCCTCTCGAGTTGGTTTTCTACTTCAGCTTTATAGATCTTTAAAGTAATGCAATGCTACATCTTTTGTTTTCAACAAATAAATATAGCAATAACAGGAACAACCATCTATAAGAGTCATGAAGTATCTTTTGCCACCTTTAGTCAATTCACCGTTCATTTCGCACAAATCAGTATGAACAAGTTCTAATGTCTCTAAGATCCTCGCCTCCGCAGCCTTATGAGGTTTACGAGGTTGCTTAGATTGCACACATGCATGACATTTGGAACCTTTGACTAAGTTAAATTTAGGAATTAAATTCAAATTTGCTAACCGTCTCATACAACCAAAATTCACATGACAAAGCCGTGAATGCCAAATATTCGACTCATCCGAAATTAAGACATTGTTCACAACATTATTACAGACATTGTCACTCAAAGAGAAGTGGAACAAGCCTCCGCAATCATAGCCTTTTCCAACAAATGTCCCATACTTAGAAAGTACACATTTATTTGACTGAAGAACAATCTTAAAGCCATCTCTACATAGTAGAGAGCCACTAACTAGATTTTTCTTGATGGAGGGGACATGCTGGACGTTCTTCAAAAGCATGGTCTTTCCCGAAGTAAGATTCAGAATGACCCTACCAACACCAAGAACACACGCATGTGACCCGTTTCCTATTAACAAAGTTCCAGTCATGTCGGCCTGATAAGAAGAGAATAAAGAAATATCAGGACACACATGAACATTAGCCCTAGTGTCCATCCACCATTCAGGCGAATGACAAACTAAAAGAATAGTAGGTTACAAATTACTATAGCCCGATGTTCCTGCAGTCTCGCTAATTACCATGTTTGCTGATTTCTTTGGCTGGATAAATTTGCGGTCCGGGCATGCACTTGCCCAGTGCTCACTGCTACCGCAAACAAAATAGCCCTCGTTTTCTTTTCCTTTTTTCTTCTTAAATATGGTAGTCTGCTTTGCCTTCTCTTTCTTTTCCTGCTTCTACTTTTTGTTGTGAGATGCATTGGAATTATTTTTCTTCTACGCCACATTGGTGGTAGAAGACTCAACGCTGTTTCCACGTGTGTCTTTTGCTCTGGCCCTGTCCTCAACATCAAATACATCCAGCCACAAACTTATCAGGCAACACACAAGGGAATTGTTCGAGTTCTTTTGCTAGTGCTTGTACTTCATGAGCTTGTTCAACTACATAATGGTTCTCAACCATCTTGTAGTCAAACATTTGCTCCATGACATACAGCTCACTCCCAGCATGAGAGACACCGAACTTAGCATCCAATGCATCCCACAACTCTTTGGCAGTTTTATATGTTATGTAGGAATCAACATACTTGTCAGCGAGAGTGCTAATCATACCGCCTCGAAATAGGTTGTCAGCAGCCTCGAACGCTTTCTCCTCTTCAGGAGTGAATTGTTCGGGCTTCCCCTATGCGGCGTGGTAGCAATTCATCGCTGTCAACCATAGTATCATCCGTGCACGCCACCTCTTGTAAAACGTACCATCAAAACTATCGGGTTTCAACACAGCAGCAAATCCTCTAACCGAAAAATGCCTACCAGGTTTTTGGATTGTTAAATAATTAGACATTTTCAGGTTGAATTTAATCCATGTTATTAGTAGCATATAGGTGATGACAAATTTCACAAATTTGCAGTTACTAGTTACGATCGCAATCAGACTAGTAAGTACAAGAAGAATAAAGATGTACCCCGCAGAGGGACCGGTGCACCGCTCCATTCGTACCAGTCGTCATGGTACGTTGCATGAAGTAGTCGATCTTATTTGATGCAGGTAGAACGTCGTTGCCGTGCAGTCCCTCGAACGGCGTTGGGAGGAAGTCGAGTCATGAATCGGGGACGCGCCGGGAAGAAGTCGATGAGGTTGAGCAGTCGCGCCGTCAAACGCTCCCCAAAAACCTGATCGCCCGCACACCCGAGCAGGTGTCGCTTATGGGAGAGGTTCCGGAGGCCTGCTCTCCCGAAGCTCCGTGCGCGCGGATCGCCGGGACGGGGAAGGCTCGGAAGGCAACAAGACAGAGAATGGGAATGTATACGGTGTATATGGAGCAGTGCCAGGATGCACAAATATATAGCCTCAGCATTTTGGAAACTGCAGGCGAGGAGATAGGAAACTACAGGCGATGAAACGGGAAACCGACATGCAGCAATCAAAGCCGGATTTCGGTTTCCTTGAATCTTGCCTTTCCGTTTCCACGCTGCAAAACTTCCAAACGCGCGCGTAGCAGGCAGGCAGGACTCGGCTTGGCTCGGCTCTACTCACACGCACGCACGCATGCACTCACACCACGCCTCGCCTCGGCACGGCATGACATGGCTCGGCTCGACGGCGGCGCGCGAGCGCGTGTGGCTCGCCTCTAGCCCCTCTCAACTTCTGTAATAGGTGTGACAAGAGTCCATCTATTAAGTCGAGTCAACACGCAGTAAATACTCCATGTGGGATTAAACCATTGCATTTAATTTGGGCCTAGACTTTATTAGTTATTAAATAAAATATGGGCCAGCCCATATTATATCTTACACGGGCTAACATGCTTATTCCATGGCACATGGTGCAAACTTGCCACGGTGGAGAAGACCCCGGTGATGCTCCCGGTGCTTCAAACATCGGTGGAAACCAGATGCTACCCAATGTGCCGCCCATGATGGCTATGGAGCAACTCATCCATAATCAGAAAGAGATGTTCCGCATGTTCATGGAGAACATGAATTGCCAAGGAGCTCCAGGACCACCACCGCAGCAGCCCCGTGAATCCTCCTACAGCGACTTTTGGGTAACTCATCCACCCACTTTCAAAGAAGCCGGTGATCCGCTCGAAGCAGATAATTTTATTCGCACTTTGGAATCGAAGTTCGCTCTTCTCCACTGCACCGACCATCAGAAGCCCCTCTTCGCCACGTAGCAACTCCGTTGCTCCACAAGTGCTTGATTAGCAAGTTACACCACCGCTCTTGCCGCTGGCCACAACGTTACTTGGATGGAATTCTACACTATATTCCGTGCGCACCACATCCCCGCTGGCCTTATGAAGCGCAAGCTGCAAGAGTTTCTCAACTTGAAGCAAGGCTTTGGAACCGTGCAAAAGTATGCATGGAAGTTCAACTACATGGCTCTGTATGCTTCGTATCATGCTGATATGGATGCAAACAAGAAGGATTGTTTCCGTTCGGGCCTTACCCCAAAGCTGCAGGACCGCTTGGCACAAGTTACCGCCGCCATGTTCAATGATCTGATGAGTACCGCCATTGTGCAAGAAGATGCTATCCGTGCTAACCAAGATGACAGTAAGAGGAAACGTGCTATGGGAAGTTCGTCCGACTCCGCACCACCCAAGTACAAGCTAGCAATCACCTCCTTGAACGGATAAATGTTCCGAACTGCGGTACAGTCGGGAGGAGGATTTTGCCCATCCTACTCACAGCAGCACTCTCGCTCCCATGGGAGTAACCAGCAGCCATCCTCTGGTTCCCACCCTCCGCACCAGACCAATCCAATTGTGAAGTCTAGCTCCTCGCAGCCATGCTACAACTGTGGCCGAACCGGCCACTTGCCAAAGAGTGTCATTTCCCGAAGCGCAACCAGGGCAACAACAACAACTCCAACACTTCCAGGAACAACAACAACCACAACAGCGGGAACAACAATGGCAACAATAGAAATTGTCGCCAATCTTCTACTCCTGCTCATAAGAATGGCTGAGTCAATTATACCACGGTCGAAGAGATTCAAGTTGGAGAGCCCGTTCTCGTAGGTACGTTCTCGATCAACCAACAGTCTGCTATGGTTCTTTTTGATTCTAGAGCAATGCATGATTTCATTAGTCAAGCATATGTGAATCAATTGAAAATCACCCCTACCACTACAGGAACAGCATACATCATCACATCCCCCGGTGGGAAAATAAGGACTCACCTTGAGTTGAGAAAAGTGCCACTTAAGTTAGCAAGAAACGTGTACCCCACTTCGCTAATCATCTTAGATGGTCAAGGCATTGACATAATTCTTGGTATGAGATGGATGACTAAACATAGAGCCGCCTTGCACATTGAATCCCTGGAAGTCCACTTGAACTCACCCCTATATGGCATGTCTATTGTCTGATTACCATGTCCCAAATTGTCCACTTCTCAAGTGCATCACGTTGAAGGTAAAAAGCTAGAGGATATTCCAGTGATACATGATTTTCCCGATGTGTTTCTAGATGATTTGCCGGGAATGCCTCCGGACAGGGATATCGAGTTTAAAATTGAACTCCTACCTGGTACAACGCCTATCTCTCATAGGTCGTACAAAATGGCTCCTCATGAGTTAGCGGAATTAAAAGAGCAATTACAAAAGCTTATGGACAAGGGTTACATTCGATCGAATTCATTTCCCTGGGGCTTTCCTGCCCTTTTTGTGAAGAAGAAAGACAAGACCCTACGTCTATGTCTCGACTACAGGCCTTTAAATGTTGTAACCATCAAGAACAAGTACCCTCTACCTCGAATTGATATTCTCTTTGATCAACTTGTTCGTGCTAAGGTTTTCTCTAAGATTGACCTCTGATCCGGTTATCACCAAATAAATATCCGAGCCAAAGACATTCTGAAAATTGCTTTCTCCACGCGATATGGTCTTTTCGAATATCTTGTCATGTCTTTGGTCTCACCAATGCTCTAGCCTTTTTCATGTACTTGATGAATTCCGTGTTCATGCCAGAGTTGGATAAGTCTGTGGTTGTGTTCATTGATGACATCCTTATCTACTCCAAGTCCGAGGAAGAGCACGCCGAGCATCTCCGCATTGTTTTGCAACGACACCTAGATCATCAACTTTACGCCAAATTTAGCAAGTGTGAATTTTGGCTAAAGCAAGTTCCATTCTTGGATCATGTCATTTCAGTGGAAGGAGTAGCCGTTGATCCTAGCAGGGTTAAAGATGTGCAGAATTGGAAAGCTCTGAAATAGGTCAAGCAAATTCGTAGTTTCCTTGGTCTTGCCGATTATTACAGGAAATTTATTCCCAACTTCTCAAGCATTGCCAAGCCTATGACCAAGTTGCTAGAAAAAGATGCTAAGTTTAAGTGGAGGAGTGCATGTGCAGAAGCCTTCTGGTCGCTCAAGAAGCATTTGACAATTGCCCCAGTTTTCACTCAACCTGATATTACCAAACCGTCTGATGTTTACTGTGATGCATCTGGCACCGGATTAGGTTGTGTGCTTATGCAAGAAGGCCATGTTGTTGCCTATGCCTTATGACAGCTCCGAAAGCATGAGCAAAATTATCCCACTCACGATTTGGAATTGGCATCCGTTGACCTAGCCTTAAAAACCTAGGGCCATTACCTGCTTGGTAACCTTGTCAATCTCTACACGGGCCAACAAAGTCTCAAGTATATATTCACGCAACAAGAACTGAACATGAGGCAACATAGATGGTTAGAATTAATCAAGGATTATGAATTGGAAATTCACTATCACCCCAAAAAAGCCAATGTGGTTGCCGACGCCTTGAGTCGAAGGGATCAATGCAATCACTCAACTGTTTGACCTATGGAAGCTTGCCCAATTTCAGACTTGAGCGAACCAAGTCTTCGTATCGTTCCCTATGGATCCTTGTATAATTTAGCTCTTATTCCTACCCTTCGGGAAGAAATCGTGGAAGCACAAAAGAAGGACAAGGGAATGGAATACATCCGCTAGAAGATAGGAAAGAAAGAAGCTACATGTTTCCGACAAGACGAGGATGGAGTGCTATGGTTCAACAATCGCCTTGTTGTTCCAAAGAATGAGGAATTAGGGAAGAAAATCATGGATGAGGTTCACTTGTCCAAATACTCCATACACCCCGGTAGCGATAAGATGTACCGCGGGTTACCGGAAAAGTTTTGATGGACACGCATGAAACGAGAAGTCGCTCGTTATGTTTTCGAGTGTGATACTTGCCAGCGTGTGAAGGCCAATCATCTGAGGAAAGCCGGTCTTTTGAACCCATTAAAAATCCCCGCTTGAAAATGGCAGGATATCGCTATGGATTTCATCATTGGGTTACCCCTCAGCCCCAAGAAGCATGATTCCATATAGGTTATTGTGGATAGGTTGATCAAATCTTCTCATTTTATTCCCGTCCATACAACCTACTCTACCAAGAAGTATGCCGAGATCTACATCGCAAGAGTCCTATGTTTGCACGGTGTTCCCAAGACTATTATCTCTGATCAAGGTCCATAGTTTATTGCTCATTTTTGGGAGCAATTGCATTTTGGTCTTGGCACCACTCTTATCCAAAGTTCCGCTTATCATCCGCAAACCGATGGTCAAACCAAGAGGCTGAATCAATATTTGGAGGACATGTTGAGAGCCTGTGTTCTGGATGATCGTGGAAATGGGGAAGATTGTCTCTTGTTTGCAGAATTTTCATACAACAATAGCTACCAAGAGAGTTCGGGAATGTCACCGTTTGAGGCCTTGTAAGGACACTCATGCTGAACACTGCTAAATTGGTTGGAATCGGGAGAAATAATTAATTTTGGTCCAAATCTCGTTACCAAAACTGAAGAGAATGTGCGACAAATTCAAGCTAACATGAAAGCCGCACAATCCCGTCAGATAAGCTATGCCAACAAAAGGAGATGCCCATTAGAGTTTGAAAAGGGAGATCATGTCTATCGTCGAGTTTCTCCCAACAAGGGTATATCTCACTTTGGAATCAAGGGTAAATTGGCACCCCGCTACATCGGACCCCTTCCGATCATGGAGAAGTATAGCGTCGTTGCTTATCGATTGCAATTACCAGAAAATCTTGAGCAGGTGTATAACGTCTTCCATGTATGCCAACTCAAGAAGTGCTTAAAGCCTCCGATCGATGTGGTTATTTCCGACACCGAGCAATTAGAAGAAGACCTCTCCTACCCCGAATACCCCGTCCGAATCATCGATCAAAAAGACCGGGTAACGCACAATCGCACCATCACCTTCTACGAAGTGCAGTGGAGTAATCATACTGAAGACAAAGCCACTTGGGAGCAAGAAGAGTTTCTGAAAACCAACTTCCCGGAATTTTTGACCTCGCAAATCCGGTAACCACCCTTGCCTCCTCTCTTTTGTTCATCCATTTGGAAATCTCGGGGCGAGATTTCTTTTATGGGGGGAGTGCTGTGACATCCCATGTTACAAAAAGATAATTAAGCTAACACTAATAGTAAATTGAGGGCTAACTAAAAATATAAATAATTGAGGTGCCAAAGAAAAAGGGAATAAAAAATTAATTCATTAAATCCACAAATTGGTCAAATGATAGCGATTCACAAACATCACAAAATTCCATGAAAGTGTGCCAATATTTTTGCACATTCTTGAGAGTCATGCCAAGGGTAAAGTTTAGGGAATTTATCAGAATTTTTGGTGATAGTTTAATACCCATAAAAATTCCCTAGGTGTAGAGAAATGTCCCTCTGTCCTGGAATTTTCATAATTCCTCTGAGCCGATTTGGCAAAGTTGGCCCCAAAAGCAAAGTTGGAGAATAGAGTTTTGTGGACATGCACAAAAATTGGCATGAGGTTTGGATCAATGAAGCTTGGAGAATTTGGCAAAGTATAGAACACTGTTTAAGGTCAAGTGGGTCAACAATTCTCTTTTTTCTCTGATTCACTCAACGATCGACAACACACTGCTGGCCACTGATCACCCTCCTTTCTCCACCCATCCTGGCCACTGCCCCGTCGATCGTCCCTGTGCCACCAGGCAACATTGAAGCCCCCAACCGATGAGCCAATGCTCTGCAGCCAGCTCACCCCCTTCTCTCTCTGCGCTCTCTCCCTTGCTCTCTGCTGATCGATGTTTAAGAGCATCTCCTGCAAGAGCCCCCATCCAAGCCTGCATCACGTATTTTGCATGCCAAAAAACGAAACCTCCTCCAGCAAGGCCCCAATATGGGCATGCATTTTACATGGGCATGCAAATTGACTCCTTCAGCCCCAATTTTGAAGCCTCCCATCCATCCTTGCAAGCTAGCCCCACCTATTTTTTCATTTATTTTTATTTTTCTTTCTCTTCCCTTTCTCTTTTCTCGCTTTGTCTCTCTCTCCGGCATACGATGCCACCACTACCTCCATCCCTCGCCAACGGCTGGAGCGCCGCCTCCCTCCCCCTGTCGCCGGCTCGACGCGCGCCACTCCCCTCACCACCTCCCTCTTCCCTCCGGCTGGCTGCGCCGCTGTACTCCTTCCATCACCGGACCAGCTCTAGTGGGAGCGGCGCCGCCTCCCCATCGGCATCACGATGCCTTGGCCCCAGGCGTCGCCGTGGAAGGGCCCGAGCTCCATTGAAGGCGGCGGATGGACCTCGTCAACGGGGCTTGGTCGTCGTCGGGGGCAGGTGCACGAGCGTCGAATTTGGAGATCTCTCGGATTTGGGTCCTTTTCATCGTGTCGTCTTCCCGGCCGACAGCGCCTCTTCCTTGGCCGACTGCGGCTCCGCGGCAAGAAATACCGTCCGGCGGACCAGGTCCGGCCGCGCGAGTGGGCACCGGCGGGCCAGCTCAAGCCTCGGCAATGCACCAGCTCGGGCCACAGCGACGGACCAGCTTGGGGCGAGCAGCGCATGCGAGGATGATGGCGACGGTGGGGCGAGCGGCGCGTGCAGGGAGGATGGCGATGGCAAAGCGCAGCGGCACGTGCGGGGACGAGCAGGGCGGTGGCGACGTGCAGGGTTGATTAGAGAAGAAATGGTTTTTTTATTGGACAGGTGGGTCCCATGGTGAATAGGAGTCTAGATGCATGCTACCACTGGAGTAAAGTTCAATTTTTCCATGCCCAGATTTGTAGGCCAGCACCTAAACAAGAAAGTAGGGGCTTTATTTTTCATGCCCTGCTGGAGATGCTCTATGGGCTGCAGCTGCCAGAAGCCTTCCCCTCCAACTCTCTCTCTGCTCGCATGCGCTCCACGCGATTCCCCGATGCACCCACGAAACCAGGCGCCCCTGCCCTTGCATCCTCCCTCTTCTCCCATGAGTTCAGGCGAAATCCCCTGCTTTCCCCGCCATAGCCGCCGTTGGGTCTAGTAGCGTCTAGACAGCTTCCCCATCGCCTCTTTCTTCTCAATTCGTCGAGCAAACCACTCCTGTAGCAGCCCCTCTGACCTGGTCCCTCTGTCATGCAGAGACGTCACCGGAATTTGTGAAGATCAGAGTCGCTGCTATCAGAAATTCGTCCACCCCGCCGACGAGAACCCTTCTCCGGCCTCCCTCCTCGGCTCCTTTCTTGACGCCG
This sequence comes from Eleusine coracana subsp. coracana, assembly GCA_032690845.1. Classification (NCBI taxonomy): domain Eukaryota; kingdom Viridiplantae; phylum Streptophyta; class Magnoliopsida; order Poales; family Poaceae; genus Eleusine; species Eleusine coracana. The sequence continues at coordinate 22,671,567 of CM064424.1, forward strand.
ACCACCTACGAACCGCGGTGAAGCCCAGTGACCAGCCCCCGACCTTGCTCTCCCTTGGTGCATGCCATGCGATGCCGCCGAACCCTCCTCTGACGCTGCACCTCGTCACCGGTGAGTTCCCGGTGAGCCCCCCTTCCTCCGACCCCTCCAGCCGAGTCCCTGCAACACGCCGACCAATTTGGTCCAGCCGCCGTCCATCCTTGGCCCCTCCTTCCCCTTTCCTGGCGAGCTCCGGCCACGCTACGGCGAGCCAGGCCACGCACGTGCACACTGTTCGGTTTTCAAACTGATTGATGGTAAAACTTTAAATAAGGGTGAACTATGTTTAAATATTCAAAAATCAATAACTTGAAAACTAAAAGGGGGAAAATTTGAAACTAATTTTGTTCAATTCCTAAAATCCGCCTCTACAATAAAAATAAGATGAGGGCCAAAGTTATGCAGTACATCAATTAAATTATTTCCCTAAAGTTAGAACCCTTGTTAGGGTAATAAATTCATAAGTAAAAAAAATACATAAATGGTAAAATCATGAGATTTGTTCCGTAAGCATCTCATGGAATCTCTAAACATTCTGAAAAAGCACATTTCCATTTTTATGCATATTTTTAGTGTTATTGCATAATCTTTTTTCAGTGAAAGAATTTATATAAATTCTTTGTTAGGAATCTAATTATGAAATTTGGTATTCCTGTTCTTTGTGCATTTATACATCCCTATAAATTATCATTTAAAATTTTGGCCACCATCAGTGGGCTTTTTTTTGTTAATTTGCTCATTTGATAAATAGCTTAGGAAATTTCAATGTGAATATTGCCTTATATAAGCACATAGTTAGTATTTTTGTTAATTTCCTCTCTGGTATGAGATCGGTTCAATTCTAAAAGTGTACATGTCAACTTTTAGGAATTTAATTATGGAATGCATGTTAGTGTTTAACTTTGCAATATAAAGTTCTATGTTCTTTTACATAATCATCATGTCATGCATTTCATATTTGCTTTGGAAATTCCATGAACCCTTGTGTATTCCTTTTATTCATGCATTTTCATTTTCATATAGGGAACAAGACCGGGGAGATCACATCGGAGCAAACCAGAGCTGAAGTGAACTTTGGCGAAGACTCTAACTACGATCACTCCCAAGGCAAGCCCCGGTGCATACCTATTTATTTGCGAGTCCTTTTTGGTTTAATCTAAACATAGGGATATTGTATTGTGCATTAAGTATAGGGCTTGGATGGAAACCCACTTGCATAAACAAACAATGACCTATAATTAGTTTATGTTAGTAAGCCTTGTTCATTAGCGAATGCTATGCTTAAACGAGTGGAGTCAATGGTAGTCTGTGGGATCACTTGATTCAACTATGATTCACATGAAGTATGAACTTGGATAAAATTTGAGAACTTATTGTTGCAACTCCGCGGACAAGTATTGAACAGTACCAAGTGCATACCATTATATGGGAATTGGTAAACCTAGTAGCTTGGGCGCCATATTGTTGGACGGTATTACTTATCGATCCAGAGGTGATGTGAATGGCATGGTGGATGCACAGGTTTGAGCACCGCTGGAGAGTGCACGGGTTAAGCCTCGGATACAAAGTACTGTATCACGGGGAGGACGTGTGCTCGGGATCGATGGCCCTAGATCGACTTTATAGCAATCTCGTGAATGATGCGTATGTTGTGTACATGGGTTTTCTCCTGCAGGATGTAAATCATTTCGAATTGCCGTCCCTCGTGGTTATGAGTACCTCTTGTTTTGAGCAGCGGAAATGATACTTTAAGTAGAGAAGTTTTGTTATGATTCTGAAATTTATTTACTCTATGGCTACATGTTGCTATGTTGTATTGTTCGTTACATTTGTGCAAGTCTTAGCAGCTAGCTAGGTTCACTACAGTTACTTTTCTGCAACAAGCAATTAAAGTCTTGGTTAAAGAATAAAATTGCAGCATAGAACTAATAGTTGCTTGTTATGCAAATATCAAATAAGCCCGGTCAGCCCCCTGCATATTAGGAGTTGGTTTTAGTAAACCTTTTGACGGGTAAGTCTTGCGGAGTATGCTAGATACTTAGGCTTTGCGATTATGTGGTTTTTTTTTGGTTTTCCTCAAGCTACACATTGTGATTGTGGTAATAAAGTTGTGTGGGAAGGTGAGGAGCTCCAGAACTAGACCATTGAATGGGTCCCTAGCTCTCCTAACCAAGATGAGTGAGCCATTGCCATAGGGCCAGCATGGTTTACTTAGGTTATCGACGTCGTGTTTTGTCGCATTTTCTCTTCCGCATATTTATATGATTTGAACCAAGACATATGTATTATAATGTAACTAAATTTGCTTCCGCTATGACTCTTGAACTTGTAATATTATGCACTTAATGATGTATCTTTGTAAATGATGAATGTTCATGTGTGAATGCTATGTATGGTTACTTCGTTAGTCATCTCCCGAGGTGATCCTGTACGGCACACTCTATATTTCGGTATAGGGGTCTCACAGATTTATCACAAAAATTAATCTCTGGGCTAAAGTTGATAAAAAAAGTAGATGTAATGGTAGTTCTAAGAACCGTTCTGTCTTCCGACCACCCAAGATGTAAAGAAGCTACAATGCTCCATAGGTAATAGGAGGTGAAGTACTCATGCCCACTTATGCATTCCTTTATAGAGTCACTTAGTTGTACACTTGGGTATACATTAGGAGTAACAAATTGTAACAACTCCTGATCAACAAAACTTAAGTTTAGCTTTGCTCAGACGAGCAAAGTTCAGCTTGAGGGGTCTTGTTGATGGTCATTAAATACAAATTTTGACCGTCAATAGAGCCACAAATATGGAAAGACTTAGCATTTCATACAAGCATGTTACCTAGGAATAATAAGATTCCACTTGTCCATTGATATTTATGCGCATGCAGAGAATATACATTCCGACCAATGGGAGAGAGCCAACTGGACTCCTCACAGATCACTGACATGGCTACACAGGATTCCTCACGAGAACACCGACTTAAATTAGAAGAGGACTCACCTGTCAGCCACCTCAAGAAAGCACACCCTGAGAGGGCTCACCTTCAGGTCGACCAAAACTAGGGGCTTGGTTGGCCGACCTGGTCTTGAGCCCTTTTCAGCCAGGCTTCCACATGTCGACTCCTCAGCCCTTTGGCAACGTCGGTACCGACTTATGGACCCTATAAATAGGAGGGGGCGAGCTCCACTCCAACACACACACACCAAGAAGAATCCATTCCTAGCATTACATTTAGTCTTTAGGTCCTAGTGGAGTTTAGGATAGTGGAGAGCTGACTAGAGGTCCTTGATATAGTCTCGGAGTCTTGGGTATAGTTCCACACTATCCCTCTCTAGTAATACATGTTCATTTTATATTAATAGAATTATATTCTTTAATCATTGTGCTTTATTTATTTATCTATACAAGTGTGATAGTCATGTGCCTTTTATGTGATTGTTTCCTAGTTATGTTTGGTTGCTCTATGCTTCACATACTCATACTAGTCAATATATGCTTTTGCACTCGTCTAATGCAAATTATGGTTAGACATGCCTTAGTCCATAATTAATAATCCGTAGGGTTAATGTTATGCGTGCTATAATATTTATCTTGTTGATCTATAGGGTTAAAGCTATGCTTGTCCTAGCCTTTGACTTGTGGATCCGTCGGGTCAGAGTTAGGTGTACTCTTATTTTAGACTTGTTGGTCCGAAGGGCCAAAGTCCCATGGGAGTCGAGAGTTTTATTTACCAATGTAAGCATGATGCTTATGTTGGTAAATATCTTTGAGTCTTTGGTTGCCCCACGAATAGGAATAGATGTGGCGGTAAGGGCTTAATTGCCTTTTCTCACGTATCCTAGTGAAGGATTGCCAGCAGAAAGTGATAGCCCTGTTGTGCTTATTAATCCTCCTTGTCTCGGCTCGGCGTAGGACATAGGCTTTTATGTGTTTCTTGTATCTAACCTATAGACTTGAGTATAGAAGTACATAGGGATCCAGCTTAACTCTTCCTAACCCACTTAAACTAGACTTTGGACTAATGTTAGGTTGGATTGTTCTGTGTGCCACTACCCACTATCTTTATTATCATTACCCCTATTTATGATTTAAGTATATTATTAGTTATATGGTTATGAACATGCTATCTCTTGACCACTGCCTTCCCTTGAGAGAACTATAAATGATAGCCATTGGAGTAATCTAGTGGTGAAATGCTACAACGGGATGTTTGTGTGCTTGCGGATTTAACTTACCTATACTAACCATCTGTTGAGTTCTACCAACAAGAAGTTCTAGCACCTTGCCTAGTCTATTTATTTGGTGTGACTTAGCAGATGTCAACAATCACTTTTACATTTTAATCGAGCGTCCCATGGAGAGAATTTTCTTTGATGCACATTGAACTCAGGAGGAGGCATTTTTCTGTCCCAATGTCTCAATTGGAAAATTCACTTGAGTTTTCTTTTAAATTCAAGGAAGGTCTTTCGAAAGACCATGGGGACACCTCCAATTATTTTTGCCAGAAGAACCCACCAATTCTCATATCTCCTCCTGATCCTATGGAGGACAATTTACTCCAAGAGGATGAGAGGGAGTGCTTTGTCATGTCGGGCAATGAATGGTTGAATGAAGGAGAACATTCTTCTAAATTAATGTGGATTAGGCCTCCTTATTCAACCTTTCAATGCCACATAAGAGAGATAAAGGTGAATGTTTTTTTAGTCCCATAATCAGCGCAAATATCATGACAAAATCCATTCCACCAGCCTTCATAGGTGGTGAGGCTCTTGCATTGATTGGAAAATCATTCATGAGCACCTTAAACCAACCTTTGGAAGGATTTGGAACCTTGCAACATGTCATTGTAAAGCACGAAAGTGTTGAGACTATCCTTGACTTCCATATAGTTGAAGTCTCTGACTTCCAAATTTGGATCGGGCATCTAATGGACGAGCTATTCCTCGATGGACCAAAGCTAGGAAGTCTCAACACAAGACTTCGGAGAGACACCTTTTCTATCCTGATCTGTCAATCAAAAAAACTTTTGATAGAATCTCTCCCAAGCGGTGAGCCAATCAAGGAACAAGATCAACAATTTATCCAGGAGGAAGGCAAGCAAGCCCACGAGGTTCCCTCAGCAGCCAGATTTGAAATCCTACCATCAAGGTTGCAGTTGAATTCAAGGTATCTAATGATCATGGAAACACCTTGAATCACTTCTGGCAAAAGAACACTATGACATCCGTTTCACCTCCCAAACCTTTCCGAGAAGAGATCCCACAGGAGGCCACGAACAAGGAATGGTTGAAGGAAGAAAGATGTTCTCCAAATAAACTCCAAATTAATGCGGACAAGGGTTCTCGATCTTCCAAAAGGTTCTGGATAAGTTGATTTGTTCGGAGACGACACACAAATCGATCCGACTGAACAACAACACGTTCTAAACCCCGCAATCGCAGCACGAGGTCTCCTCTTGTTATCAACCGTTAAATAACGATTGACCTTGCCGAGAAGGCTAATCCTTGCCTACAAATCAAGAACACAAGCAAGAACAATGAAGAATGCAACACAATTGCAGATGTATTACGAATCTCATGAAGTTGGGTTCTCATAAACTGTTATGACGCCAAAACTGTTATGAAAAGAATAATCTAAGCAAAACAAGAACCCTAATGGTGCGGTGGCGACTGTTTATGAAGACCCTATGGTCATGCAAGACCCTCTTGATGTGCCGCTAATTGGGCTGAACTGGATACAAAGCCCAAAGGCAAAAAATGGGTGATGCAGCATTGAAATGGATTCTAGACCCTCTATTATTTCGATGATTTCTGATGACTCCTGATGAATTTTGACATGAAACCGGTGGAATTGGAAAGGACTTCTCCTTAGCTTTCCGTGCATATGTAGAACATTCCAATCTGAGTCCGTATGCGTCCTAAGCGTCCATTTTAATGCAGACTGGTCTGGGGGCCCGAAACAGAGTCGAAGTCGTTTTCGATTGGGCCTCAACCTTGACTTCCACGCCTTTGCTGGTCCTCCATGTCCCCAAGTCCTTCCTCCATCATCTCCTGGTCCTTTCCATGGTTCCTAATCATAATATAATCATTAGGTAGCAAACCATTCTCAAAAGTGACCTATAATGAAGAACGAAGGAACGAGCTCACCTCTAAATTTAGTGGTCGTGCACGAGCTAGTCATTGGACCTTGTAAGTCCAAAACTGGAGGAATGTTGTTTGTCTCCATAGAACTGATGTTCTCATCATAAATCTTTTCTATTTCCTCTACCATTCCTTGTTATATTAAGGGAAATTCCATAGGTGCCCTATATGATCCGATCGTAGGAGCCAATGTCATTCCCGAGTATATAGTTTGGCAACTTTTGGATGATATACCTCTTGTGTCAAATGACACACTCCTCAATAATACCTTGGGAGTAACCGTTCCATGTCGGGGGATTGTGGCGCCCCTTCCCGGAGCATCGAGGACCCGAAGGTGCTGATAACGCAGACAGTTGATAATACAACATTTGTCCATTTTAAGCTAAGTTATTGCATAAATAGAGTACTGAAGTGCAACGGAAATATTACAACTTAAGATAGTTCGAAAACTGTGGAAGTAAAATAATGAAAGTTCTACAAGCTCTCGATAATACAGTGGTAGTAATGATTCATGCCCAGAGAATCATTACCTTAGCAGCACACAACATCACTGCAGCGGCAAGTCGGACTCCCAGTGGGCAGTCCACCCCTTGGGGAGTTGCATGTCCCAAGGCGTCACATCTACAGGCAGTTCTATCTCTTCATAACCTGAAAAATAACAATGGCACAAAGCCTGACTACTAATTACTCAGTAAGACTTACCCGTCATAGGACCTAGACATGCATTGGCTCTAATAGGATGGCTATTTAAAAAGGTTTGCTGTAAGCATCCTAATAGTTCTATCCAATTTTATTTAGCCAAGTTAATTGGGTAAGGCAGAATGTAACTTTAATGAAGCATTATAAGATAATAAAATAGTACATGAAGTAACTACAACATAAGAGTAGTAGTAAGACAATAATAACCAAGTTGTCCATATTCATAGTATATGTGCAACTACGTGATGGCGCGGTGACCAAGTGGTACTCATTACTACTAGCGATAGCAATTGCAATCGATTTACACCAGCTGGGAAAAAACTGAGATACATGACACATACGCACCAATTAAGGTACTATATGGCAACCTTTCGCAAGAAAAGAAACTTACACCTAGGAGTGCTAATGGCCTCAGCCCAGAACCGCCTTGAAGTCCTATGCTCATCGAGCATCATCCGGGCCATCTCTACTAAAGTTCTGTTCTTTCTTTCAACCACACCATTCTGCTGGGGAACACGAGGTGCTGAAAACTAATGCTCAATACCATGCTCAAGACAGAAAGCATCAAAGGAGGAGTTCTTGAACTCGGTGCCATTATCACTGCAAATTGCTCGTAATGCACCAGGGAGTTCCTTGAACAACCTTAAAGCTAGGCTCCGAAAGTGGTGAAACACTTCATCCTTGCTCTCAAGAAAGTAGACCCAAGAGTAGCGAGAATAGTCGTCAACAATCACAAGAACATACCACTTCCCACCCGCCAAACGAACCCGAGAAGGACCAACAGTGTCCATATGAAGCTACTCTCCAGGGCGTTTAGTCATCACCAAATTAATTGGTGGACGAGAAGCGGCAATCATTTTCCTATGACAACACGGAGCACAAACCAAATCCTTATCAAATTTGAGCTTAGGCAATCCTCGGATCAAACCTATGTCACTCAAGCGACATAGCAAGTCAAAGCTCATGTGACCCAGTCTCCTGTGCCATTTCTAGAGCTCAGAAGAAGATTGAGCAAAGAAGCACTTGTGAGAACCAGGAGAACCAGCAAAATCAGCCTGAAAAACTCTGCCAATATGAGAAATCCCACAAACCAAGGAATGACTCGAATCAAGAACACAAGAAGCATTCGACTTAAAGCCAACTTCCAAACCAACATCAAGAAGAGGAGATTGTACTTGAAATACTCAACCAAACCAACATCCTTGAGAGTGAATTTTTCATTTACCTTTACCGTGCGTCTTGCCTTCACTCTCCCTCTCTTTTCATCTCCAAAGGTCATATACTCCCGCCGCTCTAGGGGAGTGAGGCTGGAGAACCACTTTGCATCTCCGGTCATGTGGCACGAACACCCGGAGTCCATCAACCATTTGTTCTCCAAGCCTCCACCTACTGCCTACAAAGAACGAGAAGGAAAAGTTGATGGCTTAGTGCTGGGGTTAGTCAAAAGAGATTTGGGAATCCATCACTTAACCATATGACCGGTAGTAGTCATCACAGTTCTTTGCACATTATCCTTTGAACACATAGGACGAGAACCACGATGGGAAAAACATGGCCTGTCAAAGTGTATCGAGTCAAACCTTGGGTTGTGAGGATAGAAATCATCAATGTCGAAGCCAAATCCACACGAATGACACTCACCATGATAGGGAAAACATGGGGCGCCAAAGCGCTGCTGCGCAAAGCCTCTGTTTCATGAATCAAAGCCATATGGGGAATGACCCTATCGATGATAGGCACGAGAAAAAGAGCGAGGATGATAGTCAACAAAATCATCATAGAAAGCATCCCTAGTCAACTCAGCTTGCTTCCTCTCAATCCTCTTACGCCTATAACAGAATTCATCCAAATGGCCCTTGCGACCACAAAACATACAAATGTAGACGCCCTTAGGATTAGGCTTGGTTTGCATTGCAGGTTTGGGTTTTGGCTTCTCTGTTTGCTTTGGGTTGAACGAGGGTTTTGGATTGGGTGGATAGTATGTGTCAGTGGGTTTGATAGTGTTTTCCTCATACTTGTAGCTGGAGCTAGGTACAAACTTACCCACATTCTCTCTCTCCTTGTCACACCTCTCAAATCCCAAGCCCAAGTTATAGGTTGACCTAGAAGCACTCTCCTCCACTCTTGCCAAATCACTCTCAATCTTTCCCTCACTCACTAGGGTTCTCTGGAGCCTAGAAACAAGATAGTTGTTTTCCTGAACTAATACTTTGTTTTCCTCCCTAGTGATTACTAGCTTGTCCTTGAGGGTGACACAAACTTCACACGGATGTGGAAGAACTTTCGAGCAAGTCTCATGAAGCAACTTGGACTCAATCTCTTTGACTTTGAGGGGCTGAGCTTCCAACTCATTTGTGAGCTTGGGGCACTTTTAGCACGCACCCAAAAGAGTTGGTCTAGCTTTGAATTCATCAAGCTCCTTGAGGGCACTCTCAAGCTGACTGGCAACTAGAGCATGCACACTCTTCCTCTGTGCAAGATCACTCATCACAACTTGACAAGACTCACATTCTACAACCATGTCGTCCATAGCAAGCTTAGACCTAAGCGAAGCAATTTCAAAATCAGCAGTCTCCAACTTAGACTTAAGCTCTCTACTCTCACGAACAGCACTGCAAAGCTTATCATCTTGCAAAAGCAGAACATCATGCAAATGATCAAGTTCAGAAGAGAGCTCATCAAGAGTAGGAGGTACCTTGCTTGTGTCAGAGTCAGAACCCGAGTCGGTGTCGTGGTCGTTCTTTGCCATGAAGCAAAGCCCGGTGAAGTCAACCTTCTCTTGACTCGTGGCTTTTCAACATTATCCTCCGAGCTTGTAAGGCCTTCGCTTGATGTGAGGCCGACATCACTCAAGGCGGCAACACAGGCGCGTGTAATGGCCTTGGTGAACTTCTTGGAGTTCTTGCCCTTCTTGTAGAAATGGTTCTTCTTCTGCTTGAAGTCTTAAGTGTTGTTATCGCGGTACCCGGCCTTCTTCTTCTTCTTAGGACGATCAGCGATGAAGTGTCCCGGGTCACCACACTCGAAGCAGGTTCTTGAACCACCTCCTCTTCTCTCCTTCTTGTTGTTGTAGAACTTCCTGAACTTCCTTGTGAGCAAGGATAGCTCCTCATCAGGAATGCACTCCATATGTTCATCGGATGCTGCAACAAGAGAAGACAAAGCAAACTCCAAGGAAGACTTGTCAAGTGAGGGGGTAGTTCCATAAGAAGCATCACTGTGACTAACCTTCTGAGAGCTAGAAAGAAAAGCCATGCTAGAAGTAGGAATAGCAAGATTAGGACGAGATTTCCTAGACAGTTCATGAGATTCCAGCTTGCTATATAGTTGCTCACAGTTTAAGGTGTTGAAGTCAGCAGTTTCTTCTAGAGCAGCAATTTTAACCCTCTAAACATTTTCATCAAGTGAATACAACAGTTGCTTAGCTCTATCATTGTCATTGTACACAAGGGTACCACAAGCCCGCAAGTTGCACACAATTGCCTCCAACCTACGAAAAGTGTCATCTAGTGACTCGCCCGGTTTTGAGCAAAGGTTTGGTACTATGTATTGTAAGAATCCTTATGCATAGACTTGACCTGGTTGGTACCCTCATGGTAAGTGCAGATCTTAACCCAAAAAGCATGAGCAGTGTCAAGTTGTGCAACCCTATCATGTTCACTCCTACCAAGTGCAGAGAGTAGAATATTGACAGCTTTGGAGTTGTTATCATACCTGACTAACTCACCTGTAGAAGCAGTGTTCAGGTCTTCTGGTATAGCATACTCTTGATCAACAATCTCCCAAATTGCACGTCCTTGACTCAGCAGATACGCCTTGGTCCGTGACTTCCAGTAGGGGAAGTCCACTCCATCGAACATCCACAGCTTGACAGCACGCTTCTCCATGTCACATTCGGACCACAAAGCCGGTGAAGGTCAACTAGTGATCAAACTGGCTCTAATACCAATTAAAGGACCAAGAAGGCGACCAGAGGGGGGGTGAATGGGAGCCAAACAAAATTCTCCAAGAGAACTTGGCCTATATCCCAAAAACAACCCGAGCCAACCTCCTAACCGATCACCAGGACTACACTCACCAACTCATGGTGTACTAGCCGTAGGAATAATCAACCACAACAAGGAAACACAACGGAAACAAAAAGGGAAGAAGCAATGCTCAATAGTTCAGAACTGAACACCCATCGGCAGTGCCGTTCCCTGCCATCGCCAGTGCCGGTTGGTATCGGTGGTGCCGATCACACCTATCGGCAGTGCTGGTGCGGGCCATCGACAGTGCCGGTCATATTCTTCGGCAGTGCCGGTGCGGGATACAGGCTCTCTGGAACCTACAGATAGGACCAATCGGTAGTGCCGGTCCCCCAACAGAACCGAATAACACTCGGGATCTTGTCAAAACATTCTCCAAAAACTAATCAAACGAACTCTAAACGATGCGATTTTTGGACTAGAGAATCCTCATCACATCTCGACCCTAAACCTAGGAGATCACCTCAATTGGTTCAAGAAATCATCACGAATTTCAGATCTTGTTCCAAGAACACCAAAAAGGGAAAACTTGAGAAATCCTTCAAATCAAAGGTGCTGAGCTATTGATTCGATCAAGGATCCATAGAGGATTGTTCTAGCTCATCCTAGCAACAAGTTTCTCAAGAAATCCGGGCCAAAAACTCGTCCAAAAGTGAGATAAAAAATCACCATGAAAATTGCTCCGAAAATAAGAAAAAGGGAATTTCGGGATTCAAGTGAAGAGGGAAATCTTGAGCACGAAAATACTTCCCATATCATAGAAAAGTGCTTATAAGATCCATAGGTACAAGGCTAGGAAGCCACCCACTTCCTCCCACTATTTGGATGAGCAAGAGATGTCTCTCACACACCCTTTCCTCTCCTCTAAAATATGAAGTCCTCTCCTAGCACTTTGAATAGAGTCCTAACACAAGGCTAATGGGAAGAGAGGCACCTCTCCCACTAGCCACACCTCTCCTTATATAGGCCAAGGGTCTATTGTCCATATGACCACTCTACCCTTGACCTACATAACACACCCACCTACCATCGGAGGCATAACCGTCCATCTTTCACCTCATCGCCCGAATGCCATCGGATGCTTCACGATTTTGCTTCATCTTGAAGCAAGCTCCATGATGGTGCCACGTGCACCACCAACCACCGCCACTGGTTTTGAGGCCCAAACCGGGAAATCGCCTTGCACGCTTCTCAAAGCATGACTTCTCGATGTCGACACGTGACACCTTGTCCCGCAATCCTAACCACTGGCAAGTTTCTCCTAGTCCCTGTCCATTGGGCCCCCTTGTCACTTGCACCGGCATCCCGTTCGCCTTGACTTGATCAACATGCCGTCTTCATCACCACCACGATTTTGAGGCTCAACCGCAAAACTGTCCGTGCTTCTTGCCTCTCCACGTGTACAGTGTGGATCGTCCTTGACATCACCTGGCATCCTGATCGTCTGGCCCCAAGTCCCCTACTTGTGCCCGATCCTCTCAACGTTGACCGCCAAGTCGACTCTAATGACCTACACATCATGAGACAAGCAAACACATTTCTCATCTCCTACAATATCACCAATATCTCCACTAACTCCGGTTAGTCATAACCATGATATGCAAGCCCATGCAATCTCTGGATTCCCGCATTTCAACTCAAACACCAAATCCGCTCAAGTCAATTACTCATCACAAATATAGCAAACCATGGCATATATCCATATGGTTTCTCACAACTGTTGTTCCAACTAAATTTCTTATCCTTTTTCAACAGCTCCGTGATGGGTTTGGTCAGCCGAGAAAAAATTGGAATGAACCTATGATAATATCCAGCTAGCCCGAGGAAACTACGTACTTGATGAACCGTCTTTGGGGACTTCTAATCTAACACATCTTGAACTTTGCTAGGATCCAGCAAGATACCTTCCGCAGAGACTATGTGACCAAAAAATGGCACACGGTCCACTCAAAATTCACACTTGTTGAATTTTGCATACAGCTTGTGATCTCGGAGGCGTTGAAGAACAATGCGATGATGTTCAGCATGCTATTCCTTGGACTTAGAATAGATGAGGATGTCATCAATGAATACTACCAATAATTTGTCCAACTCGGGCATGAATACCGAATTCATGAGGTACATGAAATGGGCAGGGGCATTTGTCAATCCGAATGACATTACTAGATACTCAAACAATCCATATCTAGTAGAGAAGGGAGTCTTCGGAATGTCTTCGGCTCTGATCTTGATTTGATGATAGCCCGAACGGAGGTCAATCTTTGAAAAGACCTTAGCACCAACCAATTGGTCAAAGAGGATATCTATACGGGGTAATGGGTATGTGTTCTTGATGGTAACTTCATTAAGAGGCCGATAGTCAACGACAAGGCGCAAGGACTTGTCCTTCTTCTTCACAAAAATAGCAGGGCAGCCCTTAGGTGAAGTGCTTGGGCGAATGAATCCCTTTTCCAATAACTCATTCAATTGCTTTTTCAACTCAGCCAGCTCATTTGGGGCCATTTTATACAGGCGACGGAATATCGGAGAAGTTCCTGGCTGTAGCTCTATCTTAAATTCCACATCACAGTCAGGTGGTGGACCAGAGATATCCTTGGGAAACACGTCCGGATACTCATGAACAACGGGAATACTCTCGAGTGATTGCCCTTCCAAGTGATGGACAACCAAGGCTTTCGATGAATTGGTATTTAGAGAAAGTGTGTCCTTTCCATGCAAGGGAGAGTTGATGTGAACGATCCGAGGCTCAATGTCTAGCATGGCTCTATGGGTTTTCATCCAGATCATACCTATGATCAGGTCGATCTCTTGGTCCTTTAGCATGATGAAATCAGTGGGGTAGATCTTTCGATTAATTTCTAGTGGAGCCTTACACACTACCTCGTTAGCAAAAATTTGTCCAGCAGGAGAGCAGACGGTGTAGCATCTATTTATAACGGTGGTGTGGAGTTTATGTTTTTGCACACAAGCTTTGCTAATGAAGTTATGCGTAGCACCAGAATCAAAAAGTGCAGGGACAGGCTGGCGATAGAGCGAGAGTGTACCGGTTAGCACGGGTTCGTCCTGAGGAATATCTTCAGCATTGGTGTAGTTCACTTGGGCACCACAAGATGGTGCATTCACATTCCTGCTCTGGTTCTAGCGCTGGTTGCTGTTGTGGTTGTTGTTGTTGCGCCTCGGTGTGGTGCAGTTCTTGGCAAAGTGTCCGATACGACCGTAGTTGTAGCACGGATAACTGCTTCAACGGTCAGCAGGCTGTGGGGCACGAGCAGTTTGATTTCCTTGCTGCTGGTATGGTGCACGGTACTGAGTGTTCTACTGTCGGTACGGTGCACGGGGTCGAAAGTTCTGTTGCCGTGGTGGCCTCGAGTAGTTCTGACCATATCATCGCTGATACTGCTGTTGTGGAGATGTCCGGAAATGCTGTCCGGTAGGTGAAGTGAAAACCAGGCGGTGCTTCGCCTGTGGGGTAGCAGAGACACTAACAGGGGCTTTTCTCTTGCGATCTTCCTCTTCAACTTGGCGTATAGCGCCTTCCTGGACAATAGCAACATTGACCAAGTCATTGTACGTGTCGGTGGTCTGCCAAGTCAGACGCTTCTTAAGTGTGGCATTCAAACCACGCAGAAATGCATATCTCTTTTTATCCTCAGTATTAACATACTCAGTAGCATACTAAGACAGATGATGAAAAACTTCAGAATATTAGAAGACATTCCTCCCTCCTTGTTTCAAATCCACAAATTCCTGGAATTTCCTCTGCATGAGGCCAGCAGGCATCCAGCGGGCAGAGAAGCTTCATAGGTTGCCCACCAGGCGCTAGTGTAGCCCTGGAGATGTTGGGCAGTGAATAGCACCTTCTGGTGCTCGGTGCATTCTAGCAGACCGAACTTTGATTCGGTCTAGCGCAGCCAGTGATCGGCATCCAGAGGTTCTCTGGCACACTCGAAGGTTGGTGGATGAGTACCTAGAAAATCTGAGTAGGTGCTCTGTCAAGGCTGATTGTTGTTGTTACGGTGGCCTCCCTGTCCAGCTAGATGGGATGTGATATCCATTAGCCGACAAAGAATCTCGGAGTCATTTTGCTACCGGTTGAGTGCAGCAGCCAATACCTCAGCTAGTGAGGGCTTAGCATTAGCTCCTTGCTCAGAGCTTTCAGGGTCATCCTGATTCCGAGTACGCACCATGCTGCAATTTATACGGTTGCACATTAGTTATGCTTCAAAATAATCCATAAAAACACATGTGCAAGAATATAAATTTGCAAGAGGCACGGATAAATTTCACAAGTAACAACCATCTTCATTAATTCAATTCAGACTACATGGTTGTTAAAAGGACACCGTCACACAACTTCTTACACTTATGTGCCAACGCCTAGCTACGGTATTACGGACACATAATGCAAGATTCACACTCCTACATCAAACTAGGAATACTTATATTACACGACCATACACCGGGATGTAGCGATTCATCTACTCTTGGCCTATGTCTTTCGGCTCTTCTGGTTCCTCCGGTTCCATAGGCTCTTTTGGTTCCTCTGGATCCATCATTTCCACATCATTAATACCGACCGGCGCCATCTCTACATCCTCTTGTTCCCCATACTCCATGATCATCTTGTCCCAATTTCCTTCAATAGGAAGGTGGGCAGCCTTGAATGCGTCCAAGTCATCTTGAGCCTCACTCATGTCATGGTCAAGATCTGCTACATCTAGTAAGGTATGGTCACGTTCTTCTATGATTGCATCCATCTCTTCATTCTTTGCTTGAATTTGTTGGTTCAGTTCTGCAATTTCCTCATCCTTAGCTTGTTTTTTGACTTCAGAAAGTCGAAGTGCAGCATGAAATACATCCAGATGCCGGTAGAAGTTTGTGCATAAGGCAAAAGTGGATAAGCCATAATACTCTATTATGGGCAGCATAGGATCATGGTGGTGATGGTTTGGATCAAAGATGAAATCCACACGTCTAATCCACTCAAAGTTTGTCACATCATTAATGGGCAGCAAGGCAACGGGTGTTCCAGCAACATCATGCTTGTGGTCTTCACAGAATCGAGTAAGTGCCTTGACTCCAGCCACATTCTAGGTGGAAGGCAAATCTGTCCCGGTGACGCTAATGGTCCAGGATTCCCATGCGGGAATGACCGAGTAGTTGGCGGGAACTGCCACATGAACGACACATAAGGGGACTCCATGCTCCTGAAATTCCTTGCCAACATAGGTGGGAGGAATGGAATATCCGAATATCTAGAGAACTCTCCAAAACAGGTGAACCATCCCTGTGAACTCCAGGCCATCGGTGATCTCCCAACCTGGTGGCGGTTGATTGGTGTTTTCAGCCATCTACAAGGAAAGTACTTCGATTAAGTCAAAGAGTATGATCGAGCTGGAATTCTTATGAATCTCTATTGCAACAATAGTAGCGGAAAGAGTGCAACCAATACATAACATAAGTCAACATAGTCTTAAGTACATGAACTCAGAATATGTGACCATCGAGTTACAAAAGCATCTCACACAGTGAACCCCCAAATACCACAACCTCGTGTGGTCGACAAAAGCTACCTACCCAACTTGTCCTGACTACACGACCTAGTCTGATCTATCATGATCCTCTAAGTCTTGTCTCTGGCTGGAGCCTCGTAGTCCACATCAGACTCCTCGTCCATGTCCTCGTCCGGATCCTCCTCCTCGGGTGCTGCCGGTGGCGCCAGGACCGCCTCTAGCTGCTGCTGCAGGTCTGGTTCTCGTGAGCCAGGGTCTCTAGATCCTGTCCCATGAGCTCCATCTCATGCTGTGTAGCCGTCAACTGATGTTGTCGGTGCTCGTTGTGGTTGGCGCGCTGCTGCATAATCATGCCACGTCTATCAACCTCCTGCGCGTGGGTGTCGTGTTGTCCAGTGACACAGTAACGCGAGTCTCACTCGCCTCAAGAGCAGCGGTCAGCCGCTGAATCTCCCTCTGTTGTGCGTCAACCAGTGTCTGCAGATCATTCCTCTGCACCCAGGCCTGCTCGGCGTCAGCCAGTAGAATCCCAATGTGGCTGCTAGCCTCCTCATCAAAGTTGAGGAGGTACTCGGAGTAGTGGGACGCACGGTGGCACCTTGCGTGATACGTCGGGTAGTCGTCGCGGGCGATGCGCCTCACGCGCTTCTGCCAGACCGTGTTGGCCTGGTGCCAGATGGGAATCATCTCAAATAGAGTCCCAGAGAGCGTTGCTGTGTGGCGCCCGCAGAAGTGAGTGAGAGCCCTGTGGGCGACTCTCTCCAAGCCATCACGGAGGCTCCCATAAATCGCCGTGCTCTCCATCCCTGCCATGTCAAGGTTGCGCGGGTGAGTGAGCACGCTGATGTGTACCTCAGCAAGAGTCACCCCATGGCGGCGGACCTCGCGGCCCTTGTAGGAGGGCGGCTTGTCGTAGCCCAACAAGTGTAGCAGATCCAACAAAAGTGTAGGAAAGCCACGGTGGTGGAGACCGGTGGTGTAGCATCATCCGTCGTGCAAAAGCTACTCAAAACTGTGGTCACCCATCTGGAACAAAAACCTATTAGTGAGTACAGTGTTTCATGGGCAAAATGCATATCACTAACAACTGTCATGGTGCTGGTAATGATAGCAAAACTATATCACAACAATTTGATTGAGTCAAACTTTCCCTACAGTAAAGATGCATTTCATATGAAGTGCTATGAAATACAGAAACCAAGTTTTTAGTTCAAATTTTCCAGCCTCAAGGGGCAATAATATGGCGATGGGTTTTAAAACAGATTCTGTCTTGACTGTACCGAAGTCAGAAAAGTGGGTATTTTAAACAGAAAAAAAGGTCTTAAAAATTGGCGGTTGGAACCAGGTTATACCTCACTTTCATAGCTTTCCAGATTGTATTTACATTCTCAAAAATTCCAAGTAAATCTAGACTTATGAATTTTGCAAGTTCAGGTTGGCAGATTCTGTTTCAGGATGACAGAGGCTGAGTGTTTTGGCTCTACTTGACAGAGGAAAAATAACAAAATTATAAAACCTACTAGCAATGTGCCCGTGCGTTGCTACGGGGTTGAACATTTTAAAACTCTGGTTTTTAGTTTTTAGCTACTATCTAATTATATTTTCACCTCTACCGGACAGGACGCCCGCCGAATATATGTGTTTGATCTTTTGTTCATGGTGGTGTCGTTCGATGACGAGGGCATCGAATTGTATCATTGTTGGCGACATGCTTGCCGACAATGTCAACGACCACGACGAGCAGGTCCCGTAGTGGCCATGTCCAGCAGCACCGCCATGCAAAGCTCCATGTCATTCCGTCATGTCTTTGCGGAAGCGTGAACGTTGATGGCGGTGTGGAGGAGGTGGCGGAGGAATACCACCAGGAGTGGCGTGTAACCAGCCGAAGGAAGCACCGAGCACGTCCATCAGGGACTCGAGGAGGGCACTTTTTTCGTTACTCAAGTTGCCACGAGAAGGAGGAGTTCGGCGAGCGTAAGCTCTGCGATAACTTTCAGATCCGGATTAGGTTCTTTTTATTTCTCATTACAATAGGCAGTGACCAGATCGGTTACATATTGCTTTTCTTTTTCTTTTTTATTTTAATTTGCAAACTCTAATTTTCATTTTCTTTTCCTTTTCGTACTCTTATTTTTCCTTTTTCTTTTACTTTCCTTACGTGCATCCATTTTTTTCTTTTCCTTACGCATATCCATCTGGCAGAATAGGTGGACGATTCCACCTTAGTTGGAAGGCTGGATTTGTGCTTGCATCGTTTTTGTAGCAAATACTATATGTAGGTGGCTTATGGCTTATGACTTATGAGTTCGACAATTTGTTTTGTGGCTTATGAGTCCGATTTGTTTCTTTAATGTAAACGAGTCTGACATGTATTGAAGTCTATTATGAGTAGGATTTGTTTTTTGTATGTAAATTGAGTCCGGTATCTACATTTGTTTTTTGGATGTGAACCGATATGTACTCGAGTCCGTATGGGAACAGGCCACAGGCACAACTAAATTAGATTATAGATTTGTTTGGCAGAACCAGACCACGAGCAGAACCAACTATTGGCAGACTGCACAGCATAACCAAATTTAATAGGTAGTAGATATTGGAGATAAAATTAGATTTCAAGCGCTTTTCAGATTGAGTTTAAACACTTGCAAATTCGAAGTATAACTTTAGTTATGAAATTTTTAAGTTCAGGGTCATGCTGAAAATAGTGAGTTGACAGATTGTACTTGTTCTCTATTTCTGAGGTTGTTACTGTTATGATCGCATTTCAATTTAAATTCTAGATGACAGGGGATGTTGAGACCTTTCTAAGAAGTATTTGTATGCCTTATTTGGTTGAGTAAATTAATAGTTATGAATTTTTGAAGTTGGCAGCTAAAACAGGACAGATTCTTGTTAACCTTGAAATTCAGAACTTTATACTTATCATGCTGAGAAAAATTTTTATTCAGACTTTGGTGAGAATGGAGAGAACCAAATTTTAGTTTAGCTATATTGGGATGTATGATGCAAAATTTTTATTTTATGATCCTATCGTTCCTCACAACACAACGCATATTTTGCCGCTACTTAGCGGCACGAAAATTTGGTGACGACCCGCACTCAACACGTAAGGCAATCTAAGTGTTATACTAATGGTGTTAGTCTAATTGTAGAAGATCTATTACAGAAACAATACATCAAATTCAAAAGAAACTACAAAAATAAGCATAATTCTACTAGTAACGATCCATGGAAAAGGATTGCCCCGTGATAAGTCACGAGCCAACAGTGTCTCGTATCCGCCTGCGAGCACAGACACCGATATCACGCGTGTCGATTAAGCACGCACATACCTTCGTTTGAATAAGCCGTAGATGCAAGTAATATAAATAATCATAACCCAGGTTAGCATTGTCACCACCCTATTATCTACATGGGCAATACTAACATATCCTTACTCGCAAACGTCGTAGTTTTTGAAAATACGATTTATCTATTATACTATCATGGACCACGACTCTGATACAAGCTGTGGCGTCCCTTCCCGGAGGATCGAGATCCCGACGGTGCTTATAGCGTAGACACTTGATAATACAACATTGGTCCAACTTTAAGTTGAATATTACTTTAATACAATGATTCATTGTATAGCGGAATTAATATAGGTTCATAAATATTTTGAAATAGTGAAAGCAAATACATAAAAGGAACTACGTTCGACGGTACAGCCTGGTGGTGATCCATGCCCGAAGGACCATCACCCTAGCAACAAGCAACATCACTGCAGCGGTGAGTCGGACTCCCAGTGGGCGGTCCAACCCTCGGGGACTTGCACGTCCACGGGCATCACATTCTCAGGCAATTCAATCTCCTAATTACCTGTAAAGAATGATGGCACAAAGCCTGAGTACTAATTACTCAGCAAGACTTACCCGTCGAACACCTAGACATGCAAAGGATCTATAGGTGGCTTGTTTGAAAGAAACTTGCACTAAGCAACCTATTAGTTCTATCAAGTTTTATTTCTCAAGTTAAATGGGTTGAGCAATAATGTAACTTTAGTGGAGCACCAAGAGGTAATAAACAATACATAAGATAAGTAAAACATAAGAGCAACAATAATAATAATAACCATCAACAACGAGTATTCCAATTCCGAAGTACCAAGTGCAACTATGTGATTGGCGCTGTGATCAAGCGGTACTCATTACTGCGAGTGACAGCGATTGCAATCGGTTTACACCAGGTGGGAAAACCTGAAATATACAACACATACGCACAGAATAAGGTCGCATATGGCAACCTTTCGCAAGAAAAGAACTTACACCTCGGACCGGGTGTGGTGACGTCGAGTGAGCATGCCTCTCAGCCAGCAGTACTTCGTGGTCTGAACCGCCCACTCCAATAGCAGGAGGATCCATGACCAACACACCTGAACCGGCCCAAATGCAAGACCTTTTAGTGCTACATCGGTTTACTAGTGCCCATAAACTAGCATGCATCCGGTACTGTTTGAAACTTGATCAAGGGGCCGACCACGGACGGGTCCTAGGGTGTGCAAGGCAGGGCTACCGCAATCACACCCATATGTGCTGCAACCTGTACATGCTTAATCCCCTTCCCAGCCATATCATCAAAACAACTTCTTTCATTTCGTTCATATTTAGTGATCAAGTCAATCCTTAGTAATAGTATCTAATGAATTATTGCTAATTACTAAGTATGACAAACAGTACCATTCCTACCATAGTTCTAGTAATAGTAACATGGGTCATTTGGGTATCATGCAAGGTGGATTTCCAATCAACTCCTATGACCTAATGCAACATTCAAACATAGACGTAGTAGTGATATAAACTAGCAAATTTATAAACAGACAAATACAAACTGGGGCTTGCCTGGATCGACGCTAAGGTTAGCAGCTTCAGTCTCTTGCTCCTGAGGCTCAGGGTTCTTCTGGGGATCCTCTTCGGGCTCCTGGTTGTCCTTACCTATATGATGGAAGATGTGTTAACGGTATTGTCGAAACATCGTTTAATGCAATGATATGATAAATGCAAAGTTTATAAGTGTCTTAGTGTCAATAGTATTATTAATCTATTCTTGAATCCATATGCTCCAGAGAAGTGAAGTTGATATTAAGGAATTATGTGTATATATTCTTTATGCATTTAAATAGGGTGAAAAATAGTGATAGGAGCAATTAAATTAATTAGTATAGTGAAAATATGTTTCTGGACATGGGTGATTTATTGTGGACAGAGGTATATATGAGTGATTTTTGTGCCAAGTGGCGAAGGCAAATTATTTACAGAATAATTACTAGGATTAATTAAGCAAACACACTAAATAATTTCCAAGGACTAAAATACTTCATATTTCGCCAAACACAAATTTGTGGTGGTATATATTCATGTGTTTACTAAGCATGCCAAAAATTAGGATTTAATTCGATTCCTATAATTTCTGGTCAATTATTTGGTGTTTGGAAAATTAAAGGAATCAATAAAAATATATTAATAGAGACATTAATTTATCATTTTACAAAATTAGAGTACCTCAGTATGAATCTAACAAAATTTGTTTGGGTCAAAAAGGGTTTGAATTCGATTTACTATGAATTTTGGAAGTTTTTAACATTTTCTGGTACTTTCCTGATTTTTATTAACTAAAACGCTGCCACGTTCGCGACATGTCAACGACACGTAGGCACCAACTCAGCGACAGGTAGATTGCCAGTAGGCGCCAGCTAAGCGCGTGAGCAGCTCACCGGAGAGCTTGTCACCGGGAGCTACGAGCGGCGGAACCTCGCCGTGGAAGCAGCAAAACGATGTGCACATCGAGGCAGATAGATGGGAAGGGGTCGCAAAGTCGGGATCTCACAGGAGGGTGGTCGGCGGTGAGGAGCGGCGGACATCGATGTTTGGCGGCGTCGTGTTTTTGCTGCGGGGATGAAATCGAGCGTCGTCTTCTCGTAGAGCTTCAGTGGGAGACGGAGAACGCCATCGTCGATGTTGTCATCGAGGAGGATGGCTGGGAGTAGGAGTTCGTCAGCGAGGCAGCTCCAAAGTTTGACGGCGATGAGCAGAACCAGGGAAAAACAACGCGCCGGTGTCTTGAGTGGTGAAAAAGGTGAAGGAAACCATTAGAGATATGCGCCAGGTAATTGCGCTCGCGAGAGAAGAAGAAGGCGGCGACGCGGCTCACCGGGGACTGAGAATTTTGCGGGGATGAGCCAGAGTTGATCGTCGGGGAGAAGCTCAGCTTCTCTCAAATTACTTCGAACTTGCTGGGAGCTTGACTAAGAACCAGTGATGGGGTGCGGAGGAGATGTGTGCGCGCGGTTTGGTGGTGTTGGACTGGTTCTAGTGGCAGTGGAAGAGTAGGACTTCGAGCTCGAGCTAGGTTCGGTAATGGTGGGGAGGAGCAGAGCACAAAGAGGAAAGGAAAAGAGAGAGAGTAGAGGGAGAAGAGAATGGGAGTGAGCGGGCTTGTGCTCGTTGGTGCGCTTCAAGGTCACGCAGAGGGGCAGAGGTGGTTGGGGGGTTAAGAGCGGCGGAGGCGCTCGGAATTGAAGTTGCTGGCCGGGTCGCATCGGTGGAGTGTAGAGAGAAGAAGAGGGGGAAAGCGGTCGTTGGCTCGCGCGCTCGGCAGAGGCAGGGGGGTAGAGGGGCAGAGGGTCAACGACGCTGTAGCTCCGCGGGGTTCCGAGGCGGTAGTGAAGGAGACCGGGCGGTGCGCCGGTGCTGCCGTGCGGCAGAGAGGAGTCGGCAAGGCTCTACGCCAGCGAGGAGGAAGAAGAGAAAGATTTTGCGCTGCACCCCCTGATCTTTCCAGATCCTCGTAAATAGGTCCTTGGTCAATGGTAATTTCAATAAATCAAAATAAAATAGCTAGGAAAATCCAAAAATGGTGAAAATTGGCGGGCTGGTTATTTAAATAGTGGAGAAAACTCTGGTCAGGTTCATTGTGATTTTCATAGAAATATTTTTAGAATTTAATAATTGCCTTAAATTGATACTTAAGCATTAATTAATTAATTGTGGCTTTTGCAATTCAGATAAAATGCTCAGTAAATCCATGACAATCTAATTTATTATTACCAAACTGTGGATGAATTCATTTGGCATAAGTTGTATTGAAATTTTTAAGGTTCTTCAATAACTTGGTTGCAGGGTTTCATTTACCTAGAATTAATTCAATAGATGGCCCTATCATTTCATGCTCTGTAACTCATGATTTGTGCTGATCATGCTTGCTAATTAGGAATGAGACACCTGGGGTGTCACAATTTATATGTCCCTATAAATTTCCATGTAAAATGTTGGGTACCATAAGTAGGCTTTTTGCTGTTAATTTGCTCATTTGATAAACAGCTTAGGAAATTTCAATGTGAATATTGCCTTATATAAGCATATAGTTTGTATTTTTGTTAGTTTCCTCTCTGGTACTATTCATGTAGATTGTTAATTTTGATTTATAGTAAGGTTTCTTACTCTCCATTATATGCTCATGTTGCATAATTTACTTGTGGGTATCTAGATCGGTTCAATTTTAAAAGTGTGCATGTCAACTTCTAGGAATTTAATTAAGGAAATGCATGTTAGTGTTTAACTTTGCAATATAAAGTTCTATGTTATTTTACATAATCATCATGTCATGCATTTCATATTTTCTTAGGAAATTCCATGAACCCTTGTGTATTCCTTTTATTCATACATTTTCATTTTCATATAGGGAACGAGACCGGGGAGATCACACCGGAGCAAACCGGAGCTGAAGTGAACTTCGGTGAAGACTCTAACTACGATCACTCCCAAGGCAAGCCCCGGTGCATACTTATTTATTTGCGAGTCCTTTTTGGTTTAATCTGAACATAGGGATATTGTACTGTGCATTAAGTATAGGGCTTGGATGGAAACCCACTTGCATAAACAAACAATGAAATATAATTAGTTTATGTTAGCAAGCCTTGTTCTTTAGGAAATTCTATGCTTAAACTAGTGGAGTCAACGGTAGTCTATGGGATCACTTGATTCAACTATGATTCACATTAAGTATGAACTTGGATAAAATTTGAAAACTTATCGTTGTAACTCTGCGGACAAGTATTGAACAGTACCAAGTGCATACCTTTATATGAGAATTGGTAAACCTAGTAGCTTGGGCGCCGTATTGTTGGATGGTATTACTCATCGATCCAGAGGTGATGTGAATGGCACGATGGATGCACGGATTTGAGGACCACTGGAGAGGAGAGGGCACGGGTTAAGCCTCGGATATGAAGTACTGTATCGCGGGGAGGACGTGTACTCGGGATTGATGGCCTCGGATCAACTTTATAGCAATCTTGTGAACGGTGGCCATACGTGTTCTTAAATGATGCGTATGTCGTGTACTTGGGTTTTCCCTTGCAGGATGTAAATTGATTTGAATTGCCGTCCCTCACAGTTATGAGTACCTCTTGTTTCGAGTAGAGGCAATGATACTTTAAGTAGAGAAGTTTTGTTATGATTCTGAAATTTATTTACTCTATGGCTACATATTGCTATGTTGTATTGTTCGTTACATTTGTGCAAGTCTTAGCAGCTAGCTAGGTTCACTACAGTTACTTTTCTGCAATAAGCAATTAAAGTCTTGGTTAAAGAATAAAATTGCAGCATAGA
The DNA here is from genome assembly GCA_032690845.1 of Eleusine coracana subsp. coracana. Taxonomy (NCBI): domain Eukaryota; kingdom Viridiplantae; phylum Streptophyta; class Magnoliopsida; order Poales; family Poaceae; genus Eleusine; species Eleusine coracana. The sequence goes on from CM064424.1 coordinate 22,696,628, forward strand.
ACTAATAGTTGCTTTTTATGCAAATATCAAATAAGCCCGGTCAGCCCCCTGCATATTATGAGTTGGTTTTGGTAAACCTTTGTACGGGTAAGTCTTGCGGAGTATGCTAGATACTCAGGCTTTGTGATTATGTGTTTTTTTCAGGTTTTCCTCAAGCTACATATTGTGATTGTTGTAATAATGTTGCGTGGGAAGGTGAGGATCCATAGAACTGGACCATTGAATGGGTCCCCAGCTCTCCTAACCAAGATGGGAGAGCTATTGCCGTAGGTCCGGCATGGTGTACTTAGGTTATCGACGTCATGTTTTGTCGTATTTTCACTTCCGTATATTTATGTAATCTGATCCAAGACATATGTATTGTAATGTAACTAAATTTGCTTCTGCTATGACTCTTGAACTTGTAATATTATGCACTTAATGATGTATCTTTGTAAATGATGAATGTTCATGTGTGAATGCTATGTATGGTTACTTCGTTAGTCATCTCCCGAGGTGATCCTGTACGGCACACTCTATATTTCGGTATAGGGGTGTCACAGATTTATCACAAAAATTAATCTCTAGGCTAAAGTTGATAAAAAAAGTAGACGTAATGGTAGTTCTATGAACCGTTCTGTCTTCTGACCACCCAAGATGTGAAGAAGCTACAACGCTCCACAGGTAATAGGAGGTGAAGTACTCGTGCCAACTTATGCAATCCTTTATAGAGCCACTTAGTTGTACACTTGGGTATACATTAAGAGTAACAAATTGTAACAACTCCTGATAAACAAAACCTATGTTTAGCTTTGCTCAGACGAGCAAAGTTCAGCTTGAGGGGTCTTGTTGATGGTCATTAAATACCAATTTTGACCGTCAATAGAGCCACAAATATGGAAAGACTTAGCATTTCATACAAGCATGTTAGCTAGGAATAATAAGATTCTACTTGTCCTTGGATATTTATGTGCATGCAGAGAATATACATTCCTGAAAGGACCGAGTGACCGAGAGGGGGGGGGGGGGGGGTAAATCAGGAACTTGCACTATGTACCAAATTCGCTAATTCCTAAAACCGATCACCCAAAACAACTCCTACACAATCCTAGTGATGATCAGACTAGCAAGATAATGAACCTATGAAAGGAACAACAACCCAAGCATACTAGTGGATCACACAAACGCAATACAACTCCTATGCAAGCTAGTTACCAAAGATACGCGGAAGCAAACAACTAGCTAGCAAGGGGTTCTACTCAAGCAAAGCTACTAGATCAACAAGCATATAGAAAGCATACATGCATGAGTACCACAATACATACTAGGGTAATCAATCAAGCCAAGCAACTCCTAGACATGCTAGTGATCAAGTATGAAGGCTAAGCACTACTAGCATGTAAAGAAGCCTATTCATGCAAGTCTACAAAGTAATCAACTAGAGTAAGGTAAGCACACAAGCATGAATAGCACAGTATGTAAATACGGAAAGTAAAGCATCATAGTAAGGAGTAGAGTAAGAGATAGCTCATGATTTTTTCTCGAGGTCTTGGAAGGATGGCGCCTTCCCCTACTCCTCATTGGACCACTCCTGCCGGAGTCCCGGTCCCTCCCGCCACCAAGTGGAGTTCTCGCCCACGAGCCCGCAATCACTCCTCGAGTGAAGACACGGTGTGCATCACCGCTGCACAAAGCACCAGCTCGCCTCCCTCGAGAACTTGCCGAACTCCCGAGCCGGCATGGGCACTCACTATTGATGCCCCTTCCAACGGTGGGCTCAAACCGTGTACAAACTTGTGACGGCCTTCACAACCAATCACGATAGGCTCGATCGCCGACACCTAACCAGTCTAGGTCTCACCATAGACCAAGAGTAACAACCTAGATCACACCCGCAAGGACACCGTAGCCTTAGATGTGCATGATAGCTCCTTGTTACTCTCATTAGCACTCTCAAGATATCCAATATCCTCTCCTAGTGCTCTCCTCTTTTCCTCTTGGACCTTACCAAATGCTCTCAGGTATTCCACTGGCCAAGAGAGGTCTCCAGAACCCCAGCAACGAAGTTATATAGGCTCCCAACCTCAAACTAGTCATTGCTCCATGAAATCAGCTTTCTAGGCCTCCAGACCGGACTATCTGGTCACTGCCTGACTGGACCGTCTAGTCACTGCCTGACCGGACCGTCCAGTCACTGGAAACTGAGCTCCAACGGCTCTCTGCACTGTGCTGAACTCCTGCTGAGCGGACTATCCGGTCACTGGACCGGACCGTCCAGTCCACTTTTGCTCTCCATTCTAGGAAGGTCCGCAAATTGCAACCTCTCTGTCGTCCCTGCACTCCTACTGACCAGACCGTCCGATCAGCAGACCGGACCGTCCACTCTGTATGGAGTCTCCTGCAGTCAGAGTCCTTGCTCCTTGCGCTAATTCCTAGAAAACTCCATATAGTGACCGTACAGTCCAGTCACCTATGACCCCTCTATCCGGTCACTATGTCCAGAAGCTGAAACTTGTTGTCCTCACTTGACTTGGTTTCCCGGCTTCTCCGAACAGCTCATTGGCTTCTCCACTGTCACCTAGTACCTATGATTTCACCGAGCAACCTTGCACATCACCGACTAGACATGACCTAAGAGAATGACCTAGACCCTCTTAATAGTCCGTTTTTTCCTATGGACTCAAAGCCCTAACAACTACTCAAGTGTTCCAAACACTTGCACCATAGCTTGTCCTCCGCTTTGATCCATCTCCATGAACCATTCGACTCCATCAAGTTCACAAGCCTCCATGCTTGTGGTCATTGTCGTCAATCGCCAAGGACGCCATAGACAATCATCATAAGATAGAAAGGGTTTCCTACATGAACAACACTCGTGTAGATATTAGTCACATTTAATGTTTGTCATGCATCACCAAAGCATCATACCTTGGGGTGACCTCAATGGCCATGATCCTTACAATCTCCCCCTTTTTGGTGATGGATGACAACCACTACTTATGATGATCCAAAAATGGACGAGCAAGAAAGAACCAAAGGAAAAGGATAGATTGAGAGGCATACCTTGGTCCTTACCTTGGAAGTAGTCTCCCCTTTCAGATGTGCTAGGTGTTGAGGGAGAACTACCCAATTATGTAGCGCACTAGACATTGAGCTTGAGTTGAATTTGCGCCCGCCTTGGTGTCGTGGTAGTTGATCTTGTTGATGTAGACATGTACCAAGGACATAGATGCTCATGTCGGTGAAGGTGTTCATTGTCGCTGTAGACATGCATCGTCATTGTCGGTGAAGGTGTTCATTGTCACCGTAGACATGCATCGTCATTGTTCTTCTTCATGTTGGTGTAGATGTTCATCTTGGTGTGCTCTTCATGTTCCATCTCTTCATGGATTTGGCTTTTGAATCTTCATGTTCTCCTCTCCCTTTGTGTTATCGTCCATCTTTTCATTCTTCTTCTCCCACTTTGATCTTAGACGACTTGGCTTTTGGATCTTCATGTTTTCTCTCCCCCTTTGTCACCTATCACCAAAAACCACACAAAAACATAACGAAACCAAGAGGCATAAAATAATTGGTAAGAGCTAGGATAACTCCCCCTTTCACGGTGCTCCTCCTTGGTTGTAGTGATATTCCATCATAGTTCCCCCTACACTTATGACTCAACAAAAGATTTACTCATATGTGCAAGGGTTAGTCATTAGGGAGGTGGGAATGTATGAACCACTTGTCTTTAAGCCATGCGAGTAGATTTAACCTCGGAGCTCGGTCGAACATGGCTCAATGAGCATGAAGCACAAATATCACTATTTGATCATCTAGAGAGTCATGTACTCACATTGTAAATGAGCAACTCCCCCTAGACACATGCTTGGGAGCATGTATGGTATCACAATGCAAAGGATGCATAAATGCAACAAATGCAAATGCCACAAGTATACAATGCATGATGCGATGCTAAAGAAAAGAGAGAGAACCGCTACAAACCAAATCGTCAACAATGAGTTGTTCCCTCCTCAAGGTTGCTCACAATGGACCATTCTTCAAAGCCTTGGGTACGCCATGAACCACCTTCCCAAGCTTAACCCATGTCCATTGCTATCTCAAGAAGGTCCGAAGTCAACCTACAAAAGAAGAGAAAGAAGCACAAACAAGGACACAAACAAGAACAACCAAAGAACTATACATATTTACAAAGGACAAGCTCAAGGGTTACTCATGTGAAGTTGGAGAGGTCAAGAACATTAAGTTCTCCCCTTAGCTTGTTGAAGGTCTTCTCATCAAGTGGCTTGATGAAGATATCTACCAATAGTTCATGAATTTGCACACTCACCAACTCGATGTCCTTCTTCTCAACATGGTCTCTTATGAAGTGATGCCTCACTTGAATATGCTTTGCATGACCATGATCTCCCGTCTTGAGGGCCATCTTGATTGCCGCCTCACTATCACAATATAGTGGCATTTGAGTGTAGTTGAGGCCATAGTCCGAGAGTGTTTGCCTCATGTAGAGAAGTTGTGCACAACAAGCTCCCGCCGCCATATATTCCGCTTCGGCGGTAGATAGAGCCACAGAGTTTTGCTTCTTCGAGCTCCAAGAAACTAGAGATCTTACAAGAAATTGACAACCACCCGATGTACTCTAGGATTCCGAATACCCAAGTAACTCAAGTAACTCAAAGTTTGATCCTCTAGGATACCATAAGCCCATGGTAGGTGTGTACTTGAGGTATCTCATTATTTTATTCACGGCCTTCATGTGTGACTCATTTGGATTTTCTTGATAGCATGCACACAAGCACACACTAAACATAATGTCCGGTCTCAAAGCGGTGAGATAGAGCAAAGACCCAATGATTGATCTATATGGCTTGGGGTTCACCGGTTTCCCTTTCACATCATCATCCAAGGGTTTGCTTGTAGCCATAGGTGTGTGCAAGGGCTTGCAATTCTCCATGTTGAATCTTTTGAGAAGGTCCTTGGTATATTTTTCTTGATAAATGAAGTTTCCCTCTCTCAATTGCTTGACTTGGAATCCAAGAAACATGTGCAACTCTCCAATCATTGACATTTGGAATTCCCTAGCCATCATCTCCCAAAACTCTTCATTGAACTTCTCATAGGTTGACCCATAGATGATACCATCCACATAGATTTGGCACACAAAGAGATCCTTCCCAACATGCCTCGTGAACAAGGTGTTATCAATGCTTCCAATGGTGAATCCATTCTTGAGTAGGAAGTTCCTCAAGTGTTCATACCATGCCCTTGGTGCTTGCTTGAGACCATAGAGAGCTTTCTTCAATTTGTATACATGTCATGGATGTTTTGGGTCCTCAAACCCCAGAGATTGTTCCACATAGAGTTTCTCATTGATTTCTCCATTCAAGAAGGTACTCTTGACATCCATTTGAAAGAGCTTGAAGCCATTATGTGATGCATAGGCAAGTAAGATCTGAATAGCTTCAAGGCGGGCCAAGGGAGCAAAGGTCTCTTCAAAGTCAATCCCCGCCACTTGAGAATATCCCTTAGCCACTAGGCGAGCCTTGTTCTTGACAATTGCTCCTTTCTCATCTTACTTGTTCTTGAAGACCCACTTGGTGCCAACCACATTATGATTCTTGGGTCTCTCAACCAATTTCCATACTTTGCACCTCTTGAAGTTGTTCAACTCTTCTTTCATGGCAATTACCCACTTGTGATCATCCATAGCTTTATCAATGGTAGTGGGTTCAATCATAGATACGAAAGAGAAGTTCTCAACCTCAACATTGGCCTCATCATCATTCTCTTCACTCACATAGTTGGGCTTATATTGATTTCTCCTTGTCTTTATTCCTCGAGATGGATTCCCAATGATCAAGTCTTATGAATGATCTTTGTTGATGCATGTGGGTCTAGGAAGGTGTTTTCTTTGAGTGGGAGAGGCTCTAGGTGAAATGTCTCCATCATGAATTGTTTGCTATCTTGATATATGAGTGTCTTGTATCCTAAGAGAGGTGAAGGAGTCACTCTTATGCTTTCTTGTTTTGGACTTTGGGCTTGAGTTGGATGGGAGGTTATCTTGTGAAGCACTAGGAGAAGTGGTTTGTGATGAGGTATGTGGGGAGGTTTGTGGCTCACTTCTCACTTGAGATTCCTAATCATTTGGTGGGTGTACTCTCAATGAATCTTGGGAGGTGCTTGAGAAAGTATTTGTGGCATATTGGGTTGTTTGTTGTGCCTAGGAGGAGGAGGTAGGTTTAGGTGGTGGAGTAGAGGGCTCGTCAACATCACCATCATTGGCCTCGTGGGGTAAAACCTCGCCCATGGGCATGTTTCACAAAGCTTCCCTCATAGGATCATCTCCAATGTCCACTTCATGAAATTCATCCTCCTTTTGGGACCCATTTGACTCATCGAATTGCACATCATAGGATTCCTCCACACATCCGGTGGTGGAGTTGTAGACTCTATATGCTTTAGAAGTCCCAGAGTACCCAACAAGAATGCCTTCATAAGATCTGCTCAAACTTCCCGGGCTTTCTCCTCTTCTTGAGAATGTGACATTTGCATCCAAAGACTCGAAAATAGGAAACACTGGGTTTCTGTCCCACCAATTGCTCATATGGTGTCTTCTTCAACAACCGGTGGAGATAGACATGGTTCGAGGTGTAGCAAGCCGTGTTGATTGCCTCCGCCCAAAACCTCTCATGAGTTCCATACTCATCCAACATGGCACGAGCAAGAGTAATGAGCGTGTTGTTCTTCCTCTCCACTACTCCATTTTGCTCGGGAGTATATGTAGCGGAGAATTCATGTTTGATTCCCTTCTTGTCACAATATTCCTCCACTGTGATGTTTTTGAATTCCGTCCCATTGTCACTCCTTATCTTCACAATGCTAGCATTGAACTCATTCTTTGCCCTCTTGGCAAACTTTCTGAAGATACCACTGGCTTGAGATTTGTCCACAAGAAAGAAGGTCCAAGTATATCTCGTGAAATCATCAACAATCACCAAGTAATATAGATTGCCTCCTAGACTCTTGTAATGTGTTGGCCCAAACAAGTCCATGTGCAAGAGCTCTAGACGATGAGATATAGACATGAATGACTTGGTGGGATGTGAGGGTGCAACTTGTTTCCCTGCCTGACAAGCGCTGCACAATTTATCCTTCTCAAAGGTCACATCCTTGATTCCTTCAACTAGATTCCCCTTGACAATCTTCTTGAGCTGATTCATTCCAACATGTGCTAGTCTTCTATGCCACAACCATCCCTTGGATGCCTTGGTGAATAGGCAAGTGCTTGGTGGCATATTACTTGACTTGAAGTCCGTGACATACAAGTTCCCATGTCTCACTCCATGAAATACTAGCCCTCTCTTGACATTCTCAATTGTTGCACCATCCTCATCAAATGTGCACTTGAAACCCATGTCACAAAGTTGACCAATAGATAGAAGGTTGAAGTTGAGGGTTTCCATAAGGAAGACCTTGGAAAGATGGAGGTCATTTGTGATGACCACCTTGCCCAAGCCTCTAACTCTCCCTTTTGAGTTATCCCCAAAAGTCACCTTCTCACTCTCTTTGTCTTCATCAATGGTGGTGAACATGGTTGGCTTCCCGGTCATGTGTTGAGTGCGCCCACTATCAAGAATCCAATGAGTGCCTCCACCCTTGTAGTAGCCATAAGACAAGCACTAGAGGAAGAGAAGTTAGTATCCAAAGATTACTTGATTGAGTAGCACTAACCTCATGATGTCGAGCAATGACACCATCCTCATCGACAGGAATTCTTGCAATCCCATCCAATAGTCTCCTCCTAATGGGATAGTGAGGAGCATGATATCTCCAATGTCCATGATCATCCCCCATGTGCACGTTGTCAAGGTTGATGTAGTAATGGGGAGGATCATAGAGTCCAGTGATGTGCTCAAGCACATGTCCCACTTGAGAGTGGAGCACAAGTATCATCTCCATTGCTCTCTCAATTGAGAGCTCGTGTCTCATGTTAACTACCTCCTCAAGTAAGAAACCCCTCTCAGGAGTTGTGATTTGTTGGAGGAGCTTGTCAATCACTTCATGTGGTGCAATCTTCCAAAGTCCCCTGAAAGAGTTAATCCTACACACAGGATCATATATGATCAATAGATTCTTACAAAGGTCAATATTAGGATTTCTCAAAAATTCACTGAGTTCAAAGAGAAGATCCTGTTGGTGAGCTCGACGAAGATGCCAAAGATGATCTTGTGGTGGAGGAGGCGGAGGAGGTGGAAGCACCGGAGCCAAAGCCACAAGATTGATCATCTCAAATGATCGAACGAGCATTGTTGTTGGTGCTCCCCCTACGCCAAGGCGGTTAAGCCTTATGATGAGCACTTGGCTCTAATACCACTTGAAATGATCAAGTGACCGAGAGGGGGGGGGGGGGGTGAATCAGGAACTCGCACTATGTACCAAATTCGCCAATTCCTAAAATGGATCACCCAAAACAACTCCTACGCAATCCCAATGGTGATCACACTAGCAACATAATGAACCTATGAAAGGAACAACAACCTAAGCATACTAGTGGATCACACAAATGCAATGCAACTCCTATGCAAGCTAGTTACCAAAGATACGCGGAAGCAAACAACTAGCTAGCAAGGGGTTCTACTCAAGCAAAGCTACTAGATCAACAAGCATATAGAAAGCATACATGCATGAGTACCACAATACATACTAGGGTGATCAATCAAGCCAAGCAACTCCTAGACATGCTAGTGATCAAGTATTGAAGGCTAAGCACTACTAGCAAGTAAAGAAGCCTATTCATGCAAGTCTACAAGGTAGTCAACTAGAGTAAGGTAAGCACACAAGCATGAATAGCACGGTATGTAAATACAAAAAAAGTAAAGCATCATAGTAAGGAGTAGAGTAAGAGATGGTTCATGATTTTTTTCCGAGGTCTCAGAAGGATGGCGCCTTCCCCTACTCCTCATTGGACCACTCCCGCCGGAGTCCCGGTGCCTCCCGCCACCAAGTGGAGTTCTCGCCCACGAGCCCGCAATCAATCCTTTAGTGAAGAAATGATGTGCGTCACCGTTGCACATAGCACAAGCTCGCCTCCCTCGAGAACTTGCTGAACTCCTCGAGCCAGCACGGACGCTCACTATTGATGCCCCTTCCAATGACGGGCTCAAACCGTGTACAAACTTGTGACGGCATTCACAACCAATCACAATAGGCTTGGCTCACCGACACCTAACCGGTCTGGGTCTCACCATAGACCAAGAGTAACAACCTAGATCACACCCTCAAGGACACCCTAGCCTTAGATGTGCAACGTAGCTCCTTGTTATTCTCACTAGCACTCTTAAGATATCCAATATCCTCTCGTAGTGCTCTCCTCTTTTCCTCTTGGACCTTACCAAATGCTCTCAGGTATTCCACTAGCCAAGAGAGGTCTGCAAAACCCCAGCAACGAAGTTATATAGGCTCCCAACCTCAAACTAGTCGTTGCTCCACGAAATCAGATTTTTGGGCCTCTAGAGCGGACTGTCTGGTCACTGCCTAACCGGACCATCCGGTCACTGCAAACTAAGCTCCAACGGCTCTCTGCCCTGTGTTGAACTCCTGCTGACCGGACTGTCCGGTAATTGCACCGGACCGTCCGGTCCACTTTCTCTCTCCATTCCACGAAGGTCCGTAAATTGCAACCTCTCTGTCATCCCTGCACTCCTACTGACTGGACCGTTCGGTCTGTATGGAGTCTCCTGCAGTTAGAGTCCTTGCTCCTCGCGCTAAGTCCTGGAAAACTCTACATAATGACCGTACAGTCCGTTCAACTCTGACCCCTCTGTCCGGTCACTATGTCCAGAAGCTGAAACTTGTTGTCCTCACTTGACTTGGTTTCCCGGCTTCTTCGAACAGCTCCTTGGCTTCTCCACGGTCACCTAGTGCCCATGATTTCACAGAGCAACCTTGCACATCACCGACTAGACATGACCTAAGAGAATTACCTAGACCCTTTTGATAGTCCGGTTTTTCCTATGGACTCAAAGCCCTAACAACTACTCAAGTGTTCCAAACACTAGGTGGTCCTCAGCTTTGATCCATCTCCATCAACCATTGGACTCCATCAAGTTCACAAACCTCCATGCTTATGGTCATTGTCATCAATCGCCAAGGACGTCGTAGACAATCATCATAAGATAGAAACAGTTTCCTACATGAACAACACTCGTGTAGATATTAGTCATATTTCATGTTTATCATGCATCACCAAAACATCATTCCTTGGGGTGACCTCAATGGTCATGATCCTTACAATTCTGACCAATGGGAGAGTGCCAACTGGACTCCCCACAGATCACTGACATGGCTACACAGGATTCCTCGGGAGAACACCGACTTAAATTAGAAGAGGACTCACCTGTCAGCCACCTCAAGAAAGCACACCCTAAGGGGGCCCACCTTTAGATCGACCAAACTAGGGGCTTGGTTGGCCGACCTGGTCTTGAGCCCTTTTCAGCCAGGCTTCCACGTGTCGGCTCCTCAACCCTTTGGCAACGTCGGTGCATGGAAGTTCCGTGGCGGTTACTCCTCAGTACCGACTTATGGACCCTATAAATAGATGGGGGGAGCTCAACTCCAACACACACACCAAGAAGAATCCATTCCCTAGCATTACACTTAGTCTTCAGGTCCTAGTGGAGTTTAGGATAGTGGAGAGCTGACTGGAGGTCCTTGATCTAGTCTCGGAGTCTTGGGTATAGTTCCACACTATCCTTCTCTAGTAAGACTTGTTCCTTTTATATTAATAGAATTATATTCTTTAATCATTATGCTTTATTTATTTATCTATACAAGTGTGATAGTCATGTGCCTTTTATGTGATTGTTGCCTAGTCATGTTTGGTTGCTCTACGCTTCACATACTCATACTAGTCAATCTATGCTTTTGCACTCGTCCAATGCAAATTATGGTTAGACATGCCTTAGTCCATAACTTAATAATCCATAGGGTCAATGTTATGCGTGCTATAATATTTATCTTGTTGATCTATAGGGTTAAAGCTATGCATGTCCTAGCCTTTGACTTGTGGATCCGTCAGGTCAAAGTTAGGTGTACTCTTATTCTAGACTTGTTGGTCTAAGGGGCCAAAGTCCCACGGGAATCGAGAGTATTATTTACCAATGTAAGAATTGATGTGGACAAGGGTTCCCGATCTTCCGAAAGGTTCTGGTAAATTTGATTATGGCGGAGGCGATACACAAATTGATCCGGCTTCCGAATGACACGTTCTGAACCCCGCAATCGCAGCACAATGTCCCCTCTGGTTATCAACCGTTCAAGAACGATTGACCTCGCCGAGAAGGCTTATCCTTTCCTGCAAATCAAGAACAAGCAAGAACAAAGAAGAATGCAACCAAATTTGCAAGTATACGATGAATCTCACAAGTTGGGGTCTCACAAAACAATCAAATGGCAAAACTTTTCTTAACAGAATAATCTAAGCAAAACCCAAATCCTAATGAAGAGGCGGCGGCTGTATATGAGGACCCTAGGGTCGTGCAAGACCCCCTGGACGCAGCCCTAAGTGGGCTCAACTCGATACATGGCCTAAAGACCGATTATGGTGTCGCAGCACGAGGACAGATTCTGGAAGTCGACTTGTTTTGACGATTGCTGACGTCTCGGGATGAATTTTGACATGGGACCAGCTGGGTTGGAATGTTCTTTTCGCTATCTTTCCAGGAATATATAGAACGTCCAAATCCGAGTCCGTATGCGTCCTGGGCATCCATTTTTTTGCAGACTGGTCCTAGGCTCCAAAACAGACTCGAAGTCGGTTTGGATTGGGCCTCCACCTTGGCTTTGACCTCCTTGGTAGCCCATCACGCCCCCAATCACCTCCCCAGCTATCTCATCATCATCTCCATGATTCCTAACAACAATTAATTCATTAGGTAGCAATCTATTCTCAAAACCATATAAACAAAACATTAGAAATGAACTCACATGTAAATTCTGGTGATGCGCATGAACTTTCATCCTAGTTGGAGGTGTGTTGTGTATATCCATATGTGTGATGTCCTCATCATTCTCCCCTTTTGAATCAGAGTCGTCCTCGACTCGAGCTCATCCCTTTCACCCATGTATGGTCTCAAATCTGAAATATTCATTGTGAAACTATTCCCAAACTTAGGATGCAACTCATATTTATATGCATTATGAAATTTGTTATCACAATGTAAGACTACAGTAGAAGGCATGTCACGCAACTGAACAACATCTTTGAAAAATTGGCCAGCGGTATGAACATCATCCTCACTCTTATGACAAGTTAGAAAATGTGTGATCTTAGAAATACTAGAAAAACTTGACATGACATGACAATTGTTATTGCAGTTTTCTTGTGTCTCATTGAGTTACCCAACACAAGGAGGTTTCAATGTTAAAGAAATGTAAACTCTATGCACCATAAACAAACCTCTATGATCATAATAGCCAATAGCATAAAAATTATTTCTTGTTAATAAAGGAAATTCAGTTTGAGAAAAGATTTGCTTCTCAACGGCATTTAGATCACAAAGAACATCAAATTCAATATAACCCAAAGTATTTAGAGAAGTCAACAATTTCTGCTCATCTTTTTTGCATGTAACTAAAATCAAATGTTTTATTTTAGCACTATTGGGTGAATCATAAGCAAAAGCATCAAGCTCATTCATTTGTTGTGGTAAAGCTATAAGTGAAGCATTGGCACACAACTCCTCTTTATCACACAGACCAACAGATAAATCAACTTGTAACCAAGGAACATCATCATAAGGTTCCAATATAACAAGATTATTGGAACAATTCATCACATCGAGAAAGCTTTTACCTGAAGCAACAACCTGTTCTTTATCTTTCCCACTATCATCTTCTTTATGTAGATGTTGAAATGTATTAGTTGCAACAAGAGGCAAAGAAATATGTTCATCCTCTAGTAATTCAGATTTTGATGGAAGTGTTGCAACATTTGAAATAGCCCATTCTATCCTAAATGGTGCATTCTTTCTTCTCTCAAATCTTTGATGATCCTCTTCTAAAATTTTAGCAGCAGTCATAGGTTTAAGAGTAACCCTTCTACCATTGTATTTAAATGAGTAGCTATTAGCAATGGCATTGTGTGAAACATTATTTGTAGAAATCCAAGGTTTACCTAATAACAAATGACATGCTTGCATAGGTACTATATCAAATTCTGCACTATCCTTGTAAGAACCAATAAAAAATTCAATGCGTGTAATTTGATCTACCTTTATCTTACCACAAGAATTTATCCATTGGATATAGTATGGACATGGGTGTGGCTGTGTGGTCAAGCCAAGCTTCTCGACCAACTCCAAGCTTGCGATGTTGTGGCTACTCTCTCCATCAATGATGACACGGCAACGTCGATCCTTCACAATAAAGTGAGTCTAGAATAAATTGTTCAATTGATTTTGCTCTACCTCCTCTATTTGAGAACTGAACACTCGTTGTGCTACAACACTCTTATCATCATAAGATGCCATCAATTCATTCCCATGAGTATTGGAACCTGTCATTATTAGTAGCAAACAAGAAAACACACAAGAGTATATTTTTCTATCACTACTATGTAATAACGGTGAAAACTCTCAACAAGAAAATGGAAGCATCTCACCAAGCCCTTACAAAGTTCTTAATTACAACAAGCAAAGGATACCTTGGAGAGTGTGAACTAACGATTGCGAGAGTCAAAAATTTGTGCCTGTTCAGAAGGATATATATGGAGCTTGGATATGCAATATTAGGTAGCAAGGATTAGCAAAATTTTAATTTAGAAATTGCAAAACTGAATAATAGTCCCAAGCTAATCTATGTCACCGGCCTAAACTTGTCTTGGTCCTAGTTCAAGCAAGCAAGCAAATGACTTAACAAAGGACGCAAAGGCTGCAAGCAATTCTGAATTTTTATCTTTTCCTTTTTCTATTTCCTTTTTTTTGTGCGGATTTTTCTCTTGTGCACTTTGCCTATTTCTTTTCTTTTCTTTTCTTGTGAATCAAAACTGCAGCAAGATCTTAGTGCTAGAAAGCGAAAGGAAAAAATTATAGCACAAGGGAAAATTATGATCTTAATATGATGGACACAAAGATAGATAATATATTGTTCCAAAACTCCCAACATGTCACATGAACAAGCACTTTTCTCTCTTTCTTTTGACACAAAAAGTAGAAGGCTAGATGTTAAATAAGTATTTGGTGCACACAATTCTAGCAATACTATTCTCTCAACGTGTGCAACAAACTGATTTTTTCTCTTGGTTGTCTATGACAAGGACATGCACTACTCAAATAAGACCAAAGAATAAGCACTAGACCAGCAACACAACGACCTTGTAGGGATTGAAATTCAGAGAAACAAACTAAACTGAAAATTGCAGGGTACAAGAGGGGAGGGTGTAGGACAGCAGAAACACGACGAACAAATATTTTTGTAGGGCAAATTTCTAGACTCTAGGATTGAACAAAATAACAAGGATAAGGGCGAACCTAATGGTGTACCTGAAGCTCTGATACCAAATGATAAGAACACAACCACGTGTGTCCGAAATCTGTCCCAATCATTCACGGCATGACTCAGCAAGATAATCTTTCTCGGGATTTTACTTAACTCGCCTTATGAGCAGCAACGAATTTACTAACAAAATATCTCTAGCAGAAACTCCAGGAAATACTTTGTAGACTAGTAGTCTCGAGTAATATACTTGATCAAATATATATGGGCCAGCAACCATCAAAACAAATCAGCCTATGTACGTAACTCAATTGCAGACCAATATAATGAGTGATTCAAGAAAACAATTCAGAAACCTGATCAATCTATTGATGACCGCAGCTTGGTTCAATAAAGTTTATAGAAGTGCTAGATAATTCTGGAATCAATAAAACATAGCAATAGCAAAGATAGATGAGCTTGACTTACATGATAGTAATCCAAACCCTAATGAAACTCCCACCCGCAGCCAGCAAGGACCACGATCAGAAGTGGAGGACCATAAATCCAAGCATGCCCAAGCCAAAATAGCCTGTTCACACCTCCGCTCAAACCTCGGTTGGTTCAGCTGCAATTAGAAGATGGGGATCGCCATCCCACGTCTCGGAGGAAAAGCTCGGCAAGAAAACTCCAAATAAAAACTCCTGCCCTCGATACATGGCCGCTGAGCCTTTTAAGTGCACACAGGCACACCAGACCTGGTTGGACTCAACCTCAAATCACTAGACCAACGCAGACTTTGCAAAATAGATAAACTGACTAACACAAGTCCTAAAACTCACGTCCTTAACAAATAATATAATAATGTGGCCAAGTTACTAATTCCCTTACTAATTGACTAAGACAACTACGTGCACACAACCTAGTAATCAACCTGGGTTGAAGAGACCAGAATATAAACTTGTCCTATCCGTGCGCAGGTCAGAAAGTATGGAACCAATCTGAATAAAATTCTTCTTATACCTTGTGCCAATAAATATTTGTTTGATCGGCATTACAACTGAAATATCATCAGAATTCCCAACACAAACAATTGAATTAAATTGATGAGTCAGGGGCTCATCATCCTCTCCTCCTTTATGCAAAGTCGTCCTCGACTTTGATGTAGTCTTTGACTGAGATCCTGAAATGCAAGAAAGACGGTCTCTAATGTCCTTGCAACACTGTCCATTGAAAGATAAGGCGCCAAACTGAGAAATATCCTTGTTCAAAGAATTACCATGTCTAATAGTTGAATCATGACTCAAGATCATATTTGCACTATCTTCATGCTGATAATAGCTGGCATCATTAAATATATCTTTGCATGGTGTAGTAGTAACCATTGGTTTCTCACTACCTATTATCAGCTTAATAGAAATAGTACCAAACTTTATATCAAAATGCTTTATATAACTGTTACCTGCAATATTCTTATTCATGCCAGAATTTTGGAAAGCACTAGATGTGTGTATTGGTGCATTTTTAGGGAGAGAGGCAGCGGCAAATGGATGTTTGATTATCTCATCACTCTCTCTTCGTTGGAGTAAAGCCGTCCTCGGCTTTGAGGTAATATCTGCATCATATTTCTTCTTTTTTGCAGCTACAAAAATCTTAGGCTTAATATCACTTTCCTTCATTGGATTGAGAACATGATGCAAACCTTTATGCACAAAAGAATAATTATTGGAACGACCTCCATGTGTTGCATCAAGATCAAACTGCCATGGTCTCCCAAGCAACAATTGACATGCACTCGTCGGTGCCACATCACAATCTATCGAGTCAACATAATCCCCCACTGAAAATTTTACCCGTTCCTTGTGAGTAATTTTTAGTGTACCACTTGTGTTCATCCATTGCATGTAACAAGGCGTAGGAAGCCGCCATGTAGACAAATATAATGCATGAACCAAATCTGAACTAATAGCATTAGTGAAACTCCCACCATCAATAATTAACTTGCATACCATTTCTTTAATTTTGCATTCTGATTGAAAAATATTTAAACGCTTCCCTTTCACATTAGTAGGTATACCATCACTGGGCACCTCATGTGAGATCAAAGATAAACCCACAACATCATTGTCAGCTTCAAATGCTAATTCCACATCAACACAAAAAGACTCAAGAACTTGTTGCTATGCTAGAGGAGAAATTTCAGAACACTCAGCTTTTGTCTTATGCATTGCACACCTTTTAATTAATAAATTTGACTCATCACTCAAGGCTAGGTCTTTCAACTCAGTAATACCAGCATGCTATTCATAAATGTTTGTGCACTATCTTTTGATTTATGGTCATCAAGGCACTCGTCAGGTTGCTGGCAAGAAGAAAAACTTCCAGCCTTGTCATCACGAGTCATGACAGTATGCACATGATCAAATTTATATCATAAAACATCCTTCAGCTCTACCTAAGAAGTACAATAGTCATCACCATGTTTCTGCTGCAATCTCCACAACCATAGTGACATAGAAGGAGAAAAACTTTGTTTTGCCAAATTTGATAACTGTTTTAATGGCAATTCACTAATCATATAACGATTTATTATAGCATCTCCCAAACATAGTACACAGATCGAGGACTTGTCGAATAAAGCATTGGCACAAACTCAAGATATATGTCAAAACAGTAATCCATCACTACAAATTTGCAGAGTACCGTGAGCAACCCGGTTAAACTGATACCAACTGATAAGAACACAACCACGTGTGTCCGAAATCTGTCCCAATCTTTCACGGCATGACTCAGCAAGATAATCTTTCTCAGGAATTTACTTAACTTGCCTTACGAGTAGCAACGAATTTACTAACAAAATATCTCTAGCAGAAACTCCAGGAAATACTTTGTAGACTAGTAGTCTCGAGTAATATACTTGATCAAATATATATGGGCCAGCAACCATCAAACAATTCAGCCTATGTACGTAACTCAATTGCAGACCAATATAATGAGTAATTCTAGAAAACAATTCTGAAACCTGATCAATCTATTGATGACCGCAGCTTGGTTCAATAAAGTTTATAGAAGTGCTAGATAATTCTGGAATCAATAAAACATAGCAATAGCAAAGATAGATGAGCTTGTCTTACATGATAGTAATCCAAACCCTAATGAAACTCCCACCCGCACCAGCAAGGACCACGATCAGAAGTGGAGGACCATAAATCCAAGCGTGCCCAAGCCAAGATAGCCTGTTCACACCTCCGCTCAAACCTCAGTTGGTTCAGCTGCGATTAGAAGATGGGGATCGCCATCCCACGTCTCGGAGGAAAAGCTCGGCAAGAAAACTCCAAATAAAAACTCCTGCCCTCGATACATGGCCGCTGAGCCTTTTAAGTGCACACAGGCACGCCAGACCTGGTTGGACTCAACCTCAAATCACTAGACCAACGCAGACTATGCAAAATAGATAAACTGACTAACACAAGTCCTAAAACTCACGTCCTTAACAAATAATATAATAATGCGGCCAAGATACTAATTCCCTTACTAATTGACTAAGACAACTACGTGCACACAACCTAGTAATCAACCTGGGTTGAAGAGACCAGAATATAAACTTGTGCTTGAGACGACGGACATCGTCGTCGTGTCCTTATCATTTGGTATCAGTTTTGCCGGGTTGTTCACGGTACTTGCTACTGATTTGTGGTGATGAATTGCTATGATTTTAACCTATACTTGAAATTTGTACCAACACTATATACAACAAGTTCTCAATCTGAGTATTATGAGTGGGAGGATGATATAGAGGCTTTCTATAGGATTGGTGAATTGCCACTAAACCAGTTGTTAAATTTCGCAAAACAAACATTCTCTTTTGCTATTTTGCTATGGTGGAGGAAATTGCAACAAGATCTTGGATACCAAGGTGATGACTATTGCGCATCTTGGGCAGCAATGTAATCGGAATTACGACAACGATTTGATCCCCCACTCGAGTCAAAGACGAAGATTGTTGATCATGAGTCCTTTCATGTTCCAAAGCTAGATTATGATACAATTCATCATTGTGTCAAAGATGCTATTAGTGCTGTTTTTTTCCAAACACAAGCAGCCTGAGGTGTGTTTGAATGTGCACAAATCAAAAGTAGAGCTGAAAGTTCTTGAGTCTTCTTGTGTTGATCAGGTCGAACCATAAATTGAAGTTGCAGATGATCTTATGGGTTTATCTTTGATGTCTCAGGAAGTAAATTCAGATGGCATCATTGCAAATGTCAAGGGGCAGCGCTGTAATATTTTTCATTCAGAGTGCAAGATTAAAAAGAAGGTATGCAAATTAATTATTGATGGTGGAAGTTTTAATAATGTGATTAGTTCAGATTACATAAATATGCGGTATACCGACTTAGCCTTGTGTTCTTGATTCGCAGGCAGGGATTAGCCTTCTCAGCGAGGTCAATCATTTTAGGACGGTTGATAACTAGAGGAGACGTCGTGCTGCGATTGCGAGGTTTAGAACATGCTGTTCTAAAGCCGGATCGATTTGTATGTCACCTCCGACCAAATCAACGTATCCAGAACCTTTCAGAAGATCGAGAACCCTTGTCCACACCAAGTGGTAATCAGAGCTTCAGGTGCACCGTCAGGTTCGCACTACCTTTAGTTAATTTTGTTTTGTGTTCATCCTATCATCCACAGAAAAGCCAAAAAAAAAATTTCCCCTCCGCCTATAACCACGTGTTTAGCCTTTGCATATTTCAATCTCAGAGTCCGTAGTGTTGAGTTTGTGCCCTAGTTTTTGTTTAGTCGCTGGTTTAGTTTGTGTTTTTATCATCAGTAGTATTTCCCTTGCAACCCTAGCCGCCATCGCCATCCCCTTCACCATCCTCTGTTCTATCGGCTTTGTGTGCTAGGGTTGATTGATCGATACACCCACCCTAATCCCACCCTCAAACACCTCGGACCAATCCCCACAAATTCCACTTTCCGCTGCATCCACGCCACAAAAAAAAAATCTTACCCGATTCTAAACCCGACCCCTAACCCGACTCGGGTTTCTGGAAAACCGACTCCGACCCCCCTTTGGTAAAACGGGCATAACTTTTCGCTCGGTTGTCCGTTTTGGCTGAAATTTTTACAGGAGATTCTTGATTCAAAATTGAGCATAACCCTGTATGCCCTCGTCAAAAAATTCAAAAAAAAATCGGGAAGATAAAGAAAAAATTGATTTAAGTTTAAACCCGACATTTTCTACAACTTCAAGATTTTTTGTAGGCCACATCCTACCTCTGTTTGAGCTGAAATTTTCTGTGGATTCTCCTCCATTGTTAGTGAGTTGGAGAAAAATATCAAAAAAATAAAATAAAAAAAAGAAATTTGGGATTTCTACTAGTGCTACATCTAGCCCCCTGAAATTTCTGGATTTGGCTGTTTTGCACTTAGCCCCCTGTTATGGCCTGTTGTGCCTTTGTCTCCTTCTTTCTACTTTGCTATCACTACTGTTCTAGGACATACTTAGACCAGCAAATAGGGACAAGTTACTTGGACACTTATTCAGCTTTACTATCTGTTTTTGATTTGTGTACCACTCACATATATATATTTGGCCTTCCTAGCTCTACATATTTCTTCTGAACAGCACACAGGTTATTTTGTGACCCTTGCAATCGTGGAACACATCTCTCTGGTATCCTTTGCTTTGATTTTCAGAACTTTGTAAGAGCTTCGTATGGAGTCTCCTTTTGTTGTGTTGAGAGGCACCACTACTTAGCTGTTTTGTAGGGATAAGCTTTACTGTTTGTTTCCTGCTTTGGTGTTTGTGATGGCAGAAAGTGACGACGGAGAGATGGCTTCACCCTCACAATTTGCTGAGTGCGTGAGCCAAGAGCAGCTCCAGAAGGCTTTGCAGGCTGCTCAGAGTGATTTGGCAGAGACGATCACCAGAGCCGTTACTGATGCGGTCAGCAAGCTTCACATTGGAGAAAGCATCGAGCGGTTAGAGAAGCAGGTCTCTAAGTTAACCGATCAGGTTGTCGCATGGGAGACCGCTCCTAAAACCAACAATACGAACACCAATAATAACAACAACGACGTTGAAGACGTCCATGATGAAGACACGGTGTATAAGGCTGAGGGCACCGTGGATAGGTCAGCTACAAGGACCGTACGATTACGACGTCGTTTGCAACATAATACTCAAGGTATGGGTGGTTTCCATAACTACAATCGTCGTCCACACGGTAACTATGCTCCAGATGACCCGTATGCTAAAATTAAGTTTTCAATTCCTTCATTTTTGGGTCAGTATGATGGTGATGTTTATCTTGATTGGGAGATGACTGTAGAACAAAAATTTAATGCCCACCTTGTTCCTGAACAACATAGAGTTAGACAAGCTACTAGTGAGTTTAAGGACTTTGCTATTGTTTGGTCGAGTGGTCTAGCTGCTGAAACTGATTTGCCTACTACTTGGGAAGAACTTAAGGTAGCAATGCGTGATCGTTTTGTTCCCCCTTCTTTTTATAGAGAGATTCGTAATAAACTGCAGCGTTTAGAACAAGGAGATAAAACTGTTCAGGAGTATTTTAGTGAGCTTCAGAAGGGTTCGATTTGTTGTGCTGTAGTCTCTCGGTTTGACCATCGGTTTGTGGGTGATAAGCGGAACCTCGAATGAGAGTGGTGCCAAGACAAGCATGCAATTGCTCCCAAAAACGAGCAATAAATTAGGGACCTCGGTCGGAGATGATCGTCTTGGGCACACCGTGCGAGCATAGACTCCGCACAATGTAGAGCTCGGCATATTGCTTAGTAGAGTAGGTTGTATGGACGGGAATAAAATGAGCAGATTTGGTCAATTTATCCACGATCACCCATATCGAATCGTGCTTCTTGGGCGTGAGGGGTAATCCAACGATGAAATCCATACCAATGTCCTCCCATCTCCAAGCGGGGATTTTTAATGGGTGCAAAAGACCAGCTGTTCTAAAGTGATCGGCCTTCACACGTTGACAAGTATCGCATTCGGAGACATACTGAGCAACCTCTCGTTTCATGCGCGTCCACCAAAACTTTTCCCTTAACCCGTGATACATTTTGTTGCTGCCGGGGTGTATGGAGTATTTGGACAAGTGAGCCTCATCCAAAATTTTCTTTCTTAGCTCCTCATTCTTTAGAACAACAAGGCGATTGTTAAACCATAATACTCCATCTTCGTCTTGTCGGAAACACGTCGCTTCCTTCTTCCCCATTTTCTGGCGAATATACTCCATTCCCTTGTCCTTCTCTTGGGCTTCCACAATATCTTCCCGAAGGGTAGGGATGAGCGCCAAATTATACAAGGATCCATATGGGACGACATGAAGACTTGGTTCGCTAGGATCTGAAATCGTACAAGCTTTCATCGAGCAAACGATGGCGTGATTGCATTGGTCCCTTCGACTCAAGGCGTCGGCAACCATGTTGGCTTTTCCGGGATGATAATGAATTTCCAATTCATAATCTTTTATTAATTCCAACCATCTACGCTGCCTCATGTTCAGCTCTTGTTGAGTGAAGATATATTTGAGACTCTTGTGGCCGGTGTAGAGGTTAACAAGATTACCAAGCAAGTAATGGCGCCAGGTTTTCAAGGCTAGGATGACTGAGGCTAATTCCAAATCGTGAGTGGGATAATTTTGCTCATGCTTCCGGAGCTGTCGTGACGCATGTCGGGTTGATGTCGGGTTGAGCCAAAACCAGAGCGGTTGTTAAATGCTTCTTGAGTGACTAAAAAGCTTCCTCACATGCACTACTCCACTTGAACTTGGCATCCTTTTCCAGCAACTTGGTCATAGGCTTGGCAATGCTTGAGCAGTTGGCAATGAATTTCCTATAATAACCAGCAAGACCGAGGAAACTACGAATTTGCTTGACCGATTTTGGAGCTTTCCAATTCAGCGCATCTTCTACTTTGCTAGGGTCCACGGCTACTCCTTCTGCTGATATGATGTGACCCAAGAATGGAACTTGCTTTAGCCAAAATTCACATTTACTAAATTTGGCGTAAAGTTGATGATCTCGGAGTTGTTGTAGAACAATACGGAGGTGTTCGGCGTGTTGTTCTTCGGACTTAGAGTAGATCAGAATATCATCGATGAATACCACTACGAACTTATCCAACTCGGGCATGAATACGGAATTCATCAAATACATGAAGTGGGCTGGAGCATTGGTGAGACCAAAAGACATGACAAGATACTCGAAAAGACCATATCGGGTGGAGAATGCTGTTTTTGGAATATCTTCGGCTCGGATTTTTATTTTATGGTAACCGGATCGAAGATCAATCTTGGAGAAGACTTTAGCACCCACTAGTTGATCAAAGAGGATATCGATTCGAGGTAGAGGGTACTTGTTCTTGATGGTCACGGCGTTTAACGGCCTATAGTCGACACATAGGCGTAGGGTCTTGTCTTTCTTCTTCACAAAGAGAGCGGGACAGCCCCAGGGAGATGAACTTGGCCGGATATAACCCTTGTCCATAAGCTCTGATGTGGACAAGGGTTACCAATCTTCCGAAAGGTTCTGGATACGTTGATTTGGTCGAAGGCGACAAACAATTCGATCCGGCTTCAGAACAGCATGTTCTAAACCACACAATCGCAGCACGACGTCTCCTCTGGTTATCAACCGTCCTAAAATGATTGACCTCACCGAGAAGGCTAATACTTGTCTGCGAATCAAGAACAAAGAAGAATGCAACACAATTGCAGATGTATTATGAATCTCACGAAGTTGGGGTCTCACAAATCGTGATGACGGCGAAACTGTTGTGAACAGAATAATCTAAGCAAAATCTGAACCCTAATGGTGCGGTGGAGGCTGTATATGAAGATCCTAGAGTCGTGCAAGACCCTCGGGACGTTCCCCTAATTGGGCTCAACTAGATACAAAGCCCAAAGGCCAAAAACAGGCGATGCCGTACCGAAACAGATTCTGGACCCTCTCTTGTTTTGACGATTCCCGATGACTCCGGATATATTATGATATGAGACCGATGGCATTGGAAAGGTCTTCTTCTTATCTTTCCTTGCATATATAGAACATCCAAATCTGAGTCCGTATGCGTCTTGGGCCTCCATTTTAGTGCAGACTGGTCCTGAGCCCCGAAACAGACTCGAAGTCGGTTTTGGTTGGGCCTCCACCTTGGCTTCCACGTCCTTGCTAGTCCTCCATGTCTCCAAGTCCTTCTCCCATCATCTCGTGGTCCTCTCCATGGTTCCTAATTAAAATATAATCATTAGGTAGCAAACCATTCTCAAAAGTGACATATAATGAAGAATGTAGGAACGAACTCACCTCTAAATTTAGTCGTCGTGCACGAGCTCTAGTCATTGGACCTTGCAAGTACAGAATTGGAAGAGTGTTGCATATATCCTTAGGAGAGATGTCCTCATCATCCTCCCCCTCTTAAAGTGGAGTTATCCGCGACTCAAGCTCATTCTCTTCTCCCAAGTATGGTTTCAAATCTAAAATGTTAAAAGTAGGACTAACCCCGAACTCTGGAGGCAACTCAAGTTTGTATGCATTATCATTAATCTTCTCAATTATTTTGAAAGGACCATCAGCTCTAGGCATTAATCTAGATTTTCTCAAATCTGGAAATATATCCTTTCTCAAGTGTAACCATACTAAATCTCCTACATCAAGTTTTACTTCTTTTCTACCTTTACTACCAGCAATTTTATACTTTTCATGCATCTTTTCAATGCTAAGTCTAGTGGTCTCATGCATTTTCAAAATAAATTCAGCACGCTCCTTAGCATCAACATGAACTCTCTCATGAATAGGTAAAGGAAGTATATCAAGTGGAGTACGAGGATCAAAACCATACACTACCTTGAAAGGACTTACCTAGGTAGTAGAATGTGTTGCCCGATTATATGCAAACTCAACATGAGGCAAACATTCTTCCCATTGCTTCAAATTTTTCTTCAAAATAGCTCTCAACATAGTACCCAAAGTGCGGTTCACCACCTCAGTTTGCCCATCAGTTTGTGGGTGACAAGTTGTAGAAAACAACAACTTTGTACCCAACTTATTCCAAAGCGTGCGCCAAAAGTGACTCAAGAATTTTGCATCATGATCTGAAACAATACTAGAAGGCATACCATGCAAACGTACAATTTCTTTTAAAAAGAGATCATCAATATAACTAGCATCATCAGTCTTATGACATGGTATAAAGTGTGCCATCTTAGAAAATCTATCCACAACAACAAAAATACTATCACTCCCCCTCTTAGTCCTAGGCAGTCCTAAAACAAAGTCCATAGAAATATCCGCCCAAGGAATAGAAGGAACAGGAAGTGGCATGTATAAACCATTTGGATTCAAGCGAGACTTAGCTTTTTGACATGTAGTGAAGTGAGAAACAAAGCGATCAACATCTTTCCTCATCCTTGGCCAAAAGAAGTGTGTGGCCAAAATATCCTCCGTCTTCTTGGCACCAAAATGACCCATCAATCCACTTCCATGTGCCTCCTGTAATAACAAAAGACAAACGGAACCAACCCAATGGAAATCAATGCCCTTTTTTGTCAAATCATGCAAAGGTGCAGCAATGGTGCTGAAATATTTGACAAAGCGGTGGTAGAAACCTGCAAGACCAAGAAAACTCCTCACCTATGTGATAGTTTTTGGTACAGGCCAGCATAGCCAATAAAAAAGACTCGATCCGTGCAAAAGGTGCACTTCTCAAGGTTACCAAATAAACGTGCATCTCGTAAAGCATCAAAAACAACACGCAAATGATTCATATGTTCATCTATGGATTTGCTATAAATCAATATATCATCAAAGTAAACTACCACAAATTTGCCAATGAAAGCTCTTAAAACCTCATTCATCAAGCACATGAAAGTACTAGGTGCATTAGTTAAACCAAAAGGCATTACTAACCACTCATATAATCCAAATTTGGTTTTGAAAGCTGTTTTCCATTTGTCTCCAAGTTCCATTCTAATTTGATGGTAGCCACTACGCAAATCAATTTTAGTGAAAATTATAGCACCACATAACTCATCAAGCATGTCGTCTAGCCTAGGAATAGGATGATGATACCTAATAGTAATATTATTAATGGCTCTGCAATCTACACACATACGCCAAGTACCATCTTTCTTAGGAACCAAAAGTACAGGAACAGCACAAGGACTAAGTGATTGATGAACATACCAACGATCCAAAAGGTCTTGAACTTGTCAGTGTATCTCCTTAGTCTCCTCAGGGTTGGTCCAATAAGCAGCACGGTTTGGCAAAGTAGCACCCGGAATCAAATCAATTTGATGCTCAATCCCTCTCAAAGGTGGCAATCCCGGGGGTATCTTAGTTGGAAAAATATCCTCATACTCCTTAGCTTTTCCAGAGTCATTTAACCACAGAATGTAGTACGGATGTGGATGTGGGCGTGTGGTCAAAGCAAGCTTGTTGACCACATCAGAACTCACCAAGTTATTGCAGCTCCCTCCATCAATGATGACACGTGCTCGGCGGTTCTTGATGACAAAGAAAATCTAGAACAAGTTGTGGCGCTGAATCATCTCGAGCTGATGAACTTGTGTACTAAGGACACGTTGAACAATAATGTTCATGTATCCCGTGGTATCTCCGCCTCCAAGGACGAGGTCACTATTGGTGGCAGCGACGTCCTCCTCCTCATCCTCCACATCGGAGGTGCGCATGTAACCGCCATCGTCTGTCGCCACATATGCTCGCCTACTTGGACAATCTTTCTGCACATGACCAAGTCCATGGCAGCGGTGGCACTGAATCCCTGTAGTGCGCCTCGTCGAAGTAATAAGAGGAGGCACTACTAGCTGGTACCTACACAGAAGTTTTACCTGAGCGCATAGAAGGTGCAGGGGCTGATCTTGGGGCTGTAGAAACAACACTGGTTCCCTTGGTAGCTACTGGTGGGGGTGGCCGGAAAGATGGCCTGGGCAGCCCCGAAGTCCCCGTCGAGCGAGGGGGGTAGGAGTTCCTTGACTTGCTGTACTCCTCAAAAGCCTGGAAAAGTCCCTGTGATTCTTTCACTGCAAGCATAGCATACTGGAAACACTGGGTGAGGGTATAATATTCTTTATAATCAAGGATGTCCTGAATTTCTTTTCTTAAACCAGAATAAAAGCGACAAATCTGATCCTCTACTTTTTCGACTACAGCACAACGAATCAAACCCTTCTGAAGCTCACTAAAGTACTCCTGAATAGTTTTATCTCCTTGTTCTAAATGCTGCAGTTTATTACGAATCTCTCTATAAAAAGAAGGAGGAACAAAATGATCACGCATTGCTACCTTAAGTTCTTCCCAAGTAGTAGGCAAATCAGTTTCAGTAGCTAGACCACTCCACCAAACAATAGCAAATTCCTTAAACTCACTAGTAGCTTGTTTAACTCTATGTTGTTTAGGAACAAGGTGGGCATTAAATTTTTGTTCTACAGTCATCTCCCAATCAAGATAAACATCACCATCATACTTACCCAAAAACGAAGGAATTGAAAACTTAATTTTAGCATACGGGTCATCTGGAGCATAGGTACTGTGTGGATGACGATTGTGGTTATGGAAACCACCCATACCTTGAGTATTATGTTGCAAACGACGTCGTAATCATGCGGTCCTTGTAGCTGACGGATCCACGGTGCCATCAGCCTTATACACCGTGTCTTCATCATGGACATCGTCAACGTCGTGGTTATTAGTGTTCGTATCATTGGTCTTGGGGGCGGTCTCCAACGTGACAACCTGATCAGTTAACTTAGAGACCCGTTTCTCCAACCGCTCGATGCTTCCTCCGATGTGAAGCTTGCTGAATGCATCAGTAACAGCTCTGGTGATCGTGTCTGCCAAATCACTCTGAGCAGCCTGTAAAGCCTTCTGGAGCTGCTCTTGGCTCACGCACTCAATAAATTGTGAGGGGGAAGCCATCTCTCCGTCGTCACTTCCTGCCATCACAAACACCAAAATAGGAAACAAACAGTGAAGGTTATCCCTGCAAAACAGCTAAGCAGTGGTGCCTCTCAACACAACAAAAGGAAACTCCTTACAAAGCTCTTGCAAAGTTCTGAAAAATAAAGCAAAGGATACCAGGGAGGTGTGTTCCATGATTGCAAGGGACACAAAAGAACCTATGTGTTGTCTAGAAGAAATATGTAGAGCTAGGAAGGCCAAATATATATATGTGAGTGGTACACAAATCAAAAATAGATAGTAAAGCTAAATAAGTGCCCAAGTAACTTGTCCCTAACTGCTGGTCTAAGTATGTCCTAGAAAAGTAGTGATAGCAAAGTAGAAGCAAGGAGACAAAGGCACACATGCGATTACAGGGGGCTATGTGCAAAACAGCCAAATCCAGAAAATTTAGGGGGCTAGATGTAGCACTAGTAGAAATCTCAAATTTGTTTATTTTATTTTATTTTTTTTGATATTTTTCTCCGACTCACTAACAATGGGGGAGAATCCACGAAAAATTTCAGCTCCAACAGAGGTAGGATGTGAACTTTGAGTCAAGAATCTCCTGTAAAAATTTCAGCCAAAATTGACAACTGAGCGAAAAGTTATGCCCGTTTTACCGAATGGGGGTCGGAGTCGGTTTTCCAGAAACCCGAATCGGGTTAGGGGTCGGGTTTGGAATCGGGTAAGATTTTTTTTGGCGGCGTGGATGCAGCGGAAAGTGAAATTTGTGAGGATTGGTCCGAGGTGTTTGAGGGTGGGTTTAGTGTGGGATTAGGGTGGGTGTATCGATCAATCAATCCTAGCACACAAAGCCGATATAACAAAGGATGGTGAAGGGGATGGCGGCTAGGGTTGCAAGGGAAATAGTACTGATGACAAAAACACAAACTAAACCAGTGACTAAACAAGAACTAGGGCACAAACTCAACACTATGGACTCTGAAATTGAAATATGCAAAGGCTAAACACGTGGTTAATCGAGAACGTACCCGCGAGAACGGGTTCTCCAGCTTGGGTCTCTTCGACCGTGGTATAGTTGACTCGGCCATTCTTGTGTGGGGGGGTAGACAACTGAGGACGACTCCCATTGCTGCCATTGTTGTTGTTGCCGCTGTTGTGGTTGTTGTTGTTGTTCCAGGAAGTGTTGGAGTTGTTGTTGTTGTTCGGGTTGCGCTTCGGAAACCGACACTCCTTAGCAAAATGACCGGTACGGCCGCAGTTATAGCATGGCTGTGGGGAGTTGGTGTTCACCACTTGGTTATTCTGCTATGGAAGGCGAGAACCAGAAGATTGCTACTGGTTTCCTCCATGGATTCGCGAGTGCTGCTACGAGAACGACAGGCGAGGTCCTCCTCCCGACGGTACCACAGCCCAGAATTTCTGTCCGGTCGGGGAAGTGATTGCTAGCTTGTACTTGGGCGGTGCAGAGCCGGATGAACTTTCCATAGCACATTTCATCTTCTTGTCCTCTTGATTGGCACAGATGGCATCTTCTTGCACAATGGCGGCACTCATCAAGTCATTGAACGTGCCGGCGGTGACTTGCGCCAAGCGATCTTGCAGCTTTGAGGTAAGACCTGAACGGAAACAGTCCTTCTTTTTCTCATCCGTATCAGCGTGATAGGATACATACTGAGCCAGGTAATTAAATTTCCGTGCATACTCCTGCATGGTTCCAGAGCCTTGCTTCAAGTTGAGGAACTCCTACAACTTGCGCTTCATGAGTCTAGCGGTGATGTGGTGTGCACGAAAAGCTGTGCAGAATTCTGCCCAAGTGACTTGGTGACCAGTGGCGAGAGCGGCGGTGAAACTGGCCCACATAAGAGATAGCTTAAATTTCCATAACTTCCAACACCATAAGCAACATACTCATGATAACAACCATAAATACATGTGATGCAACTTTGGATACATAGCAAGTCTTCGATTACATCACTCGGAATACTACACCACACAATCTCGGAGAGCTTAGGTTACAACTGAGCTTAGCATTACTAACACTATGCACACACGACTATGATGTCTCACGAGATTTTTCATCCTACACACATAATGCTACGTCCATATCACCCGGTCCAGGGGGTGCTTCGAAGTCGACGCTGGAATCACCGTTCTCACTCAGATCGGCGTCATCGGGGGGAATCACTGCGAGTGGAATGGGTGGCTCATTGTTAAGGATGGCGTTCAGCTGGCCATTGGCAGCTTGGAGATGTCCAATCAACTGCTCTTGCTGTGCAATGATCGCGTGAGCGTCGTTGAGGTTCCCTTCCATGACATCACGCGCATCTTTAGCTTCTTCACGTTGAGCCTGTAGCTCGCTTCGCTCCTCCAAGAGAGCGTAACCTGACCATGAAGAGAGTAGATCTCCTCTTGGGCAGCGGTGAGCTGGGTGTTGTGTTGGTTTAGTTGCTCCTGCAACTGGTCGCTTGCATCACCCTTGATGATGAGCTGCGCATCACGGAGTTGCTCGAAAAGATTGGCCCGCTCCAACTTGCTAGTGTGCAGATTGTCCTTAAGGTATGAAATCATAGCGTCACGCTTCACAAGCTGGGCATCACGGGCAACAAGTGTGGACTGCAGCGCCTCGCGCTCTCGTTCCAACTCGAGAATGCGGGCGGCAAGGTACTCGGGGTCCTTCGCGAGCTTGCCAACATCCATCTGCCAGAATAAAGTTTTGCAAGGGTGAGTCAAAACTTAATATTCCACTAAGCACACATGCTTAAAATAGCATAAGGAATGATTGGTAAAAGAAAAGACACGAGGTTCCCGATCCGTTTAACGACCGGTAACGATGAATTTCTGTGGTCGATGGAGTGAACCGCAGAAACGGGCAAAAACACTTAGTTTCTGGACAAAATTAAAATTTTTGTGCTTTACAACTGTTGTGGAGAATTTCATCATCTTTTCAATGCATACTCACACATCTCCATCCAATAAAGTCTCTGGGAGTTATGGTCATCCAAAGACAGGAAACAGAAATGAGGCAGTTTCTGACTTCCAAAAAAAGGCTACTGTTTTTGCAAAATTCGACCCAGTTCCATATTTTTCCAAGACAAAATTCCTAAACCAAACTTGTAGAGCAAAACCTCAGATTTCTAATGAGTACTTGTTCGCCTTTATTGAATTAAAATTGAGGAAGTTATGCTTGTTTTAGTGAAACTGACCTTTCTGGCAGAAATTATTTCTTTATCGGTGACTTCAAATATTTAGTTTAGATGCCATAGGGATTTAAATTAGCTCAAATCTGAGTCATTTCACATGTTTGCAATATTAGTGACCTTTTCACATGATTTAGTGAAGGTGAGTGCATATGGTATGCATGAATGCCAAATGCTCAATATGACGATTTCCTACATCCTCACAAAAGGAAAACTTGACCGATTATATACTCGATACTTTCGGTGGCACACACACCTCTCACATGTTTCTAAGCAAACTACACGTGGTTAGGGTACCTACAAGAGATCTATTTCACAAACAATACATCAAATTCAAAAGAAACAAGCCAAAATAACAATGACAGTTTATGCCCAGGTATTCGCCCACCCGGAAGGTAGCCGACGTTTAAACGCATTCGGTCCGCACATCAATCAAAGCCCAGGTCTTTGCCCACCTGGAAGGCATTCGGTATTTTTAGCACAACCGATCCGCGCACAGTGACATACCTTCATTGAAGAATCCGTAGTTGCAAGTAATTTAAACAAACATAACCCCGGGTTAGCTTTGCCACCTACAAGACTCTTATATGGGCACTACTAGTTCGTACCTCACCGTAAGGCGTAAAAATGGCTTGTTTACGTTTTAAAATGATCATTTGTGTGTAGCTTATCCCAAGACAGCTTTGATACCAGCTGTGACAACCCTACTCCGAAAAGTAGAGTATGTCGCATAGGATCATCTCGGGAGATGGTTAACGAAGTAACCATACACAGCATTCACATATGAACATCCATCATTTGCAAAGTTACACCACTTGGATGCATAATATTACAAGTTCAGGGATCAAATTCAAAAGAGTTCAGATCTCATACAATACATATGTCTTTAGTACATGTTACATAAATTAGCGGAAGCGGTGAGACGACAAAACACGACGTTGATTCCTATGGGAACCATGCCAGCCCTATGGCGATGGCTCACTCATCACGGTTAGGAGAGCTAGGGACCCATTCAATGGTCCAGTTCTGAGGCTCCTCACCTTTCCACACCACCTTGTTACAACAATCACAGTAGGTAGCTTGAGGAAAACCTGGAAACCACATAATCGCAAAGCCTGAGTATCTAACATACTCCGCAAGACTTACCCGTCAAAAGGTTTACTAAAACCGACTCCTAGTATGCAGGGGGCTGACCGGGTTTATTTGACAATTGCGTAAGAAGCTCCTAATAGTTCTATGCTGCACTTTTATTTCCTTAATCAAGGTTTTACTTTGCTTCTTGCAGAAAACAGCTACGGTGAGTCTAGCTAGCTGCTAAAACTTAAACATAAGTAAAGAGCAATACATCATAGCAATATGTAGCCATAGCATAAGTAAATTTCAGAAACTTAACCACAACTTTACTACTTAACATATCATTTCCGCTGCTCGAACAAGAGGTACTCATAACCGCGAGGGACGACAATTCGAATCGATTTACATCCTATAGGGAAAACCCAAATACACAACATATGCATCACTTAAGAACACGTATGGCCACCATTCACAAGATTGCTATAAAGTCGATCCGGGGCCATCAATCCCCAGTACACGTCCTCCCCGCGATACAGTACTTCGTATCCGAGGCTTAACCCATGCACTCTCCAGCGGTCCTCCAACCCGTGCAACCACCGTGCTGTTCACATCACCTCTGGATCGATGAGTATGGCCGTCCAACAATACGGCGCCCAAGTAACTAGGTTTACCAATTCCCATATTAAAGGTATGTACTTGGTACTGTTCAATACTTGTCCGTGGAGTTGCAACGATAGGTGTTCCATTTTATCATGTTCATTAACCAAGTGAACCATAGTTGAATCTAGAACCTACCATTGACTCCATTAGTTTAAGCATAGCATTGCTAATGGAAATGCTTACTAACATACTAATTATAGGTCATTGCTGGAGTATGCAAGTGTGTTTCATCCAAGTCCTACACTTAATGCACAATACAATATTCCTAACTTGTGATAATGTAAAAGGACTCGAAAATTTAATGGGTTATACACCGGGGCTTGCCTTGGGAGTGGTCGTAGTTAGTGTCTTCACCAAAGTTCACTTCAGATCCTTGCTGATCCGGTGTGATCTCCTTGGTCTCGATCCCTATATGGAATGGACATGCATCAATGCGAAAGAATACACAAGGTTTCATGGAGTTCCTTAACTAAAGATGAAATGGATGGCATGATGATTCATGGCACTTCCTCAGCAAATAAAATTAATGAACTAATCATTTATTCATGAATATGTGTGCACCCTAAGTATGACATGGCAGCCACTAAATTTGGAGGGGACAAACTTCTAATTAGAAAATGTAGTTTTCAATCATCACAAACTTAGTGTTTGTGTACTCTAAACATAAGCATGGCATAGATAGGGATTACATGGCACTACATGATGATGAGAACATGAAGACATAGCACTAAGGCCTAAATTTCAGAGAGTTTATTTTAAGCACTTAGCTAAAGTGGCCATATGTAAAGGTTAGCACTATACATACAAAGACAAGTTAATTACATAATTAGCTCTAGGTACATATAGTTATCTAGGAACCAAGAGTATATAAATGGAGATAAGGATTTCTACTGTAAAGTTAATGTGAATTATTCTTCATGAATATTCCAGAATTGAATTTATGCGTACTTCTATTAAATGCACACAAAAAGCAAGATTTATATGGAAAATTCTTACTTTAACTAACAATTGATTAATTTCGACAGCAAAAGCATACATAAGTTGCTTCAATTTTTTCATGGAATTGTACATGAGTGTACAAGTGCATAAGGGACAGGAATACCAAATTTCATAATTAAATTCCTAGCCAATAATTTACATAAATTCAATTACTGAAAATCAAGATTTATGCAATAATACCAAAAATGTTTCTAAACATGACAATGTGCTTTTGCAGAAAGTTTAAGGATGCCATGAATTGACCACTGAGAAAGTTTCATGAATTTACCATTTATATTTATTTACTTATGAATTTATTAAGAAAATTAGGGTTGTAACTTTAGAGAATTAAATAAATTAATTTACTGAGTAACTTTGGACCTCAACTTGTTTTTCTGGTAGAGGGGGATTTTAGGAGTCGAACAAAATTAGTTTCATCATTTTTCGACTTTTATTTCTCGAGTTATTGAATTTTAAAGTTTAATTGAAGTTCACTCCTATTTACAAATTTGTCACTAGTAAATTTAAATTTCCCCCGCGCGCCCACGGCAGCGCTGCGGCTCTGCTGGCTCACCGGCGGTGATCGGCAGCGGGACTTGGGACTTGGATCTGCTCTACATGATCAGTGACTCACAACGGTCACGTGGGTGGTGGTGGCCGGAGTGGGGGCTGTCGGAGCACTGCCGGCGACGAGCAGCGGCGATGCTCGATGGCGGCCAACGGCGGTAGGCGCGTGCAGAAGCGAAATCGTCAAGGGAGAGGGTCTAGGAGCATCACCTTGGTGCTGTGGTGCTCGTCGACGCGCGAGCTGGAGTCGGGGTGGCCGGGAGAGGGGTCGTCGCCGTGAGCCTCCTTCGTGCGATTAACGGCGGCGGCTTGGTCCTTCTCCAATTCCAGCGAGGGGGCTGGAACCCAGGATTAGCACGTCAGGAGGAGTGAGAGGAGCTACTTGCGCGCCAATTTGTGAAAGAACCAGAGATGGGGACACTACCTGGACGGAGCTCGACGCGGCGGTGATCAGGCGGCTCAGAGCAGGGGAACTCCGGCGGCACTTGCTGGAGAGGAGGAAGGGAGGGAAAGCAGGGCGCTTGGCTTCGCTGGAGAGACTTGGGGAGCAGAGGGGATCACGTGCGAGTGAAGGGAGAGGAGAAGGGGCAGTACCAGGCTGCTTTTAACGCTGATCGACCGGGAGAGCGAGAGAGAGAGAGAGACGGCGAGCTGTCGGCAGGGAAGTGGAGGGAGAGAGCGCTGCCTTCAAGTTCCGGTCGGTGGCACAGGAGGGTTTGGCAGAGCAGTGGCCGGCATGGAGCTGCAGTGGCCGTCCTGGTGCTCTAGTGATCGACGGTGGCACGGTACGGCGGCGTCGGTGTCGAGCGGTGACTTGCGAGAGAGAGAGAAGGGGGGTTGACTCGGCTTGACTTGAACATGGCTCGGATTTGGCCGAAATTCACCAAGTTCCACTGCTCCGAACTTGACACAGATTTTTGTGCAAGCTCACGAAAACATGTGCTCCAACTTTGCTTTTGGTTGAATCAGCTGAATTGGCGCAGATAAATTTTTAAAATTCCAGAAGACAAATACTCTTTTCTGGCTTTAGGGGAATTTTTAAGGGTATTAAATGGTTACCAAAAATTCTGGTAAAATTACAAAAATTCTCTTTTAATGTGTCGATTCAGAATATGCAAAAACATTGGGATACTTACATGGGATTTTGTGATGTTTGAGAAGGGCCCTTATTTGGATATTCTGGATTTAATTACTTAATTTTCTCTCTTTATTCTTTGGCACCTTGATTATTTATATTTTTAATTATCCCTTGATTAACATTGGGTTTAGTTAATTTCCATTTTTGTGACATGGGATGTCACATTCATCCTCTTCTCCCAAGTATGGTTTCAAATCTAAAATGTTAAACGTAGGACTAACCCCGAACTCGGGAGGCAACTCAAGTTTATATGCATTATCATTAATCTTCTCAATTATTTTGAATGGACCATCAGTTCTAGACATTAATTTAGACTTTCTCAAATCTGGAAATGTATCCTTTCTCAAATGTAACCACACCAAATCTCCATCATCAAGCTTTACTTCCTTGCTACCTTTACTACCAGCAATTTTATACTTTTCATTCATCTTTTCAATGCTAAGTCTAGTGGTCTCATGCATTTATAAAATGAATTCAGCATGCTCCTTAGCATCAACATGAACTCGCTCACTAATAGGTAGAGGAAGGATATCAAGTGGAGTACGGGGATCAAAACCATACACTACCATGTATGGACTTACCTTGGTAGTAGGATGTGTTGCCCGATTATAAGCAAACTCAACATGAGGAAAACATTCTTCCCATTGATTTAAATTTTTCTTCAAAATAGCTTGCAACATAGTGCCCAAAGTGCGGTTCATCATTCAGTTTGTCCATCAGTTTGTGGATGACAAGTTGTAGAAAACAACAACTTTGTTCACAACTTATGCCAAAGTGTGCGCCAAAAGTAACTCAAGAATTTTGCATCACGATCTAAAACAATAGTAGAAGGCATACCATGCAAACATACAATTTCTTTGAAAAAGAGATCAACAATATGACTAGCATCATCGGTTTTATGACATGGTATAAAGTATGCCATCTTAGAAAATCAATCCACAACAACAAAAATGCTATCACTTTCCCTCTTAGTCCTAGGCAGTCCTAAAACAAAATCCATAGAAATATCCGCCCAAGGAATAGAACGAATAGGAAGTGGCATGTATAAACCATGTGGATTCAAGCGAGACTTAGCTTTTTGACATGTAGCGTAGCGAGCAACAAAACGCTCAACATCTTTCCACATCCTTGGCCAAAAGAAATGTGGGGACAAAATATCCTCCGTCTTCTTGGCACCAAAATGACCCATCAATCCACCTCCATGCGCCTCCAGTAACAACAAAAGACGAACGGAACCAACTGGAATGCATAGGTGGTTAGCTCTAAACAAGAATCCATCATTCAACACAAATTTTTTCCATGCACGACCTTCTTTTCAATGCAGCAATACATCCTTAAAATCAACATCAGCAGCATATTGTTCTTTAATTGCCTCAAGTCTAAAAATTCTACAATCAAGTTGAGACAACAAAGTATAGCGCCTAGATAAAGCATTAGCGATCACATTATCCTTCCTTTTCTTATGTTTAATAATGTAAGGAAAAGACTCAATAAACTCGACCCATTTAGCATGTTTATGGTTCAAATTGCTTTGTGAGCGAATATACTTAAGCAATTCATGATCAGAATGAATAACAAATTCTTTGGGCAACAAATAATGATGCCACGTCTCTAAGGAATGTACAAGAGCATATAATTCCTTATCATAAGTAGAGTAATTCAAAACATGCCCGGTAATTTTTTCGCTAAAGTATGCAACAGGTTTACCATCTTGCATCAAAACACCACCAATGCCTATACCACTAGCATCACATTCAAGCTAAAAAATCTTATCAAAGTTAGGAAGTTGCAGCAGTGGTGCATGTGTAAGTTTGCATTTCAAAGCATCAAAGGACTCATGATGTATTTTACCCCAATGAAACTCAACACCCTTCTTTGTCAACTCATGCAACAGTGCAGCAATAGTGTTGAAATCTTTGACAACGCGGCGGTAGAAACCTGCAAGACCAAGAAAACTCCTCACCTGTGTGATAGTTTTTAGTACAGGCCATCTCTTAATGGCTTCAATCTTTGCCTCATCCACCTCAATTCCCTATGGAGTCACAACATAGCCAAGAAAAGAGACTCGATCCGTGCAAAATGTGCACTTCTCAAGGTTACCAAATAAATGTGCAGCTTGCAAAGCATCAAAAATAGCATCCAAATGATTTATATGTTCATCCATGGATTTTCTATAAATCAAGATGTCATCAAAGTAAACTACCACAAATTTTCCAATGAAAGATCTTAAAACCTCATTCATCAAGCACATGAAAGTACTAGGTGCATTAGTTAAACCGAAAGGCATTACTAACCACTCATATAACCCTAATTTGGTTTTGAAAGCTGTTTTCCATTCATCTCCAAATTTCATTCTAATTTGATGGTAGCCACTATGCAAATCAACTTTAGTGAAAATTATAGCACCACATAACTCAACAAGCATATCGTCTAGCCTAGGAATAGGATGATGATACGTAATAATAATGTTATTTATGGCTCTACAATCTACACATATACATCAAGTACCATCTTTCTTAGGAACCAAAAGTACATGAACAACACAAGGGCTAAGTGATCGACGAACATACCCACGATCCAAAAGGTCTTAGACTTGTCATTGTATCTCCTTTGTCTTCTCAGGGTTGGTCCTATAAGAAGCAGGGTTTGGCAAAGTAGCACCCAGAATCAAATCTATTTGATGCTCAATCCCTCTTAAAAGTGGCAATCTCGGGGGTAACTCAGTGGGGAAAACATCCTCATACTCCTGCAAAATGTTAGTGACAGGAGGAGGCAAAGCACTAGATGCAATATCATCAAGCGAAAACAAAACTTGTTTGCATAGCAAAGCATAGCAAATATTAGCAGAAATTTCAGCAAGCTCAGATTTTGTTGCAAGACATGAACGTCCTTGTAATTTAATTCCAGCACCCTTAAAACTTGAAGAATCATTACCATTACTAGGTGTAGAATCTGAATAAACAGGTTGCTGAATTTCTAGACCTTTATTTTTCAAACTAGCAGCTCTTTCTAAATCAGCTTGTACAATTTCAGTAGGGGTCATTGGTTACAAAGTAAATTTAGTTCCTTTATATATAAAAGTGTGCTTATTACTTTTACCACGGTGTACAACATCATTATTAAATTCCCAAGGTCTACCCAATAAAAGTGAACATGCTTGCATGGGTATGACATCACAACTAATAGAATCAGCATAAGAACCACCATAAAGAGGAACTCTGCAAGTTTGTGTTACCTTAGCTTTTCCAGAGTCATTTAACCATTGAATGTAGTACAGATGTGGATGCGGGTGTGTGGTCAAAGCAAGCTTATTGATCACATCAGAACTCACCAAGTTATTGTAGCTCCCTCCACTAATGATGACATGTGCTTGGTGGTTCTTGATGACGAAGAAAATCTGGAACAAGTTGTAGCACTGCATAATCTCGAGCTGCTGAACTTGTGTGCTAAGGACATGGTGAACAATAATGTTCATGTATCACATGTTGTCTCTGCCTCCAAGGACGAGGTCACCACATAGGAGATGCTCATATAACCGTCATCATCTGTCACCGAATATGCCCGCCTACTTAGGCAATCTTTCTGCACATGACCAAGTCCATGGTAGCGGTGGCACTGAATCCCTATAGTGCGTCCCATTGAAGCAACAGAGGAAGCACTACTAATTGGTACCTACGCAGAATTTTTACCTGAATGCGCAGAAGGTGCAGGGGTTGATCTTGGTGCTGCAGAAACAACATTGGCGCCCTTGGCAGCTACTGGTGGGGGTGGGCGGAAAGATGGCTTGGGCAGCCCCGAAGTCCCCGTCGGTCACGGTGGGTATGAGGTACGACCGCTGGATTTGCTATACGCCTCAAAAGCCTAGAAAAGTCCATGTGATTCTTTCTTTGCAAGCATAGCATATTGGAAGCACTGGTGGAGGGTATAAAATTCTTTATAATCAAGGATTTCCTGAATTTCTTTTCTCAAAGCAGAATAAAAGCGGCATATCTAATCCTCTACTTTTTCAACTATAGCACAACGAATTAAGCCCTTCTAAAGCTCACTAAAGTACTCCTGAACAGTTTTATCTCCTTGATCTAAGCGCTGTAGTTTATTTCAAATCTCTCTATAAAATGAAGGAGGAACAAAACAATCACGCATTGCTACCTTATGTTCTTCCCAAGTAGTAGGCAAATCAGTTTCAACAGCTAGACCACTCCACCAAACAATAGCAAAATTCCTAAACTCACTAGTGGCTTGTCTAACTCTATGTTGTTCAGGAACAAGGTGTGTATTAAATTTTTGCTCTATAGTCATCTCCCAATCAAGATAAGCATCACCATCATACTGACCCGCAAACAAAGAAATTGAAAACTTAATTTTAGCACATGGATCATCAGAGGCACGACCATGATTGTTACCTTGTGTCCGACGGTTGTGGTTGTGGACACCACCCATACCTTGAGTGTTATGTTGCAAACGACGTCATAATCTCACGGTCCTTGTTGCAGCCTTATCCACGGTGCCATCAGCCTTAAACACCGTGTCTTCCTCATGGTCGTCTTCTTCATTGTTGTTGGTGTTGACGGTCCTTAATTGCTAAAGCTGACCATCAAATTCCTATATAATACATATAAAATAAATAACCAACATAGTGGTAGGAGTTTATTACTAAAAATTTCCACAAGTTTGGGTGAGATATGTGTTTGTAGATATAAAAGAGCCAAAATATGCAAAAATATAAAGAAACACCCCGTCAACCGATAACGACTATGAAATAGCCGTTTTCATCGACCGACAGGATCGTTTTTAGGCTGAAATCAGGAACCAGCCGACAGGGTCATATACTGCTGAAATCAGCCACCCGGCTGGTTAACCGGAGTCATTTTTTAGGCTGACCATCCGACCCGGCCAATTTTGCAAAATACTCTACCATGATGTCGTTTTCTGCTCCCGGACCAAAAGTGATGAAATATGGCTAAGTAAAGAAGACCAATAAGTGGCTTAACCGGGAGAAGAGAAGGACAACTAGGCCACAAGGTCAAAGGGGTGTCACCCAAAAATGGGCCGCCTGCCACCCGGCCTATCGAGACATTTGGCCCATTAAGCCTACCACCCGGCGTGCCATGCCTACCGACATAAAACCAAAGGAAAAAGACCAACTGACGCTCGAAATTGACCTCAGAACATCATCATGGCCATACAGAATGAGTCGGTTGGAGAACTGACACGATCCAAGTGTCGCCCGGCCGAGGCTGCCACCCGGCAGTGCATGCCGCCCGGCACACGTGGCCGCCCGTCATGGCCCGCCGCCCGGCGGACCGACTTTTGCCCACTGACTCTCCTTCACCTACAAGTACCCGCTAGCCCTTCGCCACCTATAAATAGAGGGGAATTCAGCAGAAAAGACACAACACAAGAAGAGTTTAGAGCTCCACTTCACAAGGCTTTAGCACTGCCAAAGTGCTTAGAAAATTGGGAGAGAGTGAGGGAGAGCTCGGGGAAGCGTCGAGCTCGTCGACGATCTTCCCCACGCTTGTACCTCGATGGTTGCTTTCCTTTTTAAGTAAGTATTCATGTTTTCTCTTTGGTATTTAAGTAAGTTCTTTATTTACTACTTATGGGATCATCGCTCTATTTAATTAGAGTATCTTGGTCTTCTATAATCGTGGATTCGAGACTAGGATAGTAATTGATAGTGTAAACGTGGTGTCTAGACTATAGGTTACCTTTGTTTGCCGCATGCCCCATGGTTTGTCGAGGTAGTCGGTAGGTGGTGACAGCCCTATCCGGCCTTAATAATCCTCCATGTTCGGGTACGTCGTAGAGCTGTTGGCCGGAGTCGCCTGTGAATGTAGGGGTAAGCCGGTGCCCAAAGTAAGCACTAATAGACTGAACCTCTCTTATTTGAGGATCATTTACCATAGGAATCCTCTCTATCCTCTGCCAACCATATTCTTGTTGTCCTTGGACGGATTAGGATAGGAGTTTAGTACACACATGTTCCCTGTGATTCGATAACCTGGAATACTCCTAGGTGAAGTGCTATAACGGTATCCGTGCACTTGCGGATTTATCTATGATTGTAAGAACTACCAACAAGCATTTCTGGCTCCATTGCCGGGAATAGTAATATTTCTGGTGCGATGATAAGAAGTGTCAACAAGCATTTCTAGCACCATTGCCGGGGATAGTAATATTTCTGGTGCGATGTTAAGAAGTGTCAACAAGCATTTCTGGCACCGTTGCCGAGGAATGGTTGTTGTATCATCTTTGAACCTTGTTCGTCCTCCTATCTTTTATTTCTTTATTTCTTTCTCCATTTCTGCAATGGAGGAACCTACTATCCTATCATTTTCTGCTCCGAAGGGCGAGTTCTTTGAGCCACCACCATCTGTAGACCCAATTCACACATCTGACTATGAACTCCGCCCAATGGTGCTCTAGTTTATTTTCTATTTTTATTTCCATTCAATTCAATCTTATAGTGCGCCTAGAAAAGAAAAATAATAATAATAAATAAAGTTGTGACTCTATTTGGCCCATAAAGCCGGTAGAGTCCCTTTTGCTTTCATCCTTTTTATTTTTGTTTTTGTTCTTCTTCAAATAAAGCAGCCAGGTACAAGATCAAGTGTGGGGGAGGCCTTCAAGATTTTCAACACAGAAACAATACAAGGCCTCCCATCGACACATTGCACATCGTCACCTAAGCCAACACGACATAGGGCAAGGCGATCGGGCTCCAAGCAACGTCGACCAACCTACAAGGGCAATCGACCCAGCCATGGTTCCCCTTGACCTCTACCTCTTCAAGAGCAGTGGTTTGCACACTCTATCCTTTCCTCCTAGTCTCCAAGTTAAATCAAACTTATCCTAAATTAATCAATAAATTTAACTTGAAAACATAATCTTGTGAACCCTCATCTTCATGCTTCTCTTTGATTGACTTGCATGCTCTTTATTCCTAGTTCATTTCTTGCTACTTGTGAACTACATCTTTAGGGAAGCACGTCACCTAAGTAGTTGACCTATGAGATATGGTGTGATGAAAGAAATCTTGCCCTTATGCCTGTAGTGCTTGGGAATTTCTCTTTAAAAATAAAAATGAATGGCCCTCTCCTCAATGGCGTGAATGTCCTACCAGAGCCAAATGATAGTTATATTAAAAATCATATGCATATGTTGCTTTTTTGTTTCATTGAACTTTGTCAAATTCTTGTGACCCTAGTGAGATACTTGTTATGTTTTGTCAATCAAGAACATGTGCACATTCCCTTCATATGCTAACCTTTTATATTCCAAGGTTGCATTTCCACCTTCATCATCATCAATCCATCCACCAAAGGAAATACTCTGTGATTATCTTGTTGTGAATCTCTCTCAATTGTTCTGTAGAAGGCATGGCTACCAAAAAAAACTTGCTCTCATCTTTGAGCAAGATGAAAAAAACAAAAAGAAATAGCCATGCCCAATATCATTTCAAAGAAAGAAAGAGTCTACACATAAAGGAGTATTCATCCACCTCCATCATCCATATGCTAATTCTTCTACACCGGAAGATAGCATCATTCATATTTATCCATCTTCAAAATAAATTGCTTCACCATGCTTTGAGAAACCCCCTCTCCAATTATTCTTATAGAATGGGACATGGGGTAAAGAAAAAAAAAGAAATATATAGCCCATGTTCTCAAATAAAAGAGAGCGAGGATTTCACAAGGAGCATCCATCATTCGCATTTCCATCCATCCCATCCATTTATGTGCACATGCTTGATCATAATTCATGACTTGTTTTCTCCATGGATCTAGTTTTTGACTTAGTAATATATGCGACACAAGTATGCCTT
This sequence comes from Eleusine coracana subsp. coracana, assembly GCA_032690845.1. Taxonomy (NCBI): domain Eukaryota; kingdom Viridiplantae; phylum Streptophyta; class Magnoliopsida; order Poales; family Poaceae; genus Eleusine; species Eleusine coracana. Next base: position 22,739,466 of record CM064424.1, read on the forward strand.
CTTTATTCCCCTACTTTGAGCTCCGCATAAGCCATATTTAGAGGTAGATGAAAAGGAGCCAAGTCAAATGCCTTGGTGAGGAACCACACACATAGTGAGTGATCTCAGAGAATCATTTGAGGAGAATGGTCATGATTTGTTCTTGAAAATCTTATAATAACCCAAGTTACTCAATAGAAGGAGTAAACATGACTAGAGTCAACACCGTTCCATTCTTCAACCACCCAAGTGGATGTGATATACACTTCAAAGTTCATGGGTACATGTATGATTTGGAATAATTCACATGGTACTCTTGTGTCAAAAGAAGCTATCATTCATCTTAGTCTCTATTTCTTTACTCGAGGACGAGCAAATACTAAGTGTGGGGGTGTTGTTGACGGTCCTTAACTGCGAAATCTGACCATCAAATTCCTACATAATACATATAAAATAAATAACCAACATAGTGGTAGGAGTTTATTACTAACAATTTCCACAAGTTTTGGTGAGATATGTGTTTGTAGATATGAAAGAGCCAAAATATGCAAAAATATGAAGAAACACCCCATCAACCGATCATGACTGTGAAACAGCCGTTTTCACCGGCCGACAGGGTTGTTTTCAGGCTAAAATCAGGAACCAGCCGACAGGGTCATATACGGCTGAAATCAGCCACCCTGCTGGTTAACCGGAGTTGTTTTTTAGGCTGACCATCCGACCTGGCCAAATCTGCAAAATACTCCACCATGATGCCGTTTTCTCCTCTCGGACCAAAAGTGATGAAATATGGCTAAGGAAAGAAGACCAATAAGTGACTTAACTGGGAGAAGAGAAGGACAACTAGGCCACAAGGTCAAAGGGGTGTCGCATAAAAATGGGCCGTTGCCTAGTGGGCCTTGCCGCCCGGCAGGCTTGTGTAAGGATCGAAGGCGTACCGAGAGAGGGGGGGTGAATCGGTAAGTCGCTCACGAATCCAAATAAGGAAACCCAAACAATTGAAGTAGGCCAAGACCCTACACATGCTAGTGTTCATGATATGATAATGTGCGGAAGCCAATCACATTAGCCTATGCAAGCCACAAGTCACCCTACTCACTAGAGCACACAATTGTGGAATAGTAAAGAGAGGGTCAAGGAATGCTCATGATTTTTCCTGAGGTCTCGGAAGGATGGCGCCTTTCCCTAATCCTCGTTGGACCACTTCCGGTGGAGTCCCGGTCCCTCCTGCCACCAAGTGGAGTTCTCGCCCACAAGCCCGTAATCACTCCTCGAGTGAAGACACGGTGTGCCTCACTGCTGCACAAAGCACAAGCTCGCCTCCCTCAAGAACTTGCCGGACTCCCTGAGCCGGCGCGGGCGCTCACTAGCGATGCCCCTTCCAACGGTGGGCTCAAACCGTGTACAAACGTGTGATGACCTTCACAACAGATCACGATAGGCTCGATCACCGATACCTAACTGGTCTAGGTCTCACCATAGACCAAGAGTAGTAATGTAGATCACATCCTCAAGGACACCCTAGCCTTAGATGTGCAAGATGCTCAAGCTACTGTTCTCTAGCACTCCCAAGATATGCAATATCTACTCCTAATGCTCTCCTCTTTTCGTCTTGGACCTTACCAAATGCTCTCAGGTATTCCACTAGCCAAGAGAGGTCTCCAAGACCCCAGCAATGAAGTTATATAGGCTCCCAACCTCAAACTAGCCGTTGCTCCATGAAATTGCCTTTCTAGACACACTGACCAGACTGTCCGGTCACTGCCTGATCGGACCATCCGGTCACTTTGTAACGGCTCTACTCAGCATTGGCTTCCTCTGTCTAGGCAAATTAATGTACTAACCGGACTGTACGGACTAGACGGGACCGTCCGGTCCACTTTCTCTCTCTATTCCAGGAGCCTCCGCAAAATGCACCTCTTCTGCCTCCCTGCATTCCTACTGATCGGACTATCTAGTCAGCACACCGGACTGTCCGATCTGTATGGAGTGTCCTGCTGACAGAGTTCTGCTCCTCGCGCTAAGTCCTGGACAACTCCCCATAGTGACCATATAGTCCGGTCTCCACTAACCCCACTGTCTGGTCTCTATGTCTAGAAGCTGAAACTCGTCGTCCCCACTTAACTTGGTTTCCCGGCTTCTCCAAACGGCTCCTTGGGTTCTCCACTGTCATCTAGTGCATGTGATTTCACGGAGCAACCTTGTACATCACCGACTAGACATGACCTAAGAGAATGACCTAGACCCCCTTGATAGGCTGGTTTTTCCTATGGACTCAAAGACCTAAAAACTACCCAAGTATTCCAAACACTTGCACCATAGATTGTCCTCCGCTTTGATCCAGCTTCATCAACCCTTGGACTTCATCATGTTCACAAGCCTCCCAGCTTGTGGTCATTGTTATCCATCGCCAAGGATGCCATCATCCACATGATTTGCAATAGAGTTAAGAGATGATTCCTACAAAGACAACACTCGTGTAGATGTTAGCCCACAATTTCATAGTTGTCGTCTATCACCAAAACATCCATACCACTGGGATCAAATCAACAATGGTTATGAAGCTTACAATTTCCCCCTTTTTGATGATTGATGACAACCTCTACTTAATTAAAAAACTTCAATGAATAACTGGACTAAACAAGCTACACAAAGATCGAGAGGAACCATAATAATAATAACATATAAGAGAAACACTTAAGGTCCTACTCAATCAAGCAACATCTAGAGATATAAGGAAGAGAGTGAAGAGCATACTCTAGATGAAACATGCATGCATGTCATGACAATATATTGAACGAAAGCATAAAGACATGCAATGCAAGGCATCAATGATGAGATGCAACAAGTTAGCATGACAATGCATAAGAATTAAGAACAAGCATTCATCATCATGATATCATAAACAGGCATATAGGATAATAAATAAATACAAGCACTGCATATGAACAGGAAATAAACCAAGTGAGATCAAAATTAGTCAAACACAAGCGAATGAAATCCATGACTCGTCATAATCCACGAACAATGAATAACTCCTCAAAATAAGAACCAAATGGTCTATCTCCCAAAACCTCGTAGCTCCCCCTAGATATAGGCTACTCTCGATCATAACAAGATCACACTCCCACTCTCCCTAGTATCTTCCCCCCGTTTGGCAACAAGCACCAAAAAGCCAAAAAGGCGGGAAAAGATGAACATCTAAGCGCTCGTGGTCGAAGGAAGTGGTGCAGCGACGTCCTCTGTGGGCTCTGCTCCTGGCTGCTCCTGAGGAGGATCCTGCTATGCTCCCTGAGCCTGTGCCGCCTGAGCATCCAGCTGCTGAAAGAAACCAAGGTCTACATGCGACTCAGACCCGCTGTCCTGTGCTACTGTAGTGACTCTGGCAGTCTCCTGAGCTGAAGTCTGGAGTAGTATGAGGTCTGCCACATCCTGCTGAGAGAAACCTCTATGGACAAGGTCCTCTACTTCCTGCGTGGTAAGAGTGGAAACTATGGCAGTAAGAGGTCGAGCTGAAGCTGCAGCTGTCTCTGGGGCGGTCTAGGAGTCTGCACGAGAAGTGTGGGCTATGTCTGAGAACCGACTCCTGACCGGTACGTGCTATAAGCTAGAGTGTCCTGCCATTTGTGAGCTCGACGAATGTGAGTGTGAGACAAACAACGCTGCCACATAGAAGGCTGACACGGGAGAGAGCTGTGTTGAAGAGAAAGTCTGTCCTACTCCCCCTGTCGGTAAGACCCCTGAGAGTGATAGTCCACTGGATTGTGCTATCATTAGTGCAGTGAAGGGTCCTGGCTGAGTCTGCAGCTACTGACCAACCTGCCTCTGAGTAAGATCCATCATCTGAGTCACTAGAGCGGAGACAAGGGCCATCTGCTAGCGCTGAAGATCTGCCTGTCCTCTGATAAGCTCCAACATCTAACGTCTGTCCTCTGACACACTCTGCATAAACTCTCCCAACCGTCCTGCTAGTGCTGTCACTATGACAGTGTCCTCAGACTACGAACCTGTCGGCTAGGGGGCGCTCCTGTGTTGGCTGACTCAGGAGCCACCGTCTCTGGCTGAGCTACCTGCTCGTGAAGTACTGGTGACTCCTGCTCCTTCTCCCCTGTGTGCTGGCTGGAGGTAGACTGGGATCCCCTGGGGACTGTAGGTGAGTAGCTGGTGGTCACCTTAGGGAAAGCATCGTCCTGCCGCTCCGTCACTAGGCCCATCCTCCTCAAGAGATAATAGATGTAGGGCCCATAGACCAAGTGATGAGGACATCACCATGCTGGATACACGCATATCATGGCCTTCCCCAAGTTACAAGTCGTCACCAACTCGGTTGCCGTGTTCGTCCCGGATTCAGCCGACACCCCTTCACGGTTTTGATGATATCTCCCACATCCGACGTCCAAACGAGGTGTTCTTTGATGCGTTGGAAAGGGGATGACGACGCCGTCATTTTGGTTCTGGTCCTAGCTCTAGAATGGTCGTGAGTCATAATATGTGATCATGACAAGGTGTTGTGCCACCTATTTTGGGCCAACTTGGCCATGTATCGTGTCAGGCCTTAAGCCCATGTTGTGGGCGCCCCCCTGGTCGCCCCCAACCCTAGGACATTTTTGTTTCCTACATAAACTCAGTAGCCGCCGTCTTTTAGTTTTTGGTTTTGTTTAGTTCAGTTTTCCAGAGAGAAACTTGATCGAATTATTGTAACTGTGGCGACAAGTCCTTTTACAGTAATCCAGGGCCCCTGTTCTTGTTCTACACCACTGTGGCGATTAGTCCTTTTGTGTTCAGAGCTTGAACCTTTTCTTGTGATTCGCTTCATCCATATTTGCAATTTTAGATTGCGTGTTTATCCTCTCTTGCTTGTGTTCTCGATTTCGCTTGCAGGAACAATCAAGTTGTACTTGGTGTAACGGTTGCGGGGTTGAATCTTATCTGATTCAAGCCGAGTCGTCGACGCCGAGTTCCACAAATTTGAGTTTATCCCCTTACCTCTCGGAAGATCGGGCCATATCTACATCAAGTGGTATCAGATTTCCAGGTTCCCCGTGAGGTATTATCGTGTTCTTCCCTTTAGATTCGTTTGTGTTCATCACCTTTTGTCCACGAAAAAGCCTACAAAAAAAAATTTCGCCACCATCCCAGACACTATTTAGCCTTTGCATAATTTAATTTCAGAGTCCGTAGTGTTGAGTTTGTGTCCTAGTCGAGTTCAGTTGCTGGTTTGAATTTGTGTTTCGATTCGGTTTGTGTTTTGATCTCTGCTGCACACCGACATCACCATCGTGTTTTCCATTGGATTCACCATCGTGTCACCCACCCACCACACCCAAAATCTGTTGCCAACAAAAAAACCCTACCCGATTCGGTTTCCACCCCCCCCCCCCCCCCTCACCCCTCAAACCCTATCTTGAGATACCTTCGGTAAAAACAGGCATAACTTTTCGCTCGTTGCTCCAATTGGGCTGAAATTTTTACAGCAGATTCTTGACTCAAAGTTGAGGTGACTCACACTCGGCTCTGCCCTGTGTGCCTTCATCAAAAAATTCAAAAAAAATCAGGAAAAAATAGAAAAAAAATTGTGAAGTCAAAAATAGCGCTTTCGGTGAAACTTTGAGATTTTGCCTACCCTTTGTTTTCCCTCTGTTTGAGTTGAAACTTCTTGTGGTTCCTGCTGAGCATAGAGTTAGACTTGCTACTAGTGAGTTTACAGGTTTTGCTCTCTTTTGGTGGAATGATCTTTGCAATACTAATGTTGCTATACCTGCCACTTGGCCTGTTTTGAAACAACGCATGAAATCTCGTTTTGTTCCTCCTTATTACCAACGTGATTTACGTTTGAAATTACAATCTTTAACACAAGGTAGTAAAACAGTAGAGGAATATTATCAGGAATTGCTTATTGGTTTAGCACGTTGTGATATACATGAAGATGATCTTGCAACTAGTGCTAGATTTTTTGGTGGTTTGAACCGTGATATCCAGAATATTGTTGACTATAAAGAGTGGAATAGGTTCAGCCAATTGTATCATATTGCTCTTAAGGCTGAACGAGAAGTACAGGGACGCCTTCCACAACAATCTTGCAGGTCCAACACTAAGCAATATCTCCAGCAACGCACTGGAGTAGAGAACTTGAAGAGTCATGTTGCTAAGACACCAGCAACAACTTTTCCACTTGTGCCTACTTCTGCAGCGCAATCGTCTAGTGTGCAGCACCAACACCAGAAGAAGGTTACTACTTCCAGTACTAGGAGTGGCTCCTCCACCACTATAATTTGCCACCGCTGTTAGGGCATGGGACAAGTCATGAAGGATTGCCCTAGTCGTCGTGCTTTCATCGCTACCGCTGATGGGTATGAAAGTTCTAGTGATGTTGAAGATGAATTTGCTCGTATGCCTAACCTTGTTGCAGATTCGATGGAGGAGCAGGAGACTACAGCCATTGATTCTATTGCTGCCACCCCGGGCTTTCCTAGCCTCATTGTACAGTGTGTGTTGACCACTCGGGTGGGACAAGAGGAAGAACAACAACGCAACAATTTATTCTACATGTACCTCATTGTTGCGGACCACCGTGTTCTCACCATCATTGATACTGGGAGCTGTAACAACTTGGTAAGTTCTGATTTGGTAAGCAAACTTGGTTTGACCACGCATGCACTACATTAGCCCTACCACATCAAATGGTTCAACAATAGTGGTACGGCACAGGTAACTCAATCAGCACGCATACACTTTTCAGTAGGTTCTTATCAAGACTTTGCTGATTTTCATGTTGTACCTATGCAAGCATGTTCGCTTTTATTAGGCCGTCCATGGGAATATGATATGGATGCTGCCCACCATGGTAGAACAAATACGTATACATTCGTGCATAAGGACAGGAATATTACTTTGCGTCCGTTATTGCCTGCTGATATTAGAAATCATTTTAAACTGCTTGCTGAAAATACTAAGAATAAACATGATAACAAACAACTTTCTGATGTTAAACATAAGGCTATTCAGTTAAAGGGAGGTGCTTTTCTTGCTATGACATCTACTGTTACTGATCTTTGTGATAATCATGATGCACCTTGCTATACTATGCTTTGTCATGATATATCTTCTATTGATGATCATGTATCTTGTACTTTGCATTCTGCTAGTACTAACCTTTTGTAGGAGATTGATGCTGAGATGGAGTCGAGGGCGACTCCAATTCAAGAAGGGGAGGATGATGAGGACATCACCATGCTGGATACATGCATATCATGGCCTTCCCCAAGTTACAAGTCGTCACCAACTTGGTCGCCGCGTTCGTCCCGGATTCAGCCGACACCCCTTCACGGTTTTGATGATATCTCCCACATCCGACGTCCAAATGAGGTGTTCTTTGATGCGTTGGAAAGGGGACGACGACGCCGTCGTTTTGGTTCTGGTACTAGCTCCAGAACGGTCGTGAGTCATAATATGTGATCATGACAAGGTGCTATGCCACCTATTTTGGGCCAACTTGGCCATGTATTGCGTCGGGCCTTAAGCCCATGTTGTGGGCGCCCCCCCCCCCCCCGGTTGCCCCCAACCCTAGGACATCTTTGTTTCCTACATAAACTCAGTAGCCGCCGTCTTTTAGTTTCGTGTTTTGTTTAGTTCAGTTTTCCAGAGAGAAACTTGATCGAATTATTGTAACTGTGGTGACAAGTCCTTTTACAGTAATCCAGGGCCCCTGTTCTTGTTCTACACCACTGTGGCGATTAGTCCTGTTGTGTTTAGAGCTTAAATCTTTTCTTGTGATTTGCTTCATCCATATTTGCAATTTTAGATTATGTGTTTATCCTCTCTTGCTTGTGTTCTCGATTTCGCTTGCAGGAACAATCAAGTTGTACTTGGTGTAACGGTTGCGGGGTTGAATCTTGTCTGATTCAAGCTGAGTCGTCGACGCCGAGTTCCCCAAATTCGAGTTTATCCCCTTACCTCTCAGATGATCGGGCCATATCTACATCACCAAGTGACATCCTTCAACCCTCTCGGAAATGACCTCCTCCATCTCTCCAATGAGAAGGTCTGCTAGGTCAAAAGTCTACCTCCTCAAGATGGCTGCTACAGCCCACTGGTGTAATAGCGTGAACTCCTCTCTGTAGCCAGACCTGGAAATGATAGTCTTGATGACTATCACTCTCACCACCTTGGCCTCTGCAGTGAGTCTAGCAGGGCCTCTCTCAAAACATGGAGTGTGGGGAGGTGGGAAAGCAATCAACACGAGGTCGTCTAAAGGTAGCTTTCCTCCCTGAGGTCTGCGAGGTGGCTCTAGTGTACCGTAGGCACTCCTGTATAGCTATAAGTCTGAAGCCAAGAGTCCTAGGTGGGAGATCAGGTCCTCCCTGGTGATACGGTGTGGATGCCCTCTGAACAAAAACCAGATCTCTGAGCGATCTCTGGCAACCCACATTGTAGCGTAGAAGTCGAGGACCACGTCCTCCCTGAACCTGAGTGGAGTAGTGACTAGCTCAGCTACTCCTGGTAGGTATGAGAAGTATTGCTCCATATCCGTGCCTGTGGCCCTCCTCATGGCCTAGTAGGTGGTGTACTGTTGTGGTACAAGCACCCTGTCTCTGGTCCTCAAGGCCACACAACGTCTTAGGTCCTCTCCTATCCTCCTCTGGAGCACCGTCTAGTACCTCTCTTCGGCAGCGGGGTCTCAAGGAACTGGCACCCACTGCTCGAAGGACACGAACCGAAGTACCTTAAGGTCCTTTACAGGAACCTTGAGGATGTCCGGCTCTCCGGCTGCCTGTACCAGTCTCTGCAGCCTCCTCGTGCACACCTCACAGGTGCACCTCGGGTCTCGTGCCCGGTGAGCTGTCCTCTGGGGAACAGTCTGATCTGGCTCATCCTCTGACTCCTCCTCCTCAACTAGCTCCTCAGACTCTGACTCTGAGCTCTCCTCCTCTCCAGTCTCCTCCTCCTCGGACTCCTCTTCCTGCTGCCTGGAGGATCCCTAATCCATAGTTCTCGATGATCTCCCCTGATGGGAAACCGAAATACACTACGGCCACGACGGTGGCACAACTCCAACAGCTAGAGGTGCTGTCCTCTACCTGGTGCTCCTCCTTAGACTCTGTGTCTCACAGGGCTGCTCTAAGATCAGTCGTGCCCCCGGAGTCCTCCGTGACTGCTCCATGGCGTCCAGGTGCCTAGCCGTCTCCTGGCTCTCTCTGACTCTGGATCCAGTCTTGGTCTCTTCTTGGTCTTGGGCTTCATAGGCATCTTCCCCTTTCCCTTATCCTATCCTAACCCTGCCATCAGACTGCTACTGCTATCACTGCACGCACATAGGTGTAGATGGGATAAGCATAGAGTCCTAATACATCTACAAGCAAAGCACCACTAGGAAAGAATGCGCAATAGAAATCCTAGCACTGAGTGAAGGACATGATCACTAGGCAATTGTGCAAGGTAATAACAGCGATCATCGACTATATGTGGCCGGTGCAAGTCATCTAGTGTACAGTCAAATAATGACAATAAATCTAACTATAGACTAGACAGGATACAAACCATAGAATTGCAATTAACAGATAAGCATGTAATTAATTCCATCTAGGTTGAGCCAATTAATTAATTAATGCAACTAAAGATGGGAAATTGGCCTAATTGCTCAGAATTCAGGGCATAATTGATGAAAAGATGAGAGTAGCATGATACTCTGGGGGGATCCGACACACTAAGAAGGATGAACACCTTGAAACATGCTCCAATCACCGAAAAGATTGGAGCTTTGAATACACCAGCAATAGAGAAGGGCAAGCATTGCCCTAGGGCAGTGGAGCTCGGTGAGGAGTGGTGTCCGCGTGCAGGGGCGACGGCGCTGGAGGTGGTGCACGGCGGCGGCGGCGGCTTGCACGAGTGGAGGCAACGGCAGCTGTGTGTCGGCGGCTAGTGGCGTAGTGGCGGCTCGGTCGCGGGCGCGGCTGCGCGAAGGCGGAGGTGCTGTGCGCGGTGCGGCTGTGCGGGAGGAGCGGGGGCAGGGCGAGCTGCGCGTGGGTGAGTGCGGGCGTAGGAGCTCGTCGGCGGTTGTGGCGCTGTCTGGCAGAGGGAGGCGCGACATCGGCGAGGAGAGCGGGGGCACGGTCTCGACGTTGAAGTCGAACGGGGATGAAGACAACTGATATTTCCAATTTGACCTAGGTCAAAACACAATCGTTGGCCGAGATCAATTAATGACAGATCGACGGCTCAGATCGGCACTCGAATCACGCGATCAGGTGAACTGACCGGATGGTCCGCTCACTAGACCGAACTGTCCAGTCACTTCGGAAAACCTGGAAATCATGGTTCTAGACTATAGAATTGCACGCGGACCGGACTGTCCGGTCTTTACCGAGAGACCGTTCGGTCTCCATTTCTAGTTTCTGAAGCACTGTGTATTTCTACATAGACCGGACTATATGGTCCTATGACTAGACTGTATGGTCACTTCCAAAATTTGGTGAGCCAAGGAATTTCTCCATTTTCCAAGTGCCCTCGCTAAACACGCAAAAGAACACCGCACTTGAAATATAGAGGGAACTCTCAAACACTCCTTTTCAAATAGTGGCACTCTATGGCCTCATAGTTTTCACAAATGCCAAATGAAAGATCGAGCAAATAAGAAGCAAGGCAAATAAGAACCAAAGGGTATGTATGAGCCTTAGTCCATGAACTACGCGAGTTCATAAGAGCTTGCTCAATGGGCATGAAGCATAATCCTTTCCTTTGGTCACCTTATAGAGATGTAATCTCATATAGAGCACGAGGCACAAGTATCTCCAAATGTGACAAGCCTCCTTTGTGTTTCCTATATAATGCATGCAACAAGCATTTTACATATGCAATGAAAGTATACATGCCATATGAATGCAAGCAATATTAAAGAACAAAACACAAAGGAAACCTAACAATGTCAAGTTTGATCCCATCCCAAGCATACTCACTATAAGACATGCCCTTGCCTTGAGAGAAATCAAACAACCATCTCAAGCACTCCCCCTTTCTTATAGCTATCTTGGATGGGTTAGACATTGACTAATTTTTATGTGTTTTTCATTTAGTTATTTACAGATGCATGGATGCAAAGCATACTAGTCACAAAGGAGTCCTAATTACCATGCAATGCACGAGAAAGAAAAACACACTACAACTACCAAGAACTAACATGGTTACCTCCCTTATGAGTAGATAGGTCGTCGAGGTCCATGTCACTTGCGGTGGACTTTACATGATCTTCATGAAAGCGATCTGTCCACCACCACCACCAACTAGGTCTTGTTCTTGGGGACCCATTTGTATGTACCCGATCTCTCAAGATCAACAATGCACTTAGGCACCCATATGCTCCCGACCTTCCTCTTCTTGTTCGGTGGTCCCAAGGCCTTAGCTTTCACCTTGCCATCCTTGTTCCTAAAAAGCTTGAAATGTGTGTTCTCATGGAACAAGTTAGCGTTAGGCAAAAGAATGGAATTTCTCACCATGGGATAATCCTTGGTGGCATGTCCATCCTTGCAACACCTCTCGCAATAGTAGTCATCAATGAGAAGGGGTTTGATCCATGTAGGGATGGAATCACTTATCCCAATGATGTCAATGGCGGCGGGATATGAGCCAAGTCCCCGGTGGGAGACATTGTTCACTAGGTTCCTCCCAAGTATCTCCTTGTGGATGGCTCTACCTCGTGTGAGCCTCTCAAAGCCGTCCATCACCATCTTCCTCTCTTCCTTGAGCTTGTGATATTCCTTCAAAGCAAGTGGCTCAAGAGAAGAAACCTCAATCGAGGTGGTTAGTTCATCACACATAGTAGAAGCATCATTCTTAGATGAACTAGAGGAGGGAGAGGCAAGGTTCTCAACATTGATGGCCTCAAAAGTAATCTCAAGGGCCTTGTACTTCTCATGAAGCTCTACATGATCACCCTTGAGTTTGTCGTAACTCTTGTTTAGGGCATCATGAGATGTGACAAGGTCCTTGAGCTCACTCTCAAGCTCACCAACACAGTCCTTAGCCAGCTAACACTCTTTTCTTACCACATCCAATATTTTGGATTTCTTGACGGTGATGTCGCGGGCTTGCTTTAGCATACTCCAAAGCTTGGCACATGAAAGCTCCTCATCATCGCTATCATCCCTGCTCTCATTCTCACTCTCCCCATGTTCGCTCGCGGCCATGAGGCATGTGAGAGGTGGAGAAAGAGCTCATGTATGTGTGGTCTTGATCATGGCTAGACCAGCCACTTCTTCATCACTTGAGGAAGAGGACCCATCACATGAGTTGTCACTTGTCCATTCTCCATCAAGGGCCTTGCGAGAAGTCTTCTTCTTGTAGTCTTGAGCTTTGCCTTTGCCTTTGCTCTTCTCCTTGTTGAAGAACCTCTTCTTTGTATTTGGCCTTGGGGTCTTCTTCTTCTTCTTCACTTGAATCTTGTGACTTGAATGCTTCTTTCTTGAGCTTTTGGCACTCTCGGATAATGTGATTCTTTGAGCAACAATTGAAGCACTTCCCTCTTGACTTGGAAGCAAACTTGTTCTTGAAGTTCTTCATCTTTCTCATGAGAAGAGCCATGTCTTCGGTCAAGTCACCCTCATCATCATCTTTTTCATCATCATCCTCAATGATCACCTTCTTCTTGTTCTTCTTGCTCCTGCTAGATTCTTTCTTGTCAGCTAGTAGAGCAAGATTGGATGGTTGAGGATCATCCAACCCCAATTCATAGCTCTCGAAGGCGGTGATCTTGCCAACTACTTCCTTCATGGTCTTGGTCTTGAGGTCACCTTACAAGATGAAGGTGCTGATGGACTCGTACTTGGGGTCTTTGAATAGCCTCAAGAATCTTCTTATCACCTCGACGAACTTCATCTTGAAATCATCCCCAAGTGCATTAATCTCCTCCACAAGTACATGAAAACGAGAATAAACAGTGTTAGCTCTCTCATGTGGCAATCTAGTGAAGTGATCATACTTGTTCTTAAGCACATAGTATCTTTCCTCTTTGACCTCACTGGTGCCCTCATAGAGCCCCTGAATCTCAGTCCAGATACCTTGTGCTGTAGTACTATCATCTAGCTAAGCAAAAACATTCTTAGAAATGCAACCAAACAAAGCATTCTTGGCCTTAGCATTACACTTAATGTAGTCAGGCTCAAGTAGGTTCACATTCGCATCGGACTGGTGAGTGACCGACCATATCTCTGGATCAAGGGACTGAAGGAAGGCTTGCATGCGAGCCTCCCAATAACCATAGTCCTCACCATTGAATATGGGAACACTCCCTGCAGGTCTCGGCATCCTTACTCAAGGCGGTGAAGCCTCAAAGATGAACAATTGACTCTCATACCACTTGTAAGGACTGAAGGCGTACCGAGAGGGGGGGGGGTGAATCGGTAAGCCGCTCATGAATCGAAATACTTCAATTTCGCTACTCAAGTCTAACAAGATAAGGAAACCTTAACAATTCTAATACGCCAAGACCCTACACATGCTAGTGTTCATGATAAGATAAAGTGCAGAAGCCAATCACATTAGCCTATGCAAGCCACAAGTCACCCTACTCACTAGAGCACACAAATGCGGAATAGGAAAGATAGGGTCAAGCAATGGTCATGATTTTTTCCCGGGGTATCGGAAGGATGGCGCCTTCCCCTAATCCTCGTTGGACCACTTCCACTGGAGTCCCGGTCCCTCCCGCCACCAAGTGGACTTCTCGCCCTCGAGCCTGTAATCACTCCTCCAGTAAAGACATGGTGTGTGTCACCGCTTCACAAAGCACAAGCTCGCACCCTTGAAAACTTGCCGGACTCCCCGAGCTAGCACGGGCGCTCACTAGCAATGCCCCTTGCAATGGCGGGCTCAAATCATGTACAAACGTGTGATGGCCTTCACAACCGATCACGGTAGGCTCGATCACCGACACCTAACCGGTCTAGGTCTCACCATAGACCAAGAGTAACAATCTAGATCACACCCTCAAGGACACCCTTGCCTTAGATGTGCAAGATGCTCAAGCTACTCTTTTCTAGCACTCTCAAGATATGCAATATCTCCTCCTAGTGCTCTCCACTTTTCCTCTTGGACCTTACCAAATGCTCTCAGGTATTCCATAGGCTAAAAGAGGTCTCCAAGACCCCAGTAACGAAGTTATATAGTCTCCCAACCTCAAACTAGCCGTTGCTCCACGAAATTGCCTTTCTGGACACACTGACCGGTCTGTCCGGTCACTCTGTAACGGCTCTCCTCAGTTGTTGGCTTCCTTTGTCCAGGCAAATTACTATACTGACCGGACTGTCCGGTCCACTTTCTCTCTCCATTCCAGGAGCCTTCGTGAAATGCACCTCTTCTGCCTCCATGCTCCTACTGACCGGACTGTCCTATCAACAGATCGGACCGTCCAGTCTGTATGGAGCTTCCTACTGATAGAGTCTTGTTCCTCGTGCTAAGTCCTGGCAACTCCCCATAGTGACCATACAGTTTTGTCTCCACTAACCCCTCTGTCTGGTCTCTATGTCCAGAAGCTGAAACTCATCGTCCTCGCTTGACTTGGTTTCCCAGCTTCTCCGAACAGCTCCTTGGCTTCTCCACTGTCAACTAGTGCCTGAGATTTCACCGAGTAACCTTGCACATCACCGACTAGACATGACCTAAGAGAATGACCTAGGTGCCCTTGATAGTCTGGTTTTTCCTATGGACTCAAAGCCCTAACAACTACCCAAGTATTCTAAACACTTGCAACATAGATTGTCCTCCGCTTTGATCCAGCTTCATCAACCCTTGGACTTCATCAAGTTCACAAGCCTCCATGCTTTTGGTCATTGTCATCCATCGCCAAGGACATTATCATCCACATGATTTGCAATAGAGTTAAGAGATGATTCCTACATAGACAACACTCGTGTAGATGTTAGCCCACAATTTCATAGTTGTCATCTATCACCAAAACATCCATACCATGGGGATCCAATCAACAATGGTCATGAAGCTTACAGCTTGCCACCCGGCCTACCGAGACATTCGGCCCATTAAGCCAAACGCCAGGCCTACCAGCCTACCGACATAAAACCAAAGGAAAAAGACCAACTGACACTCGAAACCAACCTCAGAACATCACCACGGCCGTCCAGAATGAAACAATTAGAGAACCGACATGATCCAAGTGTCGCCCGGCCAAGGCTGCCGCCCAACAGTGCATGCCGCGCGGCATTCCATGCCGACCGGCACACGTGGCCGCCCGTCATGGCCTGCCGCTCGGCGGACTGACCGTTGCCCACCGACTCTCCTTCACCTACAAGTACCCACCAGCCCTTCGCCACCTATAAATAGAGGGAAAATTCAGCAGAAAAAACCCAACACAAGAAGAGTTTAGAGCTCCACATCACAAGGCTTTAGCACTGCCAAAGTGCTTAGAAAATAGGGAGAGAGTGAGGGAGAGTTCGGGGAAGCGTCGGGCTTGTCGGCGATCTTTCCCACACTTGTACCTCAACGGATGTTTTCCTTTTTAAGTAAGTATTTATGTTTCCTCTTTGGTATTTAAGTTTCCTATTTAAGTAAGTTCTTTATTTATTGCTTATGGGATCATCGCTCTATTTAATTAGAGTATCTTTGTCTTCTATAAGTGTGGATCCGAGACTAGGATAGTAATTGATAGTGTAGACGTGGTGTCTAGACTAGAGGTTACCTTTATTTGCCGCATGCCCCACGGTTTGTATAGGTAGTTGATAGGTGGTGACAGCCCTATATGGCCTTAGTAATCCTCCATGTTCGGGTATGTCATAGAGCTGTTAGCTGGAGTCGCCTGAGGATGCAGGGGTAAGCCGCTGCCCGATGTAAGCACTAACAGACTAAACCTATCTTATTTTAGGATCTTTCACCATAGGAATCCTCTCAACCCTCTTCCTACCATATTCTTGTTGTCCTTGGATGGATTAGGATAGGAGATAAGTACACACATGTTCCCTGGGATTCGATAACCTGGAATAGTCCTAGGTGAAGTGCTAGATCGGTATCCATGCACTTCCGGATTTATCTGTGACCGTAAGAAATACCAATAAGCATTTCTAGCTCCGTTGCCGGGGATAGTAATATTTCTGGTGCGACAAGAAGTGTCAACAAGCATTTCTGGCACCGTTGTCGGGGATAGTAATATTTCTGGTGCGACGTTAAGAAGTGTCAATAGTTGGTGAGGGTGTCGTCGGTCTTGTGAGCGGTGTCCAACCCGACAACCTGATCGGTGAGCTTGGAGACCCACTTCTCCAACCACTCGATGCCTTCTCCAATGTGAAGCTTGCTGACCACATCTGTAACGGCTCTGGTGATCGTCTCAGCCAAATCACTCTGAGCAACCTGCAAAGCCTTCTGTAGTTGCTCATGGCTCAAACACTCAGCAAATTGTGAGGGTGAAGCCACCTCTTTGTCGTCACTTCCTGCCATCAGAAACACCAAAATAGGAAACAAACAGTGAAGGTTATCCTATAAAACAGCTAAGCAGTGGTGCCTCTCAACACAGCAAAAGGAAGCTCCTTACAAAGGACTTACAATGTTCTAAAAAGCAAAGCAGAGGGATACCAGGGAGGTGTGTTCCATGATTGCAAGGGTCACAAAATAACCTATGCTATCCAGAAGAAATATGTAGAGCTAGGAAGGCCAAAAATATATATGTGAGTGACACACAATTCAAAATAGAGAGTAAAGCTGAATAAGTGCCCAAGTAACTTATTACTAGTTGCTGGTCTAAGTACGTCCTAGAATAGTAGTGATAGCAAAGTAGAAACAAGGAGACAAAGGCACATAGGTAATAGGGGGCTAAGTGCAAAATAGCCAAAGCCATAAATTCCAAGGGGCTAGATGGAGCACTAGTAGAAATCCCAGACTTCTTTTTTTCCGATTTTATTTTTTTGATATTTTTCTCCAACTCACTATCAATGGGGGAGAATCCACAGAAAATTTCAGCTCAAACAAAGCAAGGATGTGGCCTACAAAAATTCATGAAATTAAAGAAAACGTCGGGTTTCAACTTAAATCAATTTTTTCTTTATCTTCCCGATTTGTTTTGAATTTTTTGACAAGGGCACATAGGGTTAGCCTAGTGTGGGTATGCTCAACTTTTTGTCAAGAATCTCCTATAAGAATTTCAGCCAAAACGGACAAGCGAGCAAAAAGTTATGCCCGTTTTACAGACGGGGTGTCAGAATCGGTTTTCATGAAACTTGAGGCAAAACCCGAGTCGGGTTAGGGGTTGGGCTTGGGGTTGGGTTTGGTGGGTAGGATTTTTTTTACGGCGTGGATGCAGCAGAAAATGGAATTTGTGGGGATTGGTCTGAGGTGTTGATGGTGTTTTTAGGGTGGGTGTGTCGATCAATCAACCCTAGCACACAAAGCTGACAAAACAGAGGGTGGTGAAGGGGATGGCGGCTAGGGTTTGAAGGAAAACACTACTTACCACAAAAACACTACGGACTCTAAAATTGAAATATGCAAATGCAAAACACTTTGTTATGGGCGGGGGAAATTTTTTTTTTGGCTTTTCTGTGGACAATAGGATGAACACAAAACAAAATTAACTAAGGGTAGTGCGAACCTGACAGTGCACCTAAAGCTCTGATTACCACTTGATGTGGACAAGGGTTCCCGATCTTCCAAATGGTTCTGGATAAGTTGATTTGTTCAGAGGCGACACACAAATCGATCCGGCTTAATAACAACATGTTCTAAACCCCGCAATCACAACACGATGTCTTTTCTGGTTATCAACCATTAAACAACAATTGACCTTGCCAAGAAGTCTAATCCCTGCCTGCAAATCAAGAACACAAGCAAGAACCACGAAGAATGCAACACAATTGCAGATGTATTATGAATCTCACGAAGTTGGGGTCTCACAAACCATTATGACGACAAAACTGTTATGAGTAAAATAATCTAAAAAAAACCTGAACACTAATGGTGCGGTGGCGGCTGTTTATGAAGACCCTAGGGTCGTGCAAGACCCTCTGGACGCGCCCCTAATTGGGCTCAACTGGATACAAAGCCCAAAGGCCAAAAACAGGTGATGCAGCATCGAAACAGATTCTGGACCCTCATTTGTTTTGATGATTTCTGCTGACTCCTGATGAATTTTGACATGAAACTGGTGGAATTGGAAAGGACTTCTCCTTAGCTTTCCGTGCATGTGTAGAACGTTCCAATCTGAGTCCGTATGCGTCCTGGGCGTCCATTTTAATGTAGACTGGTCTGAGGGGGCCAAAACAGACTCGAAGTCATTTTCAATTGGGCCTCCACCTTGACTTCCGCACCCTTGCTGGTTCTCCAAGTCCTCAAGTCCTTCCTCAATCGTCTCCTGGTCCTCTCCATGGTTCCTAATTATAATATAATCATTAGGTAGCAAACCATTCTCAAAAGTGACCTATAATGAAGAACGAGGAACGAGCTCACCTCTAAATTTAGTCGTCGTGCACGAGCTCTAGTCATTGGACCTTGTAAGTCCAAAACTGGAGGAATGTTGTTTTTCTTCATAGAAGTGATGTCCTCAGCACAAATCTTTTCTATTTCCTCTACCATTCCTTGTTATATTAAGGGAAATTCCATAGGTGCCCTATATGATCTGACCGTAGGAGCCAATGTCATCCCTAAGTATATAGTTTGGCAACTTTTGGATGATATACCTCTTGTGTCAAATGACACACTCCTCAAGAATGCCTTGGGAGTAACCATTCCATGTCGGGGGATTGTGGCGCCCCTTCCCGGAGGATCGAGGACCCGAAGGTGCTGATAACGCAGACAGTTCATAATACAACATTTGTCCATTTTAAGCTAAGTTATTACATAAATAGAGTATTGAAGTGCAGCGGAAATATTACAACTTAAGATAGTTCGAAAATAGCAGAAGCAAAATAATGAAAGTTCTATGAGCTCTCGACGATACAACGGTAGTAATGATTCATGCCCAGAGAATCATTACCCTAGCAGCACACAACATCACTGTGGTGGCAAGTCGGACTCCCAGTGGGCAGTCCACCCCTCAGGGACTTGTATGTGCCAAGGCATCACATCTACAGGCAGTTCTATCTCTTCATTACCTGAAAAACAACAATGGAACAAAGCCTGAGTACTAATTACTCAGCAAGACTTACCCATCATAGGACCTAGACATGCATTGGCTCTAATAGGATGGCTATTTAAAAAGGTTTGCTCTAAGCATCCTATTAGTTCTATCCAATTTTATTTAGCCAAGTTAATTGGGTAAGGCAGAATGTAACGTTAGTGAAGCATTATAAGATAATAAAATAGTACATGAAGTAATTACAACATAAGAGCAGTAGTAAGACAATAATAACCAAGTCGTCCATATTCATAGTATCATGTGCAACTACGTGATGGCGCGGTGACCAAGTGGTACTCATTACTGCGAGCAACAACAATAGCAATCGATTTACACCAGCTGGGAAAAAACCGAGATACACGACACATATGCACCAATTAAGGTAGTATATGACAACCTTTCGCAAGAAAAGAAACTTACACCTAGGACCGGGTGTGGTGACATCGAGGTGGCATGCCGTTCTACCAATAGTACTTTGTGGTATGAACCGCCCACTCCAGCAGCAGAAGGGTCAACAACCAATGCACCTTAATCATCCTTATTGCAAGTAATTTTAATGCTATGTCGGTTTACTAGTGCCCATAAACTAGCATGCATTTGCTACTGTTCAATACTTGATCATGGGGCCGACCACGGATGGGTCCTAGGTTTGACAAGGCAGGGCTACCGCAATCAACACCCATGTGTTGCTGCAAACCTACACATGCATAATTTCCTGTCCGGTCATAACATCAAAAGTAAGCTCCTTTCATTAAGTTCAGTTTTAGTGACCAAGTCTTTCCTTAGTAATAATATCTACCAAGACTATTAATTACTCAGCATAGAAATACAGTACTGATCCTACCAAGGTTCTAATAACAGTAGCATAGGTCATATGGGTAACATGCAAGGTGGGTTTCAAGCAACTCCTATAACCTAATGCAACAGTGACCATAGACACTAGTAATATTATAAAATAACAAATCTTTAAAAAGGCGAATGCAAACCGGGGCTTGCCTGGATCAACGCTAGTGTTAGCAACTACGGTCTCTTGCTCCTGAGAGTCAATATCCTTCTGAAAATCCTCTTCGGGCTCCTGGTTGTCATTACCTATATGATGGAAAATGTGTTAACAGCATTCTTGTAACACCATTTTATGAATATGTTCTCGAAGCCATATGCTTCAGAGAAGTGAAGTTGATATTAAGAATTTATGTGTAGATATTCTTTATGCATTTAAATACGATGAAAATGGTGCTATGATAAATTAAATTAATTAGTACAGTAAATATATGTTTCTAGACATGGGTGTTTTACTATGGACAGAGACACAAATGAGTGATTTTTACACCAAGTTTCATGGGCAAAATATTTATAGATTATTTACTCGCATTTTTCTAAGAAAACACACTAAATATATTCCCAAGCATAAAATATTACATATTTTACTAAACCAAATTTTATGGTGATAGCTAATCAGGTGTTTACCAAGCATGCCAAAAATCATGACTTAATTATGTTCCTAAAATTTCTGGTCAGTTATTTAGTATTTTGATAAGAAAATACATTATTAAAAATACATGTATAGAGACATCAGATTATGATTTTACTAAAATAGAGCACTTCAAGAGGAGTCTAACAAAATTTATTTGGGTGCCATTGGACTTATATTCCATTTACTATGGTTTTTGAAAGCTTCAATGATTTTTCTGTAATCTTCCTGGTTTTTCTGGTTTATTCAGTGTTACGTCAGCGCCACGTGAGTGACACGTCGAGGCCACATCGGAGCCAACTCAGCACCAGTTAGGCTGCCAGTAGGAGCGACGGGGCACGACGGCGCGTAGTTGGAGCCCATCGGAGAGCTCGCCGCTGGGCGCTACCGGTGACAGAAACTCGCCATGGGAGTGGCCGAGTGACGAGCAGGTCTAGATAGGAGAGGTTCGCGAAGTCGGGATCTCATCGAAGGTAGGCCGATGTATAGGGGCGGCGGAAGAAGGAGGTCCGGCAGCGTCAAGGCAGTCGTGGTTTGCTCCTACAGCTTCATGGCGACATGCTGAGACTTGGCATCATGTTGCGCAGTGATGAGGGGTGCCGGAAGGTGGAGCTCGTCGGTGAGGTGGCTCGGTCGGGGCGGAGCAGAGGAAGAACAGCTAGGGAAAGGAAAATGTCGTCCACCTCGCGCACAGAAACAATGGGAAAAGGGGTAAGGCGTGTTCAATCATATGTTGCGCACACACGCGAAGAGGAAGAAGGGGATGAGGCTCACCAGAGGTGACAAATTTTGCGGTGGCGTCAATGGCGGTCGATGGAGGAGTTTTTCTCTATTTTGATCAGATTCAAACACCGTGAGCTAGGTTTCGGCTAAACGATGGTGTAGAGAGACAGAGAGTCATTAGGCGCAGGGGTTGGCGGCTTTTTGCTGATGCGGGGAGGCAGTGGAGTGGCGGTACAACAAGCGAGCTCGCGCTCTGCAATGGCGGAATGACGGAGGGGAAAGAGAAAGGAGAGAGTAGGGAGCAGAGGGCAGAGATGGAGTGTGGTTGTGAGGGCTCGCGGGCACCTTTCAAGTCATGCAGAGGGGAGTGGAGTGGTTGGGGACTAGGAGCGGCGATGGTGCTCGATATTGAAGTCTTGCTGGCCGACATGGCTGGCATGCAGGGCGGGAGAAAGAGAGCCGTTGGGCAGTGCTCGCGGCTGAGGAGATTGATGGGACAAGGCGGGGGTATCAACGACACTGTAGCGCCGAGTCCCGAGGCAGAGCGATGGTCAGCCGTGGTGTGAGTGCCAGCGCTGGCGTGCATCGGGGGAGAAGGGTCTGCGCCAATGGAGAGAGAAGGAAAGGAGATTTTACACTGTGGCCTAGATTTTTCTCTGATCTTTGCAAATCAGTCCCTCACTCCAATTAAATCCAAATAAAATAGCTAGGGGTCTTTAACAATTATGAAATTTAGTACACTAGTTAATTATGATATTCTGAACACTTTGGTGAAGGCCAAGTTCCAATTTGGATTACAATTATTTTCCATTAATTATTTTAATCAGTAAGGTTTTTAGGCTTAAGTTAATTATTTATGGTAATTCCAAATATAGAAAATATGCTCATTTAATTCATAAAATTCGAATTCATCATAACCATACTGATTATGAATTCACTTGGCATAGTTTTATAGAAAATTTTTTAATTGTCTCACAATCTAGTTTGCAGGGTTTTTATTAGTCTATAAATAATTCAGATTGGGTGGGGGCTCTATCATTTTATGTTCCACTCAGCTATAATTTGTGCTCTTCATGCTTGTTAGGTAGAAATGGGACACCTGGGTGTCACATCCCTCCCTCCTTAAAAAATTTCGTCCCGAGATTATGAACAAGGTAAACTAGAGGGAAGTACATAGGTCAATATATACCTGCGTAAGACGACCAAAATTCCAGGTAATGTGTACTCATAAATTCTTCGGATTCCCAAGTGGATTGATCTTCCGTGTGATTACTCCATTGAACTTTATAGAATTTGATTGTTCTTTTATGGGTTGTGTGTTCTTTCTCATCGAGGATCTTTATTGGTTGTTCGGAGTATGAGAGGTCTGGTTGAAGTTGGTCGTACTCTTCCAAGACAACATCTATTGGAGGTTTGAGACACCTTTTTAGTCGTGATACATGAAATGTGTTTTGCACTCCAGATAGATTAGCAGGTAGCTCCAGCTTGTAGGCTACGTCTCCACATCTCTCCAGGATTTTGAATGGTCTGATATAATAGGGAGCTAACTTTCCCTTGACTCTAAACCACTGAATGCCCTTCATAGGCAACACTCGGAGATAGACATAGTCACCTTTATTGAAATATAGTGGCCTACGTCGTCTATTTGCATATTTTTCTTGATGACATTTAGCAGCCTTAAGATTTGCCTGAATGGTACGAACTTTTTCTTCAGCATCCTTTACAAGGTTAGGACCGAATGTTACTCTTTCTCTAGGATCGGACCAGTTCAGAGGGGTTCTACAGCTTCGACCATAGAGTGCTTCAAATGGTGACATTTTTACACTCTCTTGGTAACTGTTGTTATATAAAAATTCAGCATAGGGTAGATACTCATCCCAATTACCACCATGTGCTAAAACACATGCTCTAAGCATATCTTCCAAAATTTGGTTGACACGCTCTATTTGTCCATCGGTAGTGGGATGGTAAGCAAAACTATGAATTAAACTTGTACCCAGAGATGTGTGCAGCTGTTCCCAGAAACGAGCGACAAACTATGAGCCACGATCTGAAATAATGGTCTTGGCTACTCCATGAAGACACAAAATTCATGCGACGTATGGCTCTGCATACTGCTATATGTTGTATCTATTCTTGACCGGCAGGAAGTGAGCAGATTTTGTGAGTCTGTCCATTATAACCCAAATCGAATCATGCTTACGCAAAGTGAGAGGGAGGCCAACAATGAAATCCATGCTAATGTCTTCCTATTTCCAGGTAGGAATACTCAATGGTTGAAGTAGTCCGGCCTGTTTTAAATGGTCAGCTTTAACTCTCTGACAAGTATCACATTCTGCAACATACTGAGCAACTTCTCACTTCATCCTTGTCCACTAAACATTCTTCTTCAGATCTTGGTACATTTTATTACTACCCGGGTGAATGGAGTATTTGGAGTGATGTGCTTCATCCAAAATCTTTCGTCGAAGTTCAAAGTCCTTTGATACGACTAAACTGTTATTGAACCATAGAGTACCGTCCGAGCCTCGTGTGAAACATTTTTGCTTTACCATTTTTAATGTTTTGACAGATATAATTCATACCAATGTCATTCTTCTATGCAGCAATGATTTCTTCATGAATGGTGGAATGCATACTAAGGTTGCTGATCCAATAGCAGGCAAAACCTGAAGACTGGGTTCTGAAATAGTTATGTGGTTGCTGTTGTCCTGAAATTCTAGCACCAAGTTGTTGCAGTGGATTTTTCTGCCTGGCCTTTCCAACGCCTTGCCTGGACGATAATGAATCTCCAGATTGTAATCCTTGATTAATTCCAGCCACCTATGTTGCCTCATGTTCAGATCGGTCTGAGTGAAAATGTATATCAAACTCTTATGATCTGTGTAGATATGCACTAAATTTTTATTGTAAGCACAACTGCAGCTAGTTCTAAATCAGGAGTTGGATAATGTTCTTCGTGCTTCCGTAGTTGTCGCAATGCATAGGCAATGACACGACCGCTTTGCATAAGCACACATCCAAGTCCTGTCCCAGATGCATCACAATACACGTCAAACGGTTTAATGATGTCCGGCTGAGCTAACACTGGGGCAGTGGTTAATAATTCCTTCAACTTCTGAAATGCTTCTTCACACTTATCACTCCATTCAAACTTCATGACGTTTTTCAGTACTCTCGTGATAGGCTTGGATAACTGGGAAAAATTAGGGATAAACCTATAGTAATATCCAGCTAGTCCAAGGAAACTACAAACTTGATGAACCATTTTTTGTGGCTTCCAATCTAGCACATCTTGAACTTTGCTGGGATCTACCAAGATTCCTTCTACTGAAACTATGTGGCCAAGGAATGGCACATGGTCCAACCAAAATTCACACTTGCTGAATTTTGCATACAACTTGTGATCTCGGAGACGTTGAATCGAAGATGTTCAGCATGCTCTTCCTTGGACCTAGAATAGATGAGAATGTCATCAATGAATACTACCACAAATTTTTCCAGCTCTGGCATGAATACCAAATTCATGATGTACATGAAATGGGTAGGAGCATTTGTTAATCCGAATCACATTACTAGATACTCGAATAACCCATATCTAATAGAGAAGGCGGTCATTGGAATGTCTTCTGCTCTAATCTTTATTTGATGATAACCCGAACGGAGGTCAATTTTTGAATAGACCTTGGCACCAACCAATTGATCAAAAAGGATGTCAATATGGGGCAGGGAGTATTTATTTTTGATTGTAACTTCATTTAGTAGCTGATAATCAATGACATGACACAGAGATTTATCCTTCTTCTTCATGAAAAAAGCAGGTTTCTAGCAACTCATTCAATTGCTTATTTAACTCAGCCAGCTCATTCGGGGCCATTTCATATGGTCGACGGGATATTGGAGAAGTTCCTGGCTGTAGCTCTATCTTAAATTCCACTCCACGGTCAAGCGGTTGACAACACACCGCCGGCCACCGATCACCCTCCTCTCTCCACCCATCCCGGCCACTGCTCCACCAATCTTCCCTGTGCAACCGGCCAACATTGAAGCCCCCCACCGGCGAGCCAATCCTCTACAGCCAGCTCACCCCCCTTCTCTCTCTGTGCTCTCTCCCTTGGTCTTTGCCGATCGACGTTTAAGGGCAGCAGCTGCCAGAAGCCTTCCCCTCCTCCTCTCTCTCTCTCTGCTCACACGCGGTCCACACGATTCCCTGACGCACCCATGAAATCAGGCGCCCCTGCCCTTGCCTCCTCCCTCTTCTTCCGTGAGTTGAGGCAAAATCCCCTGCCTTCCCCGCCATGTCCGCCGCCGGGTCCAGCAACATCTAGGCAGCTTCCCCGTCGCCTCTTTCTTCTCAATCCATCATGCAATCCACTCCTATAACAACCCCTCTGACCCCCTCCCTCTATTGCGTAGAGACATCACCGGAATTCTTGAAGATCAGAGTCGCCGCCGTTGGAAATTTGTCCACCCCGCCCACGAGAACCCTCCTCCGACCTTCCTCCTCGGCTCCTTCCTCGACGTCGGGCACCTATGAACCACGGTGAAGCTTAGCGACCAGCTCTCTACCTCGCTCTCCCTCGGTGCACGCCACGGGATGCCACCGAACCCTCCTCTGATGCCGCTCCTCGTCACCGGCGAGTTCCCGCTGAGCCCCCCTTCCTCCGACCCCTCCAGCCAAGTCCCTGCAACGCGCCGACCGATTTGGTCCAGCTGCCGGCCATCCATGGCCCCTCCTTCCAATTCCCCGGCGAGCTCTGGCCGCGCTCCGACGAGCCAGGCTGCGCGCACGCGCACTATTTTGGTTTTCAAACTGATCAATGGCAAAACTATAAATAAGGGTGAACTCTGTTTAAATCTTCAAAAATCAATAACTTGAAAACTAAAAGGGGGAAAATTATGAAACTAATTTTTTTTTATTCCTAAAATTATGCAGTACATTAATTAAATTAATTCCCTAAAGTTAGAACCCTTGTTAGAGTAATAAATTGATAAGTTAAAATACATAAATGGTAAAATCATGAGATTTGTTCAGTAAGCATCTCATGGCATCTCTAAACTTTCTGCAAAAGCACATTTTTAGCGTTATTGCATAATCTCTATTTTCAGTAAATGAATTTATATAAATTCTTTGTTTGGAATATAATTATGAAATTTGGTATTCCTGTTCTTTGTGCATTTATACATCCCCATAAATTTCCATGTAAAATTTTGGGCACCATCAGTAGGATTTTTGCTATTAATTTGCTCATTTGATAAATAGCTTAGGAAATTTCAATGTGAATATTGCCTTATATAAGCATATAGTTAGTATTTTTGTTAATTTCCTCTCTGGGTACTGTTCATGCAGAATGTTAATCTTGATTTACAGTAAGGTTTCTTACTCTCCATTATATGCTCATGTTGCATAATTTACTTATGGGTATCTAGATCGGTTCAATTATAAAAGTGTGCATGTCAACTTTGAGGAATTTATTTAAGGAAATGCATGTTAGTGTTTAACTTTGCAATATAAAGTTCTATGTTCTTTTACATAATCATCATGTCATGTATTTCATATTTTCATAGGAAATTCCATGAACCCTTGTGTATTCCTTTTATTTGTGAGTCCTTTTTGGTTTAATCTGAACATAGGGATATTGTGTTGTGCAATAAGTATAGGGCTTGGATGGAAACCCACTTGCATAAACAAACAGTGACCTATAATTAGTTTATGTTAGTAAGCCTTGTTTGTTAGCGAATGCTATGCTTAAACTAGTGGAGTCAACGGTAGTCTATGGGATCACTTGATTCAACTATAATTCTCATGAAGTATGAACATGGATAAAATTTGAGAACTTATTGTTGCAACTCCACGGACAAGTATTGAATAGTACCAAGTGCATACCTTTATATAGGAATTGGTAAACCTAGTAGCTTGGGCGCCGTATTGTTGGATGGTATTACTCATCAATCTAGTGGTGATGTGAATGGCATGGTGGATGCACGGGTTAGAGGACCTCTGGAGAGTGCACGGGTTAAGCCTCAGATACGAAGTACTGTATCACGAGGAGGACGTGTACTCGGGATTGATGGCCTCAGATCAACTTTATAGCAATCTCGTGAACGATGGCCATATGTGTTCTTAAATGATGCGTATGTCGTGTACTTGGGTTTTCTCCTACAGGATGTAAATCGATTTGAATTGCCGTCCATCACGGTTATGAGTACCTCTTGTTTCGAGCAGCGGTAATGATACTTTAAGTAGAGAAGTTTTGTTATGATTCTGAAATTTATTTACTCTATGGCTACATATTGCTATGTTGTATTGTTCATTACATTTGTGCAAGTCTTAGCAGCTAGCTAGGTTCACAAGAGTTACTTTTCTGCAAGAAGCAATTAAAGTCTTGGTTAAAGAATAAATTTGCAGCATAGAACTAATAGTTGCTTTTTATGCAAATATCAAATAAGCCTGGTTAGGCCCCTGCATATTAGTAGTCGGATTTAGTAACCCTTTTGATGGGTAAGTCTTGCGGAGTATGCTAGATACTCAGGCTTTGCGATTATGTGGTTTTTTCAGGTTTTCCTCAAGCTACATATTGTGATTATTCTAATAAAGTTGTGTGGGAAGGTGAGGAGCCCCAGAACTAGACCATTGAATGGGTCCCCAGCTCTCCTAATCAAGATGAGTGAGCCATTGCTATAGGGCCGGCATGGTTTACTTAGGTTATCGACATCGTGTTTTGTCGCATTTTCGCTTCCGCATATTTATGTAATCTGAACCAAGGCATATGTATTGTAATGTAACTAAATTTGCTTCCGCTATGACTCTTAAACTTGTAATATTATGCACTTAGTGATGTATCTTTGTAAATGATGAATGTTCATGTGTGAATGCTATATATGGTTACTTCGTTAATCATCTCCCGAGGTGATCCCGTATGACACACTCTATATTTCGGTATAAGGATGTCACAGCTAGTATCAGAGCTGATTCGGGATAAGCTACACACAAATGAACATTTTAAAACTTAAACAACCCGTTTTTACGCCTTACGGTGAGGTACGAACTAGTAGTGCCCATATAAGAGTTACTATTAGTAGGTGACAAAGCTAACCCTAGGTTATGTTTGTTTAAATTACTTGCATCTACGGATTCTTCAACGAAGGTATGTAATTGTGCGCGGATCAGTTGCGCTGTAAATATCGAACGCCTTTCGGGTGGGCAAAGACATGGGCTTTGTTTGATGCACAGACCGAATGCGCTTAAATGTCGGCTGCCTTCCAGGTGGGCAAATACATGGACATAAACTATCATTGTTATTTTGGCTTGTTTCTTTTGACTTTGATATATTGTTTTTGAGATGGATCTATTGCAGGTACACTAACCACCTGTAGTTCGCTTAGAAGCGTGTGAGAGGTGTGTGTGCCACCGAAAGGATTGATCTATATATTCGGTCAAGTTTTCTTTTTGTGAGGATGTAGGAAACCGTCATATTGACCATTTGGCATTCATGCATACCACATGCATTCATTCTTTCTAATCATATAAAAAGATCACAAATATTGCAAACATGTGAAATAATCGAACCCCGGGCAATTTTGAATCTCTATAGCACCTAAAACGAAAGTTTGAACTTAATCGGGAAGAAACTAAACTCTGCCAGAAAAGTCAGTTCCACTAAAATGAGCATAACTTCCTCAATTTTAATCTGACGAAGTTGAATGAGTACTCGTTGGAAAGCTAGTGGTTTGACCTACATGTTTGTTATAATAGGTTTGTCCTATAAAAATCTGGAAATCAGTCAAATTTGGCAAAAACAGTAAGCTTTTCTGGAATTGCAGAAGTTGCTTCCTTTCTGTCACGTCTTTGGATGATCATAACTCCTAGAGATTTTATCGGATGGAAATGTGTGAGTCCGCGTTGGAAAGATGATGAAATCCTCTACAACTTTTGTAAAATGCCAAAATTTTAATTTTGTCGATGCTCAAGACCGGCAATAAATATATAGGGCTACGTCGAGACCAAGAACTACGATAGTTACACAAGACGTCGAATTATACAGGTTTGGGCCCTCTCAATGAGAGTAAAAACCCTACGTCCTGTGTTCTATATTGTATTGATTGTCATGAGATGTTGTCTCCCCCCCCCCCTCCCCGATGGGGGGGTACCCTGCCGCCTTATATATCCGGTCGGCAGGGGGGTTCAGGCAGAGTCCTAGTCGTACTCTACAAGGATTCTATATGGCAAGTATAATCTTTCTTGTCTTGCACTCCAAGCCGAGTCGGTCGACTTCCTTGTTGATGAAGTACCCGGTCGGCCACCGACTTAGCCTTGTATGAGGATACCCGTAAAGCAAGTATCCCACAGCAGCCCCCGAGTGCTTTCTGATTTTGAGCGTTAATTCTTCGAATGATCTAAAGATCATAAATTAGGAAGACCTCATTATTGATGTTTCTGATAGATCTGGTGCACTGGTCAGGTGCACCTGATCAGGTGTAGCCCCCGACTCTTGTATAATTCGAAGACTAACAAATAATGCAAGAGTCTAATTGTATTAGCTCTTATTAATTTGTTTACAGATATTCAAACCATTAAGTTTGAATCTTTCAGACCTTTGGTCATCAAACCCTTGGGTCCTATTGCTAAGTGACCACTTTGCCGACCGATCATCAAACCGGATGAGTGGAGCATATTATTTCCGAGTGATGGGTCGATCGGAATTTTATGACTCTAGTCATAATCAGTATTAAGCTAAATGACTTTAGTCATAATATAGCTTTTCCCTAATTCCAATCACCCGTTTAAGTCCAAATTTGGTAATTCTGGTTATTTGACTTTAGTCAGTACCATAACCTTTGAACTTGTAACCATATGACCATCAAGTCCTTTGCCACATGATCATCAAATCACATAGATATGGTGAAATAATTCTCGGGTACTTCTCATCAAAGAAGCCCCCGAGTCTCATTTTTTTGGGTTTGTAACCCTAATGGGCTTAAGCCCTTAATTAACCTTTATGTTAATATTAGGGTCGCACTATAGTACGGCCCACCCTGGCCCATGGGACCCTTAGGTCAAAAAAGGCAAGGGTATAAAAGGTTGCACCAGGTTGACCTTCAGTCCACCCGGTATTTGCTCGCGAACTCTTCGTCTTCTTTGCGCCTTCTCTGCTCTCGCGACTCCTAAGTTTTTCTGGCTAGGGTTAGCTTTCTCGCTTCTGGCTGCCACAGATCCCGCCGTGGTTAGCCCCCGAGCATTGGCAAAGTTTCTCAAACTCCTTCACCGCATCCAATGTTCGCAATGGGTCGCAAAAGGACTTCCATTTCAATCCCAGCTTCTTCCGCCGCCACATCGTCCTTGTCGGAGGTCGACATCCCGGAGCAACTTCGGAGTTCTCGAAGAGTAGCCTTTCATAGGCTGACATGAACCAGATGGTGGTGGATGGTCTCCTTCCAGAGCAGGCTCGGATCGACTAGAAGGTACCTCGCGAATCCTGCCCCATCCCCATTCACCAACAGATCATAGTGTTTCACTCATTCTTTGAGCATGGCTTTGGAGTTCCCTGCCGCAGTTTTTTGCGCGGGCTCCTTATTTTCTATGGGATTGAGCTTGTCAAACTCAATCCCAACTCCATTCTTCATATTGCCATCTTTGTACATTTGTGCGAAGCTTTTCTTGGCACTCTGTCCCATTTCAATCTCTTCCGCCATCTGTTTGTCCTTTGACCGCTGCCAACCAAGGATAACCAAGTGGCCATAGGCGGAGTCGGCGTCCAGTTATGCAAGAAGGAGGCCTACATCAATGTTCCATTGAAGACCGGAAACAAGAATTGGAAGGATGAGTGGTTCTATTGTGACAACCCTCCCCTTGTTCTTGCCGATTTCACTGGTGCGAAGGCTATTCCCCAAGCGCATTGGACAGAGAGGCCCGATTCGACCGATCCTCAAGTGGTCGCTCTACTTAATAAAATTGCCGGTCTGAAGGTTGAAGGCGTCGATGGCATCATAGTCGCAAAAAGTTTTATCATGTGACACCCAGGTGTCTCATTTCTTGATTAGCACAAATTGCCAAAAAATTTGAACTCAAGTATGAGCATGAAATAATAGAGGTAAGTTAAAAATGGAATTTCCTCAAGCCAAAATAAAACCCTGCAAGCAAAAACTTTGAAGCAGATTCAATTTCTATAAACCATGGGCCAAATAATTACATCAGAATTATGGTAATAATAAAATAGAATTTTGGGCCAAAAACCAGAATTTTATTCCAATAAGAAATCAATCAATTAAATGGTTTAAACCTAGAATTATTTTAACTTTAATTTATAATTCTATTTAAATTATTTCTTTTCTGGCCAAATAGACTTCACTAATGAATTGTCCATATTCTAATTAGCTCACCCTCAAAATTTCAGCTTAATTGGACTTAAGGAAGTATTTTAAATCAATTAAAACAGAACTAGGGATTCCTTTGTAAGCTTTTCAAAAACCCGAGGACCTTTCTGTAAAAATTGCTTGTCTTCTTCCTTCCGTCGCCTATCCCGCGCGCGCACGTCGCGCGATTCCTCTTCTGCCGCTGCCACCTCGGAACTCATCGCCGCACTCCCGCGCCTCCGCATTAGCCATCGCCGCACCCCACTGCCGTCCGACCGCTAGCCACCGCATCTCCGCGTCTCTTTTCTTCTACCCAAGACTACCATGCTCCCTGTTCCCGGCCGAAACCGCTCCCCGCCGCGCTCGCCTCTGCCACCTTGATTCTCCCCGCCTGATAGGTTCCGCTTTCCGACCGAAGGCCAGCCCCTCGTGCCCACTCCATCACGTCACTTGCCTGCTCGGTCACCCGCTCGCCGCTAACTGCCACCGCTCCACATCCCTTTTTCCCTGCCCGAAGCCGGCGCAGCCCTGCCGTCATGGCCACTGGCCAGAGCCCTCGTTTCCTGGCTCCTGACCGCTCCCCGTCGCCCAGCAGCCTCAGAAACTGTGCGCGCATCCGTGAAGGCTCGCCTCGCTGCTAGCCACCGAGAACCTCGGTCTCTTTCGCCCCTACCCGATGCCGCCAGGCCTGCCGCCGCATCCTCGATTTCCGATGGCCAGCAACTCCCCGCTTTCTTCCGCAGACTGCTCCCGCCAGCACGTGATCGACCCGTCCCCTCACCCCTGCTCCCTTCCTTGCCGCACGCTGCTACCAGCCATACGCTTGAGTTGTTTTCCCCTCTGCCATGCTCTGCCTCTGCTACCGCGCCCGCGCTGCTCCCCGCGCACCAACGACTACCTCTGGCACCACCAGTCTGTAGGCAATGCGCAAACCCTTCGCGGGTCCTCTGCGAACCCGTGCTGATCAAACCTGACCCCGTCCGCCTATAAATTTCCCCCTCCCTCTATCATTTTCCGCACCCACTCCCACGCCATTTCCAAAGCACGAGCTCAAGCTCAAACTCCCGGCCACACTCTCCCTCCCAAGCCAAGTCGAGAGTAGCAACGAACGCGCCTACCTTCCCGCTGCATTCCCGCGCACTGGTTCACACAATCTTCCGCTGAGCTCGGCCAATTTGGAGAATCTCCAGACTCTGCTCCCCGTCGGCCGTCATCGACGCAATCTAGAATTCCGGCAATTCAGGTGAGCCCCGTCTCCCCTCTCCTCTTTGTAGCAAATTGCAAACTCGTCGCGATGACTCCTGACCCCTCGCTTCTTTGATTCTGTGATAAGAACGCCGGTGTTGAACTTTTCCCCCGCCGACCCCTTCTGCGCCGTCGTGTCCGAGCCGCCCCCTCGGTGAGCTCTATCTTCCGGCCTTCCCCGACGATCGCCGACCTGATGCTGATCCCCGCCATGCCCCCGTGATGCTGTAGGAGCCGACCACAGTCGGTTTGCTGCCTCGAGTCCACCCCGCGACGCTGCCGGACCTTCCGCCGCCTCTGGTCGATGGCCATTCTCCGGTGAGCTTCCGACTTCGCGAACCCCTCCTTTGTGCTCTCCTTGATGCGCGCATTGTTTTTCCCCTCCCACGGTGAGTTTTCATCGCTCATCATCACCTGCGGCTAGCCCTCCGGCAAGCCCCGGCCACGCACCGCCGCGCTCCAGTGAAGCTGACTGGTAGCTGAGCTGGCGTCCAGTTGGCACTGATGTGGCTGCCACATGGCGCTGACGTGTGAATTGTTTAAACCCAAAAAATACCAGAAAATTGATGGAACTTCGAAAATGCATGGTAAATTCATTTTAAGTCCAAATGACCTCAAATCAATTTTGTTAGTTTCATAATAATGTGCTCTATTTTAGTAAAATAATAACCAACTACCTCTGTTAATATAATTTAGTAAATTAAATAACTTGTGTAAACACTAATTAATTCCTTATTAATTTTGTACAATCAATTTTATTCTAATCTTTTGCATGTACTGTTGATTCATACTAATACAGCACCCTGATTTTTGGCTAAGTCAAATCTCCAGTATTTAACATTCTATTAATCAAGTAATGTTTTAACTTGAATAAATGCTAGTAAATAAAATAATACTGTCCAAAGGCTATAACTAGGTGAAAATGCACTTCATCTATGTCTCTGTTCATGATAAATCACTCAAGTCCAGAATCAGTTGTTTACTATTTTAATTGTTTAATTGTTTTGAAGCTATATCAACTCTAATTAAATGATCCACACACATGAAATAATGAAAGTCTAATTTGCTTCCCTGAAGCATATGGCTTCGAGAACTTGTTAATAAAGTTGTTAACATCAAAACACTAATGCAATAAGCATCCATCATTTCGTTGCATTTATCATATCATTGCATGTAACGGTATTTCAACACTACCGTTGAACCCTTGCTCATCAATAGGTAACGACACTCAGGAGCAGGAGCCTGACGTCCAGCAGGACCAAGAGCTTGAAGAGCAAGAGACTGTAGTAGCTAACACTTGCGTGAATCCAGGCAAGCCCCGATTTGCATTAGCCTCTTTATAAAGTTTTGCTAATTTATATCACTAATAGTGTCTAAGATTATTTTTTGCATTAGGTTGTAGGAGTTGCTTGAAACCCACCTTGCATGTTATCCCAAACAACCTATGCTACTGTTATTAGAACCTTGGTAGGATTGGTACTAAATGCTATGCTTTGTAATTAATAAGTCTCGGTAGTTATCATGCTTACTAAGGAATAGATTTGATCACTAAAATGGAACTTATAAAAGGAGTTTATTCTTATGTATGGCCGGGCAGGGAATTTGCATGTGTAGGTTTGCAGCAACACATGGGTGTTGGCTGCGGTAGCCCTCTCTTGCCCACCCTAGGACCCGTCCGTGGTCGGCCCCTTGATCAAGTTTTGAACAATGTCGAATGCATGCTAGTTTCATGGGCACTAGTAAACCGATGTAGCATTAAAGACCGCTTACATCAAGGACGGTTAAGGTGCGTTGGTCTTAGGACCCCTCGGCTGTGGGAGTGGGCGATCCATACCGCGAAGTACTGCTGGCAGGACGGCATGCCCACTCGACGTCACCAACCCGGGTCTGGATGTGGGTGGTTTTTCTTGTGAAAGGTTGCCATATACGACCTTAATTAGTGCGTATGTGTCGTGTTATTCGGGTTTTCTCAGCTGGTGTAAATCAATTGCAATTGTTGTCCCTCGTAGTAATGAGTACCGCTTGTTCACCGCGCCAATCACATAGTTGCACATGATATCGTGGATATGGATTGGTATTGGTTATTACTGATATATTTTATTGTTCTATTGTTGCACTTATTTTATATATTGTTTTATTATCTTATTGTTGCAACTAAAGTTATATTCAGCACAACCCATTTAATCTGAAAGTAAAAACTTGATAGAACTAATAGGTTGCTTAGTGCGAGTCCTTTTTAAACAAGCCACCTATTAGAGCCATTGCATATCTAGGTTTTGACGGGTTAGTCTTGCTGAGTAATTAGTACTCAGGCTTTATGCTTATGTGGTTTTCAGGTACTGAAGAGATAGAATTGCCTGTAGATGTGTTGCCTTGGGACGTGCAAGTCCCTGAGGGTTGGACTGCCCATTTGGAGTCTGATCTGCCGCCGCAGTGATTGTGAGTGCTGCTAGGGTGTTGATTCTTCGGGCATGAATCATCACCATGCTGTACCGTCGAGCTCATAGATTTTATCATTATTTCGCTTCCGCTGTTTTCAAAACTTCATGAACTTGTAATTCCGCTGCACTTTGATGTAATAATTGAACTTAAATTGGATCATTGTTGTATTATCAAGTGTCTGCGTTATCAGCACCTTCGGGACCTCGATCCTCCGAGAAGGGGTGCCGTATATCATCCGATGAGTTCAGCCCCTGAAGCTTCAATGTCACCCGGCATGGGACTATGTTAATGAGGATGAGACCAGGGAGGTGCCGGACCCACCGAATGGTGAACTCCACCGAAGACGCTTGTTGAAGATGTTTGAAGGGGATATCCTTCAGGACCATTCTTTGGTCAAAAAGGCATATAACAAGAGCACAATACGAGCCAGAGTAAGCCTCAGTCTGCCTTTAGCTATCCCTTGTTATCCTATCTTGATGTTATACTCAGTGTTTTGATCTTTATGCAGGTGTTGGATACTTATGTATCCCATCCCCCGCTCCCTCAGACCGATACTCAGGGACCTGATTATGTCAAAAAGACATCGCTGACCGGCGCTGTGGGTTCAAGTTCCTCTGTAGGCGCTCGGCCAGTCAGTATCACTCTAGTCATTACTCTGGCCTCCCCTGACAAGCTCCAGAAGCAGACCATCGGGCACTGACGCCAATATGTGGGGGACCAGGACGACGATGAAGAAATAACTACCATAGATGCTAGTCAACCTGCTCCTGCAACCTCCAACCGACCTTCAGACCGACCAAAGCCCCCGAGCCCAACTCAGAGGTCAACGGAAGAGGTGGTGCAGACTGCCAAGGCTGACCAGCCCTCTCAAAAGAGGAAGGAGACTGATTTTCAGTCGACTTCTTCAAAGGGGAGGCTATGCCGGATCAAGCTCAAGAAGGCTCCCAGGTTTATTCTTTAAACCCTATACTCCTTGTCTCTTATTGCTGATCTCAACATTTCCTGATTTCTTCCTTCTATGTTTTTTCCTTGGCAG
The DNA here is from genome assembly GCA_032690845.1 of Eleusine coracana subsp. coracana. NCBI lineage: Eukaryota > Viridiplantae > Streptophyta > Magnoliopsida > Poales > Poaceae > Eleusine > Eleusine coracana. Next base: position 22,775,814 of record CM064424.1, read on the forward strand.
TCGGACAAGTGATTCTCAGAGTGCTCAGGGATCTGAGGATACTCGGTCTGAGCTCCCACCTTGTTCGACTGGTGTGTCCCATTCGGTTGTCAAGTCTTCAAACACACTGACCGAAGTGGATAAACCGTTTGAAAAGACGGTTCCTGCCTCCACTCCTGAGCTTCTGCCTCAGACCACTCCAACTAAAGTCTCTTTGCCTTTTAACAAAGGTAAAAGGACTCTTCCTGTAGATATGCTTGGTCGGCCTGAGGTGGAGGATGTGGAGATTTTGCACCAACACCGGGACCCTAGCAAGGTAACTCAACATTATGCTTTTACCTTGCTTCGCTCTCATCTTTTAGCTCATTTATCTTCTGCATATCAGAAAGTGTATGCTCTTATGGAGCGAAAGCAGGCTACAGTAGAATATCTTGAAGCCGAAACTTTTGGTATGTCCTTGGTCGCCTAATCTTCTTGTCTTTATGTTTTAGACTAACTTCTTATTCATTGTCTTGCTAGTCACCGGTCAGCAACTATCCAAGGCCCTAGAGGAAAACAAGAAGCTGTTGGCCGACTGACAAGAGATAAACAAGGTCTTAGACCAAGTTCGTGTAGATCTGGCTGGTAAGTTTTCCTACCATCCATATTTAGGCAATCTACTGACCATTCTAAAGCTAAAAGTTTTACTTTTAGCTCATGATCAAAGAATCATCGATCTGGAGAAGTTGACTTCCAACTAGCAGAGGTTCGTTGACGCCTTGAAGGTTGAGAAGGAAAGCCTCTCCAAATTGGTTGAAGACCAGAAGACCAAGATCACTCGCCTGCAGGAGGAGCTGAAGGGGACTGAAGCGAAGATAGAGGAGGCTAAGACTGTCTCCAAATCCTTCAAATGTAAACTCGCCAGTAAGCCTTCAACTTCTTCCTTCTGCTTGATTCTTCTGTTGATCATACTGACCAATAATTATTATTTGGAGCTCTATCTTATGTCGCTCGGCAAGTAATGAAGTATGTTCATGCTAACCGAGTAGAGCAGACCGGTCACTCTCTGGACTACTTGTTGGAGCATGCATCGGAAGCCATTGCTCATAACATTCGGCGAGTGGCGACCGAAGACGGGAGTGAAGTGTTGGGGATTTGCCAATCCTGGTCTCCTGCTCTGCCATTGGACAAGATCAAATAGGGCTTTAACCCTGACCTGACCGACGACCAATATCAGCTGCTCCTGGATTCCATGATAGAGACTTCCCAGGCCTTGGTCAAAAATATAGAAATCAATCCGACCATGCCGACTCCCCCAACAACTCCAGATGTCGAACTTCGGGATGACTCTTCCTCTCCTTCAAAGGAGATATAATCCTGTAATAGTGTAAAACATTAGTAGTGTTTTAGTAATGATACTTGTGTAAAAACTAATCTTATGCTTTTATAGCTTTAGAAGTTTGACAAAGATACCATTGACATGTTTCTATCAAGAGAAACAAAGATTGCATCGGTCTGCCATAACATATTAGGTTGTAACTCGTAACCGCGTAACAAACAGAATCGACCAATCGACACATGACCTCTCACACTTTTGGCTCTGGGTTTAGTGTAGTGTAGTCTGATGTGCAGCACAAAGTATTTAACCATGATGTATAAGCGTAAGACAAAAATAATAAAGACCAAAACTCAAGATCTCAAGATCTAATGATAATAAGTTGGTCAAAAAATAGGCCAAAACCAAAATATGGTTAGACCCAGATGCGACATTATTGCTAGCCCCCTGGCTTGATTGTTTAATAGTATAAATTAAGGAATCGAGACAAATATAGAATGAAAATCATCAGCAAATCTTTCACTAAAAAAGACCAAAGTTTCATTCATAAATAATGTATAAATACATAAAGTAATAGCTAAGTATAGAAATGATGTAGCTGATTTATGTTCTAGGAGTTTGGAATATCGTCGCCGTCTTCATACTTCAGTCGGTAAGCCCCCGGGCGAGTGACTTCCTTCACTATGTACGGTCCTTCCCACTTTGGAGAGAGCTTATGCTGATTCTTTGTCGATTGCACTTGGCAAAGCACTAGGTCTCCAACTTGAAAGTGGCGACTGCGGACGTTCTTATCATAATAACGACGCAAGCCTTGTTGGTAGAGTGCCGATCGAAACAGAAAGCTTTTCATAACGATGCAACTCCTCTGCCGCAATCAAATCAATCTCTCGGTTCTCCTCAGAAAGCTTTTCATCGTACGCTTGAACTCGTGCCAAGACAAGACTGACCTCAGTCGGCAACATAGCTTCTGAGCCATAGACCAATGAAAAGTTGATTGTCCAGTAGCCCGACTGGTGTTTGTCCGAAGCCCCCAAAGGACTAAAGGCAACTCTTTGACCCACCGACCGGCATGAGGTTTGAGTCTGTCAAATATCCGTGGCTTTAATCCTTGAAGAACTATACCATTGGCCCGTTCGACCTGCCCATTGCTTTTCGGATGAGCCACTAATGCAAAGTGGATCTTTATTCCCATCTCATCGGCAAAGTCCCGGAACTCCACTGAAGTGAATGGAGCGCCATTATCGGTAATGATATCATGAGGAACTCCAAACCAAATGAATATATCTTTGACAAACTCGATCACCTTCTTGGATGTAATCTTGCCAACCGGCTTCGCTTCAATCCACTTGGTGAATTTGTCGATAGCAATAAACAAATGAGTGAACCCGCCTAGCGCTTTCCTGAAAGGACCAACAATATCAAGCCCCCAAATAGCAAAAGGCCAAGTCAATGGTATCATGTGAAGTTGCTGTGAAGGCACATGTGTTTGTTGAGCGAAGAATTGACAACCCTCACACTTCCGAACAACTTGGTGTGCATCTTCGACCGCCGTGGGCCAATAAACCCTTGCTGGAAAGCTTTGCCGACCAAAGTCCTGGAAGCTGCATGATTGCCGCATATTCCCGAATGAATCTCTTCTACCAACTTCTGGCCTTCAGGAATTGAGATGCATCGCATCAAAATGTTGGAACCACCCCTTTTGTAAAGTTGGTCCCCCACCAACAAGTATTCTCGAGATCGGATCTTCAATCTTTGCTGCTCATCAGGATCCGAGGGCAGCGTTCCCTTATCCACATACTGAATGAGTGGGTCACGCCAGTTGGTCTTGGAGACGTCATCGCCAACAAGATCAGCAACAATACTCATCAACACGTCCGACCGGGGAGAAATTGTTGGGGAATTCAGAACATGTAGGAAAACACCCGGTAGTACTGCAGACCGAGATGATCCTATCATGGCTAACTCATCAGCCACCTGGTTATTATCTCGGAGAACATGTGTGAACTTCAATCCATCAAACTTGTCTTCGAGTTTTCGCACTTCTTGGCAATAAGCACTCATGTTATCATCTACACAATTCCAATCCTTGGTGACCTGATTAATGACCAAGGCCGAATCACCAAATATGTCGATGCACTTAATGCCGAGTGACACAGCAATGCACAGACCATGTAGGAGAGCTTCATATTCCACAGCATTATTAGACGCGCGAAACATGATTTGAAGGACGTATCGAAGCCTTTCTCCAGTAGGCGAGATAAATACAACTCCCGCACCTGCCCCTTGTAATTGAAGGGAACCATCAAAGTACATTTTCCAATACTTGATATCTTGGGCAGTAGGAGGATTTTGAATCTCTATCCACTCGGCAACGAATTCAGCTAACGCTTGTCCCTTTATAGCCGACCGAGGCATGAACGTAATAGTATACTGACCAAGTTCGACTGCCCACTTGGCTATTTTTCCTTCAGCTTCTCGGTTATGTAACATCGTCTCGAGTGCAAAAGAAGTTTGAACTTGAATTAGATGAGCTTGGAAATAGTGCTTCAACTTCCTCGAGGTGATCAATAATGCATATAACAACTTCAAGATCCGCTGGTACCTTGTCTTAGAGGCGCTGAGAACCTCGCTCACAAAGTAGAATGGATGCTATACTTTTTGCACGTGTCCCTCTTCTTCTCGGTCGACTGTCAAAACAGTACTCACAACCTGGGTTGTGGCCGAGATGTAAAGCTGAAGTTTTTCTCTTGGCTCCGGAGGCAGCAACACTGGAATACTGCTGAGATGAATCTTTAATTCCATCCTGCTTTTTAAGCAATCGGAAGAGTAGTAACCCCCTAAACCCTAATCGAGAAATAAAGCGACTCAAGGATGCCATGCATCCGGTCAGCTTCTGAACGTCCCTTTGAGAATTAGGCGGCTTCATATCAAGGATTGCCTTGACCTCGTTTTGAAACGATGTAACCAAGTAACTTTCCGGATGGAACCCCAAAAACACACTTTTTAGGATTCAGTTTCATTGAATAATGTCTCAGATTGTCAAAGGTTTCTGCCAGGTCAGAGAGAAGTTCTTCGACTTTCCGAGTCTTGACAACGATGTCGTCAACATACGCTTCAGCGTTGCAACCAATCTGAGTGGCAAGGCAGCGTTGAATACCTCATTGGTAAGTCGCACCGACATTTTTCAGACCGAATGGCATAGTGATATAGCAATAGGCGTCGAAGGGTGTTATAAAGGAAGTCTTGATCTGATCTTCGACTCTCAGTGGGATCTAGTGATAGCACGAATAGGCATCCAAAAAGCTTAAAAGCTCACACTCGGCTGTCGAATCTACAATCTGATCAATATGAGGAAGAGCGAAGGGGTCTTTTGGGTAGACCTTGTTGAGATCGGTATAATCAACACACATCATCCACTCTTTATTCTTTTTAGGTACAAGGACTGGATTTTCTAACCAGTCGAGATGATACACCTCCTTTATAAACTTAGCTTCTAACAATCTAACTATCTCCTTCTTCATAGCGTCCTTGCGGTCTTGCGCAAATCATATAAGTCTTTGGCGAACGGGGGTAGCCCCTAGAGGTACCCTTAACACGTGCTCAATCTTTTCCATAGAAACTTCCGGCATGTCAGATGGTTTCCATGCAAAGATATCCCTATTTTCCTGGTGGAAAAGAGTGGGCGCGAGTTCCTATTTTTCATCAAGGTTGACCCCAGCATAAGTCACCTTATCGGGGTCCTCAGGATCGAGCAAAACCTCCTTGGTTTGGATGTCATCAATCTAGATCTTGTCCTTGGTAGGTTTCTTTGTCGAAACCTTCGTTCCAGTCTGCTCCTCTATACTGACTGCTTTCTGGATCTCCTTTTGGTGTGACAGCATCAACTGTTTGGTAGCCATCTCACAACTCTGCATATCGCAATCAAAAGAATTCCAAAGATCAGAGTGGAGGGAAATTATTCTGTTCAGGCGTGGCATCTTGAGGGTGAGATACGGATAGTGCGGAACAGCCATAAACCTAGCCATCGCTGGTCGACCGATGATAGCATGGTATGCTAACTTGAAGTCTGCCACCTAGAAGAGGATACACTCTGTCCTAAAATTATCACGGGTGCCGAAGGTGACTGGTAGACTAATTTGTCCAATTGGTATTGAAGTCTTGCCAGGCACAATCCCATGGAAGGGTGAAGAATTCGGTTGGAGGTCATTGATTAACAGACCGAGCTCTTGAAGAGTCCTGGTGAAGATTAGGTCCAAACTGCTTCCTCCATCGATGAGTACTCTGTTGAACTTCACCTCCTTTATAGTCGTAGCAAGCACCAATGGGTAGTGACCTGGTTTTGATAGATGTTTTGGATGGTCCGACCGATCAAAGTTGATTGGCATATCAGACCACCTCATGTACTGAGGCGTAGCTCGCTCCACCGAGTTAATCTCTTGAAGCTGTAACTTTTGCTTGCGCTTGGATGTATAGGCATCCGGGCCTCCAAAGATGAAGTTTACTTCTTTACGGGGCTCCTAGAACTCTCGTGAATCATCCTTGTCATCATCATCCTTGGGCTTGTCTTTGTTGCTGTTGTTGCGCCTCGGGGGATCTTTGGCCACCTTGAGCGTAGCTATTGCAAAACCCTTCAGATAATAGCAATCCTTTGCTTTGTGGTTTCCCTTGGGGTGCGAAGGGCAAAGGCCACTCAGCAACTCATCAGTAGACAGCTAGTTTGTCTGAGGATTCTTCCGAAACCGATCCACTATGTTGACAGCATTGTCATTTGTCTTCTTCTCCTTCTTGGAGGACTCAGGCTTGTCCGACCGCTTCTCCTTGCCCTTTCCTCGGATATCATCAAGTGCAGACTCTCCCGATACATACTTATCAGCAATCTCAAAGCACTCTTGAACGGTGAGCTTGAGATCATGGTTCCTCTGACCAATTTCCCAGACCAGATCGTCACTGCGAATTCCACCCAGGAAGGCAGTAATGATTTGCTGATCGGGGACGTTAGGGATCTCAGTCTTCTTAGCACAAAACCACTTGATGTTGTCGCGAAGAGGCTCGTCTCCTTTCTGCTTGATCCGAGTGAGGTCAAAGTGGTTGCCCGGTCGGTTGCATGTTGCTTGGAAACTTTCTATGAGTGTCCTGTTGAGGTCTCCCCAAGATATGACTGACTCCTCAGGTAGAGATGTGAGCCATATCCGAATGACAAGATCTAAGCAGATCGGAAGGTAATATGCATGGCTGGAACTTGCGACCCTGAGACTTTGTAGCATCTTGCGCTGCTGCGGCCTTGAGCATAGCCACCGCCTTCTGCATAGCAGGAGTTTGATAGTGGGTGTCAACCACTAAAGTGTCAAGCAATGTCTTGGCCCCGGTGATGTTGTTTTGTGGGGTGTGGTAGATCTTAACACCATCCACTTCAAGGTCAGGGCCTAGATCCAGTCGGAATGCATTACGCGATCCGCATGACCCTCTTGGTCGACGGCGGTGACCGACCGATAATTCATCAGCTGGTGGGTTATCATCCTGTCGGCCTCCTTCGACCGGCTGGTTTTGGCGACCATCGGCTGGATTCCCTTCTTCTTCGGCATCTGGATCCTCATCCTGGTTTCCAGCAGCATGATCTACTATATCCACCATGTTGACTGTATGGGGATATCAGTAGGTTGATCCGAGCGTGTCCTCATCAAAAGATCGATCTAACGTCGAGTCATAGCCAAAGGAAGAGTCTTCCTGCTTGGATCCGAGTGGAATCAATGCAGGGATAATGTCAGATGGACTCGGTGATCATGCCATGGGACTGGCTGCGGTCGAGTCTGATCTGTAGTCATTCAGACCTAGGACTCCATTGTCCCCGACCATGAAGTCGAGCGATCCAAAGGAGATCTTGAAGTCCGGCGAGTATTGGATGATGGGAAGTTCGGCCATCGTAGTCGATGGAGAATCCCGGTGAGCCTTGTCCCCTTCCTGGCGCACCAACTGTCGATGCTCAAGACCGGCAGTAAGTATATAGCGCTACGTCGAGACCAAGAACTACGATAGTTACACAAGACGTCAAATTATACAGGTTCGGGCCCTCTCAATGAGAGTAAAAACCCTACATCCTGTGTTCTGAATTGTGTTGATTGTCACGAGATGTTGTCTCTCCCTCCCCCCCCCCCCCCCGATGGGGGGTACCCTGCCACCTTATATATCCGGTCGGCAGGGGGGTTCAGGCAGAGTCCTAGTCATACTCTACAAGGATTCTATATGCAAGTCTAATCTTTCTTGTCTTGCACTCCAAGCCGAGTCAGTCGGCTTCCTTGTTGATGAAGTACCCGGTCGGCCACCGACTTAGCCTTGTATGAGGATACCCGTAAAGCATGTATCCCACAAATTTTGTCCAGAAGCTAAATGTTTTTGCACATCTCTGCGGGTTACTCTGTCAACCGTAGAACTGCATTTGATTTTCGCCAACAGATCGAGCACCGTGTGTCTTTTTTTTTTACCAATCAACCTTTATGCGATTATGAGCATGTGTACTTAGTGGGATGTTAAGTTTTGACTCACCCTTGCAAAAATTTATTTCAGTAGATGGATGTTGGCAAGCTCATGAAGGACCCTGAACACCTTTTCGCCCGCGTTCTCGAGTTGCAACAAGAGCGTGAGGCGCTGTAGTCCGCACTTGCCGCCCGTGATGCCCAGCTCGCTGCTCGTGATGCTAAGGTTGCAGTCCTTGAGGAGAAACTGCACTGTAGTGAGTTGGAGCGGGCCGATCTTTTTGAGCAACTCCATGATGCTCAACACATCATCGAGGGTGATGCTAGTGATCAGTTGCAGGAGCAGCTGAACCAGCACAATGCTCAACTCGCCGCTGCCCAGGAGGAGACCTACACTCTTCATGGACAGATTGACGCTCTCTTGGAGGAGCGAAGGGAGCTCGAAGCTCGACGCAAAGAAGCTCAAGATGCGCAGGATGTCATGGAAGGGAACCTCAACAACGCTCACACCATCATCACGCAGCAAGAGCAAGTCATTGGGCATCTCCAAGTTGCTAATGGCCAGCTGCACGCTATCCATAATGACCAGCCACCCGTGCCACTTGCAGTGATACCCCCAGACGACGCTGATTTGAGTGAGAACGATGATTCTGGTGTTGACTACGAGGCACCACCCTGGATCAGGTGACATGGAGTGGGAGTCCGATGGAGGTAGCCACGCTGAGTGACTGAGGAGTAGTACGTTGTGTAGGGTGGAAATCTTGTGTAACATCGTGCTTGTATGTGGATAGTGTTAGTAGTGCTAAGCGAAGTTGTAACCTAAGTTCTCTGAGATCATGTTGTTGTCGTGTTCCTAGTGATGTAACCTAAGACTTGTCATGTATCCAAAGTTGCATCACATGTATCTATGGTTTTATCATAATTATATTGCCTATGGTGTTGGAACTAATGGAATTTAAGTTATCTCTTATGTCCTGCACTATTTCCTTGTCAATATTTCAGTTTATGAGCAATCTGTAATTTTATTTCATCTCTATGTCATAGCCTTATTATCATATTGTCTCATGTGATGATCGAGCTAACATGCTTATTCCATGGCGGATGGTGCAAAATCGCCATGGTGGAGAAAACCCTGGTGTTGCTCCCGGTGCTTCAAACATCTGTGGAAACCAGCCGCTATCCAATGCGCCGCACATGATGGCTATGGAGCAGCTCATCCACAATCAGAACGAGATGTTCTGCATGTTCATGGAGAACATGAGTCACCAAGGAGCTCCAGGACCACCACCACAGCAGCCCACTGAATCCTCCTCCTACAGCAACTTTTGGGCAACTCATCTGCCCACTCTCGAAGAAGCCGGTGATCCGCTGGAAGTGGATAATTTTATTCGCACTTTAGAATCGAAGTTCGCTCTTCTCCACTGCACCAACCATCAGAAGCCCCTCTTTGCCGCACAGCAACTCCGTGGCTCCACAAGTGCTTGATGGGCAAGTTACACTGCCGCTCTTGCCGCCGGCCACCAAGTTACTTGGACGGAATTCGGCATTGCATTCCGTGTGCACCACATCCCCGCTAGCCTTATGAAGCGCAAGCTGCAAGAGTTTCTCAACTTGAAGCAAAGCTCTGGAACTATGCAAGAGTACGCATGGAAGTTCAACTACTTGGCTCAGTATGCTTTGTATCATACTAATACGGATGAAAAGAAGAAGGATTGTTTCTGTTTGGGCCTTACCCCGAAGCTCCAAGACCGCTTGGCCCAAGTTACCATTGGCATGTTCAATGATCTGATGAGTGCTGCCATTGTGCAAGAAGATGCTATCCGGGCTAACCAAGATAACAAGAAGAGGAAACGTGCTATGGGAAGTTTGTCCGGCTCCGCACCACCCAAGTACAAACTAGCAATCACCTCCACGACTGGACAAAAGTTCCAAGCTGCGGTACCATCGAGAAGAGGATTTCACCCGTCCTACTCGCAGCAGCACTCTCGTTCCCATGGGAGCAACCAGCAGCCATCCTTTGGTTCCCGCCCTCCGCAACAGACCAATCCAATTGTGAAGTCCAGCTCCTCGTATCTGTGCTACAACTGTGGCCGAACCGGCCACTTTGCCAAATAGTGTCATTTCCCGAAGCGCAACCAGGGCAACAACAACAACTCCAACACTTCTGGGAACAACAACAACAACAACCACAGCAGCAGGAACACCAATGGCAACAATGGAAATCGTCCCTAGTCTTCTACTCCTGCTCATAAGAATGGCCGAGTCAATTATACCACGGTCGAAGAGATTCAAGCTGGAGAGCCCATTCTCGTGGGTATGTTCTCGGTCAACCAACACTCTGCTATGGTTCTTTTTGATTCTGGAGCAATGCATGATTTAGTGAAGTATGTGTGAATCAATTGAAAATCACCCCCACCACTACGGGAACACCATACATCATCACATCCCCCGGTGGGAAAATAAGGACTCACCTTGAGTTGAGAAAAGTGCCACATAAGTTAGCAGGCAACGTGTACCCCGCTTCATTAATCATCTTAGATGGTCAAGGCATTGACATAATTCTTGGTATGAGATGGATGACTAAACATAGAGCCATCTTGCACATTGAATCCCGGGACGTCCACTTGAACTCACCCCTATATGGACCGTCTATTCTCTGATTACCATGTCCGAAATTGTCCACTTCTCAAGTGCATCGCGTTGAAGGGAAAAAGCTAGAGGATATTCCAGTGGTACATGATTTCTGACGTGTTTCCATATGATTTGTCGAGAATGCCTCCAGACAGGGATATCGAGTTTAAAATTGAACTTCTACCCGGTACAACGCCTATCTCTTGTAGGCTGTACAAAATGGCTCCTAATGAGTTAGTAGAATTAAAAGAGAAATTATAAGAACTTATGGACAAGGGTTACATTCGACCGAGTTTATCTCCCTGGGGCTGTCCCGCCCTTTTTGTGAAGAAGAAAGACAAGACCCTACGTCTATGTGTCAACTACAGGCCTTTAAATGTTGTAACCATCAAGAACAAGTACCCTCTTGTGACACCCCAGGTGTCTCACTTCTATTTAACAAACATGATAAGCACAAATCATGAATTACCTAGCATGAAATGATAAGAGCCCAATTATTGATTTAATTCTAGGCAAATAAAAACCCTACAACCAAGGTTATTGAAGCAATTTAAAATTTTAATACAACTCATGCCAAATAAACTCCTCAACGGTATGGTAATAATAAAAATAGAATATTATGAATTTATTGGGCATATTATCTGATTATCTAGACCCATAATTAATTAATTAATTCTTATGTAACTAATTAATGCATTTATTAAATTCTGAAAACATTTTTATAAAAATTACAAATAAAATTGACCAGAGTGTTCTCCACCATTTAAATAGTCAGCCCACCAAATTGCACCATTTTAGGAAATTCCTAGCTATTTTATTTTGATTTATTAAAAACTAGCTTCGACCAGGGAAATGTTTACACTAAATCTTTTCTTCCAGGGGGTGCAGCGCAAAAACCCCCACTCCTTCCTCCTCACTGGCGCAGAGCCCTGCCGGCTTTGCTCTACCGCACGGCAACGTCGGCGCACCGCTCGGGCCTCCTTCACTCCCAGCCTCAGGACCGTGCGCGCTATAGCCCCTCTGCGCCTCTGCCCCTCTGCTCTCGGTCGCGAGCTCGCCCAACGGTCGCCTTTCTCCCTCTCCGCACGCCGTCGCCATGACCGGCAAACCTCTAATTCCCGTCGCGTCTCCTGCTCTCGTCCCCCACTCACTATTTCCCCCTCTGCGCAACTTGTAGGCCCACTCACAAACCCCCAAGCTCACTCATTCTCTCGCTCACCCTGCTCTCTCTCCCATTTCTTCTCTTCCCCTCCCCCATTCTGCCATTGTAGAGCAAGCCGAACTCAAGTTCGCATCGCCGTCGCTCCACTGCTTCTCGAGCCCAGCCGAGAGCACTCACGCAACCGTCCACTTCCCTTCTAGCTCCCCAGGCCACTTCCTCGGCAACTCCCTGCATGTGCTCAATCAATTTGAAGAAAAACCAAAGAAAGCAACTCCGGTGAGCTCCTCCGCCGCTAGACAAATTGACCATTCTTGGTGAGCCTCATCGTCTCACTCTTCTTTGCTCACCAACGCAAACACTCTGACCTTTTCTTCCTCTATTTCTCCACCCAAAGTCACCGGCATTCTACATTCCCCCGGTCTCGTCCCGTCGCCGCCGATGACCGAAGCCGCCTCCATGACAAGCCCCTACTTTCGACCATCCCCGACGCACGCCAACTTGATGCCGCTCTTCGTGGTGCCCCCGTGAAGCTGTAGGAGAAGTCAGAGTCAAGTTTGGTGCTCCCTGCCGATTCCGTGACCCAGCCGAAAACCACCGCCCCGCCGTCTCTCGTCGCTGACCATCTTTCGGTGAGAACCCCACCTCGCGAACCCCTCCACCCCGTCTGCCTCGGTGCGCACATCGTTTATTTGCTCCCGCCAACGAGCCCTCCGGCGAGGCCAGCCTCTGTTCCAGCGTGCCGACTGGCCACCTACGTGTCGCCGATGTGGCTCCGATGTGGTGCTGAGCTATCACTGACGTGTCATTAGATAAAACCAGAAATACCCAGGAAATGCCAAAAAAGTGCTAAAACTTCCAAAAACCATAGTAAATCGAATATAAATCCAAAGGAGCCCAAATAAATTTTGTTAGACTCGTCTTGAAGAGCTCTATTTTAGTAAAATGATAAATCACTACCTCTGTACATATATTTTTGTCAATATATTAAACTGTCCAATCAAAAAATAATTCACCAGAAATTCTAGGAGTAAAATTAAATCCTGATTTTTGGCATGCTTAGTAAATACATAATTATCTACCACCACAATTTTTGGTTTAGTAAAATATGAATTGTTTTAGGCTCTAGAATTTAGTTAGTGTGTTTGCTTAAATTAATTCTAGTAATTATTCTATAAATAATTTGCCCATGTCACTTAGCCTAAAATTCACTCATATAAGTCTCTATACACAGTAAATCACACATGTCCAGGAACATAAATTTACTTAAGTAATTAATTTAATTGCTCATATCACTCTTTTACTTTGTTTAAATGCATAAAAGAATGTATGTACCTAAATTCTTAATTAACAAACCAACTTCTCTGAAGCATATGGCTTTGAGAACATAATAATAATTTTTATTGACATTAAAAGACAAGGTGCTGGCATGCATCATATCATTTCAATCAACGGTATATTGATAATGTTGTTAATACAATTCGATCATATAGGCAAAGACGACCAAGAGCAAGAGGAGGATATTCAGAAGGACCTTGATCCTGAGGAACAAGAAATTGTAGTTGCTAGCACTAACATCAATCCAGGCAAGCCCCGGTTTGCATCCACCTTTTTCATAAAGTTTGCTAGTTTTCAATATTACTAGTGTCTATGATTATTGTTGCATTAGGTCATAGGAGTTGATTGGGACCCACTTTGTATGATACCCAAATGACCTACGTGGCGTCATTAGAACTTTGGTAGTATCGGTACTATGTCGCTATGCTTAGTAATTGCTAAACTTAGTAGATATCATTACTAAGAAATGAACTTACCACTGGAACGGGAATCAATAAAAAAAGTTTATTTTGATGTTATGACCGGGCAAGGATGATGCATATGTAGGTTTGCAGCAACACATGGGTGTTGACTACGGTAGCCCTGCCTTGTCGAACCTAGGACCCGTCCGTGGTCGGCCCCTTGGTCAAGTATTGAACAATACCGAATGCATGCTAGTCTATGGGCACTAGTAAACTGATGTAGCATTGGCACGACAATGAGGACGGTACCTAGTACAGTGGTTGTTGACCCTTCTGCTGCTGGAGTGGGCGGTTCATACCGCGAAGTAATATTGGTAGAATGGCATGCCCACTCGCTGAGACTGAACAGGGACCAAGTTGTTTTTCATCCTTGCGAAAGGTTGCCATATACAACCTTAATTGGTGTGTATGTGTCATGTTTTTGGGTTTCCCAGCTGGTGTAAATCAATTGCAATTGATGTCCCTCGCAGTAATGAGTACCACTTGGTCACTGAGTCGTCACGTAGTTGCACATGGTACTTGGAAATTGATTATGATGCTTATTGTTGGTGTTACTATTTTTTGCTCTTATGTTGCCTTTACTTTATGTATTGTTTTGTTATCTTATTGTTGCAACTAAAGTTACATTTCTGCTCTACCCAATGAAGTTGAGAACTAAAACTTAATAGAACTAATAGGTTGCTTAGTGCGTGTCCTTTTAAACAAGCCACCTATTAGAGCCATTGCATGTCTAGGTGTCTGACGGGTAAGACTTGCTGAGAAATTAGTACTCAGGCTTTGTGCCACCGTTGTTTTTCAGGTAATGAAGATCTAGAACTGCCTGTAGATGTGCTGTCCTAGGACATGCAAGTCTCTGAGGGTTGGACCGCCCACTGGGAGTCCGACTGACCAGCGCAGTATTGATGTGTGTTGCTAGAGTGATGGTTCTTCAGGCATGAACCATTACTATGTTGTATCGTCGAGCTCATAGCTTCTTATCATGATTTGCTTCCACTATTTTCAAAACATTATGAACTTGTAATATTCCGCTGCACTCTGATGACTTTAATGATGTAATATTCAACTTAAATTTGAACCGATGTTGTATTATCAAGTGTCTGTGTTATCAGCACCGCCGGGACCTCGATCCTTCGGGAAGGGACGCCACAGCTAGTATCAGAGCCGTGGTCCATGATAATACAACATTTAAATCGTATTTTCAAAAACTACAACGTTTGCGAGTGAGGATATGTTAGTATTGCCCATGTAGATAATAGGGTGGTGACAAAGCTAACCTGGGTTATGATTGTTTATATTACTTACATCTACTGCTTCTTCCACGAAGGTACGTGCATGCTTAACCAACACGCATGATATCGGTGCCTGTGCTCGCAGGCGGATACGAGACACTGTTGGCTCATGACATATCACGGGGCGGTCCTTTCCATGGATCGTTACTAGTAGACTTATGCTTATTTTTGTAGTTTCTTTTGAATTTGATGTATTGTTTCTGCAATAGATCTTCTGCAGGTACACTAACGCCGTTAGTATAACATTTAGATTGACTTACATGTTGAGTGCGGGTCGCCACCAAGTATCCGTGCCGCTAAGTATCGACAAAGATCAAAGATAGGCGTTGTGTTGTGAGGAACGATAGGTTAATAAAATAAAAGTTTTGCATCATGCATCCCATTATAACTAAACTAAAATTTGGTTCTCTCCTTGCTCACCAACCTATGAGTAAAAATTTTCTAAACATGATAAGTATAAAATTCTGAATAACAAGGTTAACGAGAATCTGTCCTGTTTTTTAGCTGCCAACTTCAAAAATTCATAACTATTAATTTACTCAACCAAATTAGGCATACAAATACTTTTCAGAAAGGTCACAACATCTCCTACCACCTAGAATTTAAAATAAAAATTCGATCATAACAGTAACAATCTCAGAAACAAGGAACAAGTACAATCTGCCCACTCACTGTTTTCAGCAAGACCTTGAACTTAAAAATTTCATAACTAAAGTTGTACTTCGAATTTGCAAGAGTTTGAACCTAATCTGGAAAGACCATAAAGTCTATTTTCATCTCCATTAGGTTTCATAATTTTGTTGTGTTCCCTCTGTCCAGTAGATCCAATACACTCAGCCTCTGTTATCCTGAACCAGAATCTGCCAACCTGAACTTGCAAAATTCATAAGTCCAGATTTACTTGGGATTTTTGAGAGTATAAATACAATCTGGAATGCTGTGAAAGTGTAGTGTAACTTGGTTCTAGACCCCAACTTTTAAGACCTTGTTTTATGTTCGAAATATCCACTTTTCTGACTGTTGTATAGTCAAGACAGAATTTGTTTTAAAACCCATTGCTGTATTATTGACCCTTAAGGCTGGAAAATGTGAACTAAAACCTTGTTTCTGTATTTCATAGCACTTTATATGAAATGCATTGTTACTCATGGAACACTGTACTCACCATTGGGTTTATGTTCCAGATGGGTGACCCCGGTTTTGAGGAGCTTTCACACGACGGGTGGCGCTACACCACCAGTCTCCACCACCGTGGCTTTCCTACACTTTTGTGGGATCTTCTACGCTTGCTGGGCTACGACGAGCCACCCTCCTACAAGGGCCGCGAGATCTGCCGCCATGGCATGACTCTTGCAGAGGTGCACATCAACGTGCCCACCCACCCATGCAACCTCGACATGGCGGGTATGGAGAGCACGGCGACTAGTGGGAGCCTTCGTGAGGGATTGGAGAGAGTCGCCCACAGGGCTCTCACCCACATCTGCGGGCGCCACATAGTAGCGCTCTCTGGGACTCCATTTTAGATGATTCCCATCTAGCACCAGGCCAACCCGGTCTGGCAGAGGCGTGTGAGGCGCATCAGCTGCGACAACTACTCGACGTACCACGCAGGGTACCACCGTGTGTCCTACTACTCTGAGTACCTCCTCAACTTGGATGAGGAGGCTAGCAGCCATAGCAGGATCCTACTGGCTGAGGCTGAGCAGGTCTGGGTGCAGAGGAATGAACTGCAGGCACAGGCCGACGCACACCAAAGAGAGATTCAATGGCTGACCGCTGCTCTTGAGGCAAGTGAGACTCGCGTTACTGAGGTGACTGGACAGCATGACACCCTCGCGCAGGAGGTTGACAGATGTGGTGTGATTATGTAGCAGCGTGCCAACCACAACGAGCACCTGCAGCATCAGTTGACGGCTGTGCATCATGAGATGGAGCTTATGGGAGAGGATTTAGAGACCCTGGCTCAGGAGAACCAGGGCTTGCAGCAGCAGCTAGAGGTGGCCCTTGCACCACCGGCAGCACCGGAGGAGGAGGTGCCGCAGGAGGATATGGACGAGGAGTCTGACATAGACTACAAGGCACCAACCGGAGGCAGGACTTAGGAGGATCATGGTAGACTATATTAGTCTCTATAGTTAGGACCGGTTGGGTAGGTAGCTTTTGTCGACCACGTGAGGATGTGGTATTTTGGGGGATCACTGTGTGAGATGCTTTTGTAACTCGATGGTCACAAGTTCCGAGTTTATGTACTTAAGGCTATGATGACTCATGATATGTATTGGTTGTATCCTTTCCGCTATTGTTGTTGCACCAGAGTTTCATAAAGAATTCTAGCTTGATAGTACTTTTTGACTCAATCGAAGTACTTTCCTTGTAGATGGCTGAAAACACCAATCAACCACCACCAGGTTGGGAGATCACCAATGGCTTGGAGTTCACAGGGATGGTTCACCTGTTTTGGAGAGTTCTCCGGAGATTCGGATATTCCATTCCTCCCACCTATGTTGGCAAGGAATTTTAGGGGCATGGAGTTCCCTCATGTGTCATCCATGTGGTGGTTCCCGCCAATTACTCGATCATTCCCGCATGGGAATCTTGGACCATTAGCGTCATCAAGACAGACCTGCCTTCCACCTGGAATGTAGTTGCATTCAAGGCACTTTCTCGGTTCTATGAAGACCGCAAGCATGATGTTGCTAGAACACCCGTCGCCTTGCTACCCATTAATGATGTGATGGACTTCGAGTGGATTAGGCGTGTGGATTTCATCTTTGATGCAAACCATCACCACCATGATCCTATGCTACCCATAATAGAGTATTATGGCTTATCCACTTTTGCCTTGTGCACAAACTTGTGCTGGCGTCTGGATGTATTCCATGCTGCACTTCGACTTTCTAAAGTTGAAAAACAAGCTAAGGATGAAGAAATTGTAGAACTAAACCAGCAAATCCAAGCCAAGAATGAAGAGATGGATACGATTATAGAAGAACATGACCAAGCCTTGCAGGATGCAGCAGATTTTGAGCATGACATGATTGAGGCTCAAGATGACTTGAACGCATTCAAGGCTGCCCATCTTCCTATTGAAGGGAATTAGGATGAGATCTTCATAGAGTATGGAGGACAAGACGATGTGGAGATGGCACCTACCGGTATTGATGACATGGAAATGATGGATTTGGAGGAACTAGAAGAACCTATGGAACCAGAAGGACCAGAAGAGCCGGAAGACTTAGTCCAGGAGTAGATGAATCGCTACACCCCTGTGTGCAGTCATGTAGTGTATGTATCCCTAGTTTGATGTAGGAGTGTGAATCTTGCATAATGTGTCCCCAATACCATAGTTAGGCGTTGGCACATATATGTAAGGAATCGCGTGATGATGTCCTTTAACAACCATGTAGACTGAATTGAATTAATGGAGATAGTTGTCATTTCGAATTTTTATTCGTGCTTCTGCGGATTTGTATTCTTGCATATGTGCTTTAAGGATTATTTTGAGAAATAACTAATGTGCAACCGTATAAATTCCAGCATGGTACGTACTCGGAATCAGGAAGATCCTGAGAGCTCTCAGCAAGGAGCTAATGCTGAGCACTCGCTAGCTGAGGTCTTGGCTGCTGCGCTCAACCGACAGCAAAATGACTCTGAGCTACTTCATCGACTGGTCGACATCATGACCCATCTGGCTAGACAAGGAGGCAACTGCCACAACAATAACCAGCCCCAATAGAGCACCGATTCAGATTTTCTAGGTACCCATGCACCAACCTTCAAGCGTGCCAGAGAGCCGCTGGACGCCGACCACTGGCTACGCCAGACCGAGTCTAAATTCGGTTTGCTGGACTGCACTAAGCACCAGAAGGTGCTATTCACTGCCCAACAACTCCAGGGATCTGCTAGTGCCTGGTGGGCCGACTATGAAGCTTCTCTGCCCGCTGGACGTCGCCCCAAATGGAATGAGTTCAAACCTGCTTTTCGTGCTCATTTCATTCCCACTGGACTCATGCAGAGAAAGTTTCAGGAATTCATGGATCTAAAACAAGGAGGGAGGAATGTCCTCCAATATGATGTAGATATGGCCCGATCTTCCGAGAGGTAAGGGGATAAACTCGAATTTGGGGAACTCGGCGTCGATGACCCGGCTTGAATCAGACACGATCCAACCCCACAACCGTTACACCAAGCACAACTTGATTGTTCCTGCAAGCTAAATCGAGAACACAAGCAAGAGAGGATAAACACGCAATCTGAAATTGCAAAAATAGATGAAGTGAATCACAAGAAAAAGGTTCAAGCTCTGAACACAAAAGGACTAATCGCCACAGTGGTGTAGAACAAGAACAGGGGCCCTGGATTACTGTAAAAGGACTTGTCGCTACAGTTACAATAATTCGATCAAGTTTCTCTCTGGAAAACTGAACTAAACAAAACCCAAAACTAAAAGACGGCATATACTGATTTTATGTAGGAAACAAAGACGTCCTAGGGTTGGGGGCGACCAGGGGGGCGACCACAACATGGGCTTAAGGCCCGACATGATACATGGCCAAGTTGGCCCAAAATAGGTGGCACAACACCTTGTCATGGTCACATATTATGACTCACGACCCTTCTGGAGCTAGGACCAGAACCAAAACAACGGCGTCGTCGTCCCCTTTCCAACGCATCAAAGAACGCCTCATTTGGACATCGAATGTGGGAGATATCATCAAAACCGTGAAGGGGTGTTGGCTGAATCCGAGACGAACGCGGCGACCGAGTTGGTGACGACTTGTAACTTGGGGACGGCCATGATATCCGCGTATCCAGCATGGTGATGTCTTCATCATCCTCCCCTTCTTGAATTGGAGTCGCCCTCGACTCCATCTCAGCATCAATCTCCTACAAAAGGTTAGTACTAGCATAATGCAAAGTACAAGATACATGATCATCGATAGAAGATATATCATGACAAAGCATAGTATAGCAAGGTGCATCATGATTATCACAAAGATTAGTAACATTAGATGTCATAGCAATAAAAGCACCTCCCTTTAACTGAATAGCCTTATGTTTAACATCAAAAAGTTGTTTGTTATCATGTTTATTCTCAGTATTTTCAGCAAGCAGTTTAAAATGATTTCTAATATCAGCAGGCAATAACGGATGCAAAGTAATATTCCTGTCCTTATGCACGAATGTATATGTATTTGTTCTACCATGGTGGGCAGCATCCGTATCATATTCTCATGGACGGCCTAATAAAAGCGAACATGCTTGCATAGGTACAACATGAAAATTAGCAAAGTCTTGATAAGAACCTACTGAAAAGTGTATGCGTGTTGATCGAGTTACCTGTGCCGTACCACTATTGTTGAACCATTTGATGTGGTAGGGCTGATGTAGTGCATGCATGGTCAAGCCAAATTTGCTTACCAAATCAGAACTTACCAAGTTGTTACAGCTCCTAGTATCAATGATGGTGAGAACACGGTGGTCCGCAACAATAAGGTACATGTAGAATAAATTGTTGCGTTGTTGTTCTTCCTCTTGTCCCACCCGAGTGGTCAACACACGTTGTACAATGAGGCTAGGAAAGCCCGCGGTGGCAGCAATAGAATCAATGGCGGTAGTCTCCTACTCCTCCGTCGAATCTACAACAAGGTTAGGCATACGAGCAAATTCATCTTCAACATCACTAGAACTTTCATACCCATCAGCGGTAGCGATGAAAGCATGACGACTAGCGCAATCCTTCATGACATGTCCCATGCCCTTGCAGCGGTGGCAAATAATGGTGGTGGAGGAGCCACTCCTAGTACCGGAAGTAGCAACCTTCTTCTGGTGTTGGTGCTGCACACTAGACGATTGCGCTGCAGAAGTAGGCGCAAGTGGAAAAGTTGTTGCTGGTGTCTTAGCAACATGACTCTTCAAGTTCTCTACTCTAGTGTGTTGCTGGAGATATTGCTCAGTGTTGGACCTGCAAGATTGTTGTGGAAGGCGTCCCTGTAATTCTCGTTCAGCCTTAAGAGCAATATGATACAATTGGCTAAACCTATTCCACTCTTTATAGTCAATAATATTCTAGATATCACGGTTCAAACCACCAAAAAATCTAGCACTAGTTTCAAGATCATCTTCATGTATATCACAACGTGCTAAACCAATAAGCAATTCCTGATAATATTCCTCTACTGTTTTACTACCTTGTGTTAAAGATTGTAATTTCAAACGTAAATCACGTTGGTAATAAGGAGGAACAAAACGAGATTTTATGCGTTGTTTGAAAATAGGCCAAGTGGCAGGTATAGCAGCATTAGTATTGCAAAGATCATTCCACCAAAAGAGAGCAAAACCTGTAAACTCACTAGTAGCAAGTCTAACTCTATGCTCAGCAGAAACTAAATGAGAATTAAATTTCTATTCAATAGCAAGTTCCCAATCTAAGTATGCTTCAGGGTCAGCACTACCGGTAAAAGGTGGTATGTTAAATTTGGGCTTAACAAAAGTATCAGTATTACCACGATTGTTATTACCTCCCATACCGTGTACGGTGAAGACGGTCTGCATCACGGTCAAAATCATCATCAGCAGCAGCTCGTTGAGGTGGAGGTCGTCGTTCAACATCCTCAATGCGGTGGACAACAGTGTTGATGTGACCCATCAACTCGGCAAACTTCGTTTCCATGAATGTACGCTGGTCCGCAAGAAGCTTCATGAGCTCAGCCTTGGAGACGTAATCATTGAAGTCTGTAGGGGACTCCAACTCTCCAGGTGTCCCTTTCCCTTTCTCTGACATGGTTAAAAGCAAAAGACAACATTAAACAAAAAGATTAGCCCTATCAACTAGCAGGTAGCAGAGGGTGTAGAAAGTGGAAAACAATATCAGAAGCAATGTATCACAATCTTGCAAGTGTTCTTACCAAAGCCAAACAGGTCGACATAATCTGTACTTGAGCTTGGGTATAACAAGTGCAAGGAAGAAACTTGTGCTGCAATATGTATAGCTGGGAAGGCTAATATGTATGTCACTGGAACACAATTCAATAACAGATAGTAGCACTGGATAAATGTCCAAAGCAGTGTCCTAATTGCTGGCAAAAGAATCATGTTCAAAAATAGTTGTGACAGCAAGAACAATGGCAAAGAACAATGGAAAAGGCAGCAAGGAACAAAACAGACTTCCCAGACTTAGAATTTTCAGGGGGGGGGGGGGTGCAAATCAAAATCATGATTTTTTTGTATGATTTTTCCACTATTTTTCTGTGATAGAGGAACACAAAGTAAGGAACCACAAGAAGTTTCAACTCAAACAGAGGAAAGACAAAGGGTAGGCAAAATCTCAAAGTTTCACCGAAAGCGCTATTTTTGACTTCACAATTTTTTTTCTATTTTTTCCCTATTTTTTTAAATTTTTTGACAAGGGCACACAGGGTGGAGCCGAGTGTGAGTCACCACAACTTTGAGTCAAGAATCTGCTGTAAAAATTTCAGCCTAATTGGGGCAACGAGCGAAAAGTTATGCCTATTTTACCGAAGGTATGTCAAGATAGGGCTTGAGGGGTGAGGGGGGGAAACCGAATCGGGTAGGATTTTTTGTTAGCAACAGATTGTGGGTGTGGTGGGTGGGTGACACGATGGTAAATCCAATGGAAAACACGATGGTGATGGTGGTGTGCAGCGGAGATCAAAACACAAACCGAATCGAAACACAAATTCAAACCAGCAACTGAACTCGACTAGGACACAAACTCAACACTACGGACTCTGAAATTAAATTATGCAAAGCCTAAACAGTGTTTGGGATGGTGGGGAAATTTTTTTTTGTAGGCTTTTTCGTGGACAAAAGGTGATGAACACAAACGAATCTAAAGGGAAGAACACGATAATACCACACGGGGAACCTAGGAATCTGATACCACTTGATGTAGATATGGCTCGATCTTCCGAGAGGTAAGGGGATAAACTCGAATTTGGGGAACTCAGTGTCGATGACCCGGCTTGAACCAGACACGATCCAACCCCACAACCGTTACACCAAGCACAACTTGATTGTTGCTGCAAGCAAAATCGAGAACACAAGCAAGAGAGGATAAACACACAATCCGAAATTGCAAATATGGATGAAGCGAATCACAAGAAAAAGGTTTAAGCTCTGAACAAAAAAGGACTAATTGCCATAGTGGTGTAGAACAAGAACAGGGGCCCTGGATTACTGTAAAAGGACTTGTCGCCACAGTTATAATAATTCGATCAAGTTTCTGTCTGGAAAACTGAACTAAACAAAACCCGAAACTAAAAGATGGCGGCTACTGAGTTTATGTAGGAAACAAAGACGTCCTAGGGTTCGGGGCGATCAGGGGGGGGGGGGGCGCCCACAACATGGGCTTAAGGCCCGACACGATACATGGCCAAGTTGGCCCAAAATAGGTGGCACAACACCTTCTGGAGCTAGGACCAGAACCAAAATGACGGCGTCGTCGTCCCCTTTCTAATGCATCAAATAACGCCTCGTTTGGACGTCGGATGTGGGCGATATCATCAAAACCGTGAAAGAGTGTCGGCTGAATCCGAGACGAACGCGGCGACCGAGTTGGTGATGACTTGTAACTTGGGGATGGCCATGATATGCGTGTATCCAGCATGGTGATGTCCTCATCACAATATTCTGAAGCTTTCAATCATCTTGCTCAGTATGCCACTGAGTATGTTAATACCGAGGAGAAGAAAAGATATGTATTCCTGCGTGGGATGAACGCCACACTCAAGGAACGTCTGACTTGGCAGACAACCGGTACATACAACGACTTGGTCAATGCTGCTATTGTCAAGGAAGGCATCATGCGCCAAGTTGAAGAAGAAGATCGCAAGAGGAAGGCCCCTGCTAGTGCCACTGCTGCCCCGTAGGCAAAGCATCGCCTGATTTATACTTCCCTCACCGAACAGCGTTTCCGGGCATCACCGCAGCAACAGTTTGATCAGAACTACTCGAGGCCCCCACAGCAACAGAAGTTCCTACCTCGTGCACCATACCAGCAGGAGAACAATCAGTACAGTGCACCATATCAGTAGCAAGGAAACCAAAATGCTCGTGCCCCACCGCCTGCTAATCGAGGAAGCAACTACCCATGCTACAATTGTGGTTGTACCGGCCATTTTGCTAAGAACTACACTGCACCAAGGCGCTACAATAATAACACCAAACCACGTCAGAACCAGAACAAGACTGTGAATGCACTGTCTCGTGGTGCCCAAGTGAACTACGCCAATGCAGAAGATATTCCTCAGGGCGAACCCGTGCTGACCGGTATGCTCTCTCTCTATCGCCAACCTGTCCTTGCACTTTTTGATTCTGGTGCTATGCATAATTTCATTAGCCAAGAATGTGTGCAAAAATTTAATCTTCAACCCCAGCCTATAGAAAAATGCTACATAGTTCGTCCCCCCGCTGGACAAATCCGTGCCAATCAAATAGTATGCAAAGCTCCACTAGAAATAAATCAGAAAATCTACCCCACCGATTTTATCATGCTTAGTCACCAAGGAATTGATTTGATTTTGGGTATGTTCTGGATGAAAACCCATAGAGCCATGCTAGACATCGAGCCCCGTATCGTTCACATCAACTCTCCTTTGCATGGAAAAGACACAATTTCTTTAAACATCAATTCATCAAAAGTCTTGGTTCTCCATCACTTGGAAGGGAAATCACTCAAGAACATTCTTGTTGTTTGTGAGTTTCCGGATGTGTTTCCCGAAGATATCTCTGGCCTACCGCCTGGCCGTGAAGTGGAATTTAAGATAGAGCTACAGCTAGGAACTTCTCCGATATCTCATCGATCCTATAAGATGGCCCCGAATGAGTTGGCCGAATTGAAAAAGCAATTGAATGAGTTATTGGAAAAGTGATTCATTCACCCAAGCACTTCACCTTGGGGCTGCCCTGCTATTTTCGTGAAGAAGAAGGACAAATCTCTACGTCTGGTTGCTGACTATCGGCCATTGAACTAAGTCACAATAAAAAATAAGTACCCGTTGCCCCGAATTGATATCCTTTTCGATCAATTGGTTGGTGCTAAGGTCTTTTCCAAGATCGACCTTCGCTCGGGTTACCATCAAATAAGGATTAGAGCAGAAGATATTCCGAAGACCGCTTTCTCCACTAGGTATGGGCTATTCGAGTACCTAGTAATGTCCTTCGGATTGACAAACGCTCCAACCCATTTCATGTACCTCATCAATTCGGTATTCATGCTAGAGTTGGACAAATTTGTGGTAGTATTCCTTGATGACATCCTCATCTATTCTAAGTCCAAGGAAGAGCATGCCGAACATCTTTGCATTGTTCTTCAACGCCTCCAAGATCACAAGTTATATGCAAAATTCAGCAAGTGTGAATTTTGGTTGGACCGTGTGCTATTTCTTGGTCACATAGTTTCTGCAGAAGGTATCTCGGTGGACCCTGGCAAAGTTCAAGATGTGCTAGATTGGAAGCCATCGAAGACAGTTCACCAAGTATGCAGTTTCCTCGGGCTAGCCGGATATTATCGTAGGTTCATTCCAAACTTTTCTCGACTGACCAAACCCATCACGGAGCTGCTGAAAAAGGAGAAAAAGTTTGATTGGAACAACAGTTGTGAAGAAGCATTTCAAGTATAAAAGAAATTATTGACCACTGTCCCAGTATTGGCTCAACCAGACATCACCAAGCCGTTCGACATATATTGTGATGCGTCTGGGACATGACTTGGATGTGTGCTCATGCAAGAAGGTCGTGTCATAGCCTATGGATCCCGACAGCTACAGAAGCATGAATGGCACTATCCAACTCATGATTTGGAGCTATCTGCAGTTGTACTTGCACTGAAAATATGGAGGCATTATTTGCTCGGCAACTTAGTGCACATCTACACAGACCATAAGAGCTTGAAATATATCTTCACCTAGACTGATCTGAACATGAGACAACATCGGTGGCTAGAACTGATTAAGGATTATAACCTAGAGATTCATTATGATCCATGCAAGGCCAATGTAGTCGTCGATGCATTAAGTAGGAAGGTACACTGCAACCACTTAATGCTAGAATATCACAACGACGACGACACATCACTACGTCAGAAACCGGCCTTCACGTTTCACCTGCTGTAGTGATTAGCAACCTAAGTGTACATTCTACTATTCATGAAGAAATCATTGCTACATAGAAAAAGGATGTTGGTATGACTCATATCCATCAAAACATTAAATATGGTAAGGCAAAGTGTTTCACCCAAGACTCAGACGTTACTCTATGGTTCGATAACCGTTTAGTAGTACCAAAAGACTTCAAACTCCGACGGAAGATCTTGGATGAAGCACATCACTCCAAATATTCTATCCATCCCGGTAGTAATAAAATGTACCAAGACTTGAAGAAGAATTTTTGGTGGACAAGGATGAAGCGAGAAATTGCTCGATATGTCACAGAATACGATACTTGTCAGAGAGTTAAGGCTGATCATTTGAAACAGGTTGGATTACTTCAACCATTGAGTATTCCCGCCTGGAAATGGGAAGACATCAGCATGGATTTTATTGTTGGTCTTCCTCTCACCTCTCAGAAGCATGATTCGATTTGGATCATTGTGGACCGACTCACAAAATCTGCCCACTTCCTACCGATCAATAACACCTACAAGATAAAGCAATATGCAGAACTATACATAGCAAGAATTCTATGTCTTCATGGAGTACCCAAGACCATTGTTATAGATCGTGGCTCATAGTTTGTCGCTTGTTTCCGGGAACAACTACATGCATCTCTGGGTACCAAGTTGATTCGGAGTTCGTCTTACCATGCCGCTACTGATAGACAAACCGAACGTGTCAATCAGATTTTGGAAGATATGCTTAGTGCATGTGTTTTGACAGATGGTGGTAATTGGGATGAGTATTTGCCTTATGCGGAAGTCTCATACAACAATAGTTACCAAGAAAGTCTAAAAATGTCACCATTTGAAGCACTCTATGGTCGCAGTTGTAGAACACCGCTAAACTGGTCTGAATCTGGAGAAAGAGTAACCTTTGGACCAGACCTTGTCAAGGATTCTAAAGAAAAGGTTTGTACCATTCAAGCAAATCTTAAAGCTGCTAAATGCCATCAAGAGAAGTATGCAAACAGACAATGTAGGCCACTATATTTCAACAAGGGTGAGTACGTCTATCTTCGAGTGTCGCCTATGAAGGGTATCCAACGGTTTGGAGTCAAAGGAAAGTTAGCTCCCCGTTATATTGGACCGTTCCAAATTTTGGAACAATGTGGAAATGTAGCCTATAAGCTGGAGTTACCCACAAATCTATCTGGAGTTCATCACACCTTTCACGTCTCTCAGCTAAAGCGGTGCCTCAAACCACCCATCGACAAAATCTTGAAAGAATATGACCAGCTTCAACCCGATCTCACATACTCCGAACAACCCATAAAGATCCTCGATGAGAAAGAGCGCACAACCCGTAATAGAACCCTCAAATTCTACAAGGTTCAATGGAGTAACCACTCAAAGGACGAGTCCACTTAGGAATCGGAAGAATTTCTGAGTACTCACTATCCGGAATTTAGGTCGTCATACACAGGTATGTTTTGACCACCGTACTTCCCACTAGTTTGCCTTGTTCTTAATCTCGGGACGAGATTTCTTTAAGGAGGGAGGGCTGTGACACCAGGTGTCTCACTTCTGTTTAACAAACATGATAAGCACAAATCATGAATTACCTAGCATGAAATGATAAGAGCCCAATTATTGATTTAATTCTAGGCAAATAAAAACCCTACAACCAAGGTTATTGAAGCAATTTAAAATTTAAATACAACTCATGCCAAATAAACTCCTCAACAGTATGGTAATAATAAAAGTAGAATATTATGAATTTATTGGGCATATTATCTGATTAGCTAGACCCATAATTAATTAATAAATTCTTAAGTAACTAATTAATGCATTTATTCAATTTTGAAAACATTTTTATAAAAATTACAAATAAACTTCACCAGAGTGTTCTCCACCATTTAAATAGTCAGCCCACCAAATTTCACCATTTTAGGAAATTCCTAGCTATTTTATTTTGATTTATGAAAAACCAGCTTTGACCAGGGACTAGTTTGAACTAAATCTTTTCTTCCAGGGGGTGCAGCGCAAAACCCCCCTCTCCTTCCTCCTCACTGGTGCAAAGCCCTGCTGGCTTCACTCTACCGCACGACAACACCGGCGCACCGCTCGGGCCTCCTTCACTCCCAGCCTCGGGACCGTGCGTGCTACAGCCCCTCTGCACCTCTGCCCCTCTGCTCTTCGTCGCGAGCTCACCCAACGGTCGCCTTTCTCCCTCTCGGCACTTCATCGCCATGACCGACAAACCTCTAATTCCTACCGCGTCTCTCGCTCTCGTCCCCCACTCACTATTTCCCCCTCTACGCAACTTGTAGGCCCACTTGCGAACCCCCAAGCTCACTCATTCTCTCGCTCACCCTGCTCTCTCTCCCATTTCTTCTCTTCCCCTCCCCCATTCTGCCATTACAGAGCAAGCCAAACTCGAGCTTGCATCGCTGTCGCTCCACTACTTCCCGAGCTCAGCCGAGAGCACTCACGCAACCTCCACTTCCCCTCCAGCTCACCAGGCTACTTCCTCGGCAACTCCCTGCGTGAGCTCAACCAATTTGAAGAAAAACCAAAGCAAGCAACTCCGGTGAGCTCCTCTGCCGCTGGCCAAATTGACCATTCTCGGTGAGCCTCGTCGTCTCACTCTTCTTTGCTCACCAGCACAAACACTTAGCGCATCTCACTGACCTTTTCTTCCTCTGTTTCTCCACCCAAAGTCACCGACATTCTACTTTCCCCCGGTCCCACGATGAGCTCCTACTTTCGACCATCCCCGACGCATGCCGACTTGATGCTGCTCTTCGTGGTGCCCCCGTGAGCTGTAGGAGAAGTTGGAGTCAAGTTTGGTGCTCCCTGCCGATTCCGTGACCCAGTCGAAGACCACCGCCCCGTCGCCTCTTGTCGCCGACCATCTTCCGGTGAGAACCCCACCTCACGAACCCCTCCACCCCCTCCGCCTTGGTGCGCACATCGTTTATTTGCTCCCGCAACGAGCTTTTCCCTCACGTAGCGCACGCCGGCGAGCCCTCCGGCGAGGCCAGCCTCTGTTCCGGCATGCCGACTGTCATCTGACTGGCCGCCTACATGTCGCTGATGTGGCTCCGATATGGCGCTGAGCTGTCACTGACATGTCAGAAAGGTGCTAAAACTTCCAAAAACCATAGTAAATCAAATATAAATCCAAAGGAGACCAAATAAATTTTGTTAGACTCATGTTGAAGAGCTCTATTTTAGTAAAATGATAAATCAATGCCTCTATACATATATTTTTATCAATATATGAAACTGTTCAAATAATAAATAATTCACCAGAAATTCTAGGAGTAAAATTAAATCCTGATTTTTGGCATGCTTAGTAAATACATAGTTATCTACCACCACAATTTTTGGCTTAGTAAAATATGAATTGTTTTAGGCCCTGGAATTTAATTAGTGTGTTTGCTTAAATTAATTCTAGTAATTATTCTGTAAATAATTTGCCCATGCCACCTAAAATTCACTCATATAAGTCTCTGTACACAGTAAATCACACATGTCTAGGAATATAAATTTACTTAAGTAATTAATTTAATTGCTCATATCACTCTTTTACATTGTTTAAATGCATAAAAGAATGTATGTACCTAAATTCTTAATTAACAAACCAACTTCTTTGAAGCCTCTTCGAGAACATAATAATAATTTTTATTGACATTTAAAACACAAGGTGCTTGCTTGCATCATATCATTTCAATCAACGGTTTATCGATAATGTCATTAATACAATTTGATCATATAGGCAACGACGACCAGGAGCAAGAGGAGGATATTCAGAACGACCTTGATCCTCAGGAACAAGAAATTGTAGTTGCTAGCACTAACATCGATCCAGGCAAGCCCCGGTTTACATACACTTTTTTCATAAAGTTTGCTAGTTTTCAATATACTAGTGTCTATGATTATTGTTGCATTAGGTCATAGGAGTTGATTGGAACCCACTTTGCATGATACCCAAATGACCTACGCCACTGTCATTAGAACTTTGGTAGTATCGGTACAGTCTCGCTATGCTTAGTAATTGCTAGACTCGATAGATATCATTACTAAGAAATGAACTTGACCACTTGAACGGGAATTAATAAAAGAAGTTTATTTCGAAGTTATGACTGGGCAGGGATGATGCATGTGTAGGTTTGTAGCAACACATGGGTGTTGACTATGGTAGCCCTGCCTTGTCGAACCTAGGACCCGTCCGTGGTCGGCCCCTTGGTCAAGTATTGAGCAGTACCAAATGCATGCTAGTCTATGGGCACTAGTAAACTGATGTAGCATTGGCGCGGCAATGAGGACGGTACCTAGTACAGTGGTCGCTGACCCTTCTGCTGTTGGAGTGGGCGGTTCATACCGCAAAGTACTGTTGGCAGAACGGCATGCCCACTCGCTGAGACTAGACCTGGACCAAGTTGTTTTTTGTACTTGCGAAAGGTTGCCATATACGACCTTAATTGGTGTGTATGTGTCCTGTTTTCGGGTTTCCCAGCTGGTGTAAATCAATTGCAATTGTTGTCCCTCACAGTAATGAGTACCACTTGGTCACTAAGTCATCACGTAGTTGCACATGGTACTTGGAAATTGATTATGATGCTTATTGTTGGTGTTACTATTTTTGGCTCCTTTGTTGCCTTTACTTTATGTATTGCTTTGTTATCTTATTGTTGCAACTAAAGTTACATTTCTGCTCTACCCAATTATGTTGAGAACTAAAACTTAATAGAACTAATAGGTTGCTTAGTGCGAGTCCTTTTAAACAAGCCACCTATTAGAGCCATTGCATATCGAGGTCTCCAACGGGTAAGACTTGCTGAGTAATTAGTACTCAGGCTTTGTGCCACCGTTGTTTTTCAGGTAATGAAGATCTAGAACTGCCTGTAGATGTGCTTCCCTAGGACATGCAAGTCCCTGAGGGTTGGACCGCTCACTAGGAGTCCGACTCACTGTCGCAGTATTGATGTGTGTTGCTAGAGTGATGGTTCTTTGGTCATGAACTATTACTATGTTGTATCGTCGAGCTCATAGCTTCTTATCGTGATTTGCTTCCGTTGTTTTCAAAACATTATGAACTTGTAATATTCCGCTGCACTCCGATGACTTTAATGATGTAATATTCAACTTAAATTCAAACCGATGTTGTATTATCAAGTGTCTGCGTTATCAGCACCGTCGGGACCTCGATCCTTCGGGAAGGGGCACCACACCTCTACCTCGAATTGATATTCTCTTTGATCAACTTGTTGGTGCTAAGGTTTTCTCCAAGTTTGACCTCCGATCCGATTATCACCAAATAAAGATCCGAGCCAAAGACATTACGAAAACTACTTTCTCTACGTGATATGGTCTTTTCGAATATCTTGTCATGTCTTTTGGTCCCAGCAATCCTCCAGCCCATTTCATGTACTTGATGAATTCCGTGTTCATGCCGGAGTTGGATAAGTTTGTGGTTGTGTTCATTGATGAGATCCTTATCTACTCCAAGTCCAAGGAAGAGCACGCCGAACATCTCCACATTGTTCTGCAATGATTCCGAGGTCATCAACTTTACGCCAAATTTAGCAAGTGTGAATTTTGGCTAAATCAAGTTCCATTCTTGGGTCATGTCATTTCATTGAAAGGAGTAGCCATTGATCCTAGCAAGGTTGAAGATGTGCCGAATTGGAAAGCTTCGAAATCGGTCAAGCAAATTCGTAGTTTCCTTGGTCTTGTCGGTTATTACCGGAAATTTATTCCCAACTTCTCAAGCATTGCCAAGCCTATGACCAAATTGCTGGAAAAAGATACTAAGTTTAAGTGGAGTAGTGCATGTGAAGAAGCCTTCCAGTTGCTCAAGAAGCATTTGACAACCGCCCCGGTTTTGGCTCAACCCGATATTACCAAACCGTTCAATGTTTACTGTGATGCATCCGGCACCAGATTAGGTTGTGTTCTTATGCAAGAAGGCCGTGTCATTGCCTATGCCTCACGACAGCTCCAAAAGGATGAGCAAAATTATCCCACTCACGATTTGGAATTGGCATCCGTTGTCCTAGCCTTAAAATCCTAGCACCATTACCTGCTTGGTAACCTTGTCAATCTCTACACCGACCACAAAAGCCTGAAGTATATATTCATGCAGCAAGAACTGAACATGAGGCAATGTGGATGGTTAGAATTAATCAAGCATTATGAATTGGAAATTCACTATCACCCCAGAAAAGCCAACGTGGTTGCCGATGCCTTGAGTCGAAGGGATCAATGCAATAACACAATTGTTTGCTCTATGGAAGCTTGCCCAATTTCAGATTCGAGCGAACCAAGTCTTCGTATCGTTCCCTATGGATCCTTGTATAATCTAGCTCTTATTCCTACCCTTCGGGAAGAAATCATGGAAGCACAAAAGAAGGAAAAGGGAATGGAATACATCCGCCAGAAGATAGGAAAGAAAGAACCTATATGTTTCCGACAAGATGAAGATGGAGTGCTATGGTTCAACAATCACCTTGTTGTTCCAAAGAATGAGGAATTAAGGAAGAAAATCATGGATGAGGCTCACTTGTCCAAATACTCCATACACCCCGGTAGCAATAAGATGTACCACGGGTTAAGGGAAAAGTTTTGGTGGACGCGCATGAAACAAGAAGTCGCTCATTATGTTCCGAGTGTGGTACTTGCCAGCGTGTGAAGGCCAATCATCTGAGGAAAGCCGGTCTTTTACACCCATTAAAAATCCCCTCTTGGAAATGGGAGGATATCGCTATGGATTTCATCGTTGGGTTACCCCTCGCACCCAAGAAGCATGATTCCATATGGGTTATTGTGGATAGGTTGACCAAATCTTCTCATTTTATTCCCGTCCATACAATCTACTCTACAAGAAGTATGTCGAGATCCACATCGCAAGAGTCCTATGTCTGCATGGTGTGCCCAAGACTATTATCTCAGATCGAAGTCCCCAGTTTATTGCTCGTTTTTTGGGAGCAATTGCATTCTGGTCTTGGCACCACACGTATCCGATGTTCCACTTATCATCCACAATCCGATGGTCAAACTGAGAGGCTGAATCAATATTTGGAGGACATGTTGAGAGCCTGTGTTCTGGACAATCGTGAAAATTGGGAAGATTGTCTCCCATTCACCAAATTTTCATACAACAATAGCTACCAAGAGAGTTCGAGAATGTCACCGTTTGAGGCCTTGTATGGCCACTCATGCCGAACACAGCTGAATTGGTCAGAATCGGGAGAAAGAATTAATTTTGGTTAATTCAAGCTAACATGAAAGCTGCACAATCCCGTCAGATAAGCTATGCCAACAAAAGGAGATGCCCATTGGGGTTCAAAAAGGGAGATCATGTCTATCTTCGAGTTTATCCCACCAAGGGTATATCTCGCTTTGGAATCAAGGGTAAATTAGCACCCCGCTACATTGGACCCTTTCCGATCACAGAGAAGTATAGCACCGTTGCTTATCGATTGCAATTACCGAAAAATCTTGAGCGGGTGCAGAACATCTTCCACGTATCCCAGCTCAAGAAGTGTTTAAAGCCTCCAATTGATGTGGTTATTTCCGACACCAATCAATTGGAAGAAGACCTCTCCTACCCCGAATACCCCGTCCGAATCATCGATCAAAAAGAACGGGTAACACGCAATCGCACCATCACCTTCTACAAAGTGCAATGGAGTAATCATACCGAAGACGAAGCCACTTGGGAGCAAGAAGAGTTTCTGAAAACCAACTTCCCGGAATTTTTGACCTCGTAAATCCGGTAACCGCCCACGCCCCCTCTCTTTTGTTCATTCATATACAAATCTCGGGGCGAGATTTCTTTTACGGGGGGAGTGTTGTGACATCCCATGTCAAAAAAAGATAATTAAACTATCCCTAATACTAAATGGAGGGCTAATTAAAAATATAAATAATTGAGG
Source organism: Eleusine coracana subsp. coracana (assembly GCA_032690845.1). Taxonomy (NCBI): domain Eukaryota; kingdom Viridiplantae; phylum Streptophyta; class Magnoliopsida; order Poales; family Poaceae; genus Eleusine; species Eleusine coracana. Next base: position 22,809,515 of record CM064424.1, read on the forward strand.
TGCCTAAGAAAAAGGGAATGAAAATTTAATTCATTAAATCCACAAATTGGTCAAATGATAGCAATTCACAAACATCACAAAATTCCATGAAAGTGTGCCAATATTTTTGCACATTCTTGAGAGTAATGCCAAGAGTAAAGTTTAGGGAATTTATCAGAATTTTTAGCGATAGTTTATTACCTCTAAAAATTCCCTAGGTGTAGAGAAATGTCCCTCTGTCCTGGAATTTTCATAATTCCTCTGAGCCAAATCATGACTTGACCCCAAAAGAAAACTTGGAGAATAGAGTTTTGTGGACATGCACAAAAATTGGCATGAGGTTTGGAGCAAAGAAGCCTGGAGAGCTTGGCAAAGTACAGAACACTGTTTAAGGTCAAGTGGGTCAACAATTCTCTTTTTTCTCTAATCCACTCAGCGATCGACAACACACCGCCGGCCACCAATCACCCTCCTCTCTCCACCGATCCCAGCCACTGCTCCACCAATCTTCCCTGTGCCACTGACCAACATTGAAGCCCCCCACTAGTGAGCCAATCCTCTGCAGCCAGCTCACCCCCCCCCCCCCCCCCCCACCAGTGAGCCAATCCTCTGCAGCCAGCTCCACCAATCTTCCCTGCTCTCTCTCCCTCGCTCTCTGCCGATCGACGTTTAAGGGCAGCAGCTGCCAGAAGCCTTCCCCTCCTCCTCTCTCTCTGCTTGCATGCGCTCCACGTGATTCCCCGATGCACCCATGAAACCAGGCGCCCCTGCCCTTGCCTCCTCCCTCTTCTCCCGCAAGTTCAGGTGAAATCCCCTGCTTTCCTAGCCATGGCCACCGCCGGGTCTAGCAGCGTCTAGGCAGCTTCCCCGTCGCCTCTTTCTTCTCAATTCGTCGTGCAAACCACTCCTGTAGCAGCCCCTCTGGCCTCCTCCCTCTGTCCCACAGAGACATCGCCAGAATTCGTGAAGATTAGAGTCGCCGCCGTCAGAAATTCGTCCATCTCGCCAACGAGAACCCTCCTCCGGCCTCCCTCCTCGGCTCCTTCCTTGATGCCAGCCACCTATGAACAGCGGTGAAGCTCAGCGACCAGCCCTCGACCTCGCTCTCCCTCATTGCACGCTGCACGACACCGTCGAACCCTCCTCTGACACCGCTCCTTGTCGCCGATGAGTTACCGGTGAGCCCCCCCTCCCTCCGACCCCTCCCTCATTCCTAACAAGATGAGGACTAAAGTTATGCAGTACATTAATTAAATTAATTCCCTAAAGTTAGAACCCTTGTTAGAGTGATAAATTCATAAGTAAAAATACATAAAGGGTAAAATCTTGAGATTTGTTCAGTAAGCATCTCATGACATCTCTAAACTTTCTGAAAAAGAACATTTCTAGTTTTATGCATATTTTTAGTGTTATTGCATAATCTCTATTTTTAGTAAATGAATTTATATAAATTCTTTGTTAGGAATCTAATTATGAAATTCGGTATTCCTGTTCATTGTGCATTTATACATCCCTATAAATTTCCATGTTAAATTTTGGGCTCCATCAGTAGGTTTTTTGCTTTTAATTTGCTCATTGGATAAATAGCTTAGGAAATTTCAATGTGAATATTGCCTTATATAAGCATATAGTTAGTATTTTTGTTAGTTTCCTCTCTGGTACTGTTCATGCAGATTGTTAATCTTGATTTACAGTAAGGTTTCTTACTCTCCATTGTATGCTCATGTTGCATAATTTACTTCTGGGTATCTAGATTTATTCAATTTTAAAAGTGTGCATGTCAACTTTTAGGAATTTAATTAAGGAAATGCATGTTAGTGTTTAACTTTGCAATATAAAGTTCAATGTTCTTTTACATAATCATCATGTCATGCATTTCATATTTGCTTTGGAAATTCAATGAACCCTTGTGTATTCCTTTTATTCATGCATTTTCATTTTCATATAGGGAACGAGACCGAGGAGATCACACCGGAGCAAACCAGAGCTGAAGTGAACTTCGGCAAAGACTCTAACTACGATCACTCCCAAGGCAAACCCCAGTGCATACCTATTTATTTCCGAGTCCTTTTTGGTTTAATCTGAACATAGGGATATTGTATTGTGCATTAAGTATAGCGCTTGGATGGAAACCCAGTTGCATAAACAAACAATGACCTATAATTAGTTTATGTTAGTAAGCCTTGTTTGTTAGCGAATGCTATGCTTAAACTAGTGGAGTCAATGATAGTCTATGCTATCACTTGATTCAACTATGATTCACATGAAGTATGAACATGGATAAAATTTGAGAACTTATTGTTGCAACTCTGCGAACAAGTATTGAACAGTACCAAGCGCATACCTTTATGTGGGAATTGGTAAACCTAGTAGCTTGGGTGCCGTATTGTTGGACGGTATTACTCACCAATCCAGAGGTGGATGCTCAGGTTTGAGGACCACTGGACAGTGCACGAGTTAAGCCTCGAATACGAAGTACTGTATCGCGGGGAGGACGTGTACTCGGGATTGATGGCCGCGGATCAACTTTATAGCAATCTTGTGAACTTGGGTTTTCTCCTACAGGATATAAACCGATTCGAATTACCATTCCTCATGGTTATGAGTACCTCTTTTTTTGAGCAGCGGCAATGATACATTAACTAGAGAAGTTTTGTTATGATTCTGAAATTTATTTATTTTATGGCTACATATTGCTATGTTGTATTGTTCGTTACATTTGTGCAAGTCTTAGCAGCTAGCTAGGTTCACTACAGTTACTTTTCTGCAACAAGCAATTGAAGTCTTGGTTATAGAATAAAATTGCAGCATAGAAATAATAGTTGCTTGTTATGCAAATATCAAATAAGCCTAGTCAGCCCCCGGCATATTAGGAGTCGGTTTTAGTAAACCTTTTGACGGGTAAGTCTTGCGGAGTATGCTAGATACTCAGGCTTTGCGATTATGTGGTTTTCTTCAGGTTTTCCTCAAGCTACATATTGTGACTTTTGTAATAAAGTTGGGTGGGAATGTGAGGAGCCCCAGAACTGGACCATTGAATGGGTCCCCAGCTCTCCTAACCAAGATGAGTGAGCCATTGCCATAGGGTCGGCATGGTTTACTTAGGTTGCCGATGTCGTGTTTTGTCACATTTTTGCTTCCGCATATTTATGTAATCTGAACCAAGACATACGTATTGTAATGTAACTAAATTTGCTTCCACTATGACTCTTGAACTTGTAATATTATGCACTTAATGATGTATCTTTGTAAATGATGAATGTTCATGTGTGAATGCTATGTATGGTTACTTCGTTAATCATCTCCCGAGGTGATCCTGTACGGCACACTCTATATTTCAGTATAGGGGTGTCACAGATTTATCACAAAAATTAATCTCTAGGCTAAAGTCGATAAAAAGAAATTAGATGTAATGGTAGTTCTACGAACCATTCTATCTTCCGACCACCCAAGAAGCTACAATGCTCCACAGGTAATAGGAGGTGAAGTACTCGTGCCAACTTATGCAATCCTTTATAGAGTGACTTAGTTGTACACTTGGGTATACATTAAGAGTAACAGATTGTAAAAACTCCTGATCAACAAAACCTAAGTTTAGCTTTGCTGAGACGAGCAAAGTTCAGCTTGAGGGGTCTTGTTGACGGTCATTAAATACCAATTTTGAACGTCAATAGAGCCACAAATATGGAAAGACTTAGCATTTCATACAAGCATGTTAGCTAGGAATATAAGATTCCACTTGTCCTTGGATATTTATGTGCATGCAGAGAATATACATTCCGACCAATGGGAGAGCACCAACTGGACTCCCCACAGACCACTGACATGGCTACATAGGATTCCTCAGGAGAACACCAACTTAAATTAGAAGAGGACTCACCTGTCAGCCACCTCAAGAAAGCACACCCTGAGGGGGCCCACCTTCAGGTCGACCAAACTAGGGGCTTGGTTGGCCGACCTGGTCTTGAGCCGTTTTCAGCCAGGCTTCCACATGTCGACTCCTCAGCCCTTTGGCAATGTCGGTGCATGGCGGTTCCGTGGCGGTTACTCCTCAGTACCGACTTATGGAGCCTATAAATAGAGGGGGGAGCTCCACTCCAACACACACACCAACAAGAATCCATTCCCTAGCATTACACTTAGTCTTTAGGTCCTAGTGGAGTTTAGGATAGTGGAGAGCTGACTAGAGGTCCTTGATCTAGTCTCAGAGTCTTGGGTATAGTTCCACACTATCCATCTCTAGTAAGACTTGTTCCTTTTATATTAATAGAATTATATTCTTTAATCATTGTGCTTTATTTATTTATCTATACAAGTGTGATAGTCATGTGCCTTTTATGTGATTGTTGCCTAGTCATGTTTGGTTGCTCTATGCTTCACATACTCATACTAGTCAATCTATGCTTTTGCACTCGTCCAATGCAAATTATGGTTAGACATGCCTTTGTCCATAACTTAATAATCTGTAGGGTTAATGTTATGCGTGCAATAATATTTATCTTGTTGATCTATAGGGTTAAAGCTATGCATGTCCTAGCCTTTGATTTGTGGATCCGTCGGGTCATATTAGGTGTACTCTTATTCTAGACTTGCTGGTCCGAAGGGCCAAAGTCCCATGGGAATAAAGAGTATTATTTACCAATGTAAGCATGATGCTTATGTTGGTAAATGTCTTTGAGTGTTTGGTTGCCCCACGAACAGGAATAGATGTGGCGGTAAGGACTTAATTGCCTTTTCTCACGTATCCTTGTGAAGGATTGCCAGCAGGTGGTGACAGCCCTACTGTGCTTATTAATCCTCCCTGTCTCGGCTCGCCGTAGGACTTAGGCTTTTATGTGTTTCTTGTATCTAACCTATAGACTTGAGTATAGAAGTACCTAGGGATCCAGCTTAACTCTACCTAACCCACTTAACCTAGACTTTGGACTAATGTTAGATTGGATTGTTCTGTGTGTCACTACCCACTATCTTTATTATCATTACCCCTATTTATGACTTTGGTATATTATCAGTTATATGGTTATGAGCATGCTATCTCTTGACCACCGTCTTCCCATGAGAGAACTATAAATGACAGCCATTGGAGTAATCCAGTGGTGAAATGCTACAACGAGATGTTTGTGCGCTTGCAGACTTAACTTACCCATACTAACCATTTGTTGAGTTCTACCAACAAGATGTTGTGGCACCTTGCCTAGTCTATTTATTTGGTGTGACTTAGCAGATGTCAACAATGACTTTTACATTTTAATCGAGCATCCCATGGAGAGACTTTTCTCTGATGCACCATCCAAAGAGGTGTTAGACATTGAACTCAGGAGGAGGCATTTTTCTATCCCAATGTCTCAATCGAAAAATTCTCCTGAGTTTTCTTTTAAATTCAAGGAAGGTCTTTCAAAAGACCATGGGGACACCTCCAATTATTTTTGCCAGAAGAACCCACCAATTCTCATCTCTCCTCCTGATCCTATAGATAACAATTTCCTCCAAGAGGATGAGAGGGAGTGCTTTGCCATGTCGGGCAATGAATGGTTGAATGAAGGAGAATATTCTTCTAAATTAATTTGGATTAGGCCTCCTTATTCAACCATTCAATGCCACAGAAGAGAGATGAAGGTCAATGTTCTTTTTAGTCCCATAATTGGTGCAAATATCATGACAAAATCCATTACACCAGCCTTCATAGGTGGTGAGGCTCTTGCATCGATTGGCAAATCATTCATGAGCACCTGAGACCAACCTTTGGAAGGATTTGGGACCTTGCAAAATGTGGTTGTAAAGCACGAAAGTGTTGAGACTATCCTTGACTTCCATATAGTTGAAGTCTCTGACGTCCAAATTTTGATCGGGCATCCGAAGGACGAGCTATTCCTGGATAGACCGATGGTAGGAAGTTTGACACAAGGCTTCGGAGAGACACCTTTTCTGTCCTAATCTGTCAATCAAAAAATCTTTTGATAGAATCTCTCCCAAGCGGTGAGCCAATCAATGAGGTGATGGCAACATTCACTTTTGAGTCCCCTGGATCTATCACTTTTGAGTCCCCTGGATTTATCGAGGAGGAAGGCAAGCCAACCCACAAGGTTCCCTCAGCAGCCAGATTTGGATCCATAGTTGTCTTACCTTTAGACTCTACTGTTGAGACCACTTATAAGGAAGGAGAAAATCCTACCATCAAGGTTGCAATTGAATTCAAGGATTGTGAGAAAGCATGTGGATATGTGCCATGGTTTGCAATATATGTGATGAGTAATTGACTTGTGTGGATTTGGTGTGTTGAGTTGAAATGTGGGAATCCGAGGATTGCATGTGTGTGTGTGCATGATTATTGTTTCGACTAACCAAAGTTGGTGGAGATAAATGGGATATTGCAGGAGATGAGAAATGTGTTTGCTTGTCTCATGATGTGTAGGTCACTGAAGTCGACTTGGCGGTCAACGGCGAGAGGATTGGGCACAAGTAGGGTACTTGGGGCTAGATGATCGGGACGCCAGGTGAAGTCAAGGGTGATCCATACCGTACACGTGGAGAGATAAGAAGCACGGATCGTTTCGCGGTTGAGCCACACAACCGTGATGGTGATGAAGACGGTGTGTTGACCAAGTCAAGGCGAGCGGGATGCCGGTGCAAGTGACAAGGGGGCCCAATGGACAGGAACCGGGAGAGACTTGCCGGTGGTCAGGATCGCGGGAGAGACTTTGAGAAGCGTGCAAGGCAGTTTCCTGGTTTAGGCCTCAAAACCGATGGCGACGATTCGAGGTGCACATGGCACCTTCGCGGAGCTTGCATCGAGGGCAAGCAAAGTTATGAAGGGCTCGATGGCATTCGGGCGATGAGGAAAAAAATGGATGGTTATGCCCCCAGTGGTAGGTGGGTGTGTTATGTAGGTCAAGGGTAGAGTTGTCATGTGGATAATAGACCCTTGGCCTATATAAGGAGAGGTGTGGCTGGTGGGAGAGGGCCTCTCTTTCATTAGCCTTATGTTAGGTCTTCTATTCAAAGTGCTAGGAGAGGATTTCATGTCTAGAGGAGAGTAGTGGGTGTGTGATAGACATCTCTTGCTCTTCCAAATAGTGGGAAGAAGAGGGTGCCTTCCTAGCCTTGTATCCATGGATCTTGTAAGCACCTTTCTATGATAATGAGAAGTATTTTTGTGCTCAAGATTTCCCTCTTTCCTTGAATCCCGAAATTCCCTTTTTCCCTATTTTCGGAGCTATTTTCGTGGTGATTTTCGATCTCACTTTTGGATGAGTTTTTGGTTCAGATTTCTTGAGAAACTTGTTGCTAGGATGAGCTGGAACAATCCTCTATGGATCCTTGACCAAACCAATAGATCTAGCACCTTCGGTTTGAAGGATTTCTCAAGTTTCCCCTTTTGGTGTTCTTGGCACAAGATCTGAAATTCATGATGATTCCTTGTGTTTTTGGAGTGGATCTCTTTAGAGATGGGTTGTGATGTATTGAGAATCATCTGGTCCAAATTTCGTGATTTTTGGATTTCGTTTGATAGGGTTTTGGCAATTTTCTTTCCTGAACGGAGCTGCTATTTTGACCATGACGGAACTTCCGTGACCATGACGGAACTTCCGTCAAGAACCATGGAACTTCCGTGAGTGACAGTTCTCCCATCACCTGAAACTTCCGCGATCGACGGAACTTCCATCGGGCACCAAGGAACTTCCATCGGATACCACAGAACTTTGGTCAGGCTTTGTCTTGTGATCTCTCAGGTCCTCCTTGTTTCCCTTTTTATTCCTTTTATGCTTCCACTATGGGTCCTTTTGGTTTGAATCACTCCTAGGGTTAGCACATCACAATTTAGTGTGTGTAATCTTGGTGACTTGGTTAGAGGTTGGTTTGGGTGGTAGTTAGGACATAGGCCAAGTTCTTGAGAAGAATTTTAATTGGCTCCCATTCACCCTCCCCCCCCCCCCCCTCTGGTCGCCTTCTCGGTCCTTCAATTGGAATTAGAGCCGGTTTGATCACTAGTTGACCTTCACTGGCTTTCTGATCTGAAGGCGACATGGAGAAGCACGTTGTTAAGCTGTGGATGTTCGATGGAGAGACTTCTCCTACTGGAAGTCGCGGACCAAGGCGTATCTGCTAAGTCAATGTTGGTGGCCCTTAAAACCCAATATCGACCACCAACCGGTCGGGAAATGCAAGGTAAAGACCAAAGTTCCTTGAATATTTGATTAAACAAATAAAGTTCCATGAGTTTTGGTGAAATATGTGTTTGCAGGGTCAAAAAGGCTAAAATTATGTAAAAACATGAAGAAATCCCCCGTCGTCCGATTCTGCCTTAAACAGTAGGCCGACAGGGTCATACGAGGCTAAAATCAGGGCCCGGCAGGGTCGTGATGACTGAAATCAGAACCCAGCCGACAGGGTCATATCAGGCTAAAAACAGCCACCCGGCGGGTCAAAACAAATCATCATGAGGCTGATCATCCGACCCGATCGACTTTGCAAAACACTCCACCATGAAGCTGTTTTCTCCCCCCAGACCAAAAGCTATGGAATATGGCTAAGGAAAAAGGGTCTACAAAATGGCCTAATTGGGAGAATCCATGGGGCGACCCGGAGGGATCTGCACCTGACCTAGGCTGCCGCCCGGCCTGGCCTGCCGCCCAACCTGGGTTGGCCACCTAGGATTGCTAGCCCATGAGGCTTACCGACCCTAAAACGGAGAATTCGATAGGAACCGACCAAGGACCGCCATCTGGACCAAAATCTGAGCTGTCCAAAGCAAGTCAGTTGGAAACCGACCAAATCTAGTGGCCTCCCGGTCTGGTCTGCCACCCGGTGGTGCATGCCGCCCGGCATGCCCGGCCCCCCGACACACGTGGCCGCCCGGCATGGCCCGCCGCCCGGTGGGGCAAGTTTTGCCCACCGACTCTCCTCCACCTTGAAGTACCCGCCAAGTCTCCGCCACCTATAAATAGAGGGGGAATTTGGCAGAAGCAAGACATCAAGCTAGTGAAACACATTGGAGTCCATTTCCCACTACTTGTGCTAATTAGTAGAGTAGGTTAGTTAGTCGGGAGTTAGAGTCTAGTCGAGAGCATCGCTCGGGATTCCGGAAGTCATCTCGGAGTCTTGGTATGAGCTCTCTTGTATCTTTTCTCTTTTTTGTAAGACTTATCCCTTATCAATATAATTATCTTTTGCTTTATATCTTGTCAAGTATTTATCCTTACTTACTCAATTTCCTTAAGTTACAATTATCGGGAAAGAACTTTGAAGCATAGTTTACGGGATTCCCGACTAGGATTTAATTAAGTTTAGTTCTTGAATAGAACTTAGACTGGGTTATTCCTTGGCTATCCTTCCGCTAGACCAACGGAAGAATATGTAGTGAAAACATAGGCGCGGTGCCTAAGTTAACACTAGCTAGTTTTGCATTCGTCCCCACAGGCTGTGTGGTAGGTGGCAAGTGGTGACAGCCCTGTCCGTCCATTTTGTATTCCACCACGTTCGGGAAGTCTCAAGCAGGGTTGTCTAGCGGTAACGTGCCCACTAGTGTACGAGGTTAGTTACCGACCCTATTAGTCGATCGTTGTCGTGCCCTGAAGTAAGCTTATTGGTGAAAGACTTGAGGCTGGACCATGAATTTGGTGTAAGCACTCAACCCGAGTAACTAGGATTTTTGACACTTGACTTAGATATAATAGGAAGATATAATCTTAGGAATTCTAGACTTAGACTCGCTGTCCGCCCGGCTAGCTTAAATGATCTCTTTATCTTTCTTAGTACGGATTTCTCCTGTATCACTGCTGCCCCAACTATTATTGTTGAACATCCTTACCCCCGTCTTTGGTCAGTTGGTATAGTTCTTATAGTTATATCTTTGTTAAACCAAGATACTCTTACGCCTAGCTTCCCTACGGAAAATAAATACGATACCTTGGAATACTCCTGGGTGAAATGCTACAATAGATGTTCTGTGCGCTTGCGGATTGGTCCACTCTTAAAGCATAACAAACATCAAATCATTTCTAGCGTCGTACCACGGATAGTGATATTCTTGATACGACATTAAGAAATGTCAACAAGAATTTATGGCATCATTGCCGAGAAGCAATAGGCTAAGATACCAGAAATTTAACATTGATATTTCTACTAAGGAGTTACCGCTTTCCTTAGCAGGCTTACCCTTGTTCTGTTTAATTGTGGTGTAAACAGGATGCTTTATGACTGGTTTCGACCTACCAGACAACTACCACAACGATCCGGAGGAGAGTGCATCAAAGACTCACCCCTCCTCGGCTTGTACTTGCTCTTGCAGCACCTCCAATCACTCAAGCTCAGCTGCGAGTCCCGTCTCCATCCGCTCAATCAACCATGGCTGAAAAGACGATCCATGACTACTCCGTCCTGTCTACATACAACATCCGCACTGGTCCGAACCCGAACATGGGGAATGGAGGCTATGAGCTGAAACCAGCCTTAATCAACATGGTTCTGGCTAGTCCTTTCTGTGGCAAGGCATCAGAAGACGCAAACGCCCACCTCCAACAGTTTTTGGCGGTGTGCAGCACTTTCACCATGAGGGATGTGACCCCTGAGGCCATTCGCCTTTGCCTTTTCCCATTTTCACTCTTGGGAAAGGCGAAGCAGTGGTTCTATAGGAATCAAGAAGAGCTCATGACATGGGACAAGTGCTCCAACGCTTTCCTTGCCAAGTTCTTCCCGCTAGGCAAAACCAATGCCTTGCGGAACAAGATTTCAAGTTTCCAACAGCTAACCGACAAGAGCATTCCTGACGCATGGGAACGTTTCCAAGAATACACTCTGGCATGCCTACATTATGGAATGCAAGATTGGTTGCTAATTCAAATCTTTTACCATTGGCTCAACCACCCCGCTCGTGAGCACCTAGATGCAGCCGCTGGAGGTTCCTTCTTCTCTCTGAAGGTCAAAGAAGCTCAAACTCTCATAGAAAAGATGGTTGCCAACTACAGTGGCTATGATGAGAGACAGAACCAGCCACAACCCAAGATGAGGGGAGTCCACCAAGTTGATGGTATTGACATGCTAGCAATCAAGATGGATCAACTTTTGAAGAAAATGGACGGACCTTAGACTGTCCAATCCTTGGACTCTCGCATGACTTGCGAAGTTTGTGGAAACTTTGGACACGTGGGAAGCCACTGGCTAGAAGCTCAAGAAGAAGAAGTGAACTACCTCAACAACAGCAATAACAATAATGGGTTTAGGCCCCGTACGAACAACTTCGGATGGTAGTCCAAGCCAAACCTCTCCTTCGACAAGAACATGGGTAACTCTGGAAACCTTACTCGTAATGAACCTTCCTTCCGTTATCTTGTTCTAGGACAATATAAAATCAACGAAAGCATTAGTAGAAAATTTATTGCTACTGATAAAGTCCTAGAAAGTATAGATTCCCATAAGGAAACCTTTAATACCTCCCTGCAAAACAAGCTTAGTCATAATAAAATATTAGAAACACAAATTGCTCAGCTGGCCGCTTCTATTGTTAAGCCTAACTCGGGCAAGCTCCCCGGTCAGCCGGAAGCTAGTCCCAAAGAAAATGTTAGTGCGGTCACAACTAGAGGCGGAAAATCCACACAGGATCCGCCAAATCCTAACATTTCAGGGAAAACCAGGGAAACTGATGACGAGTCAGAAGGGGAGGAAGAAACTAAAGTTGAGGAGGCAAAGGCACCTCTCAAGAAGGCGCTACATGAGTTCTATGATACCCCGGTGTTGCCATTTCCCCCTCGACAAAGGAAGCCAACAGTGGATGAATAATTCAGGAAGTTTGTAGAGGTACTAAAGAAATTATATGTCAACATACCTCTACTTGATGCTATGCAGGTTCCTACATACTCCAAGTACCCAAAGGACATCCTCAACAACAAACGCCCAATGCCGTCCACAGAGGTTGTCAAATTAACAGAAGAGTGCAGCGCCGCTATCTTGAACTCCCTCCCACAAAAGAAGCGAGATCTGGGATGCCCAACCATCCCATGTTCCATTGGGATGCAATAATTCAACAACGCCTTCTATGACTTGGGAGCGAGCGTGAGCGTCATGCAAAAGGTAGTGTATGACCAACTCGATGTCAATTCATTATCCCTTACGGCAATGTGCTTGCAGCTCGCCGACCAATCAGTCTGCTACCCAGCGGGCATTACGGAGGATGTACCCATAAGGATAAGGAACTGCCTAGTTCCCGTCGACTTTGTGGTGCTGGATATGGAGGCCGATGCAAAGACACCTCTTATACTAGGAAGACCATTCCTTAGCACTGCGAATGCCAACATTGATGTTGGGGCTGGAGAAATCCACCTTAACATTAATGGGCACGACGAAAAGTTTGCCTTCAAGCCCCGAAGGGAATAATGCAATCAGGTACGCATCTTTTATGGCAAAAATCCTAACATGGTGCAGAAAATTGAGGTGTATCCAATTCCACCAAAAATGGGTGCACCGACGGTTAAAGATAAGAGCATACCACCGCCGCCCAAGAAGGAGAACGAGCCACAAAAAATGAAGAAAAGGGTCGCTGCCAAGCCAAAGAAAATCAAACAAGTATGGCGGAAGAAGGAAGTTGCACCGATCGTGGAAAATTCTCCATCCACGACGAGCACCACGAAGAATTAAGCATGGAGAACATCTTGTTCGAGATGAAAAATTCGAACCCACATCAGAAGGTAACCGATATTTATCCCCCTTACCCTCTTATATACCATTAGAATAGGTTGTTTTTATTCTCATCTTTAACCATTAAATTAGTATTAAAAAAAATTGAAAAATTTTGGTGATAATTTGGCCAAGTTTCCTAGCCGGGAGGTCGTTTTCGTGTCAAAATGACCATCCGAGTGCTGATTCAGGGCTTTAACCCAGCCTGAAATAACCCAGTTAAATTTCAGCACCCGGGAGGTCATTTTTCATAAAAAACAACCCCCGACTGGGTCATTTCTGCCACCCGGCAAGCCATGACGCCCGGCACAATATTTCTTCGGATTCTTGGCCCTTTTTATGCAAGAATGATGGCCATGAGTGGATGAGGAGTGGCCACCTTTTCACATGCGATATTTTTTTTCACCTAGAGCCCTATATGCAAAAATACAAGTGAATGAGAGCCACACAAATTATTCCATCTCTTGATCATCCACTCTCACTTGCCACTCTATTCACCTAGGCTTTTAGAGGGCAGAACACTCATTGCAAAATTCTAACTTTGGCCATCCCATCAATCCTTCCTTGCCCCCTATCCTCTCTCCTTTTTCAGAATAATGGAGGCATGCAGTTCACATGGCACCTATGCCAGAAAAGTGGTCACCAATGATGCACCCAAGTGGGAGGAAAAGACCTGCCGGCCGGCATGGGCTGTCGCCCGGCCATGCTTGCCGGCCGGCACGGGTCGCCGCCCGGCATAGGCCGTCGGTCGGCCTGGCCACATTGCCCCCAAGGCTCCTCTTGAGCCTATAAATAGAGGGCTCACTCTCCTTTGCTTCTCCACTCAAAGCATTCGGCAGAAAACTTCCTCTCTCCCTCACAAACTCTCTCCCATTGCACTTCTTTTCTCACTCAACTAGCTCCTTCTAGTAAGTGCACCTTGCACTTAGCCATAAAGTTGTGCTGCAATAAAAACAACTAGAGAGAGTCTTGTTGTCACCCTTGCATGTTTGAACGACTAACACTTGGACTACTAACCGAACGACTAACCACTGACCATTATCATCATATTGTCCTTCGGGTATTGTGTCCAAGTAACCCTTTTGTAGGAATGGCAAGTATTTGGAGAGGCCTCTACACCAAGTTCAGCAACAGTAGCAGCAGCTCAAGCCGGGGGAGGCGCACACCAAGTGAGAACTCAGAAGCAAGACACTCCGGAGCTTCACATGGGCATGCTCCGAGTGATACCTCGGACTCAATGTCCATATCCGAAGCTCCAATGGAACAAAGCATGCAAGTTGAAGAGTTTGACAAGTTCATGGAGAGTGAAGATAATATGTTCAATGACTATGATGAGCGAACCAAGTTCACCGCCATTCGGGACCGGGAACTCACGTCCGTGCGCAAGTTCGACCACAACTTCCTCGAGCAAATCGGCGTCCTCGCCAATTTCGAGTACGCGCTCAACACAGCCAGATGGTATGATTTCTACCACCTTGATGATTATGGTTCTAAATGGCTTACCATGGAATTACTTTGCACCTTAAAAGTCCTCACCACTCCATCCGGCAAATTAGGCACTCTCTATACATTTCGTCCTTTTGGTTTAACCTATGAACAGTCTTTAAAACAAATTAGTACCTACCTTGGTTTTGACCGTAAGGCTGTTGTAGACATTAATAAACTAAAAGGTTTCACCCTCAAGGACTTTGGGCTAAGATAGGAAATCCCGTCATGGGGAAGGAGCGCACTAGCGACATTCATAACCCTTTGCTCCGTGTAATTCACCGCTTTATCACTCACTACCTCACCCCTCGGGGTGATGTACGTTCAGCGAATAGTTTGAACCAAGCCTATCTTTATGCTATGATAAAGAAAATTAAAACGAACCCCACTTTCTTCCTCATCAACCATTGGCTCACTCTAGCATTCAAGCAGCATGGATCCATCACTTTCACACCTTTTGTCACTAGAATTGCTAGAAAGGTTGGCGCTCTTCATAGAGCTAGGACAGTCACCTCCCTGGTGCTTCTTTCCTAGGGAAAGATCACTTTTGGCAAGCCCACCTTTTGAAGGAGGAGAACAATAGGTTCTACATGCTTTATCCAGCGTGAAATGCAGATATAGAATTGCCTAACCCCAAGCTCACCATCATCGGTAGAAAGAACTTTCTATACACTTGGCAAGCTCCCGTGCAGTGTGCACGACACAGTGTTTCAGGGGATAGGCCAGGAACTAGAGCACCTCCAACAGGCGCTTCGGGAAGCTCCCAATACCATTGGGAGCAACCATAGTACCCTGGATTTACTAGCTCATCAACACACTTCACTAGTTCATCCCATAAAGAGTATGAACCATCCAATCCCTATGGGATGGGAAGTTATCATCAACCTTATGGAGGCATAGGAACTTCACGTTCTGCCCGATTCACATCATACAACTTCCCGGAGCTGGAAGGTGACATGCAATACCTGGTTGCAAACGCTTATGAGACAAACATGAGAACCCAAGAAAGACAAGCAGCCATAAGGGATAGGCAACAATGGCAAGAACAAACGTCGGAACAACTTTAGACAAACCTCTCCATGATGGATCAACTGTTTGGCCACTTCAACATTAATTATCAACCGCCACAGTGAACGCCATCCAAGCTTAAGTCTTGCAAAGACCTAAGCTTGGGGAGGTACGTATCCAAGGTACGCCATTTGTCCTACCCTCTCACCCTTTGTTTCTAGTTAAGTTGTTTTATTTCCTTTATAAAAACAATTCAGTTTCAATAAAACTTAAGAAATCCTAAAAAAATATTTTTTTTCACTTTCAAGGAAAACCATAAGAATTTGCAATACCAAAAAGAACAAAAAGATTTCCAGTTTCAAATAAAATTTGAGAGCTTAGTCTCTACCTTGCCTAGGGAAATGATGAATAGTTGCTCTGCTAGCTCCCTGTGAGTCTCAAGTATACAACCTCTGCTCTTCATTTTGGTGGGTAATGGTAGACCGGCATGATGATAATGGTAGTCTCTCTATGTTTTAGTGGGTGCACAATGGCTAATAAAGACCAAGTCTAGTTGTTGGGATTCATGATATAGCATGTTTTGGATAAGTCTATGATCTCCTCATGATTAGAGTCCAATGATTTATTTCAAAACCATGCCGCAATAAAGACCCCCCTACTTGGTGTAGTTCTTTCCTATGATAGAAAAATTCCTATCAAGGCCAGATATTAATTGTGAATTCACTTTTATACCATGCATGTACGCATTGAGTTTTGTTAGGATTTGATCCTTATGAGGGACTTGTACTTTCAAAACCAATCATTTGCCTTGGCGTTATCTTTGAGTTCTCAAACAATCATGCTTGGTTATGCGGTTTCCACATTGGATTCAAGCATCCACTTCACCAAGCATGTCAGCCAAAAATCTCTCCTTTGCGAAAACCTTGATCCTACAAGAAAGATTTTGGTCCTCCCAAAATAAATGCTCAGAAAAATTTTGCAAAAATATTTGAACTAGCTTCCCTACACAATGAGAGCTGAAAAAAAATCAGCTCTCATAGATGTACAAATGCCAAGTTTCAAGGTTCATTCTTTGAGCAAAATAATGGACCATCCTTTCACTCTAGCACAAAAATCACGTCTTTGTTAAAGATTTTTGCTATTGTGCTAGTCCACTCCTTCACGTGAGTCCATTCTCTCCCTCTCCCCTGGACATTATTTCCAAATTGTTGGAATGAGAAAGTGCAAAGTCTTTTCGCTAGGACCATCTCTTAACTTAACAAAATATGCATACTAGATGTGCCATCCTACCAAGCTCCACATATAAAGTCAAATGTCATAAAGTATGATGAGCACTTGGTGAGGAAATACACTTTTAAGAGATGAGAGTCATAGTGAAAACAAAAAATTGCACCAAGAGGGAATATTTTCAATCTTATGCAGCATTACAAAAATTTTGGACTCATGATCATGTAGGAGGTTAAATGACAAAATCTAAACTAATTGTTCTGAGTTCGAACCGCTCATGACAAGGTCATAAAATGCCTAAGAGCCCCACTTACAATAAGAAAGACTTAGCAATCAACTTGTGCTGGTTTACCACTACCCCTATGTTGTAGGAGTATGTGTTTGTACACTTGATCCTTGCAGGGCTCTAATATTGAAGCAACTCCTGATCCATCACTTCCAAGTTTTAATTTGCTCGGGACGAGCAAAATTTTAAGCTTGGGGAGGTGTTGGTGGCCCTTAAAACCCAATATCGGCCACCAACCGGTCGGGAAAAGCAAGGTAAAGACCAAAGTTTCTTGAATATTTGTTTAAACTAATAAAGTTCCATGAGTTTTGGTGAAATATGTGTTTGCAGGTTCAAAAAGGCTAAAATTATGTAAAAACATGAAGAAATGCCTCATCGGCCAATTATGCCTTAAATAGCAGGCCGACAGGGTCATATATGGCTGAAATCAGGGACCGACAGGGTCATGATGACTGAAATCAGAACCCAGCCGACAGGGTCATATCAGGCTAAAAACAGCCACCCGGTGGGTCAAAACAAGTCATCATAAGGCTGATCATCAGACCCGGCCGACTTTGCAAAACACTCCACCATGAAGTTGTTTTCTCTCCCCGGACAAAAAGCTATGGAATATGGCTAAGGAAAAAGGGTCTCCAAAATGGCCTAATCAGGAGAAGCCACGGGGCGACCCGGAGGGGTCGGCACCCGACCCAAGCTGCCGCCTGGCCTGGCTTGCCGCCCGGCCTGGTCTGCTGCCCGGCCTGAGTTGGCCAACTAGGGTTGCCAGCCCATGAGGCCCATGAGGCTTACCGACCCCAAAACAGAGAATTCGGTGGGAACCGACCAAGGAACCACCATCCGGACCAAAATCTGAGCCGTCCAAAGCAAGTCGGTTGGAAACCGACCAAATCCAATGGCCACCCGGCACACGTGGCAGCCCGGCATGGCCTGCCGCCCAGCGGGGCAAATTTTGCCCACCGACTCTCCTCCACCTTGAAGTACCCGCCAAGTCTCCGCCACCTATAAATAGAGGGGGAATTTGGCAGAAACAAGACATCAAGCAAGTGAAACACATTGGAGTCCATTTCCCACTACTTGTCCTACTTAGTAGAGTAGGTTAGTTAGTTGGGAGTTAAAGTCGAGTCAAGAGCATCGCTCGGGATTCTGGAAGTCGTCTCAGAGTCTTGGTATGAGCTCTCTTGTATCTTTTCTCTTTTTTGTAAGACTTATCCCTTATCAATATAATTATCTTTTCCTTTATATCTTGTCAAGTATTTATCCTTACTTAGTCAATTTCCTCTAGTTACAATTATCGGGAAAGAACATTGAAGCATAGTTTACGGGATTCCCAACTAGGATTTAATTAAGTTTAGTTCTTGAATAGAACTTAGACTTGGTTATTCCCCGGCTATTCTTCCGCTAGGCCAATGGAAGAATATCTAGTGAAAACATAGGCGCCTAAGTTAACACTAGCTGGTTTTGCATTCGTCCCCACGGGCTGTGTGGTAGGCGGCAGGTGGTGACAGCCCTGTCCATCCATTTAGTATTCCACCATGTTCGGGAAGTCTCAAGCAGGGTTGTCTAGCAGTAACGTGCCCACTAGTGTACGAGGTTAGTTATTGACCCTATTAGTGGATTGTTATCGTGCCCTGAAGTAAGCTTATTGGTGAAAGACTCGAGGTTGTACCATGAATTTGGTGTAAGCACTCAACCCGAGTAATTAAGATTTTTGACACTTGACTTAGATATAATAGGAAGATATGATCTTAGGAATTCTAGACTTAGACTCGCTATCCTCCTGGCTAGCTTAACCGATCTCTTTATCTATCTTAGTGCGGATTTCTCCTGTATCACTGCTGCCCCAACTATTACTATCGAACATCCTTACCCCCGTCTTTGGTCAGTTGGTATAATTCTTATAGTTATATCTTTGTTAAACCAAGATACTCTTACGCCTAGCTTCTTTGCGGAAAATAAATACGATACCTTGGAATACTCCTAGGTGAAATGCTACAATAGATGTTCCGTGCGCTTGCGGATTGGTTCACTCTTAAAGCATAACAAACATCAAATCATTTCTAGCGTCGTACCAGGGATAGCGATATTCTTGATACGACGTTAAGACATGCCAACAGTCAAGGACGTGCAATTTGGGAGATTGTTGAGTAGGAGTATGCCATACCAGAGGACCTGAACACTACATCTGCAGGTGAGTCAGTCAGGTATGAGAACAACTCCAAAGCTGTCAATATTCTGCTCTGTGCACTTAGTAGGAGTGAATATGATAGGGTTGCACACCTTGACACTACTGATGCTATGTGGATTAAGCTCTGTACTTACCATGAGGGTACCAACCAAGTCAAGTCTATGCATAAGGATTATTACAATAGACAGTACCAAACCTTTGCACAAAAACCTAGCAAGTCACTAGATGACACCTTGCGTAGGTTTGAGGCAATTGTGTGAAACTTGCGGACTTGTGGTAACCTTGTGTACAATGACAATGATAGAGCTAAGCAACTGTTGTACTCACTTGATAAAAATGTTTGGGGGGTTAAAATTGTTGCTCTAGAAGAAACTGTTGAATTCAATACCTTGAACTATGAGCAACTATATAGCAAGCTGAAATCTCATGAGTTGTCTAGGAAATCTCATCCTAATCTTGCTATTCCTGCTTCTAGCATGGCTTTGCTTTCTAGTTCTTAGAAGGGTGATCATAGTTGTGCTTCTTATAGAACTAACCCCTCTCTTGACAAGTCTTCTTTGGAGTTTGCTTTGCCTTCTCTTGTTGCAGCTTTCGATGAACAGATGGAGTGCATTCCTGATGAGGAGCTGTCCTTGCTCACAAGGAAGTTCAGGAAGTTCTACAACAACCGGAAGGAGACAAGAGGAGGTGGTTCAAGAACCTGCTTCGAGTGCGGTGACCCGGGACACTTCATTGCTGACTGTCCCAAGAAGAATAAGAAGAAGGCTGGGTACCGCGACAACAACACTGAAGACTTCAAGCAGAAGAAGAACCGCTTCTATAAGAAGAGCAAGAACTCCAAGAAGTTCGCTACTGCCATTGCATGCGCCTGTGTTGCCGCCTTGAGCGATGTCGACCTCACATCAAGCAAAGGCCTTTCAAGCTCGGAGGAGGAGGTTGAGAAGCCACGAGTCAAGAAGAAGGATGACTTCACCGGGCTTTGCATCATGGCAAAGAATGACCACGACACCGACTCTGGATCCGACTCTGACACAAGCGAGGTACCTCCCACTCATGATGAGCTCTCTTCTGAACTTGATCATTTGCGCGATGTTCTGCTCTTGCAAGATGATAAGCTTCACAGTGATGTTCGTGAGAGTAGAGAGTTTAAGTCTAAGTTGGAGAGTGCTGATTTTGAAATTGCTTCCTTTAGGTCTAAGCTTGCTTGTGTTGATACTGCTGCTGAGTGTGAGTCCTGTCAAGATGTGATGAGTGATCTTGCACAGAGGGAGAGTGTGCATGCTCAAGTTGCTAGTCAGCTTGACAGTGCCCTCAAGGAACTTGATGAGTTTAAAGTTTGACCAACTCTTTTGGGTGCATGTCAGAAGTGCCCTAAGCTTACAGATGAGTTGGAAGCTCAGTCCCTCGAAGTCAAAGAGCTTGAGTCCAAGTTGCTTCATGAGACTCGCTCGAAAGTTCTCTCACATCCGTGTGAAGTGTGTGTCACCCTCAAGGACAAGCTAGTAATCACTAGGGAGGAAAACAAAGTCCTAGTTCAGGAAAATGACTATCTTGTTTCTAGGCTCCAGAGAACCCTAGTGAGTGAGGAAAAGATTGAGAGTGATTTGGCAAGAGTGAAGGAGAATGCTTCTAGGTCAACCTATAACTTGGGCTTGGGATTTGAGAGGTGTGACAAGGAGAGTGATAATGTGGGTAAGTTTGTTCCTCGCTCCAGCTACAAGGATGAGGAAACACCATCAAACCCACTGACACATATTATCCACCCAATCCAAAACCCTCCTTCAACCCAAAGCAAACAGAGAAGCCAAAACCCAAGCCTGCCACGCAAACCAAGCCTAATCCTAAGGGTGTCTACATTTGCATGTTTTGTGGTCGTAAGGGCCACTTGGATGAATTTTGTTATAGGCGTAAGAGGATTGAGAGGAAGCAAACTGAGTTGACTAGGGATGCTTTTTATGATGATTTTGTTGACTTTCATCCTCACTCTTTTTCTCGTGCGTATCGTGGATAGGGTCATTCCTCATATGGCTTTGATTCACAAAACAGAGGCTTTATACAGCAACATTTTGGCACCCCATGTTTTCCCCATCATGGTGAGTGTCATTCGCGTGGATTTGGCTTTTACACTGATGACTTCTATCCTCACAACCCAAGGGTTGAGTCAAGAGGCTTTGACAGGCCACGTTTTCCCCATCGTGGTTCTCGTCCTATGCGATCGAATGATAATGTGTAAAGAACTGTGATGACTACTACCGGTCGTATGGTTAAGTGCTGAATTCCCAAGTGCTTTTTGACTAACCCCAGCACTGAGCCATCGACTTTCCCTCCTTGTTATTTGTAAGCAACAGGTGGAGGCCTGGAGAACAAATGGTTGATGGACTCCCAGTATTCACGCCACATGACCGGAGATGCGAAGTGGTTCTCCAGCCTCACTCCCTTGAAGCGCCGGGAGTATGTGACCTTTGGAGATGACAAGAGAGGGAGAGTGAAGGCAAGAGGTGCAGTAAAGGTAAATGAAAAATTCACTCTCAAGGATGTTGGTTTGGTTGAGTTTCTCAAGTACAATCTCCTCTTTGTTTCTCAGCTTCTTAATGTTTGTTTGGAAGTGCGCTTTAAGTCGAATGCTTCTTGTGTTCTTGATTCAAGTGGTTCCTTGGTTTGTGGGATTTCTTGCATTGGCAGAGTTTTTCAGGCTGATTTTGCTGGTTCTCCTGGCTCTCACAAGTGCTTGGTTGCTCAATCTTGTTCAGAGCTCTAGAAATGGCATAGGAGACTAGGTCACATGAGCTTTGACTTGTTATGTCGCTTAAGTGGCCT
Source organism: Eleusine coracana subsp. coracana (assembly GCA_032690845.1). Taxonomy (NCBI): domain Eukaryota; kingdom Viridiplantae; phylum Streptophyta; class Magnoliopsida; order Poales; family Poaceae; genus Eleusine; species Eleusine coracana. The sequence goes on from CM064424.1 coordinate 22,831,171, forward strand.
AGGTTTGATCCGAGGATTGCCTAAGATCAAATTTGATAAGGATTTGGTTTGTGCTCCTTGTCGTCATGGGAAAATGATTGCCGCTTCTCATCCACCAATCAATTTGGTGATGACTGAACGTCGTGGAGAGTTACTTCACATGGACACTGTTGGTCCTTCTCGGGTTCGTTCGGCGGGTGGGAAGTGGTATGTTCTTGTGATTGTTGACAACTACTCTCGCTACTCATGGGTTTACTTTCTTGAGAGCAAGGATGAAGTGTTTCATCACTTTCGGAGCTTAGCTTTGAGTTTGTTCAAGGAACTCCCTGGTGCATTACAAGCAATTTGCAGTGATAATGGCACCGAGTTCGAGAACTCCTCCTTTGATGCTTTCTGTCTTGAGCATGGTATCGAGCATTAGTTTTCAGCACCTCGTGTTCCCCAGCAGAACGGTGTGGTTGAAAGAAAGAACAGAACCTTAGTGGAGATGGCCCGGATGATGCTCGATGAGCATAGGACTCTGAGGCGGTTCTGGGCTGAGGCCATTAGCACTGCTTGCTATGTTTCCAATCGGATTTTATTGCGCTCAATTCTTAATGTGATTTCTTATGAGCTGCATTTTGGGAGAAAGCCCTCGGTTTCTCATTTGCATGCCTTTGGTTGCAAGTGCTTTATTCTCAAGCATTACAATCTTGATAAGTTTGAGTCGAGGTCTTCCGATGATATCTTTCTTGGTTACTCTCTTCATGGTCATTCCTACAGAGTTTTGAATTTGGAGACTAACACCATTGTAGAATCCTGTGATGTAACCTTTAATGAATCAAACTCTTATGCAAGGAATGTGATTGAATTTGCAGGTGACAAGGAGCTAAAGGAGAGCATATTTGTAGAAGAGGACCTACAGGGCTTTGATGATGATGACGATGATTCACTTCATCTCTCATCTGAGCTTGTTCCTGCTGCTACCACTACTCCAGTAGAGGGTCTAAAAGCTTCTAAATCAACTTCAGTGGCTGTTGAGCAAGCTCGAGCTGTGGTTGAGGGGGAGGTACACTCTGAGAGAGAGAGAGGCTCCTCACCACATTCAACATCAACATCCACCCCAACAGATGATCGGTAATCTCTATGAGAGGACTACAAGGTCAAGGTCTGCACATCTCGCTTGCTTTACCAATTCTCTCTTTGTTGCAACCTTCGAACCCTGAGATGTTGGACACACACTATCTGATGAACATTGGGTTAATGCCATGCATAAGGAGTTGGAAAACTTTGAGAGAAACAAAGTCTGGACCCTTGTAGAGCCTCCTAAAAATGTCAATGTCATAGGAACCAAGTGGGTGTTCAAAAACAAACATGGGGAGGATGGTGAGGTTGTGAGAAACAAGGCTAGGCTAGTTGCTCAAGGTTTTAGCCAAGTGGAGGGCTTAGAATATGGTGAAACCTTTGCTCCTATTGCTCGTATAGAAGCCATTAGGATCTTGCTTGCATTTACTGCCTCCAAGGGCATTAGACTCTATCAAATGGATGTCAAGAGTGCTTTCCTAAATGGTTTCATAGATATGTGAGGCAACCCCCTGGCTTTGAGCACCACAAATACCCAAACCATATGTACAAGCTTCAGAAGGCTTTGTACGGGCTAAAGCAAGCACCTAGGGCATGTTATGCTAGGCTTAAGACCTTCTTGCTAGAGCGCGGGTATGTCATGGGGTGTGTTGATAAAACCTTATTCACTCTTAAGCATGGCAATGACTTTCTAATGGTTTAGATTTACGTGGAAGATATCATCTTTGGTTGTTCCTCTCATGCTCTTGTGTCTAGATTTCCGGAAGCCATGGAAAGTGAATTTCAGATGTCGATGATGGGCAAGCTCACCTTCTTTCTTGGGCTTCAAATCAAGCAGTGCAAGCAAGGCACTTTCATTCATCAAGCCAAGTACATGAAGGATCTCCTGAAGAAGTTCAACATGGTCAATGTGAAGCCGTTGTCTACACCAATGTCCACTACAATGGCTCTTGACCCCGATGAAGACTGTGAAGCGATGGATCAAAGGGAGTACAGGAGCATGATTGGCTCCCTCTTGTACCTGATGGAGACAAGACCCGACATACACTTTGCAGTGTGTCTTTGTGCTCGCTTTCAGGTTTCCCAAAGGGTGACACATCACAAGGCTATCAAGCGCATCTTCAGGTATCTCAAATACACCCTTGAGTTCGGTCTTTGGTACTCTGCATCTTCATCTCTTGATCTCATTGGGTATTCAGATGCGGACTTTGCTGGGTGTAGAATTGATAGGAAGAGCACTTCTGGTACTTGCCATTTCTTGGGTACTTCTTTGATCTGTTGGTCTTCTCGTAAGCAATCGATTGTTACCCAATCCACCACAGAGGCTGAGTATGTTCCTGCTGCTAGCTGTTGCTCACAAATCCTATGGATTGTGTCTACCATGAGAGACTATGGGTTAACTTTTAAGGGCGTTCCACTCATGTGTGATAACTCCAGTGCCATATGCTTAGCCAAAAACCCAATCCAACATGGTAAGGTCAAACACATCAATGTGCGATTCCGCTTTCTGAGAGACAATGTTGAGAAGGGGGATGTTGAGCTCAAATACATCGATACCAGAAACCAACTCGCTGATATCCTCACCAAGCCCCTAGATGCTTCGAGACATGCTTTTCTTCAGGGGGAACTTGGTGTTTGTCATCCTTATGGCATCATTTGAGGGGGAGTTGGTGTTCACTTGTATATATGTATCTTATCATTCTCGCATTGCATCTCATATGTAATATATGCATTTGTAGATGAGCTTTGATTCTTATGCCTTCTTGCATTTATCTTTGCTATGATTGAGCTTGAGCTAAGTTGTGTGGATATGATGGTAATATCTCATGCTTAGATTTTCTAGATGGCCTGTTATAAACTCATGTGAGCAACTTGCTAATCTTAAAGGTAAACTAAGCTTCTTGTGAACCTTATGAACTAATCTCGCTAGAACTTGCTCACCATGTGTGTAATTGCTTTTATCCCTATTGAAACTTGCATTGAGGCTTGTCTAGAGGATGTCTTGTCTTTGGCACCTTGTGTTTGTGAAATGGAAGGCTTTGCAAATGTTTAGCTCATGATGAAACATTGTGGGAACGTGTGTTGCTTTTGCCGCAAAGGCATGCTCTTTTGTCTTGTGCATAATCTTGAAAAATCTGCTAAGTGCTTTGATCAAGAACTTATCAATAATGCTAAATCCAAACATTGTGACTTGAAGCCTCGGGGTGTTTGCCGTAACCAGTCGTGCGACCCTCCATGGACAAGAGGACACATGAGGATAAACGATAATCACTTGATCAACTGAGTCTCTGTTTCATATGTGAGCATTTGTAGCGCTCATTTTCTGCGAATGCTTGTTGCCCTAGTTGAGATTGAGACTGGCTAGTATCTTCTGATTCACTTGATGCTTGTTTTGCCTTGGATGGGAGTACTTACACATGTGGTGGCAGTTTTGCTCATGGTAAGCAAATTTCATTCTATCTAAGCTGGTCATTCTTTCTGCTTAGCTTTTATAGCTCTTGGTGTTTATGCCTTGCTATCTTTTTTTGATCTTTGCGTGATTGGGAGCTATTGCTTTTACACTTCATGGCTCTATGTTTATGGCTAGCAAAGTTAAATGCTTGTTTGCATAATTGTTGAAGCTCCTTAGGTTCGCATTTTCATGCTTTGCATGTTTGCTTGTTCTTTTGCATCTTTGATGAGTTCATTGCCAAAGGGGGGGGGGCATAGTGGGTCATGCACAAATAATGCTAAGAAACTTAAAATGATCCATTTTGCATCACATGAGACCTACCACAACTTGAGGGGGAGCATATCATGATCTTGAGCATTTTCTTGTGCTTTTCACATTCTTTGTGTCTGAAGTTGCTTTCTTGCCAACTCTTGGTTTTGTGATCCCTACCTTGCTCGATGGCTTGTTTTCACCTTTTCTTTGGGTTTGGCCATTTGGATGTGCTTATTCGGCTTCGCATTTCAATCTCTAATCTTTGTGCAATTGGTGTTGTCAATTCTCATCTCTCCTCCTGATCCTATAGAGAACAATTTCCTCCAAGATGATGAGAGGGAGTGCTTTGCCATGTCGGGCAATGAATGGTTGAATGAAGGAGAATATTCTTCTAAATTAATTTGGATTAGGCCTCCTTATTCAACCATTCAATGCCACATAAGAGAGATGAAGGTCAATGTTCTTTTTAGTCCCATAATCGGTGCAAATATCATGACAAAATCCATTACACCAGCCTTCATAGGTGGTGAGGCTCTTGCATCGATTGGCAAATCATTCATGAGCACCTTAGACCAACCTTTGGAAGGATTTGGGACCTTGCAAAATGTGGTTGTAAAGCACGAAAGTGTTGAGACTATCCTTGACTTCCATATAGTTGAAGTCTCTGACTTCCAAATTTTGATCGGGCATCCGAAGGACGAGCTATTCCTGGATAGATCGAAGGTAGGAAGTCTTGACACAAGGCTTCGGAGAGACACCTTTTCTGTCCTAATCTGTCAATCAAAAAATCTTTTGATAGAATCTCTCCCAAGCGGTGAGCCAATCAATGAGGTGATGGCAACATTCACTTTTGAGTCCCCTGGATCCATCCTCAAGGAACAAGATCAGCAATTTATCCAGGAGGAAGGCAAGCCAACCCACAAGGTTCCCTCAGCAGCCAGATTTGGATCCATAGCTGTCTTACCTTTAGACTCTACTGTTGAGACCACTTAGAAGGAAGGAGAAAATCCTACCATCAAGGTTGCAATTGAATTCAAGGATGGTGAGAAAGCATGTGGATATGTGTCATGGTTTGCAATATATGTGATGAGTAATTGACTTGTGTGGATTTGGTGTGTTGAGTTGAAATGTGGGAATCCGAGGATTGCATGTGTGTGTGTGCATGATTATTGTTTCGACTAACCAAAGTTGGTGGAGATATTGGTGGTATTGCAGGAGATGAGAAATGTGTTTGCTTGTCTCATGATGCGTAGGTCACTGAAGTCGACTTGGCGGTCAACGGCGAGAAGATTGGGCACAAGTAGGGTACTTGGGGCCAGATGATCGGGACGCCAGGTGAAGTCAAGGGTGATCCATACTGTACACGTGGAGAGACAAGAAGCACGGACCGTTTCGCGGTTGAGCCTCAAAACCGTGGTGGTGATGAAGACGGTGTGTTGACCAAGTCAAGGCGAGCGGGATGCCGGTGCAAGTGACAAGGGGGCCCAATGGACAGGAACCGGGAGAGACTTACCGGTGCTCAGGATCGCGGGACAAGGTGACATGCGTCGACATTGAGAAGTTGCGCTTTGAGAAGCGTGCAAGGCAGTTTCTTGGTTTAGGCCTCAAAACCGATGGCAGCGATTCGAGGTGCACATGACACCTTCGCGGAGCTTGCATCGAGGGCAAGCAAAGTTATGAAGGGCTCGATGGCATTCGGGCGACGAGGAAAAAATGGATGGTTATGCCCCCAGTGGTAGGTGGGTGTGTTATGTAGGTCAAGGGTAGAGTTGTCATGTGGATAATAGACCCTTGGCCTATATAAGGAGAGGTGTGGCTGGTGGGAGAGGGCCTCTCTTTCATTAGCCTTATGTTAGGTCTTCTATTCAAAGTGCTAGGAGAGGATTTCATGTTTAGAGGAGAGTAGTGGGTGTGTGATAGACATCTCTTGCTCTTCCAAATAGTGGGAGAAAGAGGGTGCCTTCCTAGCCTTGTATCCTTGGATCTTGTAAGCACCTTTCTATGATAATGAGAAGTATTTTAATTGGCTCCCATTCACCCTCCCCCCCCCCCTCTGGTCGCCTTCTCAGTCCTTCAATTGGTATTAGAGCCGGTTTGATCACTAGTTGACCTTCACTGGTTTTCTGATCTGAAGGCGACATGGAGAAGCACGTTGTTAAGCTGTGGATGTTCGATGGAGAGACTTCTCCTACTGGAAGTCGCGGACCAAGGCGTATCTGCTAAGTCAATGTTGGTGGCCCTTAAAACCCAATATCGACCACCAACCGGTCGGGAAATGCAAGGTAAAGACCAAAGTTTCTTGAATATTTGTTTAAACAAATAAAGTTCCATGAGTTTTGGTGAAATATGTGTTTGCAGGGTCAAAAAGGCTAAAATTATGTAAAAACATGAAGAAATCCCCCGTCGTCCGATTCTGCCTTAAACAGCAGGCCGACAGGGTCATACGAGGCTAAAATCAGGGCCTGGCAGGGTCGTGATGACTGAAATCAGAACCCAGCCGACAGGGTCATATCAGGCTAAAAAACAGGGTCATATCACGCTATGAGAGGATTTCATGTTTAGAGGAGAGTAGTGGGTGTGTGAGAGACATCTCTTGCTCTTCCAAATAGTGGGAGGAAGAGGGTGGCTTCCTAGCCTTGTATCCTTGGATCTTGTAAGCACCTTTCTATGATATGAGAAGTATATTCGTGCTCAAGATTTCCCTCTTTCCTTGAATCCCGAAATTCCCTTTTTCCCTATTTTTGGAGCTATTTTCATGGTGATTTTTTTTCTCACTTTTGGATGAGTTTTTGGTTCAGATTCCTTGAGATATTTGTTGCTAGGATGAGCTAGAACAATCCTCTATGGATCCTTGACCGAATCAATAGCTCTAGCACCTTCGATTTGAAGGATTTCTCAAGTTTTCCCTTTTGGTGTTCTTGGCACAAGATCTGAAATTCATGATGATTCCTTGTGTTTTTGGAGTGGATCTCGTTCGAAGAGGGTCGTGATGTATTGAGGATCATCTGGTCCAAATTTCGTGACTTTTGGAGTTCGTTTCATAGGATTTTGGCAATTTTCTTTCCCGAACGGAGCTGCTGTTTTGACCATGACGGAACTTCCGTCAAGAACCACAGAACTTCCGTGAGTGACAGTTCTCCCGTTGCTCAGAACTTCTGTGATTGACCGAACTTCCGGCGGGCACCACGGAACTTCCGTCAGATACCACGGAACTTCCGTCAGGCTCTGTTTTGTGATCTCTCGGATCCTCCTTGTTTCCCTTTTTGTTCCTTTTATGCTTCCGCTATGGGTCCTTTTGGTTTGAGTCACTCCTAGGGTTAGCACATCACAAGTTGGTGTGTGTAATCTTGGTGACTTGGTTAGAGGTTGGTTTGGGTGGTAGTTGGGACATTGGCCAAGTTCTTGAGAAGAATTTTAATTGGCTCCCATTCACCCCCCTCTGGTCACCTTCTCGGCCCTTCAGAAGGAATAACTAATGATCATGGAAACACCTCGAATCACTTCTGGCAAAAGAACACTACGGCATCCGTTGCACCTCCCAAACCTTTCCAAGAAAAAATCCTACAGGAGGCCACGACCAAGGAATGGTTGAAGGAAGAAAGATGTTCTCCAAAGAAACTCCAAATTGATGCGGACAAGGGTTCTCAATCTTCTGAAAGGTTCTGGATATGTTGATTTGTTCGGAGGCGACACAGAAATTGATCCGGCTTAAGAACAACACGTTCTAAACCCCGCAATCACAAAACAACATCTCCTCTGGTTATGAACTGTTAAACAATAATTGACCTCACCGAGAAGGCTAATCCTTGCCTACAAATCAAGAACACAAGCAAGAACAACAAAGAATGCAACACAATTGCAGATGTATTGTGAATCTCACAAAGTTGGGGTCTCACAAACCGTTATGCCGCCAAAACTGTTATGAAATGAATAATCTAAGCAAAACCCGAACCCTAATGGTGTGGTGGCGACTGTTTATGAAGACCCTAGGGTCGTGCAAGACCCTCTTGACGCCCCCCTAATTGGGCTGTACTGGATACAAAGCCCAAAGGCCAAAAATGGGTGACGCAACACCAAAACAGATTATGTACCCTCTTTTGTTTCCACGATTCCTGATGACTCCAGATGAATTTTGACATGAAACCGGTAGCATTGAAAAGGTCTTCTCCTTAGTGTTCCGTGCATATGTAGAACCTCCCAATCCAAGTTTGTATGCCTCCTGGGCGTCCATTTTAATGCAGACTGGTCCGGGGGACCGAAATAGACTCGAACTCGGTTTCGATTGGGCCTCCACCTTGACTTCCACACCCTTGCTGGTCCTCCATGTCCCCAAGTCCTTCCTCCATCATCCCCTGGTTCTCTCCATTAGCAAACGATTCTCAAAAGTGACATATAATGAAGAACGAAGGAACAAGCTCACCTCTAAATTTAGTTGTCATGCACGAGCTCTAGTCATTGGACCTTGTAAGTCTAGAACTAGAGGAATGTTGTGTGTATCCATAGAAGTGATGTCCTCATCATCCTCCCCCTCTTGAAGTGGAGTCGCCGTCGACTCAAGCTCATCCTCTTCTCCCAAGTATGGTTTCAAATCTGAAATGTTAAAAGTAGGACTAACCTTGAACTCGGGAGGCAACTCAAGTTTATATGCATTATCATTAATCTTCTCAATTATTTTGAATGGACCATCAGCTCTAGGCATTAATTTAGACTTTCTCAAATCTGGAAATGTATCCTTTCTCAAATGTAACCACACTAAATCTCCAACATCAAGGTTTACTTCCTTTTGACCTTTACTACCAGCAATTTTATACTTTTCATTCATTTTTTCAATGCTAAGTCTAGTGGTCTCATGCATTTGTAAAATAAATTCAGCACGCTCCTTAGCATCAACATGAACTTGCTCACTAATAGGTAGAGGAAGGATATCTAGTGGAGTACGGGGATCAAAACGATACACTACCTTGTAGGGACTTACCTTGGTAGTAGAATGTGTTGCCCGATTATAAGCAAACTCAACATGAGGCAAACATTCTTCCCATTGCTTTAAATTTTTCTTTAAAATAGCTTGCAATATAGTGCCCAAAGTGTGGTTCACCACTTCAGTTTGTCCATCAGTTTGTGGATGACAAGTTGTAGAAAACAACAACTTTGTACCCAACTTATGCCAAAGTGTGCGCCAAAAGTGACTCAAGAATTTGGCATCACGATCTGAAACAATAGTTGAAGGCATACCATGCAAACATATAATTTCTTTGAAAAAGAGATTAGCAATATGACTAGCATCATCGGTTTTATGAAATGGTATAAAGTGTGCCATCTTAGAAAAACAATCCACAACAACAAAAATGCTATCACTCCCCCTCTTAGTCCTAGGCAGTCTTAAAACAAAATCCATAGAAATATCTGCCCAAGGAATAGAAGGAACAGGAAGTGGCATGTATAAACCATGTGGATTCAAGCAAGACTTAGCTTTTTGACATGTAGTGCAGCGAGCAACAAAATGCTCAACATCTTTCCTCATCCTTGGCCAAAAGAAATGTGGGAACAAAATATCCTTCGTCTTCTAGACACCAAAATGACCCATCAGTCCACCTCCATGCGCCTCCTGTAACAACAAAAGACGAACGGAACCAACTGGAATGCATAGGCAGTTAGCTCTAAACAAGAATCCATCACCCAATACAAATTTGTTCCATGCACATGCACGACCTTCTTTACAATGCAGCAATACATCCTTAAAATCAACATCAACAGCATATTATTCTTTAATTGCCTTAAGTCTAAAAATTCTACAATCAAGTTGAGACAATAAAGTATAGTGCCTAGATAAAGCATTAGCGATCACATTATCCTTCCCTTTCTTATGTTTAATAATGTAAGGAAAAGACTCAATAAACTCGACCCATATAGCATGTCTACGGCTCAAATTGCGTTGTGAGCGAATTGTGGTGCCCCTTCCCGAAGGATCGAGGTCCTGACGGTGCTGATAGCGCAGACACTTGATAATACAACATTGGATTGAATTTAAGTCGAATATTACATCATTAAGTCATCAGAGTGCAGTGGAATATTACAAGTTCATAATGTTTTTGAAAACACAGCGAAAGCGAATAAAGATAAGGAGATACAAGCTCGATGATACAACTCGAGCTCGATGATACAACATAGTAATGGTTTCTGCCCAAAGAACCATCACTCTAGCAACACACATCAATACTGCGGTGGCGAGTCGGACTCCCAGTGGGCAGTCCAACCTCAGGGACTTGCATGTCCCATGGCAGCACATTCTCAGGCAACTCTACCTCTTCATTACCTGAAAACAACAGTGGCACAAAGCCTGAGTACTAATTACTCAGCAAAACTTACCCGTCGGACATCTAGGAATGCAATGGCTCTAATATGTGGCTTGTTTGAAAATACTCGCACTAAGCAACCTATTAGTTCTATCAAGTTTTATTCATCAAGTTAATTGGGTAGAGCAGAATGTAACTTTAGTTGCAACAATAAGATAATAAAGCAATACATAAGGTAAGTACAACATAAGAGCAATAATAGTAACATCAACAATAAGCATCGTAATCAATTCCCAAGTACCATGTGAAACTATGTGACGACTCAGTGACCAAGTGGTACTCATTACTGTGAGGGACAAAAAACAACTCGGTCCGGGTCCAGTCTCAGCGAGTGGGCATGCCGTCCTGTCAATAGTACTTTGCAGTATGAACCGCCCACTCTAGCAGTAGAAGGGTCAATGACCATTGTACTAGGTACTGTCCTCATTGCCGCGTCAATGCTACATCAGTTTACTAGTGCCCATAGACTAGCATGCATTCGGTATTGTTCAATACTTGACCAAGGGGCCGACCACGGACGGGTCCTAGGTTCGACAAGGCAGGGCTACCGCAGTCAACACCCATGTATTGCTGCAAACCTACACATGCATCATCCCTGCCCGGTCATGACATCAAAATAAACTTCTTTTATAAGTCCCGTTCCAGTGGTCAAGTTCATTCTTAGTAATGATATCTATCGTGCCTAGTAGTCACTAAGCGAAGCGACACAGTACCGATACTACCAAAGTTCTAATGACAGTGGTATAGGTCATTTGGGTATCATGCAAGTGGGTTCCAATCAACTCCTATGACCTAATGCAACAATAATCTTAGACACTAGTAATATTGATAACTAGCAACTTTATAAAATGGCGAATGAAAACAGGGGCTTGCCTGGATCGACACTAGTGTTAGCAACTTCATCTCTTGTTCCTGAGACTCAGTATCCTTCTGATGATCCTCTTCGGGCTCCTGGTTGTCGTTACCTATGTGATGACAAAGGTGTTAACAGTACTGTCGTAACACCGTTATTTGCAATGATATGATACATGCAAGCACATCGTATTTTGATGTCAAATAAATTATTATTATGTTCTCGAATCCATATGCTTCAGAGAAGTTGGATCGTGTTTTAATGTTAATTAAAATTACTCTTGTGTTCTTGAAGCCATATGCTTCAAAGAAACAATTTAAAGTTTCATCATTTTATGTGTGTTGTTCATTTATTTAGGTTTGTTATAGTTTTTCAGAACATTCAAGCAATTAAAATAGTAACCAATTGATTCTGGACTTGAGTGATTTATCATAAACAGAGACATAGGTGAATTGCATTTTTACCAATTTACAGCCTCTGGATATTATTATTCTAATTACTAGCATTTATTAAAGTAAAATAGTGATATGAGCAAATCAATTTAGTTAATTAAGTAAATTTAGGTTTCTGGACTTGTGTGTTTTACTGGGTATAGGGGCTTCTAAGAGTGATTTTTATGCCAAGTGGCAAGGGCCAATTAATGACAGAATAATTACTAGAATTAATTTAAGCAAACACACTAAATAAATTCCAGAGCTTAAAATAATTTATATTTTTGCCAAACCAAAATTTGTGGGGGTAGATAATCATATTTTTACTAAGCATGCCAAAAATCAAGATTTAATTCCGTTCCTAGAATTTTTGGTGAATTAATTTGTGTTTTCACAATTTAATGAATTAACAAAATGCATGAACAGAGGCTATGATTTCTCATTTTACTAAAATAGAGCTCTTCAAGATGAACCTAACAAATTTTTTTTGAGCTACAATGGATTTGAAATCGATTTACTATGAGTTTTGGAACTTTTAGCATTTTCTGGCTTTTTCCTGGGTTAAAGAATTGCCACGCATGCGCCACGTCGATGCCACGTCAGGCCACGTAGGCACCGCGTCGGCTACCAGTAGACTGCACCAAGTCAAGATGGCAGAGCGCGGTGGCGCGCGATCGGAGTTCGCCGGAGGCTTGCTGCTAGCGTTTGTGGGCGGCAGAAGCTCGCCGCTAGAGCCGGAAAATGATGCGTGCATCGAGATGGAGAGATAGGCGGGGGTCACGAGGGGGGGGTGGCTCATCGGAAGGAGGTCAGCGATGAGAGGCGGCGGAACATGGGTCTTTGGTGGCGTCACGAAAATGGCTCTGAGCAGCAAACCGTGCGCGACTTGCCCCTACGGCTTCACGGAGTCTTGGCGAAGATCGGCATCGTGTCAGTGGGCTTCAGGAAGGAGCGGAGAGTATTGTTCATCGGTGAGGCGGCTCAGGATTTCCCACGGAGCAGGGCGGTGGCCGGGGAAAACCGTGGTGCCGGCGATCTCGTGAGAAAAACAAGAGATTGAAGGGTCAGAGAAACGCGTGAATGAGTTGCACACGCGTGAGTGGGCTCAGCAAGCAGTGGAGCGACGGCGATGCGAGCTCGAGTTTGGCTGGTTCTGCAATGGCAGAGTGGGGGAGGGGAAGAGAAGAAATGGGAGAGAGAGCAGGGTGAGCGAAAGAATGAGTGAGCTTGGGGGTTCGCGAGTGCGCCTACAAGTTCCGCAGAGGGGGAAATAGTGAGTGGGGGACAAGAGCGGGAGACACGGCGGGAATTGGAAGGTTGCTGATGTGGACAAGGGTTCCCGATCTTCCGAAAGGTTCTTGGTAAGTTGATTTGGTCGGAGGCGACACACAAATCGATGCGGCTTCAGAACAGCACGTTCTAAACCCCGCAATCGCAGCACGACGTCTCCTCTGGTTATCAACCGTCCAAAAGACGATTGACCTCGCCGAGAAGGCTAATCCCTGCCTGCGAATCAAGAACACAAGCAAGAACAACGAAGAATGCAACACAATTGCAGATGTATGATTAAACTCTCGAAGTTGGGGTCTCACAAACCGATGAACGGCGAAACTGTTTATGAACAGAATTGATCTAAGAAAAACCCGAACCCTAATGGTGCGGCGGTGGCTGTATATAAAGACCCTAGCATCGTGCAAGACCCTCTGGACGCGCCCCGAATTGGGCTCAACTAGATACAAGGCCCAAAGACAAAAAATAAGCGACGCAGCACCGACACAGATTCTGGACTCTCTCTTGTTTTGACGATTCCCGATGACTCCGGATGAATTTTGACATGAGGCCGGCGGCATTAGAAAGGTCTTCTCCTTATCTTTCCGTGCATATGTAGAACGTCCAAATCCGAGTCCGTATGCGTCCTGGGCGACCGTTTTAGTACAGACTGGTCCTGGGCCCCGAAACAGACTCGAAGTCGGTTTTGATTGGGCCTCCACTTTGGCTTCCAAGCCCTTGCTGGCCCTCCACGTTTCCAAATCCTTCTCCCATCATCTCCTGGTCCTCTCCATGGTTTCTAATCATAAAATAATCATTAGGTAGCAAACCATTCTCAAAAGTAACATATAGCGAAGAACGTAGGAACGAGCTCACCTCTAAATTTAGTTGTCGTGCACAAGCTCTAGTCATTGGACCTTGCAAGTCCAGATTTGGAGGAGTGTTGTGTGTATCCATAGGAGTGATGTCCTCATCATCCTCCCCCTCTTGAAGTGGAGTCGTTCTTGACTCAAGCTCATCCTCTTCTCCCAAGTATGGTTTCAAATCTGAAATGTTAAAAATAGGACTAACCCCGAACTCGGGAGGCAACTCAAGTTTGTATGCATTATCATTAATCTTCTCTATTATTTTGAATGGACCATCAGCTCTAGGCATTAGTTTAGACTTTCTCAATTCTGGAAATCTATCCTTCCTTAAGTGTAACCACACTAAATCTCCTACATCAAGCTTTACTTCCTTTCTTCCCTTACTACCAGCAATTTTATACTTTTCATTCATCTTTTCAATGCTAAGTCTAGTGGTCTCATATATTTGCAAAATAAATTCAGCACGCTCCTTAGCATCAATATGAACTCTCTCATTAATAGGTAGAGGAAGTATATCAAGTGGAGTACGGGGATCAAAACCATACACTACCTTGAATGGACTTACCTTGGTAGTAGAATGTGTTGCCCGATTATAAGCAAACTCAACATGAGGTAAGCATTCTTCCCATTGCTTCAAATTTTTCTTCAAAACAGCTCGCAACATAGTACCCAAAGTGCGTTTCACAACCTCAGTTTGTCCATCAGTTTGTGGATGATAAGTTATAGAAAATAACAACTTTGTACCCAACTTATTCCAAAGCGTGCGCCAAAAATGACTCAAGAATTTTGCATCACGATCTGAAACAATAGTAGAAGGCATACCATGCAAACGTACAATTTCTTTGAAAAAAAGATCAGCAATATAACTAGCATCATCAGTTTTATGACATGATATAAAGTGTGCCATCTTGGAAAAACGATCCATGACAACAAAAATGCTATCGCTCCCCCTCTTAGTCCTAGGCAGTCCTAAAATAAAGTCCATAGAAATATCCGCCCAAGAAATAGAAGGAACAGGAAGTGGCATGTATAAACCATGTGGATTCAATCGAGACTTAGCTTTTTGACATGTAGTGCAGCGAGCAACAAAACGCTCAACATCTTTCCTCATCCTTGGCCAAAAAAAGTGTGTGGCCAAAATATCCTCTGTCTTCTTAGCACCAAAATGACCCATCAATCCACCTCCATGCGCCTCCTGCAACAACAAAAGACGAATGGAACCAACTGGAATGCATAGGCGGTTAGCTCTAAACAAGAATCCATCATTCAACACAAATTTGTGCCAAGCACGACCTTCTTTACAGTGCAGCAATACATCTTTAAAATCGACATCAGCAACATATTGTTCTTTAATTGCCTCAAGTCCAAAAATTCTACAATCAAATTGAGACAACAAAGTATATCGCCTCGATAAAGCATCAGCAATCACATTACCTTCCCTTTCTTATGTTTAATAATATAAGGAAAAGACTCAATAAACTCAACCCATTTAGCATGTCTACGGTTCAAATTGCCTTGAGAACGAATATACTTAAGTGATTCATGATCAGAATGAATAACAAATTCTTTGGGCAACAAATAATGACGCCACGTTTCTAAAGAACGTACAAGTGCATATAGTTCCTTATCATACGTGGAATAATTCAAAACAGGCCCAGTAATTTTCTCACTAAAGTATGCAACAGGTTTACCATCTTGCATCAGAACACCACCAATGCCTATACCACTAGCATCACATTCAAGCTCAAAAGTCTTATCAAAATTGGGTAATTGCAGCAATGGTGCATGTGTAAGTTTGTCCTTCAAAGCATCAAAAGACTCATGATGTACCTTACCAAAATGGAAGTCAACGCCCTTCTTTGTCAACTCATGCAATGGTGCAGCAATGGTGCTGAAATCTTTGACAAAGCGGCGGTAGAAACCTGCAAGACCAAGAAAACTCCTCACCTTTGTGATAGTTTTTGGTACAGGCCAGCTCTTTATGGCTTCAATCTTCGCCTCATCCACCTCAATTCCCTGTGGAGTCACAACATAGCCAAGAAAAGAGACTCGATCCGTGCAAAAGGTGCACTTCTCAAGGTTACCAAATAAACGTGCAACTCGCAAAGCATCAAAAACAGCACGCAAATGAATCATATGATCATCCGTGGATTTGCTATAAATCAAGATATCATCAAAGTAAACAACCACAAATTTGCCAATAAAAGGTCTTAAAACCTCATTCATCAAACGCATGAAAGTACTGGGTGCATTAGTTAACCCAAAAGGCATTACTAACCACTCATACAACCCGAATTTGGTTTTGAAAGTTGTTTTCCATTCATCTCCAAGTTTCATTCTAATTTGATGGTAGCCACTATGCAAATCAATTTTAGTGAAAATTATAGCACCACATAACTCATCAAGCATGTCGTCTAGCCTAGGAATACGATGACGATACCTAATAGTAATGTTATTAATGGCTCTACAATCTACACACATACGCCAAGAACCATCTTTCTTAGGAACCAAAAGTACAGGAACAGCACAAGGACTAAGTGATTGACGAACATACCCACGATCCAAAAGGTCTTGGACTTGTCGTTGTATCTCCTTAGTCTCCTCAGGGTTGGTCCTATAAGCAGCACGGTTTGGTAAAGTAGCACCAGGAATCAAATCAATTTGATGCTCAATCCCTCTCAAAGGTGGCAATCCCGGGGGTATCTCAGCTGGGAAAACATCCTCATACTCCTGCAAAAGGTTAGTGACAGCAGGAGGCAAAACACTAGAAGCAATATCACCAAGCAAAAACAAGGCTTGTTTGCATATCAAAGCATAGCAAATATCATCAGTAGAAATTTCAGCAAGCTCAGATTTTGTGGCAAGACATGAACGACCTTGTAATTTAATTGCAGCACCCTTAGAACATGAAGAATTATTAACATTACTTGGTGTAGAAGCAGAATTAACAGGTTGCTGAATTTCAGGGCGTTTATTTTTCAAACTAGCAGCTCGTTCTAAATCAGCTTGTACAATTTCAGCAGGGGTCATTGGTAACAAAGTAATTTTAGTTCCTTTATGCATAAAAGTGTACTTATTACTTTTACCATGGTGTACAGCATCATTATCAAATTCCCAAGGTCTACCCAATAAAAGTGAACAAGCTTGCATGGGTACAACATCACAATCAACAGAATCCACATAGGAACCAATGGAAAAAGGAACTCTGCAAGTTTGTGTTACCTTAGCTTTTCCAGAGTCATTTAACCACTGAATGTAGTATGGATGTGGATGTGGGCATGTGGTCAAATCAAGCTTCTTAACCACATCAGAACTCACCAAATTGTTGCAGCTTCCTCCATCAATGATGACACGTGCCCGACGGTTCTTGATGACGAAGAAAATCTGGAACAAGTTATGTCGCTGCATCATCTCGGGCTGCTGGACTTGTGTGCTAAGCACACGCTGCACAATAATATTCATATAGCCCGTGGTATCTCCGCCTCCAAGGACGAGGTCACCGCTGGTGGCAGCGACATCCTCCTCCTCATCCTCCACATCGGAGGCGCTCATGTAACCGCCATCATCTGTCGCCACATATGCCCGCCTACTTGGGCAATCTTTCTGCACATGGCCAAGACCATGGCAGCGGTGGCACTGAATCCCTGTAGTGCGTCCCGTCGAAGCAACAGAGGAGGCACTACTAGCCGGTACCTGTACAGAATTTTTACCTGAGCGCGTAGAAGGGGCAGGGGCTGATCTTGGTGCTGCAGAAACAACACTAGCTGGTGGGGGCGGCCGGAAAGATGGCTTGGGCAGCCCCGATGTCCCCGTCGGCCGTGGTGGGTAGAAATTCCTGGACTTGCTGTACTCCTCAAAAGCCTGGAAAAGTCCCTGTGATTCTTTCTCTGCAAGCATAGCATACTGGAAACACTGGTTGAGGGTATAAAATTCTTTATAATCAAGGATGTCCTGAATTTCTTTTCTCAAACCAGAATAAAAGCGGCAAATCTGATCCTCTACTTTTTCAACCACAGCACAACGAATCAAACCCTTCTGAAGCTCACTAAAATACTCCTGAACAGTTTTATCTCCTTGATCTAAACACTACAGTTTATTACGAATTTCTCTATAAAAAGAAGGAGGAACAAAACGATCACGCATTTCTACCTTAAGTTCTTCCCAAGTAGTAGGCAAATCGGTTTCAGCAGCTAGACCACTCCACCAAACAATAGCAAAGTCCTTAAACTAAATAGTGGCTTGTCTAACTCTATGTTGTTCAGGAACAAGGTGGGCATCACCATCGTATTGACCCGATCATTTCCCAATCAAGGTAAGCGTCACCATCGTATTGACCCGAAAACAAAGGAATTGAAAACTTAATTTTAGCATACGGATCATCTGGAGCATAGTTACCTTGTGTGCGACGGGTGTGGTTGTGGAAACCACCCATACCATGAGGGTTACATTGCAAACGGCGTCGTAACCTTGCGGTCCTTGTAGCTGACCTATCGACGGTGCCATCAGCCTTATACACCGTTGCTTCATCATGATCGCCTTCAACGTCGTTGTTGGTGTTGTTGTTGGTGTTGTTGTTGTTGTTGTTGTTGTTCTTGGTCTTGTGAGCGGTCTCCAATTCGACAACCTGATCGGTTAACTTAGAGACTCTCTTATCCAACCGCTCAATGCTTTCTCCCAGGTGAAGCTTGGTGACGGCGTCGGTGACGGCCCTGGTGATCGTTTCTGCCAAATCACTCTGAACCGCCTGCAAAGCCTTCTGTAACTGATTTTGGCTCACGCACTCATCCAATTTTGAGGGTGAAGCACCCTCCCCGTCGCTTCCTGACATCAGAAACACCAAAACAGGAAACAAAAAAGTGAAGGTTATCCCTACAAAACTACTAAGCAGTGGTGCCTCTCAACAGAGCAAAAGTAAGCTTCTTGCAAAGCTCTTACAAAGTTCTGAAAACAACAAAGCGAAGGATACCAGGGAGAAGTGTTCCACGATTGCAAGGGTTACCAAATAACCTATGTGCTGTCCAGAAGAAGTATGTAGAGCTAGGAAGGCCAAATATGTATATATGAGTGGCACACAAATCAAAAACAGATAGTAAAGCTGAATAAGTGCCCAAGTAACTTGTCCCTAGTTGCTGGTCTAACTATGTCCTAGAACAGTAGTGATAGCAAAGAAGAAACAAGGAGACAAAGGGACACAGCCGATAATAGGGGGCTTAGTGTAAAACAGCCAAACTCAGAAATTTCAGGGGGCTAGATGGAGCACTAGTAGGAATCCCAAATTTCTTTTTTTTTGATTTTATTTTTTTGATATTTTTTTCCAACTGAATAGCAAACAGGGAGAAACCACAAAAAATTTCAGCTCAAACCGAGCTAGGACGTGGCCTACAGAAAATCTTGAAGTTTCAGAAAACGTCGGGTTTCAACTTGAATGAATTTTTTCTTTATCTTCCCGATTTTTTTTGAATTTTTTGATGAGGGCACACAGGGCATAGCCTAGTGTGGGTGTCGTAAAACAGCCATAACTTTTCGTCTAGAATCTCCTGTAAAAATTTCAGCCAAAACGGACAACCGAGCGAAAAGTTATGGCTGTTTTACCGAAGGGGTGTCGGAATCGGTTTTGAAGAACCCGGTGGTTTCAGTGAAATCCGAGTCGGGCTTGGGGTCGGGTAGGGATTTTTTTTTTTTTAGCGAGGTGGATGCAGCGGAAAGTGGAATTTGTGAAAATTGGTCCGAGGTGGAGAGGGTAGGTTTAGGGTGGGACTAGGGTGGGCGTGTTGATCAATCAACCCTAGCACACAAAGCCGACAAAACCGAGGATGGTGAGGGGGATGGCGGTGCACCTGACGGTGCACCTGAAGCTCTGATTACCACTAGATGTGGACAAGGGTTCCCGATCTTCCGAAAGGTTCTTGGTAAGTTGATTTGGTCGGAGGCGACACACAAATCGATCCGGCTTCAGAACAGCACGTTCTAAACCCCGCAATCGCAGCACGACGTCTCCTTTGGTTATCAACCGTCCAAAAGACGATTGACCTCGCCGAGAAGGCTAATCCCTGCCTGCGAATCAAGAACACAAGCAAGAACAACGAAGAATGCAACACAATTGCAGATGTATGATTAAACTCTCGAAGTTGGGGTCTCACAAACCGATGAACGGTGAAACTGTTTATGAACAGAATTGATCTAAGCAAAACCCGAACCCTAATGGTGCGGTGGTGGCTGTATATAAAGACCCTAGGGTCGTGCAAGACCCTCTGGACGCGCCCCGAATTGGGCTCAACTAGATACAAAGCCCATAGATAAAAAATAAGCGACGCAGCACCGACACAGATTCTGGACTCTCTCTTGTTTTGACGATTCCCGATGACTCCGGATGAATTTTGACATGAGGCCGGCGGCATTGGAAAGGTCTTCTCCTTATATTTCCGTGCATATGTAGAACGTCCAAATCCGAGTCCGTATGCGTCCTGGGCGACCGTTTTAGTACAGATTGGTCCTGGGTCCCGAAACAGACTCGAAGTCGGTTTTGATTGGGCCTCCACTTTGGCTTCCAAGCCCTTGCTGGCCCTCCACGTTTCCAAATCCTTCTCCCATCATCTCCTGGTCCTCTCCATGGTTTCTAATCATAAAATAATCATTAGGTAGTAAACCATTCTCAAAAGTAACATATAGCGAAGAACGTAGGAACGAGCTCACCTCTGCGAAGAACGTAGGAACGAGCTCACCTCTAAATTTAGTTGTCGTGCACGAGCTCGAGTCATTGGACCCTGCAAGTCCAGATTTGGAGGAGTGTTGTGTGTATCCATAGGAGTGATGTCCTCATCAGGACCACTACTGCCTTCATCATCTATCATATAATGAAGTTAAATCCAATGATAAGTAACTTGTTGTCAACATTCTTGTAGTGATCATGGGATCTATTTTATGATAATTCCCAAAAATGTGTACCTTCTCGTGCTAGATAGTCTCGACTATGACAAGAAGTTGTATAACGACATGGTGGAAGTCATAGATAGGTAACAAATTACTCTATGTGTATATGAATTGATAATGTTAATATCATCTAATGATGCATTTGTCGACCATTTAGTGCTTACGAGAAATGTGTCATAGCGGGAAGGGAATGTCATCCAAGATGGAAAAAGAAGATGTACTTCCGTCATAAGTTTTGGATAAGATTTATATGCATCACATACATGTCTTTATCGTAGTATCCATCACAGAAAGTGTAACTAACTTGTGTTCTCTACTATATAGTTCTTTAAGCAACAAAAGGGTAGTGTGCATTGCGGCTACTACATGTGTGTGCTCGCATCTAGCTCTTCATCTTACCTAGATCATATCGTTGGGGAGTCTAATGAAGAGGTAAGTTTGTTTTGTTTATGTTCATTTTACTTTACTCGAATAGTGAAGTTTTGAGATCTCATATTAACATACTCTACTCATGTGACATAGAGGGCCATAAGGGAAAAGGCACAATGGGCTGCAAAGATGAAGAGGAACGCCGAGATCTGAAAGGGTATGATTCCTCAATCAAGCGTTCACTTGAGTACAAATGACATGTATCTAGTTGTAGCTTCTCTTTGTCGTTTATGTTGACAGAGGTGATTAGTCCAGAAGGGAAGTGCTTTGACTCAAATAGTGAACTAGCAACAAAACATAGGTCCCTTTGTGAGTGGGCTGGTTCAAGAGCACCATATGAGCCTAATGCATCAAAAAAAGATGATGACTATGCATTAGGGTTCATATAAAATATTTTGTAAGCTCAATTGAACATTTTGATGACAATGTTGTATATATTCTATGATGAGATATAAATATCTGTGATGAGATTGTAAATACCTGTGATGAGATGTTATAAATATCTGTGATGAAATTTGTAAATTTTTGTGTATGCAGAATCTGTGATTTCTATATATTTGCTAAATTTTATTTTTTTTTTTGGAAAATAACAAGTAGCGGCGGTTGATGTTGTGAACCACTGCTACTAATATCCTCTATTAGCGGCGGTTGAAGGTGTCAACCGCCGCTACTGATGGCTTACAATAGCGGCGATTGACATCTTCAACCGCCACTACTAATATGTCTGTAGCGGCGGTTTGTATGGGTGACATACCACCCGCCGCTACAAATGCATATTTGTAGCCGCGTTTGCGTAACGGTGGGGTGGCCTGCCCACCGCTATAGGCCCTTTCCAACCTCCGTTACAGTGCTTTGTTGTTGTAGTGTTCGACGGAGGAGCAGGAGACTACCGCCATTGATTCTATTGCTGTCACCGCGGGTTTTCCTAGCCTCATTGTACAGCGTGTGTTGACCAATCAGGTGGGACAAGAGGAAGAACAACAATGCAATAATTTATTCTACATGTACCTCATTGTTGCGGACCGTCATGTTCTCACCATCATTGATACTAGGAGCTGTAACAACATGGTAAGTTCTGATTTGGTAAGCAAACTTAGTTTGACCATGCATGCACTACATCAGCCCTACCACATCAAATGGTTCAACAATAGTGGTATGGCACAGGTGACTCAGTCAGCACGCATACACTTTTCAGTCGGTTCTTATCATGACTGATGAGGACATCACTCCTAAGGATATATGCAACACTCCTCCAATTTTGGACTTGCAAGGTCCAATGACTAGAGCTCGTGCACGACGACTAAATTTAGAGGTGACCTCCTTCCTACATTCTTCATTATATGTCACTTTTGAGAATGGTTTGCTACCTAATGATTATATTATAATTAGGAACCATGGAGAGGACCAGGAGATGATGGGAGAAGGACTTGGAGACGTGGAGGACCAACAAGGACGTGGAAGCCAAGGTGGAGGCCCAACCAAAATCGACTTCGAGTCTGTTTCGGGGCTCATGACTAGTGTGCACTAAAACGGATGCCCAAGACACATACGGACTCGGATTTGGACGTTCTACATATGCACAGAAAGATAAGAAGAAGACCTTTCCAATTCCTCTGGTCTGATATCAAAATTCGTCCGGAATCATCAGGACTCGTCGAAACAAGAGAGAGTCCAGAATCTGTTTCGGTGTTGTGTCGCCTGTTTTTGGCCTTTGGGCTTTGTATCTAGTTGAGCCCAAGTAGGGGTGCATCCCGAGGGTCTTGCACGACCCTAGGGTCTTCATATACAGCCGCCGTTGCACCATTAGGGTTTGGGTTTTGCTTAGATTAATCTGTTCATAACAGTTTCACCGTCATCACGGTTTGTGAGACCCCAACTTCGTGAGATTCATAATACATCTGCAATTGTGTTGCTTTCTTCCTCGTTCTTGCTTGTGTTCTTGATTCGCAGGCAGGGATTAGCCTTCTCGGCGAGGTCAATCATTTTAGGACGGTTGATAACCAGAGGAGACGTCGTGCTGCGATTGCGGGGTTTAGAACGTGCTGTTCTGAAGCCGGATCGATTTGTGTGTCGGCTCCGACCAAATCAACGTATCCAGAACCTTTCAGAAGATCGGGAACCCTTGTCTACATCAAGTGGTATCAGAGCTTCAGGTGCACCGTCAGGTTCATACTACCCTTAGTTAATTTCGTTTTGTGTTCATCCTATCGTCCACAGAAAAGCCCAAAAAAAATTTTCCCTCCGCCCATAACCACGTGTTTAGCCTTTGCATATTTCAATTTCAGAGTCCGTAGAGTTGAGTTTGTGCCCTAGTTCTTGTTTAGTCGCTGGTTTAGTTTGTGTTTTTGTCGTCAGTAGTGTTTCCCTTGCAACCCTAGCCGCCATCCCCTTCACCATCCTCTGCTTTGTTGGCTTTTTGTGCTAGGGTTGATTGATCGACACACCTAGCCTAGTCCCACCCTAATCCCACCCTGAACACACCATCAACACCCTGAACCAATCCCCACAATTTTCACTTTCCGCTGCATCCATGCCGCCAAAAAAAATCTTACCCGATTCCAAACTCGACCCCTAACCGACTCGGGTTTCTGGAAAACCGACTCCGACCCCCCTTAGGTAAAACGGGCATAACTTTTTGCTCGGTTGTCCGTTTTGGCTGAAATTTTTACAGGAGATTCTTGACTCAAAGTTAAGGTGACCCTGTGTGCCCTCGTCAAAAAATTGAAAAGAAATCGGGAAGATAAAGAAAAAATTGATTTAAGTTTGCACCCGACGTTTCCTGCAACTTCAAGATTTTCTGTAGGCCACATCCTACCTCTGTTTGAGCTGAAATTTTTTGTGGATTCTCCTCCATTGTTAGTTAGTTGGAGAAAAATATCAAAAAAATAAAATCAAAAAAAAAATTTGGGATTTCTACTAGTGCTACATCTAGCCCCCTGAAATTTCTGGATTTGGCTGTTTTGCACTTAGCCCCTGTTATCGCCTGTTGTGCCTTTGTCTCCTTGTTTCTACTTTGCTATCACTACTGTTCTAGGACATACTTAGACTAGCAACTAGGGACAAGTTACTTGGGCACTTATTCAGCTTTACTATCTATTTTTGATTTGTGTGCCACTCACACATATATATATATATATTTGGCCTTCCTAGCTCTACATATTTCTTCTGGACAGCACATATGTTATTTTGTGACCCTTGCAATCGTGGAACACATCTCTCTGGTATCCTTTGCTTTGCTTTTCAGAACTTTGTAAGAGCTTTGTAAGGAGTTTCCTTTTGTTGTGTTGAGAGGCACCACTGCTTAGCTGTTTTATAGGGATAACCTTCACTGTTTGTTTCCTGTTTTGGTGTTTGTGATGGCAGGAAGTGATGATGGAGAGATGGCTTTACCCTCACAATTTGCTGAGTGCGTGAGCCAAGAGCAGCTCCAGAAGGCTTTGCAGGCTGCTTAGAGTGATTTGGCAGAGACGACCACCAGAGCCGTTACTGATGCGGTAACAAGCTTCACATTGGAGAAAGCATCGAGCGGTTAGAGAAGCGGGTCTCTAAGTTAACCGATCAGGTTGTTGCGTTGGAGACCGCTCCTAAACCCAATAATACGAACACCAATAACAACAACAACGATGTTGAAGACGTCCATGATGAAGACACGGTGTATAAGGCTGATGGCACCATGGATAGGTCAGCTACAAGGACCGCACGATTACGACGTCGTTTGCAACATAATACTCAAGGTATGGGTGGTTTCCATAACTACAACCGTCGTCCACACGGTAACTATGCTCCAGATGACCCGTATGCTAAAATTAAGTTTTCAATTCCTTCATTTTTGGGTCAGTATGATGGTGATGTTTATCTTGATTGGGAGATGACTGTAGAACAAAAATTTAATGCCCACCTTGTTCCTGAACAACATAGAGTTAGACAAGCTACTAGTGAGTTTAAGGACTTTGCTATTGCTTGGTGGAGTGGTCTAGCTGCTAAAACTGATTTGCCTACTACTTGGGAAGAAATTAAGGTAGCAATGAATGATCGTTTTGTTCCCCCTTCTTTTTATTAGAGAGATTCGTAATAAATTGCAACGCTTAGACCAAGGAGATAAAACTGTTCAGGAGTATTTTAGTGAGCTTCAGAAGGGTTTGATTCATTGTGCTATAGTTGAAAAAGTAGAGGATCAAATGTGTCGCTTTTATTCTGGTTTAAGAAAAGAAATTCAGGACATCCTTGATTATAAAGAATATTATACCCTCACCCAGTGTTTCCAGTATGCTATGCTTGCAGAGAAAGAATCACAGGGACTTTTCCAGGCTTTTGAGGAGTACAGCAAGTCAAGGAACTCCTACCCCCCACGCTCGACGGGGACTTTCCGGCCATCTTTCCGCCCCCCCCCCCCCCCCCACCAGCAGCTACCAAGGGAACCAGTGTTGTTTCTGCAGCCCCAAGATCAACCCCTACACCTTCTACGCGCTCAGGTAAACTTTCTGTGTAGGTAACAGCTAGTAGTGCCTCCTCTGTTGCTTCGACAGGGCGCACTACAGGGATTCAGTGCCACCGCTGCCATGGACTTGGTCATGTGCAGAAAGATTGTCCAAGTAGGCGGGCATATGTGGCGACGGACGATGGCGGTTACATGAGCACCTCCGATGTGGAGGATGAGGAGGAGGACATCACTGCCACCGGCAGTGACCTCGTCCTTGGAGGCGGAGACACCACAGGATACATGAACATTATTGTTCAACGTGTCCTTAGCACACAAGTTCATCAGCCCGAGACAATGCAGCGCCACAACTTGTTCCAGATTTTCTTCGTCATCAAGAACCGCCGAGCACGTGTCATCATTGATGGAGGGAGCTGCAATAACTTGGTGAGTTCTGATGTGGTCAACAAGCTTCCTTTGACCACACGCCCACATCCACATCCGTACTATATTCAGTGGTTAAACGACTCTGGCAAAGCTAAGGTAATACAAACATGTACAGTTCCTTTATCCATTGGTTCTTATGTGGATTCTGTTGATTGTGATGTCGTACCCATGCAAGCATGTTCACTTTTATTGGGTAGACCTTGGGAATTTGATAATGATGCTGTACACATGGTAGAAGTAATAAGTACACTTTTATGCATAAAGGAACTAAAATTACTTTGTTACCAATGACCCCTGCTGAAATTGTACAAGCTGATTTAGAAAGAGCTGCTAGTTTGAAAAATAAAGGTTCTGAAATTCAGCAACCTGTTAATTCTAGTTCTACACCTAGTAATGTTAATGATTCTTCAAGTTCTAAGGGTGCTGGAATTAAATTACAAGGTCGTTCATGTCTTGCAACAAAATCTGAGCTTGCTGAAATTTCTGATAATGATGATATTTGCTATGCTTTGATATGCAAAGAAGCTTTGTTTTCGCTTGATGATATTGCTTCTAGTGCTGTGTCTCCTGCTGTCACTAACCTTTTGCAGGAGTATGAGGATATTTTTCCAGCTGAGATACCCCCGGGATTGCCACCTTTGAGAGGGATTGAGCATCAAATTGATTTGATTCCGGGTGCTACTTTGCCAAACCGTGCTGCTTATAGGACCAACCCTGAGGAGACTAAGGAGATACAACGACAAGTTCAAGACCTTTTGGATCGTGGGTATGTTCGTCAATCACTTAGTCCTTGTGCTATTCCTGTACTTTTGGTTCCTAAGAAAGATGGTACTTGGCGTATGTGTGTAGATTGTAGAGCCATTAATAATATTACTATTAGGTATCGTCATCCTATTCCTAGGCTAGACGACATGCTTGATGAGTTATGTGGTGCTATAATTTTCACTAAAATTGATTTGCGTAGTGGCTACCATCAAATTAGAATGAAACTTGGAGACGAATGGAAAACAGCTTTCAAAACCAAATTTGGATTATATGAGTGGTTAGTAATGCCTTTTGGGTTAACTAATGCACCTAGTACTTTCATGCGCTTGATGAATGAGGTTTTAAGAGCTTTCATTGGCAAATTTGTGGTAGTTTACTTTGATGATATCTTGATTAATAGCAAATCTATAGATGAACATATGAATCATTTGCGTGCTGTTTTTGATGCTTTACGAGATGCACGTTTATTTGGTAACCTTGAGAAGTGCATCTTTTGCACGGATCGAGTCTCTTTTTTTGGCTATGTTGTGACTCCACAGGGAATTGAGGTGGATAAGGTGAAGATTGAATCCATAAAGAGCTGGCCTGCACCAAAAACTATCACACAGGTGAGGAGTTTTCTTGGTCTTGCAGGTTTCTACCGCTGCTTTGTCAAAGATTTCAGCACCATTGCTGCACCTTTACATGAGTTGACAAAGAAGGGCATTGATTTCCATTGGGGTAAGGTACATCATGAGTCTTTTGATCCTTTGAAGGGTAAACTTACACATGCACCATTGCTGCAATTACCTAATTTTGATAAGATTTTTGAGCTTGAATGTGATGCTAGTGGTATAGGCATTGGTGGTGTTTTGATGCAAGATAGTAAACTTATTGCATACTTTGGTGAGAAAATTACTGGGCCTGTTTTGAATTACTCCACGTATGATAAGGAATTGTATGCACTTGTACGTTGTTTAGAGACGTGGCGTCATTATTTGTTGCCCAATGTAATTTGAACCACTTAAGTATATTCATTCTCAATGTAATTTGAACCGTAGACATGCTAAATGGATTGAATTTATTGAGTCTTTTCCTTACATTATTAAACATAAGAAAGGGAAGGATAATGTGATCGCTGATGCTTTATCTAGGCGCTATACATTATTATCTCAACTTGATTGTAGAATTTTTGGACTTGAGGCAATTAAAGAACAATATGCTACTGAAGTTGATTTTAAGGATGTATTGCTGCATTGTAAAGAAGGTCGTGCATGGAATAAATTTGTGTTGAATGATGGATTCTTGTTCAGAGCTAACCGCCTATGCATTCCAGTTGGTTCCGTTCGTCTTTTGTTGTTACAGGAGGCGCATGGAGGTGGATTGATGGGTCATTTTGGTGCCAAGAAGACGGAGGATATTTTGGCCACACACTTCTTTTGGCCAAGGATGAGGAAAGATGTTGAGCGCTTTGTTGCTCGCTGCACTACATGTCAAAAAGCTAAGTCTCGCTTGAATCCACATGGTTTATACATGCCACTTCCTGTTCCTTCTATTCCTTGGGCAGATATTTCTATGGACTTTGTTTTAGGACTGCCTAGGACTAAGAGGGGGAGTGATAGTATTTTTGTTGTTGTGGATAGATTTTCTAAGATGGCACACTTTATACCATGTCATAAGACTGATGATGCTAGTTATATTGCTGATCTCTTTTTCAAAGAAATTGTTCGTTTGCATGGTATGCCTTCTACTATTGTTTCAGATCATGATGCAAAATTCTTGAGTCACTTTTGGCGCACGCTTTGGAATAATTCAGATCATGATGTAGGAGATTTAGTGTGGTTACACTTAAGGAAGGATAGATTTCCAGAATTGAGAAAGTCTAAATTAATGCCTAGAGCTGATGGTCCTTTCAAAATAATTGAGAAGATTAATGATAATGCATACAAACTTGAGTTGCCTCCCGAGTTCGGGGTTAGTTCTACTTTTAACATTTCAGATTTGAAACCATACTTGGGAGAAGAGAATGAGCTTGAGTCGAGTACGACTCCATTTCAAGAGGGGGAGGATGATGAGGACATCACTCCTAAGGATATATGCAACACCCCTCCAATTTTGGACTTGCAAGGTCCAATGACTAGAGCTCGTGCATGACGACTAAATTTAGAGGTGAGCTCGTTCCTACATTCTTTATTCTATGTCACTTTTGAGAATGGTTTGCTACCTAATGATTATATTATAATTAGGAACCATGGAGAGGACCAGGAGATGATGGGAGAAGGACTTGGAGACGTGGAGGACCAACAAGGACGTGGAAGCCAAGGTGGAGGCCCAACCAAAACCGACTTCGAGTCTGTTTCGGGGCTCAGGACTAGTCTGCACTAAAACGGATGCCCAAGACACATACGGACTCGGATTTGGACGTTCTACATATGCACGGAAAGATAAGAAGAATACCTTTCCAATGCCTCTGGTCTGATATCAAAATTCGTCCGGAATCATCGGGAATCATCGAAACAAGAGAGAGTCCAGAATCTGTTTCGGTGCTGTGTCGCCTGTTTTTGGCCTTTGGGCTTTGTATCTAGTTGAGCCCAAGTAGGGGTGCGTCCAGAGGGTCTTGCACGACCCTAGGGTCTTCATATACAGCCACCGTCGCACCATTAGGGTTTGGGTTTTGCTTAGATTATTCTGTTCATAACAGTTTCACCGTCATCACGGTTTGTGAGACCCCAACTTCGTGAGATTCATAATACATCTGCAATTGTGTTGCTTTCTTCTTTGTTCTTGCTTGTGTTCTTGTTTCGCAGGCAGGGATTAGCCTTCTCGGTGAGGTCAATCATTTTAGGACGGTTGATAACCAGAGGAGACGTCGTGCTGCGATTGCAGGGTTTAGAACGTGCTGTTCTGAAGCCGGATCGATTTGTGTGTCGCCTCCGACCAAATCAACGTATCCAGAACCTTTTGGAAGATCAGGAACCCTTGTCCACATCAATGACTATGCTGATTTTTATGTTGTACCTATGCAAGCATGTTCCCTTTTATTAGGCCATCCATAGGAATATGATACGGATGCTGCCCACCATGGTAGAACTAATACATATACTTTCATGCATAAGGACAGGAATATTACTTTGTGTCCTTTATTGCCTACTGATATTAGAAATCATTTTAAACTGCTTGCTGAAAATATTGAGAAAAAATATGATAACAAACAATTTTCTAATGTTAAACATAAGCCTATTCAGTTAAAGGGACGTGCTTTTCTTGCTATGACATCTACTCTTGCTGAACTTTGTGATAATCATGATGCACATTGCTATACTATGCTTTGTCATGATATATCTTCTATCAATGATCATGTATCTTGTACTTTGTGTGGGATATATATACCAGGGATACCTCACCACTCGGATATATTACCGAGTGGGCCGGGGTCCAATAAAGATAAAGACCCATGAAGATAACTACTTGGATTATTACTTGGAGTACACGACAAGTCAATACTAGAGATAGAAAGTTAGAGATAGAACCCTAGTAGGAAATCATGTTGTAACCGACTAGGACACTTACCATGTAACCCTGCCCCCCGGATATATAAGGAGGGGCAGGGGCTCTCTCATAGACATCCCGCATAATACACCACAGATGGTGTGGACAAGGGTTCCCGATTTTCCGAAAGGTTCTTGGTAAGTTGATTTGGTCGGAGGCGACACACAAATCGATCCGGCTTCAGAACAGCACGTTCTAAACCCCGCAATCGCAGCACGACGTCTCCTCTGGTTATCAACCGTCCAAAAGACGATTGACCTCGCCGAGAAGGCTAATCCCTGCCTGCGAATCAAGAACACAAGCAAGAACAATGAAGAATGCAACACAATTGCAGATGTATGATTAAACTCTCGAAGTTGGGGTCTCACAAACCGATGAACGGCGAAACTGTTTATGAACAGAATTGATCTAAGCAAAACCCGAACCTTAATGGTGCGGCGGTGGCTGTATATAAAGACCCTAGCGTCGTGCAAGACCCTCTGGACGCGCCCCGAATTGGGCTCAACTAGATACAAGGCCCAAAGACAAAAAATAAGCGACGCAGCACCGACACAGATTCTGGACTCTCTCTTGTTTTGACGATTCCCGATGACTCCAGATGAATTTTGACATGAGGCCGGCGGCATTGGAAAGGTCTTCTCCTTATCTTTCCGTGCATATATAGAACGTCCAAATCCGAGTCCGTATGCGTCCTGGGCGACCGTTTTAGTACAGACTGGTCCTGGGCCCCGAAACAGACTCGAAGTCGGTTTTGATTGGGCCTCCACTTTGGCTTCCAAGCCCTTGCTGGCCCTCCACGTTTCCAAATCCTTCTCCCATCATCTCCTGGTCCTCTCCATGGTTTCTAATCATAAAATAATCATTAGGTAGCAAACCATTCTCAAACGTAACATATAGGGAAGAACGTAGGAACGAGCTCACCTCTAAATTTAGTTGTCGTGCACGAGCTCTAGTCATTGGACCTTGCAAGTCCAGATTTGGAGGAGTGTTGTGTGTATCCATAGGAGTGATGTCCTCATCATCCTCCCCCTCTTGAAGTGGAGTCGTCCTCGACTCAAGCTCATCCTCTTCTCCCAAGTATGGTTTCAAATCTGAAATGTTAAAAATAGGACTAACCCCGAACTCGGGAGGCAACTCAAGTTTGTATGCATTATCATTAATCTTCTCTATTATTTTGAATGGACCATCAGCTCTAGGCATTAGTTTAGACTTTCTCAATTCTGGAAATCTATCCTTCCTTAAGTGTAACCACACTAAATCTCCTACATCAAGCTTTACTTCCTTTCTTCCCTTACTACCAGCAATTTTATACTTTTCATTCATCTTTTCAATGCTAAGTCTAGTGGTCTCATGTATTTGCAAAATAAATTCAGCACGCTCCTTAGCATCAATATGAACTCTCTCATTAATAGGTAGAGGAAGTATATCAAGTGGAGTACGGGGATCAAAACCATACACTACCTTGAATGGACTTACCTTGGCAGTAGAATGTGTTGCCCGATTATAAGCAAACTCAACATGAGGTAAGCATTCTTCCCATTGCTTCAAATTTTTCTTCAAAACAGCTCGCAACATAGTACCCAAAGTGCGGTTCACAACCTCAGTTTGTCCATCAGTTTGTGGATGACAAGTTGTAGAAAATAACAACTTTGTACCCAACTTATTCCAAAGCGTGCGCCAAAAATGACTCAAGAATTTTGCATCACGATCTGAAACAATAGTAGAAGGCATACCATGCAAACGTACAATTTCTTTGAAAAAAAGATCAGCAATATAACTAGCATCATCAGTTTTATGACATGATATAAAGTGTGCCATCTTGGAAAAACGATCCATGACAACAAAAATGCTATCGCTCCCCCTCTTAGTCCTAGGTAGTCCTAAAATAAAGTCCACAGAAATATCCGCCCAAGAAATAGAAGGAACAGGAAGTGGCATGTATAAACCATGTGGATTCAATCGAGACTTAGCTTTTTGACATGTAGTGCAGCGAGCAACAAAACGCTCAACATCTTTCCTCATCCTTGGCCAAAAAAAGTGTGTGGCCAAAATATCCTCTGTCTTCTTAGCACCAAAATGACCCATCAATCCACCTCCATGCGCCTCCTACAACAACAAAAGACGAATGGAACCAACTGGAATGCATAGGCGGTTAGCTCTAAACAAGAATCCATCATTCAACACAAATTTGTGCCAAGCACGACCTTCTTTACAGTGCAGCAATACATCTTTAAAATCGACATCAGCAACATATTGTTCTTTAATTGCCTCAAGTCCAAAAATTCTACAATCAAGTTGAGACAACAAAGTATATCGCCTCGATAAAGCATCAGCAATCACATTATCCTTCCCTTTCTTATGTTTAATAATATAAGGAAAAGACTCAATAAACTCAACCCATTTAGCATGTCTACGGTTCAAATTGCCTTGAGAACGAATATACTTAAGTGATTCATGATCAGAATGAATAACAAATTCTTTGGGCAACAAATAATGACGCCACGTTTCTAAAGAACGTACAAGTGCATATAGTTCCTTATCATACGTGGAATAATTCAAAACAGGCCCAGTAATTTTCTCACTAAAGTATGCAACAGGTTTACCATCTTGCATCAGAACACCACCAATGCCTATACCACTAGCATCACATTCAAGCTCAAAAGTCTTATCAAAATTGGGTAATTGCAGCAATGGTGCATGTGTAAGTTTGTCCTTCAAAGCATCAAAAGACTCATGATGTACCTTACCAAAATGGAAGTCAACGCCCTTCTTTGTCAACTCATGCAATGGTGCAGCAATGGTGCTGAAATCTTTGACAAAGCGGCGGTAGAAACCTGCAAGACCAAGAAAACTCCTCACCTGTGTGATAGTTTTTGGTACAGGCCAGCTCTTTATGGCTTCAATCTTCGCCTCATCCACCTCAATTCCCTGTGGAGTCACAACATAGCCAAGAAAAGAGACTCGATCCGTGCAAAAGGTGCACTTCTCAAGGTTACCAAATAAACGTGCAACTCGCAAAGCATCAAAAACAGCACGCAAATGAATCATATGATCATCCGTGGATTTGCTATAAATCAAGATATCATCAAAGTAAACAACCACAAATTTGCCAATAAAAGGTCTTAAAACCTCATTCATCAAACGCATGAAAGTACTGGGTGCATTAGTTAACCCAAAAGGCATTACTAACCACTCATACAACCCGAATTTGGTTTTGAAAGTTGTTTTCCATTCATCTCCAAGTTTCATTCTAATTTGATGGTAGCCACTATGCAAATCAATTTTAGTGAAAATTATAGCACCACATAACTCATCAAGCATGTCGTCTAGCCTAGGAATAGGATGACGATACCTAATAGTAATGTTATTAATGGCTCTACAATCTACACACATACGCCAAGAACCATCTTTCTTAGGAACCAAAAGTACAGGAACAGCACAAGGACTAAGTGATTGACGAACATACCCACGATCCAAAAGGTCTTGGACTTGTCGTTGTATCTCCTTAGTCTCCTCAGGGTTGGTCCCATAAGCAGCACGGTTTGGTAAAGTAGCACCAGGAATCAAATCAATTTGATGCTCAATCCCTCTCAAAGGTGGCAATCCCGGGGGTATCTCAGCTGGGAAAACATCCTCATACTCCTGCAAAAGGTTAGTGACAGCAGGAGGCAAAGCACTAGAAGCAATATCACCAAGCAAAAACAAGGCTTGTTTGCATATCAAAGCATAGCAAATATCATCAGTAGAAATTTCAGCAAGCTCAGATTTTGTGGCAAGACATGAACGACCTTGTAATTTAATTGCAGCACCCTTAGAACATGAAGAATCATTAACATTACTTGGTGTAGAAGCAGAATTAACAGGTTGCTGAATTTCAGGGCGTTTATTTTTCAAACTAGCAGCTCGTTCTAAATCAGCTTGTACAATTTCAGCAGGGGTCATTGGTAACAAAGTAATTTTAGTTCCTTTATGCATAAAAGTGTACTTATTACTTTTACCATGGTGTACAGCATCATTATCAAATTCCCAAGGTCTACCCAATAAAAGTGAACAAGCTTGCATGGGTACAACATCACAATCAACAGAATCCACATAGGAACCAATGGAAAAAGGAACTCTGCAAGTTTGTGTTACCTTAGCTTTTCCAGAGTCATTTAACCACTGAATGTAGTATGGATGTGGATGTGGGCGTGTGGTCAAATCAAGCTTCTTAACCACATCAGAACTCACCAAATTGTTGCAGCTTCCTCCATCAATGATGACACGTGCCCGACGGTTCTTGATGACGAAGAAAATCTGGAACAAGTTATGTCGCTGCATCATCTCGGGCTGCTGGACTTGTGTGCTAAGCACACGCTGCACAATAATATTCATATAGCCCGTGGTATCTCCGCCTCCAAGGACGAGGTCACCGCTGGTGGCAGCGACATCCTCCTCCTCATCCTCCACATCGGAGGCGCTCATGTAACCGCCATCATCTGTCGCCACATATGCCCGCCTACTTGGGCAATCTTTCTGCACATGGCCAAGACCATGGCAGCGGTGGCACTGAATCCCTGTAGTGCATCCCGTCGAAGCAACAGAGGAGGCACTACTAGCCGGTACCTGCACAGAATTTTTACCTGAGCGCGTAGAAGGGGCAGGGGCTGATCTTGGTGCTGCAGAAACAACACTAGCTGGTGGGGGCGGCCGGAAAGATGGCTTGGGCAGCCCCGAAGTCCCCGTCGGCCGTGGTGGGTAGAAATTCCTGGACTTGCTGTACTCCTCAAAAGCCTGGAAAAGTCCCTGTGATTCTTTATCTGCAAGCATAGCATACTGGAAACACTGGTTGAGGGTATAAAATTCTTTATAATCAAGGATGTCCTGAATTTCTTTTCTCAAACCAGAATAAAAGCGGCAAATCTGATCCTCTACTTTTTCAACCACAGCACAACGAATCAAACCCTTCTGAAGCTCACTAAAATACTCCTGAACAGTTTTATCTCCTTGATCTAAACGCTGCAGTTTATTACGAATTTCTCTATAAAAAGAAGGAGGAACAAAACGATCACGCATTTCTACCTTAAGTTCTTCCCAAGTAGTAGGCAAATCGGTTTCAGCAGCTAGACCACTCCACCAAACAATAGCAAAGTTCTTAAACTCACTAGTGGCTTGTCTAACTCTATGTTGTTCAGGAACAAGGTGGGCATCACCATCGTATTGACCCGATCATTTCCCAATCAAGGTAAGCGTCACCATCGTATTGACCCGAAAACGAAGGAATTGAAAACTTAATTTTAGCATACGGATCATCTGGAGCATAGTTACCTTGTGTGCGACAGGTGTGGTTGTGGAAACCACCCATACCATGAGGGTTACATTGCAAACAGCGTCGTAACCTTGCGGTCCTTGTAGCTGACCTATCGACGGTGCCATCAGCCTTATACACCGTTGCTTCATCATGATCGCCTTCAACGTCGTTGTTGGTGTTGTTGTTGGTGTTGGTGTTGTTGTTGTTGTTGTTGTTGGTCTTGTGAGCGGTCTCCAATTCGACAACCTGATCAGTTAACTTAGAGACTCTCTTATCCAACCGCTCAATGCTTTCTCCCAGGTGAAGCTTGGTGACGGCGTCGGTGACGGCCCTGGTGATCGTTTCTGCCAAATCACTCTGAACCGCCTGCAAAGCCTTCTGTAACTGATTTTGGCTCACGCACTCATCCAATTTTGAGGGTGAAGCACCCTCCCCGTCGCTTCCTGACATCAGAAACACCAAAACAGGAAACAAAAAAAGTGAAGGTTATCCCTACAACAAAACTACTAAGCAGTGGTGCCTCTCAACAGAGCAAAAGTAAGCTTCTTGCAAAGCTCTTACAAAGTTCTGAAAACAACAAAGCGAAGGATACCAGGGAGAAGTGTTCCACGATTGCAAGGGTTACCAAATAACCTATGTGCTGTCCAGAAGAAGTATGTAGAGCTAGGAAGGCCAAATATGTATATATGAGTGGCACACAAATCAAAAACAGATAGTAAAGCTGAATAAGTGCCCAAGTAACTTGTCCCTAGTTGCTGGTCTAACTATGTCCTAGAACAGTAGTGATAGCAAAGAAGAAACAAGGAGACAAAGGGACACAGCCGATAACAGGGGGCTTAGTGTAAAACAGCCAAACTCAGAAATTTCAGGGGGCTAGATGGAGCACTAGTAGGAATCCCAAATTTCTTTTTTTTTTTGATTTTATTTTTTTGATATTTTTTTCCAACTGACTAGCAAACAGGGAGAAACCACAAAAAATTTCAGCTCAAACCGAGCTAGGACGTGGCCTACAGAAAATCTTGAAGTTTCAGAAAACGTCGGGTTTCAACTTGAATGAATTTTTTCTTTATCTTCCCGATTTTTTTTGAATTTTTTGATGAGGGCACATAGGGCGTAGTTATGGCTGTTTTACCGAAGGGGTGTTGGAATCGGTTTTGAAGAACCCGGTGGTTTCAGTGAAATCCGAGTCGGGCTTGGGGTCGGGTAGGGATTTTTTTTTTTTAGCGAGGTGGATGCAGCGGAAAGTGGAATTTGTGAAAATTGGTCCGAGGTGGTGAGGGTAGGTTTAGGGTGGGACTAGGGTGGGCGTGTTGATTAATCAACCCTAGCACACAAAGCCGACAAAACCGAGGATGGTGAAGGGGATGGCGGCTAGGGTTGCAAGGGAAACACTACTGACGACAAAAACACAAACTAAACCAGCGACTAAACAAGAACTAGGGCACAAACTCAGCACTACGGACTCTGAAATTGAAATATGCAAAGGCTAAACACGTGGTTATGGGCGGGGAAAAATTTTTTTTTTGGTATTTTCAGTGGACGATAGGAAGAACACGAAAACAAAACTAAAGGGTAGTATGAACCTGACGGTGCACCTGAAGCTCTGATTACCACTTGGTGTGGACAAGGGTTCCCGATCTTCCGAAAGGTTCTTTGTAAGTTGATTTGGTCGGAGGCGACACACAAATCGATCTGGCTTCAGAACAGCACGTTCTAAACCCCGCAATCGCAGCACGACGTCTCCTCTGGTTATCAACCGTCCAAAAGACGATTGACCTCGCCGAGAAGGCTAATCCCTGCCTGCGAATCAAGAACACAAGCAAGAACAACGAACAATGCAACACAATTGCAGATGTATGATTAAACTCTCGAAGTTGGGGTCTCACAAACCGATGAACGGCGAAACTGTTTATGAACAGAATTGATCTAAGCAAAACCCGAACCCTAATGGTGCGGCGGTGGCTGTATATAAAGACCCTAGGGTCGTGCAAGACCCTCTGGACGCGCCCTGAATTGGGCTCAACTAGATACAAGGCCCAAAGACAAAAAATAAGCGACGTAGCACCGACACAGATTTTGGACTCTCTCTTGTTTTGACGATTCCCGATGACTCCGGATGAATTTTGACATGAGGCCGGCGGCATTGGAAAGGTCTTCTCCTTATCTTTCCGTGCATATGTAGAACGTCCAAATCCGAGTCTGTATGTGTCCTGGGCGACCGTTTTAGTACAGACTGGTCCTGGGCCCCAAAACAGACTCGAAGTCGGTTTTGATTGGGCCTCCACTTTGGCTTCCAAGCCCTTGCTGGCCCTCCACGTTTCCAAATCCTTCTCCCATCATCTCCTGGTCCTCTCCATGGTTTCTAATCATAAAATAATCATTAGGTAGCAAACCATTCTCAAAAGTAACATATAGCGAAGAACGTAGGAACGAGCTCACCTCTAAATTTAGTTGTCGTGCACGAGCTCTAGTCATTGGACCTTGCAAGTCCAGATTTGGAGGAGTGTTGTGTGTATCCATAGGAGTGATGTCCTCATCAACAGAACACAGGACGTAGGGTTGTTATCCTTCGGGAGGCCCGAACCTGTCAAAACCTTGCATCTTGTGTGTCCATCGACTCTCGGTCTTGCGCATGCCTCTACCGATAAACAAGGATCATGGGTAGCCCTATGATCCACAGTCGATATTAGTATCGACACTTTGCATTCTGTTAGTACTAACCTTTTGCAAGTCATTGATGATGAGATGGAGTCGAGGGTGACTCCAATTCAAGAGGGGGAGGATGATGAGGACATCACCATGCTGGATACGCGCATATCGTGGCCTTCCCCAAGTTACAAGTCGTCACCAACTCGGTCGCCACGTTCATCTCGGATTCAGCCGACATCCCTTCACGGTTTTGATGATATCTCTCACATCCAATGTCCAAACGAGGTGTTCTTTGATGCATTGGAAAGGGGACGATGACGCCATCATTTTGTTTCTGGTCCTAGCTCCAGAAGGGTCATGAGTCATGTTGTGTGACCATGACAAGGTGATGCGCCACCTATTTTGGGCCAACTTGGCCATGTATTGTGTTCAGGCCTTAAGCCCAAGTTGTGGGCGCCCCCCTGGTCGCCCCCAACCCTAGGACGCCCCTGGTTCCTACATAAACTCAGTATCCACTGTCTTTTAGTTTCGGGTTTTGTTTATTTCAGTTTTCTTGAGAGAAACTAGTCGGTGATGTGCAAGGTTGCTCCGTGAAATCACATGCACTAGGTTACAGTGGAGAAGCCAATGTTGCTCTGTTCGGAGAAGCCAAGAAACAAAGTCAAGCGAGGATGACAAGTTTCAGCTTCTGGACATAGAGACCAGATAGAGGGGTCAGTGGAGACCGGACTGTACGGTCACGATGGGAGTTGTCCAGGACTTAGCGCAAGGAGCAGAACACTGTCAGCAGGAGACTCCATACAGACCGGATGGTCCGGTCTGCTGAACGAACGGCCCAGTTAGTAGGAGTGCAGCAAAGACATAAGAGGTGCATTTCGCGGAGGCTCCTGGAATGGAGAGAGGAAGTGGACTAGACAGTCTGGTCCAGTGACCGAACAGTCTGGTCAGTATAGGATTTTGCCTGGATAGAGGAGGCCAACGGCTGAGGAGAGCCGTTATAGACTTACCGGACAGTCCGGTCAGTGTGTCCAGAAAGGCAATTTCATGGAGCAACGGCTAGTTTGAGGTTGGGAGCCTATATAACTTCGTTGCTGGGGTCTTGGAGACCTCTCTTGGCCAGTGGAATACCTGAGAGCATTTGGTAAGGTCCAAGAGAAAAAGAGGAGAGCACTAGGAGGAGATATTGCATATCTTGAGAGTGCTAGAGAAGAGTAGCTTGAGCATCATGCACATCTAAGGCTTGGGTGTCCTTGAGGGTGTGATCTAGATTGTTACTCTTGGTCTATGGTGAGACCTAGACCAGTTAGGTGTCGGTGATCGAGCCTATCGTGATCGGTTGTGAAGGCCGTGACACATTTGTACATGGTTTGAGCCCGCCATTGAAAGGGGCATCGCTAGTGAGCGCCCGTGTCGGCTCGGGGAGTCCGGCAAGTTCTCGAGGGAGGCGAGCTTTTGCTTTGTGCAACGGTGACGCACACCGTGTCTTCACATGAGGACTGGTTGCGGGCTCATGGGCGAGAACGCCACTTGGTGGCGGGAGGGACCGGGACTCCGGCGGGAGTGGTCCAACGAGGATTAGGGGAAGGCGCCATCCTTCCAAGACCTCAGGAAAAATCATGAGCATTCCTTAACCCTCTCTTTACTATTCCGCATTTGTGTGCTCTAGTGAGTAGGGTGACTTGTGGCTTGCATAGGCTAGTGTGATTGGGTTCCGCTCTTTATCTTTATCTTATCATGAACACTAGGATGTGTAGGGTCTTGGCCTACTACACTTGTTTAGGTTGCTTATCTTTTTAGACTTGAGTAGCGGAATTGAAGTATTTGGATTCGTGAGCGGCTTACCGATTCACCCCCCCCCCCTTGATACGCTTTCGGTCCTTACAAGTGGTATCAGAACCAAGTGCTTATCTTTGAGGCTTAACCGCCTTGAGTAAGGATGCCGGGACAGGCGGGGAGTGTTCCCATATTCAATCGTGAGGACTATGCTTATTGGAAGGCTC
The DNA here is from genome assembly GCA_032690845.1 of Eleusine coracana subsp. coracana. NCBI lineage: Eukaryota > Viridiplantae > Streptophyta > Magnoliopsida > Poales > Poaceae > Eleusine > Eleusine coracana. Next base: position 22,871,143 of record CM064424.1, read on the forward strand.
GCATTAAGCCTACCTTCAGTCCCTTGATCCAGAGATATGGTCGGTCACTCACGAGTCTGATGCGAATGTGAACCTACTTGAGCCCGACTACATTAAGTGTAATGCTAAGGCCAAGAATGCTTTGTTTGCTTGCATCTCTAAGGATGGTTTTGCTCAGCTTGATGCTAGTTCCTCAACATATGGTATCTGGACTGAGATTCAGGGGCTCTATGAGGGCACTAGTGATGTCAAAGAGGAAAGATACTACGTGCTGAAGAACAAGTATGCTAACTTCACTAGATTGCCACATGAGAGAGCTAACACTGTTCATTCTCATTTTCATGTACTAGTGGAGGAGATCAATGCACTTGGGAATGATTTCAAGATGAAGCCCGTTGAGGTGATAAGAAGATTCTTGAGGCCATTCAAAGACCCCAAGTATGAGTCCATCATCACCTTCATCTTGCAAGGTGACCGCAGGACCAAGACTATGAAGGATGTAGTTGGCAAGATCACCGCCTTTGAGAGCTACCAATTGGGGATGGATGATCCTCAACCATCCAACCTTGCTCTACCGGCTGACAAGCAAGAATCTAGCAAGAGCAAGAAGTAAAAGAAGAAGGTGATCATTGAGGATGATGATGAAGAAGAAGATGATGAGGGTGACTTGACCGAAGACTTGGCTCTTCTCATGAGGAAGATGAAGAACTTCAAGAACAAGTTTGCTTCCAAGTCAAGAGGCAAGTGCCTCAATTGTGGCTCAAAGAATCACTTTGTCTGAGAGTGCCCAAATCCCAAGAAAGAAGCATTCAAGTTGCAACATTCAAGTGAAGAAGAAGAAGAAGACCCCAAGGGCAAACACAAGAAGAAGAGGTACTTCAACAAGGACAAGAGCAAAGGCAAAGGCAAAGCTCAAGACTACAAGAAGAAGTCTTCTCACAAGGTCCTTGTTGGAGAGTGGACAAGTGAAAACTCATGTGATGAGTCCTCTTCCTCGAGTGATGAAGAAGTGGCCGATCTAGCCATGTTCAAGACCACACCTACACGAGCTCTTCCTCCACCTCCCATGTGCCTCATGGCCGTGAGCCAACTTGGGGAGAGTGAGGATGAGAGCAGCGATGATAGCGATGATTAGGAGCTCTCATGTGCCGAGCTATGGAGTGTGCTAGAGCAAGCCTATGACATCGCCATCAAGAAATCCAAAATGTTGTATGTGGTAAGAAAAGAGTGTAAGTTGGCTAAGGATCGTGTTAGTGAGCTTGAGAGTGAGCTCAAGGACCTTGTCACATCTCATGAGGGCCTAAACAAGAGTTATGACAAACTCAAGGGTGACCATGTAGAGCTTTATGAGAAGTACAAGGCCCTTGAGATTACTTTTGAGGCTATCAATGTTGAGAACTTTGCCTCTCCCTCCCCTAGTTCATCCAAGAGTGATGCTTCTACTATGTGTGATGAACTAACTACCTCGGTTGAGGTTTCTTCTCTTGAGCCACTTGTTTTGAAGGAACTTCACAAGCTCAAGGAAGAGAAGGAGATCATGATGAAGAGCTTTGAGAGACTAAAAGCCACTCAAAGGGAGATACTTGGGAAGAACCAAGTAAATGAAGTCCTTGAGACTTCCTCTCTTGAGCCATTCATGTTGGAAGAATATCACAATCTCAAGGAAGAGAGGATGACGGTGGTGGACGGCATTGAGAGGCTCACACGAGGTAGAGCCATCCACAAGGAGATTCTTAGGAGGAACCTTGTGAACAATGTCTCCCATCGGGGACTTAGCTCATATCCCGCCGCCATCGACATCATAGGGACGAGTGATTCCATCCCCACATGGATCAAACCCCTTCTTCCCGATGACTACTATTGCGGGAGGTGTTGCAAGGATGGCCACACCACCAAGGATTGTCCCTTGGTGAGAAATTCCATTGTTTTTCCTAACGCTAACTTGTTCCATGAGAACACACACTTCAAGCTTTTTAGGAACAAGGATGGCAAGGTAAAAGCTAAGGCCTTGAGAGCACCAAACAAGAAGAGGAAGGTCAAGAGAATATGGGTGCCTAAGTGCATTGTTAATCTTAAGAGATCGGTTACGTACAAGTGGGTGCCCAAGAATAAGACCTAGATGGTGGTGGTGGTGGACTGAGCGCTTTCATGAAGATCATGTGAAGTCCACCACAAGTGACATGGACCTCAACGACCTATCTACTCACAAGGAAGGTAACAGTGTTAATTCTTGGTAGTTGTAGTGTGTTTTTCTTTCTCTTGCATTGTATGGTAATTAGGACTCTTTTGTGACTAGTATGCTTTGCATCCATACATGTGTAAATAACTAAAAGAAAAACGCATAAAAATTAGTCAATGTCTAACCCATCCAAGATAGCTATAAGCAAGGGGGAGTGCTTGAGATGGTGGTTTGACTGCTCTCAAGGCAAGGGCATGGCTTATAATGAGTAAGCTTGGGAGGGGATCAAACTTGACATTGTTAGGTTTCCTTTGTGTTTTGTTCTCAACATTGCTTGCATCCACATGGCATGTTTAGTTTCATTGCATATGTAAATTGCTTGTTGCATGCATCATATAGGAAACACAAAGGAGGCTTGTCATATTTGGAGATATCTGTGCCTCATGCTCTATATGAGATTACATCTCCATAAGTGTGACCAAAGGAAAGGACTGTGCTTCATGTCCATTGAGCAAGCTCTTATGAACTCCGAGGTTAAATCTACTCGCGCAGTTCAATGACTAAGGCTCATACATACCCTTTGGTTCTTATTTGCTCGTTCTTTCGTTTGGCATTTGTGAAAACTATGAGGCCACAGAGTGCCACTATTTGAAAAAAGAGTGTTTGAGAGATTCCTCTATATTCCAAGTGCGGTGTTTATTTGTGTGTTTAGCGAGGGCACTTGGGATTTGGAGAATTTCCTTGACTCAGCAAAATCCTGGTAGTGACCGTACGGTCCGGTCATATGACCTTACAGCCCGGTTTGTGCAGCAATGCACAGTGCTTCAGGGAGAAAAATGGAGACCGGATAGAATCTTTCTTATGATCGGATAGTCCGGTCTGCCCATGTTCTGGTCTTCTAGAATTCTGATTTTTCAGAATCCCCGAAGTGACCGGACAGTCCGGTCTAGTGAGCGGACGGTCCGGTCACTACGGTTGACCGCATGACGCGTTTCCAAATCTGAGCCGTTGATTCATCCTTGTGTGCTCTCGGTTGTTCATTCGAGTCTTAACCTAGGTCAACAAGTGTCAGACCAATTTGGTCAGTTCCTTGTTCGTTTCTCCAAGCCGAGAGCATGCCCTGACCTCGCCGCCTCTACCCTCACCGTCGCCGACCAAGGCCAAGCCGCCACCACCTCTGCCATCGCGCTGCCTCGCTCGCACCCGCGCACAGCGCCGCCGCCTCTGCCACCATGCTGCCTCGCTCGCACCCGCGCACAGCGCCACCTCTGCCACCGCGCTGCCTCCACTCACGCGAGCTGCTGCTGAGTGCCGCTGCCGACTCTTGCCCCCTTGCCGCTGTGCATCACCATTGACAGCAGCAGCACCTCGCGCGTGTAGTGGACAAGTCTTGGTCCTTGGGAAGGTGATGTGGACAAGGGTTCCCGATCTTCCAAAAGGTTCTGGATACGTTGATTTGGTCGGAGGCGACACACAAATCGATCCGGCTTCAGAACAACACGTTCTAAACCCCGCAATCGCAGCACGATGTCTCCTCTGGTTATCAACCATCCTAAAACGATTGACCTCACCGAGAAGGCTAATCCCTGCCTGCGAATCAAGAATACAAATAAGAACAAAGAAGACCGCAATACAATTGCAGATGTATTATGAATCTCACAAAGTTGGGGTCTCACAAACCATGATGATGGTGAAACTGTTATGAACAAAAAAATCTAAGCAAAACCCCAAACCCTAATGGTGCAGTGGCAGCTGTATATGAAGACCCTTGGATCATGCAAGACCCTCTGGATGCACCCCTAATTGGGCTCACCTAGATACAAAGCCCAAAGGCCAAAAATAGGCGATGCAGCAGCAAAATAGATTCTGGACCCTCTCTTGTTTCGACGATTCCCGATGACTCCGGATGAATATTGACATGAAACTGGCGGCATTGGAAAGGGCTTATTCTTATCTTTCCGTGCATATATAGAACGTCCAAATCCAAGTACGTATGCGTCCTCGGCATCCGTTTTAGTGTAGACTGGTCCTGTGTCCCGAAACAGACTCGAAGTCGGGTTTGGTTGAGCCTCCACCTTGACTTTCACGTCCTTGCAGGTCCTCCATGTCTCCAAGTCCTTCTCCCATCATCTCCTGGTCCTCTCCATGGTTCCTAATTATAATATAATCATTAGATAGCAAATCATTCTCAAAAGTGACATATGATGAAGAATGTAGGAACGAGCTCACCTCTAAATTTAGTCGTCGTGCACGAGCTCTAGTCATTGGACCTTGCAAGTCTAGAATTGGAGAGGTGTTGCATGTTTCCTTAGGAGTGATGTCCTCATCATCCTCCCCCTCTTAAAGTGGAGTCGTCCTCGACTCAAGCTCATACTCTTCTCCCAAGTATGGTTTCAAATCTGAAATGTTAAAAGTAGGACTAACCCCGAACTCGGGAGGCAACTCAAGTTTGTATGCATTATCATTAATCTTCTCAATTATTTTGAAAGGACAATCAGCTCCAGGCATTAATTTAGACTTTCTCAAATCTGGAAATCTATCCTTTCTCAACTATAACCATACTAAATCTCCTACATCAAGTTTTACTTCTTTTCTACCTTTACTACCAGCAATTTTATACTTGTCATTCATCTTTTCAATGCTAAGTCTAGTGGTCTCATGCATTTGCAAAATAAATTCAGCACACTCCTTAGCATCAATATGAACTCTCTCATGAATAGGTAGAGGAGGTATATCAAGTGGAGTACGGGGATCAAAACCATACACTAACTTGAAAGAACTTACCTTGGTAGTATAATTTGTTGTCCGATTATATGCAAATCAACATGAGGCAAACATTCTTCCCATTGCTTTAAATTTTTCTTCGAAATAGCTCTCAACATAGTACCCAAAGTACGGTTCACCACCTCAGTTTGTCCATCAGTTTGTGGGTGACAAGTTGAGGAAAACAATAACTTTGTACCCAACTTATTCCAAAGCGTGCGCCAAAAGTGACTGAAGAATTCTGCATTGCGATCTAAAACAATAGTAGAAGGCATACCATGCAAATGTACAATTTCTTTGAAAAAAAGATCAACATTATAACTAGCATCATCAGTCTTATGATATGGTATAAAGTGTGCCATCTTAGAAAATCTATCCACAACAACAAAAATACTATCACTCCCCCTCTTAGTCCTAGGCAGTTCTAAAATAAAGTTTATACAAATATCCGCCCAAGGAATAGAAGGAACAGGAAGTGGTATGTATAATCCATGTGGATTCAAGCGAGACTTAGCTTTTTGACATGTAGTGCAGCGAGAAACAAAGCGCTCAACATCTTTCCTCATCCTTGGCCAAAAGAAGTGTGTGGCCAAAATATCCTCCATGTTCTTAGCACCAAAATGATCCATCAATCCACCTCCATGCGCCTCCTGTAACAATAAAAGATGAACGGAACCAACTGGAATCCATAGGCGGTTAGCTCTAAACAAGAATCTATCAGTCAACACAAATTTGTTCCATGCACGACCTTCTTTACAGTGCAGCAATACATCCATAAAATCAACATCAGCAGCATATTGTTCTTTAATTGCCTCAAGTCCAAAAATTCTACAATCAAGTTAAGACAATAAAGTATAGCGCCTAGGTAAAGCATTAGCGATCATATTATCCTTCCCTTTCTTATGTTTAATAATGTAAGGAAAAGACTTAATAAACTCAATCCATTTAGCATGTCTACGGTTCAAATTACATTGAGAACGAATATACTTAAGTGATTCATGATAAGAATGAATAACAAATTCTTTAGGCAACAAATAATGACACCACGTCTCTAAAGAACGTACAAGTGCATACAATTCCTTATCATACATGGAGTAATTCAAAATAGGCCCAGTAATTTTCTCACTAAAGTATGCAACAGATTTACTATCTTGCAACAAAACACCACCAATGCCTATACCACTAGCATCACATTCAAGCTCAAAAATCTTATCAAAATTAGGTAATTGCAGAATTGGTGCATGTGTAAGTTTATCCTTCAAAGCATCAAAAGACTCATGATGTACCTTACCCCAATGGAAATCAACGCCCTTCTTTGTCAACTCATGCAAAGGTGCAGCAAGGGTGCTGAAATCTTTGACAAAGCAGCGGTAGAAACCTGCAAGACCAAGAAAACTCTTCACCTGTGTGATAGTTTTTGGTACAGGCCAGCTCTTTATGGCTTTAATCTTTGCCTCATCCACCTCAATTCCCTGTCGAGTCACAACATAGCCAAGAAAAGAGACTCGATCCATGCAAAAGTTGCACTTCTCAAGGTTACCAAATAAACGTGCATCTCGTAAAGCATCAAAAACAGCACGCAAATTATTCATATGTTCATCTATGGATTTGCTATAAATCAAGATATCATCAGAGTAAACTACCATAAATTTGCCAATGAAAGCTCTTAAAACCTCATTCATCAAGCGCATAAAAAAACTAGGTGCATTATTTAAACCAAAAGGCATTACTAACCACTCATATAATCCCAATTTGGTTTTGAAAGTTGTTTTCCATTCATCTCCAAGTTTCATTCTAATTTGATGGTAGCCACTACGCAAATCAATTTTAGTGAAAATTATAGCACCACATAACTCATCAAGCATGTCATCTAGCCTAGGAATAGGATGACGATACCTAATAGTAATATTATTAATGGCCCTACAATCTACACACATACTCCAAGTACCATCTTTCTTAGGAACCAAAAGTACAGGAACAGCACAAGGACTACGTGATTGACGAACATACCCATGATCCAAGAGGTCTTGAACTTGTCGTTGTATCTCCTTAGTCTCCTCAGGGTTGGTCCTATAAGCAGCACAGTTTGGCAAAGTAGCACCCGGAATCAAATCAATTTGATGCTCAATCCCTCTCAAAGGTGGCAATCCCGGGGGTATCTCAGCTAGAAAAACATCCTCATACTCCTGCAAAAGGTTAGTGACAGCAGGAGGCAAAGCACTAGAAGCAATATCATCAAGCGAAAACAAAGCTTCTTTGCATATCAAAGCATAGCAAATATCATCATTATCAGAAATTTCAGCAAGCTCAGATTTTGTTGCAAGACATGAACGACCCTGTAATTTAATTCCAGCGCCCTTAGAACTTGAAGAATCATTAACATTACTAGGTGTAGAATTAGAATTAATAGGTTGTTGAATTTCAGGACCTTTATTTTTCAAACTAGCAGCTCTTTCTAAATCAGCTTGTACAATTTCAGCAGGGGTCATTGGTAACAAAGTAATTTTAGTTCCTTTATGCATAAAAGTGTACTTATTACTTCTACCATGGTATACAACATCATTATCAAATTCCTAAGGTCTACCCAATAAAAGTGAACATGCTTGCATGGGTATGACATATCAATCAACAGAATCCACATAAGAACCAATGGAAAAAGGAACTCTGCAAGTTTGTATTACCTTAGCTTTGCGAGAGTCGTTTAACCACTGAATGTAGTACGGATGTGGATGTGGACGTGTGGTCAAAGCAAGCTTGTTGACCACATTAGAACTCACAAAGTTATTGCAGCTCCCTCCATCAATGATGACACGTGCTCGACGGTTCTTGATGATAAAGAAAATCTGGAACAAGTTGTGGCGCTGCATCATCTGGGGCTGATGAACTTGTGTGCTAAAGACATGTTGAACAATAATATTCATGTATCCCGTGGAGTCTCTACCTCCAAGGATGAGGTCACTGCTGGTGGCAGCGATGTCCTCCTCCTCATCCTCCACATCGGAGGTGCTCATGTAACCGCCATCATCTGTCACCACATATGCCCGCCTACTTGGACAATCTTTTTTTACATGACCAAGTCCATGGTAGCGGTGGCACTGAATCCCTGTAGTGCGCCCCGTCGAAGCAACAGAGGAGGCACTACTAGCTGGTACCTGCACAGAAGTTTTACTTGAGCGCGTAGAAGGTGCAGGGGCTGATCTTGGGGCTGCAGAAACAACACTCGTTCCCTTGGTAGCTGCTGGTGGGGGCGGCCGGAAAGATGGCCTAGGCAGCCCCGAAATCCCCGTCGAGCATGGGGGGTAGGAGTTCCTCGACTTGCTGTACTCCTCAAAAGTCTGGAAATGTCCCTGTGATTTTTTCTCTGCAAGTATAGCATACTGGAAACACTGGGTGAGGGTATAATATTCTTTATAATCAAGGATGTCCTAAATTTCTTTTCTTAAACCAGAATAAAAGCGACAAATCTGATCCTCTACTTTTTCAACTACAGCACAACGAATCAAACCCTTCTGAAGCTCACTAAAGTACTACTGAACAGTTTTATCTCCTTGTTATAAATGCTGCAGTTTATTACGAATCTCTCTATAAAAAGGAGGAACAAAACGATCACGCATTGCTACCTTAAGTTCTTCCCAAGTAGTAGGCAAATCAGTTTCAGCAGCTAGACCACTCCACCAAACAATAGCAAAGTCCTTAAACTCACTAGTGGCTTGTCTAACTCTATGTTGTTCAGGAACAAGGTGGGCATTAAATTTTTGTTCTACAGTCATCTCCCAATCAAGATAGACATCACCATCATACTGACCTGAAAACGAAGGAATTGAAAACTTAATTTTAGCATACGGGTCATCTGGAGCATAGTTACCGTGTGGACGACGGTTGTAGTTATGGAAACCACCCATACCTTGAGTATTATGTTGCAAATGACGTCGTAATCGTGCGGTCCTTGTAGCTGACCTATTCACGGTGCCATTAGCCTTATACACCGTGTCTTCATCATGGACGTCTTCAACATCGTTGTTGTTGTTATTGATGTTCGTATTATTGGTTTTGGGAGCGGTCTCCAATGCGACAACCTGATCGGTTAACTTAGAGACCCGCTTCTCTAACCGCTCCATGCTTTCTCCAATGTGAAGCTTGCTGACCGCATCAGTAACGGCTCTGGTGATCGTCTCTGCCAAATCACTCTGAGCAGCCTGCAAAGCCTTCTGGAGCTGCTCTTGGCTCATGCACTCAGCAAATTGTGAGGGTGAAGCCATCTCTCCGTCATCATTTCCTGCCATCACAAACACCAAAACAGGAAACAAAAAGCGAAGGTTATCCCTACAAAACAGCTAAGCAGTGGTGCCTCTCAATATAGCAAAAGGAAACTCCTTACAAAGCTCTTGCAAAGTTCTAAAAAGCAAAGCAAAGGATACTAGGGAGGTGTGTTCCACGATTGCAAGGGTTACAAAAGAACCTATATGTTGTCCAGAAGAAATATGTAGAGCTAGGAAGGCCAAATATATATATATGAGTGGTACACAAATCAAAAACAGATAGTAAAGCTGAATAAGTGCCCAAGTAACTTGTCCCTAGTTGCTGGTCTAACTATGTCCTAGAACAGTAGTGATAGCAAAGTAGAAACAAGGAGACAAAGGCACAACAGGCGATAACAGGGGGCTTAGTGCAAAACAGCCAAATCCAGAAATTTCAGGGGGCTAGATGTAGCACTAGTAGAGATCCCAAATTTCTTTTTTTTTGATTTTATTTTTTTGACATTTTTCTCCAACTAACTAAAAATGGAAGAGAATCCACAAATTATTTCAGATCAAACAGAGGTAGGATGTGGCCTACAGAAAATCTTGAAGTTGCAGAAAACGTCGGGTTTAAACTTAAATTAATTTTTTCTTTATCTTCCCGATTTTTTTTGAATTTTTTGACGAGGGCACACAGAGCATAGCCGAGGGTGGGTATGCCCAACTTTGAATCAAGAATATCCTGTAAAAATTTCAGCCAAAACGGACAACCGAGCGAAAGTTATGCCCGTTTTACCGAAGGGGGGTCAGAGTCGGTTTTCCAGAAACCCGAGTCGGTTAGGGGTCGAGTTTGGAATCGGGTAAGATTTTTTTTGGCGGCATGGATGCAGCGAAAAGTGGAATTTGTGGGGATTGGTCCGAGGTATTTGAGGATGGGTTTAGGGTGGGTGTATCGATAAATCAACCCTAGCACACAAAGCCGATAGAACAGAGGATGGTGAAGGGGATGGCGGCTAGGGTTGCAAGGGAAACACTACTGATGAGAAAAACACAAACTAAACCAGCGACTAAACAAAAACTAGGGCACAAACTCAACACTACGGACTCTGAAATTGAAATATGCAAAGGCTAAACACGTGGTTATGGGCGGAGGGGAAATTTTTTTTTTGGCTTTTCTGTGGATGATAGGATGAACACAAAACGAAATTAACTAAGGGTAGTGTGAACCTGATGGTGCACCTGAAGCTCTGATTACCACTTGATGTGGACAAGGGTTCCCGATCTTCCGAAAGGTTCTGGATACATTGATTTGGTCGGAGACGACACACAAATCGATCCGGCTTCAGAACAGCACGTTCTAAACCCCGTAATCGCAGCACGACGTCTCCTCTGGTTATCAACCGTCCTAAAACAATTGACCTCACTGAGAATGCTAATCCCTGCCTGCGAATCAAGAACACAAGCAAGAACAAAGAAGAAGGCAACACAATTGTAGATGTATTATGAATCTCACGAAGTTGGGGTCTCACAAACCGTGATGACGGCGAAACTATTATGAACAGAATAATCTAAGCAAAACCCAAACCCTAATGGTGCGATGGCGGCTGTATATGAAGACCCTAGGGTCGTGCAAGACCCTCTGGACGCACCCCTACTTGGGCTCAACTAGATACAAAGCCCAAAGGCCAAAAATAGGCGATGCGGCACCGAAACAGATTCTAGACCCTCTCTTGTTTCGACGATTCCTGATGACTCCCAATGGATTTTGACATGAGACTGGCGGTATTGGAAAGGTCTTCTTCTTATATTTCTTTGCATATATAGAATGTCTAAATCCGAGTCCGTATGTGTCCTGGGCATCCGTTTTAGTGCAGACTGGTCCTGAGCCCCGAAACAGACTCGAAGTCGGTTTTGGTTTGGCCTCCACCTTAGCTTCCACATCCTTGCTGGTCCTCCACGTCTCCAAGTCCTTCTCCCATCATCTCCTGGTCCTCTCCATGATTCCTAATTACAATATAATCATTAGGTAGCAAACCATTCTCAAAAGTGACATATAATGAAGAACGTAGGAATGAGCTCACCTCTAAATTTAGTCGTCGTGCACGAGCTCTAGTCATTGGACCTTGCAAGTCTAGAATTGGAGGAGTGTTGCATGTATCCTTAGGAGTGATGTCCTCATCAAAAACTTTCTATGAGCTTCCTGATGAGGTCTCCCCAAGATGTGATTGACTCCTCTCGAAGAGACGTGAGCCATATACGAACAGCTGGATCCATGCAGACTGGGAGGTAATTAGCCATTTCATGGGAATCACCTCCAGCCGACCGAATCGCCGTGCTATAAAGTTGCAGACACTCTTGGGGATTGGTCTGACCATCGTATTTTTTGATGGGGACCGGCTTGAATCCTTTTGGCCATCGAGCTATACAAAGCCTAGGGATGTAAGCTTTGATGCCATTGATGTCATCGTCGGTCGGCGTCATCGACCGCCTATGTCAGTCTGGACACAGAGTTGCACGGCGGCTATGTCACGGACCAATATCATCATCATGATGACGACGCCGATGGTTGTTATCATCGTTATCGCGTCGATCCCGATCGTCACGTCGACAACGGTCGTCACGGTTATGCCTTGGAGGAGGATCTTGACGGTCCTCTCATCGGTTGTCCCATCGGTCATCCGTTCTCCAATCACGGCGTTCTTCCTCATAGCGTCGGTTATCCCGAGTGCATTCTTCATAGTGAGAGTTGATGGTATCTCGTCCATCATGGAGGCTGAGATAATTTCTCAGATCTTCACGCCTATGCCGACCTCGCAAAGATACATGACTAGAGCTCGTGATCGACTGAGATTTCGTGGCCTCTTGAGCCGCAGTGGCCTTAAGCATAGCCACCGCCTTCTGCATCGCAGTGGTCTGATAATTCACGTTGACCATTAGTGTGTCAAGGAAGGTTTTGGCCCCCGTGATGTTATTCTGAGGAGTGTGGTGGAACTTGACGCCATCCACTTCGAGTTCTGGACCAAGAACCAGTCGACGTTCGTTGCGTGAACTGCGCGACCCTCTTGGTCGACAGTGGTGTCCGACCGATAAGTCATCAGCTGGAGGGTCCTCCTCATGTTGACCACCTTTGACTAGTTGATTCGGGTGGCCATCAATAGGGTTACCTTCATGTTCACCGTCTTGGTCACCATCTTGGTCTCCATCCGCGGGATCTGCTATATCCACCATGTTGATAGTATGGGATATGGGTAAGCGGATCTGACCGAGTCCTCATCAAAAGTCCGATCCGATTTTGAATCGTTCCCAAAGGAAGGATCTTCGTCCTTAGATCCGAGTGGAACAATTGCGGGGATCATGCCAGATGAACTCGGTAATCGCGTCATGGAAACGACTGCGGCCGAGTCAGATCTGTGGTTCTCTAGACCTAGGCTCCGTTGTCACCGACTATGAAGTCGAGTGATCCAAAGGAGATCTTGAAGTACGGTGAGTACTGGATGATGGGAATTTCAGCCATCGTAGTTGACGAAGAATCCCGACGAGCCTTGTCCCCTACCTGGCGCGCCAACTGTCGAAGCTTGAGAACGGCAGTAAAATGTATAGGGCTACGTCGAGACTAAGAACTACGATGGTAACACAAGACACCGAGTTATATAGGTTCGGGTCGTGAGAGTTAAAACCCTATATCCTATGTTCTGTGTATTGTATTGATATTGTGATACTTGTGAACATGTCCCTTGATGAGGCGTACCCTGCCACCTTATATATCCGGTCCTCAGGGGGGTACATGAAGAGTCCTAGTCGTAACTCACAAGGATTTACATAGAAAGTCTATCTCTTCATGCCTTGCACTAGAAGTTGAGTCGGTCGGGTTCCTTGTTGATGAAGCACCCGGTCGGCTACCAACTTAGTCTTGTATGAGGATACCTGTAAGGCAAGTATCCCACACATCCCTCAGGGCGAACCCGTGCTGACCGGTACGCTCTCACTCTATCACCAGCCTATCCTTGCACTTTCTGATTCTGGTGCTTCACATAATTTCATTAGCAAAGCTTGTGTGCAAAAACATAATCTCCACACCACCACCACAAATAAATGCTACACCATCCACTCTCTTGCTGGACAAATTCTTGCTAACGAAGTATTATGTGAAGCTCCACTAGAAATAAATCAAAAGATTTACCCCACCGATTTCATCATGCTCAAAAATCAGGAAATCGATCTCATCATAGGCATGATCTGGATGAAAATCCATAGCGCCATGCTAGACATCGAGCCCCATATCGCTCACTTAGACTCTCCCTTGCATGGCCGAGACACACTTTCTCTAAACACCGATTCATCAAAAAATCTAGTTGTCTACCATTTGGAAGGTGTAGCACTAGAAAATGTTCACGGCTATTTTTGTGAAGAAGAAGGACAAATCTTTGTGCCCTGTTGTTGATTATCGGCCACTGAATGAGGTTACAATAAAGAATAAATACCCGCTGCCCCGAATTGATATCCTTTTTGATCAATTGGTTGGTGCCAAGTTCTTCTCAAAAATTGACCTTCGTTCGGGCTACCATCAAATAAAGATTAGAGCATAAGACATTCTGAGTAATGCCTTCTCTACTAGATATGAATTATTTGAGTATCTAGTAATGACATTCGGATTAACAAATGCTCCTACCCATTTCATGTACCTTCTGAATTCTGTATTCATGCCAGAGCTAGACAAGTTTGTGGTGGTATTCATTGATGACATCCTCATCTATTCTAAGTCAAAGGAAGAACATGCTGAACATCTTTGAATTGTTCTTCAACGTCTACGAGATCACAAGTTGTTTGCAACATTCAGCAAGCGTGAATTTTGGTTGGACCGTGTGCCATTCCTTGGTCACATAGTTTCTACGGAAGGTATCTCTGTAGACCCTAACAACGTTCAATATGTGCTAGATTGGAAGCCACCAAAAATGGTTCATCAAGTTTGTAATTTCCTCGGACTAGCTGGATATTATCATTGGTTCATTCCTAATTTTTCCTAGCTATCCAAGTGTAAGGAGCGAAGGCGTATCGAGAGGGGGGGGGGGTGACGGTAAGCCGCTCACGAATCCAATTACTTCAAATTCCACTACTTGACTCAACCAAGATAAGTAATCCTAAGCAATTATAGTAGACTAAGACCCTACACATGCTAGTGTTCATAATATAATTAAGTGCGGAAGCCAAACACACTAGCCTATGCAAGCCACAAGTCACCCTACTCAATGGAGCACACAATTGCGGAATAGTAAAGAGAAGGGTCAAGGAATGCTCATGATTTCTCCCGAGGTCTCAAAAGGATGACGCCTTCCCCTAATCCTCATTGGACCACACCCACCGGAGTCCCGGTCCCTCCCGCCACCAAGTGGAGTTCTCGCCCACGAGCCCGCAATCACTCCTAGAGTGAAGACACGGTGTGCGTCAACGCTACACAAAGCACAAGCTAGCCTCCGTTGAGAACTTTCTAGACACCCCGAGCCGGCACGGGCACTCACTAGCAATGCCCCTTTCACCGGCGAGCTCAAACCGTGTACAAACGTGTGACGGCCTTCACAACCGATCATGATAAGCTCGATCACCAACACCTAACTGGTCTAGGTCTCACCATAGACCAAGAGTAACAATCTAGATCACACCCTCAAGGACACCCTAGCCTTAGATGTGCAAGATGCTCAAGCTACTCTTCTCTAGCACTCTCAAGATATGCAATATCTCCCCCTAGTTCTCTCCTCTTTTGCTCTTGGACCTTACCAAATTCTCTTAGGTATTCCACTGGCCAAGAGAGGTCTCCAAGACCCCAGCAACGAAGTTATATAGGCTCCCAACCTTAAACTAGCCGTTGCTCCACGAAATTGCCTTTCTGGACATCTAGACCGGACTGTCCGGTCACTGCCTGACCGGACCGTCCGGTCACTCTAGTAACGGCTCTCCCAGCCGTTGGCTACTCTGTCCAGGCAATTTTCCTATGCTGACCGGACTGTCCGGTCAGTAGACCGGACCATCCAGTTGTTTCTCTCTCCAGTCTAGAAACATTTCATTACCGAAGCTCCTCGCTGCCCTGCATCCTTCATAGTGACCGGAGCGTCCGGTCTCTATGACTACTGACACTTTTAGCTTCCTCGCTTCCTCGTTGTAGCCTCCGTACAAAACCATATAGTGACTATACAGTCCGGTCTGCACTAACCCCTCTGTCTGGCTCTATGTCCAGAAGCCGAAACTTGTCATCCTCGCTTGATTTCATTTCTCGGCTTCTCCGAACAGCTCCTTGGCTCCTCCACTGTCACCTAGTGCCTGGATTTCACAGAGCAACCTTGCACATCACCGACTAGACATGACCTAAGAGAATGACATAGTCCGGTTTTTTCTATGGACTCAAACCCTAACAACTAGTCAATTGTTCCAAACACTTGCACCATAGCTTGTCCTCCACTTTGATACATCTCCATCAACCCTTGGACTCCATCAAGTTCACAAGCCTCCATGCTTGTGGTCATTGTCATCAATCACCAAGGCAACAATCATCCATATGATTTGTAATAGACTTAAGAGATGATTCCTACATAGAAAACACTCATGTAGATGTTAGCCCACAATTTCGTAGTTGTCATCTATCACCAAAACATCCATTCCTTGGGGATCCACTCACCAATGGTCTTGAAGCTTACAATCTCCCCCTTTTTGGTGATTGATGACAACCACTACTTTATCAAAAAACTTTGATCAATTAACAATCGAGCTAAACAAGCTACACAAAGATCGAGAGGAACCATAACAACATATGAGAGAAACGCATAAGGTCCTACTCAATCAAACATCATCTAGAGATACAAGCAAAAGAGTGAAGAGCATACTCTAGAAGAAAAATGCATGCATGGCATGGCAATATATTGAATGAAAGCATAAGGACATGCAGCGCAAGACATGAGTGATGAGATGCACCAAGTTAGCATAGCAATGCGTAGGAATTAAGAACATGCAATCATCATCATGATATCATACACAGGCATACAAGATAATTAATGAATATAAATCACTACATATGAAAGAAAAATAAACCAAGTGTGATTAAGATGAGTCAAACACAAGCAAATGAAATCCAAATCCATGACTCATCAAAATCCATGAACATTGAATAACTCCATCAAAATAAAGATCCAAAAGCATCTAACAAAATGTATTTATCTCCCAAAACCAATATACAAGTATGCTCCCACCCTAGATACAAGCTACTCTCGATCGCATAGGATAACACTCCCACTCCCCCTAGACCTAGTATCTTCTCCCCCTTTGGCAACAAGCACCAAAAAGCCAAAAAGATAAGAAAAGATGAACATCTAAGCGCTCGTGGTTGAAGGAAGTGGTGCAGCGACATCCTCTGTAGGCTCTGCTCCTGGCTGCTCCTGAGGTGGATCCTGCTGTGCTCCCTGAGTCTGTGCCGCCTGAGCGTCCAGCTGCTCAAAGAAACCAAGGTCTACAGGCGACTCAGACCCACTGTCCTTTGCTGCTAGAGTGACCGTGGTAGTCTCCAGAGCTGTAGTCTGGAGTAGTAGGAGATCTGACACGTCCTGCTGTCTAAAGCCTCCACGGACAAGATCCTCTGCTGCCTGAGGAGTGAGAGTGGTAACAGTGGTGGTAAGAGGTGGAGCTGAAGTTGTAGCTGTCTCTAGGATGGTCTGGGAGTCTGCACGAGTAGTGTGCACACTGAGAACAGACTCCTAACCGGTACGTGCTGGGAGCTGGAGTGTCTTGCCATCTGCGAGCTCGAGGACAGTGACGATAAGACAAACAATGCAGACACAGAGAAGGCTGACACGGGGGAGAGCAGAGCACAAGAGAAAGTCTATCCTGCTCCCCCTGTCGGTAAGACCCCTGAAAGTGACGGTCCGCTAGACTGTGCTGTCATCAAAGCAGTAAAGGGTCCTGGCTGAGTCTGTAGCTGCTGGTACTGAGGGAACACTGAAGGTCCTGGCTGCTGACCGGCCTGCCTTTGAGTCAACTCTGTCATCTAAGTCATCAGGGTTGTAAGTAGTGTAGTTTGCTACCTCTGAATCTCTACCTGGCTCCTAATGACGTCCATCATCTGACGTCTGTCCTCTGACACACTCTGGATAAACTCTCCCAGCTGTCCTGCTAGTGCTGCTACTGTGATATTGTCATTAGACTGTGAACCTGTCAGCTGGAGAGGTGCTCCAATACTGGCTGACTCAGGAATCACCGTATCTGGCTGAGCGGCCTGCTCATGAAGTACAGGTGACTTTTGCTCCTCCTCTCTTGTGTGCTGGCCAGAGGTAGACTGTGATCCCCTGGGGACTCTAGGTGAGTAACTGGTGGTCACCTCAGGGAAAGCCTCGTACTGCTCCTTTGTCACTAGGCCCATCCTCCTCAAGAGATAGCAGATATATGGACTATAGACCAAGTGATGCCCTCCAACCCTCTCATAGATGACCACCTCCATCTCTCCAATGAGAAGATCCACCAAGTCAAACGTCTACCTCCTCAGAATGGCTGCTACAGCCCACTGGTGTAAGAGTGTGAACTCCTCTCTGTAGCCAGACCTGGGTAAGATAGTCCTGGTGACTATCGCTCTCACCACCTTGGCCTCTACAGTGAGTCTCGCAGGGCCTCTCTCAAATCTTGGGGTGTGTGGAGGTGGGAAAGCGATCAACACTAGGTCATCTAAAGGCAGCTTCCCTCCCTGAGGTCTGCGAGGTGGCTCTATCATATCATAGGCACTCCTGTAAAGCTGGAAGTCTAAGGCCAGGAGTCCTAGGTGGGAGATCAAATCATCCCTGGTGACATGGTGTTGCTGCCCTCTGAAAAGGAACCAGAACTCTGAGCAGTCTCTGGCAACCCACAGCGTCACATAGAACTCGAGAACCACGTCCTCTCTGAACCTGTATGGAGCAGTAACTAGCTCTGCTAGCCCTGGCAAGTACATAGAGTACTGCTCCATGTCTGTGCCTGTGGCCCTCCTCGTGACCTAGTAGGTGGCGTACTGCTGTGGTACAAGCACCTTGTCTCTCATCCTCAAGGCCACACAACGTCTTAGGCCCTCTCCTATTCTCCTCTCGAGAACTGTCCAGTACCTCTCTCAAGTAGCTAGGTCTCTGGGGACTGGCACCCACTGCTCGAAGGGTACCAAGCGAAGTACCTTAAGGTCCTTTGCAGAAACCTTAAGGATATCCGGCTCTCCGGCTACCTGAACAAGTCTCTGCAACCTCCTAGTGCACACCTCACAGGTGCACTCGGGTCTCCTGCCTGGTGAGCTGTCCTCTAGGAAATAGTCTGCTCTAGCTCCTCCTCTGACTCCTCCTCAACAAGCTCCTCAGACTCAGACTCTGAGGTCTCCTCCTCTACGGCCTCCTCCTCCTCAGACTCCTCCTCCTGCTACCTGGAGGATCCCTGATCCGCAGTTCTCGATGATGTCCCCTTACGGGAAACCAGAGTACGCTACGGCCATGGCGGTGGCACAACTCCAATAGCCAAAGGTGTAGACCTCTGCCTGGTGCTCCTCCTCTTACCCTGTGCCTCACAAGGTTGCTCTAGGATCAGCAGTGATCCCAGAGTCCTCTGTGACTGATCCATGGCGTCTAGGTGCTTGGTCACTCTCCTAGCTCTCTCTGACTCTGGATCTAGTCTCGGTCTCTTCTTGGTCTTGGGCTTCTCAGGCATCTTCCCCTTTCCCTTGTCCTGTCCTGACCCTGCTGTCTCTACTTACTACTCTACTGTCACTGCACACACATAGGTGTAGATGGGATAAGCATGGAAACCTAATACATCTATAAGCAAAGCACCGGTAGGAAAGAATGCGTAATAGAAATCCTAGCACTGAATGAAGGACATGATCACTGGGCAAGTAAGCAAAGTAACAACAATTATCATCGACTGCTAGTGCGAGAACATCTAGTGTGTAGGCAAATAATAGGCAATTAATCTAACTGTATACCAAATAGGAGACAAACCCTAGAATTGCAATTAATAGATAATCAAAGGAATTAATTGCATCCAGGTTGAGCCAACTAATTAATTAATGCAACTAATGATTAGAATTTGTACTAATTGCATCAATTAACTAATTACTTGGAATTAGGGCATGAGATGATGGAAGCAGAAAGATGATGAAAGGAGAATAGTAGCAATACCCTAGGAGAAAGTCGACACACCGAGACAAACGATCACCACTGGATGCGCTCCGATCACCAATAAGGTTGGAGCTTTGAGGTCGCCAGCAATGGGGAGAGGAGTTTGGGAGGCGGGGTCTATAGGGCTTGCACGCGTGGGAGAAGGGGAATTGGCGGCAGTGCTGGAGCTGCAAGCGACGGCGGCGCTGGGCGAGCGGCGGCGATTTCGCACAAGTAGCGGTGGCTTTGCGGGTGCGCGTGCGGCGTGGGTGAGCACGGCGCGTGCACACGGAGGTGAGCGCAGCGGTGCGGCTTGCTTGTCAGCGGCGAGGGTGGTGGAGTCACGGTGGCTCGGTGCGGTAGTGGAAGGGGGGTGCGGCATCGGTGAGTGAGAGACGGAGGCGATGGCAGTGTGTCCTGTGCGAGCTCTCGACGGACGATGGGAATGAGGAAGGGACCAAAAAGGTCTCTGACAATTTTTACCTAAGTCAAAAAGCATTCGATGGCCGAGATCCAAAAGGAATAGATCGACGGCACGGATCTGGAGCAGCATCGCACAGTGAACTCGAGTGACCGGACGGTACGGTCTCTAGACCAGACTGTCCGGTCAGTTCGAGGTCTGGTGGCCTTTGAGCAGACCGGACGGTATGGTCTCTAGGACGGTTCTGTCTGGTGTCTACGACCAGACTCCCCCTAGGCACTGTGTCTAGTGCCACTGACCAGATTGTATGATCTAATGACCGGACCGTATGGTCACTTCCAAAAAAATGCTGAGTCAAGGGTTTTCTCCATTTTCCAAGTGCCCTCGCCAAACACTCAAATAAATACTGCACTTGGAATATAGATGGAACTCTCAAACACTCATTTTCAAATAGTGGCACTCCATGGCCTTATAATTTTCACAAATGCCAAATGAAAGATCGAGCAAATAAGAACCAAGGCAAATAAGAACCAAAGGGGTATGTATGAGCCTTAGTCCATGAACCACGTGAGTAGATTTAACCTCGAAGTTCATAAGAGCTTGCTCAATGGGCTTGAAGCACAATCCTTTCCTTTGGTCACACTTATGAAGATGTAATCTCATATAGAGCATGAGGCACAAATATCTCCAAGTGTGACAAGCCTCCTTTGTGTTTCCTATATGATGCATGCAACAAACATTTTACATATACAATGAAAGTAAACATGCCATGTGAATGCAAGCAATAGTAAAGAACAAGACACAAAGGAAACCTAACAATGTCAAGTTCGATTCCCTCCCAAGCTTACTCACTATAAGCCATGCCCTTGCCTTGAGAGAAGTCAAACCACCATCTCAAGCACTCCCCCTTTCTTATAGCTATCTTGGATGGGTTAGACATTGACTAATTTTTATGTGTTTTTCTTTTAGTTATTTACACATGCATGGATGCAAAGCATACTAGTCACAAAGGAGTCCTAATTACCATGCAATGCAAGAGAAAGAAAAACACACTACAACTACAAAGAACAAACACGGTTACCTCCCTCATGAGTAGATAGGTCATTGAGGTCCATGTCACTTGTGGTGGACTTTGTATGATCTTCATGAAACCTCTCAGTCCACCACCACCATCATCTAGGTCTTGTTCTTAAGATCAACAATGCACTTAGGCACCCATATGCTCTTGACCTTCCTTTTCTTGTTTGTTGGTCCCAAGGCCTTAGCTTTCACCTTGCCTTCCTTGTTCCTAAAAAGCTTGAAATGTGTGTTCTCATGGAATAAGTTAGCATTAGGCAAAACAATGGAACTTCTCACCATGGGACAATCCTTGGTGGTGTGGCCATCCTTGCAACACCTCTCGCAATAGTAGTCATTGGCGAGAAGGGGTTTGATCCATGCGGGGATGGAATCACTTGTTCCTATGATGTTGATGGAGGCGGGATATGAGCCAAGTCCCGGGTAGGAGACATTGTTCACAAGGTTCCTTCCAAGAATCTCCTTGTGGATGGCTCTACCACATGTGAGCCTCTCAAAGCCATCCATCACCATCTTCCTCTCTTCCTTGAGCTTGTGATAGTCCTCTAAAACAAATGGCTCAAGAGAAGAAACCTCGACCAAGGTGGTTAGGTCATCACACATAGTAGAAGCATCACTCTTTGATGAACTAGAGGGAGAGGCAAGGTTCTCAATATTGATGGCCTCATAAGTGATCTCGAGGGCCTTGTACTTCTCATGAAGCTCTACATGGTCACCCTTGAGTTTGTCATAACTCTTGTTTAGGGCCTCATGAGATGTGACAAGGTTCTTGAGCTCCCTCTCAAGCTCACCAGCTCACTCTCAAGCTCACCAACACGGTCCTTAGCCAACTTACACTCTTTTCTTACCAACTACAACATCTTGGACTTCTTCATGGTGATGTCACGGGCTTGCTCAAGCATGCTCTAGAACTCGACACACGTGTGCTCCTCATCATCGCTATCATCACTGTTCTCATCCTGACTCTCCCCAAGTTGACTTGAGGCCATGAGGCACGTGGGAGGTGGAGGAAGAGCTCGTGGAGGTGTAGTCTTGATCATGGCTGGACCACTCACTTCTTCATCACTTGAGGAAGAGGACTCATCACTTGAGTTGTTGCTTGTCCACTCTCCAACATGTGCCTTGCGAAAGAACTTCTTCTTATAGTCTTGAGCTTTGCCTTTGCCTTTGCTCTTATCCTTGTTGAAGTATCTCTTCTTCTTGTGCTTGGCCTTGGGATCTTCTTCTTCTTCTTCACTTGAATCCTGTCACTTGAATGCTTCTTTCTTGGGCTTTGGGCACTCTCAACAGTAGTGCCTCTCAATAACAAAAGGAAACTCCTTACAAAGCTCTTACAAAGATCTGAAAAGCAAAGCAAAGGATACCAGAGAGATGTGTTCCACGATTGCAAGGGTCACAAAATAACCTGTGTGCTGTCTAGAAGAAATATGTAGAGCTAGGAAGGCCAAATATATATATGTGAGTGGTACACAAATCAAAAACAGATAGTAAAGCTGAATAAGTGCCCAAGTAACTTGTCCCTAGTTGCTGGTCTAAGTATGTCCTAGAACAGTAGTGATAGCAAAGTAAAAACAAGGAGACAAAGGCACATAGGCGATAACAGGGGGCTAAGTGCAAAACAGCCAAATCCAGAAATTTCAGGGGGCTAGATGGAGCACTAGTAGAAATCCCAAATTTCTTTTTTTTTTTGACTTTATTTTTTTGATATTTTTCTCCAACTCACCAACAATGGGGGAGAATCCACAAAAAATTTCAGCTCAAACAAAGATAGGATGTGGCCTACAGAAATTCTTGAAGTTGCAGAAAACGTCAGGTTTAAACTTAAATCAATGTTTTCGTTATCTTCCCAATTTTTTTTCAACTTTTTGACGAGGGCACACAGGGCATAGCCCAGTTGCAAAAATTTCACCCAAAATGGACAATCGAGCGAAAAGTTATGCCCGTTTTACCGAAGGTGGGTCGGAGTCGGTTTTCCAGAAACCCGAGTCGGGTTTGGAATCAGGTAGGATTCTTTTTGGCGGCGCGGAGGCAGCGGAAAGTGGAATTTGTGGGGATTGGTCCAGGGAGTTATCGGTGTGTTTAGGGTGGGATTATGGTGGGACTAGGCTAGGTGTGTCAATCAATCAACCCTAGCACAAAAAGCCAACAAAACAGAGGATGGTGAAGGGGATGGCGGCTAGGGTTGCAAGGGAAACAGTACTGACGATGAAAACACAAAATAAACCAGTGACTAAATAAGAACTAGGGCATAAACTCAACACTACGGACTCTGAAATTGAAATATGCAGAGGCTAAACACGTGGTTATGGGCAGAGGGAAAATTTTTTTGGGCTTTTCTGTGGATGATAGGATGAACACAAAACGAAATTAACTAAGGGTAGTGCGAACCTGACGGTACACCTGAAGCTCTGATTACCACTTGATGTGGACAAGGGTTCCCGATCTTCCCAAAGGTTCTGGATACATTGATTTGGTCGGAGGCGGCACACAAATTGATTCGGCTTCAGAACAACATGTTCTAAACCCCGCAATTGCAGCACGACATCTCCTCTGGTTATCAACCGTCCTAAAACAATTGACCTCGCTGAGAAGGCTAATCCCTGCCTGTGAATCAAGAACATAAGCAAGAACAAAGAAGAATGCAACACAATTGCAAATATATTATGAATCTCACAAAGTTGGGGTCTCACAAACTGTGATGACGACGAAACTGTTATGAACAGAATAATCTAAGAAAAACCCCAAACCCTAATGGTGTGGTGGCGGCTGTATATGAAGACCCTAGGGTCATGCAAGACCCTCTGGACGCGCCCCTAATTGGGCTCAACTAGATACAAAGCCCAAAGGCCAAAAATAGGCGATGCGGCACCGAAACAGATTCTAGACCCTCTCTTGTTTCGACGATTCCTGATGACTCCCAATGGATTTTGACATGAGACTGGTGGTATTGGAAAGGTCTTCTTCTTATCTTTCTGTTCATGTATAGAACATCTAAATCCGAGTCCGTATGTGTCATGGGCATCCGTTTTAGTGCAGACTGGTCCTGAGCCCCGAAATAGACTCGAAGTCGGTTTTGGTTGGGCCTCCACCTTGGCTTCCACATCCTTGCTGGTCATCTACGGCTCCAAGTCCTTCTCCCATCATCTCTTGGTCATCTCCATGGTTCCTAATTACAATATAATCATTAGGTAGCAAACCATTCTCAAAACTGACATATGATGAAGAACGTAGGAACGAGCTCACCTCTAAATTTAGTCGTCGTGCACGAGCTCTAGTCATTGGACCTTGCAAGTCCAGAATTGATGGAGTGTTGCATGTATCCTTAGGAGTGATGTCCTCATCACTGCCCCCCCCCCCCTATCCAATAGCTAGGGCAAGTCTTGCCCCTCCACCTCTATTGCCGGAGACAAGAAGCTTAAAGTTTTGAGTTTTCCGGTGATCGGTTGTGTGACCATCTCATCCTCAGCTTGGATTCTCCCCAGGGTATCGTGCTTATCCTCCTTTCATCGAGATATGCCCTGATCATTGAGCAATTCCCGTAATTAATGCAAGTAGATTAAATTCCCATGTTTAATTGAATTGATTAGATAATTTGGCTCAACCTAGGATGCAATTATTTCTTTGATGATCTATTAATTGCAATTCTAGGGTTTGTCTCTTGTTTAGTCTGCAGTTAGATAAATTGCCTATTATTTGACTGCACACTAGATGACTCGCACCAGCCACATATAGTCGATGATCACTGTTATTATTTTGCATAATTGTCTAGTGATCATGTCCTTCATTCAGTGCTAAGATTTCTATTGCGCATTCTTTCCTAGCGGTGCTTTGCTTGTAGATGTATTAGGTTTCCATGCTTATCCTATCTACACCTATGTGCGTGCAGTGACAGCAGCAGCAGTCAGATGGCAGGGTCAGGACAGGACAAGGGCAAGGGGAAGATGCCTAAGAAGCCCAAGACCAAGAAGAGACAGAGACTGAATCCAGAGTCAGAGATAGCTAGGAGAGTGGCCAGACACCTGGATGCCATGGAGCAGTCACAGAAGACTCCGGGGACATGGCTGATCTTAGAGCAGTCCCGTGAGATGCAGAGCTTGAGGAGGAGCACCAGACAGAGGACTGCACCTCAAGTATTTAGAGTGGTACCACCGCCGTGGCCGCAGCGTACTCTGATTTCCCGCCAGGGGAGATCATCGAGAACTACGGATCAGGGATCCTCCAGGTAGCAGGAGGAGGAGTTTGAGGAGGAGGAGGCTGGAGAGGAGGAGACCTCAGAGTTAGAGTCTGAGGAGCTGGTTGAGGAGGAGGAGGCAGAGCACACTATTCCCCAGAGGACAGCTCACCGGCAGGAGACCCGAGGTGCACTTGTGAGGTGTGCATGAGGAGGCTGCGGAGACTTGTTCAGGCAACCGGGGAGCCAGATATCCTCAAGATTCCTGCAAAGGACCTTAAGGTACTTTGGTTCGTGTCCTTCGAGCAGTGGGTGCCAGTTCCCCGAGACCCCACTACTGGAGAGAGGTATTGGACGGTGCTCCAGAGGAGGATAGGAGAGGGCTTGAGACGCTGTGTAGGCTTGAGGACGAGAGACAGGGTGCTTGTACTGCAGCAGTACACAACCTACCAGGCCATGAGGAGGGCCACAGGCACAGACATGGAGCAGTACTTCTCGTACCTGCCAGGACTAGCTGAGCTAGTCACTGCTCCACTCAGGTTCAGGGAGGACGTGGTCCTTGTCTTCTACGCGACATTGTGGGTTGCCAGAGACCGCTCAGAGTTGTAGTTCCTATTCAAAGGGCAGCCACACCATGTCACCAGGGAGGACCTGATCTCCCACCTAGGACTGCTAGCCTCAGACTTCCAGCTTTACAGATGTTGGCATTTCTTAACGTCATATTACGAATATCGCTATCCCTGGTACGACGCCAGAAATGATTTGATGTTTGTTATGCTTTAAGAGTGAACCAATCCGCAAGCGTACGAAACATCTATTGTAGCATTTCACCCGGGAGTATTCCAAGGTATCGTATTTATTTTCCACAGGGAAGCTAGGCGTAAGAGTATCTTGGTTTAACAAAGATATAACTATAAGAATTACACCAACTGACCAAAGATGGGGGTAAGGATGTTCGATAATAATAGTTGGGGCAGCTGTGATATAGGAGAAATCCGCACTAAGATAGATAAAGAGATCGGTTAGGCTAGTTGGGAGGACAGCGAGTCTAAGTGTAGAATTCCTAAGATTATATCTTCCTATTATATCTAAGTCAAGTGTCAAAAATCCTAGTTACTCGGGTTGAGTTCTTACACCAAATTCATGGTATAGCCTCAAGTCCTTCACCAATAAGCTTACTTTGGGGCACGACAACGATCCACTAATAGGGTCGATAACTAACCTCGTACACTAGTGGGCACGTAACCGCTAGACAACCCTGCTTGAGACTTCCCGAACATAGTGGAATACTAGACAACCTCATGTTTTTTCATAATTTTAGCCTTTTTGACCCTGCAAACACATATTTCACCAAAACTCGTGGAACTTTATTATTTAAACAAATATTCAAGAAGCTTTGGTCTTTACCTTGCATTTCCCGATCGGTTAGTGGCCGATATTGGGTTTTAAGGGCCACCAACACCTCCCTAACCTTAAACCTTTGCTCGTCCCGAGCAAATTAAAACTTGGAAGTGATGGATCAGGATTTGCTTCAATATTAGAGCCCTGCAAGGATCAAGTGTACAAACACATACTCCTACAACATAGGGGTAGTGGTAAACCAGCACAAGTTGATCGCTATGTCTTTCTTATATTAAGTGGGGCTCATAGGCATTTTATGACCTTGTCATGAGCGGTTGGAACTCAGAACAATTAGTTTAGATTTTGTCATTTAACCTCCTACATGATCATGAGTCCAAAGTTTTGCAGGGAGGTATTAAAGGTTTCCATACAGGAATCTATACTTTCTAGGACTTTATCAGTAGCAATAAATTTTCTACTAATGCTTTCATAGATTTTAGATTGTCCTAGAACAAGATCACAGAAGGAAGGTCCATTACGAGTAAAGTTTCCAGAGATACCCATGTTCTTGTCGAAGGAGAGGTTTGGCTTGGACTCCCATCCGAAGTTGTTCGTACGGGGCCTAAACCCGTTGTTGTTGTTGCTGTTGTTGAGGTAGTTCACTTCTTCTTGAGTTTCTGGGCAGTGGCTTCCCATGTGTCTAAAGTTTCCACAGACTTTGTAAGTCATGCGAGAGTCCAAGGATTGGATAGTCTGAGGTCCGTCCATTTTCTTCAAAAGTTGATCCATCCTGATTGATAGCATATCAATACCATCAACATGATGGACTCCCCTCATCTTGGGTTGCGGCTGGTTCTGTCTCTCATCATAGCCACTGTAGTTGGCGACCATCTTTTCTATGAGAGTTTGAGCTTCTTTGAACTTCAGAGAGAAGAAGGAACCTCCAACGGCTGCATCTAGGTGCTCATGAGCGGGACGGTTGAGCCCATGATAAAAGCTTTGATTTAGCAACCAATCTTGCATTCCATGATGTGGGCATGCCAGAGTGTATTCTTGGAAACGTTCCCATGCCTCAGGAATGCTCTCGTCGGTTAGTTGTTGGAAACTTGAAATCTTGTTCCGCAGGGCATTGGTTTTGCCTAGCGGGAAGAACTTGGCAAGGAAAGCGTTGGAGCACTTGTTCCATGTGGTGAGCTCTTCTTGATTGCTATAGAACCACTGCTTCGCCTTCCCCAAGAGTGAAAATGGGAAAAGACGAAGGCAAATGGCCTTAGGGGTCACATCCCTCATGGTGAAAGTGCTGCACACCGCCAAAAACTTTTGGAGGTGGGCATTTGCCTCTTCTGATGCCTTGCCACAGAAAGGACTGGCCAGAACCATGTTGATTAAGGCCGGTTTCAACTCATAGCCTCCATTCCCCATGTTCGGGTTCAGACCGGTGTGGATGTTGTCTACAGACGGGGCGGAGTAGTCGCGGATCATCTTTTCAGCCATGGTTGGTTGAGCGGACGGAGACGTGACTCGTAGTTGAGCTTGAGTGATTGGAGGTGCTGCAAGAGCAAGTACAGGCCGAGGAGGGGTGAGTCCTCGATGCACTCTCCTCAACAAAGCCTCTGGATCATTGTGGTAGTTGTCTGATAGGTCAAAACCAGTCATAAAGCATCCTATTTACACCACAATTAAACAAAAAAAGGGTAAGCCTGCAAAGGAAAGCGGTAAGTCCTTAGTAGAAATATCAATGTTAAATTTCCGATATCTTAGCCTATTGCTTCCCCGGCAATGGCGCCAGAAATGCTTGTTGGCATTTCTTAACGTCGTATCAAGAATATCGCTATCCCTGGTACGACGCCAGAAATGATTTGATGTTTGTTATGTTTTAAGAGTGAACCAATCCACAAGCGCACGGAACATCTATTGTAGCATTTCACTCGGGAGTATTCCAAGGTATTGTATTTATTTTTCACAGGGAAGCTAGGCGTAAGAGTATCTTGGTTTAACAAAGATATAACTATAAGAATTACACCAACTGACCAAAGATGGGGGTAAGGATGTTCGATAATAATAGTTGGGGCAGCTGTGATACAGGAGAAATCCGCACTAAGATAGATAAAGAGATCGGTTAGGCTAGCCGGGAGGACAGCGAGTCTAAGTGTAGAATTCCTAAGATTATATCTTCCTATTATATCTAAGTCAAGTGTCAAAAATCCTAGTTACTCGGGTTGAGTGCTTACACCAAATTCATGGTACAGTCTCGTGTCATTCACCAATAAGCTTACTTGGGGGCACGACAATGATCCATTAATAGGGTCGGTAACTAACCTCGTACTCTAGGGGGCACGTTACCGCTAGACTACCCTGCTTGAGACTTCCCGAACATGGTGGAATACTAAATGGACGGACAGAGCTGTCACCACCTGCCACCTACCACTCAGCCCGTGGGGACGAATGCAAAACCAGCTAGTGTTAACTTAGGCACCGCGCCTACGTTTTCACTAGATATTCTTCTATTGGCCTAACGGAAGAATAGCCGAGGAATAACCAAGTCTAAGTTCTATTCAAGAACTAAACTTAATTAAATCCTAGCCGAGAATCCCGTAAACTATGCTTCAAAGTGTGGGATATATGTACCCGGGATACCTGACCACTCGGTTATATGACCGAGTGGGCCAGGGGCTCGGTTATGACATGTTTAAGAGTATTGCTTAGAAGATATTTATTCAGATATTTATGTTGAGTAATCGGCAAGTTAGGTTAGTAGATAGTATGGAACATTCTGTAACCGAATGATAGATTACCATGTAAGCCGCTGCCCTTCGGATATATAAGGAGGGCAAGGGGACTTCGATAGGGGAGAGACGTATTGGAACCCGAATTCCAGTGCGCCATCAAGCAATACAAGAACACCAAATAGGACGTAGGGTTTTTATCCGCAAGGAGGCCCAAACCTGTATAAACCCTGTGTCCTGTGTCCATCAATCTTTCACACTCATATGCATACCTAGATTAACTATCGAGGATATCTCTCGACAGTTAGCGCGCCAGGTAGGGGCAGCGTTGAGTCCAACTTTGGTGAGAGCGATGGCTTTCGTTGATGTTAAGTTCCATCTGGGAGACAAGATCCCCTTCGGCTCCATCAGCTTCGTAGCCGATCAGAGTGGAAGCCTCGTCAAGCAAGAGTGAGCGATCCCTCCGATGGTCATCACGCCTCCAGATCTAGGCGTTAGAAGAGCTCTGGTGCCTGGTCGCAATATTAGGACAGACGGCCGGCCCCGACTCGGCCTCAGCAATGTGGCGATGGTCCTTCAGAAGGAAACCCTCCTGGGCCCCCATTCAACGTTGCCCATGAGGAACCGATCGACAACCTTGGCCAACTCGGCTCTAGCTATGGTCACTCTCCCAATTCCTTTCTCAGAGGAATCGGACAAAGATCCTAATTTTTTCTTCGTCTCAAGACTAGTGGAGACAATCGGTGTTGATAATGAGTCAATCCTAGACCTTATTGGAGAACCGAGTGATTCCGAGAGCCACTCATCGGATTATCGTGAGATCTTCATGGCAGAACTTACTGCCCTAAACATAGTGGCAGAAGGAGAAACTTCTGCTGTGGCAGCCGCTTGGGGAGTACCAGTAGACCCGGCGGATGGACAGGAGACGGACCCTGAGGATGATGATCCGGAGAATGTCACCCCAATGCATCAGGCCACCTGCTCGTCAGAACAGACCCAGGGCCGTCCAAAACTTAAACATGGGAGACCTCACCTTATAGCTGGATGGTGAAGAAGTGTTCAAAACTCCACAGCATAACATTACGGCTGCGGCAACTTTGTTGAACTCGCTAGAGCCCATACTCCAGGCCAATCCGAAGATAACGCCACAGATCAACAAGTTAAAGGCACATATCAACACCGCAGCCATACTTGAGATGCATGCGGCGCGATCGGCGCCCACTAAAGCGGCATCTGGGGTCGCCAGTTTGATGCCTAGTCAGGACAGAAGAGGATCCCGGTGGAATGACTAGCAAGCTACTCTGCCACCCGAACCTAGACGACAGCCAATCGCGGATTACCATGATCGGAACCCACACGATGACTTTCGTAACGGTATACCACCACGTGATGCCCGAGTCCAACTGGATGGCAGATATCAAGAGTGGGATGATGCGGCCCGCCAGGAATACGAGGATGAACGACGTCGTCGCGGCTTCGTCGATGATCGGTACTATGAGCACAACGACAGGAGAGAGCCACCTCAAGACGACCGGCATTATGATCGGTGGAACGAGCGTCAGTGCGAAGACAGAGCTCGCCAGGAACCCAGTCGTGATCAGGAATGGACTCTTTCCTTTGATGACTATGACAACGAGGCCGGTATCCGGGCCTTCACTCGGGAGTTGTAGGCTGTCAGTTGGCTAACCGGCTTCAAACCAGTCGGCATTGAGAAATATGATGGCAAGACGGACCCACGTGACTAGCTTCATGTCTACACAACGGCCATCCGAGCACTCGGTGGTGATAGCTTTGTTATGGCTAACTATATGCACGTGTGCTTGGCCACAGCAGCTAGAACTTGGCTCACCAATCTGCCTGACAACACCATCAATTCTTGGGCAGAGTTGTGCAGGCAGTTTGTTGCCAACTTCTAAGCTATGTTCGACAGATCAGGGAATCACTAGGAACTCACCAGGATCAAGTAGCGAGACCGGGAGCCATTGAGGGAATACATCCAGCACTTCTGCCGAGTGAAAAACACCATCCCCAATATCTCGGATGCTCAGGTTGTCGCTGCCTTCCAAGGAGGACTCCACGACGACAACTTGATCAAGAAGATTGGAAGACTGGACGAGGCTAGAGGTTTGTCGGCCAAGGAACTGTTTACCATGGCTAAGAAGTATGCGGCTGGCAACTCGACTCTCTTTCAAGTTCGCCAATACAAAGATGAGGCACCACGGAATTGCAACCAGGCGAGACCGTCCAATTATAATAAGGACGATGATAGGAAGCACAAGCCAGACCGAATGGTGGCCAAAACAGAGCGCCCCAACTAGAGAAGGCAGGTCAGTCAAGACGACTTTGACAAAATGCTGGATGGTCCTTGCCTGCTGCATGATGGAGCACATAAGGCCAGAGAGTGCTTCAAGTTGAAGAACTTCACGCATCACGCATTGAAGGTCTGCAAAGATCGCCCTTGGGTCCCCAAAGGCGACAGAAAGGACGCTGAAAAGGACAACGAGGAGGAAGATAAGGAGGAATTTCAAGATCCCGAGCGCGAGGTCAACTACATCTACGGAACGTCCATGGCAGACTCTAAGCGTCAGCAGAAGATCCTCTATAGGGAGGTTCACTCGGTCTCGCCAGCAGTGCCTCACTACCTACGGTGGTCTGAGGTCCCGATCACATTTGATCGATCGGACCACCCGGATCACATTCCTAGACTCGAAAAATACCCACTAGTACTAACACCGACCATAAACCGAGTCCGGTTGAATAGGGTTCTGGTGGATGGTGGCAGCAGTCTGGACATCCTTTTTGTGAAAACCTTCAAGGAGCTCGGCATACCTCTAACTGATCTCAAGCCCCGTAGATCACCATTTCATGGTGTGATCCCTGGCATGCAGACAATCCCGCTAGGGCAAATCACTCTACCCGTAACATTCGGTACTCGAGAGAACTACAGAACAGAGCGCATCACCTTCGAGGTCACGGATCTGGACTCCACCTATCATGCCTTCATAGGGTGGCCGGCCATAGCCAAGTTCATGGCCATACCCCACTACCCGTACATGATGATGAAGCTTCCGGGGCCAAACGGAGTCATTTCACTCCATTCAGATGTCTGTACCTCTTATGGCTGCGACAACCGGAGCTGCATGCTGACCAAGAAGAAGGTGGCGGCATCAGAACTCGATAAGCTGAAGATGGAGATTGCGAAGGCGGAGGAGGCCATGCTCGACTCGTCTCCTAAGAAGACGTTGAAGGCCATGGTGCAAGCAGAAGCCGTGGAGTCAAAGAAGATACAGTCAGATGCTAGTGATGTACCCAAGACCACCAATATTGGGGTCAATTTAAGTGATAAATAGGAAAGCGCGCTCATCCTTTTTATTCAAAATAATAAAGACATATTTGAATAGAAGCCCTCGGATATGCCGGGTGTTCCAAGGGAAAAGGCTGAGCACAAACTTCACATTCGAGACAATGCTAAACCCTTTAGGCAGCTGATGTGGACAAGGGTTCCTGATCTTTCGAAAGGTTCTGGATACAATGATTTGGTTGGAGGCGACACACAAATCGATCTGGCTTCAGAACAGCATGTTCTAAACCCCGCAATCGCAGCTAGACATCTCCTCTGGTTATCAACCGTCCTAAAATGATTGACCTTGCCGAGAAGGCTAATCCCTGCCTGCGAATCAAGAACACAAGAAAGAACAAAGAAGAAGGCAACAGAATTGCAGATGTATTATGAATCTCACGAAGTTGGGGTTTCACAAACCGTGGTGACGGCGAAACTGTTATGAACAGAATAATCTAAGCAAAACCCCAACCCTAATGGTGTGGTGGCGGCTATATATGAAGACCCTAGGGTTGTGCAAGACCCTCTGGATGCGCCTCTAATTGGGCTCAACTAGATACAAAGCCCAAAGGCCAAAAACAGGCGACACAGCGCCGAAACAGATTCTGGACCCTCTATTGTTTCGACGATTCCCGATGACTCCGGATGAATTTTGACATGAGACCGGAGACATTGAAATGTCTTCTTCTTATCTTTCCATGCATATATATATAATGTCCAAATCCGAGTCCGTATGCTTCCTAGGCATCTGTTTTAGTGCAGACTGGTCCTGAGCCCCAAAACAGACTCGAAGTCGTTTTTGGTTGGGCCTCCACCTTGGCTTCCACGTCCTTGCTGGCCCTCCACGTCTCCAAGTCCTTCTCCCATCATCTCCTAGTCCTCTCTATGGTTCCTAATTACAATATAATCATTAGGTAGCAAACCATTCCCAAAAGTGGCATAGGATGAAGAACGTAGGAACGAGCTCACCTCTATATTTAGTTGTCATGCACGAGCTCTAGTCATTGGACCTTGCAAGTCCAGAATTAGAAGGGTGTTGCATGTATCCTTAGGAGTGATGTCCTCAACAGAAGGTCCTTTTATTATAAAGGAGGTCACTCGGCCAGGTGCATATCGACTGATGCGCAAGGACGGGTCTGACCTCCCCAGCTCCTGGAATATATCTCAGTTTTGTCATTTCTATGCTTAGTTTTCATAGTTTACTATTGTTTGTACGTCCTTGTATTTCTCATTATAATATATATGTACACTGTGGTCATGATGTTTTGTAATACAATTTATGATTCCTGTGAAATTCTTTGTTAAAACATGACCTAAACTTCGATTCTTGGTATTACTACAACTCGTACATGTCGACCAAGCGGGTTTCTTAGTCCCCAGGGTTCATGTCGTCTATTGGGGACCAAGGCAATTTTCCTGATTCGCATATGTTTGACCGAGTGGGTTCTTAGTCCCCATGGTTCATGTAGGTTATCGGGAAAATTGCTTAGAGTGCTACCATGAGTTTTGTGTTAGTTGTGAGTGCTAGACACGAGTTCATACAATACACAAACAAAGTAGTATGACCAAAAAATTCATTACAATATTGGTGATGGATCTAGACCTTCGGTCTACTGAATCAGATTTTACTATGTTCCTGGTAGCAAAATAAAGTATCAAAACAGACAATCCAATTCTTTACACCTTTGGTAAAGGATCCAGTTCTATCTGGTCAGTTAAGATAGTGGCAGTTTTGTGAACCTCAGTTATCAATGTCTCACATTGATCGTCGGTAAGGTCCTCATCAAAGTCTTCAGCGACAGCATCCAGGTCCAGGCTGGAGATGTGTGATTTGGCAATAGCCAGCACTTGAGCACCACCTAGCTCAGCTATATGACGGGCATGCTCGCTCACTTGGCTTGGCGCTTCTTGTAGCCGGACCAGGAGGTCCCGACACTTAGGTGGCTTCTCTTCAGGAATAATGTACTGGGCCACAACCTTTTCATCACTCTGTAAAGCTGCAAGAGACCAACGAAGATTTGTGTCACCCTCAGCAAATTTCTTTTGTAACAACTCGTAAGCTCTTTGAGACCCTACAGAGGCAAAATAAATACATTTGTAGAGGAAAATATAGTTCCATCAACGTAGGTAATATCAACAATTTACCTTTGAGGCATTTTTCTGTAGCAGCCTTCTCTGCGTCAAGAGTAGCTGCCTTTGCTTTGAGTCTTCTTTCATCTTCTCAACTTCTTTGAAAGACACCCTGAATTTATTCAGTTCGTCTACTGCCTTTTTGAATATGTCCTTGGCTTTAGATAGCTCGGTTTTCAATGTTGAATTTTTCTCTCGTTGAGATTTTAGTTGTTCATTAGCCTCTGTTGAAGGTCACGAGTAAGTGTCTAGCCACAAGATAAAGGGAGAGACAGAGAAACCATACCTTGAGATTTCTTCTTCCAGTGATCCTTGGATTCCTCCATGGTCTTGAAGCCAACTTTCAGTTTTTTGAAGTTTCATAACTTCCTCCGATGCTTGTAATCGCTCCGACAATTCTTGATTTTGTTTCTTTAATTTGTCGATCGGGTCAGAGGAAGACTCTAACGCCTTCAAGCGATCCTTCAGTTCGGCAATTAAAGTTGTCCAGTCAACTTCCTTCTGATTTTTAGAGGCAAGCTCCTGCGACAAATCTGTAACAGGGCATTCGGCAATTACAATATGTGGAATTCTTGACATACTCATGATCAAAAGGGACTGCTAATGGCGTACCTGATATCCTGCCTTGCAAGACGTCTATCCGGGAGGAGTATGATTTCAGCTTGAGGGTCAGATGATCGACTTCTAACCTCTCCCTATCAATGATCTTCGGTATCCAGGGCCTTCGCTAGTTTTCTACTGGCAAATTGCAACTCCTTGTTTTTGCCAGCCATGTGCACTTTCAGTTTCTGAAAAAAAAACATGCATGGGTTAAGCTTGTCATATCTTATAATTTGAAGACATATGCGTCAGCACCATACCTGGAACGAGTGAAAAGCTTTCTAAGTCAGCTCTTCAGATATCTTCAACTCTTCTTGTTCATGAGCTTCATCAAAGCAGACAATGGTGTGTTTGCCAACGTGGTAAACCACTTGGGTGAACTCAGCCTCTTCCTCAACTCCTTCTCTCACCACTCAGTGGATGGGTATTGCGGCTACATCTGGTTCAGGGCCGATTGGATAGTCATATGTCGGCTCTGGCATTTTCTCAAAAATTAACAAAGGCTCCCCCGTGTCCTTTGGCACAAAAGCCTCAGGGGTTCAGTCCATTGCAGGGGAGTTCAAGTCCGGCATGGGCAAGTCTTTCATCGCATCATGACCATCGCTTGTTCCCGAAGGTGGGGGAGAAGCTTTTGAATCACTCGGTTTGTTGGCCGAGTGGCCGGGAGCATCATCCTGAGGCATCTTTGACTTGGTCTTAGAGTTGCCTTCCTCAGGATTGATGTTTTGTGGTGTCGTGCTTCCTGAGGACGTAGACCCAGAAGCTCTGAAAGGACGAACAAGGCATTAGCAAGCCATGCTGTTACAAAAAAATCAGGGTAAGTTTAGAAATCCATACTTAGCCCAACGCTTAAATTTCAAGCCAAACACCTTCGGAGGTGGGCTAGTCGGTCTAGGGCTTTGTGTCTTCGAGGCATGAGCAGAAGATGTTTCTTTTTCTGCACTCGGTCAGGAGTGATCTTCAGCAACATCGGGCCATGGATCATTTGTTGCTCCAGGTCGAGTGGTAGGAACCTCTTTTGAAGCCTTACGCTTTCTTTCTTCTTCAAGTCTGGCAGTCCGCTCTGCTAGAGGTTCATCATTGTTAGATTCTTTGATTTGCATCTTTTGGCATTTTGGTGCAGACGGCTATTTGGGCGACCTTTCTTGGGCTGCTGGAGGCAATGGAGGGTTTGACAAATACACATCAAGAGCCTCAAATTCACATAATACGATTACTACCAGTCATAAAAATGTTAGAGATGTGACGCAGCCATAAGAAGTGATCACTTACATCATTCCTTGTGATTTTTTAATGATAACCCATCCTGGCGGAACCTGGGGTCCAGTCAAGCAAAGAGGAGAAGACACCCTCCAGTCAAAGTGTCAACTCCTGCTCTGACAACTCTTCAGGTACCTCCATAGTAGGGTCCTTTTTCAAGTTGAATTTCCAAGCAGGAATATGGTGTTTTTTAATTGGTTGCACGCGCCGATAAATGAAACTGGCAGCCACATGGACTCTGCTGTATGCTTTTTTCTTCAAATCTGTAATTTCCTCTAGTATTTTGTTGACCTGTGATTTCTTGTTTGGAGACGCCTTTGCCGACCACTTGGGTCGTGGCACTGGCGCTTCAGCCGCAAACTCCAAAAATGATGGCGCATGGTTCCCATGGTAGAACCAGTCAGCGTGCCACCCTTTGTTTGTCGAACGGAGAGGAACCTCGATATACTTTGAATTGTTCCTATGTTGGAACCCAACTCCGCCAATCACATTAATATTGTTTGATTTTAACACGAATAGTTGTTTGAAGGTATCAAAGTGTGGGGTGATCCCCAAAAAATCCTCACACAGGTGGATGAATATGGAAATGTGGAGAATAGAATTGGGATTCAGATTCACCAGATTGATTACATAGAAAAATAGCAATCCTCAGAAGAAATCGCTACAGGGGATCCCAAACCCATGATAAAAGAACGAGGCGAAGACGATGATATGATCAACAAGGGGTTGTGGAAATTTTTGACCTAGTGCTTCGATCCAATCTCCAGTCGGCTGATCCTAAAGGACTCCATCGATTACCAGCCTGTTGATCTTCTCCGCGTCAATGGCGGAGGCCGGGAACTCTCTGATCCCCATCGTAATGTCGAAGCAAGCTTCGTCCTCCATTGAAGTAGGGGATGCTTGCTTCCATGAGTGTTTTGCGCTTGCATGAGATCTCTTTGGAGCCATGGAGCGGTGGATTTGCGGAAATGGAAAGATTGAATGCCAAATAGGGTGCGAGGGAATATCTAGGGTTCAAAGCAAGAGGTGGCGGAAGCAGAGCGAAATGGAGGTGAGGAGTCGTGAATGAGATAAGTGTGCTTATGTAGTGACTGATTAACCTAATTCACCCCGTATAGTGATGGGCCTACTTAGCCCACTAGCTCACTTCTAAATGTCAGGGTGCGTCCTTTTAGGGTAGTTGGGATGATGTCTATTATATTCCTTTACAATAACACTCAGATTGAAACAGTGCCAATTTTGGAGGCTGTTACCTGGGAAATTGTGATCAATTACTCGGATCACATCAGCACCAATCTTAGGAGCTGTTATCTAGGAAATTGTGATCAATCATTCGGATGACATCAGCACCAATCTTGGGGGCTGCTATCTGGCAGATTGTGATCAATCATTCGGATCATATCAGCGCCAATTTTGGAGGCTGTTATCTGAGAAATTCTGGTCAATTACTTGTATCACAACAGCGCTAATCTTGGGGGTTGTTATTTCGAGATTTGTGATTAATCACTCGGATTGTCATCACCAATCTTGGGGGCTGCGGTTTTGAATTTCATGATAAGTCACTCGGATTGAAGCATCATCAGACTTAGGAATCTGTTATTTTTATATTGGTGATGAATCACTTGGATAATGGTCATATAATATGCAGTAGAGCTGATTATCTTGACAAGTCACTCAATCTATTTTGGAAAGTGTTAGATTCGAATAGCCAATGTTTTTAGCTCACAAGGCATTTCATTCAAAATGTCTTCTGTGTTAGGGGCTATGATTGGTTATAGATAATTAATATTTCTGGTCTTTAAACTCACAAATCCTTTCAGGAATGTATTCAACGTCTCTTGAGTTAGAAGCTGGAGCACCGAGATATCGAAGCAAATTTTGTGTTTATCAAGTTGAAGTACTTTTCAATTCCAAGAGATGTTGAAGCAAATTGGAGTTATGATTGAAATTGGAAAGTCCTTGGGGGCTACTGTGGGATATATGTACCTGGGATACCACTCGATTATATGGCTGAGTGGGCCAGGGGCTTGGTTATGACGTGTTTAAGAGTATGGCTTAGTAGATATTTATTCAGATATTTATGTTGAGTAATCGGCAAGTTAGGTTAGCAGATAGTACAGAATCTTCTGTAACCGAATGATAGATTACCATGTAAGCCGCTGCCCTTCGGATATATAAGGAGGGCAGGGGGACATCGATAGGGGAGAGACGTATTGGAACCCTAATTCCAGTGCGCCGTCAAGCAATACAAGAACACCAAACAGGACGTAGGGTTTTTATCCGCAAGGAGGCCCAAACCTGTATAAACCCTGTGTCCTGTGTCCATCAATCTTTCACATTCATACGCATACCTAGATTAACTATCGAGGATATCTCTCGACACTATGTAAGGATAAATACTTGACAAGATATAAAGGAAAAGATAATTATATTGATAAGGGATAAGTCTTACAAAAAGAGAAAAGATACAAGAGATCTCATACCAAGACTCCGAGACGACTTCCGGAATCCCGAGTGATGCTCTCGACTAGACTCTAACTCCCGACTAACTAACCTACTCTACTAAGTAGCACATGTAGCGGGAAATGGACTCTAATGTGTTTCACTTGCTTTATGTCTTGTTTCTGCCGAATTCCCCCTCTATTTATAGGTGATGGAGACTTGGCGGGTACTTCATGGTGGAGGAGAGTCGGTGGGCAAAATTTGCCCTGCCGAGCGGCGGGCCATGCCGGGCGGCCACGTGTGTCGGGCGGCCAGGCATGCCGGGCGGCATGCACTGCCGGGTGGTAGGCTAGGCTAGGCAGCCACTGGATTTGGTTGGTTTCCCACCGACTTGCTTTGGACGGCTCAGATTTTGGTCCGGATGGCGGTTCCTTGGTTGGTTCCCACCGAATTCTCCATTTTGGGGTCGGTAAGCCTCATGGGCCTCATGGGCTGGCAACCCTGGGTGGCCAACCCAGGCTGGGCGGTAGGTCAGGCCGGGCAGCAACCAAGGCCGGGCGGCAGGCCAGGCTGGGCGGCAAGCTAGGCCGGGCGGCAGTCTAGGTCGGGTGCTGACCCCTCCGGGTCGCCCCGGGGCTTCTCCTAATTAGGCCATTTTGTATACCCGTTTTCCTTAGCCATATTCCATAGCTTTTTGTCCGGGGGGAGAAAACAGCTTCATGGTGGAGTGTTTTGCAAAGTCGGCTGGGTCAGATGATCAGCCTCATGATGACTTGTTTTGACCCGTCGGGTGGCTGTTTTTAGCCTGATATGACCCTGTCGGCTGGGTTCTGATTTCAATCATCACAACCCTGCCAAACCTTGATTTCAGCCTCATATGACCCTGTCGGCCTGCTGTTTGAGGCAGAATCAGCCGACGGGGCATTTCTTTATGTTTTTACATAATTTTAGCCTTTTTGACCCTACAAACATATATTTCACCAAAACTCGTGGAACTTTATTAGTTTAAACAAATATTCAAGAAACTTTGGTCTTTACCTTGCATTTCTCGACCGGTTGGTGGCCGATATTGGGTTTTAAGGGCCACCAACAACAGGAGTGCCTATAGTACACTGGAGCCACCCCGCAAACCTCAGGGAGGGAAGCTGCCTTCAGACGACCTCGTGTCGATTGCTTTCCCACCTCCCCACACTCCAGGTTTCGAGAGAGGCCCTGCGAGACTCACTGCGAGACTCACTGCAGAGGAGTTCGCACTCTTACACCAGTGGGCTATAGCCGCTATCTTGAGGAGGCAGACTTTCGACTTGGTGGACCTTCTCATTGGAGAGATGGAGGAGGTCATTTCTGAGAGGGTTGGAGGACGTCACTTGGTCTATGGTACCTATATCTGTTATCTCTTGAGGAGGATGGGCCTAGTGACGGAGGTGCAGTACGACGCTTTCCCTAAGGTGACCACCAGCTACTCACCTAGAGTCCCGAGGGGATCCCAGTCTACCTCCAGCCAGCACACAGGAGAGGAGGAGCAGGAGTCACCAGTACTACATGAGCAGGAAGCTCAGCCAGAGACAGTGATTCCTAAGTCAGCCAGCACAGGAGCACCTATCCAGCTGATGGGTTCATAGTCTGAGGACACTGTCACAGTGACAGCACTAGCAGGACGGTTGGGAGAGTTTATGCAGAGTGTGTCAGAGGAGAAATGTCAGATGATGGAGCTCATCAGAGGACAGGCAGATCTTCAGTGTCAGGAGATGGCTCTTGTCTCTGCTCTGGTGACTCAGATGACGGAGCTTACTCAGAGACAGGCCGGTCAGCAGCGAGGACCTTCAGTGTTTCCTTAGTTTTAGTAGCTGCAGACTCAGCCAGGACCCTTCATAGCTTTGATGACAGCACAGTCCAGCGGACTGTCACTCTCAGGGGTCTTACCGACAGGGAGAGCAGGATAGACTTTCTCTACAGCACAGCTCTCTCCCGTGTTAGCCTTCTCTATGTCTGCGTTGTTCGTCTCACCGTCACACTCTTCAAGCTCGCAGATGGTAGGACACTCCAGCTTACAGCATGTACCAGTCAGGAGTCTGTTCTCAGACATTATGCACACTACTCGTGCAGACTCCTAGACCGCCCCAGAGACAGCTACAGCTTCAGCTTCACCTCTTACTGCCACTGTTACCACACTTACTCCTTAGGCAGTAGAGGATCTTGTCCGTGGAAGCTTCTCTCAGCATGATGTGGCAG
Source organism: Eleusine coracana subsp. coracana (assembly GCA_032690845.1). Classification (NCBI taxonomy): domain Eukaryota; kingdom Viridiplantae; phylum Streptophyta; class Magnoliopsida; order Poales; family Poaceae; genus Eleusine; species Eleusine coracana. The sequence goes on from CM064424.1 coordinate 22,912,184, forward strand.
ACCTTGTGCTACTCCAGAATTCAGCTTAGGAGACTACCACGGTCACTATAGTAGCATAGGACAGCGGGTCTGAGTCGCCTGTAGAACTTGGTTTCTTTGAGCAGCTAGGTGCTCAGGCCACACAGGCTCAGCGACCACAGCAGGATCCACCTCAGGAGCAGCCAGGAGCAGAGCCCACAGAGGATGTCGTTGCACCATTTCCTTCGACCACGAGCGCTTAGATATTCATCTTTTCCTGCCTTTTTTGGCTTTTTGGTGCTTATTGCCAAAGGGGGAGATGATACTAGGTCTAGGGGGAGTGGGAGTGTGATCTTCTTACGATCGAGAGTAGCTTGTATCTAGGGGGAGCTACGAGGTTTTTGGGAGATAGATCGTGGATTGTGATGAGTCATGGATTTCATTCACTTGTGTTTGACTCATTCTGATCTCACTTGGTTTATTTCCTTTTCTTTTGCAGTGCTTGTATTTATTGATTATCCTGCATGCCTGTGTATGATATTATGATGATGATGCTTGTTCTTAATTCGTATGCATTGCCATGCAAACTTGTTGCATCTCATCATTTATGTCATGCATTGCATGTCCTTATGATTTCATTAAATATATTGCCATGACATGCATGCATGTTTCATCTAGAGTATGCTCTTCACTCTTTTCCTGATATCTCTAGAGGATGCTTGATTGAGTAGGACCTTATGCATTTTTCTCATATGTTGTTATGGTCCCTCTCGATCTTTGTGTAGCTTGCTCAGCCCGGTTATTCATTGAAGTTTTTCAATTAAGTAGTGGTTGTCATCAATCACTAAAAAGGGGGAGATTGTAAGCTTCATTGATGATTGGATCCCCGTGGTACAGATGTTTTGGTGATAGATGACAGCTATGAAATTGTGGGCTAACATCTACACGAGTGATGTCTATGTGGGAATCATCTCTTAACTCTATTGCAAATCATATGAATGATGGTGTCCTTGGCGATTGATGACAATGACCACAAGCATGGAGGCTTGTGAACTTGATGGAGTCCAAGGGTTGATGGAGATGGATCAAAGCGGAGAACAAGCTATGGTGCGAGTGTTTGGAACACTTGAGTAGTTGTTAGGGCTTTGAGTCCATAGGAAAAACCAGACTATCAAGGGGGTCTAGGTCATTCTCTTAGGTCATGACTAGTCGGTGATGTGCAAGGTTGCTCGATGAAATCACAAGCACTAGGTAACAGTGGAGAAGCCAAGGAGCTGTTCGGAGAAGCCAAGAAATAAAGTCAAGCGAGGATGACAAGTTTTACCTTCTGGACATAGAGACCGGACAGAGGGGTTAGTGGAGACCGAACTGTACGATCACTATGGGAGTTGTCTAGGACATAGCGTGAGGAGCAAGACACTGTCAGTAGGAGACTCCATGCAGACCGGACGGTCCGGTCTGCTGACCGGGCGGTCCGGTCAGTAGGAGTGCAGGAAAGACAAAAGAGGTGCATTTCATGGAGGCTCCTAGAATGGAGAGAGAAAGTGGACCGGACGATCCAGTCCAGTGACCGGTCAGTACAGGATTTTGCCTGGACAGAGGAGGCCAATGGCTGAGGAGAGCCGTTACAGAGTGACCGGACAGTCCGGTGAGGCAATGACCAGACAGTCCGGTCAGTGTGTCCAGAAAGGCAATTTCGTGGAGCAACGGCTAGTTTGAGGTTGGGAGCCTATATAACTTCGTTGATGGGGTCTTGGAGACCTCTCTTGGCTAGTGGAATACCTGAGAGCATTTGGTAAGGTCCAAGAGGAAAAGAGGAGAGCACTAGGAGGAGATATTGCATATCTTGAGAGTGCTAGAGAAGACTAGCTTGAGTGGAATATCTTGAGAGAACATCTAAGGCTTGGGTGTCCTTGAGGGGGTGATCTAGATTGTTACTCTTGGTCTATGGTGAGACCTAGACTGGTTAGGTGTTGGTGATCAAGCCTATCGTGATTGATTGTGATGGCCATCACACGTTTGTACACGGTTTGAGCCCGCCGTTGAAAGGGGCATCACTAGTGAGCGCCCGTTTCGGCTCGGGGAGTCCGGCATGTTCTCGAGGGAGGTGAGCTTGTGCTTTGTGCACCGGTGACGCACAGCGTGTCTTAACTCGAGGAGTGATTGCGGGCTCGTGGTCGAGAACTCCACTTGGTGGCGGGAGGGACCCGGACTCCGGCGGGAGTGGTCCAACGAGGATTAGGGGAAGGCGCCATCATTCCAAGACCTCGGGAAAAATCATGAGCATTCCTTGACCCTCTCTTTACTATTCCGCATTTGTGTGCTCTAGTGAGTAGGGTGACTTGTGGCTTGCATAGGCTAGTGTGAGTGGCTTCCGCACTTTATCTTATTATGAACACTAGCATGTGTATGGTCTTGGCCTACTAGACTTGTTTAGGTTGCTTATCTTGTTAGACTTGAGTAGTGGAATTGAAGTATTTGGATTTGTGAGCGGCTTACCGATAACCCCCCCCCCCCCCCCCCCCCCCCCCGCTCGCTCGGTACGCCTTCAGTCCTTACAAGTTATCACGCATGAATGGAACACTCTCACAGGTTAACCCATAGTCTCTCATGGTGGATCAATCCATAGGATTTGTGAGCAGCAGCTAGCGGCAGCAACATACTCAGCCTCTGTGGTGGATTGAGCTACACTCAACTGCTTACAAGAAGACCAACAGATCAAAGAAGTACCCAAGAAATGGCAAGTACCAGAAGTGCTCTTCCTATCAATTCTACACCCAGCAAAGTCCGCATCCGAGTACCAAATGAGATCAAGAGATGAAGATGCAGGGTACCAAAGACCAAACTCAAGGGTGTATTTGAGATACCTGAAGATGCGTTTGATAGCCTTGCGATGAGTCACCCTTGGAGAAGCCTGAAAGCGAGCACAAAGACACATTGCAAAGTGTATGTCGGGTCTTGTCGTCATCAGGTACAAGAGGGAGCCAATCATGCTCCTGCACTCCATTTGGTCCACCGCTTCACAGTATTTGCCTAGGTCAAGTGTCATTTTAGTGGACATTGGTGTTGACAACGGCTTCACATTCACTAAGTTGAACTTCTTCAAGAGATCCTTTGTGTACTTGGCTTGATATATGAAGGTGCCCCTTACTTGCACTGCTTGATTTGAAGTCCAAGAAAGAAGGTGAGCTCGCCCATCATCAACATCTAAAATTCACTTTCCATAGCTTCCTAAAATCTGGACACAAGAGCATGAGAGGAACCACCAAAGATGATATCATCCACGTAAATTGAACCATTAGAAAGTCATTGCCATGCTTTAGAGGAACAAGGTTTTGTCAACACATCCCATGACATACCCGTGCTCTAGCAAGAAGGTCTTAAGCCTAGCATACCATGCCCTAGGTGCTTGCTTTAGCTCGTACAAAGCCTTCTAAAGCTTGTACACACGGTTTGGGTATTTATGGTGCTCAAAGCCAGGTGGTTGTTTGTTGGTGGCTCTTAAAACTCAATATCAGCCACCAACTAGTCGGAAAATGCAAGGTAAAGACTAAGGTCTTAATAAAAACTTGCTTAAACTAATGAAGTTCCACGAGTTTTGGTGGAATATGTGTTTGCAGGCTCAAAAGGGCCAAAATTATGTAAAACAGTCGGACAATAGGGTCGTTTGAGACTGAAATCAGGACCTAGGTAGGGTCATGACGGCTGAAATCAGAACCTAGCCAACAGGGTCATATCAGGCTGAAATCAGCCACCCGGCTGATCAAACCGGAGTCGTCATCAGGCTGATCATGTGACCCGGTCGACCCTGCAAAACACTCCAAGATAAGGCCGTTTTCGAGTTTCGGACTAAGGAGGGTAGAAAGTGGAGAAGTAAAGGAGGCATTCACGTGGCACAACATGGAACAGTGAAAATATGACTCGGAGGAGGTCAGTGTTGACGGTCCTTAAATGCTAAATCTGACCATCTCTTGCATAAATAACATAAAAAGAATAACCAACATAGTGGTAAATTAGTTTATTATTAACATTTCCCACAAGTGTTGGTGAATATTTGTATGCAGGTGATTTATTAACAAATTCAAGAAAATATTAGAGTTACAAGAGTAGAAATAATAAAAGCCCATAAACATAAAGTGAGAAGTGACAAAATAATATATTAGATCTCACCATGTTGAAGCTCTCGTCGAGCCGATCAAAACGCATATATAACTTGCCTATATTGGACTTTGAATGTGAGAGTTATGAAGCACAGAAGATCAGGTATTTGGGCTGAACAGACGCTGATGTCAGTATGATGTCAGCACGCACGGGAGGAGAAGGGAATGGCGGTTCAGATTGCTTGGCTGAGTGGAGAAGCTCATTACTTGTCCCCTAAGGAGGAGGAATAGTCCAAAGAATATTCCCTTATTCTTAGGAATGCTTCTCCACTCCACCAAATTACCTCTCACTATAAATAGAGCTCTTGTCCCTCTCACTTGACACAACACACAAGAAGAAGAGTATAGAGCTCCTGTCCCTCTCACTTGACACAACACACAAGAAGAAGAGTATAGAGCTACACTTCAAAAGGCTTTAGCACTGCCAAAATGCTTAGAAAATAGGGAGAGAGTGAGGGAGAGTTTGGGGAAGCGCCGGGCTTGTCGGCGATCTTCCCCACGCTTATACCTCGATGGATGCTTTCTTTTTCAAGTAAGTGTTCATGTTTCCTCTTTGGTATTTAAGTTTCCTATTTAAGTAAGTTCTTTCTTTATTACTTACAGGATCATCGCTCTATTTTTAATTAGAGTATCTTAGTCTTCTATAAGCGTGGATCCGAGACTAGGATAGTAATTGATAGCATAGACATGGTGTCTAGGCTAGAGGTTACCTTTGTTTGCCGTGTGCCCCACGGTTTGTAGAGGTAGTCGGTAGGTGGTGATAGCCCTATCCGGCCTTAGAAATCCTCCACGTTCGGGTACGTCGTAGAGCTGTTGGCCGGAGTCGCCTGTGGATGCAGGGGTAAGCCGGTGCCCGAAGTAAGCAGTAGAGACCGAACCAATCTTATTATAGGATCCTTAACCATTAGGAATCCTCTCTACCCTTTTCCTACCATATTCTTGTTGTCCTTGGACGGATTAGTTAGAGGATCGATACACACACGTTCCCTGTGATTTGATAACCTTGAATACTCCTAGGTGAAGTGATACATCGGTATTTGTGCGCTTGCGAATTTATCTCTGATCGTAAGAAATACCAACAAGCATTTCTGGCGCCGTTGTCGGGGATAGTAATATTTCTGGTGCAACGTTAAGAAGTGTCAACAAGCATTTCTAGCGCCGTTGCCGGGGATAGTAATATTTCTGGTGCGACGCTAAGAAGTGTCAACAAGCATTTCTGGCGCCGTTGCCGGGGAACGGTTGTTGTGTCATCTTCGAACCTTGTTTGTCCTCGTACCTTTTCCTTTTTCTTTTCTTGTTATTTCTTTCCTTTTTTCCACCATGGAGCAACCCACCATCCAAACTTTTTCTGCTCCGAAGGGCGAGTTCTCTGAGCCCCCGCCATCTGTGGACCCAATTCGCACATCCGGCTATAAACTCCGCCCTGGCTTTATGGCCATGATTCAGGAGCAATCCTTCCCTGGTCTGGATTTTGAAAATCCTTACCATCATTTGCGAGAATTTGAGTATTTATGTTCATGTTTGTTCATTGACGGTATGACACATGAAACATTTAAGTGGAAATTATTTCCCTTCTCCCTCATGGAGAGGGCGAAACAATGATACACTCGTACTGTTGGGAGTGTAAACGGTGATTGGGAAGGTCTTTGAGATAAATTTAGTCTCACTTTCTTCCCTACGTCCCACATTGTCTCCGTTCGTATGGAAATCCTCGGTTTTTGCTAGAATGAGAAGGAATCCATTGGAGAAGCTTGGGCTAGGGTCTCTTTGCTACTGCAATCTAGCCCAGACTTATTGATACACGATGAAATGTTGCTTCAATACGTTGATTCGGGTTTAAGCAAGGAGTCTACCCAATTCCTTGACACTACCGCTAGAGGATCATTCATCCACAAGACTACAACAGAAGGAAGAGCAATCCTAGAACGTATCTTTGAAAACTCATTCTTCTTAGCTCACCTTAGTGAGCCCCTCTAGGAGGAAGCTACGTCGAGCCGCACAGACCCCTCAATAGCCAAATCCGAGCCCATACCTTACCTATCTCCAGATTTGACTTTTGAGCCGTCCCCCGAACCTCAAACACTAGAGGAAGAAGAAATTCAACCTCCAGAGTTCTCATTTGAATTCTAGGAAGGTCTTTTAAATGACTTTGGGAACACCTCGAATTATTGTTCCAAAAAGAACCCACCAGTTCCCATCTGTCCTCCTCTTTCTCGAGATGATGGAAATCCAACCCACGAGGGTCCCTCAATAGCTAAATTCGAACCCAAAGCTCTATCATCTCGAAATTTGGTTGTTGATACCTCTCGGAAGGAAGAACAAATTCTACCTTTGGGGTTGCCAGTTGAATTTAAGGGAAGCTTACTTGATGATCATAGAAATACCTTCAGTTACATCTAGCAAAACAAGCCTACAGGTTCTGCTTTGCCTCCTGATCTAGCAGTGGTTGATGGAAGAAAAGTGCTCATCTACGAGAACTACAATCGCCTCAAGAGCCTCATTAGCAAAATATTTGTTAGGATGGTTGTAGATTCTTTTGTTTACCATAAATATTGCAAATCTCGTAGATGGCACTTTGGCACTAACCTTGCAGCTAGAGCTTCAATGACACATCAAGAATTGGTGGTGGACTGGGAACTACATCTCCAATGATAGCTGCAATATGAAGTCCCTGTGGTCAAGCTTCTGACCGTAAACAAAGCACTACCAGGAGATGGCCCAGATTATCATTTCTCTTTTTTCCTAAATAAAAGCAAGAATATGTTTTAAGGTTATGTTTGCTTTCGTGTATTTTTGGTCGCTAACCATTTCAGGTTGAGATTAAAAAGAACGATGGTCATTCTATACCTATCAACATAGGAGCTGCAGCAACTTTAACACCATAGTATTTTTGGCGAGAGAACCCACTTCTAGAAGGCTACTACACTACACACTTGATTTTCAGCATCTCACGATACAAAAATCCAAGTGTGGGGGACTTCTGTCAGTATCTCATAGCAAGTTCCATTCTTACCAATTTTATCTCGGTTTAGAGGTGTTGCTAGTTCTTGTTTTCATGTCTTGCTTGAAAAAAATATTAAGAGGTGCTTTAGTTTATTTTTCCTTTTTATTTCCTTTCAATCTTATAGTGCGCCTATATAAGAAAATAATAATAAGAAATAAATAAGGTTGTAACTCTATCGGGCCCTTAAAGGCGGTAGAGTCCCTTTTTGCTTTTCACCATTTTTTGTTTTTGTTTTTTTCTTCAAATAAAGAAGCCAGATACAAGATCAAGTGTGGGGGCGGTCTCCAAGATTTTCAACACAAAAACAACACAGGGCCTCCCATCGACACATTGCACATCATCGCTTAAGCCAACATGTCAAAAGTCGAGGTGACCGGTCTCCAAGCAACATCGACCAACCTACAAGGACAATCGAGACAAGGCTAGTGTTCCTAAGCTTCCACACCTTCCATAGCGATGGTTTGCACACTCTATCCCTTTCCTCCTAGTTTCCAAGTTAAATCAATCTTATCTTGAATCAATCATAAAAATTTAACTAGAAAACTAAAATGAACCTTGTGGAAGCCCCATTTTATTTCATGCTTCTTTTTGGTTGGCTTGCATGCTCCTTATTCCTAATTCCTAATCTTGTTGCTTGTGAACTACATCTTTAGGAAGGCATGTCACCTAGGTAGTTGATGCATGGGATATGGTTTCACGAAATGAATCTTTCTCGTATGCTTAATGTGCTTGGGAATTTTTTTACAAAAATTAAAACCAATAGCTTGACTCCTCAATGATTATATCTTCCTATCAAAGCCATATGATGAACTCATTGAAAACCTTATGCATATGCTACTTGTTGTTTCATTGAACTTTGTCAAATTGTTGTGACCCTTGTGAGTTACTTTTTATGACTTTTTGATCAAGATTATGTGCACACCAATTTGCTAATACTTCTTCACTAGAAGTTAGCACCACCATACCCATCATCCATGTGCTAAATCTTCTACACTGGAAGATAGCACTTCCATGTCATCATTCATCCATTAAATAAAGTACTCCATCATATTATGATTAACTCCCTCTCTAAATATCCCTGTAAAAGTGACATGGGCTATTCATGATTCAAAAAAAAAGAGTGAAAAAAATAGAGAAAGAATTAGCCCATGTTCTAAAATGCCTATACAATAGAAGCGAGGGAGCGTCTTAAAAGAAAAGGGAGTATTCACATTCAGTCATTTTCCGTCCGCATATCCACATGTGCACATGCTTGATCAAAAGTTCATGAATTGTTCTCCGTGGATCCGGTTTTTGACTTAGTGATATATGAGACACAAGTATGCCTCTCTTTTACCCCAATATTGAGCTCCACATAAAGCCATATTTAGAAGTAGGAATGAAATGAGGCAATGTCAAATGCCCTGCTGAGGAACCATACACATTGAGCGAATTGAGAGAATCATTCGAGGAGAACAGCTATAATTTGTTTTGAAAATCTTTTCAAAAACCCAAGCTACATAGCAGAACGAGTGAAGATGATTGGAGTCAGCACCGTTCGATTCCTCAACCACCCCAGGTAACATGATAAACACTTTAAAAGTTCATGGGTCAAGGTATGACATGGAATAATTTGCATGCTAGCAGCATACCAATTGAGTTGTGATCCACCTTAGTATTCAACCTTTACTCGAGGACGAGCAAAGGCTAAGTGTGGGGGAGTTTGTTGATGGTCCTTAGATGCTAAATCTGACCATCAAATCCTTGCATAAATAATATAAAAAGAATAACCAACATAGTGGTAAGATTTTATTATTAACAATTTCCATAAGTGTTGGTGAATATTGTATGCAGGTGATTTATTAACAAATTTAAGAAAATATCAGAGTTACAAGAGTAGAAATAATAACAGCCCATAAACATAAAGTGAGAAGTGGTAAAATAATATATTAGATCTGACCATTTTGAAGCTCTCATCGAGCCGATCGAAACGCATATATAACTTGCCTAAATCTAACTTCGGATGTGAGAGTTATGAAGCAGAGAAGATCAGATATTTGGGCTGAACCGACGCTGACGTCAGCACGCACGGGAGGAGAAGGGAATGGCTGTTCAGATTGCTTGGATAAGTGGTGAAGCTCATTAATTGTCCCCTAAGGAGGAGGAATAGTCCAAAGAATATTCCCTTATTCTTAGGAATGCTTCTCCACTCCCCCAAGTTACCTCCCACTATAAATAGAACCCCTCTCCCTCTCACTTGACACAACACACAAGAAGAAGAGTATAGAGCTCCACTTCAAAAGGCTTTAGCACTGCCAAAGTGCTTAGAAAATAGGGAGAGAGTGAGGGAGAGTTTGGGGAAGCGCCAGGCTTGTCGACGATCTTCCCCACGCTTGTACCTCGACGGATGCTTTCCTTTTCAAGTAAGTGTTCGTGTTTCCTCTTTGGTATTTAAGTTTCCTATTTAAGTAAGTTCTTTCTTTATTACTTACGGGATCATCGCTATATTTAATTAGAGTATCTTAGTCTTTTATAAGCATGAATCCGAGACTAGGATAGTAATTGATAGCGTAGACGTGGTGTCTAGGCTAGAGGTTACCTTTGTTTGCCGTGTGCCCCATGGTTTGTAGAGGTAGTCAGTAGGTGGTGATAGCCCTGTCCGGCCTTAGTAATCCTCCATGTTCGGGTACGTCATAGAACTGTTGACCAGAGTCGCCTGTGGATGCAGGGGTAAGCCAGTGCCCGAAGTAAGCAGTAGAGACCGAACCAATCTTATTATAGGATCCTTAACCATTAGGAATCTCTCTACCCTTTGCCTACCATATTCTTGTTGTCCTTGGACAAATTAATTAGAGGATCCATACACACACGTTCCCTGTGATTCGATAACCTGGAATACTCCTAGGTGAAGTGCTACATTGGTATCCGTGCACTTGCGGATTTAACTGTGATCATAAGAAATACCAACAAGCATTTCTAGCGTCGTTGTCGGGGATAGTAATATTTTTGGTGTGACGCTAAGAAGTGTCAACAAGCATTTCTGGCACCGTTGCCAGGGATAGTAATATTTCTGGTGTGATGCTAAGAAGTGTCAACAGTCAGCACCCAAAAGGGGCCGCCGCCCGGCCTGGGATTCTCCTCCCGGGGTGTCCAGCCCACTTGGCCCATTATGCCAACCGATGCCAAGTGGATAAGGCGGTCAGGAACCAACCCAACAACTTTCATCTGGACTGAATCTGAGCCGTCCAAAGGAAGACAGTTGGAAATCGACCAAATCTAAGGACCACCCGGCACTCCCTGCCGCCCAGCCTGCCACGCCGCCCGGCATGTGCGGCCAGTCGGCCAATGCCACCGCCCGGTGGGGGAATTTTTGCCCACCGACTCTCCTCCACTTTGAACTATCCGCCAAGCCTTTACCACTTATAAATAGAGGGGGAATTCAGCAGAAATGAAGAGGCAAGCAAGTGAAGCACATTGAAGTCCATTTCCCACTACTTTTCTTACTAGTAGAGTAGGTTAGTTAGTCAGGAGTTAGAGTCCAGTCGGGAGCTTAGCTCGGGATTCCAGAAATCATCTCGGAGTCTTGGTATGAGCTCTCTTGTATCTTTTCTCCTTTTGTGAGACTTATCTTCTATTAAATACAATTATCTTTTCCTTGTTTACCTTGTCAAGTATTTATCTTTACTTAGTCAATTTCCTCAAGTTACATTTATCGGGAAAGAACTTTGAAGCATACCGGATTCCTGGCTAGGATTTAATTAAGTTTTGTTCTCGAATAGAACTTAGATTTGGTTATTCCCCGGCTATTCTTCCACTAGGCCAACGGAAGAATATCTAGTGAAGGCGTAGGCGTGGTGCCTAAGTTAACACTAGCTGGATTTGCATTCGTCCCTATGGGTTGTGTGGTAGGCGGTAGGTGGTGACAGCCCTGTCCGTACCTTGAGTAATCCACCACATTCGGGAAGTCTCAAGTAGGGTTGTCTAGCGGTAACGTGCCCACTAGTTCACGAGGTTAGTTACTGACCCTATTAGTGGATCGTTGTCGTGCCCCAAAGTAAGCTTATTGGTGAAAGGCTCGAGGTTGTACCATGGATTTGGTGTAAGTGCTCAACCCGAGTGACTAGGAATTTCGACGCTTCACTAGATTTAGGAAAGTTTATCTTAGGAATTTTAGACTTAGACTCGCTGTCCTCCCGGCTAGCTTAATTGATCTCTTTTATCTATCTTGGACTGCTCCCCTGTTTATCATTGAATATCTTTACCCCCATCTTTGGTCAGTTGGTATAACTCTTATAGTCATATCTTTGTTTAACCAAGATACTCTTACGCCTAGCTTCCCTGAGGAAAATAAATATGATACCTTGGAATACTCCCGAGTGAAATGCTATAATAGATGTTCCGTGCACTTGCGGATTGGTTCACTCTTCTCTTGAAGCATAACAAACATCAATCAACACTTCGAGTGCTGTTACCAGATAATATTTTGGTGCAACGTTAAGAAGTGCCAACTAGCATTTTTGGCACCGTTGTCGGGGAAGCAATAGGCTAAGATATCGGAATTTTTACATTGATATTAAGGAGTTACAGCTTTTCTTAGCGGGCTTACCCTTGTTCTGTTTATTAAGCATAATGATCTAGAGGCTTTGTTGAGGAGAGTGCGTCAACAACTCACCCCTCCTCGACCTAGACTTTCTCTTGAAGCACCTCCGATCCCACCAGCTCAACAACAAGACCCTTCCACGTCTGCTCAACCAACCATGACTGAGAAGACAATCCGTGACTACTCCGCCCCATCTGTAGACAACATCCGCACCGGTCCAAAGGAATGGAGGTTATGAGCTGAAACCGGCCCTAATCAACATGGTTTTGGCGAGTCCTTTCTGTGGCAAGGCATCGGAAGACGCAAACGCACACCTCCAACACTTTTTGGCAGTGTGCAGCACCTTCACCATGAGGGAGGTGACTCCTGAAGCTACCGCCTTTGCCCCTTTCCATTTTTGCTGATGGGGAAGGCCAAGCAGTGGTTCTATAGCAACCAAGACGATCTAACCACGTGGGACAAGTGCTCCAATGCCTTCCTTGCCAAGTTCTTCCTGCTATGCAAAACCAACGCCCTGCGGAATAAGATTTCAAGTTTCCAGTAGCTAACCGATGAAAGCATCCCTGAGGCATGGGAGCTTTTCCAAGAGTATACTCTGGCATGCCCACATCATGGAATGCAAGATTGGTTGCTAATCCAGAGCTTTTACCATGGGCTTAATCGCCCTACTCGTGAGCACCTAGATGCAACCGCTGGAGGTTCCTTCTTCTCTCTGAAGGTCAAGGAAGCTCACACTCTCATAGAAAAGATGGTCGCCAACTATAGTGGCTATGATGAGAGGCAGAGCCAGCCGTAACCCAAGATGAGTGGAGTCCATAGCATTGATAGTATTGACATGCTAGCCATCAAGATGGATCAATTATTAAAGAAGATGGACGGACCTCAGACTGTCCAATCCCTTGACTCTCGCATGACCTGCGAGGTCTGTGGGAACCTTGGACACATGGGAAGCCACTATCCGGAGACCCATGAAGATGAAGTGAACTACCTCAACAACAGCAACAACAACGGGTTTAGGCCCCGTATGAACAACTTCGGATGGGCGTCCAAGCCAAACCTTTCCTTCGATAAGAATATGGGTAACTCTAGCAATTTTACACGTAATGAACCTTGCTTTTGTGATCTTGTTCTAGGACAATCTAAAGTTAATGAAAGTATTAGTAGGAAATTTATTACTACTGACAAAGTCCTAGAAAGCATAGATTCTCGTATGGAAGCATTTAATACCTCTCTACAAAACCAGCTTAGCCATAACAAAATGCTAGAGATGCAAATTGCTCACCTGGCCACTTTTGTTGTTAAGCCTAACTCGGGCAAGCTCCCAATAGCCGGAAGGTAGCCCCAAGGAAAATGTGAATGCCGTCAAAACTAGAAGCAGAAAATCCACGCAAGAACCGCCAAATCCTAACAATGCAGGGAAGGACAGAGCACCCGATGAAGAGTCAGAAGGGGAGGAATAAATTGAGGTTGAGGAGGCAAAAGCACCTCTCAAGAAACCACCACATGAGTTCTATGACACCCAGGTGCTGCCATTTCCCCCTCGATAGAGGAAGCCTGTTGTGGACGAGCAATTTGGGAAGTTTGTTGAGGTAATAAAGAAATTATATGTCAACATACCTCTACTTGATGCGATGCAGGTTCCCACCTACTCCAAGTATTTAAAGGACATCCTCAACAACAAACGCCCAATTCCGTCCACGGAGATCATTAAATTGATGGAGGAATGCAGCGCCGCTATCTTGAACTCTCTTCCAGAAAAAAAGCGAGATCTGGGATGCCCAACCATCCCATGTTCCATCGGGATGCAGCAATTCAACAACGCCCTTTGTGACTTGGGGGCGAGCGTGAGCATCATGCCAAAGGTGGTATATGATAAACTTAATGTCAATTCATTATCCCCATAGCAATGTGCTTGCAGCTCAACAACCAATCAGTTCGCTACCTGGCGAGCATTATGGAGGACGTACCCATAAGGATAAGAAATTGTCTCGTCCCCATCGATTTTGTGGTGCTATACATGGAGGCCGATGTGAAGACGCCTCTCATACTAGGAAGACTGGTCCTTAGCACTGCAAACGCCAATATTGACGTTGGGGCCAGAGAAATCCACTTCAACATTTATGGGCACGATGATAAGTTCGCCTTCAAGCCCCGAACGGAACAATGCAATCAGGTACACATCTTCTACAATAAAAATCCTAACATGGTGTAGAAAATAGAAGTATACCCAATTTCACCAAAATCGGGTGCATCGGTGGTAAAAGTGGAGAGCGCACCACCGCTACTGAAGAAGAAGAACGAGCCACAGGAAATGAAGAGAAAGGTCGCCGCTAAGCCAAAGAAAATCAAATAAGTGTGGTGGAAGAAAGAAGTTGCACCGATCGTGGAAAATTCTCCATCCACAACAAGCACCACGAAGAATTAAATGTGGAGAATGTCTTGTTCGAGACATAAAATCCAGACCCTCGTCGGGAGGTAACCCGATATTTATCCCTTTCTTTTCCTTACCCTATTAAATTAGTTTTATTTTCCTTAACCACTAAATTAGGCTAAAAAAATTTGGTGATGGCTTAGCCAAATTTACTGGTCGGGTGATAATCTGAGGCTACAACCGCCCGGGTGATAATCTGAGGCTACAACCCAGCTAGTCAGTTTTTAGCACCCTGTAGGTCATATTTCATGAAAACAACCACCCGGCTGGGTAATATTCAAGTACCCAGAATCCAACCCTGCTAGTCGGATTTCAGCAAACCGGGAGGTCATATTCCATGAAAATGACCACCCAGCTGGGTAAATTTTGGGAGGTTAGATTCTATCGAATTTTAGCACCCGGGAGGTCATATTTGGCAACCCAGTCCAGTTTTAGCACCCTAGGGGTCATTTTTCATTAAAAACGACCACCCGGCTGGGTCATTTCTACCGCCCGGCATAACTTTTCTTCGGATTCTTGGCACTTTTACTACAGAGATGATGGCCATGAGTGGTGAAGGTATAGCTACCCTTGTCTTGAAGAAAAATGTTCATCAAAAGCCCCACCATGAGTGAGTAAATGAATGAGAGCCACACATATCACCTCACTCTTTCACCACTCACACTCACCTGCCATCCTACTCACCTAGGCCTCATGAGTGGCAGCACACTCATTGAAAACATACAACTCTGGCCATCCCATCACTCTATCCTTGCTCCCTACACTCTTAGCAAATTTCTAGACAAATTGAGCAAGTGGATCACATGGCACATGGACCTAGCCCTCTCCCATCACCACTAAAGCAATAATGGAGCAAATGGAGGAGTAAGGCCTGTCGGCCGGAATGGGCTGCCGCCTGACATGTCTTGCCACTCGGCATAGAAAATTTTGCCCCAAGGCCACCCTCGAGCCTATAAATACCGGGCACCCTCTCACTTGCTTCTCCACCCAAAACCTTTAGCTGAAAACATCTTCTCTCCCTCACAAACTTTCTCCCTTTGCACTCCTCTTGTCACTCCACTAGTTCTCTCTAGTAAGTGCTCTTTGAACTCAACAATAAAAGTGTGCTGCAATAAAACCAACTAGAGAGAATTTGTTGTCACCCTTGGACCTTTGAACGACTAACACTTGGACTACTAACCAGACGACTAACCGCTAACCATTATCATCATTTTGTCCTTCGGGTATTGTGTCCAAGTAACCCTTTTGTAGGAATGCCAAATATTTGGAGAGGCCTCTACACCAAGTTCAGCAGCAGCAGCAGCTCAAGCCGTGGGAGGCGCACACCAAGTGAGCACTCAGAAGCCGAGCACTCCGGAGCTTCACATGGGTATGCCCCGAGTTATCTCTCAGACACAATGTCCATATCCGAAGCCCCAACGGTGCAGAGCATGCAAGATGAAGAGTTTGATAAGTTCATGGAGAGTGAAGAGAATATGGTGTTCAATAACTACGATGAGCAAAGCAAATTCACTGCCATTCGAGACCGGGAATTCACGTTTGTGCGCAAGTTCGACCACAACTTCCTCGAGCGAATCGGCGTCCTTGCTGATTTCGAGTACGTGCTCAACACGGACGGATGGTATGATTTCTACCGCCTCGATGATTACGGTTCTAAATGGCTTACCATTGAATTCCTTTACACCTTAAAAGTTCATACCACTCCGTCTATCAAATTAGGCACACTTTATGAATTTTGTCTTTTTGGTGAAACCTATGAACGATCTTTAAAACAAATTAGTACCTACCTTGGTTTTGACTGTAAGACCGCCATAGACATTGATAAACTAAAAGGTTTCACACTGAGCAAGGACTTTGGGCTAAGATAGGAAATCCCATCACAGGGCAGGAGCGCACTAGCGACCTTCATAACCCTTCACTCCGTATAATTCACCGCTTTATCACTCACTACCTCACCCCTCGGGGTGATGTACGTTCAGTGAATAGTTTGGATAAAGCCTATCTCTATGCTATGATAAAGAAAATTAAAATGAACTCCACATTCTTCCTCATCAACCATTAGCTCACCCTACCATTCAAGCAGCATGGACCTATCACTTTCACACCTTTTGTCACTAGAATTGCTAGAAAGGTTGGCGCACTCCATAGAGCAAGAACAGATCGTCTCCCTAGTGCTCCTTTGCTAGGGATAGATCACTTTTGGCAAGCCCACCTTTTGAAGGAGGAGAACAATAGGTTCTACATGCTTTATCCAGTGCACGACACAGAGATAGAACTTCCTCACCCCGAGCTTACCATCATCGGTAGAAATAACTTTCTATACAAATGGCAGGCTCCCGTGCAGCGTGCACGACACAGTGTTTAAGGGGATAGGCCAGGAACAAGAGCACCTCGAATGGGTGCTTCAAGAAGCTCCCAATACCATTGGGGGCAACCACAGTTCCCCGGATTTACTAGTTCATCAACACACTACACTAATTCGTCCCATGAAGAGTATGAACCATCCAATCCCTATGGGATGGGAAGTTACCATCAACCTCATGGAGGCATAGGAACTTCACGTTCTGCCCGATTCACATCATACAACTTTTCGGAGTTGGAAGATGACATGCAATACCTGGCTGCAAACGCTTATGAGACCAACATGTGAACTCAAGAAATACAAGCAGCCATAAGGGACGGACAAGAATAGCAGCAGCAAACATCAGAACAACTTCAGACAAACATCTCCATGATGGATGAACTGTTCGGCCACTTCAACATCGAGTATCAACTGCCGCAATGAAAGCCATCTAAGCTTAAGTCTTGCAAAGACCTAAGTTTGGGGAGGTACCCAAACCAAGGTGCGCCACTTGTTATATCCACTCTCCCTCTTTCTCTAGTTGAGTTGTTTTCATTTTTGAGAAAATTTAAGAAAACCCAAAAAGATTTTTCAGCTTTCGAAGAAAAACCATAAATTTTGCATAACCAAAACGAACAAAAATATTTCCCTTTTCAAATAAAATTTGAGAAGTTAGTCTCTACCTTGCCTATGGAAATGATGAATAGTTGCTATGTTAGCTCCCTGTGAGTCTCAAGTATACAACCTCTACTCTTTATTTTCGTGGGTAATGGTAAATCGGCATGATGATAAGCTAGTCTCCCTATGTTTTAGTGGGTGCAAAATGGCTAATAAACACCAAGTCTAGTTGTTGGAATTCATGATATAGAATGTTTTGGATGAGTCTATGATCTCCTCATAATTAGAGTCCAATGATTTATTTTAAAACCATGCTGCAATAAAGAACCCCCTACTTGGTGTATGTCTTTCCTATGGTAGAAAAATTCCTACCAAAGACAGATATTAATTGTGAACCCACTTGTATGTCATCCATGTATGCATTGAGTTTGGTTAAGATTTCATCCTTATGAGGGACTTGCACTTTCAAAGTCAATCATTTTCCTTATGAGTTCTCAAATATGCTTGGTTATGCGGTTTCCACATTGGATTCATACAAAAATCTCTCCTTTGCGAAAACCTTGATCCTACAAGAAAGATTTTGGTCCTCCCAAAATAAATGCTCAGAAAAAGTTTGCAAAAAAAATATTTGAACCATTGAACTAACTTCCGTACACTATGAGAGCTGAAAAAGAAAGAAAGAAGAAGAAGAAGAAAGAAATAGAAAAATGAGAAAAAAAAATTATCAGCTCTCATGGATATACAAATGTCAAGTTTCAAGGTTCATTCAAAAAAAAATAAAACAAAATAAAAAACTCCTTTGAGCAAAATAAAGGACCATCCTTTCACTCTAGCACAAAAATCCAGTCTTTGATAAAGATTTTTGCTATTGTGCTAGTCCACTCCTTCACGTGAGTCCATTCTCTCCCTCTCCCCTAGACATTATTTCCAAAGTGTAAAGTCTTTTTGCTAGGACCATCTCTTAACTTAACAAAATATGCATATTAAATGTGCCATCCTACCAAGCTCCACATATAAAGCCAAATTTCAGAGAGTATGATGAGAACTTGGTGAGGAAATACACCTTTTGAGAGATGAGAGTCATAGTGAAAAATTGCACCAAGAGGGAAAATTTTCAATCTTATGCAACATTACAAAAAAAACTTTGGACTCATGATCATTTAGGAAGTTGAGTGACAAAATATAAACTAGTTGTTCTGAGTTCCAACCGCTCATGAAAAGGTCTTAAAATGGCTAAGAGCCCCACTTACAATGAGAAAGACGTAGTGATCGAATTGTGCTAGTTTACTATTACCCATATGTTATAGGAGTATGTGTTTGTGCACATCATCCTTGCAGGACTCTAATATTGAAGCAACTCCTGATCCATCACTTCCAAGTTTTAATTTGCTCGGGAAGAGCAAAGGTTTAAGCTTGGGGAGGTGTTGGTGGCTCTTAAAAACCAATATCAGCCACCAACCGGTCGGGAATTGCAAGGTAAAGGTTAAGGTCTAAATAAAAACTTGCTTAAACTAATGAAGTTCCATGAGTTTTGGTGGAATATGTGTTTGCAGGTTCAAAAGGCCAAAATTATGTAAAAATATGAAGAAACGCCCCGTCGGTCGATCCTGCCGTAAAATAGCCGGCCAACAGGGTCGTTTAAGGCTGAAATCAGGACCCAGGCAGGGTCACGACGGCTGAAATCAGAACCCAGCCGATAGGGTCATATCAGGTTGAAATCAGCCACCCGGCTGATCAAACCAGAGTTGTCATTAGACTGATCATGCGACCTGGCCGACCCTGCAAAACACTTCAAGATAAGGCTGTTATCCATTTCTGGACTAAGGAGGGTAAAAAGTGGAGAAGTAAAGGAGGCATCCACATGGCACAACATGGACAAGTGACAATATGACCTGGAAGGGGTCAGCACCCGGAAGGGGCCGCTGCCTGGCCTAGGATTCTCCTCCCGGGGTGTCCAGCCCACTCGGCCCATTATGCCAACCGACACCAAGTGGACAAGGCGGTCGGGAACCGACACAACAACTATCCTCCAGACCAAATCTGAGCCATTCGAAGGAAGGCGGTTGGAAACCGACCAAATCCAAGGGCCGCCCGGCACTCCCTGCCGCCTGGCATGTGCGGCCGCCCAGCCAATGCCACCGCCCAATGGGGAATTTTTGCCCACCGAATCTCCTCCACCATGAAGTACCCGCCAAGCCTTCGCCACCTATAAATAGAGGGGGAATTTGGTGTAAGTGCTCAACCCGAGTGACTAGGAATTTTGATGCTTGACTAGATTTAGGAAAGTTTGTCTTAGGAATATTAGACTTAGACTCGCTGTCCTCCCGGCTAGCTTAATCGATCTCTTTTATCTATCTTGGTGTGTATTTCTCCTGTATCACTGCTCCCCTATTTATCATTGAATATCTTTACCCCTGTCTTTGGTCAGTTGATATAACACTATTAGTCATATCTTTGTTAAACCAAGATACTCTTACACCTAGCTTCCCTGAGGAAAATAAATACGATACCTTGGAATACTCCCGAGTGAAATGCTACAATAGATGTTCGTGCGCTTGCGGATTGGTTCGCTCTTCTCTTAAAGCATAACAAGCATCAACCAACACATCGAGCGTTGTTACCAGATAATATTTTGGTGCGACATTAAGAAGTGCCAACATTGTTTTACATAAACCTCTTCCTCTATGAAACCATTTAGGAAAGCTCTCTTGACATCTATTTGGTATAGTCTAATGCCCTTAGAGGCAGCAAATGCAAGCAAGATCCTAATGGCTTCTATGCGTGCAATAGGAGCAAAGGTTTCCCCATAGTCTAAGCACTCCACTTGATTGAAACCCTGGGAAACAAGCATAGCCTTTTTTCTAACAACCTCACCATCTTCCCCATGCTTGTTTTTAAACACACATTTGGTTCCTGTGACACATACACCAATAGGAGGCTCTACTAGGGTCCTTTCTTTGTTTCTCTCAAAATTTTCCAACTCCTCATGGATGGCACTAACCCAATGTTCATCAGATAGTTCGTGTCCAACATCTCAAGGTTCAAAGGTGGCAACAAAGAGAGAATTGGTAAAGTAGGCAAGATGTGCAGACCTTGACCTTGTTGTCCTCTCATAGAGATTACCGATCATTTGTTGAGGTGGATGTTGACGCTGAATGTGGTGAGGGGCATCTCTCAGAGCGTACCTCCCCCTCAACCACTGCTAGAGCTGACTCGATAGCTGCTGAACTTGAAATAGAAGCTTCTAGACCCTCTGCTGGAGTGGTGGAAGCAGTAGGAACAAGCTCGGATGTGGGATGGAATGACTCATCATTGTCATAATCCAAGCTGAAGGACCGAGACGGCGACGAGAGGGGTGGTGAATGGGAGCCAATTCAAATTCTTCTCAAGAACATGGCCTATGTCCCAACTACAACCCGAGCCAACCTCTAACCGAGTCACCAAGATTACACACACTAACTTGTAACGTGTTAACCCTAGGAATGACTCAAACCAAAAGGACACATAGCGGAAGCACAAAAGAAACAAAAACCAAAACAAGGAAGGTCAGAAAGGTCACAGAATAGAGCCTGACAGAAGTTCCGTGGTACCCAACAGAAGTTTTGTCAATTACGGAAGTTCCGAGCGACGGGAACACTGTCACTCATGGAAGTTCCGTGGTTCTTGACGGAAGTTCCGTCATGGTCACGGAAGTTCCGTCATGGTCAAAACAGCAGCACTGTTCAAGAAAGAAAATTACCAAAACCCTATCAAACGAACTCCAAAAATCACGAAATTTGGACCAGATGATCCTCAATACATCACGACCCTCCTCCAAAAAGATCCACTCCAAAAACACAAGGAATCATCATGAATTTCAGATCTTGTGCCAAGAATACTAAAAAGGGGAAACTTGAGAAATCCTTCAAATCGAAGGTGCTAGAGCTATTGATTTGGTCAAGGATCCATAGAGGATTGTTCTAGCTCATCCTAGCAACAAGTTTCTCAAGAAATTCGAACCAAAAACTCATCCAAAAGTAAGATCAAAAATCACCACGAAAATAGCTCCGAAAATAAGAAAAAGGGAGATTCGGGATTCAAGTGAAGAGGGAAATCTTGAGCACGAAAATACTTCTCATATCATAGAAAGGTGCTTATAAGATCCATAGGTACAAGGCTAGGAAGTCACCCTCTTTCTCCCACTATTTGGAAGAGCAAGAGATGTCTCTCACACACCCTTTCCTCTCCTCTAAAACATGAAGTCCTCTCCTAGAACTTTGAATAGAGTTCTAACACAAGGCTAATGGGAAGAGAGGCACCTCTCCAACTAGCCACACCTCTCCTTATATAGGCCTAGGGTCTATTGTCCACATGACCACTCTACCCTTGACCTACATAACACACCCACCTACCACCAGGGCAGAACCGTCCATCTTTTTCTGCATCGCCCGAATGCAATCGGATGCTTCACGTCTTTGCTTCATCTCGAAGCAAGCTCCATGATGGTGCCACATGCACCACCAACCACCGCCACCGGTTTTGAGGCCCAAACCGAGAAACTACCTTGCACGCTTCTCAAAGCACGACTTCTCGATGTTGACGCATGTCACCTTGTCCCGTGATCCTGACCACCGGAAAGTCTCTCCCAGTCCCTATCCATCAGGCCCCCTTGTCACTTGCACTGGCATCCCGTTCGCCTTGACTTGGTCAACACGCCGTCTTCATCACCACCACGGTTTTGAGGCTCAACCGCGAAACTGTCCGTGCTTCTTGCCTCTCCACGTGTACGGTGTGGATCACCCTTGACTTCACCCGGCATCCTGATCGTCTGGCCCCAAGTCCCCTACTTGTGCCCGATCCTCTTGCCATTGACCGCCAAGTCGACTCAAGTGACCTACACATCATGAGACAAGCAAACACATTTCCCATCTCCTGCAACATCACCAATATCTCCACCAACTCCGGTTAGTCATAACCATGATATGCAAACCCATGCAATCCCTGGATTCCCGCATTTCAACTCAAACACCACATCCGCTCAAGTCAATTACTCATCATAAATATAGAAAACCATGGCACATATCCATATGGTTTCTCAATCTCCCGCTTGATGAGTACATTGACAACACCAAATGCACAAAGATTAGAGATTGAAATGCAAAATGGATCATATGAGTTTCTTAGCATTATTTGTGCATGGCCCAAAAAGTTTCTCCCCCTTTGGCAATGAACTCATCAAAGAGGCAAAAGAACAAGCAAACATGCAATGCATGAAAATGCAAACCTAAGGAGCTTCAACAATTATGCAAACAAGCATTTAACTTTGCTAACCATAACCATAGTGCCATGAAGTGTAAAGGCAATAGCTCCCAATCATGCAAAGATCAAAAATAGATAGCAAGACATAAACACCATGAGCTATACAGGCTAAGCAGAAAGATTGACGAGCTTAGATAGAATCAAATTTTGCTTATCATGAGAAAATCTGCCACCACATGTGTAAGTACTCTCATCCAAGGAAAAACAAGCACCAAGTGAATCATAAGAATCTAGCCAGTTTCAATCTCAACAAGGGCAACAAGCATTCGCAGAAAATGAGCTCTACAAATGCTCACATATGAAACAGAGACTCAGTTGATCAAGCGATTATAGTTTATCCTCATGTGTCCTCTTATCCATGTGGAGGATCGCACGACTGGGTACGGCAAACACCCCGAGGCTTCAAGTCACAATGTTTGGATTTAGCATTATTGAGTAGTTCTTGATCAAAGCACTTAGCAGATTTTTCAAGATTATGCACAAGACAAAGGAGCATGCCTTTGCGGCAAAAGGAACACATGTTCCCACAATGTTTCATCATGAGCTAAACATTTGCAAAGCCTTCCATTTCATAAACACAAGGTGCCAAAGCCAAGACATCCTCTAGACTAGCCTCAATGCAAGCTTCAACAAGGATAAAAGCAATTATACACATGGTGAGCAAGTTTTAGCAAGATTAGATCATAAGGTTCACAAGAAGCTCAGTTTATCTTTAAGATTAGCATGTTGCTCACATGAGTTTATAACAGGCCATCTAGAAAATCTAAGCATGAGAGATTACCATCACATCCACACAACTTAGCTCAAGCTCAATCATAGCAAGGAGAAATGCAAGGAAGCATAAGAATCAAAGCACATCTACCAATGCATATATTACATATGAAATGCAATGCAAAAATGGTAAGATACATATATACAAGAGAAAACCAACACCCTCTCAAATGATGCCATATGGATGACAAAGACCAAGTTCCCCCCGAAGAAAAGCATGTCTCGAAGCATCTAGGGGCTTGGTGAGGATATCAGCTTGTTGGTTTTTGGTATCAATGTATTTGAGCTCAACATCCCCCATCTCAACATTGTCTCTCAGGAAGTGGAATCGCACATTGATGTGTTTGACCTTACCATGTTGGACTGGGTTTTTGGCTAAGCATATGGCACTGGAGTTATCACACATGAGTGGAACACCCTTAAAAGTCAACCCATAGTCTCTCATGGTAGATACAATCCATAGGATTTGTGAGCAGCAGCTACAAACTCAGCCTCTATGGTGGATTGGGCAACACTCGACTGCTTACGAGAAGACCAACAGATCAAAGAAGTACCCAAGAAATGGCAAGTACCAGAAGTGCTCTTCCTATCAATTCTACACCCAGCAACGTCCGCATCCGAATACCCAATGAGATCAAGAGATGAAGATGCAGAGTACCAAAAACCAAACTCAAGGGTGTATTTAAGATACCTGAAGATGCGCTTGACAGCCTTGTGATGAGTCACCCTTGGGGAAGCTTGAAAGCGAGCACAAAGACACACCGCAAAGTGTATGTCAGGTCTTGTCGCTGTCAGATACAAGAGGGAGCCAATCATGCTCCTGTACTCCCTTTGATCCACCGCTTCACAGTCTTCATCAGGGTCAAGAGTCATTGTAGTAGACATTGGTGTATTCAACGGCTTCACATTGACCATGTCGAACTTCTTCAGGAGATCCTTCGTGTACTTGGCTTGATGTATGAAAGTGTCTTGCTTATACTGCTTGATTTGAAGCCCAAGAAAGAAGGTGAGCTCTCCCATCATCGACATCTGAAATTCACTTTCCATAGCTTTCTGAAACCTAGACACAAGAGCATAAGAGGAACCACCAAAGATGATGTCATCCACGTAAATCTGAACCATTAGAAAGTCATTGCCATGCTATAGAGTGAACAAGGTTTTATCAACACACCCCATGACATATCCACGCTCTAGCAAGAAGGTCTTAAGCCTAGCATACTATGCCCTAGGTGCTTGCTTTAGCCCGTACAAAGCCTTCTGAAGCTTGTACACACGGTTTGGGTATTTGTGGTGCTCAAAGCCAGGGGGTTGCCTCACATACACTTCTTCCTCTATGAAACCATTTAGGAAAGCACTCTTGACATCCATTTGATAGAGTCTAATGCCCTTGGAGGCAGCAAATGCAAGCAAGATCCTAATGGCTTCTATGCGAGCAACAGGAGCAAAGGTTTCACCATAATCTAAGCCCTCCACTTTGCTAAAATCTTGAGCAACTAGCCTAGCCTTATTTCTCATAACCTCACCATCCTCCCCATGTTAGTTTTTGAGCACCCACTTGGTTCCTATGACATTGACATTTTTAGGAGGCTCTACAAGGGTCCACACTTTGTTTCTCTCAAAGTTTTCCAACTCCTCATGCATGGCATTAACCTAATGTTCATCAGATAGTGCGTGTCCAACATCCCAGGGTTCAAAGTTTGCAACAAAGAGAGAATTGGTAAAGCAAGCAAGATGTGCAGACCTTGACCTTGTTGCCCTCTCATAGAGATTACCGATCATCTATTGAGGTGGGTGTCGACGCTGAATGTTGTGAGGAGCCTCTCTCTCTCAAAGTGTATCACTCCCTCAACCACAGCTGGAGCTTGCTGGACAGCTGCTGAAGTCGATGTAGAAGCTTCTGGACCCTCTGCTGGAGTAGTGGTAGCAGCAGGAACAAGCTTAGATAAGAGATGAAGTGAATCATCATCATCATCATCAAAGCCCTATTGGTCCTCTTCTACAAAGATGCTCTCCTTCATCTCCTTGTCACCTACAGACTCAATCACATTCCTTGCACAAGAGTTTGACTCATCAAAGGTTACATCACAGGATTCTACGACGGTGTTAGTCTCCAAATTCAAAACTCTGTAGGAATGACCATGAAAAGAGTAACCAAGAAAGATCCCATCGAAAGACCTTGACTCAAACTTATCAAGATTGCCACGCTTGAGAATACAGCACATGCAACCAAAGGCACACAAATGAGAAACCGAGGGCTTTCTCCCAAAATGCAGCTCATAAGAAGTCACATTAAGAATTGAGCGTAGGAAAATCTGATTGGAAACATAGCAAGCAGTGCTAATGGCCTCTGCCCAGAACCGCCTTGGAGTCCTATGCTCATCGAGCATCATCCGGGCCATCTCCACTAAGGTTCTGTTCTTTCTTTCAACCACACCGTTCTACTTGGGAACATGAGGTGCTGAAAACTGATGCTCAATACCATGCTCAAGACAGAAAGCATCAAAGGAGGAGTTCTTGAACTCGGTGCCATTATCACTGCGAATCGCTCATAATGCACCAGGGAGTTCCTTGAACAACCTCAAAGCTAAGCTCCGAAAGTGATGAAACACTTCATCCTTGCTCTCAAGAAAGTAAACCCAAGAGTAGCGAGAATAGTCGTCAACAATCACAAGAACATACCACATCCCACCCGCCGAACAAACCCGAGAAGGACCAACAGTGTCCATGTGAAGCAGCTCTCCAGGGCGTTCAGTCATCACCAAATTGATTGGTGGATGAGAAGCGGCAATCATTTTCCCATGATGACAAGGAGCACAAACAAAATCCTTATCAAATTTGAGCTTAGGCAATCCTCAGATCAAACCTAGCCCACATAAGCGACAAAGAAAGTCAAAGCTCATGTGACCCAGTCTCCTATGCCATTTCCAGAGCTCAGAAGAAGATTGAGCAAACAAGCACTTGTGAGAACTAGGAGAACCAGCAAAATCAGCCTGAAAAACTCTGCCAATACGAGAAATCCCAAAAACCAAGGAACCATTCGAATCAAGAACACAAGAAGCATTTTTCTTAAAGCGCACTTCCAAACCAACACCAAAAAGCTGAGAAACATAGAGGAGATTGTACTTGAGATGCTCAACAAAACCTGGAGTCATCTCCGAAGGTCACATACTCCCGGCGCTTCAAGGGAGTGAGGCTAGAGAACCACTTTGCATCTTCGGTCATGTGGCGCGAACACCTAGAGTCCATCAACCATTTATTCTCTAGGCCTCCACCTGCTGCCTACAAAGAACGAGAAGGAAAAGTCGATGGCTCAGTGCTACGGTTAGTTAAAAAGCATTTGGGAATCCAACACTTCACCATACGACCGATACTAGTCATCACAGTTCTTTGCACATTATCATTCGAACTTATGGGATGAGAACCACAATGGGGAAAACGTGGTCTGTCAAAGCATCTCGACTCAACCCTTGGGTTGTGAGGATAGAAACCATTTGTGTGCAAACCAAATCCACACGAGCGATGCTCACCACGATGGGGAAAACATGGGGTGCCAAAGCGCTGCTGCACAAAGCCTCTTTTTTGTGAACCAAAGTCATATGAGGGATGACCCTATCAATGATAGGCACGAAAAAAAGAGCAAGACTGAAAGTCAACAAGATCATCATGACACACATTTCTAGTTAACTCAGCTTGCATCCTCTCAATCCTCTTACGCCTATAATAGTACTCATCCAAGTGACCCTTACGACCATAGAACTTGCAAATGTAGACACTCTCATGTTTAGGCTTCGTCTGCACAGGAGGTTTGGGTTTTGGCTTCTCTATTTTCTCTGGGTTGAAGGAAGGTTTGGGGTT
Organism: Eleusine coracana subsp. coracana; assembly: GCA_032690845.1. Taxonomy (NCBI): domain Eukaryota; kingdom Viridiplantae; phylum Streptophyta; class Magnoliopsida; order Poales; family Poaceae; genus Eleusine; species Eleusine coracana. Next base: position 22,939,199 of record CM064424.1, read on the forward strand.
TGGTGGATAGTATGTGTCAGTGGGTTTGATGGATTGTTCCTCATCCTTGTAGCTAGAGCTAGGCACAAACTTACCCACATTTTCACTCTCTTTGTCATACCTCTCAAATCCCAAGCCCAAGTTGTCGGTTGACCTACTAGCACACTCTATGGCTCTTGCCAAGTTATACTCTATATTCTCCTCACTCACTAGGGTTCTTTAGAGCCTAGATATAAGATAGTCATTTTCTTGGACTAGGACTTTGTTTTCCTCCCTAGTGATTATAAGCTTGTCCTTAAGAGAGAGACACAGTTCACAATGTGGTGGAAGGACCTTAGAGCGAGTCTCATTTAGCAGCTTGGACTCGAGGTCTTTGACTTTTAGGGTTTGAGCTTCCAACTCACTAGTGAGCTTGGGGTACTTCTGACATGCACCCAAAAAAGTTTGTCTAGCCTTGAATTCATCAAGCTCTTTAAGGGCACTCTCAAGCTGACTGGCAACTTGAGCATGCACACTTTCCCTCTATGCAAGATCATTCATCACAACTTGACAAGACTCACACTCAGCAATAATGTCATCTTTAGCAAGCTTAGACCTAAGAGAAGTGATCTCATACTCAACACTCTCCAACTTAGACTTAAGCACTCTACTCTCACGAACAGCACTATGAAGCTTATCATCTTGCATGAGTAGAACATTGCGCAAATGATCAAGTTCAGAAGAAAACTCATCAAGAGTGGAGGTACCTCACTTGTGTCGGAGTCGGAGCCAAAGTCGGTGTCGTGGTCGTTCTTTGCCATGAAGCAAAGCCCGGTGAAGTCATCCTTCCGCTTGACTTGTGGCTTTTCAACCTCCTCCTCTGAGCTTGTAAAGCCTTCGCTTGATGTAAGGTCGATATCGCTCAAGGCGGCATCACAAACTTGTGCAATGGCCTTGGCAAACTTCTTGGAGTTCTTGCCTTCTTGTAGAAGCGATTCTTCTTCTGCTTGAAGTCTCCAGTGTTGTTGTCATGGTACCCGGCCTTCTTCATCTTCTTGGGACAGTCAACAATGAAGTGTCCCGGATCATCACACTAAAAGCAGGTTCTTGAGAAACCTCCTCTTCTCTCCTTGTGGTTGTTGTAGAACTTCCTGAACTTCTTTGTGAGCAAGGACAGCTCCTCGTCAGGAATTCACTCCATCTGTTCATCGGAAGCTGCAACAAGAGAAGACAGAGCAAACTCCAAGGAAGACTTGTCAAGTGAGGGGTTAGTTCCATAAGAAGCATCATTGTGACTACCCTTCTGAGAGCTATAAAACAAAGCCATGCTAGAAGTAGGATTAACATGATTAGGGCAAGATTTCCTACACAGTTCATGAGATTTCAGCTTGCTATACAGTTGCTCATAGTTCATGGTATTGAAGTCAGCAGTTTCTTCTAGAGCAGCAATTTTAACCCCCTCAAACATTTTCATCAAGTGACTACAGCAGTTGCTTAGCTCTATCATTATCATTGTACACAAGGTTACCACAAGCCCGCAATGCACACAATGGCCTCAAACCTATGAAAAGTGTCATCTAGTGACTTGCCAGGTTTTTGTGCAAAGGTTTGGTACTATCTATTGTTAGAATCCTTACGCATAGACTTGACTTGATTGGTACCCTCATGGTACATGTAAAGCTTTTCCCAAATGGCATGTGCAGTATCAAGATGAGCAACACAGTCATGTTCGTTCCTATCTAAAGTAGAAAGCAGGATATTGATAGCTTTGGAGTTGTTCTCATACCTAATTAACTTGCTTGCAGATGCAGTGTTGAGGTCTTGTGGTATAGCATACTCCTGCTAAATGATCTCCCAAATTGCACATCCTTGGCTTAAGAGATAAGCCTTGGTCCATGACTTCTAGTAGGGAAAGTTCTCTCCATCGAACATCCAATGCTTGACCGCACACTTCTCCATGTTGCCTTCAGATCTCAAAGCTGGTAAAGGTCAACTAGTGATCAAACTGGCTCTGATACCAATTGAAGGACCAAGAAGGCGACCAGAGGGGGGTTGAATGGGAGCCAATTAAAATTCTTCAATGGAACTTGGCCTATGTCCCAACTACAACCCAAGCCAACCTCTAAACCGATCACCAAGGCCACACACACCAACTTGTGATGTGCTAACCCTAGGAGTGATCAACAATAGCAGCAAAACACAATGGTGACAAAAGAGAACTGAAAAGACTCGAAATAGTCAAGAAACACACACAAGTCAGATCTCTCTGGACTACCTTCGGTAGTGCCAGTCACAACCATCGGTAGTGTCGGTCACTTCCATCGGCAGTGCCAGTGCGGGATTCTCAGGACTAACGAAAGCAACAGTCAGAGCGCATTGGTAGTGTCGGTTGTTGCCATCAGCAGTGCTGATGTAGGGTTCGGACTCAAGATATCATCTATGCCAATCAGAATTTTGACCCACCAGCAGTGCCGGTGTCACACCCTATATTTTCTGAATTTGGGTTGTGAGTCTTTTTGACACTCAAAAGGCATAACCCTCATAATATTCTCAGCCGAACCCTTCCACACGTCACTTTTTCCCATAACCTTATGATTATCCAAACACTGAGTGGCATTTTTTTCCCCACACCATGATTTTCCTAGCTTTGCTTAATATCTCTTCCCATCAAGCGTAAACTAACCTAACGATCAATAGCCAGCTCAAAACCTTGTCCGACATGTTGTCCCAATCGATCCCGCACACTACAAAAACTTGTTCATGAATACATCCATCCTTGTGAGTCTATGAGTCTTCTCTTCTTCTTGGTCTTGCTCATACCAATTCCAACAAAATCTAGACTATGCTAGTATTCCAACTACACCCAATATCCAGCTTGACAACATCATGTTCATTCACTTCCTCTTGACGCTTTTATTTGTTCCCATGGGTCATGCACCAAACTAGGCTCATACTAGTGGTCAAATAAACATCACCCACATACCATTTAATGAGGACTTTTCATTGGTCACTAGCTCATCTATCAATCCCCACCAAAAAGGAGATGAAACAATCAACATGATGGCTACCATTCATGGCTGGCAGTTTTACTTGCCTCTTGGCCTCTCCCTAACCTTCCCTACCCTTTCCTCTCCCTATCCTAGGCCTCTAAAGTTACCCCTAGACACCCCTTGGCCTGGCTCACGAGCTCCCTTACCCCTCACCTTCATTCCCATCCATAAGCATCAAGTTCAACTCTTGCCATCGGTCTGTCCAGCCACAACGCCCCAAATTCTAATCCATGTTCCTGTTGATCCAGCCAACTAAACATCACAAAATTTTACCAGGAGATGCACCTTGATGCAGCCTACAACATATCCAAAATTCATGGCCATAGGAGGAGTGATGTGAGCAGGATCATGTTTTGAATATCGACTGCTCTCTGTTCTGGGCGCATATAGCACGTGCATCGGTAATTCCCCTTCTATTTCTCTGAATTCTGATGCGTCCTTGATACATAATAATATCCGCAATGTGTTCCAGGAAGTCATGGGCGTCTTGACCAAAGCATATGCTAAGATCTGTACTGATGCCTCTAGGAACGTGTTTGGCCCATCATATATCGTGTCGTGACCTTGCATGTTTTCCCCTTGCGATCTCCAGATCAGGTGAGCTAACATCGACTCTAGATTACTAGTGTTGTGTGCCACAACTTATTCAATATATAGGTTCAAGTTGTAGCTCAATTAGTATAGCCAATCAGCGGGAACACGCAAGTCTTTTGTCATGCCGTTCTGTCCACAGCAGCACCCCACTGCCTACCCAGTCCCGGTCCGCCATGGACCTATGAACCAGTGCCCCAGAGCCAGTCCATGAACCCATAAACTCGGTCTACCTGTTTTAAGATTTATTTTAATTCAAATAAATCCAGAAAAATGGCCGTTTTGCACCTAAGCCCCTCTGTTTCGTCCTAATTAGTTTTTAAACCTAATTTCTTCACATGAGCTTTAGTTATTTCTGTTTTAGTCCCTAATATTTTGATAAATATTATTTTAACCCTATAATTTTGTAGAAACACCCCTCCACTTAATTTTAATTATATTTTAGTTCTATCTTTTTACACTTTGGTCCCTGAGCTTATTATAAATTACATTTTAGTCCATAAACTTTTTATAAACTATATTTCTATCCTATTATTTTACAATTTAGTCCCTATACTTTTCTAAAATTACTTTTAGGTCCCTAAACCTATTTGTTTTTACTATTTTAACCATACACCTCTAAACCTTCGTAACTTTTTAGTCGTAACTCTGATTTAGATGATTCTTGCGCTCACGCGATTGTAGAAATGCGTACCATCTTTTGTGATTGATTTTAAAGTACGATTATGTGCATGTCGTGCCTACGTGACGTTAATTAGAGAACGTTTTGATCCTGGAATCACAAGAGCTTGAATTGAAGACCTGAGCAGCAACATCCATTTTTAGGCAAGTGTCCTTGATGCATCTTGTACCTATTATAACATTTATTGTAGAACTGCATGCCTGAGTCAAATGAATGGGTACCTATTATTAGGGTTTCCCTAGTATTGCTTTATCTTTTTCCTTGTCGCCTTGAACTAGTTGGTTGTGGGTAGATAATGCTTAGGTTGCTTGTGGGATGTTGGGTTAATATTAACCTTGATTAATGAACTGTGTCACTTTATGGATGTAATGGTAATTTTTGTTAGCAACATGGACTTAGGGATCTATGCAAGCCGGATGGAATGGATGTGGTGTCGTGGGCACATGGTTGATGGTGGTAGGCTTGTTGTAGATCCTAGGACCCGGTTCTTGGAGCGGTAACCCAGGACAATAGTGCCATCACAAGGCTGCTATGGAATAGCTTGGCTGATTAATTAGGAGTTCTCCTAGTGTCGGTGCAGCATTTTGGTGGAGCGGGGAATGGAAGTCAAGAGGATTATCCTTGTATCCGAATGGCTCAAGAGGGGGCTCCTAGGGTGATGAGCTGCTTGTTGAGGGGCTATGACTTATGGATGGGAGTGGGACCTTAGTGGCTAGCATGTACTGGGAGACCCTTTGTAAAAGCCTCGTAGTGATCTCCTGGCCGCACACCTAAGGAAGTGTGCTAGTGCTTGGCCGGCATGGCAACATGGAGACTCTAGTCCACCTGGCAACAGGGGACGAAATCACGACTTGTGGGTAAAGTGGTACAAACTCTATAGAGTATCAAACTATCATGATAGCCGTGCTAATGGTCACGAGCGGCCTGGAATCCTCACAAGATTAGTTGGTTATGGGTTAGAATGGTTGGAATGGTTGGATGGTTCGGACTTGGCTTGGATAGCAACCTGTGGATTGATGGTTGGAATGACCCCACTTAGTAATTAGGATGCATAGGAAATTAAAAGCTCATGCAATAAACCCCTATAAGCCTTCCTTGTCTTTAGCCCCATGTCATCTTTTCCCCCACTTGCTGAGTATGACACATACTCACCCTTGCTATATACCATATTGCTGCTCAGCTATAGGAGAAGGATGGTACAACGATGAAGACAATGGAGAAGAGATCTAGGCCTACGGTCTTCCAGTCAACTTCCTGTGGGAGCTGAAGGACGCCAATGCTTAGTTTATTCTGCTGCAATGTAATCTTTTTCTTTTGACCTACGGGTCACCGTTGTAATAATATTATTGATTTAATAAAGATATTATTCTTTTATCACACTAATTGTCTTGTGTGCGTGAAAACTTGATCCTGAGCACGCATACAGATGTATTTAGTTTCGGTCATTGGAACCGGGTGTGACAGCCGGTCCTAGTCATCGGTTGTGCCGATCGACCTCCGACTGAACACAAAAAGGGTTCATGATTAGGCAAAACTTGACCAAAACCTAATCAAATGAACTTCAAATGATACGATTTTTGGACCAGACAATCCTCAACACTTCACGACCCTAATCCTAGAAGATCCACTCAATTGGCTCAAGGAATCATCACAAATTTTAGATCTTGTGCAAAGAACACCAAATAGGGGAAACTTGAGAAATCCTTCAAATGCTAGAGCTCTTGATTTGGTCATGGACCTATGTAGGATTGATCTAGCTCATCATAGCTTGAAGATCCCTAAAACATTCACCCCAAAAACTCATCCAAAAAGGAGATCGAAAATTCCCACAAAAATAGCTCCAAAAATAGGGAAAAAGAGAAATTTGGGATTTAGGGAGAGAGGAAGATCTGGAGCATGAAAATAAATCACATATCATGGAAACATGCTTACAAGATCCATAGGTACATGGCTAGGAAACCACCCTCTTCCTCCCACTCTTTAGAAGAGCAAGAGATGTCTCTCACACACCCTATCCTCTCCTCTATTACATGAAGACCTCTCCAGCACTTTGAATGAAGACCTAAGGCAAGGGTAAGGGAAAGAGAGGCACCTCTTACACCAGCCCTACCTCTCCTTATATTGGTTTAAGGGTTGTCCACATGACCACTCTACCCTTGACATACAAAACACTGCCACCTACCACCAGGGGCAAATTTGTCCATCTTTCTCCTCGTCGCCTGAACGCCCTAAGGCCCTTCACGACTTTGCTTCGCCTCGAAGCAAGCTCCATGATGGTGCCACGTGCACCACCAACCACAGCCACCGGTTTTGAGGCCCAAACCGGAAAACTGCCTTGCACACTTATCAAAGTGTGACTTCTGGATGTCAATGTGTGTCACCTTGTCCCGCGATCCTAACCACCGGCAAGTCTCTCCCGGTCCCTGTCCATTGGGCCCTCTTGTCACTTGCATCGACATCCTGGTCGCATTAACTTGGTCAACATGCCGTCTTCATCACCACCATGGTTTTGAGGCTCAACCGTGAAACCATCCGCGCTTCTTGCCTCTCCACGTGTACGGTGTGGATCACCCTTGACTTCACCCGGCATCCCGATCGTCTGGCCCCAAGTCCCCTACTTACGCCTGATCCTCTCGCTGTTGACCGCCAAGTCGACTCCAGTGACCTACACATCATGAGACAAGCAAACACATTTCTCAACTTCTGCAACATCACCAATACTTCCACTAACTCCTCAAAACCATGTCATGCACAAACTCATGCAATCCCCATATTCCCACATTTCAACTCAAACACCAAATATGCTTAAGTCAATTACTCATCACATATATTGCAAACCATGGCACATCTCCACATGGTTTCTCAATGGATAAAATATGATAATACAGAAAGAATGATGAAAGAAAAAAGAAACTTTCCAGTGTGCATTGTTTCCATGGAGGGGATTGACTCAGACTTAATTAGACTCTAGGCATGTACAAGCTGAATTCAATGAAACATGTTCCTTGCTCCGCTTGAACCATAAACTCGCCAACTCCCTCCTCTGAGTTGCCAATGACAAGCTAGCCTTCGATCACCGAGAAGTTCAAGTCCATACCAAAAAGTATCATGTGATGGGATTTCACTAATCAATTTGATTAGCGTATATATGGAATAAAATAACAAGGAAAGAATAAAGAAAGAAATAATCTTTCCTGTTTTCTAGTTCATGTACGACTCAGATAGAATTAGGTTCCAACTACATACTTCAATACTTCTCCTCTAGAATTCGTTGAGTTGGACAGCTTGCTTTGATGATTAATTCACCAACTTCTTGTGCATCGATCGAAGCAGAGCAACACAACGCCGCGTTGCTTGTCCACCATGCGCGTACGCATGCCGTCTCGCTAGATGGAGTTATTGCCTCAGCGCGATCAGATGTGATCGCTGCCATCACGAGCCCTTGATGAAACTTGTCTTTCGACCATGAGATGTCACTACCGATGAAGATCTATCTTTTTTTCAAACTCTTTGCCCATCGAACTTGACTAGCCGATCACCACACTGTCCCTATCTGGCATGCCAACTGTCAATAGTATATCAAGCAGCAGATCAAGGATAGGTTATCCATGACATTTATTTATCGATGTAGGCATGCGCGAGACCAAGAGTCAATGGACACACAAGACGCAAGATTTAGCAAAGTTCGGGCCTCCCGGAGGATAACAATCCTATGTCCTATGTTTTATAGTGTATTGTATTGATTTATGAGATGTGGTGTGTAGAGGTGTCTATGAGAGAGCCCTTGTCCTGCCCTATATATCCAGGGGTATGTTATATGGCAGATTGCTAGTCGGTTACAACATGATATTGAATAGGATTCTATCTCTAACTTCTGTTGTATCTTCTTTCTTGTATAGCAAGTTTTATCTCCTGAGGTATCTTGGGTACATACTATCCACAATGGAATTCCATGATGCTTATAGAGTACTTCTCTTCAATTCAAGGTTTTGGCTATTCAACAAAGGTAAGTTGAAGAGCAAATGAGATGGACCGTACCATGTTTATAGAGTTCTTCCTTCGAGAGTTGTTGTCATCTTGGACGGGAAATAGAATGAATACATAGTGAATAGCTAGCAATTAAAGGTATATCTAGAACTCAACACTTTCAAATTAAAATCATTAGATGTTTATTATGTAAAGTGAAAAAGTAGGTGGCCAAGCTTAATAACGTAAAACAAATGGATTGCAGTGCCTTTTGTTTTGTTATTGGTGTGCTTTTGTTTATTTTGAGTCAGTACAGGCAATTCTAATTGTGTGCCGATTAGCACGACCCTGTGTTGGTCGACATGGTTGAGTCTGAGTCATTTGCGAGTAACGTATTTGCCTTCCTTTGAGATAAGTTTTCGAGCCTTCCTAATTTAAGAGATAGAGTCCGATTTGAAAAAAAAAACTAAAGGTATATAAATATGGGGGAAGATCTCTGGTTTCCGCATCAAAAATTTATGCCATCAAGTTCCAAAGAAACCCTAGACCTCATAATATTGTCACACAACCGATCCAGCGGTGAAGCATCGGGTGCCGACAGCCATGCTGATGGTGCCGATCGGCAACGCCAGGTGTTGATGGTCACTAAATACCTAATTTAGACTGTCAATTATCTGCATAAAAGCAATAAAGTGAACAACCAACATAGTGGTAGAAGTTTATTTCTAACAAGTTCCACAAAGTTTTGGTAAATATATGTGATGCAGGTAATTATTCCACAGAGTTCATAGAAATCCACATCATCAAGGGAGAAAACACACTTCCGGCCAATCATAGCCAAGCACGGGGATCAAGTGGCTTACTTCCAGAAATCAACCAACATAACCAAAGACCTTACGTGTTAGAGGGGAAGAGGGACCACCCACCAGGGACCCAGAAGAGGCAGGACCCACTAGGCCCCACCTCTAGTTCGGCCGAATAGGGGTGTTTGGCCGAAGGTGAGCTGAGCCCAGTAAGGCCCATCTTTTGAGATCGGTTCTCCACCGCCTTTCCTATGTCGGTTACCCCCTTAGGGCGGAGTTACCGACCTTGGAACCGCCATTTAGTGCTATATAAGGAAGGGAAGGGCTTCACTCTCTCAACACTTCAAGATAGAATTAGTACTTCACTTCCAAAAGGCTCAACTCTGCCAAAGCGTTTGGAAAATAGGGAGAGGGTGAGGAGGAGTCCAGGAGAGGAGGTTCAGGCCTTTCCAACCCCTTCTCCGCGCTTGCACCGTGACGGATACGTGCCTTCTTTAGTAAGTCTTCGTGATTCTTCTCTGGTTATTAGTTTCCTTTATAAGTTTTAGTACATAGTTGCTTTGCTGGCTCAGCACTCTATTTAGTTAGAGACCTTAGTCTTAGCCCATTGTACATAGAGATTAAGGGAGTAATCGAAAGCATAGACATGGTGTCTAGGCTATAGGTTGCCTTTGTTTATCACATAGTCCACAGATTGCTAGAGGAAAGCGGTAGGTGGTGACAGACATATTTGTCCTTTGAAATCCTCCATGTTTGGCTATGCAGTAGGCTATTGGCCGGAATTGCACTATGGATGCAGGGGAAAACCGGATGTCCAATGCAAGTAGCTTACTGTCAAACTTACTCTGAATAGGACTCTTTTACCAGTTAGAATCCTCTCTACCCAAGCCATAATTATCTTGGTGTCCTTGGATGACTAGAATAGAGGATTAGCACACACGTTCCCTATGAATTTGATACCCTTGGAATACTCCAGAGGCGAAGTGCTATAGCGGTATCCATGCACTTACGAACTCATCAACATTCGTTAAAAATACCAACAAGCATTTCTGGCACTGCTACGGGGGAATGGTTGTTGTTAGTCTTCGAACCTAGTTCACCCTCATATCTTTTTATTTTTCTTTGTTTATTTCTTACCTCTTTCCTCCAATGGAGCAACCTACCATTCAAAATCTTTATGCTCCAAAGGGTGAGTTCTTCGATCCACTGCCATCAACAGACCCAATTCTTTCATCTGGTTTTGAAATTCATCCTGGCTTTATAGCCATGGTTCAGGAATAATCCTTCTCGTGTTTAGATAGCAAAAACCCGTTTCAACATTTGTGAGAGTTCGAGCAACTGTGTTCATGCCTCACAATTAGGGGAATTACACAAGAAACTCTGTGGTGGAATTTATTTCCATTTTCCCTTTTGGAGAATGCAAAACAATGGTACACCCACACCGTCGGGAGCGTGAATGGTGATTGGAATAAACTTTGAGATTAATTTTGTCTCGTGTTCTTTCCTGTATCACGTATCTCCTCCTTGCAAAGAGACATTCTCAACTTTTGGCAATTTGAGAAGGTGTCTATAGGTGCAGCCTGGGCCAGGTTTGCCATGATAACCCATTCTGGCCCAGACTTGTCTCTGCCCGACCATGTGTTGCTTCAACACTTTTTCCTAGGTTTGAGCAAGGAGTATGCCCTATACCTCGACATCACCATCAGAGGTTTGTTCGTCCACAAGATGCCTGAGCAAGGAAGAGTTGTCATAGACCATATCCTAGAAAATACTTTTTCCTAGCATCGAGGCCACCCCACTAGTCGAACCTAAGCCTAGCCTTCGCCTAACTGATGATTCGTCTAGTGAAACCTCAGCGGAACTTGGGACAATGGAGGAAGTAGCAATTCAACCTTCTGAGTTTCCTTCTCAATTCGAGGATGCTCTTTTTGAATATTATGGGAACTCCTCGAATTATTGCTATCATAAGAAGCCACCAATATTAGACACAGCCCCTGACCCTGATGAGGAGGCATTCCTCCATGAGACGGTAAAGGTGCTTTTGGCTATTATGAGTAGTGAATGGTCGAGAGAAAGTGAGCTATCCGTGGACCTAATCCAGATATGCAAGCTAACCTTGACCTTACCCTGCTGCATTAGAAAAGCCAAGGTGGACATTCTTTACAGTCCCACAGTCAATGCCAACATCATTTCTAATGTTTGCGCTTTTGCCATTCTAGGTGATTTACCAATGGCACCGACCTGCAAGTTCCTCAAGTGTTCCTCTGGACCCATTCTAGAAGGATACAAAATTTTGTGAGAAGTGCCTGTAAGGCATGAAGGCATTGATGCACTCCTTGATTTTCTCTGGTGCTCCAACCAAGGGGAAACATGATGTCAAACTCGAGGGAAATAAATATTCTATCCCAATCACTCGATCCGGGAACACTATTTCAAATTTTTCCCTCGACGATGTGCCATTGAGGAAGTTAAGGTTGTCCTTCCTTTTGATTCACTGGAATCCACCCTCGAGCAACAATTAGAAGGTTTCATTGAGGAGGAGGACGAAAATTAGGAAACCTTTGAACTTTCAAAGGAGGAGCCACCGAAACGACCCCCAATTAAGCTTAGAACCTTACCAGTCGGCCTACGCTATGCTCTCCTTCACAGTGATTTAGATGCCCCTATCATCATAAGTGTCAAGCTTTCAGATCAAGAAACACAAAGCCTCATAGTTGTTTTAGAAAAGCATCACACCGTCTTAGGCTGCTCGCTCCAAGACATTAAGGGGACTAGTCCCGCTCTTTGCACCCATTGCATTCCCATTGACCCAGATAGTATGCCATCTAAGGAGCCTCAGCGTAGGATCAACAATGCAATGCAAGAAGTAGTGAACAAGGAGGTCTTGAAACTTCTGCACACTGGGATTATTTATCCTGTGCCACATAGTGAGTGGGTTAGCCCGGTTCAAGTAGTGCCAAAGAAGGGAGGAATGATGGTCCTGGAACATGATAAAAATGAGTTGATCCCACAACGAACATGATGAGAACATCACACCTATGGATACACGCAACACTCCTCCAACTAAGATGAAAGTTCATATGCATCACCTGAATTTACAGGTGACTTCGTTTCTAATGTTTTATTTATGTGATTTTGAGAATAGATTGCTACCTAATGATTTAATTATTGTTAGGAACCATGGAGATGATGATGATATAGCTGAGGAGGTGATTGGAGGCGTGATGGGCCAGCAAGGACGTCCAAGCCAAGGTGGAAGCCCAATCCAAAACCGACTTCGAGTCTGTTTTGGAGCCCAGGACCAGTCTGCACTAAAACGGACGCCCAGGACGCATACGGACTCGGATTTGGACGTTCTATATATGCCTGGAAACATAATAAAAAGATCTTTCCAACCCAACTGGTCCCATATCAAAATTCGTCGCGAGCCGTCGGCAATCGTCGAAACAAGTCGATGTACAGAATCTGCCCTGGTGCTGCAACACCGTAATCGGTCTTTGGGCCATGTATTGAGTTGACCCCACTTAGGGCTGCGTCCAGGGGGTCTTGCACGACCCTAGTGTCCTCATATACAACTGCCGCCTCTTCATTAGGGTTTGGGTTTTGCTTAGATTATTCTGTTCATAACAGTTTCGCCGTCATCACGGTTTGTGAGACCCCAACTTCGTGAGATTCATAATACATCTGCAATTGTGTTGCCTTCTTCTTTGTTCTTGCTTGTGTTCTTGATTCGCAGGCAGGGATTAGCCTTCTCGGCGAGGTCAATCATTTTAGGATGGTTGATAACCAGAGGAGACGTCGTGCTGCGATTGCGGGGTTTAGAACGTGCTGTTCTGAAGCCGGATCGATTTGTGTGTCGCCTCCGACCAAATCAACGTATCTCGAACCTTTCGGAAGATCGGGAACCCTTGTCCACATCAAGTGGTAATCAGAGCTTCAGGTACACCGTTAGGTTCACCCTTATCTCTGTTATTTTGTTCAGTCCTAAACTCCAGAAAACTACCCTACAAAAAATATTTGTTCGTTGTGTTTCCGCTGTCCTATATCCCCCTTGTGCTATGCAATTTTCAGTTTAGTTTGCTTCTCTGAATTTTAGTCCCTACAAGGTCATTGTATTGCTGGTCTAGTGCTTGTTCTTTGGTCTTGTTTGAGTGGTGCTTGTCCTTGTTCATAGAGAATCAAGAGAAAAAAAAATTCAGTTTGTTGCACACATTGAGAGTTTTGGAATAATATATTATCTATCTCTATTACTATCATATTCAGATCATAATATTGCTTATGCTAGAATATATTTTCCTTTTTCTTTCTAGTACTAATACCTTGCTGCAGTTCTGATTCACAAGAAAAGAAAAGAAAAAGGCAAAAGTGCACAAGAGGAAAAAGCCGCACAGAAAAGAGAAGTAGAAAAAGGCAAAGATAAAAATTCAGAATTGCTTGCAGCCTTTGCATTCTTTGTTAAGTCATCGCTTGCTTGCTTGAACTAGGTCCGAGACAAGTTTAGGCCGGTGACATAGACTAGCTTGGGACTATTATTCAGTTTTGTAATTTCTGAATTGAGATCTTGCTAATCCTTGCTACCTAGTATTGCCTATCCAAGCTCCATATATATCCTTCTGAACAGGCACAAAATTTTGACTCTCGCAATTGTCAGTTCACACTCTCCAAGGTATCCTTTGCTTGCTGTAATTAAGAACTTTGTAAGGGCTTGGTGAGATGCTTCCATTTTCTTGTTGAGAGTTTCCACCGTTATTACATAGTAGTGATAGGAAAATATACTCTTGTGTGTTTTCTTGTTTGCTACTAACAATGACAGGTTCCAATACTCATGGGAATGAATTGATGGCATCTCAAGATGATAAGAGTGTTGTAGCACAACGAGTGTTCAGTTCTCAAATGGAGAAGGTCGAGCAAAATCAATTGAACAATTTATTCCAGACTCACTTTGTTGTGAAGGATCGACGTTGTCGTGTCATCATTGATGGAGAGAGTAGCCACAACATTGCAAGCTTGGAGTTGGTCGAGAAGCTTGGCTTGACCACACAACCACACCCATGTCCATACTACATCCAATGGGTAAATTCTTGTGATAAGATAAAGGTAGATCAAATTGCACGCATTGAATTTTTTATTGGTTCTTACAAGGATAGTGCAGAATTTGATATAGTACCTATGCAAGCATGTCATGTGTTATTAGGTAAACCTTGGATTTTTACAAATAATGTTTCATATAATGCCATTGCTAATAGCTACTCATTTAAATACAATGGTAGAAGGGTTACTCTTAAACCTATGACTGCTGCTGAAATTTTAGAAGAGGACCAACAAAGATTTGAGAGAAGAAAGAATGAACCATTTAGGATAGATTGGGCTATTTCAAATGTTGCAACACTTCCATCAAAATCTGAATTACTAGAGGATGAACATATTTCTTTGCCTCTTGTTGCAACTAATACATTTGAACATCTACATAAAGAAGATGATCGTGGGAAAGATAAAGAATAGGTTGTTGCTTCAGGTAAAAGCTTTCTTGATGTGATGAATTGTTCCAATAATCTTGCTGTATTGGAACCTTATGATGATGTTTCTTTGATACAAGTTGATTTATCTATTGGTCCTTGTGATAAAGAGGAGTTGTGTGCCAATGCTTCACTTATACCTTTGCCACAACAAATGAATGAGCTTGATGCTTTTGCTTATGATTCACCTAATGGTGCTGAAATAAAACATTTGATTTTAGTTACATGTGAAAAGGATGAGCATAAATTGTTGACTTCTCTAAACACTTTGGGTTATATTGAATTTGATGTTCTTTGTGATCTAAATGCCGTTGAGAAGAAAATCTTTTCTCAAACTGAATTTCCTTTATTGACAAGAAATAATTTTCATGCTATTGGCTATTATGATCATAGAGGTTTGTTTATGGTGCATAGAGTTTATATTTCTTCAACATTGAAACCTCCTTGTGTTGTGCAACTCAATGAGACACTAGAAAACTGTAATAAAAATTGTCATGTCATGTCAAGTTTTTCTACTGTTTCTAAGATCACACATTTTCTAACTTATCATAAGAGTGAGGATGATGTTCATACTGCTGGCCAATTTTTCAAAGATGTTGTTCAGTTGTGTGACATGCCTTCTACTATAGTTTCACATTCTAATGATAATTTTTATAACGCATATAAACATGAGGTGCATCCCAAGTTTGGGAATAGTTCTATATTTCATATTTTAGATTTGAGACAAATATTCGGAGAAAGAGATGGGATCGAGTCAAGGACGACTCTAATTCAAAAGGGGGAGAATGATGAGAACATCACACCTATGGATACACGCAACACTCCTCCAACCATGGAGATTATTGTTAGGAACCTAATGTTAGGAACCATGGGCCAGCAAGGACGCCCAAGCCAAGGTGGAAGCCCAATCCAAAACCGACTTCGAGTCTGTTTCGGAGCCCAGGACCAGTCTGCACTAAAACGGACGCCTAGGACGCATACGGACTCGGATTTGGATGTTCTACATATGCCTGGAAACATAACGAAAAGATATTTCCAACCCAACTAGTCCCATATCAAAATTCGTCGCGAGCCATCAGCAATCATCGAAACAAATCGATGTACAGAATCTGTCCTGGTGCTGCGACACCGTAATCGGTCTTTGGGCCATGTATTGAGTTGAGCCCACTTAGGGCTGCGTCCAGGGGGTCTTGCACGACCCTAGGGTCCTCATATACAGCCTCCGCCGCTTCATTAGGGTTTGGGTTTTGCTTAGATTATTCTGTTCATAACAGTTTCGCCGTCATCACGGTTTGTGAGACCCCAACTTCGTGAGATTCATAATACATCTGCAATTGTGTTGCCTTCTTCTTTGTTCTTGCTTGTGTTCTTGATTCACAGGCAGGGATTAGTCTCCTCGGCGTGGTCAATCATTTTAGTACGGTTGATAACCAGAGGAGACGTCGTGCTGCGATTGCGGGGTTTAGAACGTGCTGTTCTGAAGCCGGATCGATTTGTGTGTCGCCTCCGACCAAATCAACGTGTCTCGAACCTTTCGGAAGATCCGGAACCCTTGTCCACATCAGAACAATCATGGGATAGAGAATGTGCATTAACTACGGAAACTCAACAAGGCAACCAAGAAGGACCATTTCCTGCTGCCCTTCATTGATGAGATGTAGAGTTGTTTGCAAACCACTCCTTCTTTTGTTTCCTTGATGGGTACTCTGGTTATCATCAAATTCCCATCCATCTCGATGATCAAAGCAAGACCATGTTCACATGTCCGTATGGAACGTATGCATACTGGAGGATATCATTTGGGCTTTGCAACGCCCCTGCATCCTTCCAAAGGTGCATGATGTCAATTTTCTCTGACATGATAGAAGAAATCATGGAAGCCTTCATGGACAATTTCTCTGTCATGGAAAAACCTTCGAATACAGTCTGGAGAATTTAGACAAGGTCTTGACTAGATGCCAGGAGAAGGACCTGGTGCTTAATTGGGATAAGTGCCACTTCATGGTCCGGGAAGGCATAGTACTCAGACACTTAGTTTTCAAAAGGGGGGTAGAGGTGGACAAAGCAAAAATAGAAGTTATAGAAAACCTTCCACCTCCTATCAACATTAAGGGTATCCGTAGGTTTCTAGGCCATGCGGGGTTCTATCAGCATTTCATTAAGGATTTCTCTCAAATTGCTAGACCCCTCACTAGCCTCTTAGCTAAAGATGCACCCTTTGATTTTGATGATGAGTGCCTCAACTCATTCAATATCCTTAAAAAGGCACCTATATCAGCCCCAATTATCCAACCCCCTGATTGGGTGGTGCCTTTTGAAATCATGTGTGATGCTAGTGATGATGCCTTTGGGGCCATACTGGGCCAAACCAAGGATAAAAAGCATCACGCAATAGCCTATGCTAGCAAAACTTCAACAAGAGCATAGCTGAATTATGCTACCACTTAGAAAGAGGTCCTTGTTATCGTTTTTGCTATTGATAAGTTTAGATCTTACTTAGTAAGAGCAAAGGTGATTGTTTACACTAATCATGCTGCTTTAAAATATCTGCTCACTAAGAAATGCTAAACCTAAGTTAATTAGATGGATTCTCTTACTCCAAGAATTTGACCTTGAAATAAAGATAAGAAAGGAGTAGAGAATTCTGTAGCAGATCATTTGTCGCGTATGCAAACCACTAACATGCAGGAGCTGCCAATAAATGACTTTCTACGAGACAACATGCTGCTAAAGGTGACCGACACCAACCCCTGGTATGCAAATATGGTGAATTACATAGTTGCAGATTATGTACCGTCAGGGGAGAATAATAAGAAATTAATGTATGAGAGTCGACGGCACCTCCGGGAAGACCCGTACAGAGTATGTGCAGATGGGCTGGTAAGAACATGTGTCCCTATAGTTGAAGGCGCCAAGATCATAGAAAAGTGCCATTCATCTCCATGCGGAGGACACTATGGTGTGTTCTATACCCAAGCAAAAATCTGGCAGAGTGGATTCTTTTGTCCTACAATGTATGAAGATACAAAAGAGTTCATTCAAAAATGCTAGAGATGCCAGAAACATGGAGGGATCACTACCGGCAATGCCATGCCCCTTACATGCAATCTTCAAGTGGAACTATTTGATGTATGGGGCATTGACTACATAGGACCTTTTCCAACGTCCTATGATTGTGAGTACATCTTGGTGGCCGTTGACTATGTATCAAAGTGGGTAAAAGCTATAACATGCCGAGCAGTAGACACAAAGAATGCCGAAAGGATGTTCCACGAGGTAATCTTCCCTCGTTTTAGAACACCTCGGATGGTGATAAGTGGCGGGAGATCTCACATCAATGATATGACCTTCCGTCACTTCCTAAGAGAACTCGGTGTGTGATGTGGACTAGGGTTTCCAATCTTTCAAAAGGTTCTTGGTAAGTTGATTTGGTCAGAGGTGACACACAAATTGATCCGTCTTCAGAACAGCATGTTCTAAATCCCTCAATCGCAGCACGACGTCTCCTCTGGTTATCAACCATCCTAAAACGATTGACCTCACTGAGAAGGCTAATCCCTAATGGTATGGTGGCAGCTGTATATGAAGACCCTAGGGTCGTGCAAGACCCTCTGGACGCGCCCCTAATTGGGCTCAACTGGATACAAAGCCCAAAGGCCAAAAGCAGGCAACACAGCATCGAAACAGATTCTAGACCCTCTTTTATTTCCACGATTCCTGATGACTCCAGATGAATTTTGACATGAAATCGGTGGCAATGGAAAGTTCTTCTCCTTAGCTTTTCGTGCATACATAGAACGTCCCAATCCAAGTCCGTATGCCTCCTAGCGTCATTTTTAATGCAGACTAGTCCGGGGGACCAAAACAGACTCGATTGGGCCTCCACCTTGGCTTCCACGTCCTTGCTGGTCCTCCACATCTCCAAGTCTTTCTCTCATCATCTCCTGGTCCTCTCCATGGTTCCTAATTACAATATAATTACTAGGTAGCAAACCATTCTCAAAAGTGACATATGATGAAGAACGTAGGAACAAGCTCACCTCTAAATTTAGTCGTCGTGCACGAGCTCTAGTCATTGGCCCTTGCAAGTCTAGAATTGGAGGTGTCTTGCATGTATCCTTAGGAGTGATGTCCTCATCATCCTCCCCTTCTTGAAGTGGAGTCGTCCTCGACTCAAGCTCGTCCTCTTCTCCCATGTATGGTTTTAAATCTGAAATGTTAAAAGTAGGACTAACCCTGAACTCGAGAGGCAACTCAAGTTTGTATGCATTATCATTAATCTTCTTAATTATTTTGAAAGGACCATCAGCTCTAGTCATTAATTTTGACTTTCTTAAATCTTGAAATCTATCCTTCCTCACATGTAACCATACTAAATCTCCTACATCAAGTTTTACTTCTTTTCTACCATTACTACCAGCAATTTTATACTTTTCATTCATCTTTTCAATGCTAAGTCTAGTGGCCTCATGCATTCGCAAAATAAATTCAGCACGCTACTTAGCATCAACATGAACTCTCTCATTAATAAGTAGAGGAAGTATATCAAGTGGAGTACGGGGATCAAAACCATATACTATCTTAAAGGGACTTACATTGGTAGTAGAATGTGTTGCCCGATTATAAGCAAACTCAACATGAGGCACATTCTTCCCATTGCTTCAATTTTTTCTTCAAAATAGCTCTCAACAGAGTGCCCAAAGTGTAGTTCACCACCTTAGTTTGTCTATCAGTTTGTGGGTGACAAGTTGTAGAAAACAGCAACTTTGTACGCCAAAAGTGACTCAAGAATTTTGCATCATGATCTAAAACAATAGTAGAAGGCATACCATGCAAATGTACAATTGCACTGAAAAAGAGATCAGCAATATAACTAGCATCATCAGTCTTATGACATGGTATAAAGTGTGCCATCTTAGAAAATCTATCCACAAAAACAAAAATGCTATCACTCCCCCTCTTAGTCCTAGGCAGTCCTAAAACAAAGGCCATAGAAATATCCACCTAAGGAATAGAAGGAACAGGAAGTGGCATGTATAAACCATGTGGATTCAAGCGAGACTTAGCTTTTTGACATGTAGTGCAGCGAGCAACAAAGCGCTCAACATCTTTTCTCATCCTTGGCCAAAAGAAGTGCGTGGTCAAAATATCCTCCGTTTTCTTAGCACCAAAATGACCCATCAATACACCTCCATGCGCCTCCTGCAACAACAAAAGACGAGCAGAACCCAACTGGAATGCATAGGCGGTTAGCTCTAAACAAGAATCCATCACTCAACACAAATTTGTTCCAAGAACGACCTTCTTTACAGTGCAGCAATACATAGTAAGGATCATGACCATTGAGGTCACCCCAAGGTATGGTGTTTTGGTGATGCATGACAAACATGAAATATGACTAATATCTACACGAGTGTTGTTCGTGTAGGAAACCTTTTCTACCTTATGATGATTGCCTACGACGTCCTTGGCAATTGATGACAATGATCACAAGCATGGAGCCTTGTAAACTTGATGGAGTCCAAGGGTCCAAGGGTTAATGGAGATGGATCAAAGCGGAGTACAAGCTATGGCGCAAGTGTTTGGAACACTTGACTAGTTGTTAGGGCTTTGAGTCCATAGGAAAAACCGGACTATCAAGGGGGTCTAGGTCATTCTCTTAGGTCATGTCTAGTTGGTGATGTGCAAGGTTGCTCGGTGAAATCACAGGCACTAGGTGACAGTGGAGGAGCCAAGGAGCTGTTTGGAGAAGCCGAGAAATGAAGTCAAGCGAGGACAACAAGTTTCGGCTTCTGGACATAGAGACCGGACAGAGGGGTCAGTGGAGATCGGACTGTACGGTCACTATGGGGTTGTGTCCGGAGGCTATAGCGGGCAGCGAGGAAACTGCCAAGTCTGGAGAGCTATAGAGACCGGACGGTCCGAGCAGTGTAGCACTGGCTTGGGTGGTGAGGAAGCAACGCCGAGAAAGTTTCTAGAGTGGAGAGAGAAACCGACCGGATGGTCCAGTCAGGTGACCGGACAGTCTGGTCAGGTTAGCAGGAACTCGGGCAGTAAGGAAGCTACAGCAGGAAGTTTCTGGACTAGAGAGAGAAACTAACCGAACAGTCCGATCAGCTGATCAAACAGTCTGGTCAGTATAGGAAAATTGCCTGGACAGAGGAGCCAACGGTTGGGAGAGCCGTTACCAGAGTGACCGGATGGTCCAGTCAGGTAGTGACCGGACAGTCCGGTCTGGATGTCAGGAAAGGCAATTTCGTGGAGCAACGGCTAGTTTGAGGTTAGGAGCCTATATAACTTCGTTGCTGGGGTCTTGGAAAACACTCTTGACCAGTGGAATACCTAAGAGCATTTGGTAAGGTCCAAGAGGAAAAGAGGAGAGCACTAGGAGGAGATATTGCATATCTTGAGAGTGCTAAAGAAGAGTAGTTTGAGCATCTTGCACATCAAAGGCTAGGGTGTCCTTGAGGGTGTGATTTAGATTGTTACTCTTGGTCCATGGTAGGACCTAGACTGGTTAGGTGTCGGTGATCGAGCCTATCGTGATCGGTTGTGAAGGCCGTCACACTTTTGTACACGGTTTGAGCCCGCCAGTGAAAGGGGCATCGTTAGTGAGCGCCCGTGCCGGCTCAGGGAGTCCGGCAAGTTCTCGAGGGAGGCGAGCTTGTGCTTTGTGCAGCGGTGACACACACCATGTCTTCACTCTAGGAGTGATTGCGGGCTCATGGGCGAGAACTCCACTTGGTGGCTGGAGGGACCGGGACTCCGGCGGGAGTTGTCCAACGAGGATTGGGGGAAGGCGCCATCCTTCCGAGACCTCGGGAAAAATCATGAGTCATTCCCTACTCTACTCCTCACTATGATGCTTTACTTTCTGCATTTACATACCGTGCTATTCATGCTTGTGTGTTCTCCTAGTTCTAGTTGACTATCTTGTAGACTTGCATGTTTAGGCTCCTTACTTGCTAGTAGTGTTTAAGCTTTCGCATTTGATGACTAGCATGAGTAGGAGTTGCATTGGTGTGCTTGATCACTAGAAGTGCATAGGAGTTGTATTAACTTGTGTGATCCACTAGTATGCATAGGGTGCCTTTCCTTCATAGGTTTATATTGGTATGAGTTGCTTTGAGTACTATCGGTAGTTTGTAATTGGTAAAATCAGTTCATAGTGGTAGTTCCTGATTCACTCCCCCCCCCCCCCCTCTCGATCACTACAATCCTTTCAAGTGGTATTAGAGCCAAGTGCTCATTATAAGGCTTAACTGACTTGAGTAGTGACCGCATTGAGTTGGGATGTCATCCCGTTCGAGGCCGAGTCATGGCTCATGGAAGGATCGCTTTAAAAGCTACCTAAATGCCATGATTCCGGATGAGTTGATGGACACTCTTGTGGACTTTGCCAATACGTTTACCGATAATCATGTGTATGATGATTATGATGATGGTGTGGATGTACCTTGTACTAGTGAGTGCCTAGATTCTTCTAGCAATGACTTGATAGGTTGCTCTACTAGTATGCCTAATATGAGGATTGATAATGATGTGTCTCTTGATCTTGCTTGCTTTACTAGCATTGATGATGTTTGTGAGTCTCCTATTGATCATGCTAGTAGTTCTATTGTTAAGGAGTTCTTTTCTTTTCATGCTAATGACAATGAGGACTTACTTAACTATCTTATTCACTTGTGAGGTATTGTGGACAAGATTGCAGCAACTTCTTTCGAGCTCCCCAAGATTGTGATAATTGAGAAGATTCTCTCCTTGCTCCGGAGTAGCAAGCTCTTCTACGTCACCCTTGACCTTCTCATGGAGAAGAGTCTCTCCATCGAGGACGTGATTGAGCTGCTATTTGAGGATAAGAAGATCACCACAAGTTCGACCGGGGAGAGGACTTCTGAAGCAAACAATGAAGCATCTACAAGAAAAGGGAAAGAAGTAGCTTCAAGCTCAAACTTCTTTGATCCCTCCATAAGATTGACCTGCAATGACTTCTACAACCCCTTCGGAGCAAGACCTTCACCAAGATTATCATCATGCGCTTCGTCAAGTCTACCTCAAGTGCCATTCCAAGCTCGACTCCAAGCACTTCGGGTGGACCAAGCATTAGCGTAGGGGGAGCACCGACAACAATGCTCGCTCGGTCATTTGATCTTGTGGCTTCAGCTCCGGCACCTCCACCTCCTCCACCACAAGATCGTTTTTGGCATCTTCGTCAAGCTCACCAACAAGATCTTCTCTTTAAACTCGATGAATTTGTGAGAAATCCGAATGATGACCTTTGTGAGAATCTGTTGAGCATCTATGATCTTGTGTGTAGGATTAACTCTTTCTGGGAACTTCGGAGGATTGAACCACATGAAGTGATTGATAAGCTCCTCCAACAAATCACAACTCCTGAGAGGGGTTTCTTACTTGAGAAGGTAGTCAACAGGAGACATGAGCTCTCAGTTGAGAGAGCAATGGAGATGGTACTTGTGCTCCACTCTCAAGTGGGACATATGCTTCAGCACATCACTGAACTCTATGATCCTTCCCATTACTACATCAACCTTGACAATGTACACATGGGGGATGGTCATGGACATTGGAGGTATCATGCTCCTCACTATCTGATTAGGAGGAGACTACGGGATGGGATTGCAAAAATCCCTATCTATGAGAATGGTCTCATTGCTCAACACCATGAGGTGAGTGCTAGTCAATCAAGTAATGCTTTGGATACTAACCCTTCTTCCTCTAGTGCTTGTCTTATGGCTACCACCAAGGTCAACTACAAGAGTGGAGGCACTCATTGGATTCTTGATAGTGGGTGCACTCAACACATGACCGGGAAGCCAACCATGTTCACCACCATTGATGAAGACGAAGAGAGTGAGAAGGTGACTTTTGGGGATAACTCAAAAGGGAGAGTTAGAGGCTCGGGAAAGGTGGCCATCACAAATGACCTCCATCTCTCCAAGGTCTTTCTTGTGGAAACCCTCAACTTCAACCTTCTGTCTATTGGTCAAATATGTGGCATGGGTTTCAAATGCACATTTGATGAGGATGGTGCAATAATTGAGAATGCCAAGAGAGGGCTAGTATTCCATGGAGTAAGGCATGGAAACTTGTATGTCACGGACTTTAAGTCAAGCAATATGCCACCAAGCACTTGCCTATTCACTAAGCCATCCAAGGGATGGTTGTGGCATAGAATACTGGCACATGTTGGAATGAATCAGCTCAGGATGATTGTCAAGAGGAATCTAGTTGAAGGAATCAAGGATGTGACCTCTGAAAAGGATAGACTATGTAGCGCTTGTCAGGCAAGAAAACAAGTTGCATCTTCACATCCGACCAAGTCATTCATGTCTACATCTTGCCCTCTAGAGCTCTTGCACATGGACTTGTTTGGGCCGACACACTATAAGTTGGCAAATCTCAAGCCAGTGGTATCTTCAGGAAGTTTGCCAAGAGAGCAAAGAATGAGTTCAATGCTAGCATTGTGAAGATAAGGAGTGACAATGGGACGGAGTTCAAAAACACCACAGTGGAGGAATATTGTGACAAGAAAGGGATCAAACATGAATTCTCCGCTACATATAATCCTGAGCAAAATGGAGTAGTGGAGAGGAAGAACAAGACGCTCATCACTCTTGCTCGTGCCATGTTAGATGAGTATGGAACTCATGAGAGGTTTTGGGCGGAGGCAATCAACACGGCGTGCTACACTTCCAACCGTGTCTATCTCCACCGATTGTTGAAGAAGACGCCATATGAGCTATTGGTGGGACGGAAACCCAATGTTTCCTATTTTCGAGTCTTTAGATGCAAGTGTTACATTCTCAAGAAGAGGAGAAAGCCCGGGAAGTTTGAAAGAAGAACTTATGAAGGCATTCTTGTTGGATACTCTAGGACTTCTAAAGCCTATAGGGTCTACAACTCAGCCACAGGATGGGTAGAAGAATCCTATGATGTGCAATTTGATGAGTCAAATGGGTCCCAAAAGGAGGATGAATTTCATGAAGTGAACATTGGAGATGAGCCTATGAGGGAAGCCTTGAGAAGAATGCCCGTGGGCGAGGTTTTACCCCACGAGGTCAATGATGGTGAAATTGATGAGCCCTCCACTCCACCACCTCCACCAACCCCCTCCTCCGAGATACAACAAACAACCCAAGATGCCACAAATACTCCCACAAGCTCCTCCTAAGATTCATTAAGAGTACACTCACCAAATGATAAGGAAACCCAAGTGAGAAGTGAGCCACAAATCTCCCCACCTACTTCACCACAAGCCACTTCTCCTAGCTCAACACAAGATACCCTCCCATCCACCTCAAGCCCAAATTTAAAACAAGAAAGCATAAGAGTGACTCTTCCACCTCTCCTATGATACAAGACACTCATATATCAAGAGAGCAAACAATCCATGATGCACAAAACATCTCACCTAGAGCTTCTCCCACTCAAAGAAAACACCACCCTAGACCCAAGGCCATCAACAAAGATCATTCACAAAACTTGATCATTGGGAATCCATCTCAAGGAATAAAGACAAGGAGGAATCAATATAAGCCCAATTATGCGAGTGAAGAGAATGATGATGAGGCAAATGTTGAGATTGAGAACTTCTCCTTCGTCTCTATGATTAAGCCCACTACCATTGATGAAGCTATGAATGATCATAAGTGGGTTATTGCCATGCAAGAAGAGTTGAACAACTTCAAGAGGTGGAAAGTATGGAAATTGGTTTAGAGACCCAAGAATCATAATGTGGTTGGCACCAAGTAGGTCTTCAAGAATAAGCAAGATGAGAAAGGGGCAATTATCAAGAATAAGGCTCGCCTAGTGGCTAAGGGATATTCTCAAGTGGCGGAGATTGACTTTGAAGAGACCTTTGCTCCCGTGGCCCGTCTTGAAGCTAATCGGATCTTACTTGCCTATGCATCACATAATGGCTTCAAGCTCTTTCAAATGGATGTCAAGAGTGCTTTCTTGAATAGGAAGATCAATGAGAAAGTCTATATGGAACAACCTTCAGGGTTTGAGGACCCAGAACACCCAAGACATGTATACAAATTGAAGAAAGCTCTATATGGCCACAAGCAAGCACCTAGGGCATGGTATGAACATTTGAGAACTTCCTACTCAAAAATGGATTCACCATTGGAAGCATTGATAGCACCTTGTTCATGAGGCATGTTGGGAAGGATCTCTTTGTGTGCCAAATCTATGTGGATGATATCATCTATGAGTCAACCAATGAGAAGTTCAATGAAGAGTTTCGGGAGATGATGGCTAGGGTATTCCAAATGTCAATGATTGGAGAGTTGCACATGTTCCTTGGATTCCAAGTCAAACAATTGAGAGATGGGAACTTCATCTATCAAGAGAAATATACTAAGGACCTTCTCAAGAGATTCAACATGGAGAATTACAAGCCTTTGCACACACCTATGGCTACTAGCAAACCCTTGGATGATGATGTGAAAGGAAAACCGGTGAACCCCAAGCTCTATAGATCAATTATTGGGTCCTTGCTCGATCTCATCGCTTCAAGACCGGACATCATGTTTAGTGTGTGCTTGTATTCTCGCTATCAAGCAAATCCAAAGGAGTCACACTTGAAGCCCCTGAAGAGAATAATGAGATACCTCAAGTACACACCTACCATGGGCTTATGGTATCCTAGAGGATCAAACTTTGAGTAACTTGGGTACTTGGACTCCAACTTCACGGGTTGCAAAGTGAATAGAAAGAGTACATCGGGAGGTTGCCAATTTCTTGGAAGATCTCTAGTATCTTGGAGCTCAAAGAAGCAAAACTCGATGGCTCTATCTACTGCTGAAGCGGAATATATGGCGGCGGGAGCATGTTGTGCACAACTCCTTTACATGAGGCAAACTCTCTCGGACTATGGCCTCAACTACACTCAAATGCCACTATATTGTGATAGTGAGGCGGCAATCAAGATGGCCCTCAAGACAGGAGATCATGGTCATGCAAAGCATATTCAAGTGACACATCACTTCATAAGAGACCATGTTGAGAAGAAGGACATCGAGTTGGTGAGCGTGTGAACTCATGAACAATTAGCGGACATCTTCACCAAGCCACTCGATGAGAAGACCTTCAACAAGCTAAGGGGAGAACTCAATGTTCTCAACCTCTCCAACTTCACATGAGTAACCTTTGAGCTTGTCCATTGTAAATATGTGTAATGTTTTGCTTGTTCTTGTTTGTGTCTTTGTTTGTGCTTGTTTCTCTTCTTTTGTAGGTTGACTTCGGACCTCCTTGAGATAGCAATGGACATGGGTTAAGCTTGGGAAGGTGGTTCATGGTGTACCCAAGGCTTTGAATAAAGGTCCATTGTGAGCAAGCTTGAGAAGGGAACAACTCGTTGTTGACACGTTGGTTTGTAGTGGTTCTCTCTCTTTTCTTTAGCATCGCATCATGCATTATATATTTGTTGCATTTGCATTCTTTGCATTAATGCATTCTTGCATTATGATACCATGCATGCTTCCAAGCATGTGTCTAGGGGGAGTTGCTCATTTACAATGTGAGTACATAACTCTCTAGATGATCAAATAGTGATATTTGTGCTTCATGCTCATTGAGTCATGTTTGACCGAGCTCCGAGGTTAAATCTACTCGCGCGGCTCAAAGACAAGTGGCTCATACATTCCCACCTCTATAATGACTAACCCGTGCTCACTTAAAAATATGTGGTTGCGTCATAAGTATAGGGGGAGCTACGATGGAACATCACTATGACCAAGAAGGAGAACCATAAAAGGGGGAGTTATCCTAACTCTTGCCAACTATTTTATGCTCTTGGTTTCATTACATTTTGGTGTGGTTTTTGGTGATAGGAGACAAAGGGGGAGAAGAACATGAAGATCCAAAAGCCAAGTCTAGATCAAAAAGGGAGAAGAAAATCAAGGAGAACATGAAGAAGAAACGTGGAGATTCGGGGAGATGGAACATGAAGATCACATCAAGATGAACATCTCCATCAACATGGAGAAGAACAACGATGGTGCATGTCTACGGCGACAATGAACACATTCACCGACATGAACATCTACGCTCTTGGTGCATGTCTACATCAACAAGATTAACTACCACGACACCAAGGCGGGCGCAATTTCAGCTCGAGATTGTAATCCAAGTGCGCTCAATGAGTGGGTAGCTCTCCCTCGACACCTAGCACATCTCAAGGGGGAGACTACTTCCAAGGTAAGGACCAAGGTATGCCTTTCAATCTTTTTTTTCCTTTGGTTCTTTCTTGCTCGTCTGTTTTGGATCATCATAAGTAGTGGTTGTCATCCATCACCAAAAAGGGGGAGATTGTAAGGATCATGACCATTGAGGTCACACCAAGATATGGTGTTTTGGTGATGCATGACAAACATGAAATGTGACTAATATCTACACGAGTGTTGTTCATGTAGGAAACCGTACCTTATGATGATTGTCTATGACGTCCTTGGCAATTGATGACAATGACCACAAGCATGGAGGCTTGTGAACTTGATGGAGTCCAAGGGTTGATGGAGATGGATCAAAGCGGAGAATAAGCTATGGCGCAAGTGTTTGAAACACTTGACTAGTTGTTAGGGCTTTGAGTCCATAGGAAAAACCGGACTATCAAGGGGGTCTAGGTCATTCTCTTAGTTCATGTCTAGTTGGTCATGTGCAAGGTTGCTCGGTGAAATCACAGGCACTAGGTGATAGTGGAGGAGCCAAGGAGCTGTTCAGAGAAGCCGGGAAATGAAGTCAAGCAAGAACGACAAGTTTCGGCTTCTGGACATAGAGACCGGACTGTAGGTCACAATGGGGTTATGTCCGGAGGCTACAGCGGGTAGCGAGGAAACTGCCAAGTCTAGAGATCAATAGAGACCGGACGGTCTGGTCTACTGACCGGACGGTCCGGTCAGTGGAGCATAGGCTCGGGCAACGAGGAAGCAGCGTCGAGAAAGTTTCTAGAGTGGAGAGAGAAACCGTCTAGATGGTCCGATTAGGTGACCGGACAGTCCAGTCAGGTGAGCAGGAACTCGGGCAGCAAGGAAGCTACAGCCGGAAGTTTTTGGACTAGAGAGAGAAACTGACCGGACAGTCCGGTCAGTATAGGAAAATTGCCTAGATAGAGGAGCCAACGGCTGGGAGAGCCGTTACCAGAGTGACCGGATGGTCCGGTCAGGCAGTGACCAGACAGTCTGGTCTCTTGGCTAGTGGAATACCTAAGAGCATTTGGTAAGGTCCAAGAGGAAAAGAGGAGAGCACTAGGAGGAGATATTGCATATCTTGAGAGTGCTAGACAAGAGTAGCATGAGCATCTTGCACATCTAAGGCTAGGGTATCCTTGAGGGTGTGATCTAGATTGTTACTCTTGGTCTATGGTGAGACCTAGACCGGTTAGGTGTCGGTGATCGAGCCTATCATGATCGGTTGTGAAGGTCGTCACAGATTTGTACACGGTTTGAGCCCGCCGGTGAAAGGGGCATCGCTAGTGAGCACCCGTGCCGGCTTGGGGAGTCTGGCAAGTTCTCGAGGGAGGCGAGCTTGTGCTTTGTGCAGCAATGACGCACACCGTGTCTTCACTCTAGGAGTGATTGCAGGCTCGTGGGCGAGAACTCCACTTGGTGGTGGGAGGGACCGGGACTCCGGCGGGAGTGGTCCAACAAGGATTAGGGGAAGGCGCCATCCTCCTGAGACCTCGGGAAAAATCATGAGCCATTCCCTACTCTACTCCTCACTATGATGCTTTACTTTCCGCATGTACATACCGTGCTATTCATGCTTGTGTGTTCTCCTAGTTCTAGTTTACTATCTTGTAGACTTGCATGATTAGGCTCCTTACTTGCTTGTAGTGTTTAAGCTTCCGCATTTGATGACTAGCATGAGTAGGAGTTGCATTGGTGTGCTTGATCACTAGAAGTGCATAGGAGTTGTATTAACTTGTGTGATCCACTAGTATGCATAGGGTGTCTTTCGTTCATAGGTTTATATTATTAGTGTGATCACCACTAGATTTGTGTACAAGTTGCTTTGAGTGCTGTCGGTAGTTTGTAATTGGTAAAATCGGTTCATAGTGGTAGTTCCCGATTCACCCCCCCCCCCCCTCCCCCCTCTCGGTCACTATGATCCTTTCACACATATTGTTCTTTAATTGCCTCAAGGCCAAAAATTCTACAATCAAGTTGAGACAACAAAGTGATTGCAGCAATCGCCTAGATTGCAGCAATTCTACAAAGTGATTGCAACAATCGCCTAGATAAAGCATCAGCAATCACATTATCCTTCACTTTCTTATGTTTAATAATATAAGGAAAAGACTCCATAAACTCAACCCATTTAGCATGTCTATGGTTCAAATGGCATTGAGAACGAATATACTTAAGTGATTCATGATCAGAATGAATAACAAATTCTTTGGGCAACAAATAATGATGCCAGGTCTCTAAAGAACGTACAAATGCATATAATTCCTTATCACACGTGGAGTAATTCAAAATAGGCCCAGTAATTTTCTCACTAAAGTGTGCAACAGGTTTAGCATCTTGCATCAGAACACCACCAATGCCTATACCACTAGCATCACATTCAAGCTCAAGTCTTATCAAAATTGGGTAATTGCAGCAATGGTGCA
The DNA here is from genome assembly GCA_032690845.1 of Eleusine coracana subsp. coracana. Classification (NCBI taxonomy): domain Eukaryota; kingdom Viridiplantae; phylum Streptophyta; class Magnoliopsida; order Poales; family Poaceae; genus Eleusine; species Eleusine coracana. The sequence continues at coordinate 22,969,402 of CM064424.1, forward strand.
TGTGTAAGTTTTCCTTCAAAGCTTCAAAAGACTCATGATGTACCTTTCCCCAATGGAAGTCAACGCCCTTCTTTGTCAACTCATGCAATGGTGCAGCGATGTTGTTGTAATCTTTGACAAAGCGACGGTAGAAACCTGCAAGACCAAGAAAGCTCCTCACATGTGTGATAGTTTTTGGTACAGGCCAGCTCTTTATAGCTTCAATCTTTGCCTCATCCACCTCAATTCCCTATGGAGTCACAACATAGCCAAGAAAAGAGACTCGATCCGTGCAAAAGGTGCACTTCTCAAGGTTACCAAATAAACATGCAGCTCGCAAAGCATCAAAAATAGCACGTAAATAAATCATATGATCATCATCATCAAAGTAAACTACCACAAATTTGCCAATGAAAGCTCTTAAAACCTCATTCATCAAACGCATGAAATTACTAGGTGCATTAGTTAAACCAAAAGGCATCACTAACCACTCATACAATCCGAATATTGTTTTGAAAGTTATTTTTCATTCATCTCCAAGTTTCATTCTAGTTGGATGGTAGCTACTACGCAAATCAATTTTAGTGAAAGTTATAGCACCATATAACTCATCAAGCATGTCATCTAGCCTAGGAATAGGATGATGATACCTAATAGTAATGTTATTAATGGCTCCACAATCTACACACATACGCCAAGTACCATCTTTCTTAGGAACCAAAACTACAGGAATAGCACAAGGACTAAGTGATTGACGAACATACCCACGATCCAAAAGGACTTGGACTTGTTGTTGTATCTCCTTAGTCTCCTCAGGGTTGGTCCTATAAGCAGCATGGTTTGGCAAAGTAGCACCCGGAATCAAATCAATTTGATACTCAATCCCTCTCAAAGGTGGCAATCTCGACGGTATCTCAGCTGGGAAAACACCCTCATACTCCTACAAAAGGTTAGTGACAGCAGGAGGCAAAGCACTAGAAGCAATATCATCAAGTGAAAACAAAGCTTGTTTGCATATCAAAGCATAGCAAATATCATCATTAACAGAAATTTTAACATGCTCAAGTTTTGTTGCAAGACATGAACGATCTTGTAATTTAATTCTAGCACCCTTAGAACTTGAAGAATCATTAACATTACTAGGTGTAGAATCAGAATTAACTGGTTGCTGAATTTTAGGGCCTTTATTTTTCAAACTATCAACTCTTTCTAAATCAGCTTGTACAATTTCAGCAGGGGTCATTAGTAACAAAGTAATTTTAGTTCCTCTATGCATAAAAGTGTACTTATTACTTTTACCATGGTGTACAGCATCATTATAAAATTCCTAAGATCTAACCAATAAAAGTGAACATGCTTGCATGGGTACGATATCACAATCAATAGAATCCACATAAGAACCAATAGAAAAAGGAACTCTACAAGTTTGTATTACCTTAGATTTTCCAAAGTCATTTAACCACTGAATGTAGTATGGATGTGGATGTGGGCGTGTGGTTAAAGCAAGCTTGTTGACCACATCAGAACTCACCAAGTTATTGCAGCTCCCTCCATCAATGATGACACGTGCTCAGCGGTTCTTGATGACGAAGAAAATCTGGAACAAGTTGTGGCGCTGCATCGTCTCGGGCTGCTGAACTTGTGTGCTAAGGACACGCTGAACAATAATATTCATGTATCCTATGGTGTCTCCGCCTCCAAGGACGAGGTCACCGCTGGTGACAGCGACATCCTCATCATCATCCTCCACATCGGAGGTGCTCATGTAACCGCCATCGTCTGTCGCCACATATGCCTGCCTACTTGGGCGATCTTTCTGCACATGACCAAGTCCATGGTAGCGGTGACACTGAATCCCTGTAGTGCGCACGTTGAAGTAACAGAGGAGGCACTACTAGCTGGTACCTGCACAGAATTTTTATCTGAGCGTGTAGAAGGTGCAGGGGTTGATCTTGGTGCTGCAGAAACAACACTAGTTCCCTTGGCAGCTGCTAGTGGGGGCGGCCGGAAAGATGGCTTGGGCAGCCCCGAAGTCCCTGTCGGCCGTGGTGAGTAGAAGTTCCTAGACTTGTTGTACTCCTCAAAAGCCTGGAAAAGTCCCTGCGATTCTTTCTCTACAAGCATAGCATACTGGAAACACTATTTGAGGGTATAATATACTTTATAATCAAGGATGTCCAAAATTTCTTTTCTCAAACTAGAATAAAAGCGGTAAATCTGATCCTCTACTTTTTCAACTATAGCACAATGAATCAAAACCTTTTGAAGCTCACTAAAGTATTCCTAAACAGTTTTGTCTCCTTGATGTAAACATTGTAGTTTATTACGAATCTCTCTATAAAAAAAAGGAGAAACAAAACGATCACGCATTGCTACCTTAAGTTCTTCCCAAGTAGTAGTCAAATCCATTTAAGCAGTTAGACCACTCCACCAAACAATAGCAAATCCCTTGAACTCACTAGTGTCTTGTCTAACTCTATGTTGTTCAAGAACAAGGTGGGCATTAAATTTTTGTTCTACAGTCATCTCCCAATCAAGATAGACATCACATCATACTGACCCAAAAATAAAGGAATTGAAAACTTCATTTTGGCATACGAGTCATTTGAAACAAAGTTACATTGTGGGCGACGGTTGTGGTTGTGGAAACCACCCATACCTTGAGTGTTACGTTACAAATAACATCGTAATCTTGCGGTCCTTGTAGCTGACCTATCCACGGTGCCATCAGTCTTATACACCGTGTCTTCATCATGGTCATCTTCAACATCGTTGTTGTTATTGGTGGTGTTTGTATCATTGGTCTTGTGAGCGGTCTCCAGCTCGACAACCTAATCGGTGAGTTTAGAGACCCTCTTCTCCAACCGCTCTATGCTTTCTCCAGTGTGAAGCTTGTTGACCGCATCAGTAACGGCTCTGGTGATCGTCTCTGCCAAATCACTCTAAGCAGCCTACAAAGCTTTCTGCAGCTGATCTTGGCTCACGCACTCATCAAATTTTGAAGGTGAAGACACCTCTCCGTCGCTTCCTACCATTAGAAACACCAATACAGGAAACAAACAGTGAAGGTTAACCCTACAGAAACTACGAAGCAGTGGTGCCACTCTACACAGCAAAAGGAAGCTCCTTACAAAGCTCTTACAAAGTTCTGAAAACCAAAGCAAAGGATATCAGGGACATGTCTTCCATGATTGCAAGGGTTACAAAATAACATGTGTGCTGTCCAGAAGAAATATGTAGAGCTAGGAAGGGCAAATATATATATATATATGTTAGTGGCACACAAATCAAAAATATATAGTAAAGGTGAATAAGTGCCCAAGTAACTTGTCCCTAGTTGTTGGTCTAACTATGTCCTAGAAAAGTAGTGATAGCAAACCAGAAACGAGGAGACAAAGGCACATAGCCGATAACAGGGGGCTAAGTGTAAAATAGCCAAACCCAGGAATTTTAGGGGGGTAGATGGAACACTAGAAGAAATCCCAAATTTATTTTTTGATTTTATTTTTTTGATATTTTTTCCAACTCACTAACAATGGGGAGAATCCACAGAAAATTTCAGCTTCAACAGAGCTAGGATGTGGCCTACAGAAATTCTTGAAGTTTCAGAAAACGTCGGGTCACCTCAACTTTTTGTGCGGGTCACCTCAACTTTTTGTCAACCAAGTGTGGGTCACCTCAACTTTTTGTCAAGAATTTGCAATAAAAATTTCAGCCAAAATGAACAACCAAGCGAAAAGTTATGACCGTTTTACTGAAGGGGTGTCAGAATCGGGTTTCAAGAAACCCGAGGTGAAACCCGAGTCGGGTTTGGAATCGGGTAGGATTTGTTTCTTGGCGGAGTGGATGCAGCAGAAAGTGGAATTTGTGGGGATTTCTCCGAGGTGTTGAGGGTGGGGTTTAGGGTGGGATTAGGGTGGGTGTGTTGATCAATCAACCCTAGCACACAAAGCCGACAAAATAGAGAGTGGTGAAGGGGATGGCGGCTAGGGTTGCAAGGGAAATACTACTAACAATAAAAACACAAACTAAACCAGCGACTAAACAAGAACTAAGGTGTGAAGACGTGCCCAATAAGATCTATAATAGTTATGAACAAGTGGCAAGATGACTTCTAACTGCAACATAGGTCTAGATTACATTCATGCAAAACTTACTATTCTATAACGACGCACTTATGCTGAGGTAATCAAGTAAGTTACAAAATGCTCGTACTCTCTAGTTAGTGGATTGTCACGAGGCATCCCTACCCAAGTGGGTTGAATGAGAGTCCTTCTTCTTTGGAATGCATGGGATCGTATGTCACTGACGCCATAGTGAACTTCCTGTCACATGATGCAAATCGTGGACGCTTGTCTCTAGAAAAGTGGCCAACCTGGGGTGCAGACCGTATGGAATGATACGGGGTGTATTTAAATTCCTATCAAAATATAATATATCTATCTATCAATCAATCAATCAATTGCCTAAAATGTTGATGATTGGATGGAATTTTTCTGCAGGTACACTATCCATGATGTGTGTAAGAAACATGTAGAATACGACTAACTTGAGAGATCGTTTGCCATTGATTATATGTATGGTCCTATTCATGGGCAAATTTTATTTTTTGAGGACGTGTAGGTCGAAAGCATATGCATTCATGTAAATGTTGAGGTATCAAGTCAATAAGCAAAACTGAAATTTCAGCTAGCATGTCACTCACATAAAAATCTATATCTCCTTTCTCAAAAACTTAAATCATGCAAATAAATACTTGTTAGAATCATGGGTAAACCATCTCTATCCATAGCAAGAATTTTGTTTTATAGATTTATGGACCATACCATTTTTGGTCTGTTCGAGTCAGCATGTCGATATAGTGTGAAAACTGAATTTTAGGTTTCATGATCGGTTTTGCAATGGGCATAACGTTTTGCTCAGACCATCTCTAGGGCTGTATCAGCACTTTCTGGAGAGATGACAAAAAGTTCTATAACTTTGGTAGTCTAACCATTCCTTTTTTAGGCCTGTAAGATACGTTTATGAGTCCATTTTCAGAGCAGCATCATTTTGTCATCAGAAACAGTTCAGCACACAACTAGTAACTTGTAAATTCTATATCCGAGTTCTAAGTATCGACTGGAGACGTCTAAAAATGCTTTAGAAATGTGCTAAAATCCTCCATAAGACTGATAGTTTACTTTTATTGTTAAAGGAAAAGAAATCTAAATTACACACCTTTTTTCAGATGAAACTTAGTGTTGTCCATAGCAGATTTTCAGATATCGATAGCCAACTTGAAAAAATCATATCACCTGAACCTTTTGGATAAGTACCCATTACCATTACGGTTGTTTTACCTTTCTGAGCTACATTTTTCTATGCAAGGAGCACGATATACCTCTTTGCAACTTTTTCATTTTTGTTGAGTGTTATCCTCAATCACCATAAACTTCTTTTGTCATCAAAACCTTGATGATCCTCCACTCTAAGCGAAGTGTTCATGTATTCCCCATACATTGGCATATTCTTGCTCAACCAAATAAAATCAGGGGTATGAATCGTAAGCATTTATGCAACTCGAGAAGGTGCATCAGTATAAATTACGTGCATTGCAACATTACAAACTCACATTACACCATTGCTATGTGCATCACGAATATGTATAAAGCAACATCTATGAACCATATCATGTGCATCGTATTGCAATCATTCATTTGTGCACCATATAATCATATACACATGACATGAACATTTTGCATATGCACCATGAATGACTCATCATGTATGCATCAAGACATATGCACCACCACACGTCATCCATATGTAACATGTCATTATGCAAATGCACCATTGCATATGTAGCATCATGCAAGCATGCCATGCATGAATTACACTATAACATTTGAGTGATCATTGGGGTGCATTTGGGAACTCATTAATGGTAAATATACATGAATAACTAATAATAATGAGCAAGAATATATTCTTTGATTTTCCTTATTATTGAACCAAATTTTTGTTGATTGCTCCAAAACAATCGTTGTCATTGAGGGGTGACCCAAGAGACCCAATATCCTGATGACCTATTTTAGTTGCGGGCCCACTTGTTTTGAAACTCCTATAACTATTGATCTCTTGTCATGCTAGCATAAATTGCCTATAAGATTGATTTTCTTGTTGGTTCGGCCTTGTAGAGAACCAAGTCATGATTCCCTTTTGATAACCTGTTGGTCACAAGTAATTTTTGAATTGTTCCACACCACTATCCTTGTCGCCCTAAGTCACCAATTTGTTGTTGTCCAGATTTTGGCCCTTCATCACTAGGTTTAATCTCGATTCAAGTTTCCAATCGTATTATCTGTTGCTATGTTAATTTTTTTTACCATGTCAAAATCCATTTTTTCCCACTACCTTCTAGATTTTAGGACATTCTGGGCAGCAAAGTTGAGACGACAGAGTTAGGCTAACAAAAGATATCATCCACTCGAGTTTAAGATTGGCGATCTCGTATACCTCCGTGTCACCTAGCTAAAGGTATACAACGATTCAGAGTTCGTGGAAAGATAGCACCCCACTACACTTGTCCATAGCCAATCACTACAAGATCTAGACCCGTAGCCTACAAGCTTCAACTGTCGATCGAACTATCAAGTGTACACGACACATTCCATGTGTCATAACTCAAGAAATGTCTGAAGTCACCAGTGGACATCATCTCGCGGAAGATACTCAGTAGTTACAACCCTATTTCACCCACGTGAATCCTCGACAAAGGTGCTATATGATAAGGAAGACAATCAATATCCTCAAGATTCAATGGAGCATACTGAAGATAAAACTATATGGGAATCAGAAGAGTTTTCACAAAATCATTATCTCGAATTTCTAAGTCAAACCCAGTTGGACAATCAGAAAAATGTGCATAACTTTTTTTTCCTCTCTTAATCTCGGGATGAGATTTATTTAATGGGGGAGGGCTGTGACACCCAGGATGTCAATAAAAAGCCAACATAGCCACCCTAGGCACCCCCTTTGACGAAATATGAACCCATCCCTAAAAAATTGAAGTCATTAAACTCCGTTTGAATGAAAATTGATCAAATGTGAACCCCATTTGAACTACAAGTCAAATATTTTCTACACAACCTAGTGCCACCAATAATATGTTTTTTATCTATTGATAAAAAAATATTTTTGAGGCAAATCCCAGATTTTTATATGAATATTAAGTTTTCCAAATAAATGCCTAAATCGTTAAAAACATACTATATTTAAAATTTTCCCATTTAAACTTGAATGCAACTTGTTGAACATACTCATTTTCTCAATTGAGAGCGCATCATGTCCAACATGCTCATATTTTTAGTTTTGCAAGTTGAGCTCAAAAATTAAAGATACTAAAGTAAACAAAGGAGGACTTTTTAACATCCAACAAAAAAAAAAGCCTTGTGGGTCCCACCCGTCAGCCGCTCAAGGGTCGTCTTCCTCACTGGTTGGCCACCGCGGATGGCACTTCACCGTGTAGCCGGCACCGAGACACCCTATCCCCACCCGGTCCGAAACCCGGGTGCCCAAAACTATCGGCGCCCCTAGTTTCCTCCATCTACACCCTCATTTCTCTCTTTCTTCTTCTCTGCTTGTGCACCCATGCCCATCCACCATTGACGGGTGAGTTCTAGCTTGCCCCGCTGCGTTCCCATGCCCCCAGCCGAGCCGGGCAACGTCCCTGCACCACCACAACCTCTTCTTCCCGCCTGGAGCAGCCGCAGTTGAAGACTCAGTCCGAGCCGCTCAGAATCAAGGTTCTTCCCCAACCTCAACACATAAAGCTACAGCCATGTCGCCTGCAATTCCTTCCTTCCTAGTAGCCCTGAGCCCGATTCGTTACGCAAAATAGCTCGCCACCCTCTTCCTTATGTGTTTGAGCAATTTTTGGTGCAATCACGCTTTTCTCCTTGCCAGAAATCGACTTCCCGTCACAGGCATTCACCGAGTCGAGGTCCTCATCGCTGGCTGCTTTCCCTTGTCTTCGGCGACTGCGGCACCCGCAGCCCGGTGAGGCTCAGCATGCCGGTCCAGGTGGTGCCTCGTGGGCCCAAAGGACAGCCAGACGCGCCGCTGAAGGCCTTGTTTGGCAGCCATGGAATTTTTCCAAATCTGTTTTTTATTGTTGGGCTGGATTCAGTGGATCGTAATGGGGTTTTATCTGGGGTAGCTAGATGAGGATCATTTTTATGCTGTTAGGAGGGTTCAAAGGCTTTTTGGATCAGTTTTGCTGTGGGGTCAGACGGAAACGAACGGACCTTTTGATGAAGACTTGGCTTTGTAATGGGCTAATCGGCCGTTCCGGGTTTCATTCCGGAATAATATAAAGAGGCCTCAGTAGGTTCCCGATCAAGACTTACCTCCATCTGCCCTGACCAGGCATAAGCTCGGCCGGATTTGGTGCGACCATGTCTGTGTGGCCAACCGTGTGGCCCAGATCTGGTTGGTTTGTGAATTTTTTCCTATTTTCCTGCGATTTCATTAATGTCCAAAAATTAGTATTATTTGCACAAATCATATGGAGGAATATACTCAGAAAAATTTAAACCTAAATTTTATTGAACTCATCTGATATTGTAGTATTTTGTAAAATGTTAGAACACCATGAACGGTAATTTTTTTATCAGTATTAAAATAAATATGTAAATAATCAATAAATTCATATATAAATCTATGTGGCTGGTAAATTCTTGAAATTTAGCACCCACCTAAATTTCTTTGAGCCTAATCACCCTGCAAAGTGACATAGTATGATAGTTCTCTATATTTTGATCACAATTAATTAACTGGCTTTTGTCTTATTTTAATTATTTAAAATTATAGACTCAATGCATGTCAATGAAACTTGGTCCATAGTTCACACCTGTAATGTTCTATTAACAGTAAATTACACACCTTCATATGACTTCTAGAACCATGCTAAATTAATTATTTACCCGGTAGATTAAATATTTCCAATTACCCTATAGTTGTAACTTTATCTCCATATCCCATGCACTTGTTTCTTGCATAGCAACACACCCAAGACCCTGAAAACATCATTAGATCAGCATCCGCTGCCCCTATACCAAGCACACATACATTGATCGTGACTGGCGCACACGCACAATATACCTTATTTACATATGCATCATGCTTAATTAAAGGACTCAATGAAGGGAGTATGCATGCAAAAAAAAAAATCACCCTTCCCACAATTCAGTAAATTGAACGTGCATTTTTATACGTCATAACAGTTGAAACTTCTCTCATACATAGCACCATTTTATATAATGTAGATCACGAGGTGAACAACATAGAGGTTGAGACTATGCATGAGCCAAAAGGTGAAGATGATCCTAACAACCAAGAGCAAGCTCAAAGCAAGCTCCGGTGCATCCTATCAATTTTACCGCTTTTTATTTTATCACTAGTTAGTATGATGTAGGTTTATCTATGCATTAAATTTATAGGAGTTGTTTGAAAACCTAGTATTGAATTAGGTTCCCTTTACTCGATGATAGCCTTAGCACGGTTGTCGCTCTACTTAATTTAGGATGACTATTCCTTGTGTGGTATAGAGACCACTCGTTGATTAGGAAATATTATCACTAGGGAATGATATCGACTAAAGAAAAATTTGGATGAGATAACAATGATAATCAGATGTGCAACCAGGTAAAAAGGGAAAGACAGTTTATCTTCAACGAGGTAGCCCCGTCTGAGTCACTTAAGAAAAGCATCGTATATGATCCTATAGGATGAATTTTGAATGTACTATTTACACGCTGGAGTTAAAGGGCCCAATAAACTAAGCATCATATATGATCCTATAGGATGAATTTTGAATGTACTATTTACACGCTGGAGTTAAAGGGCCCAATAAATTGATATAGCTACGACTATTGTCAGGTCGAAAGATAACCATTTCCCTTCTTTAGTGGAATTGGGGCTGAGAGAAGGGAGCAATCTACTCACAAATAGTGATCAGGCCGCATTGCGTTGGAGGAGGTAGAGGGGGGGGGGGGGGGGGGAGTCTAAACCCGAAAGACCTTATGGTACCGTATGCGAAAGATTACTCCATGCGACTTTCATGAAACATGTATAAATCGTATAAGCAGGTTTCGTTCATAGGATATAATACGATTCGAGTCACTCACTACCACTTACAGTAATGAGTGCCACTTAATCGCTTTTCACGAACCCAAAAACTGAAAACATTTACAAAAAATTTAAAACCCAAGATGATCATGAGCCTGTAGGCAACCAATATCCATCAGTGAGCCCACTCAAAAATTTTTAAACCTTTTCACCACTGGTCAAAAGATCAATTTTAAAGAAAATATCAAAATGTAATAATTGTTAAAATGGGCATGGTGTGAGAACTCGAGTTTCTTCCATACAGGTGCACCCAAATAAAATCACTAGAATAAACTACATGACAAATGGAAATTTTACAGATTTTACCAAGATTTTATCTAAAGGTTTGACCCACTTTTAAATTCAAACCAGCTTCAAAACAGATGAACTTGTGAATTTTATATTTCTAAAGCCAGCTACAATTTAAACTTTGGATCTAAATATGAAAGGTGAAGCATATCATGAGGATCAGTCTCACAAAATTTGGTAATATCTAGAGCTTGGGAGGGTCATCTTTTGATCCAAATACAACACATACTAGTAATATCCGGCGCACTTCGCACACCACTCTTTAAAGAAGGCAAGAAAACATGCAGAGGAATATGTTTTTATTTACAAATTTATTTTGTTTTCTTATCTATTATAAAGGGACAATGGACCTTTTAAGCATTGTTTTGTTAATTTTAATTATTGTTGTGTTTTTTTTATAATTTAAGATGGTATCTTTTGTCCAATAGTTAGGACACAATACAGTTTACAATGCACATTTAAGTTGCTCACTTTAGCAACAAGACCCACACCCTCTGATACAGGTCACTCCATCACTGCTTGTATCACCACGAATTAGCCATCCTGACCATCTCCTGGGGACACCATCAATTTAGTCATCATTGTTTTGTCCAAACAAACATCACCTACACAACAATGGTCTGTGAATTTGGAGAGATGTTTTATCATCTTGGTTCTAAAGATAACCACAAAACATACATTATTTGAGTAGAGTAGTCATGCAACAATGTATAAATTACTTAAAAGAGAACATATATGATACACCTGCTCTAGGTTTGGTCCAGACAATTTGAATCATATTTAAAAAGACATCTTTCGTTTTGTATCTGAACATAGTTCTTATCATATGAAACACTACAGGAAGTAAAGCTGAAGACAAAACATAAGCTACGAAATAAACACACATATCTTTGTGCATCGAAATGTTGCAACTAAAAAAACTCTTAGAAAATGAATAAGAATTCCAGATATCATTACAACTGGAATAGTCCTCGCACATGCAACCAAATTCTTTTGCATGCCAAATTTATCAAAAATAGTTGTTTGAAAGCTATAAATATGCACAATACTTCTATGGCAGTAGCCCATCAAATTAAAATTAGCATTTGAGGATCAGAGGTACTATAAACCTAACGCAGTAGTTCTCAGCTCAAATATTTTTAACAGCTTACTAACCATAAAGAGTTCTAACTTTTGTTACCATTCTACCTTCAGCTATCTCAAACTGATTCTCCAGCCTCATTGCCTACATGTCTAGTTGACTGACGTTAACTGAAAACAAAGAGAGAGAATCATTTCATTTTATCAGTAAAATTGAACTCAACGTGTTATTTACCATGGGAAGAATATTGCATTTTAAGAATATTTTTGATACATCTCACTACATCTGTCCTCAAGCAGCTATCAACATATATAGACTCGAATTTGAGCATCTCATACCAGGCAAGGCATCACTCAATGGCAAGAAACGAACAACTTCTATCAATTTAGTAGTATAGATGATAAAACCTTTCATCATAATTAAGCTATGATATAAAAACTGTGAATAAATCTTAATCTAGGAGTATCTCATGTTGTTAAACAAGGCATGGCTCAATTGCAAACAAGTAGCAGCTTAAGCTGATTTAGCAGTATAGTGTAAACATTTGCATTTTCATCATTCAATCTATTAATAGTATCTCTAATAGTAATACTAAATTATTTGTTCTGTAATCTTGTGAGGTCATGCATATTGTAATGAGATCATTAAAGTTTATGTTCTCTTGTTATTAACCTTCTTGCTTACTCATTTTTGGCTTTTGTTCTTTTTGTTTTTGTCCTTTTTTTTTTCTCTCTCTCTTTTCTTTCTTTCTTTTTTTTTTCTCTTCTCTTTCTTTTGGCTTTTGTTTCTTTGTCTCTTCTTTTTTGGGTTCCCATGGGTTTCATCTCTAGCCTACCCCAACTTGCTTGGGATAAAAAGGCTTTGTTGTTGTTGTTGTTGTTGTTGTTGTTAATCTTATATGAGCATTTAACATGTTAATCATGCTTGTGTTTGTTACTTTCATAATCTTTCTTGTATGCATGTTAAATTGATGAAACCTATGCTAAAAGTCAAGTTTCATGATGTTCTAATCATGTCCAAAATTTCATGATTTTACCATACTCTTAAGTGCATGTTTCATGTTATTTACATACACGCTTAAGCAACATGCAAAAATCATAACTAAACAATTATAAATGATCTGAGGGTGTACCAAGTTATAAAAATCATGTTCTAATGTACCTCATCAACTAAAAATGACCCCATGTCCAGCAAGTTTCTACAAATTTTTTTGCAAATGATTAATCACCTGATTTAACTAAACTTAACCGATTCTGGATAGACCTCAGTGTTTTATTAATAACTCGAGCTATACAACTTCAAATTGAGTGATTCCAGTTGAATTGTGTTCATAACTTCATCATCTACCTCTCTACCAAGTTTCATATGATTTGCGTCATGCATCACATCATGGCATGCATTTTCATACCGACGTATTTTCTCTATCTAGTGATCGGTATATCGGAGAGCAACGTGGGTGCAATGAAGGGATGAAGCTACTGTGATTGATTGATGTTTGAAGCTGCTGTGATTGATTGTTGTGGAACACCTGCAAACTCCAAGCAAGCACCATACTACAAAATAGGTCATCAACAGCGGTTCGAAACAGGTCATCAACAGCGGTTTTAGAACCACTGTTGATTACCCGTTGCTGATAGTCATGGTTATCAGCAGCGGTTTTAGAACCGCTTCACTTTTTGAACCGCTACAGATATATGAGCATCAGCAGCGTTCACTACTAGAACCGCTGCTGATATTGGGAGTTTCAGCAGCGGTTGTAGTTGTGAACCGCTGCTGATAATAGTTTTCCAAAAATAAAAAAAAAAGACCCTTATACCTCTAGTTTGCTCTGCTTACACCTTCTATATTGCTATGTAGCAAAATTAAGGCATAGAGCAATGCAACTAGAAGCATAAGAGGCTTTCCAGCAACTGAATTATGTTTCAACAATCTATTTTCTTTCTTTCTTTCAAGGTTGTTTGACACCATTAATTCAGATTACATGATGTTTAGACAATCTACTAGTGCATTCAAACTAAGACCAACAACAATGACACTAAGAACAATATCTTGAACTATTCATATTGTCAGTTATCAAACTAATGACAACAACAATCATATAAAGCAAATGCTAACATGAAACTTTAACATATCTACAATCCAAGTTCAAGATGGTGTAGAGCAGCATCAAGTATGGACAATGTAGTAGAAGAAAGCATACTCAATTGAGGTCCCTCACAACCACAATACGTCTCTGAGTTGGTTCCAGTTGATTCAGAAGTGTCACTAATTCTAGCTCACCAATATTTGTGGTCTGCTCAATTATATCTACATGGCAGAAAGCAAATGTTAGCTACCTAAGGGAGCATATGGTCTATATATAAGTGTAGAGAAGTCCACTAATCAATAAAGAACTTGTTTTCACTATTAAAAGAGGGCACATCTGTTACCTTCTTGGGGACCCTACAGCTGTAGGAATCCACAACGTCAAGACCATCTCAACTGTGATTCCAATGGCAAGGTCCATGTGAAATGCAAAACAAGCAATGATTAGAGGAGGGGGCAACCTCACAATACTTAATATATCACAGGTGACAATATAATTTGAGGAAAATTTCATTCATTGGCAGCAGCTCATTTTTCAGGAAACAACACGCAAGAGTTGTGCATAGAATTTGTAAGCTGAAACACACAAGTAAAACAGCAGCACCAGGTAATTATTAATTAACCAACAGAGATAGGCATACCACAAATCTTACAATAGAGCAGACCAATCATAGTTTATCGTTTCCATTTGTTGCTCATTATTTGGGGTCAAAGTAGATTATTTTAGGTGAATGCAGATTATGTAGGAAAACTGAAATGCACTACAATATTTGGTATATGAATCATGGCCAGTTGCAAGAGTTGTTCTGCTCTGTTCTTGACTGATTTATAAGTTAGGATAAATGAAAACATCCAAATGAAAATACGTCTTTTTTACTCACTAGATACTCATGAAATCACCTTAGGTTTATATTTCTGTTCTCCTCATAGTGTCTGTCAAATTAAATTTTACATTACAATTTCTATGCAAGTTCTTGCATGTGAATCTTAGAATGTACTATGGTAGGTCCCTTGTTACATAATTTTTTTTCTTTCTCTTATTAGTTTAATTTCTAGAATCTACATGATCTGTGTAACCCACATTACAATTGCTATTAATTTTTTTTTGGAATGTGCCTTCCAATATTTCCAATGATAATTAATAGAAGGATCTAAAAAAGTCATATTGTAAGCTTTAGGGAAGCTACACAGTAATATTTCCCAATCATTTTAATTCTCTCTGTTCAATGTGCTATGCAATAATATTGGAAGCTAAATATGAGGTGCAGCGAAATCGTGTATTGTAATGTATTCTGTATAAGAAATGTGTTGTGAGCTCACGATGTTACGCTACCTCGCTGTGCTCCCACAGTCAACACCGCTTGCACTCGTCCAGCTGCGAAGCCTCACCCGGCCGCCATGCCTTGCCACGTGCGACGCCGCTTGCACTCCCCAAGCATGGCCGAGCCACCGTGCTTCGTCGCGGCAGTGAAGCAAATGAGATGAACCAGGGAATGCCACCCTTGCATGGATCCAGCCGCCGCCGCTGCGGATATCGATTCGGACTCACGCCGGGATCTAGGTGCGAGACAGAGGAGGGCTGGGAAGGAAGATTGAGGATGGCTGTGGTGGCCGTGGTGGGGAGGGAGGGGGAGGCGCGATGGGGAGAGCAGAGAGAGGCGGCTGGGGAGGAGACATGGGATGTAGGGTTTGGACTTTGGAGAGAGCTGTTATCGGGAGAGACGAAGAGCTTGAGAGCCTGATCCATCGTTTTTTTTTCCAATTCAACAACAAAAAAAAGTGATGGAAAACAAAAAAAAATCACAAGTGGTTGTTGGGAGTCGAACCTTAATAAACCCATAGATTGAGCACGAAAGTCTTTACCAGTGCGCCAACTATATGCTTCTTAACTATAAACAACGGTTCACCTATATCAACTACTGCTGATAATTTGAAAATGCATCAATAGTTGTACTAGCACTTTTTTTGAGACTTTGACAGTTTTAGCGACTCAGAATGAACCGCTGTTGATAAGACGTTGTTTATGACCCTTTTTATTATAGTGCAACTTGGCTACTTTGGTGGCCTTTGGCCTGTAGTGACCGGCCCTGTCTTTATCAGTCTCTTGCATATGTATAGTCTTTATACTCCTCAGTGAGGAGAACAACAGGTGCAAAGGAGAGTAGGGATGGGTGGGATGCATTATGCATGATGCATCGCCTTCTCTAGTGGTTGCTTGCCAGTCACGAGCACACGGGCCGCTAGAAGAACACCTAGATTAGCATAGGAATAGGAGAGAGACAGTGGTGGTGGAAGAGGGCGATGTCAAACAAGATGCACTACCATAAAACAGATCTTTAGTGGTATTTGAAAAATGAGTTTAGCGGCGAATAATATTATCATCCACTGCTACAATGTTTTAGATACTTATAACGGCGGTAAACTACAGCTAAAAAATAATTTTTTGCGGCAATTCGCGTAATGGGCCACCGCTAAAAAGAATTCATTTATAGCGGTGGGCCAATTCTTCACTCGCCGCTATTTGGACCTGTAATCTCTATCCATCACTCACCGGACCACTATAAATGAAGGAAAAAACCATAGTCATCCTATTTCCTTCTCCTCTCTAGCCGCATCCCTCCTCTCCCACGGCGCGCCACCACCCACCTCTCTCACCATGCCACCGTCCCTCCTCCCCCACCACACCATCGTTGCTGCCTCTCCCACCACGCCGTCATTGCCGCCTCCCTCCCCCGAGCAACTTCATCTTGTACGCCTCTTCACCTTCGCCCTTAACGACGCCGTGCTCCTGGCCGGACGCTCCCTCCCCGACAACCGACGCCGCCGTGCCATGTTATGGATTTCGTTACAAAGGTGGGACGGTAAAGCATTGTGTCTAAATCTTGAAGGTTAGGTAGTGTTGGTATTTCTCTGGATCATCATAAACATATAAACTTATAAAGTTAGGTCTAAATGGTGTCATTTAATTAAAGAGATCTCTATAATGACATCTAGACTCGGACAGGCTTCATGTGTTCTGTAGCGGCGGCCCACTACAAAACGCCGTTACGATCTTTGGATTGCCATCACTAAAAGCCATATTTATCATAGTGTAAGTTCATTAATTTATAAATTGCATCTATAAAATTGTTCATAGCATTATTTAAGTTTAAAATCTCTATATTATGAAACAAAAACATGTTTATATAGCATGTTATTACTATATTATATTCAATTTATATGTTTATAAACCTAGATCACACAAAAGAACAAGTTAAAGTAGTGTTGATGTATTTTACTAAAAATAATATCATGTAGGCCCATGTTCAAGACATCACACGTCTCCATGAAAGAGAAATTGCATATAATATTCTCATGAATCTAACAATTTAACATTAATAATGATGTGTATATCTTTCGCTTCATGGTTCTAAGTTAAAAGTAAAGGTAGAACAAGAACACTGGTTAGTTACGGTTTATATCATGCTGCAATAAAGAACCACATAATTTTTTCAGATGTGATGATACTAAAAGTTTGAGCTTGATGTAGATGATAAAGATTTTCCGTTTTCTTTCTGCTTGTCGTATGTCTCAACTATGAGGCACAAGGGACACAAAACTATTGTGGCACTATACTCGTTATTTATTTATAGAATTATTATATGACTTGCAAAGTGCACATGCATTGCTACGGGGTTAAAAAAGAAAAAAAAACTTGATCCTGAAGCACTAAGACATAAACTAATGGATTTGTTGTAACTGACGATAAGATGGTCGGAGTCAAGGAAACAGTGTTGTCCAGTTATGTAGTGTCAAACGAGAGCGTCCTATAGTCATGATAATGTCAAAGATAGTTGTCGGCACCATGAAGAACGAATAGCATATTCGCCTACATGGAGTTGGTGGTGGAGGCGTTAAATGGTATGACTACTGAGGTGGAGTTGAATCGTATGTACTGCTAGGTCATATGCAACAGACTATATAGTTAGGTCATAGCCTGCTTGTGTTGTGCCCAAAAAAAATACAAGCAGCCCCCAGAAATACTATAAGAGTTTATTGATGCGATAATACTCAGCGAAATGAACGGTTTAGACGATCTCTTTCCTTGTGTGGAGGCCCGAACATGGAACCTCTCCATCGGACCGCATGTAGCTGAATCTGACGGCCTGGAGGTACTCTCGGGTCAGAAGCTTCCAATGATTCGTTCCTCGATTGGAAGCGCCGTGATTCCAAAGAGGCCTACACCAACCCCCTTCCAAAGGATTGCATCAAGGAGTCATGGGGCCTACGTTAGCCGATTGAACTGAAGGCCAAAGAGTGGGCCCTCACCCCTCCTCCGCTTACGTCAGCGCCTCCCCCCTCCCCTGTATATAAACTCTGCCCAGCCTTCCATTCCTCGCACCACTAAACTCTGCTCCTGTAGCCAGAAAGGAACCATGTCGGGGGTGTGGGTATTCGAGGGTGGCATGGTGCGGCGTGCGGACAGCGACCCTCCGAGCAACAGCCGTGGCGGCGCTGGCGGATCGCGGCCGGGCAAGGTGCTTGTGCACGTGCCCAGCGGCGAGGTCGTGACCTCGTACGAGGTGCTGGAGCGACGCCTCCGGGAGCTCGGGTGGGAGCAGTACCTCTACGACCCGTGCCTGCTGCAGTTCCACCAGCGCTCCACCGTGCACCTCATCTCCGTGCCGCGCGACTTCAGCCGCCTCAAGCTCGTTCACATGTACGACGTCGTCGTCAAGACCCGCAACGTCTTCGAGGTCCGCGACGCCGCCCCGGCCTGATGATCGCCGGAAACGCATGCTGGCCGGCTGATGATCGACCTGAAGGCCTGCCCGCCGTATCACGTATGATATGTATTGTATGTTTGTCCGAGTGAAGAAGAAGAAGTAGGCGAGTGCATCTGATGTGGTGGCGCTGGCGTTGCCGGTTTGCATGGACTCCCATCCTACGTGCTTTTGGCGCCAATTGGTTAGTATGCCGCCTTTACGATTATATGTCTGGGTGTGTTTTCTTTTTCCTCTGAGAGGTTTGTAGCTGTAGTAATCGATTTGCTACGGTGGTGTGTATGGTTTGTTCAAGCTTGGGCGGTCGATTCTTTGGTGAGGATTGATCATTCTTGCGTTATCGAGTGAGGAATGAAGAAATTAAATAAATGTTTAATTATGGATGTTTTGAAGCTCCTTTCTCATCGATTATGTTGATCCATCATTTCTAGCATTTTTAAATACATTTTATGCAACTTTTTTATTCAAACAGTTATGAAAAGGAACGATAGGGATAAATAAACAGATACTATCTCCAATATTATCTGCAACCTTATTAGATAGTATATTCATGAAGTCAACAGAGACATGGATGACATCTACCTTCCATGTATGTTGCCATGTTGGATGGATATATAGGTTCGTCCCTACTGTATAGAACAATGTCGATTACACATTTGCTTCTACAATATTTTGAGCGATAGTGACATTAGAATATCCGAATTTTATTTCCCATAAAACTGACAATAATATTACAAATATTGACAGGTATCTGTATGTATTTCAAAATATTCCTTTGAAAACATAATAATGGTAATACAAGAGCAGTGACAGATACTGGCATTTGTTCCATTATAGTTTACTATAGAGCTGGTGATCACTGTTAGATTCAGTAGTAATTTATTTGTGCTCATTTTGCAGCACCTGAATTTTGTCATTTGCTTTGACTTTGTGTTAATCTTTTTCTACAGAGAGATGCCTCCATAATTCAATATACTCCACCTAGTATGTCAGATATTTAACTCCATTTTATTGTTTTCTGTAATGGTGAACTGCTGTTCCATGTAATGTAACAAGTGCATAAAATACTGTTATACTCTTGAAATTATATATTGATACATGATACAAACTAAACCAACACATAGATATAAGAAATAGTGAAAAATAAAGTCTAAAGTGAAAGTTAGAGAGCGATTTTTGCATCATTTCTTTTGTATTTCCTACATTTATTTGAACTCTCAGAGAAATCTTATATGCACTTGCAGCAGCAACTTGGGTGATCACAATCTAGTTTTGTGTGAACAGTACAGCCAGTGCTGGCCGCACTCTAGTTTCAGCATAAGCTTCTTCTATGAACAAAAAGTGTGATTTTGTTGAGTCTATTACACTGAAGAGAAGTCCAGAAATCAAATTTTGAGTGTGTTTTCTTATGGTACCTAAAAAATGGAAAGGAAATTTAAGTTGTTGTTCTTGTAGGAATTTCGGTGGACCATTCACGCAGGTGATGCGCGGCCGCGCCCATCGCCCACGCCTCACCCCGCCCCGCCCGGCCCGGCCCGGCCCGGCCCGGTGAGGCGAGGCGAGGCGAGCGAGCGCGCGTGTGTGTTCTTCCTTCCTCCCATCCACACACTTGCAAGAGATGCTAGAGCAACCAACCTTATAAGTTGGACTCCATCCACCTCCATTAGCAATGTGGGACTAAACCTTTGCACTCCCACCACTCATGAATGAGCCTTTGACATTTTTAAAAATTATTGTTATTATTAATGGGCCAAGCCCATATAATTCCAACAATCCCCCACCAGATCTCAAAGTCCCAGCTAGACTTTGCCTCACCCCACTGTTGTTTAATATACCAGTGTTTTCAGTGGAGACTATTAAGTTGAACTTCCACCTAGAACAATAAGCTACACTCATTCACAACTTGAACAATGGACTACGCCTTGAATTGCAAGTTTTGTGCAAACAAGTTTCACTTACTGTCATAACTGATACTAGACCTCCAGTAGGCTTCTCCACGGGTGGAGCATATAGGTCGTACTCCCTTGGTCTTTTATGAGTTTAATAGAGATCACCCAAATCTCACAGATTGTGACCTTACAACAATCAGGCTCATATAGGTGTATTCATTCAAGAATGTTCTGTAGGACAACATCTTCGCTATTTAAAGCCAACTGAATACATTAAGGCAACAACCAACCTGCCATATAGATATTGAGAGTAATGCATCGCTTCTTGAGTGGGTCACAAAAAGGTTACTTTCATGCTAACCAATAGCTTGTTCTTCCCAGGTCCTACTTCACGGGATCTCCGATCATATAGGTTGGGTTACCACTATGGAATAGCACATATGGGTCTCATACCCATCTCCTTCGATGCACTGTCTATCACATTACGTGATAGCCCCTTGGTGAATTGATCTGTCAGGTTCTCACCAGTTGAAATATATTCTACTGATATGACTCCAGAGTTTCTCATTTTCCTGACAGACTTCAAACGTCTCTTAATATGTCTTGATAACTTCATATTGTCTTTAGATTTGTTCACTTTGACTATCACAGTTTGATTGTCATAATTCATGAGGATTGCCGGCATAGATTTCTCGACAATAGGCAAGTCCATCAAGAGCTCACATAGCCAATCGGCCTCAACTGTAGCTGTATCTAGTGCGGTAAGCTCAGCTTCCATGGTAGACCTCGTTAAGATGGTCTATTTGCATGATCTCCATGAAACAGCAACACCACCAAGAGTAAATGCATATCCACTCATGGCATACAACTCATCAGCATCAGATATCTAATTGGAATAACTATAGCCCTCTTGTACTGCTGGATATCCAGAATAATGAGTTCCATAATCCATAGTAGCAACTAAATAGTGTATTACCCGCTCAAGCGCACGCCAATGATCATCTCCCGGACAAGAAGTAAACCAGCTTAGTTTGCTCACAGCAAACGAGATGTCAGGCCTAGTAGCACTAGCTAAATACATAAGTGATCCAATTATCTAAGAATATCTTAATTGGTCTCTACCAATTTGATCTCTTATTCTTTCGAAGGATCAAGCTGGGATCATATGGTGTTGGAGAAGACTTGCTATCCTTGTAACCAAAACGGTTCAAGAGCTTCTCAACATAATGAGATTGCGTAAGAGTAATCCCATTCTCTCCTTTGATTAGCTTGATGTTCAAGATAACATCAGCCTCACCCAGATCCTTCATATCAAAGCTTTGGCATAGAAAAGTCTTGACCTCATTGATCATGTCAATATTTGTTCCAAAGATGAGTATGTCATCAACATACAAGCACAGTATAACTCCTTGACCCCCACCATGGCGGTAGTACACATATTTATCAGCCTCATTGACTAAAAAGCATGCTGCTAGAAGTGTTGAATCAAATTTCTCATACCACTACTTAGGAGCTTGTTTCAGACCATACAAAGACTTTAACAACTTACACACCTTGTCTTCCTAACCCTTTATTACAAATCTATCTGGCTGATCCATATAGATTTCCTCATCCAACTCTCCATTAAGGAAAGCTGTCTTAACGTCCATCTGATGAACGATAAGACCATGTGAGGCAGCCAGAGCAAGTAATACACGAATAGTGGTCAATCTAGCAATAGGTGAATAAGTGTCAAAGAAGTCTTCGCCTTCTTTCTGAGTATAACCCTTAGCCACAAGCCGAGCCATACTTGTCAATAGTACCATCAGGCTTAAGCTTTTTCTTGAACACCCATTTGCAACCCACAGGTTTGTAACCATATGGTCTATCGACAACTTCCCAAGTTCCATTAGAAAGAATAGAGTCCATCTCACTATGGACAGCTTCTTTCCAATCATCTGCATCAGGAGATGCATATGCCTCTGAAATGGTTGTAGGAGTGTCATCCACAAGATAAACAGTGAAATCATCACCAAAAGACTTTGCAGTCCTTTGTCTCTTGCTCCTCCTAGGAGCTTCACTGTCAATCTCCTCATGGATTGGTTCAAGTGTTTGTTCAGCATGATCAGAAAATACACTAGATTCAGGAGTAGTTTCAGCAATCACATTAGAAGATAATCTAGACATGCTATGTAAATCTTTCATAGGAAATATGTTCTCAAAGAAAGTAACATCACGAGACTCCATTAATGAATTAACATGAACATCAGGCACCTCTGATTTAACCACTAAAAATCTATAGGCAATGCTATGATGAGCATATCCAAGAAAGATACAATCCACAGTTTTAGGTCCCAACTTACGCTTCTTGTTAATTGGCACGTTAACTTTAGCCAAACAACCCCATGTGCGTAAGTAAGAGAGTGATGGCTTTCTATCAATCTATTCCTTATATGGAGTCTTCTCCTTATTCTTCATGGGAACTCTATTTAGGATATGACATGATGTCAATAATGATGAGGACATCATCATGCTGGATACGCGCATATCATGGCCTTCCCCAAGTTACAAGTCGTCACCAACTCGGTCGCCGCGTTCATCTCGGATTCAGCCGACACCCCTTCACAGTTTTGATGATATCTCTCACATCCGACGTCCAAACGAGGCATTCTTTGATGCGTTGGAAAGGGGACGATGACGCCGTTGTTTTGTTTCTGGTCCTAACTCCAGAAGGGTCGTGAGTCATTATATGTGACCATGACAAGGTGCTGCGCCACCTATTTTGGGCCTAACTTGGCCATGTATCATGTCGGGCCATAAGCCCATGTTGTGGGCGCCCCCTGGTCGCCCCCAACCTTAGGACGTCCCTAGTTCCTACATAAACTCAGTAGCCACCGTCTTTTAGTTTCGGGTTTTGTTTAGTTCAATTTTCCAGAGAGAAACTTGATCGAATTATTGTAACTGTGGTGACAAGTCCTTTTACAGTAATCCAGGGCCCCTGTTCTTGTTCTATACCACTGTGGTGATTAGTCCTTTTGTGTTCAGAGCTTGAACCTTTTTTGTGATTCGCTTTATCCATATTTGCAATTTCAGATTGTGTGTTTATCCTCTCTTGCTTGTGTTCTCGATTTTGCTTGCAGGAACAATCAAATTGTGCTTGGTGTAACGGTTGCGGGGTTGGATCGTGTCTGATTCAAGCCGGGTCGTCAATGCCGAGTTCCCCAAATTCGAGTTTATCCCCTTACCTCTCGGTAGATCGGGCCATATCTACATCAAATAAAGCCTCCCACCATCATGCCTTAGATAATCCAGCCGTGTCTAACATGGAATTAACCAAGTCAGTTAAGGTGCGATTCTTTCTTTCGGCAACCCCGTTTGATTGGGGCGAATAGGGAGGCGTCCTCTCATATATCAAACCATGTTCCGCATAGAATAAATCAAACTCATTTGAGAAATACTCGCCACCACGATTAGACCTAATTCTTTTGATCTTTTTCTCTAGTTGAGTTTCAACTTCAGCCTTATAAATTTTAAAGTAGTTTAGAGCCTCATCTTTCATTTTCAACAAATAAAAATAGCAATATCTAGTCGCATCATCAATCAAAGTCATGAAATATCTTTTTCCACCCTCAGTCAATATACCATTCATTTCACAAAGATCTGAATGTATAAGTTCTAGTGGTGCCAAGTGTCTCTCCTCTGCAGCCTTGTGAGGCTTTCAAGGTTATTTAGATTGCACACAACTTGAGCACTTAGAACCTTCGACAATGGAAAAATTCAGAATTAAATTCAAGCTGGACAGTCGAGACATAGAACCAAAATTTAGATGACATAAACGTGAATGCCAAATACTAGCATCACTCTCATTAACACCATCACAAATATAGTTCACAGACTTATTGCAATAATCTGAAAGGGAAAAGCGGAACAAGCCTCCGCACTCATAGCCTTTACCAATAAATTGTCCACTCTTAGACACGATAACTTTATTCGACTCTAGCACTACCTTAAAACCATCCCTACACAAAAGGGAGCCACTAACGAGATTCTTCTTGATAGAAGGGACATGCTGTACGTTCTTTAATTGGATAATCTTCCCCGAAGTGAACTTCAGCTCGACCGTGCCAACACCATGAACAGAAGCATGTGACCCATTCCCCATTAGGACGGAGGAATCCCGGGCGACCTGGTAAGAAGTAAACAAAGAGGCATCAGCACAAACATGAACATTAGCACCAGTATCAAGCCACCAACAAGTAGATTGAAATACAAAAAAAACATATGGTAAATTAACATACCCACTATTTTCTCCAGCACTGGTCACCATGTTCGCAGACTTCTGCTGTGGAGGCTTCCTTCCTTTGCGTTCTGGACACTTCTTTGCCCAATGCTCATTAGAACCGCAAACAAAGCATGCTCCCTTCTCCTTGTTCTTCTTCTTGAAGGTAGTGGTCTGCTTAGGCTTATTGTTCTTGCCCTTGCCCTTACCACCACTGCCATGAGACTGTTGTGGTTGATGCACCATTTTGGCAATAGTGTTACCCTCGTTAACTTTATAACGTCCATCCTTCTCACGAGCTTTCTCCTGAACATCAAGAGATACGATCAAATCTGAGACAGATATGTTCGTCCTCTTGTGTTTAAGAGTAGTGGCAAAATCCCTCCAAGTTGGAGGCAATTTGGCAATAATGCCCCCAGCCACAAGCTTCTCAGGTACAACGATCTTAAACAATTCGAGTTCCTTCACTATGCACTATATCTCATGAGCCTGCGCGATGATAAATTTGCCATCTACCATCTTAAAATCATGGTACTGCTCAATGACATACAGTTCAGCACCAGCATCTAAACCACCATAGTCAGCGATCAGAGCGTCCCACATATCCTTTGTGACTGTATGATGGATGTAGACGTCCTGAAGATGATCTACCAAAACTCCAATAATAGTGCCCAAGAATATTGTGTTGGCTTCATAGTAGGCCTTTTCCTGATCTGAAGTGAGATCGCCTTCAGGTTTGCCAGTGGACACCTAGAACACATTCATGGCAGTAAGCCATAGAGTGACTTTCACTTGCCATCTTTTGAAGTGCACGCCAGTGAATTTCTCTGGTCTCAGTGCATCGACAACTCAGTGCATCGACAAATCCAGCCATAAAACTAAAGTGCCTACAATAAGGTTTTTGGATTGATGGATAAATTAGCACTTTTAGTTTTATATTAATCCAGAAATAAATCATAAGTATGATTAACAGATTACATAATGAATTAGACAAGTCTACGCAAAATCTAGATAGGTCTAGGCCAGACAAAAGCATAGCATCTACCATACTAGCAACATCCATCATAGACAAATAGACTACAAAAGCTAGTATGAAAGACATGGTGTGAGATGAGAGTACGTATGTTTCCTATCTTGTTATGGGAAGATATGAGGAATGGAGTGGTTCCAAAAATACAATATCCTCAACTTCACTCATTTGCAAGGAATGACAAGATAACAGTATTCAAAGCCCTTCAAGCGGAGGATCTTTCAGATCTCTTTCATCTACCTATGTCACAACAAGCATTTGAACAATTTTGTGAATGGGAAATCTTCATGCAGGGTCTTTATATATCTAATGACAAAGACTAATGGGCATACATATGGGGAAGTGCAGCATACTCTTCAGCAAAAGCTTATAAACACCTAATTGGAAGCAATAGAGTTCATCTAGCCTTTCGATGGCTCTGGAAGTCTAAATGTTAGCAAAAGCATAAGGTATTTGAGTGGCTCTTGATGAATGATCGACTAAACACAAGACGACTTTTACAGAGGAAAAATATGATGCTGGACTCTTATGATTGCGAACTATGCATCTTACAAAGGACAGAATCTTTAAGACATCTCTTCTTCACCTGCAATTTTGCAAAGAGATGTTGGCAAGCCATTGAAATCTCCTTCCCAAACCATCTACAACCGCTTCAAGTGGTGAGAAGAATAAAGAGAAGAATGATGAAGCCTTTCTTTATGGAAATCTTCATACTAATGACTTGGTGCATTTGGATGCAAAGAAACGAGTGGTTATTTAATTGCAAGGATCCGTCAGTTCAAAATTGCAAGGATCAGTTTAAACAAGAGTTTGCCATGGTTATCCATAGAGCAAAGGGAGTACTGAAGCAAAATCTTCAGCAATGGCTAGAAGAGCTTTCTTAAATTTGGTTTTCTTTTGTTTCCTTTTGTTGTTAGATTAGTCCCCTTTTGTAATCCATGTTAACTCTTTTAACTTTTTAATATATAATCAGTAGGGGGTGACTCCTCCTGTTTCTTCAAAAAAGGAAGAGCATACGATTGAAGCTAGAGCATGAACTGTCAAAGAAAAAGGAAAACGAGCTAATCAAATAGTTAATGCAGGGCTTGAGAGGCCCGGTAGTTTATAGTAGCCCATTGAAGCAAACAAAATTTGGGCCCTCCAAGCTAATAGCCCTGCATAGCCCACAATTTCCATCTATAGGATTCAGATTTTCTTTATTAGTAACATAATTTTACATGCTTTCTAATATTAATAACAGGTCGATTTTGAAATAGGAAAAAGTAGCAGCCCTATCGCCTGACCATTGGGCGATTTAAATATGTCGCCCTCTGGTCTAGCAATCTGAGCATTTGTCGCCAAGTGACAGGATGATAGGACTAGAATGGGCAGTTGGTGGGCTTAGTCGCTTGGAAGGTGGACGACATATCTGCGATAGTTATTGTGGTGGGTCCAATCACCTGATGGTCTGGCAACAAAAGCTATCAGTGGACCCATCACCTAGCGGTCTAGCGACAGGATCGTATCGCGCATGGCTATGGGCCATGTCACCCATCAATCGGACAATAGGCCATGCCTATATAAACTATGCCATGGTTCCTTCTCTGCCTGCAGTTACTCTCTAGCCTGCACCCGCACATGAGAGAGAGACAGGGGAGGGAGGAGAAGAGAGAAAGGAAGGGGAAAAGGAGGAAGAGAGTCAGTAAGTTTTTTTTATTTGTTCTTGTAGTTTTAGATTTAGACTAGAGTAGTTAGTGATTTAGGGTAGAGTAGTTAGTTGTTAGATTTAGCTTAGTTAGTACATAGATTTTAGTAAATAGATTTAATCTTGATTTGTTTGTTGTTTATCTATTGGATATATAAAATAGTATAATAAGAATTTATTAGTGCACATATATTATATTCAGAATATACTGCATATAGTTCTAATTAATTTTTATTATTTATTAAATGACATCATTAAGTGTAGTGTGCATTTGTTGTCTGTCTGGATTTCTGTCAATATATAGAGGGATATCAAGAGCGAATGAGAGAACAATTCAAGGCATGTGTAACTGGTTGATGCATTTGTTTCCATTGGATCCAGTGAAGTATAACGTGAGTCTAAAAGGTTTGGTTAATCGTGCTCGAGAGAGATATTTCTAGGAGTTAATTGATCTGAGTGGAACAATGATTTGGAGGAAGTATGTGACAAAGGCTGGAAAACATTGGTGGCCTTTTAATGCTTCTTGCACAGGCGTACAAGAACGAGCAAACTGAAGTGGATGTAGGTGATGATGAAGCAATACCCGACTCAAAATATAGGGTGGCAAATGAACAGGAGGAAATAAAAGTCGTGGATAACATATTTTTTTCATGGAACCAATCGGTGAAGTAGATGAAGGAGAGCATATTGAGCATCTAGTTCAAGAGATTAGAATGTAGGACCTAGAGCACCAAAATCTTGTTGAAATGGACTCCACGGATGAGGAAGATAGCATGCCTATACCTGCTGGGTAGAATACTATAAACTTTGCCAATCTTACAGTTGGTGAAGGATATTCGAAATCCTGGAAGTATCATGAGAATGAGGCCACAGAAGGAGTTATACAAAGATAAAGATGCTATCCATAATGTTGTGAAGTACTGGTCTATTTCGTTCAAGAGATCATTTGTTGTTGCAAGGTCCACGAAGAAGGTGTATGATGTGAAATGTGTTTTCACAACTTGTCCATTTCAAGTGCATGTTTATGAGCAGATATGGAGCAAGATCTAGAAACATTCAATAGTGCAGAACCATACGTGTGAGCTACAGGAATTGGAGAAAAGGAATAATGCTCATACCTCACATACAAGCTACATGTATGCCAGAATTGTGAACAACATTAAATTTGAAGCAAAATCCATAATCAATACAATAGAGGAGGACTCAAGTATACCATATCGTACTCAGAAGGCATGGAAAGCGAAGCAGAAGGTGATAGAGCAGAGATTTGGTACATATGAAGCATCTTATGACAACTTACCACAGTTGTTGGATATCATAAGGAAGAGAAATTTTGGTACTTACTTTGACATAATGGATGTCGAGAATCCACGAGTACCTGGAAAGTTGATACTTGATCATGCTTTGTTTGCAGTGGGTCAATGTATAAATGCATTCCCACATTGTAGGCCTATCCTTTGCATGGATGTGACTTTTATAACTGGAAATTACACAGCTCAAATTCTAACTACCATTGGAGTAGATGGCAACAATCTAGTGTTGTCTGTGGCTTTTCCCTTTGTTGAGCGTTAGAACACTGATTGTTGGTACTCCGAGATCAAGTGAAGATGGCAGTAGTCCAAGAATGCCCAAATGTGTGTGTCATACATGACCGACTATACTAGAAATGAAGTATGTTTTTATTGATCGTGGTTTTGAAGAATGTTGGACAGACATACAATCCAGATGGTGCATGAGGCACTTGGGTGCAAACTTTTATAGTCAATTCAAAAACAAACGACTCATGAACTTGTTCAAGAGGTTGAGTTCTCAGAACCAACAAAGGAAATTCAATGCTCTGTGGCAGCGTCTAGATGAATTATCCACGAAGCATTATGAGGAGCTATTGACCAGAGTGAATCCTAATCCCAGTGATATGTCTGTCCCTCTATGTGCCCTTCACACGGATGGCCCCATGAACATTGTTTAGAGGTCGGGGTCATCTATGCGATGTTCTTTTGGATTGGATTGAGCACGTGCCAAAAGAAAAGTGGGCACTGTTGTATGATTCAAGTGGTGCTAGGTATGGAATAATGACCAGAAACATGGCAGAAGTGTATAATATGGTCATACGAGGTTTAAGAGGGTTACCTCTTGTTGCTCTTGTAGAAGGAATCTTACATGGGACCAGAAAATATTTTTGTGAACGATATGCAATAACTATAAAGGCTACAGAAGATAATAGAATAGTGTACACGACTTTCATGACAAAGTACATGGATGAGAAGACTAAAAAGGCTAGTTTCCACCGGGCTAAACCTATGAGCACGACCAAAAATTGTTTTGAAATTTTGTGCAGAGATAGGGATTATCGAGGTGGCAACTATGAGAATATTGTGCAGGAGTACATTGTCCGTAACAACTCTTGCTCATGGTCCTGCACGAAGACAAAGCTTCTCATAGACCACGTTCACACATCATAGCTGCTTGTTCACTTAGAAAATTATCTCTGAGAGGTTATGCCTCGTCGTATTTTTTCGAGGTGGTAGTGAATACATGGAATGCAGAAACATATGGCTTCAGAATGTTGGGCACATTCACAAAAACCCAGGAAAAAACTATTTGCGTGGACCAAATGAAGAAAAATTAAAGCAAAAGCACATGCATTGTAAGACTTGATGTATTTGAAATAATATGGATTAGTCTGAAGTTGGAAGATTACGTGATAGATGTAGCTCGTTAATGGAACATGCCATACTCGTTGAATTGTATTATTTACATAGTTTGACACCTATGTTCTAATTGTATGGACCATAGGATGGGTGGTGTCCTCGTGCATGTCATGCGTGAGCTTCTGCAAATGGCAGCTCGTTGAATTGTATTATTTACATATTTTGACAGCTATGTTCTAATTGTATGACTATGTATTTAAATGTTTGAAAACAACTATATAGTATTTCATGTCTTCAAGAACTACTATGCTTTTCCAAGACAAAGTTGTAATATGGGGTTGTAATAATTTTATGAGTTTTATTGTTGCTTATGATTTCTTTTTCAATTAATTGGAGCTATATTTTATTGTTACATAATTATGTTTTAATGTTTAGTAGGTATGCCACCAGGGGATGGAGACTGTCTAGAGTTTCTGGATACATGGTTGGATCAATGACACCAGTCTTACTTGAGCGCGATCAGAGGTTAGGAGCTAGGTATTCAGCTCAATGGGACTTAAATCATGAGGTTATATGCATGGTTAATTTAGGCCTCTCACAAGCTCAATGGAACTTAAAAATTCAGTGATGATGGGATGATGTCAGCAAAACTGTCACTGGACTCCCAATGATGGGTATTCTTGATGACATCACTTCTACACTTCCCAATGGCGGTTTTTACTTGCACCACCACTAGAAAAAAATACCCCTGCATCACTGTAGGCCTATTTTATCCTAGTGTATCACGTGTGATGCAGTAAGTGTTCCTGACATGCCGGTGACATGGCGCGAGGATCTACATGCTTGCTTTGAGGGTGTAGTCCAACGCCCAAGCCTTCTGGCATACCGTCCTTTTAAAAGTAACTAGCAGCACGGGCCAACAAAGAAGTGGCTCTCGCAGTTTCCAGTAACCTTCTTACATATTATCTACCTTCTTACCTATTATCTTGTATGACTCTTTGTTCTTGAGAAATTTATGAAAGTGTAGTTTATGATTTGATGCTTTAATATTGTGTAGGCGGACTACATTCACCCTAAGGGACACCTCGAAGAATACTTCTTTTGGTTGTTTGGGTGGATCATTTTCGAGGCACCTCTTGCTTTCATGGAGTACCTGAGGTGGTACATACCTCGGATGCGGATAAGAGTCACGTGCACTCCTACGGTGCGACAGAGACACACTCCTTCCCTTGCCGACACCTATCCCACGCATAGGGACCAGAACTCGACATTAGCGGTAAGATTTAATTTTCATGTTTTTATCACACAAAATAAGTAGTGCCATATAACATAATCAAAACATAAAATAGAAACAAGTAACTTTTACAGGATGACATAACATGACACATCAATGTGGAGTCAGAATCGGTGCTATAGCACATGAGGGAGGACATACAACTTACTGCACATGAGTTTTCCTTGTCTATGAAGATGATCTATGAGTCAGCTATTGACATTTGCAAGTTGACCTCTTGTGCGTCATCATGCACTGCTGATATAGGTGCCACTCAGCACCCATCCAGTTCTACAGATATGGCACGATGTCCATCCATGCAGGTGCCTACCTATACAAGAAGGGCAGCCACAACGCCATCTCGACCACCCTTCATCACAGGTAACAAAAACAAATTTTAAACATTCTTCATTTTTGACTTCACAACCATAGCAAATCGTTATATGAGAAGTTTGCTCATAGCTGCACACACATCAACTTGGACACATACATCTGGGCTTGTAATACGTCTTCTCATATGGCACATATGGGCCCAGGTAACATCTATATTTGAAGTTAAATTTTGGCATGATTATATCAAACAGAAACAGTATTTGTATTATAATACATTTTTAATTGGTTCCACTACTGGTGACTACAACAAGTACGAGGATGAGGATGAGATTGCTGCACACCCAGACCTTTACAGATGTCATTCCCATTCACTAGCTTTTGACTTCGACTTGTCCATGGCACACATACAACATGATGCAATTACGGTATTGTAGTTAGGTGGTGCACCATCATAGGATCAGTATGTCACACTGTTGGCGCTTTCAAGCTACATATTTTATATGCCAAAAGCAGCTATTTTCCCATATTATTCTACCATATTCTGAAGGACTGAGAAGGCGACCAGAGGGGGGGGGGGGGGGGGGGGGGGGGGTGAATGGGAGCCAATTAAAATTCTTCTCAAGAACTTGGCCTATGTCCCAATTTCAACCCAAACCAACCTCTAAGCAAATCACCAAGGTCACACACTCCAACTTGTGATGTGTTAACCCTAAGAATGATTCAAAGCAATATGACATATAGCGGAAGCTCAAAAGGGTCAAAAAGGGAAACAAGGGAGATTCGAGAAATTCCAATTCTCAACCTTGACGGAAGTTCCGTCATTGATGGAAGTTCCTTCATCAATGGAAGTTCCTTCAGGGTCACGACAGAAGTTCCTTCATTGACAGAAGTTCTTTCAGGGTCATGATAGAAGTTCCTTCATCGACAGAAGTTCCGTTAGAGTCAAATCAGGTGGAGTTCTTTGAAGGAAAAAAAAATACTAAAACCCTATCAAACAAAGTCCAAAAATAACTAGACTTTGGACAAAAGATGTCTCACGGTAGGACGTTCCTTCTCCATGTGAAATCACACGAAAAGCTCAAGAATTCATCATCAATTTTAGGTTCTACCAAAAAGCCTAGGATTTATATGTTTTTGAGGAAATCCACGAAGTCAAAGATGCTCTTGCCTAGGATTCAATCAAGGATCCATCAAGGAATGTTTAGGCATGTCCTAGAACCAAGATCCCCCAAGAAATTCGTCCCAAAACCCACTCAAAAACAAGATCAAAAATCCCCATAAAAATAGCTCCAAAAATAGAGAAAAAGAGAAATTTAGGATTTAGGGAGAGAGGAAGAACTTGAGCATGAATTTGAATCGCATATCATTGATTCATCTAGTCAAGATACATGGATACATGGCCAGGAAGCCACTCTCTTCCTCCCACTGTTTGGAAGAGAAAGAGATGTCTCTCACACACCCTCTCCTCTCCACTAATACATGAAGACCTCTCCTAGCACTTAGAATGAAAACCTAACACAAGGCTAATGGGAAGAGGCAGCTCTCCCACCAGCCACACCTCTCCTTTATATAGGCCTAGGGATTGTGCTAAAGACCATCCTACCCCTTACCTACAATACACTGCCACCCACCACCAGGGGCACAACTGTCCATCTTTTTCCTCATCGCCCAAATGGCATCGAGCCCTTCACGACTTTGCTTCACCTCGACGCAAGCTCTGTGATGGTGCCACAGGCACCTACAATCGCTGCCACCAGTTTTGAGGTCCAAACCAGGAAACCGCCTTGCATGCTTCTTAAAGTGTGACTTCTCGATGTCGACGCGTGTCACCTTGTCCCACGATCCTGACCACCGGCAAGTCTCTCCCGGTCCCTGTCCATCGGGCCCCCTTGTCACTTGCACCGGCATCCTGCTCGCCTTGACTTGGTCAACACATCGTCTTCATCACCACCACAGTGTTGAGGCTCAACCATGAACTGTCTGTGCTTCTTGCCTCTCCATGTGTACGGTGTGGATCATCCTTGACTTCACTCGGCAACCTGATCGTCCGGCCCCAAGTCCCCTACTTGTGCCTGATCCTCTCGCTGTTGACCGCCAAGTCGACTCCAGTGACCTTCACATCATGAGACAAGCAAACACATTTCCCAACTCCTGCAACATCACCAATTCCTCCACTAACTCCGGTTAGTCATAACCATAGCAATGCACAAATCCATGCAATCCCCAATTTCCCATATTTCAACTCAAACACCAAATCAACCAAAGTCAATTACTCATCACATATTGCAAACCATGGCACATATCCACATGGTTTCTCAATCTCCCCCTTGATGAATACATTGACAACATTAAATGCACAAAGATTAGAGATTGAAATGCAAAACTGAATAAGCATATCCAAATGGCTCAAACCCAAAGAAAAGGTGAAAAGTTGCCATCTAGCATAAGAGGGATCATAAAACCAAGAGTTGACAAAGAAAGCCACTCGACAATGCAAAGACCACAAAGATTGTGAAAAGCGCATGAAAATGCTCAAGGACATGATATGCTCCCCCTCAACATGTGGTAGGTCTCATGTAATGCAAAAAGGATCATTTTAAGTTTCTTAGCATTATTTGTGCATGACCCAATATTTTCTCCCCCTTTGTCAACGAACTCATCAAAGAAGCACAAAAACAAAAGAAACATGCAATGCATGAAAATGCAAACCTAAGAAGCTTTAACAATTATGCAAACAAGCATTTAACCTTGCTAATCATAAACAAAGAGCTATTAAGTATAAAATCAATAGCTCGCAATCATGCAAAGACCAAATATAGATAGCAAGGCATAAACACCAAGAGGTATACAAGCTAAGCAGAAAGATTGACTAGCTTAGATACAATCAAATTAGCTCATCATGAGAAAAGCCACCACCACATGTGTAAGTACTCCCGTCCAAGGCAAAACAGGCATCAAGTGAATCATAAGAATCTAGACAGTTTCAATCTCAACCAAGGCAACAAGCATTCATCTACAAATGCTCACATATGCAATAGAGACTCATAAGAAAAGAGAAAAGCGTTATTCTTATGTGGTCCTCATGTAGCTTCTAATTCGTGCGGAGGGTCGCACAACTGGGTACGACAAATACACCGAGGCTTTGAAGCACAATTTTTGGTTTTAGCATTTTTTTGTTATTTCTAATCCATGCTTAGGGTCGCACGACTGGGTACGCCAAACACCCCAAGGCTTTGAAGGACAATCAACTTATTTTGCAAATTGAAAGCAAAAAGATGAGCATGCCTTTACGGCATAATGAATACATGTTCCCACAATGTTCCTGTTGGCACCAAATTTTGACCGGTCCCATCAATCAGAGGCAGGGAATTGAAGTCGGCCGAAGTCAATGATATTCAACGGCTGAAGGAGGTTAAGTGGGCCCGATAGGGTTATTTTATTTCTTTTTTTGTTTTCACTATTAGATTTTTTCTGAAAACTAGTCGGTTTGTTTAGGAGTCCTGACCGAGTCGGGTTAAAACCTCTTGCATGGGGCTATAAATATGTAATAGGTTTAGTCACCCTCGGTAATTCTATCAATCTCAGCTAGTACTTTCTCATTGATTTGATATTCTAGTTGTTATCGTTAGAATTGCTAGTTATCCGGTAATTAGATCTGTTTAGTGCTTATTCTATCGACTCTGATTACAATACTATCTTGGTTGAAGCCGATCTATTGTAGTCTCAGTAGGTTCCATATGTGTTATTTAGATCTATTATTCGAGTCACTTTATTGATTTTATCTATAAATAGATTAAATCTAGCTCTATCTGCCATGTTTGAATACTGTCTTGATTAAGTTCGATCTGTTCGAATCAGTAAGGCTGCATAAGTTTTCATCTCTTACTAGGTAGATATGATTAGATTTGATCCATTTATAGGTAGAGTTGATAGAGTTCTATCGGGACGTTTAGCCGATAGGTTATTACGGTTCAATCGACTTTCTGGTGCTTAATTGATTATATCATTTATTTTGATAGTCGTTTGTCCCCTTGTTTAAATAAGATTGATTTATGATTTTAAGGCATATTTGCAATACCAGCTTTTAGATCTATCGACTTAGCACTATTTTGACACCCCAGGTGTCTCATTTCTGTTTAACAAACATGCTGAGCACAAATCATGAATTACCTAGCATGAAATGATGAGAGCCCACTTATTGAATTAATTTCCAGGTAATTAAAAACCCTGCAACCAAGTAATTGAAGCAATTCAAATTTTCAATACAAATCATGCCAAATAATTTCATCATCAATTTAGTAATAATAAAATAGAATATTATGAATTTATTGGGTATTTTATCTGCTTGGCAAGACCTTAATTAGTTAATTGATTCTTAAGTAACTAACTAATGCATTTAATAAATTTTAAAAATATGTTTATGCAAATTTCAAATAAAATTTACCAGAGTGTTCTCCACCATTTAAAGAGTCAGTCCACCAAATTTTACCATTTTAGGAAATTCTTAGCTATTTTATTTCGATTTATGAAAAATTAGCTTTGACCAGGGACTTGGTTGTAAGAAATCTAAAACTCTAGGGGGTGCAGCGCAAATCCTTTTTCTTCTCCCTTCCGTTGACGCAGCAGGAGCAGAGCTCTATTGCCGGCGCACCGCCCGGGCCGCCTTCACCCCACCTCGGGACCCTGCGTGCTACAGCCGCCATTGATCCTCTCTGCCTCCGCCCTGTCCCATCCCTCTACCATCGGCCGCGTGCTCGCCCAACGGCCTCCACTTTACCTTCTCCTCTCTGCACGCCACCAAGCCGCTTGGCAAGCTTTCAACTCCCGCTGTTTCTCCCGTTCTCGCTTACCCACTTGCTTTTTTCCCTCCGCGCGATAGCGAAGCACTCCTGAACCCACTCACTCTCGCGCTCACTCTTCTCCCTCTCTCAATTTTGCTCTCTGCACTCTGCTTCTCCCCGCCATTACTGCACCAAGATCAAGCTTGCATTGCCACTACTCCCGCTACCTCCCGAGCCAAGCCGTAACCAATAGCAGCTACGCACGACTCCCCTTCCGCTTTCTCCGCGTGCGCTCGAACCAATTTGAAGAAAACCAAAACACATCACTCCAGCGAGCTCCTCCACCACTGGTCAATTTAACCTCTCCCGGTGAGTCTCATTGACCATCTATTTTTCTCTCTCACACGCGCAAACTACGTACGCGCCTTCCTGACCCATTTCTCCTTTGTTTCCTCCACTCAAGTCATCAGAAATCACCATTCCCCGACCGCCGCCTCTGCTCCATCGAAACCCGGGCCGCCTCGCCAACGAGCACTACCCCCCGCTCCTCCCCGAAGCACTCCGACTTGATGTTGAGCCTCTCCGAGTCGCCGTGAAGCTGTAGGACCAAGCCCCGACTGATTTCCCGCTCTAGGGGCGAAGCGCGACCTTGCCGAAGACCACCTCTCTGTCGCCTCTCGCCGACGACCACCTTCCGGTGAGCCTCCGTCCTCGTAAACTTCCCTGATGTGTTTGCCTCGACGTACATGTCACATTTGTAGTCCCGCGGTGAGCTTTCACCCCGCGCAGCCGCCGGCAGTGAGTCCTCCGGCCGTGTGCCGCCCAGCTTCGGCGGGCTGACTGGCGTCCCACTGGCACCCAACGTGTCACCCA
Organism: Eleusine coracana subsp. coracana; assembly: GCA_032690845.1. Classification (NCBI taxonomy): domain Eukaryota; kingdom Viridiplantae; phylum Streptophyta; class Magnoliopsida; order Poales; family Poaceae; genus Eleusine; species Eleusine coracana. The sequence goes on from CM064424.1 coordinate 23,006,540, forward strand.
CATGTAGCTAACGTGGAGCTGAGGTGTGACACACAAACAAACTTTGTAAGGTTCATTTTGAATTGCTCTACTTTAGTAAAATGATAAATCACTGCCTCTGTACTTATATTTTTATCAATATATTAAATTGTCCAGATAATGATTAATTCACCAGAAATTCTAGGAATGAAATTAAATCCTGATTGTTGGCATGCTTAGTAAATACATAATTAGCTACCACCACAATTTTTGATTTAGTAAAATATGAATTATTTTAGGCTCTAGAAATTAGTTAGTGTGTTCACTTAAATTAATTCTAGTAATTATTTTATAATTAATTGGCCCCTGCCACTTGACACAAAAATCACTCACACAAGTCTCTGTGCTCAGTAAATTACACAAGTCCAGAAACCTAAAATTACTTAATTAAATTAAATTAATTGCTCATACCACTATTTTACTTTAATAAATGCTAGTAATTAGAATAAATATATCCAGAGGCTGTAAATTGGTAAAAATGCAATTCATCTATGTACCTGTTCATGATAAATCACTCAAGTCCAGAATCGATTGGTTACTATTTTAATTGCTTAATTATTCTGAAAGACTATAACAATCCTAAATATATGATTAACACACATAAAATAATGAAACTCTAATTGTTTCTTTGAAGCATATGACTTCGAGAACATTGAAGCATATGGCTTCGAGAACATAGTAAGAATTTATCAATATCAAAACACGATGTGCTTGCATGTATCATATCATTGCATATAACGGTGTTACGACAATACCGTTAACACCTTTGTCATCATATAGGCAACGACAACCAGGAGCCCAAAGAGGATCATCAGAAGGAGACTGAGTCTCAGGAACAAGAGGTTGAAGTCGCTAACACTAGTGTCAATCCAGGCAAGCCCCGGTTTTCATTCGCCATTTTATAAAGTTGCTAGTTATCAATATTACTAGTGTCTATGATTATTGATGCATTAGGTCATAGGAGTTGATTGGAACCCACTTGCATGATACCCAAATGACCTACGCCTCTGTCATTAGAACTTTGGTAGTATCGATACTCTGTCTCTATGCTTAGTAATGGGACTTATAAAAGAAGTTTAATTAATGTCATGACCGGGCAGGGATGATGTATGTGTAGGGTTGCAGCAATACATGGGTGTTGACTGCGGTAGCCCTGCCTTGTCGAACCTAGGACCCGTCCATGGTTAGCTCGTTGGTCAAGTATTGAACAGTACCGAATGCATGCTAATCTATGGGCACTACTAAACTGATGTAGCATTGACGCGGCAATGAGGAAGGTACCTAGTACAGTGGTCGTTGACCCTTATGCTGCTGGAGTGGGTGGTTCATACCGCGAAGTACTGTTGGCAGGACGGCATGCCCACTCGCTGAGACTGGCCCCGGACCGAGTTGTTTTTCATCCTTGTGAAAGGTTGCCATATACAACCTTAATTTGGTGCGTATGTGTCGTGTATCTCGGGTTATCCCAGCTGGTAAAAAATCAATTGCAATTGCTGTCCCTCGCAGTAATGAGCACCACTTGGTCACTGAGTCGTTATGTAGTTGCACATGGTACTTGGGAATTGATTATGATGCTTATTGTTGATGATACTCTATTGGCTCCTATGTTGTACTTAGTTTATGTATTTCTTCATTATCTTATTGTTGCAACTAAAGTTACATTCTGCTCTACCCAATTAACTTGATGAATAAAACCTGATAGAACTAATAGGTTGCTTAGTGCGAGTCTTTTCCAACAAGCCACCTAATAGAGCCATTGCATACCTAGAAGTCCGACGGGTAAGTCTTGCTGAGTAATTAGTACTCAGGCTTTGTGCCACTGTTGTTTTCAGGTAATGAAGAGGTAGAGTTGCCTGAGAATGTGCTGCCCTGGAACATGCAAGTCCCTGAGGGTTGGACTGCCCACTGGGAATCCGACTCGCTGCCGCAGTACTGATGTGTGATGCTAGAGTGATGGTTCTTCGGGCAGGAATCATTGTTATGCTGTATCGTCGAGCTCGTAGCTCCTTATCGTTAATCGCTTCCGCCGTGTTTTAAAAAACATTAAGAACTTGTAATATTCTGCTGCACTCTGAGGACTTGTTGGTGTAATATTCAACTTAAATTCAAACCAATATTGTATTATCAAGTGTCTGCGTTATCAGCACCATCAGGACCTCGATCCTCCAGGAAGGGGCGCCACAGCTGGTATTAGAGCCGTGGTCCATGATAATACAACAAATAAATCGTATTTTCGAAAACCATGATGTTACGAGTGAGGATACGTTAGTATTGCCCCTAGTAGATAATAGGGTGGTGACAAAGCTAAGCTGGGTTATGTTTGTTTATATTATTGCATCTACGGCTTGTTCCAATGAAGGTACGTGCGTGCTTAACCGACACACATGATATCGGCGTCTGTACTCGTAGGCGGATACGAGACACTGTTGGCTCGTGACTTATCACGGGGTGATCCTTTTCCATGGATCGTTACTAGTAGAACTGTGCTTCTTTCCGTAGTTTCTTTTGAATTTGATGTATTGTTTCTGCAATGGATCTTCTATAGGTACGCTAACGCCGTTAGTATAACACTTAGAATGACTTACATGTTGAGTGCGGGTCGTCACCACATATTCATGCCACTAAGTATCGGCAATGATAGGCGTTGTGTTGTGAGGAACGATAGGTTAATAAAATGAAGGTTTTGCATCATGCATCCTATTATAACTAAAATAAAATTTGATTTTCTCCTTGCTCACCAACCTCTGAATAAAAATTTTCTACACCTAATAAGTATAAAATTCTGAATAACAAGTTTAACAAGAATCTGTCCTGTTTTTAGCTGCCAACTTCAAAAATTCATAACTAAAGTTATACTTTGCATTTTTAGGTGTTTAAATACAATCTGGAAAGCCCTAGAAGTCTATTTCCATCTCCAATAGGTTTCACCATCTTCCCAGTTTTCCTCTGTTCAGTAGAGCCAAAACATTAAGCCTCTGTCAATCTGAAATAGAATTTGTTTTAAAACTCATTATCGTATTATTGACCCTTGAGGCTGGAAAATGTGAACTAAATTTTTTTTTCTTTATTTCATAGCACTGTATATGAAATGCATTGTTACTCATGGAACATTGTACTCACCATTGGGTTTATGTTCCAGATGGGTGACCACGGTTTTGAGGAGTTTTCGCACGACGGGTGGCGCTACACCACTGGTCTCCACCACCGTGGCTTTCCTACACTATTGTGGGATCTCTTACGCTTGTTGGGCTACGACGAGCCTCCCTCTTACAAGGGCCGTGAGGTCCATCGTCACGGCATGACTCTTACTGAGGTGCACATCAGTGTGCCCACACACCCGCACAACCTCGACATGGCGGGTATGGAGAGCACGACGACTTGTGGGAGCCTCCGTGAGGGCTTGGAGAGAGTCGCCCACAAGTCCCTCACCCACTTCTACGGACGCCACACAGTAGCACTCTCTGGGACTTCGTTTGAGATGATTCCCATCTGGCATCAGGCCAACCCAGTCTGGCAGAGGCGCATGAGGCGCATTGGCCGCGACGACTACCCGACGTACCACGCGGGGTACCACCGTGTGTCCTACTACTCCAAGTACCTCCTCAACTTGGATGAGGAGGCTAGCAGCCATAGCAGGATCATACTGACTGAGGCCGAGCAGGTCTGGGTTCAGAGGAATGACCTACAAGCACAGACCGACGCACAACAGAGAGAGATTCAGCGGCTGACCGCTGGTCTTGAGGTGAGTGAGACTTGTGTTACTGAGGTGACTGGACAACACGACACCCTCGCGCAGGAGGTTGACAGACGTGGCATGATTATGCAGCAGTGCGCCAACCACAACGAGCACCTGCATCATTAGTTGACGGCTACACAACATGAGGTGGAGCTTATGGGAGAGGATTTAGAGACCCTGGCCTAGGAGAACCAGGGCCTGTAGCAGCAGCTTGAGAGAGCCCTTGCACCACCGGCAGCACCGGAGGAGGAGGACCCGTAGGAGGATATAGACGAGGAGTCTGATGTAGACTACGAGGCACCAGCTCAAGGAAGGACCTAGGAGGATAATGGTAGACTAGCTTAGTCTCGGTAGTCAGGATCAGTTGGGTAGGGCACTCTATGGTCGAACCACGCGAGGTTGTTGTATTTTGGGGTTGATGCGTGAGATGTTTTTGTAACTCGAGGGCCACATATTCCGAGTCATGTATTGAAACTATGATGATTGGGTGTACCCTTAGTAGCTATTATTGTTGCAACAAAGTTAATCGTACTCATTGACTCAATCAAAGTACTTTCTTTGTAGATGGCTGAAAACAAAGAACAACCACCACAAGGTTGGGAAATTACCGATGGCCTGGAGTTCACTGGGATGATTCACCTATTTTGGAAAGTTCTCCAAAGATTCGGATATTCCATTCCTCCCACCTATGTTGGCAAGGAATTCTAGGAGCATGGAGTCCCCTCATGTGTCATCCATGTGGCGGTTCCCGCCAATTACTCCGTCATCCCGACATGGGAATCTTGGACCCTTAGCATCACCAGGATAGATCTACCTTCCACCTGGAATATAGCTGCATTCAAGGCACTTACTCGATTCTGTGAAGACCACAAGCATGATGTTGCTGGAACACCCGTTTGCTTGCTACCCATTAATGATGTGACGGACTTCGAGTGGATGAGGCGTATGGATTTCATCTTTGACCCAAACCATCGCCACCATGATCCTATGCTGCCCATAATAGAGTATTATGGTTTGTCCACTTTTGCTTTGTGCACAAACTTGTGCCAGCGTTTGGATGTGTTCCATTCTGCACTTCGACTTTCCAAGGTCGAAAAACAAGCTAAGGATGAAGAAATTGCAGAACTGAACTAGCAAATCCAAGCCAAGAATGAAGAGATGGATGCGATTCTAGAAGAACGTGACCAAGCCTTGCAGGATGCAGCGGATTTTGAGCATGACATGATTGAGGCTCAAGATGACTTGAACGCATTCAAGGCTGCCCATCTTCCTATTGAAGGGAATTGGGATGAGATCTTCATAGAGTATGGAGAACAAGACGATGTAGAGATGGCACCTGCCGGTGTTGATGATGAGGAAGTGATAGATCTGGAGGAACCAGGAGAGCCTATGGAACAGGAAGAACCAGAAGAGCCGGAAGACTTAGGCCAGGAGTAGATGATTCGCTACCCCTGTGTACGGTCGTGTAGTATATGTATCTCTAATTCGATGTAGGAGCGTGAATCTTGCATATTGTGCCCGCAATATCGTAACTAGGCGTCGACACATATATGTAAGGAACCGTGTGATGATTTCTTTTAACAACCATGTAGACTGAATTGAATCAATGGAGATGGTTGTCATTCTGAGATTTTACCGTGCCACTTGCAAATTTATATTCTTGCGCATGTGATTTTATGGAATATTATAAGAAACAACTAATGTGCAACCGTATAAATTACAGCATGGTGCGTACTCGGAACCAGGATGATCCTGAGAGCTCTCAGCAAGGAGCGAATACTGAGCATTCATTAGCTGAAGTCCTGGCCGCTGCATTCAACAGGCAGCAGAATGACTCCGAGCTGCTCCGTCGGCTATTCGACATCACGACCCATCTGGCTGGAAGTGGAGATAACCACAACAACCGCAACAACCAGCCCTATCAGAGCACTTACTCAGATTTCCTGGGTACCCACCCACCCACCCACCTTTGAGCATGCCAGAGAGCCGCTGGATGCCGACCACTGGTTGCGTCAGACCGAGTCTAAATTCGGTCTGTTGGAATGCACCGAGCAGCAGAAGGTGTTGTTTGCCGCCCAACAACTCCATGGCTCTGCTAGCGTCTGGTGGGCCAACTGATGAGGACATCACTCCTAAGGATACATGCAACACTCCTCCAATTCTGGACTTGCAAGGTCCAACGACTAGAGCTCGTGCACGACGACTAAATTTAGAGGTGAGCTCGTTTCTACGTTCTTCATTATATGTCACTTTTGAGAATGGTTTGCTATCTAATAATTATATTGTAATTAGGAACCATAGAGAGGACCAGGAGATGATGGGAGAAGGACTTGGAGACGTGGAGGACCAGCAAGGACGTGGAAGCCAAGGTGGAGGCCCAACCAAAACCGACTTCGAGTCTGTTTTGGGGCTCAGGACTAGTCTGCACTAAAACGGATGCCCAGGATGCATACAGACTCGGATTTGGACGTTCTATATATGCACAGAAAGATAAGAAGAAGACCTTTCCAATGCCACCGGTCTCATATCAAAGATAAGAAGAGGACCTTTCCAATGTCCAGAATCTGTTTTGGTGTTGCGTCGCCTGTTTTTGGCCTTTGGGCTTTGTATCTTGTTGAGCCTAATTAGGGGCACGTCCAGAGGGTCTTGCACAACCCTAGGGTCTTCATATACAGCTGCCACCGCACCATTAGGATTCGGGTTTTGCTTAGATTATTCTGTTCATAATAGTTTTGCCGTCATTACGATTTGTGAGACGCCAACTTCATGAGATTCATAATACATCTGCAATTGTGTTGCAGTCTTCTTTGTTCTTGCTTGTGTTATTGATTCGCAGGCAGGGATTAGCCTTCTCGGTGAGGTCAATCGTTTTAGGATGGTTGATAACCAGAGGAGACGTCGTGCTATGATTGCGGGATTTAGAACGTGTTGTTCTGAAGCCGGATCGATTTGTGTGTCGCCTCCGACCAAATCAACGTATCCAGAACCTTTCGGAAGATCGGGAACCGTTGTCCACATCAAGTGGTAATCAGAGCTTCAGGTGCACCATCAGGTTCGCACTACCCTTAGTTAATTTCATTTTGTGTTCATCCTATCATCCACAGAAAAGCCCAAAAAAATTTTCCCTCCGCCCATAACCACGTGTTTAGCCTTTGCATATTTCAATTTCAGAGTCCGTAGTGTTGAGTTTGTGCCCTAGTTCTTATTTAGTCGCTGGTTTAGTTTGTGTTTTTGTCGTCAGTAGTGTTTCCCTTGCAACCCTAGCTGCCATCCCCTTCACCATCCTCTATTTTGTTGGCTTTTTGTGCTAGGGTTGATTGATCGACACACCTAGCCTAGTCTCACCCTAATCCCACCCTAAACACACCGTCAACGCCCAGGACCAATCCCCACAAATTCCACTTTCCGCTGCCTCCACGCCGCCAAAAAAATCCTACCCGATTCCAAACCCGACCCCAAACCCTACTCGGGTTTCTGGAAAACCGACTCCGACCCCCCTTCGGTAAAACGGGCATAACTTTTTGCTCGGTTGTCCGTTTTGGCTGAAATTTTTACAGGAGATTCTTGACTCAAAATTGGGCATACCCACACTTGGCTATGCCCTGTGTACCCTCAACAAATTCAAAAAAAATGGGGAAGATAAAGAAAAAATTGATTTAAGTTTAAACCCGACGTTTTCAGCAACTTCAAGATTTTCTATAGGCCACATCCTACCTCTGTTTGAGCTGAAATTTTCTGTGGATTCTCCTCCATTATTATTGAGTTGGAAACAAATATATATAAAAAAAAAGAAATTTGGGATTTCTACTAGTGCTACATCTAGCCCCCTGAAATTTCTGGATTTGGCTGTTTTGCACTTAGCCCCCTGTTATCGCCTGTTGTGCCTTTGTCTCCTTGTTTCTACTTTGCTATCACTACTGTTCTAGGACATACTTAGACCAGCAACTAGGGAAAAGTTACTTGGGCACTTATTCAGCTTTACTATCTGTTTTTGATTTGTGTGCCACTCACATATATATATATATTTGGCCTTTCCTTGTTCTACATATTTCTTCTGGACAACACATAGGTTATTTTGTGACCCTTGCAATCGTGGAACACATCTCTCTGGTATCCTTTGCTTTGCTTTTCAAAACTTTGTAAGAGCTTTGTAAGGAGTTTCCTTTTGCTGTGCTGAGAGGCACCACTGCTTAGCTATTTTGTAGAGATAACCTTCACTGTTTGTTTCCTATTTTGGTGTTTGTAATGGCAGGAAGTGACGACGGAGAGATGGCTTCACCCTCATAATTTGCTGAGTACGTGAGCCAAGAGCAGCTCCAGAAGGCTTTACAGGCTGCTCAGAGTGATTTGGCAGAGACGATCACCAGAGCCGTTACTGATGCGGTCGGCAAGCTTCACATTGGAGAAAGCATCGAGCAGTTGGAGAAGCGGGTCTCTACGTTAACCGATCAGGTTGTTGCGTTGGAGACCGCTCCCAAAACCAACAATACGAACACCAATAACAACAACAACGACGTTGAAGACGTCCATGATGAAGACACGGTGTATAAGGCTGATGGCACCGTGGATAGGTCAGCTACAAGGATCGCGCGATTACGACGTCGTTTGCAACATAATATTCAAGGTATGGGTGGTTTCCATAATTACAATCCACGTCCACACGGTAACTATGCTCCAGATGACCCGTATGCTAAAATTAAGTTTTCAATTCCTTTGTTTTTGGGTCAGTATGATGGTGATGTTTATCTTGATTGGGAGATAACTGTAGAATAAAAATTTAATGCCCACCTTGTTCCTGAACAACATAGAGTTAGACAAGCCACTAGTGAGTTTAAAGACTTTGCTATTGTTTGGTGGAGTGGTCTAGCTGCTGAAACTGATTTGCCTACTACTTGGGAAGAACTTAAGGTAGCAATGCGTGATCGTTTTGTTCCTCCTTTTTGTAGAGAGATTCGTAATAAACTGCAGCATTTAAAACAAGGAGATAAAACTGTTCTGGAATACTTTAGTGAGCTTCAGAAGGGTTTGATTCGTTGTGCTGTAATTGAAAAAGTAGAGGATTAGATTTGTCGCTTTTATTCTGGTTTAAGCAAATAAATTTAGGACATCCTTGATTATAAAGAATATTATACCCCCACCTAGTGTTTCCAGTATGCTATGCTTGCAGAGAAAGAATCATAGGGACTTTTCCAGGCTTTTGAGGAGTACAGCAAGTCAAGGAACTCCTACCCCCCATGCTCGACGGGGACTTCGGGGCTGCCCAGGCCATCTTTCTGGCCGCCCCCCATGCTCGACGGGGACTTCGGGGCTGCCCAGGCCATCTTTCTGGCCGCCCCCACCAGCAGCTATGAAGGGAACCAGTGTTGTTTCTGCAGCCCCAAGATCAGCCCCTGCACCTTCTACACGCTCAGGTAAAACTTCTGTGCAGGTACCAGCTAGTAGTGCCTCCTCTGTTGCTTCGACGGGGCGCACTACAGGGATTTAGTGCCACCACTGCCATGGACTTGGTCATGTGCAAAAAGATTGTCCAAGTAGGCGGGCATATGTGGCGACAGACGATGGCGGTTACATGAGCACCTCCGATATGGAGGATGAGGAGGAGGACGTCGCTGCCACTAGCAGTGACCTCGTCCTTGGAGGCGGAGACACCCTAGGATACATGAACATTATTGTTCAACGTGTCCTTAGCACACAAGTTCATCAACTCGAGATGATGCAGTGCCACAACTTGTTCCAGATTTTCTTCATCATCAAGAACCGCCGAGCACGTGTCATCATTGATGGAGGGAGCTACAATAACTTGGTGAGTTCTGATGTGGTCAACAAGCTTGCTTTGACCACACGTCCACATCCACATCCATACTATATTCAGTGGTTAAATGACTCTGGCAAAGCTAAGGTAGTACAAACTTGCAGAGTTCCTTTTTCCATTGGTTCTTATGTGGATTCTGTTGATTGTGATATCGTACCCATGCAAGCATGTTCACTTTTATTGGGTAGACTCTGGGAATTTGATAATGATGCTGTACACCATGGTATAATAAGTACACTTTTATGCATAAAGGAACTGAAATTACTTTGTTATCAATGACCCCTGCTGAAATTGTACAAGCTGATTTAGAAAGAGCTGCTAGTTTAAAAAATAAAGACCCTAAAATTCAACAACCTGTTAATTCTAATTCTACACCTAGTAATGTTAATGATTCTTCAAGTTCTAAGGGTGCTGGAATTAAATTACAAGGTCGTTCATGTGTTGCAACAAAATCTGAGCTTGCTGAAATTTCTAATAATGATGATATTTGCTATGCTTTGATATGCAAAGAAGCTTTGTTTTCCAGTTGAATGATGGATTCTCGTTTAGAGCTCACCGCCTATGTATTCTAGTTGGTTCCGTTCGTCTTTTGTTGTTACAAGAGGCGCATGGAGGTAGATTGATGGGTCATTTTGGTGCCAAGAAGACGGAGGATATTTTGGCCACACACTTCTTTTGGCCAAGGATGAGGAAAGATGTTGAGCGCTTTGTTGCTCGCTGCACTACATGTCAAAAAGCTATGTTTCGCTTGAATCCATATGGTTTATACGTGCCACTTCATGTTCCTTCTATTCCTTGGGTGGATATTTCTATGGACTTTGTTTTAGGATTGCCTAGGACTAAGAGGGGGAGTGATAGTATTTTTGTTATTGTGGATAGATTTTCTAAGATGGCACACTTTATACCATGTCATAAGACTGATGATGCTAGTTATATTGCAGATCTCTTTTTCAAAGAAATTGTACGTTTGCATGGTATGCCTTCTACTATTGTTTCAGATTGTGATGCAACATTCTTGAGTCACTTTTGGCGCACGCTTTGGAATAAGTTGGGTACAAAGTTGTTGTTTTCTACAACTTGTCACCCACAAACTGATGGACAAACTGAGGTGGTGAACAACACTTTGGGTACTATGTTGAGAGCTATTTTAAAGAAATTTGAAGCAATGGGAAGAATGTTTGCCTCATGTTGAGTTTGCATATAATTGGGCAACACATTCTACTACCAAGGTAAGTCCTTTCAAGGTAGTGTATGTTTTTGATCCCCGTACTCCACTTGATATACTTCCTCTACCTATTCATGAGAGAGTTCATGTTGATGCTAAGGAGCGTGCTGAATTTATTTTGAAAATGCATGAGACCACTAGACTTAGCATTGAAAAGATGAATGAAAAGTATAAAATTGCTGGTAGGAAAGGTAGAAAAGACGTAAAACTTGATGTAGGAGATTTAGTATGGTCACACTTGAGAAAGGATAGATTTCCAGATTTGAGAAAGTCTAAATTAATGCCTAGAGCTGATGGTCCTTTCAAAATAGTTGAGAAGATTAATGATAATGCATACAAACTTGAGTTGCCTCCCGTGTTTGGGGTTAGTCCTACTTTTAACATTTCAGATTTGAAACCATACTTGAGAGAAAGAGCTTGAGTCGAGGATGACTCCACTTTAAGAGGGGGAGGATGATGAGGACATCACTCCTAAGGATACATGTAACACTCCTCCAATTCTGGACTTGCAAGGTCCCATGACTAGAGCTCGTGCATGACGACTAAATTTAGAGGTGAGCTCGTTCCTACATTCTTTATTATATGTCACTTTTGAGAATGGTTTGCTACCTAATGATTATATTGTAATTAGGAACCATGGAGAGGACCAGGAGATGATGGGAGAAGGACTTAGAGACGTGGAGGACCAGCAAGGACGTGGAAGCCAAGGTGGAGGCCCAACCAAAACAGACTTCGAGTCTGTTTCGGGGCTCAGGACCAGTCTGCACTAAAATAGATGCCCAGGACGCATACAGACTCGGATTGTGATACCCAGGTGTCTCATTTCTTGGTTAGCACAAATTGCCAAAAATTTTGGACTCAAGTTTGAGCATGTAATAATAAGGACAAGATAAAAATTGGAATTTCTCCAAGTTAAATTAAAACCCCGCAAGCAAAAATTTAAAGCAAATTAAATTTCTATAAAACATGGGCCAATTAATTACATCAGAATTATGGTAATCACAAAATAGAATTTTGGACAAAAAAACCAGAATTTTATTTCATTAAGAAGTTAATCAATTAAATGGTTTAACCCTAGAATTGATTTAACTTTAATTAAGAATTCCAATTAAATTATTTCTTTGCTGGCCAAATATACTTCACAAATAAATTACTCTTATCTAAATTAACACACAGTTCAAATTTCAGCTTAATTGGACTTAAGGAGGTGTTTTAAATCAATCAAAACTGAACCTAGGACTTCTTTGCAAGCTTTTCGAAAACTTAGGGTCCATTTTGCAAAATCACTTGGCTTCTTCCTCCCGTCGCCTCCCACCCGCGCGCGCGCGTGCCACGCGATTCTCTCTGCCACCGCTGCCGCCTCGGTACTCGGCCCTGCACTCCCGCGCGTTCTCACTCGCCGCCGTCACCTCGCCTCTGCTCAGTTCCCGTGCCCGCCGCTAGCCGCCGCTGCCATGCGTTTCTTTCACCACTGCCCAAGGTCGCCGGCCCCGTCGTTCCCCGAACCCGTGGCTGCTATCATCGCCCGTTTCCCCCCTTCCTCGGAACTCGTCGCCGCACTCCCACGCCTCCGCATTCGCCATCGTGGCACCCCACTGTCGTCCGACCGCTAGCCGCCGCTGCTCCGCATTTCTTTTCTTCTGCCCAAGACTGCCGTGCTCCCTGTTCCCGGCCGATTCCGCTTCCCGTCGCGCTCACCTCGGCCGCCTCGGTTCCCTCGACTGACAGCTCCCGCCTTCCGACCGAAGACGAGCCCTCATGCCCGCTCCGTTGCATGCCCGCCTCGGTTCCCTCGAGCACAATCTCCCGGCCACTCACTCCCTCCCGAGCCAAGTTGAGAGCAGCAACGAACGCGCCTACCTTCCCGCGGCATTCCCACGCTCTGGCTCGCACAATCTTCCGGTGAGCTCGGCCGATCTGAAGAATCTCTGGACTCTGCTCCTCGCTGGCCGCCAACAACACACTCCCGAATTCCGGCGACCCTGGTGAACCCCGTCTCCCTTTCTTCTTCTCATTGATGCGCAAGCTTCTTACGATCACTCCTGACCCTTCGCTTCTTTGATTCCTCGAGCAAGAACGCCGGCCTTGAACTTTTCCCTGACCGATCCTCTCTGCGCCGCCATGACCGAGCCGCCTCCACGGTGAGCCCTATCTTCCGGCCTTCCCCGACGATCGCCGACCTGATGCCGATCCCTGCCGTGCCCTCGTGATGCTGTAGGAGCCAACCGCAGTCGGTTTGCTGCCCGAGTCCACCCCGTGACATCGCCGGACCTCCTCTCTCCGTTGCCACTTGCCGCCGACCCATCTCCGGTAAGTTTTCGACTTCGCGAACCCCCCTAGTCTCCTCGCCTCGTCGCGCACGTCATTTCTCCTCTCCCGTGGCGAGCTTCCGGCCACCGGAGCGCCCTGTGGCGAGCCCTCCGGCATGCTCGGCCGCACGCCGCCACGCTCCAGCGAAGCAGACTGGCAGCTGAGCTGGCATCCAGTTGGCGCTGATGTGGCTGCCACATGGCACTGACGTGTCAATTATTTAAACCCAGGAAATACCAGAAAACTGATGGAACTTCAAAAATGGATAGTAAATTCATTTTAAGTCCAAATGACCCCAAATCAATTTTTTTAGCTTCATAATAATGTGCCTTATTTTAATAAAATAATATCCAACTTCCTCTGTTAATATAATTTAGTTAATTAAATAACTTGTCCAAACACCAAATAAATCCTTAATAATTCTAGGAATGGAAATTAATTCCGATCTTTTGCATGCACTGTTGTTTCATGTTAATGCATAACCCTGATTTTTGGCTAAGTCAAATCTGCAGTATTTAATATTCTATTAATTAAGTAATGCTTTAACTTGAATAAATTCTAGTAATTCAAATAATACTGTCCAGAGGCTATAACTTGGTGAAAATGCACCTCATACATGTCTCTGTTCATGATAAATCACTCAAGTCTAGAATCATCTTATTACTATTTTAAATTTTTTAATTGTTCTTGAGCTATAACAATCCTAATTAAAATGATCCACACACATGAAATAATAAAAACCTAATTTGTTTCTTTGAAGCACATGGCTTCGAGAACTTGTTAATACGGTTGTTGGCATCCACACTCTAATGTAATATGCATCCATCATTTGTTGCATTCATCATGTCATTGCATGTAACGGTATTTCAACACTACCGTTAACCCTTGTTCATCAATAGGTAACGACACTCAGGAGCAGGAGCCCGACGTCCAGCAGGGCCAAGAGCCTGAGGACCAAAAGACTATAGTAGCTAACACTTGCGTGGATCCAGACAAGCCCCGGTTTGCATTAGCCTCTTTATAAAGTTTTGCTAGTTATATTCACTACTAGTGTCTATGCTTGAATTGTTGCATTAGGTCATAGGAGTTGATTGGAACCCAACTTGCATGTTTTCCCCAAATGACCTATGTTGTTGCTATTAGAAACTTGGTAGGTTCGGTACTAAGATGCTATGCTTAGTAATTGATAAGTCTCGGTAGTTATCATGATTACTAGGGAATAAACTTGGTCACTAAAATGGAACTTATGTAAAAGAAGTTTATTTTGATGTTTGGCCAGACAGGGAATTTGCATGTGTAGGTTTGCAGCAACACATGGGTGTTGGCTGCGGTAGCCCTGTCTTGCCCACCCTAGGACCCGTTCGTGGTCGGCCCCTTGATCAAGTTTTGAATAGTACCGAATGCATGCTAGTTTTATCGGCACTAGTAAACCGATGTAGCATTAAGGATCGCTTATATCAAGGACGGTTAAGGTGCGTTGGTCTTAGGACCCCTCGACTGCGGGAGTGGACGGTCCATACCACGAAGTACTGTTGGCAGGACGGCATGCCCACTCGACGTCACCACACCCGGGTCTGGATGTGGGCGGTTTTTCTTGTGAAAGGTTGCCATATACGACCTTAATTGGTGTGTATGTGTCGTGTTATTCGGGTTTTCCCAGCTGATGTAAATCAATTGCAATTGCTGTCCCTCACAGTAATGAGTACCACTTGTTCACCGCGCCAATCACGTAGTTGCACATGATATCATGGATATGGATTTGTATTGGTTATTACTGGTATATTTTATTGTTTTATTGTTGCACTTATTTTTATGTATTGTTTTATTATCTTATCGTTGCAACTAAAGTTATATTCCGCACAACCCAATTAATCTGAAAATAAAACTTGATTGAACTAATAGGTTGCTTAGTGCGAGTCCTTTTTAAACAAGCCACCTATTAGAGCCATTGCATGTCTAGGTTTTTGACGGGTAAGTCTTGCTGAGTAATTAGTACTCAGGCTTTATGCTTATGTGGTTTTCAGGTACTGAAGAAATAGAATTGCCTGTAGATGTGTTGCCTTGGGACGTGCAAGTCCCTGAGGGTTGGACTGCCCATTGGGAGTCTGATCTGCCGCCGCAGTGATTGTGAGTGCTGCTAGGGTGTTGATTCTTCGGGCATGAATCATCACCATGCTATCTAGATTTTGTCGTTATTTCGCTTCCGCTGTTTTCAAAACTTCATGAACTTGTAATTCCGCTGCACTTTGATGTAATAATTAAACATAAATTTGGATCATTGTTGTATTATCAAGTGTCTGCATTATCAGCACCTTTGGGACCTCGATCCTCCGGGAAGGGGCGCCTCAGCTGGTATTAGAGCCGTGGTCTATGATAATACAACAATTAAAACGTATTTTTAAGAAAACTATGATGTTACGTGTGAGGATACGTTAGTACTGCCCCTAGTAGTTATTAGGGTTGGTGACAATGCTAACAGGTTATGCTTGAGTTGGCTTTTAGTTGGTTCATCTTTTGGCATTTAAAGTTTGCTCGCAAGGACTATGGCTTTGCGGGACGATTCCGTCCATGAATCCTTGCCAACATTTTTCATTTTGGCTCCTTGACAAGTGTTGGAGCGTAGAGTTCACTCGCGAGGGCTATGGTTTCGCGAGACGGTTTCTTCCATAAACCGTGCCAACTTTTATTAGTAATGCTCATCAGAATAGGTTTATGAGCATTGGTTCGCTTGCGAGAACCGTGGTTTTGCAAGACGGTTCGTTCCATGAATCGTTCTAGAGTTACCCTTATTTTCGTAGTTTCTTTTAATTTAATGTAATGTTTCTGCAATGAGTTTTTCTGCAGGTACACTAACACCATTAGTACAACACTTAGTGACTACGTGATGAGTGCGGGTCATCACCAATTTTTGTGCCGCTAAGTACCGGCAATATAGGTGTGTGTTGTGAGGAACGCTAGGTAAATAAATTGAATTTTTCAGCATTGCATTCCTTATAACTTAACTAAAATTTTATTCTCTCCTTACTCACCCACCTCTAAAATAAAAGTTTGCAAGTTTGATAAGTACAAAATTCGAAATACACGTTTGAATTATTAAGTTAACAACAATCAGCGCCCTCCGCAGAACAAGACTGTGAATGCACCGCCTCGTGGTGCCCAAGTGAACTACTCCAGCGCTGACGATATTCCCCAGGGTGATCCCGTGCTGACAGGTATGCTCTCACTCTACCGCCAGTCTGTCCTTACTCTTTTCGATTCTGGTGCTACTCATAATTTTATTAGCAGAACTTGTGTGCAAAAACATAATCTCCACACCACCACTATAAATTAGTGCTTTACTGTCCGTTCCCTAGTTGGACAAATTCTAGCTAATGAAATAGTAAGCAAAGCCCCACTAGAAAAATCAATCAGAAAATCTACCCCGCCGATTTTATCATGCTCCATAACCAAGAGATTGACCTAATTATTGGCATGGAGTGGATGAAAACCCATAGAGCCATGTTGGATATAGAGCCCCGTGTGGTCCATTTGAACTCTCCCCTACATGGTCCAGACACCCTTTCTCTTAGCACCATCTCCTCGAGGGATCTGGTTGTCTATCATTTGGAAGGACCATCACTTGAGAACATCCCTATTGTCTGTGAGTATCCCGACGTATTTCCGGAAGATATTTCTGAACTTCCACCTGATTGCGAAGTAGAATTCAAGATTGAGCTCCAGCCAGGAACTTCTCCAATATCCCAACGTCCCTATAAAATGGCTCCAAATGAGCTAGCTGAATTGAAGAAACAGTTGAATGAGTTGCTGGAAAAAGGATTTATTCACCCAAGTACTTCACCTTGGGGCTGTCCTGCCATTTTCGTGAAGAAGAAGAAGGACAAGTCTCTACGTCTTGTTGTTGATTACCGGCCTCTTAATGAAGTCACCATCAAGAATAAATACCCGCTGCCCCGTATTGATATTCTTTTTGATCAATTGGTTGGTGCCAAGGTCTTTTCCAAAATTGACCTTCGATCGGGTTATTATCAGATCAAGATCAGAGTGGAAGATATTCCAAAGACTGCATTCTCTACTAGAAACGGATTATTCAAATATCTAGTGATGTCCTTTGGATTGACAAATGCGCCTGCCTGTTTCATGTATCTTATGAATTCAGTATTCATGCCAGAGCTAGACAAGTTTGTGGTAGTATTTATTGATGACATTCTTATCTATTCGAAGTCCAAGGAAGATCATGCCGAACATCTTCGTATTGTTCTTTAGCATCTATGAGATCACAAGCTGTTTGTGAAATTCAATAAGTGTGAATTTTGGTTGGACCGTGTGTCCTTCCTTGGTCACATAGTTTCAGCCAAAGGTATCTCTGTAGACCCAAGCAAGGTCCAAGATGTGCTAGATTGGAAGCCACCGAAAACCGTCCACCAAGTTCGTAGTTTCCTCGGACTAGCTGGATACTATCGGAGGTTCATTCCTAATTTCTCTCAGTTGACCAAACCCATCACCGAGCTGCTGAAAAAGGATAGGAAGTTCAATTGGAGCAACAATTGTGAAGAAGCTTTTCAGAAATTGAAGACATTGTTGACTACAACCCCAGTATTGGCTCAACCAGACATCACCAAGCCGTTTGACGTATATTGTGATGCATCTGGGACCAGACTTGGATGTGTGCTTATGCAGGATGGTCGTGTTATTGCTTATGCATCTCAACAACTGCGGAAGCACGAAGAGCACTATCCTACCCATGATTTGGAACTAGCTGTCGTTGTCCTTGCCCTAAAAATTTGGAGGCATTATTTGCTCGGTAATTTAGTACACATCTATACAGATCTCAAGAGCTTGAAGTACATATTTACTCAGACTGATCTGAACATGAGACAACGTCGATGGCTAGAATTAATTAAGGACTATAATCTGGAGATTCATTACCACCCAGGCAAGGCTAATGTGGTCGCCGACGCTCTGAGTCGGAAGATACACTGCAATAATCTAGTGATAGACCGCAGCATTGAAGCGAGTACCACAGAACCCAACCTACATATATTGCCTGCCCTAGTGATCAACAATCTCAGTATTCATTCCACCATTCATGAGGAGGTCATTGCTGCACAAAAAGGAGATGTTGGAATGAAGTACATTCGGGAGAACCTTAAGAATGGCAAGGCAAAATGCTTCACACAAGATTCGGATGGTACTCTGTGGTTCAATAACCGCCTAGTAGTACCCAAGGATTTTGAGCTTCGTCACAAAATCTTGGATGAAGCACATCACTCTAAGTATTCCATTCATCCTGGAAGTAAGAAGATGTACCAGGTGATGAAGAAAAATTTCTGGTGGACCAGAATGAAGCGAGAAGTTGCTCGATATATCATGGAGTGCGACACCTGTCAGAGAGTTAAGGCCGACCATTTGAAACGGGTCGGACTACTTCAGCCATTGAGTATCCCCGCCTGGAAATGGGAAGATATAAGTATGTATTTCATTGTTGGCCTCCCTCTCACTTCTCGGAAGCATGATTCGATTTGGGTTGTTGTTGACAGACTCACAAAGTCTGCTCACTTTCTACCAGTAAACACCAGATACAGCGTACGGCAATATGCAGAACTATACATAGCAAGAATTCTGTGTCTCTATGGAGTACCCAAGACCATTGTTACAGATCGTGGCTCATAGTTTGTTGCTCGGTTTTAGGAGCAACTGCATGCATCTCTGGGTACTAAGTTGATCCGAAGTTCTGCTTATCATGCCGCTACCGATGGACAAACTGAGCATGTCAACCAAGTCTTGGAAGATATGCTCAGAGCATGTGTCTTAATACATGGGGGTAACTGGGATGAGTATTTACCATATGCAGAATTCTCATACAACAACAGTTACCAAGAGAGTGTAAAAATGTCCCCTTTTGAAGCACTCTACGGTCGGAGTTGCAGTACACCGTTGAATTGGTCTGAATCAGGAGAACGAGTAACTTTTGGTCCTGACCTCGTCAAGGATGCAGAAGAAAAGGTTCGGACAATTCAAGCAAATCTCAAGGCTACTAAATGTCGTCAAGAAAAGTATGCAAACCGACAACGCAGGCCATTGTTTTTCAACAAGAATGATTTTGTCTATCTCCGAGTGTCACCCATGAAGGGCATTCAACGTTTTGGAATCAAAGGAAAATTAGCACCTCACTATATTGGCCCATTTAGTATCTTGGAAAGATGTGGTCAAGTCGCCTACAAGCTGGAATTGCCTGCTAATTTATCTAGAGTACATAGCACGTTTCATGTTTCACAACTGAAACGGTGCCTCAAACCTCCAATTGATGTTGTCTTGGAAGAGTACGATCAACTTCAACCGGACCTCACCTACTCGGAGCACCCAATAAGAATCCTTGATGAAAAAGAACGCACCACCCGTAAAAGAACCATTAAATTCTATAAAGTGCAATGGAGTAATCACTCAGAAGATGAATCCACCTGGGAATCGGAAGGATTTCTGAGTACTCATTACCCGGAATTCTAGTCTTCATTCACAGGTAAATTTTTGCCCCTCTCTAGTCTGCTTCGTTCTTAATCTCGGGACAAGATTTCTTTATGGAGGGAGGGCTGTGACACCCAGGTGTCTCATTTCTTGGTTAGCACAAATTGCCAAAAATTTTGGACTCAAGTTTGAGCATGAAATAATAAGGACAAGATAAAAATTGGAATTTCTCCAAGTTAAATTAAAACCCTGCAAGCAAAAATTTAAAGCAAATTAAATTTCTATAAAACATGGGCCAATTAATTACATCAGAATTATGGTAATCACAAAATAGAATTTTGGACAAAAAAAACTAGAATTTTATTTCATTAAGAAGTTAATCAATTAAATGGTTTAACCCTAGAATTGATTTAACTTTAATTAAGAATTCCAATTAAATTATTTCTTTGCTGGCCAAATATACTTCACAAATAAATTACTCTTATCTAAATTAACCCACAGTTTAAATTTCAGCTTAATTGGACTTAAGGAGGTGTTTTAAATCAATCAAAACTGAACCTAGGACTTCTTTGCAAGCTTTTCAAAAACTTAGGGTCCATTTTGCAAAATCACATGGCTTCTTCCTCCCATCGCCTCCCGCCCGCGCGCGCATCGTGCGATTCTCTCTGCCGCCGCTGCTGCCTTGGTACTCGGCCCCGCACTCCCGCGCGCTCTCACTCACCGCCGTCACCTCGCCTCTACTCAGTTCCCGCGCCTGCTGCTAGCCGCCGCTGCCATGCATTTCTTGCGCCACTGCCCAAGGTCGCCGGCCCCGTCGTTCCCCGTACCCGTGCCTGCTGCCGTCGCCCGTTTCCCCCGTTCCTCGGAACTCGTCGCCGCACTCCCACGCCTCCGCATTCGCCGTCGTCGCACCCCACTGCCGTCGGACCGCTAGCCGCCGCTGCTCCACGTTTCTTTTCTTGTGCCCAAGACTGCTGTGCTCCCTGTTCCCGGCCGAATCCGCTCCCCGTCGCGCTCGCCTTTGCCGCCTCAATTCCCTCGACTGACAGCTCCCGCCTTCCGACTGAAGACGAGCCCTCGTGCCCTCTCCGTCGCATCACCATTGCTGCTCTGCCATTGCTTCCCGCTAGCTGCCGCCGAAGCAAGTTGCTTTCACCCCTGCCCGATGCCGCCATGGTCTCTCGTTACCGTTCCTTGGTTTCCCGGCTCCCAATCGCTCCCTGTCGCCCAGCATCGCCAGAGCCCGCGCGTGATCATCCCGTCATTTCGCCTCACCCCTCCCCCCTCGCCGCACATTGCTACTGGCCAAAATTGCGAGTTACTTCCCCTGCCACGCTCTGCCCCTGCTGCCATGCCGCGCTGCTTTCTCCCCCGCGCCAACGGCTCCCCGAGACCCGGCGTTGCTCAAAGCTACGCGCGCGCACCTGCCCCCAGTTTCTCGACCAGGAACCCGAGTCCTTGGCCTTTAAATACCCCCCTGTTCACTCCCTTCTCTTCCGAACCATTTCTGCCATTGCCAGAGCCGACCTCAAGCTCAAACTCCCGGCCACTCACTCCCTCCCGAGCCAAGTCGAGAGCAGCAACGAACGCGCCTACCTTCCCGTTGCATTCCCGCGCTCTGGCTCACACAATCTTCCGGTGAGCTCAGCCAATTTGAAGAATCTCTGGACTCTGCTCCTCACTGGCCGCCGACAATGCACTCCCAAATTCTGGCGACCCTGGTGAACCCCGTCTCCCTTTCTTCTTCTCATTGATGCACAAGCTTCTTACGATCACTCCTGACCCTTCGCTTCTTTGATTCCTCGAGCAAGAACGCCGACCTTGAACTTTTCCCTGACCGATCCTCTTTGCGCCGCCGTGACCGAGCCACCTCCACGGTGAGCCCTATCTTCCGGCCTTCCCCGACAATCGCCGGCCTGATACCGATCCTCGTCGTGCTCCCGTGATGCTGTAGGAGCCAGCCGCAGTCGGTTTGCTGCCCCGAGTCCACCCCGCGACGTTGCCGGACCTCCTCTCTCCGTTGCCACTCGCCGTCGACCCATCTCCGGTAAGTTTCCGACTTCGCGAACCCGCCTAATCTCCTCGCCTCATCGCGCACGTCATTTCTCCTCTCCTGTAGTGTGCTTCCGGCCACTGGAGCGCCCTGCGGCGAGCCCTCCGGCATGCCCGGCCGCGCGCCACCGCGCTCCAGTGAAGCTGACTGGCAGCTGAGCTGACATCCAGTTGGCGCTGATGTGGCTGCCATATGGCGCTGACATGTCAATTATTTAAACCCAGGAACTACCAGAAAACTGATGGAACTTCAAAAATGCATAGTAAATTCATTTTAAGTCCAAATGACCTCGAATCAATTTTGTTAGCTTCATAATAATGTGCCTTATTTTAATAAAATAATAACCAACTGCCTCTGTTAATATAATTTAGTTAATTAAATAACTTGTCCAACACCAAATAAATCCTTAATAACTCTAGGAATGGAAATTAATTCTGATCTTTTGCATGCACTGTTGTTTCATGTTAATGCATAACCCTGATTTTTGGCTAAGTAGAATCTGCAGTATTTAATATTCTATTAATTAAGTAATGCTTTAACTTGAATAAATTCTAGTAATTCAAATAATACTGTCCAGAGGCTATAACTTGGTGAAAATGCACCTCATACATGTCTCTGTTCATGATAAATCACTCAAGTCCAGAATCATCTTGTTACTATTTTAAATTGTTTAATTGTTCTCGAGCTATAACACATGGGTGTTGGCTGCGGTAGACCTGTCTTGCCCACCCTAGGACCCGTTCGTGGTCGGCATCTTGATCAAGTTTTGAACAGTACCGAATGCATACTAGTTTCATGGGCACTAGTAAATCGATGTAGCATTAAGGATCGCTTATATCAAGGATGGTTAAGGTGCATTCGTCTTAGGACCCCTCGGCTGCGGGAGTGGGCGGTCCGTACCACGAAGTACTGTTGGCCGGACGGCATGCCCACTCGACGTCACCACACCCGGGTCTGGATGTGGGTGGTTTTTCTTGTGAAAGGTTGCCATATACGACCTTAATTGGTGCGTATGTGTCGTGTTATTCGGGTTTTCCCAGCTGGTGTAAATCAATTGCAATTGCTGTCCCTCGCAGTAATAAGTACCGCTTGTTCACCACACCAATCACGTAGTTGCACATGATATCATGGATATGGATTTGTATTGGTTATTACTGGTATATTTTATTGTTCTATTGTTGCACTTATTTTTATGTATTGTTTTATTATCTTATCGTTGCAACTAAAGTTATATTCCGCACAACCCATTTAATCTGAAAATAAAACTTGATAGAACTAATAGGTTGCTTAGTGCGAGTCCTTTTTAAACAAGCCACCTATTAGAGCCATTGCATGTCTAGGTTTTTGACGGGTAAGTCTTGCTGAGTAATTAGTACTCAGGCTTTATGCTTATGTGGTTTTCAGGTACTGAAGAAATAGAATTGCCTATAGATGTGTTGCCTTGGGACGTGCAAGTCCCTGAGGGCTGGACTGCCCATTGGGAGTCTGATCTGCCGCCGCAGTGATTGTGAGTGCTGCTAGGGTGTTGATTCTTCGGGCATGAATCATCACCATGTTGTATCATCGAGCTCGTAGATTTTATTGTTATTTCGCTTCTGCTGTTTTCAAAACTTCATGAACTTGTAATTCCGCTGCACTTTGATGTAATAATTAAACATAAATTTGGATCATTGTTGTATTATCAAGTGTCTACGTTATCAGCACCTTCGGGACCTCGATCCTCCAGGAAGGGGCGCCTCACGGATTTGGACGTTCTACATATGCACCGAAAGATAAGAAGAAGACCTTTCCAATGCCTCTGGTCTCATATCAAAATTCATCCGGAGTCATCGGGAATATTCGAAACAAGAGAGGGTCCAGAATCTGTTTTGGTGCTGCGTCGCCTGTTTTTCGCCTTTGGGCTTTGTATCTAGTTGAGCCCAATTAGGGGCGCGTCCAGAGGGTCTTGGACGACCCTAGGGTCTTCATATACAGCTGCCACCACACCATTAGGGTTCGGGTTTTGCTTAGATTATTCTGTTTATAACAGTTTCGCCGTCATCACGGTTTGTGAGACCCCAACTTCGTGAGATTCATAATACATCTGCAATTGTGTTGCATTCTTCTTTGTTCTTGCTTGTGTTCTTGATTCGCAGGCAGGGATTAGCCTTCTCGGCAAGGTCAATTATTTTAGGATGGTTGATAACCAGAGGAGACGTCGTGCTGCGATTGCGGGGTTTAGAACATATTGTTCTGAAGCCGGATCGATTTGTGTGTCGCCTCCGACCAAATCAACATATCCAGAACCTTTCGGAAGATCGGGAACCCTTGTCCACATCACCAACTATGAAGCTTCTCTGCCCGCTGGATGCCATGTGGAATGGAATGACTTCAAAGCTGCTTTCCGTGCTCATTTCTTCCCCGCTGGTCTCATGCAGAGAAATTTCCAGGAATTTATGGATCTAAAACAAGGAGGGAGGAATGTCCTCCAATATTCTGAAGCTTTCAATCATCTCGCTCAGTATGCCATTGAGTATGTTAATATTGAGGAAAAGAAGAGATATGTATTCTTGCGTGGGATGAATGCCACGCTCAAGGAAGGTCTGACTTGGCAGACGACAGGCACATACAACGATCTGGTCAATGCTGCTATTGTCCAGGAAGGCGCTATGCGCCAAGGTGAAGAAGAAGACCGCAAGAGAAAGGCTCCTGCTAGTGCCTCTGCTGCCCCACAGGCGAAGCATCGCCTGATATATACTTCACCTACCGGACAACGTTTCCGGGCAGCACCGCAGCAACAGCTTCAGCGACGGTTTGGCTCGGACTACTCGAGATCATCACAACAGTAGAACTTCCCACCTCATGCACCGTACCAACAGTAGAACACTCAGTACCGTGCACCGTATCAGCAACAAGGGAACCCGAGTGCTCGTGTCTCACTGACTGCTGATCGTGGAGGCAACTACCCTTGCTACAATTGTGGTCGTACCGGCCACTTTTCGAAGAACTACACTGCACCAAGGCGCAACAACAACAGCAACAACAACCAGCATCAGAACCAGAGTAGGAATGTGAATGCACCATCACGTGGTGCCCAGGTGAACTACACCAATGCGGAAGATATCCCTCAGGGCGAACCCGTGCTGACCGGTACGCTCTTGCTCTATCACTAGCATGTCCTTACACTTTTTGATTCTGGTGCTACGCATAATTTCATTAGCCAAGCATGTGTGCAAAAACTTAATCTTTAATCCCAGACTATAGAAAGATGCTACACAATTCGTTCTCCCGCTAGGCAAATTAGTGCCAATCAAATAGTATGCAAAGCCCCTCTGGAAATAAACAAGAAAATCTACCCCACGGATTTTATCATGCTTAGCCACCAAGGAATTGATTTGATTTTGGGTATGTTCTGGATGAAAACCCATTGAGCCATGCTAGACATTGAGCCCCGTATCGTTCATATCAACTCCCCTTTGCATGGAAAGGACACATTTTCTTTAAACATCAATTCATCAAAAGCCTTGATTGTCCATCACTTGGAAGGGCAGTCGCTCGAGAACATCCCCATTGTTTGTGAGTATCCGGACGTATTTCCCGAAGATATCTCTGGCCTACCACCTGACCGTGAAGTGGATTTTAAGATAGAGCTACAGCCAGGAACTTCTCCGATATCTCGTCGACCTTATAAGATGGCCCCAAATGAGTTGGCCGAATTGAAAAAGCAATTGAATGAGTTATTGGAAAAGGGATTCATTCATCCAAGCACTTCACCTTGGGGCTGCCCTGCTATTATTGTGAAGAAGAAGGACAAATCTTTGCATCTCATTGTTGATTATCGACCTCTCAACGAAGTTACCATCAAGAATAAATACCCATTATCACGAATTGATATCCTTTTTGATCAATTAGTTGGTGCTAAGGTATTTTCAAAAATTGACCTCCGTTCGGGTTATCATCAAATCAAAATCAGAGTAGAAGATATTCCGAAGATTGCCTTTTCTACTAGATATGGATTATTCAAGTATCTAGTAATGTCATTTGGATTGACAAATGCCCCAAGTCATTTCATGTATCTCATGAATTCGGTATTCATGCAAGAGTTGGACAAATTTGTGATAGTATTCATTGACGACATCCTCGTCTATTCTATGTCCAAGGAAGAGCATGCTGAACATCTTCACATTGTTCTTCAACATTTACGAGATCACAAGTTGTATGCAAAATTCAGCAAGTGTGAATTTTAGTTGGACCGTGTGCCATTCCTTGGTCACATAGTCTCTGCAGAAGGAATCTTGGTAGACCCTAGCTAGGTTCAAGACATGCTAGATTGGAAGCCACCAAAAACAATTCACCAAGTGCGCAGTTTCCTCGGGCTAGCCGGATATTATTGTAGGTTCATACCAAATTTTTCTCGGTTGACCAAACCCATCACCGAACTGCTGAAAAAGGAGAAAAAGTTTAATTGGAACAACAATTGTGAAGAAGCATTTCAAGCATTGAAGAAATTATTGACAACTGCCCCAGTACTGGCTCAACCCGACATCACCAAACCATTCGACGTATATTGTGATGCGTCTGGGACAGGACTTGGATGTGTACTCATGCAAGAAGGTCGTGTCATAGCCTATACATCTCGACAGTTAAGGAAGCATGAAGAGCACTATCCAACTCATGATTTGGAGCTAGCTGCAGTTGTACTTGCACTAAAAATATGGAGGCATTATTTTCTCAGCAACTTAGTGCACATTTACACAGACCATAAGAGCTTGAAATATATCTTCACCTAGACTGATCTGATCATGAGGCAGCGTCGGTGGCTAGAACTGATTAAGGATTATAACCTGGAGATTCATTATCATCCGGGCAAGGCTAATGTAGTCGCTGATGCGTTAAGCAGAAAGGTCCACTACAAGAACTTAGAGCTGGAAGTTCAGGACCAAAATGACCATGAAGCTAATTCAGAACCCAGCCTTCATGTTTTACCTACTGTAGTGATTAGCAACCTAAGTGTGCAATCTTCTATTCGTGAAGAAATCATTGTTGCACAGAAAAATAACATTGGTATGAATCATATCCGACAAAACCTTAAAGATAGTAAAGCAAAATGCTTTACCCAAGACTCAGACAGAACTCTATGGTTCAATAACCGTTTAGTAGTACCAAAAGACTTTGAACTTCGACGGAAAATCTTGGATGAAGCGTATCACTCCAAGTACTCCATCCATCCGGGTAGTAACAAAATGTACCAAGACTTGAAGAAGAATTTCTGGTGGATAAGGATGAAGTGGGAAATTGCTCAGTATGTCACAGAATGCGATACATGTCAAAGAGTTAAAGCTGATCATTTGAAACAAGCTGGATTACTGCAACCATTGAGTATTCCCGCGTGGAAATGGGAAGACATCAGCATGGATTTTATTATTGGTCTCCCTCTCACCTCTTGGAAGCATGATTCAATTTGGGTCGTTGTGGACCGACTCACGAAATCTGCCCACTTCCTACCGACCAATAACACCTACAAGATAAAGCAATATGCAGAGCTATACATAGCAAGAATTCTATGTCTTCATGGAGTACCTAAGACCATTGTTACAGATCGAGGCTCGTAGTTTGTCGCTCATTTTTGGGAACAACTGCATGCATCACTGGGCACCAAGCTGATTTGGAGTTCCGCTTACCATTCCACCACTGACAGACAAACAGAGCATGTCAACCAGATTTTGGAAGATATGCTTAGAGCATGTGTTTTAACACATGGTGGTAATTGGGATGAGTATTTGCCTTATGCGGAATTCTCGTACAACAATAGTTACCAAGAGAGTCTAAAAATGTCACCATTTGAAGCACTCTATGGTCGCAATTGTAGAACACCGCTAAACTAGTCTGAATCTGGAGAAAGGGTAACCTTTGGTCCCGACCTTGTCAACGATGCTAAAGAAAAGGTTCGTATCATTCAAGCAAATCTTAAAGCTGCTAAATGTCATGAGGAGAAGTATGCAAACAGACGACGTAGGCCACTATATTTCAACAAGGGTGACTACGTCTATCTCCGAGTGTCACCTATGAAGGGTATCCAACGGTTTGGAGTCAAGGGAAAGTTAGCTCCCCGTTATATTGGACCATTCCAAATTCTGGAATGGTGTGGAAACGTGGCCTATAAGATGGAGTAACCACACTAAATCTCCTACATCAAGCTTTACTTCCTTTCTTCCCTTACTACCAGCAATTTTATACTTTTCATTCATCTTTTCAATGCTAAGTCTAGTGGTCTCATGTATTTGCAAAATAAATTCAGCACGCTCCTTAGCATCAATATGAACTCTCTCATTAATAGGTAGAGGAAGTATATGAAGTGGAGTACGGGGATCAAAACCATACACTACCTTGAATGGACTTACCTTGGTAGTAGAATGTGTTGCCCGATTATAAGCAAACTCAACATGAGGTAAGCATTCTTCCCATTGCTTCAATTTTTTTTTCAAAACAGCTCGCAACATAGTACCCAAAGTGCGGTTCACAACCTCAGTTTGTCCATCAGTTTGTGGATGACAAGTTGTAGAAAATAACAACTTTGTACCCAACTTATTCCAATGCGTGCGCCAAAAATGACTCAAGAATTTTGCATCATGATCTGAAACAATAGTAGAAGGCATACCATGCAAACATACAATTTCTTTGAAAAAAAGATCAGCAATATAACTAGCATCATCAGTTTTATGACATGATATAAAGTGTGCCATCTTGGAAAAACGATCCACGACAACAAAAATGCTATCGCTCCACCTCTTAGTCCTAGGTAGTCCTAAAATAAAGTCCATAGAAATATCCGCCCAAGGAATAGAAGGAACAGGAAGTGGCATGTATAAACCATGTGGATTCAATCGAGACTTAGCTTTTTGACATGTAGTGCAGCGAGCAACAAAACGCTCAACATCTTTCCTCATCCTTGGCCAAAAGAAGTGTGTGGCCAAAATATCCTCTGTCTTCTTAGCACCAAAATGACCCATCAATCCACCTCCATGCGCCTCCTGCAACAACAAAAGACGAACGGAACCAACTGGAATGCATAGGCGGTTAGCTCTAAACAAGAATCCATCATTCAACACAAATTTGTGCCAAGCACGACCTTCTTTACAGTGCAGCAATACATCTTTAAAATCGACATCAGCAACATATTGTTCTTTAATTGCCTCAAGTCCAAAAATTCTACAATCAAGTTGAGACAACAAAGTATATCGCCTCGATAAAGCATCAGCAATCACATTATCCTTCCCTTTCTTATGTTTAATAATATAAGGAAAAGACTCAATAAACTCAACCCATTTAGCATGTCTACGGTTCAAATTGCCTTGAGAACGAATATACTTAAGTGATTCATGATCAGAATGAATAACAAATTCTTTGGGCAACAAATAATGACGCCACGTTTCTAAAGAACGTACAAGTGCATATAGTTCCTTATCATACGTGGAATAATTCAAAACAGGCCCAGTAATTTTCTCACTAAAGTATGCAACAGGTTTACCATCTTGCATCAGAACACCACCAATGCCTATACCACTAGCATCACATTCAAGCTCAAAAGTCTTATCAAAATTGGGTAATTGCAGCAATGGTGCATGTGTAAGTTTGTCCTTCAAAGCATCAAAAGACTCATGATGTACCTTACCAAAATGGAAGTCAATGCCCTTCTTTGTCAACTCATGCAATGGTGCAGCAATGGTGCTGAAATCTTTGACAAAGCAGCGGTAGAAACCTGCAAGACCAAGAAAACTCCTCACCTGTGTGATAGTTTTTGGTACAGGCCAGCTCTTTATGGCTTCAATCTTCGCCTCATCCACCTCAATTCCCTGTGGAGTCACAACATAGCCAAGAAAAGAGACTCGATCCGTGCAAAAGGTGCACTTCTCAAGGTTACCAAATAAACGTGCAACTCGCAAAGCATCAAAAACAGCACGCAAATGAATCATATGATCATCCGTGGATTTGCTATAAATCAAGATATCATCAAAGTAAACAACCACAAATTTGCCAATAAAAGGTCTTAAAACCTCATTCATCAAACGCATGAAAGTACTGGGTGCATTAGTTAACCCAAAAGGCATTACTAACCACTCATACAACCCGAATTTGGTTTTGAAAGCTGTTTTCCATTCATCTCCAAGTTTCATTCTAATTTGATGGTAGCCACTACGCAAATCAATTTTAGTGAAAATTATAGCACCACATAACTCATCAAGCATGTCGTCTAGCCTAGGAATAGGATGACGATACCTAATAGTAATGTTATTAATGGCTCTACAATCTACACACATACGCCAAGAACCATCTTTCTTAGGAACCAAAAGTACAGGAACAGCACAAGGACTAAGTGATTGACGAACATACCCACGATCCAAAAGGTCTTGGACTTGTCGTTGTATCTCCTTAGTCTCCTCAGGGTTGGTCCTATAAGCAGCACGGTTTGGTAAAGTAGCACCAGGAATCAAATCAATTTGATGCTCAATCCCTCTCAAAGGTGGCAATCCCGGGGGTATCTCAGCTGGGAAAACATCCTCATACTCCTGCAAAAGGTTAGTGACAGCAGGAGGCAAAGCACTAGAAGCAATATCACCAAGCAAAAACAAGGCTTATTTGCATATCAAAGCATAGCAAATATCATCAGTAGAAATTTCAGCAAGCTCAGATTTTGTGGCAAGACATGAACGACCTTGTAATTTAATTGCAGCACCCTTAGAACATGAAGAATCATTAACATTACTTGGTGTAGAAGCAGAATTAACAGGTTGCTGAATTTCAGGGCGTTTATTTTTCAAACTAGCAGCTCGTTCTAAATCAGCTTGTACAATTTCAGCAGGGGTCATTGGTAACAAAGTAATTTTAGTTCCTTTATGCATAAAAGTGTACTTATTACTTTTACCATGGTGTACAGCATCATTATCAAATTCCCAAGGTCTACCCAATAAAAGTGAACAAGCTTGCATGGGTACAACATCACAATCAACAGAATCCACATAGGAACCAATGGAAAAAGGAACTCTGCAAGTTTGTGTTACCTTAGCTTTTCCAGAGTCATTTAACCACTGAATGTAGTATGGATGTGGATGTGGGCGTGTGGTCAAATCAAGCTTCTTAACCACATCAGAACTCACCAAATTGTTGCAGCTTCCTCCATCAATGATGACACGTGCCCGACGGTTCTTGATGACGAAGAAAATCTGGAACAAGTTATGTCGCTGCATCATCTCGGGCTGCTGGACTTGTGTGCTAAGCACACGCTACACAATAATATTCATATAGCCCGTGGTATCTCCGCCTCCAAGGACGAGGTCACTGCTGGTGGCAGCGACATCCTCCTCCTCATCCTCCACATCGGAGGCGCTCATGTAACCGCCATCATCTGTCGCCACATATGCCCGCCTACTTGGGCAATCTTTCTGCACATGGCCAAGACCATGGCAGCGGTGGCACTGAATCCCTGTAGTGCGTCCCGTCGAAGCAACAGAGGAGGCACTACTAGCCGGTACCTGCACAGAATTTTTACCTGAGCGCGTAGAAGGGGCAGGGGCTGATCTTGGTGCTGCAGAAACAACACTAGCTGGTCGGGGCGGCCGGAAAGATGGTTTGGGCAGCCCCGAAGTCCCCGTCGGCCGTGGTGGGTAGAAATTCCTGGACTTGCTGTACTACTCAAAAGCCTGGAAAAGTCCCTGTGATTCTTTCTCTGCAAGCATAGCATACTGGAAACACTGGTTGAGGGTATAAAATTCTTTATAATCAAGGATGTCCTGAATTTCTTTTCTCAAACCAGAATAAAAGCGGCAAATCTGATCCTCTACTTTTTCAACCACAGCACAACGAATCAAACCCTTCTGAAGCTCACTAAAATACTCCTGAACAGTTTTATCTCCTTGATCTAAACGCTGCAGTTTATTACGAATTTCTCTATAAAAAGAAGGAGGAACAAAACAATCACGCATTTCTACCTTAAGTTCTTCCCAAGTAGTAGGCAAATCGGTTTCAGCAGCTAGACCACTCCACCAAACAATAGCAAAGTCCTTAAACTCACTAGTGGCTTGTCTAACTCTATGTTGTTCAGGAACAAGGTGGGCATTAAATTTTTGTTCTACCGTCATTTCCCAATCAAGGTAAGCATCACCATCGTATTGACCCGAAAACGAAGGAATTGAAAACTTAATTTTAGCATACGGATCATCTGGAGCATAATTACCTTGTGTGCGACGGGTGTGGTTGTGGAAACCACCCATACCATGAGGGTTACATTGCAAACGGCATCGTAACCTTGCGGTCCTTGTAGCTGACCTATCAACGGTGCCATCAGCCTTATACACCGTTGCTTCATCATGATCGCCTTCAACGTCGTTGTTGGTGTTGTTGTTGTTGTTGGTGTTGTTGTTGTTGTTGTTGTTGTTGTTCTTGTGAGCGGTCTCCAATTCGACAACCTGATCGGTTAACTTAGAGACTCTCTTATCCAACCGCTCAATGCTTTCTCCCAGGTGAAGCTTGGTGACGGCGTCGGTGACGGCCCTGGTGATCGTTTCTGCCAAATCACTCTGAACCGCCTGCAAAGCCTTCTGTAACTGATTTTGGCTCACGCATTCATCCAATTTTGAGGGTGAAGCACCCTCCCCGTCGCTTCCTGACATCAGAAACACCAAAACAGGAAACAAAAAAGTGAAGGTTATCCCTACAAAACTACTAAGCAGTGGTGCCTCTCAACACAGCAAAAGTAAGCTTCTTGCAAAGCTCTTACAAAGTTCTGAAAACAACAAAGCGAAGGATACCAGGGAGAAGTGTTCCACGATTGCAAGGGTTACCAAATAACCTATGTGCTGTCCAGAAGAAGTATGTAGAGCTAGGAAGGCCAAATATGTATATATGAGTGGCACACAAATCAAAAACAGATAGTAAAGCTGAATAAGTGCCCAAGTAACTTGTCCCTAGTTGCTGGTCTAACTATGTCCTAGAACAGTAGTGATAGCAAAGAAGAAACAAGGAGACAAAGGGACACAGCCGATAACAGGGGGCTTAGTGTAAAACAGCCAAACTCAGAAATTTCAGGGGGCTAGATGGAGCACTAGTAGGAATCCCAAATTTCTTTTTTTTTGATGTTATTTTTTTGATATTTTTTTCCAACTGACTAGCAAACAGGGAGAAACCACAAAAAATTTCAGCTCAAACCGAGCTAGGACGTGGCCTACAGAAAATCTTGAAGTTTCAGAAAACGTCGGGTTTCAACTTGAATGAATTTTTTCTTTATCTTCCCGATTTTTTTGAATTTTTTGATGAGGGCACACAGGGCGTAGCCTAGTGTGGGTGTCATAAAACAGCTATAACTTTTCGTCTAGAATCTCCTGTAAAAATTTCAGCCAAAACGGACAACCGAGCGAAAAGTTATGGCTGTTTTACCGAAGGGGTGTCGGAATCGGTTTTGAAGAACCCGGTGGTTTCAGTGAAATCCGAGTCGGGCTTGGGGTCGGGTAGGGATTTTTTTTTTTAGCGAGGTGGATGCAGCGGAAAGTGGAATTTGTGAAAATTGGTCCGAGGTGGTGAGGGTAGGTTTAGGGTGGGACTAGGGTGGGCGTGTTGATCAATCAACCCTAGCACACAAAGCCGACAAAACCGAGGATGGTGAGGGGGATGGCGGCTAGGGTTGCAAGGGAAACACTACTGACGACAAAAACACAAACTAAACCAGCGACTAAACAAGAACTAGGGCACAAACTCAACACTACGGACTCTGAAATTGAAATATGCAAAGGCTAAACACGTGGTTATGGGCGGGGAAACTTTTTTTTTGGCATTTTCAGTGGACGATAGGAAGAACACGAAAACAAAACTAAAGGGTAGTATGAACCTGACGGTGCACCTGAAGCTCTGATTACCACTTGATGTGGACAAGGGTTCCCGATCTTCTGAAAGGTTCTTGGTAAGTTGATTTGGTCGGAGGCGACACACAAATCGATCCGGCTTCAGAACAGCACGTTCTAAACCCCGCAATCGCAGCACGACGTCTCCTCTGGTTATCAACCGTCCAAAAGACGATTGACCTCGCCGAGAAGGCTAATCCCTGCCTGCGAATCAAGAACACAAGCAAGAACAACGAAGAATGCAACACAATTGCAGATGTATGATTAAACTCTCGAAGTTGGGGTCTCACAAACCGATGAACGGCGAAACTGTTTATGAACAGAATTGATCTAAGCAAAACCTGAACCCTAATGGTGCGGTGGTGACTGTATATAAAGACCCTAGGGTCGTGCAAGACCCTCTGGACGCGCCCCGAATTGGGCTCAACTAGATACAAAGCCCAAAGACAAAAAATAAGCGACGCAGCACCGATACAGATTCTGGACTCTCTCTTGTTTTGACGATTCCCGATGACTCCAGATGAATTTTGACATGAGGCCGGCGGCATTGGAAAGGTCTTCTCCTTATCTTTCCGTGCATATGTAGAACGTCCAAATCCGAGTCCGTATGCGTCCTGGGCGACCGTTTTAGTACAGACTGGTCCTGGGCCCCGAAACAGACTCAAAGTCGGTTTTGATTGGGCCTCCACTTTGGCTTCCAAGCCCTTGCTGGCCCTCCACGTTTCCAAATCCTTCTCCCATCATCTCCTGGTCCTCTCCATGGTTTCTAATCATAAAATAATTATTAGGTAGCAAACCATTCTCAAAAGTAACATATAGCGAAGAACGTAGGAACGAGCTCACCTCTAAATTTAGTTGTCGTGCACGAGCTCTAGTCATTGGACCTTGCAAGTCCAGATTTGGAGGAGTGTTGTGTGTATCCATAGGAGTGATGTCCTCATCAACAACCCTGAATAAATGATTAACACACATAAAATAATGAAACTCTAATTGTTTCTTTGAAGCATATGGCTTCGAGAACATTGAAGCATATGGCTTCGAGAATTTATCGATATCAAAATACGATGTGCTTGCATGTATCATATCATTGCATATAACGGTGTTATGACAATACCGTTAACACCTTTGTCATCATATAGGCAACGGCAACCAGGAGCCCGAAGAGGATCATCAGAAGGAGTCTGAGTCTCAGGAACAAGAGGTTGAAGTCGCTAACACTAGTGTCAATCCAGGCAAGCCCCAATTTTCATTCGCCATTTTATAAAGTTGCTAGTTATCAATATTACTAGTGTCTATGATTATTGATGCATTAGGTCATAGGAGTTGATTGGAACCCACTTGCATGATACCCAAACGGCCTCCGCCTCTATCATTAGAACTTTGGTAGTATGGGTACTGTCTCGCTATGCTTAGTAATTGCTAGACACGATAGATAGCATTACTAAGAATGAACTTGACCACTGGAATGGGACTTACAAAAGAAGTTTAATTAATGTCATGACCGGGCAGGGATGATGTATGTGTAGGATTGTAGCAATACATGGGTGTTGACTGCGGTAGCCCTGCCTTGTCGAACCTAGGACCCGTCCGTGGTCGGCCCCTTGGTCAAGTATTAAACCGTACATAATACATGCTAGTCTATGGGCACTAGTAAACTGATGTAGCATTGACGCAGCAATGAGGACGGTACCTAGTACAGTGGTCGTTGACCCTTCTGCTGCTGGAGTGGGCGGTTCATACCGCGAAGTACTGTTGGCAGGATGGCATGCCCACTCGCTGAGACTGGACCCGGACCGAGTTGTTTTTCGTCCTTGCAAAAGGTTGCCATATACGACCTTAATTTGGTGCGTATGTGTCGTGTATCTCGGGTTATCCCAGCTGGTGAAAAATCAATTACAATTGCTGTCCCTCGCAGTAATGAGTACCACTTGGTCACTGAGTCATCACGTAGGTGCACATGGTACTTGGGAATTGATTATGATGCTTATTGTTGATGATACTCTATTGGCTCCTATGTTGTACTTACTTTATGTATTGCTTCATTATCTTATTGTTGCAACTAAAGTTACATTCTGCTCTACCCAATTAACTTGATGAATAAAACCTGATAGAACTAATAGGTTGCTTAGTGCGAGTCTTTTCCAACAAGCCACCTAATAGAGCCATTGCATACCTAGAAGTCCGACGGGTAAGTCTTGCTGAGTAATTAGTACTCAGCCTTTGTGCCACTGTTGTTTTCAGGTAATGAAGAGGTAGAGTTGCCTGAGAATGTGCTGCCCTAGGACATGCAAGTCCCTGAGGGTTGGACTGCCCACTGGGAGTCTGACTCGCCGCCGCAGTACTAATGTGTGATGCTAGAGTGATGGTTCTTCGGGCAGGAATCATTGCTATGCTGTATCGTCGAGCTCATAGCTCCTTATCGTTAATCGCTTCCGCTGTGTTTTCAAAAACATTAAGAACTTGTAATATTCTGCTGCACTCTGAGAACTTGTTGATGTAATATTCAACTTAAATTTGAACCAATGTTGTATTATCAAGTGTCTGCGTTATCAGCACCATCGGGACCTCGATCCTCTGGGAATGGGCGCCACAACTATCGACAGACAGGGTAGGTCTTCACACGCATACTGTAGTTCTATCGACTCTACACTATCGACTCAGCAAGTATTGGCATGATTTCTTTTATCTCTTTGATCTCGCTGTGTTTGATTCAAACCTTTATCGGCATTATAATGAACATTATTTTATGTATCTAATTTGCCGATAAGCCGATATAGTCAGCCGATTGGTTCATCTTGTCTTATATTTATTGTTACAATGATATCGGCTGATTTCACCCACAGTAAATATCGGCTCTCTTCACTGGCCTGTCCTAGGCTGGTGGCCCACAAAATCTAACTGTTTATATCTTTGTCGATTTACAAGAAAAATTGACTGGCATGCCCCGGTTTCCTATATTGAGCCTGCACTGGAGCTAAGTAGATCTCCCAGGTTATGCATGAAGATTTTCGTGTCAACACGCTTTTTGGCACGCCCGATGGGACCAAGAACTTCAAACTCACATCATGTTTGAACTCGGAATGCCCAAGTGTGACACCCCAGGTGTCTCACCTTAACTTAGCAAATATGAAGATCACAATTCATGGAAATTATAGCATAAAATGATAGAGCCTATCTATTAATTTAATTCCAGGCAAATAAATACCCTGCAACCAAGTTATTGAAGCAACTTAAAAATTTCAATACAACTTATGCTAAATAAATTCATAATCATGTTGGTGATAATAAATTAGAATATTATGAATTTATTGGGCATTTTTCCTGTTTGGCAAGACCCTTAATTAATTAATTGATTCTTAAGTAACTAATTAATGCATTTAATTAATTCTAAAAATATGTTTATAAAAATTTCAAATAAATTTACCATAGTGTTTCCCAACATTTAAATAGTCAGTCCACCAATTTTCACCATTTTAGGAAATCTCTAGCTATTTTAGTTTGATTTATTAAGAAACTAGTTTGACCAGGGACCTTTTTGTGAGCATCTTGACAGATCAGGGGTGCCGTGTAAGAATTCCTTTCTTCTCCCTCTCACTGGCACAGAGCCAATTCTCGGCCGATTTCTGCCGATACAGGCGCACCGCGCGGCCAGCCTTCACCCCCGCCTCGGGACTCCATGTGCGACAGTGCCGCTGACCTCCCTGTGCTATCCCATCCCCTCTGTCTCAGCCGCTCACGCGCCCAACCCTCTCCGTTTCCCTCTGCACCGTGCCATGATCACCGACAAAATCTTCAATTTGGCCCACTTTCCTCGCTCTCGACCCCCACTCATTACCTGCCCACAGTGGTGTAGAACAAGTACAGGGGCACTGGATTACTGTAAAAGGACTTGTCACCATAGTTACAATGAATCAATCAAGTTTCTCTCAAGAAAACTCAACTAAACAAAAGCCGAGACTAAATGACGGTGGCTACTGAGTTTATGAAGGAACCAGGGGTATCCTAGATTTGGGGCGACAAAATGGGCTTAAGGCCTGACTCGATACAAGGCCAAGTTAGCCCAAAATAGGTGGCACAACACCTTGTCATGGTCACATAGCATGACTCATGACCGTTCTAGATCTAGGACCATAAGCAAAATGACTGCGTCGTCATCCCCTTTCCAACGCATCAAATAATGCCTTGTTTGGACATCAGATGTGGGAGATATCATCAAAACCGTGAAGGAGTATCGGCTGAATCCGAGACAAACGCGGCGATCGAGTTGGTGACGACTTGTGACTTGGGAAAGGCCATAATATGTGCGTATTCAGCATGGTGATGTCCTCATCACCCTTTGTCACCTATCACCCAAAACCACACCAAAACATAACGGAACCAAGAGGCATAAAAAATTGGTAAGAGTTAGGATAACTCCCCCTTTCATGGTGCTCGTCCTTGGTTGTAGTGGCGTTCCATCGTAGCTCCCCCTACACTTATGACTCAACAACATATTTTCTCAAATGTGTGAGGGTTAGTCATTAGAGAGGTGGGAATGTATGAGCCACTTGTCTTTAAGCCGCACGAGTAGATTTAACCTTGGAGCTCGGTTGAACATGGCTAAATGGGCATGAAGCACAAATATCACTATTTGATCATCTAGAGAGTCATGTACTCACACTGTAAATGAGTAACTCCCCATAGACACATGCATGGGAGCATGTATGGTTCCACATATACTTTCTTATTGATCTCTCCATTCAAGATGGCACTCTTGACATCCATTTGAAAGAGCTTGAAGCCATTGTGTGATTCATAGGCAAGCAAGATCCGAATAGCTTCAAGACGGGCCACGGGAGCAAAGGTTTTTTCAAAGTCAATCCCCACCACTTGAGAATATCCCTTAGCCACTAGGCGAGCCTTGTTCTTGGCAATTGCTCCTTTCTCATCTTTTTTATTCTTGAAAAACCACTTGGTGCCAACTACATTATGATTCTTAGGCCTCTCAACCAATTTCCATACTTTGCACCTCTTGAAGTTGTTCAACTCTTCTTGCATGGCTATAATCCATTTGTGATCATCCATAGCTTCATCAATGGTAGTGGGCTCAATCATAAAGACAAATGAGAAGTTCTCAATTGCGACATTGGCCTCATCATCATTCTCTTCACTCACATAGTTGTGACACCCAGGTGTCTCATTTTCCTTAACTTGCATGAAGAGCACGAATTATAACTAAGTATAGCATGAAATGATAGCCTCAATCAATCTGAATTATTTATAGGCAATTAAAAACCATGCAAACAAGATTGTGAGCCAATTAAAATTTTCTATACAACATATGCAAAGTAAATTCATAATTGGTTTGGTAATAATAAAATAGAATTTTATGAATTAAATGAGCATTTTACCATATTTGGAAACACATCAAACAATTAAATTGAACCTAGAAACCTTTTGAAATTGAACTTGAATTTTAAAATTTCTATAATTGTTCTGAACATTTGGGTCCCACCAAAGCACCACAAATATCACAAAGGACCGATGTGCAAAATCCCAATTCATTTGGAGTCTTGTAGCTATTTATTTTGGAATTATTTGAAACCAGGGACTGATTTGCAAAGATCAAATAACGGAAGGGGCGCATTGCAAAATTGTTTTATTCTCCCTCCATTGGAGCAGCTCTTCTCCCCAGCACGCACGCTTCTCCCCTTTGCCGCACGCAACCGGCTCTACCTCGGGACTCCACGCGCAACAGTGTCACTTGCCCCCCTCTGCTCCCCGTGCTATCCCATCCTTCACGTCGACCACGCGCAGCGCCCAATGGTAGTCGTTTCCCCTTTTCTCCTCTGCACGCCATCATAGCAGCACGGCAGGACTTCAATCCCACGCGCCATTGCCGCTCCCATCCCTCAACTGCCCCATAGACCCCTGTGCAACGACATAACGCACTAGTGCGCCGCCTTGCACCACTACTCCACCTTAACCCCGCTCACTCTGCTCCCATTTCTTTTCCCTCCACCATTCCGCCATTGCAGAGCGCGAGCTCAAGCTTGAGCCCTGCCAATCTCACTATTCCACGGCTTCACCACTCGAGCAAAACCTCAAATCCCTACGCCTACTCCCCCTCTAACTCCCCATGTCCTTGCTTGGCCAATTCCGCTTGCACATTGAATAAATCAAAGGAAGAACCGATGAACCCCTCCCTATGATCACCACTGACGCCCTCGCAAAATTCCTCGCCTCTGGTGAGCCTCATTCCCTTCTTCCTCTTCGTGCATGTGCAAGACCCCCGGTCGTTCGTGCCTCACCGTTTTTCCTATTGTTTTCCATCGCGAAGTCGTGGGCATTCCACTTTTCCCCCGCCACTGCCCTATTCCCGGCCGACCGATGTCGCCTCCACGACGAGCTCTATGCTCCGGCTCTCCTCTATGGACACCGACTCGACGCCCACCATTACCGAGCTCCCGTGAAGCTGTAGGATCAAATCACGATTGATTTCCTGCTTCCTAGCTAAAACACGACATCGCCAAACTTTGACTTCCACCGCCTCTCATCGCCGATGATCCTCCAGTGAGCTACTCCTCTCATGACCCCCGCCAACCCTTTCGCCTCGACGTGCGCATCACCCCCGCGCTCCCGCGGCAAGGTCCCACCCAGGCATGGCCGCAGCATCGAGCTGTGACCACGCTCCAGCGAGCCTCACGGCAGCGATTACTGGCACCTGGCGCTGAGCTGGCTCTGACGTGGCACCTGCGTGTCACCCATGTGGGTGCTGACATGGCCCTACATGTCACTAAATAACCTTGATAAATTAGTAAAAATCTTAGAAAAATCATTGAAGCTTTGAAAAACCATAATAAATCGAATATTAAGTCCAATGAGACCCAAATAAATTTTAATAGGTTTATCATGAAGTGCTTTATTTTAGTAAAATCTTAAACTGTTGCTATTGTACATGTAATTTTAATAATGTATTTTCTTATCAAAACACTAAATAACTCACCAGAAATTCTTGGAACAAAACTAAATATGATTTTTGGCATGCTTAGTAAACACATGATTATCTACCACCACAA
This sequence comes from Eleusine coracana subsp. coracana, assembly GCA_032690845.1. NCBI lineage: Eukaryota > Viridiplantae > Streptophyta > Magnoliopsida > Poales > Poaceae > Eleusine > Eleusine coracana. The sequence continues at coordinate 23,047,084 of CM064424.1, forward strand.
ATTTTGGTTTGGTAAAATATGAAATATTTTATGTTCTGGAATTTATTTAGTGTGTTTGCTTAGTTTAATCCTAGTAAATAATTTATAAATAATTTACCTAGGAAACTTGGTGAAAATATTCATCATATATGTCTCTATCCATAGTAAATCACCCATGTCCAGAAACATATATTTACTGTACTAATTAATTTTTTTGCTCATATCACCATTTTCACCCTATTTAATTGCATAAAGAACATCTACACATAAATTCCTTAATATCAACTTCACTTCTCTAAAGCATATGGCTTCAAAAACATAATAATAATATTATTGACATTAAAACACTAATGTGCTTTGCATGCGTCATATTGTTGCATTAAACGGTGTTCCAACAATACCGTTAACACATTTTCCATGATATAGGTAACGACAACGAGGAGCCCGAAGAGGATTTTCAGAAGGATATTGACTCTCAGGAGCAAGTGTCGTTGCTAACACTAACGTTGATCCAGGCAAGCCCCGGTTTGCATTCACCTTTTTATAAAGATTGCTAGTTTATAATATTACTAGTGTCTATGATTATTGTTGCATTAGATCATAGGAGTTGGTTGGAAACCCACCTTGCATGATACCTCAAATGACCTATGCTACTGTTATTAGAACTTTGGTAGGATCGGTACTGTATAGCTATGCTTATTAATTAATAGTCTTGATAGATATTGTTACTAAAGAATGAACTTGATCACTAAATCTGAACTTAATGAAAGAAGTACTTTTGATGATATGATCGGGTAGGGATTTTGCATGTACAGGTTTGCGGCAACACATGGGTGTCGACTATGGTAGTCCTGCCTTGTCGAACCTAGGACCTGTCCGTGGCCGGCCCCTTGATCAAGTATTGAACATTACCGAATGCATGCTAGTTTATAGGCACTAGTAATCTGATGTAGCATTAATGGTTACTTGCAATAAGGATGGTTAAGGTGCATTGGTCATTGACCCTTCTGCTGTTGGAGTGGGCGGTTCATACAATGAAGTACTGTTGGCAGAACGGCATGCCCACTTGATGTCACCACACCCGGTATGAGGTGTGAGTGCTTTTCTTGCGAAAGGTTGCCATATACGACCTTAATTGGTGCATATGTGTCGTGTATCTTGGGTTTTACCAGCTGGTGTAAATCGATTGCAATTGTTGTCGCTCGCAGTAATGAATACCACATGGTCACTGCGCCAATCACGTAGTTGCACATGATACTTGGAAATTGATTATGTTGCTTATTTTTTATTATTATTATTACTTGTATTATGTTGTACTTACTTTATGTATTGTTTTATAACCTTATGATGCTTCACTAAAGTTACATTTCTGCTCTATCCAATTAAATTGAGAAAATAAAACTTGATAGAACTAATAGGTTGCTTAGTGTGAGTCCTTTCAAACAAGCTATCTATTAGAGCCATTGCATGTCTAGGTGTTCGACGGGGTAAGTCTTGCTGAGTAATTAGTACTCAGGCTTTGTGCCATTGTTGTTTTTCAGGTAATGAAGAAATAGAATTGCCTGCAGATGTGATGCCTTGGGATATGCAAGTCCTTGAGGGTTGGACTGCCTACTGGGAGTCTCACTTGCCGTGCAGTGATGTTGTGTTCTGCTAGGGTGACGGTTCTTTGGGCATGAATCATCACTATGCTATACTATCGAGCTCGTAGTTCCTTATCATTATTGCTTCCGCTATTTTCAAAACATCATGAACTTGTATTATTCCGCTTCTTTGATCACCTTAATGATGTAATATTCAACTTAAATTTGGACCATTGTTGTATTATCACGTGTCTATGTCATCAGCACCTTCGGGACCTCGATCCTCTAGGAAGGGGAGCCTCAATAGTTAGGCTTATATTGATTTCTCCTTGTTTGTACCCCGTGAGATGGATTCCCAATGATCAAGTCTTGTGAATGATCCTTGTTGATGGCCTTGGGTCTAGGATGGTATTTTTCTTGAGTGGAAGGAGCTCTTGGTGATGTATCTTGTGCATCATGGATGGTTTGCTCTCTTGTTATATGCGTGTCTTGGATCCTAAGAGTGGTGGAAGAGTCACTCTTATGCTTTCTTGTTTTGGGCTTTGAGCTCGTGTTGGATGGGAGGGTATCTTGTGAAGAGCTAGGAGAAGTGTCTTGTGGTGAGGTATGAGGGGAGGCTTGTGGCACACTTCTCATTTGGGTTTCCTCATCATTTGGTGAGTGAACTCTCAAAGAATCTTGGGAGGAGCTTGTGGGTGTATTTGTGGCATTTTGGGCCAGTTCTTGTACCTCGGAGGAGGAGGTTGGTTGAGGTGGTGGAGTAGAGGGCTCATCAACATCACCATCATTGGCCTTATGGGGTAAAACCTCGCCCACGGGCATGTTTCTCAAGACTTTCCTCATAGGCTCATCCTCAATGTTCACTTCATGAAATTCATCCTCCTTTTGAGAACCATTTGACTCATCAAATTGCACATCATAGGATTCTTCCACACACCCTATGGCTGATTTGTAGACTCTATATGCTTTAGAAATTCCAAAGTATCCAACAAGAATGCCTTTATCAGTTCTGCGTTTAAACTTCTCGGGCTTTCTCCTCTTCTTGACAATGAAACACTTGCAGCCAAGGACTCAGAAATAGGAAACTTGGGTTTCCGTCCCACCAATAGCTCATATGGCATTTTCTTCAACAACCGATGGAGATAAACACGGTTGGAGGTGTAGCAAGCCGTGTTGATTGCCTCCGCCCAAAACCTCTCATGAGTTTCATACTCGTCCAACATAGCACGAGCAAGAGTGATGAGTGTCTTGTTCTTCGTCTCCACTACTCCATTCTACTCGGGAGTATATGTAGCAGAGAATTCATGTTTGATCCCTTTATTGTCACAATATTCCTCCACTGTGGTGTTCTTGAACTCAGTCCTGTTGTCACTCCTTATCTTCATAATTCTGGCATTGAATTCATTCTTTGCTCTCTTTACAAACTTTCTAAAGATACCACTGGCTTGAGATTTGTCCACAAGAAAGAAGGTCCAAGTGTATCTAGTGAAATCATCGACAATCACCAAGCAATAGAGATTGCCTCCCAGACTCTTGTAATGTGTTGGCCCAAACAAGTCCATATGCAAGAGCTCTAGAGGACGAGATGTAGACATGAATGACTTGGTGGGATGTGAAGATGCAACTTGTTTTCCTGCCTGACAAGCGTTGCATAGTTTGTCCTTCTCAAAGATCACATCCTTGATTCCTTCAACTAGATTCCTCTTGACAATCTTCTTGAGCTAATTTATTCCAACATGTGCCAGTCTTCTATGCCACAACCATCCCTTGGATTCCTTAGTGAATAGGCAAGTGCTTGGTGGCATATTGCTTGATTTGAAGTCCGTGACATACAAGTTCTCAAGCCTTACTCCATGAAATACTAGCCCTCTCTTGGTATTCTCAATCATTGCACCGTCCTCATCAAATTTGCACTTGAAACCCATGTCATAGAGTTGTCCAATAGACAGAAGGTTGAAGTTGAGGGTTTTCAGAGGAAAGACCTTGGAGAGATGGAGGTCATTTGTGATGGCCACCTTGCCCGAGCCTCTAACTTTTCCCTTTGAGTTATCCTCAAAAGTCACCTTCTCACTGTCTTCATCTTCATCAATAGTGGTGAACATGGTTGGCTTCCCAGTCATATGTTGAGTGCACCCACTATCAAGAATCCAATGAGTACCTCCACTCCTGTAGTTGACCCTAGTGGTAGCCATAAGACAAGCACTAGAGGAAGAAGGGTTAGTATCTAAAGCATTACTAGATTAACTAGTACCAAACTTATTGTGTTGAGCAATAAGACCATCCTTATAGATAGGGAGTCTTGCAATCCCGTCCTGAAGTCTTTTCCTAATGGGATAGTGAGGAGCACGATACCTCCAATGTCCATGACCATCCCCCATGTGCACATTGTCATGGTAGATGTAGTAATAGGGAGGATCATAGAGTCCAGTGATGTGCTCAAGCACATGCCCCACTTGTGAATGAAGCACGAGTATCATCTCCATTGCTCTCTCAATTGAGAGCTCATGTCTCCTGTTGACTACCTCCTTAAGTAAGAAACCCCTCTCAGGAGTTGTGATTTGCTAGAGGAGCCTATCAATCACTTCATGTGGTGCAATCCTCTGAAGTCCTTTGAAGAAGTTTATCCTACACACAAGATCATAGATGCTTAATAGATTCTTACAAAGGTCATCATTTGGATTTCTCACAAATTCACCAACTTCAAAGAGAAGATCCTGTTGGTGAGCTCGACGAAGATGCCAGAGGTGATCTTATGGTGGAGGAGGTGGTGGCGCCAGAGCTGAAGCCGCAAGATTGATCATCTCAAATGATTGAGCGAGCATTATTGTTGGTGCTCCCCCTACGCCAATGATCGGTCCACCCAAGGTACTTGGAGTAGAACTTGGAATGACACTTGAGGTAGAGCTTGATGAAGCGCCCGATGAAGAACTTGGTGAGTGTCTTGCTCCAAAGGGGTTGTAGAAGCTGTTGCAAGACAATCTTGTGGAGGGATCAAAGAAGTTTGAGCTCGAAGCTACTTCTTTCCTTTGCTTGAAGATGCTTTATGGTTTGTCTTCAATGTCTTGTTCTTTGTCATACTTGTGGTGATCTCCTCATCCTTGAACAGCAGCTCAATCACGTCCTCGACGGAGAGGCACTTCTCTATGAAAAGGTCAAGGGTGACATAGAAGAGCTTGCTACTCGGGCGCAAGGAGATGATCTTCTCAACTATCACAATCTTGGGAAGCTCGAAAGAAGTTGCCCCAATCTTGTCCACAATACCTTGCAAACGAATAAGAGAGTCAAGTAAGTCCTTATTGTCTATAGCACGAAAAGCAAAGAACTCCTTAACAAGAGAGCTACTAGCATGATCAATAGGAGGCTCACAAACATCATCAATACTAGTCATGCTAGTAGAGCAACCAAGATCAAGAGACACATCATTATCACTCATCACATTAGACACACTAGTAGAGCAACCTATCAAGTCAACATTAGTAGTATCTAGGCACTCACTAGTATAAGGCACATCCACACAATCATCATCATACACATGATCATCGGTAAAGGTATTGGCAAAGTCCACAAGAGTATCCATCAACTCATCTAGAATTATGGCATTTAGATAGCTTTTAAAGCAATCCTTCCATGAGCCATGACCTGGCCCCGAATGGGATGACATCCCAACTTAATATGGTCACTACTCAAGGCGGTTAAGCCTTATAATGAGCACTTCGCTCTAATACCACTTGAAAGGATTGAGTGACCGAGAGGGGGGGGGGGGGGTGAATCGGGAACTCGCACTATGTACCAAATTTAGCGATGACAACTCCTAAACATGCTAGTGATCAAATGCGGAAGCTCAAACACTACTAGCAAGCATGGAGCCTATTCATGCAAGTCTACAAGGTGTTGGTCATAACTACGCACCCACTTATATACCGCAAGAGGATGGTGTATGATTGTAGCACTTTTTCCCTTGATTTGAGTATTTTGAGGTTTATCAAATCCACTGGGACCTTAGGGATAATTAAACAAAGTTAACAGTAAAAGATCTAATAAAAGCTACTGTCGAGCTCAGGTTGCATGAGGGGAGACTAGCCAGCGCAAAGGTGCGTCAGACAGTAAATCTATCGTTGCGTTGATCGGCGCAGGCATGGAGCTGATCGACACACTAGTGAATCTAAGCCAAAGTGCGCCAGATACCTTTATAAGCCTATGCTGTTAAGTGAGTAACCAGATATCTACTAGTGAGATCATAACCAGAAAGTCTAATTAAATAGCATCATAATGGGTAATTATATGGATCAATGAAAACCTATAATGAATAAGACCACCTTGCTTTCCGAGTGGCTCCCAATTTATTGCTGCCAAGAGGACATCCTTAATCGTGCAAGTATCTTACCCTACTCAACTGTCCAATAGTGCTGCGCAGGCTTAGTGCTGTCACCACTAAACCACACTACTAGCATCATCAAGCAACCATAATCAATACAATGTCCGAATACTATCCTAATCACCACGATCAAGATAATATCTACTTACTTAGCCTAGAACTAAGCAATTGGAATAAGCACATGCATGATTATAGAATCAAGATAGACAAATCACCAAAACCATCATCAACATATTCAATCATCCTTGAGATACATAGAGTAAGATTCATCCCCGTCGAGATGGCCTACCTTGACGGATCAACTCTTAACACCAATGGTTCTTGAAACTCAACTAGAGATCTATTCTAACGGGGCAAGCCCCGGTGGCTCTAACTCACAGATCTGTTGTCCCTCTATTGCCTCTGTCCTCCCCTATAGGGGTTCTACTCGTAAAGGACTTGGTGTCTAGCAAATAAGGCAGTTGCGCCCAATCGGCATATGATTGTGCCGATCGGCGCAAGCCGTGTCTTCTCTGGTTTCTTCTCCGAGTCGGTTCCTCTGTCTTCCACAGCTGCCATGTGGGCCTTTTCCTTCGAGATAAAGTCTTATACTACATGTCGAGATCTTGAAGTTCCATAAATCTTCTAGGCGAATATCTTCAAGTGTCTTGCGCAGATAAACTTCCATAAACATGTGGAATGAGCCTCGGTCACTTCTGTGTGCCAAAACACCCTTGCACCGACTGGCTCATGGACTGCACCGATCGGCACACTGGGCTTCTTTAGTGCTTTTCGTCAGTTCTGGACTCCTGTCCTCTCCAGTATCATTTTAATCACCAATTTTACCTGTTTCTGCAATAAAGCTCCAAAACAACGCATATACAAATATATAGACAATATCATAGGTAAATGGCCTAAATTAGTATCAATTGTGCTCTAATTAGGGTAACATTCACATATAAAAGGGGCACTTGGGGAGTGCCAACAGTTCCCCCACACTTAAACCTTTGCTCGTCCCGAGTAAAGTAAAAGAAAGAAAAATTAAAGAACATACTCTTTCTATCATAAAATATATCTCAAATCAGCAAATGCTGGGCATTGTTCTATTGTGGTGTATTTCATATGGGTATTCAGAAAAATAGTTCAAATACAGGCATAAAGCTTAAAGTTTCTCCCCAAAGCAACAAATCATGTCCAACTCACAAATTATAACTTTTCCACACATGTAAATCACTTAAAAGATTGTTGTGAACATAAAGAATCTATCTTCCAAATAATCCAAGGCAACAACTCATTTTTCAAATCACTCTACCTATATTCTACATCATAATGATCAAATAATATTTGTGTAAGGCTTATATGAGTAGCTAGGTGAGGTAATTGAAGGATTGCAAACATAAATCAACAATATATTGTAAAGCTAGGAGATTATTCTTCATTGGAATTATAGAAACTTATCAAGATGGCCATTGAGAAAGAAAAATTTAAGAAAGGACTCACACTTTGGATATGTGGACATGCACATAGCAAAAATTTGATCTTGGAAGAAAAAGAACTCCCATTATCAGATTGTACAAGGTTGGAATGATTCATGGCTATATTAGAATGAATTTCGAGAATAAGCATGACATATACCATCCCCCCACACTTAAAATTTTGCTAGTCCCTTAGCAAACAATAGAGCTTTTCTTTTTGTTTTTCTTTCACTTTGTTTTTTATCACTCATTGTTTCTCCCTCTTTTTTATTTTGCTCTTTGCTGCACCGATCGGTTCAGGGTGCGCCGATCGGCTCTCAACCCAAATTCACCAACATTCCAAAGTTCACAACATGAAAATTTATTTATGAAAAGATTGGTACTAAGTTATCATCACAAATCGGACAATACAAATGAAGCACATGGGTACTCAAAATTGCTCCACATAAGACATATTTGCCGAATAATCATTAAGTGTAAGTTCAAAATTTTATTCAATGCTCAACATTATTTGGTCTTCAACAACACTTTTCAAGAAACAATAAATAATTCAATTCTCCTAAAAGAGCATAACTGCCACCATTAAATTAAGATTGAAACTCTTATACATGGTGATGATTTTTGCACACACTTGCATAAAAATAAAACTACTACTAACTACTACTAACACACTTGCATGAAAGTAAACACACCGGATACATGGTTTTCCAACCCGCTCACACACACATAAGCAAATAAAGAAAAAGATTGCAAAAAATAAGAGAAAACGCAAACCGGGAAACCGATACACGTGCCAACTCCTAGGCACTCTAGTCAAATGAAGGTGGAGACGGTGGCTGATCGAAGCCATAGCATGGCGCCTTGAGTCGCTCGGACTCCTCCACCATCGCCTCGTGGTTGTTCCTCCATTGGGATGTGGCGTCCTCCACACGCTCGATGTAGTGCATGTTATTGTTGATGTACCCCTACATGGAACGAAAAAGTCTGCACAGGGCACAGGAGGTACCACAGGTACACGTCCTTGGTACCTGTAGTCGATACCCGCGCTAAAGTGGGGAGCGCTGACCGGCGCGTCGCCTGCGCCGACCAGTGCAGAGGGCTGTGAACCACCTGCTGCGTCGCTCCACCCTGGGTGGTACTGCTGAGACTCCTAGCATGATCCCCAGGAGTCCCACTTGCCGCCCGCTGCTATAGATGTCGCCGTTTGTCGAACCCGCCCACGGTGGTCCTTGAGAACTCGGCCCCCCTCCAGGAGACCTTCCTCAAGTCAATTTCCTCCCTCCAGCTTGCGATGGAGGAAAACTGCTAGCTCCGCACACGGGAGCTTGACGTTGGTGCCGCTGACATGGAAGCTGGTGCGAACACTTCCCGTGACGATATTGCCATGAGTCATATTCTTGCCGATCTTCGTCGCGCACTCACACTTGTTGTTGTGCCCTCCCGATCCATTGCTATCGTAGACGAGGGCTGCTAGGCGTTGAAGATAGGCCCCAAAAGCCAACTTCTTGCTCGCCTTGCCCCTCTTGTCAAGCCAACCCCGCACCATCACCGACATGGGGTTGCAATGAGACGGACTCATGATGGCATTGTAAAGCCACCGCAAGTCTACATCGGTGATGTTGCCAGAGTCGACCTTGTCGCCTGTGCGCGTCGCCAACCACCGATGGAAGACTTGAATGGTCGGGTTACGAATGTTGCCACACTTCATCTCCTCTACAAACGAGAGCCGCCTATAAAAGGATTCCAACTCCCCACATCCCAAGATGCCAGCGACATCGGCGTCGACGTCAAAGCCGAAGGCTTGAGCCGCCACCTTCATGGTCACCGTGTAGCTGATGTCGCGGTCGTGGAAGTTGACGGCCTCGTTGCCGTCTTCAACGGTGCCTAACCTCATCGTAGAGGAAACCTCAGTGATGACGTCGAGGTTGTAGTCCATGGGAAGGAGGTGGAATTCCATCCAGCTGAGGTTGTTGAGCATCCTCCTTATGTCCTCCCACATGCCGATCATGGTGACGAAGGTCTCATCCATGTCGAAGTTGGGGATGAACCTTCCCCTCACCACGAGGTAGTGCCACTGTTCCTCCGTGCTCTGGAGGGTGATGCCCTCCTCCACCGTGCGCGGCTCGAATGCCGACGGTGGTGGTGATGTGGGAACCCCATGACTTGCTGCCGTTTGGTTCCTCATAGCACGCCCCGTTGGAAGGGGCACGCCGGAGATGGAGTGGTGGGCGTGGATCTCATAGGTCGCCGCCGCCAAGCCGGTGGATGCATCACCCACCGACATGTCATCACGAGCACCGGAGCTCCCCCTCGCTAAGGAGTCACAGCTCGACTCACCGCTGCCGCTAGAACTGCTTCCCCAGCGCAGCCTCTTGCCCAACTTGCCGACGGAGGAGCGGAGATGATCCATCTGCGAGGAATGTGGAACGTGTGCGAGATCATGGGTAGTAGGAAAGGTGGAGAGATTACTGGCATGGTGTGACGAACTGGGGGCGCCTGGCCTTCCTTTTATAGTGTGGGAAACTTCGAGGAAAAGGAACCACCCAAAATTTCAAAATTTAGGAGCGTGCCGATCGGCGCGGTGATGCGCCGTTCAACACAATTCAAATTTTGAATGCTTTGACCACTTTGGCACTTGATTCCCATCCTTTATGTCGCTTCCCGGTACATCATATTCATTGGCAGGGGAACAACATGGAATCCTGATGTTTTGATTCACTGCGTTGATCCGCACGGGCTCACGCCGATCAGCGCACCATCTCTTTTTCAGCTTTTGGTCAATTCTGTGTCTCCTCTACACTGCACACATGCATAGCAATCATACCTATTCCTCAAACTTAATGCCTGCCATGTTTGACGCCCATTTGGGAACCACATGGGTACCTACGCTGATCGGCGTAGTAGGGCGCCGAACGGCGCAAGTCCCTTGCACCTCGTCTTTTGGTCTGGCGCTGATCCTGATGCCTCGTGTTCATCTCTTTCACCTAATTTTCTACTTTTTTGCAGTGTTCCTGTAGTATTGACATATGTAGCGGGGCCTATCTGGTGACCACGCCGATTGGCGCTGACGCACGCTATACGGCATGACGTCCATTTTTGCTCCTGACCCCTCGCTTCTTCGCTAGATGTTGCTCTTCATCCTTGAAAATAACTCCGTCTCTGAAAATAACTATGCTGGTTGATTTTTAGCACCCCTTCAATTCTAGGCGTCGTCAGCCTTCTGTCCTGACCTAGCCAATAATGCGCCGACCGGCGTAGAAGTGCGCCGATCGGCGCAAGCTCTGTTCCTTTTGTTTTTGGCCTTTTTTAGTTTTATTCCTGCATTGTTAGTCTACAGTATGTATATACATAGTTTTGCACAAATAAACAGACAATGCAAGAGCACACAAGAATTAAGCACACACTTTTTCTATTTCTTTTATTCGGAAGATTGTCTTTATTATAAGCAAGCAAATTAAAAACACCGGGTTGCCCTCCCGGCCAGCACTAATTAACAAAATGAAATGGGTTGCCCTCCCGTAAGCACTGAACAACTTCTAAATCCCCTGATCATTGAGTTGCCTCCCAAGAGCGCTCTAGTTATTTAGAGGTCAAAGATCTTGACCTCCCCGCGAACAATCAATCCTTAGTGTCACAGTGCGGGATGTGAGGCCACAACACTACAAGGTTCTCTTATCTCCATGGTTCATATAGCTCAAACGACCTATCCATACATCCCCTCCAATTACTCTTGATGCCACGTTGCCACAATGTCTTGTATCTCTTCACTTCATGAACAGCATGTCACTCTTCTCCCTTTGGGTGAAACTTGAAAGAGTAGGGAGTCCCACTTATATCGAAGCTTATCTCACCACTCTCAACATCAATACTTGCTCTTGCTGTCCTCAACAAGGGTCTGCCTAAGATCAACGGGGTCCTCTTCCTCTTAACCATATCAAGCACAATAAAATCAAGATGGATGATATGATCTCCAATTTGAACAGGCACATCCTCAGTAATTCCATTAGGGAAGCGTACCGATTTATCGGCTAACTCCAAACACATACCCGTGGGCACCAATTCAGGCAAATTGAGACTTGTGAATATACGATGGGACATAACACTTACACTTGCTCCAAGATTGCACAAGCACCTATCAAATATCCTTGTTCCTGTGGCTCTCCTTCCCAGAGGATCGAGGTCCTGAAGGTGTTGATAGCGTAGACACTTGATAATACAACATTTGTCCAAATTTAAGTTGAATATTATATCATTAAGGTTATCAGAGTGCAGCGGAATATTACGAGTTCATGCATGTTTTGAAAACAGCAAAAGCAAATAATATTCAGAAAACTACGAGCTCAACGATACAGCATAGTGATGATCCATGCCCGAAGAACATCACTCTAGTAGCACACAACAACACTGCAGCGGCAAGTCGGACTCCCAGTGGGTAGGCCAACCCTTAGGGACTTGCATGTCCCAAGGCATCGCATCTACAGGCAATTCTATTTCTTCATTACCTGAAAAACACAATGGCACAAAGCCTGAGTACTAATTACTCAGCAAGACTTACCCGTCGGACACCTAGACATGCACGGCTCTAATAGGTGGCTTGTTTAAAAGGAGCTCGCACTAAGCAACCTATTAGTTCTATCAAGTTTTTAATTGTCAATTTAAATAGGATGAGCCGAAATGTAACTTTAGTTGCAACAATATATAAAGTTAATATGACATAAGAGGAATAATAATAATGATCGTCATCATCAATAAGCAACATAATCAATTCCATGATATTAGGTGCAACTACGCGATTGGCGCGGTGACCAAGAGGTACTCATTACTACGAGGGACAGCAATTGCAATCGATTTACACTAGCTAGGAAAACCCGAGATGCACGACACATACGCACCAATTAAGGTCGTATATGGTAACCTTTCGCAAGAAAAGCACCTACACCTCAGCCCGGGTGTGGTGTCGTCGAGTGGGCATGCCATTCTGCCAACAGTACTTCGTGGTCTGAACGGCCCACTGCAGCAGCAGGTTAGTCAATGGCCAACGCACCTTAACCGTCCGCAATGCAAGTGACCTCTAATGCTACATGGGTTTACTAGTGCCCATAAGCTAGCATGCATTCAGTACTGTTCAATATTTAATCAAGGGGACGACCATGGACGGGTCCTAGGTTCGACAAGGCAGGGCTACCACAGTCAACACCCATGTGTTGCTGCAAACCTACACATGCATTATCCCTGCCTAATGTAGATATGGCCCGATCTTCCGAGAGATAAGGGGATAAACTTGAATTTGGGGAACTCGGCGTCGATGACCCGGCTTGAATCAGACACGATCCAACCCCGCAACCGTTACACCAAGCACAACTTGATTGTTCATACAAGCGAAATCGAGAACACAAGCAAGAGAGGATAAACACGCAATATGAAATTGCAAATGTGGATGAAGCGAATCACAAGAAAAGGTTCAAGCTCTGAACACAAAAGGACTAATCGCCATAGTGGTGTAGAACAAGAACAGGGGCCCTGGATTACTGTAAAAGGACTTGTCGCCACAGTTACAATAATTCGATCAAGTTTCTCTCTGGAAAACTGAACTAAACAAAACCCAAAACTAAAAGACGGCGGCTACTGAGTTTATGTAGGAAACAAAGACGTCCTAGGGTTGGGGCGACCAGGGGGGGCGCCCACAACATGGGCTTAAGGCCCGACATGATACATGGCCAAGTTGGCCCAAAATAGGTGGCACAACACCTTGTCATGGTCATATATTATGACTCACGACCCTTCTGGAGGTAGGACCAAAACCAAAACGACGGCGTCGTCGTTCCCTTTCCAACGCATCAAAGAACGCCTCGTTTGGACGTCGGATATGGGAGATATCATCAAAACCGTGAAGGGGTGTCGGCTGAATCTGAGACGAACGTGGCGACCGAGTTGGTGACGACTTGTAACTGGAGGAAGGCCATGATATGCACGTATCCAGCATGGTGATGTCCTCATCACTGCCCGGCCATAACATAAACTTCTTTTAATAATTCTCGTTCTAGTGGTCAAGTTCATTCCTTAGTAATAAGACTTTCTAACGAGACTAGTAATTACTAAGCATAGCATAACAGTACCGATTCTACTAAGTTCTAAGACAGTAGCATAGGTCATTTGGATATCATGTAAGGTGAGTTTCAATCAACTCCTATGACCTAATGCAACAATAATTATAGACACTAGTAAAATAAACTAGCAAAATTTTGTAAAAAGGTGAATGTAAACCGGGGCTTGCCTGGATCGATGTTAGTGCTAGCAACTATAACTTCTTGCTCCTAAGGGTCAACGTCCTTCTGAAAGTCATCCTCTTGCTCCTGGTTGTCCTTACTTATATGATGGAATTGAATTAACGGCATTATCGGAATACCGTTCAATGCAATGATATGATGCATGCAAGCTCATCATGTTTTAATATCAATTAAAATTATTATTATGTTCACGAAGTCATATGCTTCAGAGAAGTGGCGTCGTTAATTAAGATTTTAGGTATATATATTCTTTATGCAATTAAACAAGGTAATTGAGTGACATGAGCAATTAAATTAATTAGTAAAATAAATTTAGGTTTCTGGACATGTGTGATTTACTGTGAACAGAGGCTTATATGAGTGATTTTTATGCCAAGTGGCAAAGGCAAATTATTTACAGAATAATTACTAGAATTAATTTAAGAAAACACACTAAATAAATTCCAGAGCCTAAAATAATTCATATTTTACCAAACAGAAATTTAAGGTGGTAGATAATCATGTGTTTACTAAGCATGCCAAAAATCAGGGTTTAATTTTATTCCTAGAATTTCAGGTGAATTAATTAGTATTTTGGCAATTAAATGAATTAATAAAAATACGTGTACAAAGACAGCTATTTATCATTTTACTAAATTAGAGCACTGAAAGATGATTCCAACAAAATTTGATTGGGCCACATTGGGTTTGAATTCGATTTACTATGAGTTTCCAAAGTTTTAGGCAATTTATGGTAATTTTCTGGTATTTCTGGTTTTTAGGAAAGCCACGTATGTGCCACATCAGCAACACATCAGCTACACGTCGGATCCAGCTCGGCTGCTAGTAGGCACCAGTGGACTCGTCGGAGCGGGGTGGCGCGCGGCCAGAGGGCTCGCTCCCGGCGGCTGCGGACAGTGGAAACTCGCCGCGGTTGCGGGAAATTGCTGCACGCGTCGAGGCGGACGGATTGATGAAGGTTGCGAGGGAGGTGGCTCACCGGAGGGGTGCCGACGTCGAGAGGAGGCGGAGGTTGATGGTTCGGCGGCGTCCCGATTTACGCTCGGGGCAGGAAATCGGGCGCGGTCTTCTCCTACGGCTTCACAGGGACGAGGCAAAGATCGGCATCGTGTCAGCGTGCTTCGGGGAGGAGCGGAGGGTAGAGCTTGTCGGCAAGGCGGCTCAGGATTTCCGGCGGAGCAGAGGCGGCGGCCAGGGAAAACATTGGTGCCAGCGATCTCGTGATGAAAACAAGGGAATGAAGGGTCAGGGAGACGCGTGGATGAGTTGCGCTTGTGTGAGAGGTGGAAAGAGGGTACGAGGCTTACCAGGGACGGGGAATTTTGGCTCACGGTGGAGGAGGTCGCCGGAGGGTTTCACTTTGGTGTTCCTTTCGATTCAACCAATGTGCGAGAGGAATCCGCCAAGCAGGGGCATGGAAAAGTGTAAGGGGGTGAGGTGCGCGTGATGGGTGTTTTGCTCACGTGGGGGAAACAGTGGGATGGCGGCAGCTGAGCTCGAGCTTCGGCTCTGCTCAACAGTGGAAGAATGGGGAGGGAGAGGAGAAATGGAAGAGAGAGCAAAGGGTAGAGGGCGAGAGAGAGTGTGCTTGTGAACTCGTGGGTTCGCTTTCAAGTTGCGCAGAGGGGAAGGAGTGAGTGGGGGAGTGGGAGCGGTGAGGAGGGGAGGAATTGAAGTCGTTGCAGCGGCCATGGCGGTGGCGTGCAGAGGGGGGAAAGAGGAGGCCGTTGGGCGATGCTGCGGTAGAGACAAGGGCAGAGGGGCACTGTGCGCGGCGTTGATGCCCTGTACCGTGCGGGGTCCCGAGGTGGAGGGGTGAAGGCAGGCCGTGGCGTGTGTCGGCGGTGGAGCTCTGCTCCTGCTGTGCCAATGGAGGAAGAAGGGAAAAAGATTTTCCTTTGAACCCCCTAGAAAATTAGATCCTTACAAAATGGTCCCTGGTCAATGGTAATTCCAAAACAAATAGCTAGGGGCGTTCAAATAAATTGCAATTTTGCAGTCCTTTGAGATATTTGTGGTCCTCTGGTGGGACCCAATTAAGTAGAACACTTAGAGAAATTTTTAATTTCAAATTCAATTTAAATAGGTTTCTAGGTTTCGTTTAATTGGTTGAGGTATTCCTAAATATGGTAAAATTCTCATTAAATTCATAAAATTATATCTTAATGTTACTAATATGACTATGAATTTAGTTGACATATGTTGTATAATAAAATTTCATTTGGCTCACAATTTGTTTTGCAGGGTTTTTATTTACCTGGAATTAATTTAAATAATTGAAGTGAGGCTTCATCATTTCATGTTATATTATTCATGATTTGTGCTTCTCATGTTTGTTAAATAGAAGTGAGACACCTAGGGTGTCACATCCCTCCCTCCTTAAAGAAATCTCGTCCCGAGATTATGAACAAGGCAAACTAGAGGGATGTACGGTGGTCAATACATACCTGCGTATGACAACCAAAATTTTGGGTAATGTGTACTCAGAAATTCTTCAGATTCCCAAGTGGTGATTCATCTTCTGAGTGATTACTCCATTGAACTTTATAGAATTTGAGTGTTCTCTTACGGATTGTGCGCGCTTTCTCATCGAGGATCTTTATCGGTTGTTCAGAGTATGTGAGGTCTGGTTGAAGTTGGTCATACTATTCCAAGATTTTGTCAATGGATGGTTTGAGACACCGCCTTTGCTGAGAGACGTGAAAAGTGTTATGAACTCCAGGCAAGTTAGCGGGTAACTCTAGCTTGTAGGCTACATTTCCACATTGTTCCAAAATTTGGAATGGTCCAATGTAATGGGGAGCTAACTTTCCTTTGACTCCAAACCGTTGGATACCCTTCATAGGTGACACTCGAAGATAGACGTAGTTACCCTTATTGAAATACAGTGGTCTACATCGTCTGTTTGTGTACTTCTCTTGACGGCATTTGGCAGCCTTAACATTTGCCTGAATGGTCCAAACATTTTCTTCTGCATCCTTGACAAGATCAGGACCAAAGGTTACCCTTTCTCCAGATTCAGACTAGTTTAACGGTGTTCTACAACTGCGACCATAGAGTGCTTCAAATGGTGACATTTTCACACTCTCCTGGTAACTGTTGTTATACAAGAATGTAGCATAGGGTAGATACTCATCCCAGTTACCACCATAAGTTAAAACACATGCCCTAAGCATATCTTCCAAGATTTGGTTGACACGCTCTGTCTGTCCATCGGTAGCGGGATGGTAAGCAGAACTACGAATTAGACCTGTACCCAAGGACGCATGCAGTTGTTCCTAGAAACGAGCGACAAACTATGAACCACGATCTGAAATGATGGTCTTGGGTACTCCATGACGACACAGAATTCTTGCAATGTATAGCTTTGTGTATTGCCGTATGCTGTATCTATTGTTGATCGGCAAGAAGTGAGCAGATTTGGTGAGTCAGTCCACAATGACCTAAATAGAATCATGCTTACGTGAAGTGAGAGGTAGGCCAACAATAAAATCCATGCTGATGTCTTCCCATTTCCAGGCGGGAATACTCAAGTGTTGAAGCAATCCAGCTTGTTTCAAATGGTCAGCCTTAACTCTCTGACAAGTATCACATTCTGCAACATATCGAGCCACTTCTCGCTTCATTCTTGTCCACCAAAAATTCTTCTTTAGATCTTGGTATGTTTTATTACTACCCAAATGGATGGAGTATTTCGAGTGATGTGTTTCATCCAAGATTTTCTGTTGAAGTTCAAATTCTTTTGGTACTACCAAACGGTTATTGAACCATAGGGTACCGTCGGAGTCTTGGGTGAAACATTTTGCTTTACCCTTCTTAATGTTTTGGCGGATATGATTCATACCAACGTCATTTTTCTGTGTAGGAATGATTTCTTCATGAATAGTAGAATGTACACTAAGATTGCTAATCACTATAGTGGGCAAAACGTGAAGACTGGGTTCTGAAGCAGTGATGTGGTTGCCGTTGTTCTGATATTCTAGTACTAAGTGATGGCAGTGTACCTTCCTACTCAACGCATCGGCGACTACATTGGCCTTGCCTGGATGATAATTAATCTCCAGGTTATAATCCTTAATCAATTCTAGCCACCGACATTATCTCATGTTCAGATCAGTCTGGGTAAAGATATATTTTATGCTCTTATGATCTGTGTAGATGTGCACTAAGTTTCTGAGCAAATAATGTCTCCATATTTTTAGTGCAAGCACAACCACAACTAGTTCCAAAACAGGAGTTGGATAGTGCTCTTCATGCTTTCATAGTTGTCGAGATGCATAGGCAATGACACGACCTTCCTGCATGAGCACACATCCAAGTCCTGTCCCAGATGCATCATAATACACATCGAACAGCTTGGTGATGTCTGGTTGAGCCAATACTGGGGCAGTGGTCAATAATTTCTTCAATGCTTGAAATGCTTCTTCACAACTGTTGTTCCAATTGAATTTCTAATCCTTTTTTAGCAGCTCTGTGATGGGTTTGGTCAGCCGAGAAAAATTTGGAATAAACCCACGATAATATCCGGCTAGCCCGAGGAAACTGCGGACTTGATGAACCGTCTTTGGTGACTTCCAATCTAGCACATCTTGAACCTTGCTAGTATCCACCGAGATACCTTCCGTAGAGTCTATGTGACCAAGAAATGGCACACGGTCCAACCAACATGCACACTTGCTGAATTTTGCATACAACTTGTGATCTCGGAGGTGTTGAAGAACAATGCGAAGATGTTCAGCATGCTCTTCCTTGGACTTAGAATAGATGAGGATGTCATCAATGAATACTACCACAAATTTGTCCAACTCGGGCATGAATAATGAATTCATGAGGTACATGAAATGGGCAGGGGCATTTGTCAATCCGAATGACATTACTAGATAGTCAAACAATCCATATCTAGTAAAGAAGGCGGTCTTTGGGATGTCTTCGGCTCTAATCTTGATTTGATGATGCCCCGAATGGAGGTCAATCTTTGAAAAGACCTTGGCACCAACCAATTGGTCAAAGAGGATATCTATACGGGGTAATGGGTATTTGTTCTTGATGGTAACTTTGTTAAGAGGCCAATAGTCAACGACAAGGCGCAAGGACTTGTCCTTCTTCTTCACAAAAATAGCAGGGCAGCCCCAAGGTGAAGTGCTTGGGCGAATGAATCCCTTTTCCAATAACTCATTCAATTGCTTTTTCAACTCAGCCAGCTCGTTTGGGGCCATTTTATACGGGCGACGGGATATCGGAGAAGTTCCTGGCTGTAGCTCTATCTTAAATTCCACATCACGGTCAGGCGGTAGACCAGAGATGTCCTTGGGAAACATGTCCGGATACTCACGAACGACGGGAATACTCTCGAGTGATTGCCCTTCCAAGTGATGGACAACCAAGGTTTTCGATGAATCGGCATTTAGAGAAACTGTGTCTTTTCCTTGCAAGGGAGAGTTGATGTGAACAATGTGAGGCTCAATATCTAGCATGGCTATATGGGTTTTCATCCAGCTCATACCTATGATCAGGTTGATCTCTTGATCCTTGAGCATGATGAAATCGGTGGGGTAGATCTTTCGATTAATTTCTAGTGGAGCCTTACACACTACCTTGTTAGCAAAAATTTGTCCAGCAGGAGAGCGGACGGTGTAGCATCTATTTATGATGGTGGTGTGGAGATTATGTTTTTGCACACAAGCTTTGCTAATGAAGTTATGCATAGCACCAGAATAAAAAAGTGCAAGGACAGGCTGACGATAGAGCGAGAGCGTACCGGTCAGCACGGGTTCGCCCTGAGGAATATCTTCAGCATTGGTGTAGTTCACTTGGGCACCACGAGACGGTGCATTCACATTCCTGCTCTAGTTCTGACGCTGGTTGCTGTTGTGGTTGTTGTTGTTGTGCCTTGGTGCAGTGCAGTTCTTGGCAAAGTGGCCGGTACGACCGTAGTTGTAGCACGGATAACTGCTTCCACGATTAGCAGGCTGTGGGGCACGAGCATTCTGATTCCCTTGCTACTGGTATGGTGCACGGTACTAAGTGTTCTGCTGTTGGTACGGTGCACGGGGTGGAAAGTTCTATTGCTGTGGTGGCCTCGAGTAGTTTTGACCATATCGTCGCTGATACGGCTGCTGCGGAGATGCCCAGAAACGCTGTCCGGTAGGTGAAGTGTAAATCAGGCGGTGCTTCGCCTGTGGGGCAGCAGAGGCACTAGCAGGGGCCTTTCTTTTGTGATCGTCTTCTTCAACTTGGCGCATAGCGCCTTCCTAGACAATAGCAGCATTGACCAAGTCATTGTATGTGCCGGTTGTTTGCCATGTAAGACGCTCCTTAAGGGTGGCATTCATACCACGCAGAAATGCATATGTCTTTTTATCCTTAGTATTGACATACTCAGTAGCATACTGAGCCAGGTGATTAAAAGCTTCAGAATATTGGAGGACATTCCTCCCTCCTTGTTTCAGATCCATAAATTCCTGGAATTTCCTCTACATGAGGCCAGCTGGGATGAAATGAGCACGAAATGCAGTCTTGAACTCATTCCATTCAACGCGGTGTCCAGCGGGCAGAGAAGCTTCATAGTTTGCCCACCAGGCACTAGCAGAGCCCTGGAGTTGTTGGGCAGTGAATAGCACCTTCTGGTGCTCGGTGCATTCCAGCAGACTGAACTTCGACTCGGTCTGGCGCAGCCAGTGATTAGCATCCAGAGGTTCCCTGGTGCGCTCGAAGGTTGGCGGATGAGTACCTAGAAAATCTGAGTAGGTAATCTGTCGAGGCTGATTGTTGTTGTTATGGTGGCCTCCCTGTCCAGCTAGATGGGACGTAATATCTACTAGCCGACGAAGAATCTCAGAGTCATTTTGCTGCTGGTTGAGTGCAGCAGCCAATACCTCAGCTAGTGAGGGCTCAACATTAGCTCCTTGCTGAGAGCTTTTAGGGTCCTCCTGATTCCGAGTGCGCACCATGCTGCAATTTATACGGTTGCACATTAGTTATTCTCAAAATAATCCATAAAAACACATGTGCAAGAATATAAATTTGCAAGAGGCACGGATAAATTTCACAAGTAACAACCATCTTCGTTAATTCAATTCAGACTACATGGTTCTTAAAAGGACACCGTCACACAACTTCTTACACATATGTGCCAATGCCTAGCTACGTTATTGTGGACACATAATGCAAGATTCACACTCCTACATCGAACTAGGAATATTTATATTACACGACCATACACCCGGGTGTAGCAATCCATCTACTCTTGGTCTATGTCTTCTGGCTCTTCTGGTTCTTCTGGTTCCATAGGCTCTTCTGGTTCCTCCAAATCCATCATTTCCACATCATTAATACCGATCGGCGCCATCTCTACATCCTCTTGTTCTCCATACTCCATGATGACCTCGTCCCAATTTCCTTCAATAGGAAGGTGGGCAGCCTTGAATGCATCCAAGTCATTTTGAGCCTCAATCATGTCATGCTCAAAATCTGTTGCATCTAGCAAGGCTTGGTCACGTTCTTCTAAAATCGCATCCATCTCTTCATTCTTTGCTTGAATCTGGTGGTTCAGTTCTACAATTTCCTCATCCTTAGCTTGTTTTTCGACTTTAGAAAGTCAAAGTGCAGCATGAAACACATCCAGACGCCAGCACAAGTTTGTGCATAAGGCAAAAGTGGATAATCCATAATACTCTATTATGGGTAGAATAGGATCATGGTGGTGATGGTTTGGGCATAATCCACATGCCTGATCCACTCAAAATCCGTCACATCATTAATGGGCAGCAAGGCGACGGGTATTCCAGCAACATCATGCTTGTGGTCTTCACAGAATCGAGTAAGTGCCTTGAAAGCAGCCACATTCCAAGTGGAAGGAAAATCTGTCCCGGTGACGCTAATGGTCCAGGATTCCCATGCGGGAATGACCGAGTAGTTGGCAGGAACTGCCACATGGATGACACTTGAGGGGACTCCATGCTCCTGAAATTCCTTTCCAACATAGGTGGGAGGAATGGGATATCCGAACCTCTAGAGAAGTCTCCAAAATAGGTGAACTATCCCTGTGAACTCTAGGCCGTCGGTGATCTCCCAACCTGGTGGCGGTTGATTGGTGGTTTCAGCCATCTACAAGGAAAGTAGTTCGATTGAGTCAAAGAGTATGATCAAGCTGGAATTTTTATGAAACTCTGTTGCAACAACAGTAGCGAAAAGAGTACAACCAATACATAACATAAGTCAACATAGTCTTAAGTACATGAACTTGGAATATGTGGCCATCGAGTTACAAAAGCATCTCACGCAGTGATCCCCCTAAATACCACAACCTTGCATGGTCGACAAAAGCTACCTACCCAACTTGTCCTGCCTACATGACCTAGTTCGGTTTATCACGATACCCTAAGTCCTGTCTCCGGCTGGTGCCTCGTAGTCCACGTCAGACTCCTCGTCCATATCCTCGTCTGGATCCTCCTCCTCTGGTGCTGCCGGTGGCATCAGGATCGTCTCCAGCTGCTGCTGCTGTAGGCCCTAGTTCTTGTGAGCCAGGGTCTCTAGATCCTCTCCCATGAGCTCCATCTCGTGCTGTGCAGCCGTCAACTGATGTTGTAGGTGCTCGTTGTGGTTGGCACGCTGCTGCATAAGCACACCATGTCTGTCAACCTCCTGCACGAGGGTGTCGCGCTGTCCGGTGACCTTAGTAATGCAAGTCTCACTCGCCTCAAGAGCAGCGGTCAGTCGCTGAATCTCTCTCTGCTATGCATCAACCTGTGTCTGCAGATCATTCCTCTGCACCCAGGCCTGCTCAGTGTTAGCCAGTAGGATCCTGCTATGGTTGCTAGCCTCCTCATCCAAGTTGAGGAGGTACTCGGAGTACTGGGACACACGATGGTACCCCATGTGATACACAGGGTAGTCGTCGCGGGCGATGCGCCTCACACGCCTCTGCCAGACCGGGTTGGCCTGGTGCCAGATGGGAATCATCTCAAACAGAGTCCCAGAGAGCGCTGTTGTGTGGCTTCCGCAGAAGTGAGTGAGAGCCCTGTGGGCGACTCTCTCCAAGCCCTCACGGAGGCTCCCACAAATCGTCGTGCTCTACATCCCCGCCATGTCAAGGTTGCGTGGGTGGGTGGGCACGCTGATGTGCACCTCAGCAAGAGTCACCCCGCGGCGGCGGATCTCACGGCCCTTGTAGGAGGGTGGCTCGTCATAGCTCAGCAAGTGTAGCAGATCCCACAAAAGTGTAGGAAAGCCACGGTGGTGGAGACCGGTGGTGTAGCACCACCCATCATGCAAAAGCTCCTCAAAACCGTGGTCACCCATCTGGAACAAAAACCCAATGGTGAGTACAGTGTTCCATGGGCAATAATGTGTATCACTAAAAACTGACATGGTGCTGGTACTGATAGCAAAACTATACCACAACAATTTGATTGAGTCAAACCGTCCCTATAGTAAAGATGCATTTCATATAAAGTGCTATGAAATACAGAAACCAAGTTTTTAGTTTACATTTTCCAGCCTCAAGGGGCAATAATACGGCGATGGGTTTTAAAATGGATTCTTTCTTGACTGTGCCACAGTCAGAAAAGTGGGTATTTTGAACAGAAAACAAGGTCTTAAAAATTGGGGGTTGGAACCAAGTTATACTATACCTTCATATCTTTCCATATTGTATTTATATTCTCAAAAATTCCAAGTAAATCTGGACCTATGAAGTTTGCAAGTTCAGGTTGGCAGATTCTGTTTCAGGATGACAGAGGCTGAGTGTTTTGGCTCTACTGGACAGAGGGAAAACAACAAAATTATGAAACCTATTGGAAATGAAAATAGACTTCAAGGTCTTTCCATATTGGGTTTAAACACTTGCAAGTTCGAAGTACAACTCCAGTTATGCAATTTCCATGTTCAGGGGTTATGCTGAAAACAGTGAGTTGACAGATTATACTTGTTCTCTGTTTCTAAGGTTGTTACTGTTATGATCGAATTTTAATTGAAATTTTAGGTGACAGGGGATGCTGAGACCTTTCTGAAAAGTATTTGTATGCCTTATTTGGTTGAGTAAATTAATAGCTATGAATTTTTGAAGTTGGCAGCTAAAAACAGGACAGATTCTTGTTAACCTTGTAATTCAGAACTTTGTACTTATCATGCTTAGAAAATTTTTATTCAGAGGTTGGTGAGCAAGGAGAGAACCAAATTTTAGTTTAGTTACATTGGGATGCATGATGCAAAATTTTCATTTTATAATCCTATCGTTCCTCACAACACAACGCATATTTTGCCGCAACTTAGCGGCATGAATAATTGGTGACGACCCGCACTCAACATGTAAGTCAATCTAAGTGTTATACTAATGGCATTAGTGTACCTGTTGAAGATCCATTGTAGAAATAATACATCAAATTCAAAAAAAACTACAAAATTAAGGACAATTCTACTAGTAACGATCCATGGAAAAGGATCGCCCCGTGATAAGTCACGAGCCAACAGTGTCTCGTATCCGCCTACGAGCACAGACACCGATATCACACGTGTCGGTTAAGCACGCACGTACCTTCATTTGAAGAAGCTGTAGATGCATGTAACATAAACAATCATAACCCAGGTTAGCTTTGTCACCTCCGTATTATCTACATCGGCAATACTAACGTATCCTTACTCGTAAATGTTGCAGTTTTTGAAAATATGATTTATTTGTTGTATTATCATGGACCACGGCTCTGATACCAGCTGTGGCTCCCCTTCCCAGAGGTTTGAGGTCCCAAAGGTGCTGATAGCGCAGACACTTGATAATACAACATTTGTCCAAATTTAAGTTGAATATTACATCATTAAGGTTATCAGAGTGCAGCGGTATATTACAAGATCATGCATGTTTTAAAAATAGTGGAAGCAAATAACGTTCAGAAAACTACGAGCTCAACAATATAGCATAGTGATGATCCATGCCCGAAGAACATCACTCTAGCATCACACAACATCACTGCGGCGGCGAGTCGGACTCCCAGTGGGCAGACCAACCCTCAGGGACTTGCATGTCCCAAGGCATCGCATCTACAGGCAATTCTATTTCTTCATTACATGAAAAACACAATGGCACAAAGCCTGAGTACTAATTACTCAGCAAGACTTACCCGTCGGACACCTAGACATGCACGGCTCTAATCGGTGGCTTGTTTAAAAGGAACTCGCACTAAGCAACCTATTAGTTCTATCAAGTTTTTAATTTTCAATTTAAATGGGTTGAGCCGAAATGTAACTTTAGTTGCGACAAAAGGATAATAAAACAATATATAAAGTTAATATGACATAAGAGCAATAATAATAATGATCGTCATCATCAATAAGCAACATAATCCATTTCATGATATTAGGTGCAACTATGCGATTGGCGTGGTGACCAAGTGGTACTCATTACTACGAGGGACAACAATTGCAATCGATTTACACCAACTGGGAAAACCCAAGATGCACGATACATACGCACCAATTAAGGTCGTATATGGCAACCTTTCACAAGAAAAGCATCTACACCTCAGCCCGGGTGTGGTGACGTCCAGTGGGCATGCTGTTTTGCCAACAGTACTTCTTGGTCTGAACCGCCCACTCCAGCAGCAGGAGGGTCAATGACCAATGCACCTTAACCATCCTCAATGCAAGTGACCTTTAATGCTACATTGGTTTACTAGTGCTCATAAGCTAGCATGCATTTGGTACTGTTCAATACTTGATCAAGGGGCCGACCACGGACGGGTCCTAGGTTCGACAAGGCAGGGCTAGCACAGTCAACACCCATGTGTTGCTGCAAACCTACACATGCATTATCCCTGCCCGGCCATAACATAAACTTCTTTTAATAATTCTCGTTCCAGTGGTCAAGTTCATTCCTTAGTAATAAGACTTTCTAACGAGACTAGTAATTACTAAGCATAGCATAACAGTACCGATTCTACCAAGTTCTAAGACAGTAGCATAGGTCATATGGATATCATGCAAGGTGGGTTTCAATCAACTCCTATGACCTAATGCAACAATAATTATAGACACTAGTAAATAAACTAGCAAAATTTTGTAAAAAGGCGAATGTAAATCGGGGCTTGCCTGGATCGAAGTTAGTGCTAGTAACTACAACTTCTTGCTCTTGAGGGTCAACGTCCTTCTGAAAGTCGTCCTCTTGCTCCTGGTTGTCATTACCTATATGATGAAATTGAATTAACGGCATTATCGGAATACCATTGAATGCAATGATATGATGCATGCAAGTGCATCATGTTTTAATGTCAATTAAAATTATTATTATGTTCTCGAAGCCATATGCTTGAGAGAAGTGGGGTCGTTAATTAAGATTTTAGGTATATATATTCTTTATACAATTAAACAAGGTAATTGAGTGTCATGAGCAATTAAATTAATTAGTAAAATAAATTTTGGTTTCTAGACATGTGTGATTTACTATGAACAGAGGCTTATATGAGTGATTTATATGCCAAGTGGCAAAGGCAAATTATTTTCAGAATAATTACTAGAATTAATTTAAGCAAACACACTAAATAAATTCCAGAGCCTAAAATAATTCATATTTTACCAAACAGAAATTTGTGGTGGTAGATAATCATGTGTTTACTAAGCATGCCAAAAATCAGTGTTTAATTTTATTCCTAGAATTTCTGGTGAATTAATTAGTATTCTGGCAATTAAATGAATTAATAAAAATACATGTACAGAGATAGCTATTTATCATTTTACTAAATTAGAGTACTGAAAGATGATTCCAACAAAATTTGTTTGGGCCACATTGGGCTTGAATTCGATTTACTATGATATTCCAAAGTTTTAGGCAATTTCTGGTAATTTTCTAGTATTTCTGGTTTTTAGGGAAGCCACGTATGAGCCAAATCAGTGACACATCAGCTACACGTCGGATCCAGCTTGGCTGCCAGTAGGCGCCAGTGGACTCATCGGAGCGGGGTGGCGCGCGGCCGGAGGGCTTGCTGCCGGCGGCTACGGACAGCGGAAACTCACCACGGTTGCGGGAAATTGCTACGTGCATCGAGGCAGACGGATTGATGAAGGTTGCGAGGGAGGTGGCTCACCGGAGGGGTGCCGACATCAAGTGGCGGCAGAGGTCGAAGGTTCAGCGGTGTCATGATTTACGCTCGGGGCAGGAAATCGGGCGCGGTCTTCTCCTACGGCTTCACGGGGACGAGGCGAAGATCGGCATCATGTCGGCGTGCTTCGGGGAGGAGCAGAGGGTAGTGCTCGTGGGTGAGGCAGCTCAGGATTTCCGGCAAAGCAGAGGCGGCGGTCGGGGAAAACAGTGGTGCCGACGATCTCGTGATGAAAACAAGGGAATGAAGGGTCAGGGAGACACGTGGATGAGTTTCGCATGCGCGAGAGGTGGAAAGAGGGTAAGGCTTACCAGGGATGGGGAATTTTGGCTCGTGGTGGAGGAGGTTGCCGGAGGGGTTCACTTCGGTTTTCCTTTCGATTCAACCAATGCGCGAGAGGAATCGGCCAAGCATGGGCATAGAAAGGTGTAAGGGGGTGAGGCGCGCATGATGGGTGTTTTGCTCACGTTGGGGAAACAGTGGGACGGCGGCAGCTGAGCTCGGGCTTCGGCTCTGCTCAAGAATGGCAGAATGGTGAGGGAGAGGATAAATGGAAGAGAGAGCAGAGGGCAGAGGGCGAGAGAGAGTGTGCTTGTGAACTCGTGGGTTCGCTTTCAAGTTGCATAGAGGGGAAGGAGTGAGTGGGGGAGTTGGAGCGGCGAGGAGGGGAGGAATTGAAGTCATTGCAGCGGCCATGGCGGTGGCGTGCAGAGGGGAGAAAGAGGAGGCCGTTGGGCAGTGCTGCGGCAGAGATGACGGCAGAGGGGCACTATGCGCGGCGTTGACGCCCTGTAGCGCGCGGGGTCCCGAGGTGGAGGGGTGAAGGCAGGCCGTGGCGTGTGACGGCGGTGGAGCTCTGCTCCTACTGCGCCAATGGAGGAAGAAGGGAAAAATATTTTCCTCTGAACCCCCTCAAAAATTAGATCCTTACAAAAAGGTCCCTGGTCAATGGTAATTCCAAAACAAATAGCTTGGGGCCTTCAAATGAATTGGGATTTTGCACAAAGGTCCTCTGAGATATTTGTGGTGCTTTGGTGGGACCCAATTGTGTAGAACACTTAGTGAAATTTTTAAATTCAAATTCAATTTAAATAGGTTTCTAGGTTTAATTTAATTGGTTGAGGTATTCCTAAATATGGTAAAATGCTTATTAAATTCATAAAATTATATCTTAATATTACTAATATGATTATGAATTTAGTTGACATATGTTGTATAATAAAATTTCATTGGGCTTACAATTTGTTTTGCAGGGTTTTTAATTACCCGGAATTAATTTAAATAATTGAAGTGAGGCTTCATCATTTCATGCTATATTATTCATGATTTGTGCTTCTCATGTTTGTTAAATCGAAGTGAGACACCTGGGGTGTCACAGTTCCAATCATGCATTTGATGCTTGGTGATCCAGGGTCGATTTTCTTCTCAAGTGCAACATCATTGATTGCCTCCGTAAGCTCCTTAGTAACCTTCACAACCTCCTCAGAAGCTAGAGACTTCTTCATAATATCGATGAACCTTGCAAATTGCTTGGCATGTTGCCACACTCTTTCTATCTTCATCAACAGTTGAGTATCCAGGAACGTGGCAGGGCCATGCCCCTCTGTCTCCATGCCCATTTTCAGACCAGAGAGGTCAACATCTTCTTCGCGCTGATCAGCGCTTTCAGGGAGCCAATCGGCGCCATTAGGACCATCGTGTCGATTGGCGCCAGGTGTGCGCCAATCAACGCGGGGCCTCTTTGCTCCTGCAGGGTGCTCTGGATCTTTTGTTTTCCTGACCGCATAGCTATTGCATTCAGCTGCTCTGTAGACTTCGTATTGCCAGGAATAGCCCCTTTGTTGCGTTAAATGGCTTGCGATAACTGTCCTATCTGTTGCTCCATAATCTTGGCATGCTTCAAAATCTGCTCATTGGAGCTCCCAATCTATATCACCTTGTCATTAATTACCTCAAGTACATGATCAATCTCCTTGAATTTAGCTTGATTGTCCTTGTTGATCTTCTCTTGAGCTTGGAAGAACTCATGACATTGGAGACGAAGTGGGATAGAATTTTGCATGGATGAACAAGAAGAGAAAAAACTCCTTTGCTGCTGATATTGGGGCTTCCATCCACTATTCTTCATATATTCTACCATCTTCATCTCTTCTGGACAATCTTTTTGCACATGACGAAATTCTCCACACTCACCACAAGTGGAGCGTAATTCCGCTAGCTTGAGTGGCTCTTCCTTAGGGATATGAAGATTATTGTCCAACCTCCTTTGAATAGCATCGAGGTGATCTATAATCAAGTCTTCATGAGTCCTCTCAATCACACTCTTCACCACTCCTTTTGAAGGATGCAAATTCCTTGAACATCTCTCACCATCCCATGATTAATTTTGAACTAGCACCTTGATCAAATCCTTAGCTTGGGTGGGAGTTTTTGACATGAATGAACCTGTAGCTGATGCATGCAAGTGTTGATGAGATAGAAGATTCAATCCTATGTAGAGCTTCTCAACAACTTCTCCAACCGTCAGACCATGATGAGGGCATGCATCCATATATTTATTGTATCTCTCCCATGCTTGTCCAATGCACTCATCAACATTCTGTGTAAATCCAAGAATCTTATTGTTCAAAGCTTGAGTCTTACCAGGAGGGAAGTATTTGGCCAAGAATTCAGCTGCTAACGTGTCCCACACCGTCTTTATTGGGTTTCCCAATCCATTGTACCATTGCTTGGGACGTCCAACTAGAGAGAAGGGGAACAACCGCACACGTGTTTGGTCTCCGATCAATCCCGCTATCTTGAATGTACTGCAAACTTCAAGGAAGTGTTGCAAGTGATGATTGGGATCTTCCGAACTTGTGAACAGTTGTTTCGCGACTATTCCAACATATCTCTCCAATTGATACGGAAGTTGATCTTGAGCTTCATGGAAATCTGCCTTGACAACATTAGTCAATTGAGGCTTTAGATGATTAACCATAGGTACCTCTGTCATCTCCTCTTCTTCTTGATCTTGAATTGTGGCTTCTATTGTGAATAATGCTCGAGGGGTGACGCGGATTGCTTCTCCATATAAATCTCCAAGTGACTTGCTTCTCTTCTTATGAAAGAGTCTTTCTAGATCATCGATGTAATTAGAGGGTTTGTTTGACTTAGGACCATCCATACCTGTTAGTTTCACTTAACAGAATATATGTACTAAAGAGATGAGTAAAATAAAGCACAATGATAAGACACTAATACATCAAACAATATTTAAAAACCTGCTATGGTCCCCGGCAACGGCGCTAGAAAATAGAGCTTGTTGGTCGTAACTACGCACCCACTTATATGCCGCAAGAGGATGGTGTACGATTGTAGCACTTTATTCCCTTGAATTGAGTATTCTAAGGTTTATCGAATCCACTGGGACCTTAGGGATAATTAAACAAAGTTAACAGTAAAAGATCTAATCAAAGCAACTGTCGAGTTAGGTTGCATCAGGGGAGACTGGCCATCGCAAAGGTGCGCCAGATAGTAATGTCGTTGCCCTGATCGGCGTAGGCGTTGAGCCGATCGGCACACTAGTGAATCTAAGCCAAAGTGCACCAGATACCTTTGTAAGCCTATACTGTTAAGTGAGTAACCATATATCTACTTGTAACACCCTACTTTTTACAATTTCTAAAAATGCCAATTAATACCATTAAGCAATTGGTTAATTATCCTAGGGCAAATTATTTTCTAAATAATTAATCAATTTATTGCATTTGCATAGCATGTCATATCCATGTAGAATTTTCTGCATTTAGCATTTAGTTTGTCTATTAAATAATTACCAGGAAGAGTGGAAGAGAAATTAGAAATGGATTTAGAGAGGAAAAGAATGGAGAAAGAAAAAGAGGAACCAGAACAGTGGGCCGAAACCCACCATTCTGGCCCACCCCAGAAACCCTCTCTTCCTCCCCCACCTTCCCCTTTCGGCCCAGCCAGCCCATGCCGCCAACCCCACTCCCTCCCCTTCTCTTTCTCTCTCAGCTGCCAAGCCACCAGCTAACCCCGGCCCAGCTCCCTCGCCAGCCCAGCGCGCAAACACCCGCGGCCCAATCCCTTCCCCCTTCTCTTTCCCCTCTCGGCCTGCCCTAGCTTGGGACTCTCCCTTCCCCGCGCGGCCCAACTCCCCCACCAGCCCAGCGCTCCCGGCCCAGCCACCCCCATAGCCCAGCTCCTGCCCTCTCTCACCGACAGCCCGGCCCCACCCGTCATCCCCCTCCTCTCGCCCCTCTCTCTCCCCGCCGCCGCCGGAAACCGACGACCCCACCGATTCCTCTTTCCCCCGCCTCCCCGGCTCCCGAAACCACTCCACGCACGCCACACCCCCTCCACTTCCCCTTCTCCCCCACTCGCGTGCCTTAAACGCGCGTTATTGCGTGTTACCATGCTCGAACGGCCGCCGCCGGCCGTTACCCCGACGAGCTCGAGCCCGCTCGCCTCCTCTCCCTCTCTCCCCCTATAAACCCCCCCCCCCCCTCAGCCTCGCCACAGACCGTCGCCTCTCCCCGCTCCTTGCTGCCCGCTCGCGACCCCCCGGAGACCCTCCCCACCGAGCTCCAACTGCCACCACCGCCGAGCTCCGTCGCCGACCCGCTTCCAGCCTCCCTCGCACCCGCGTGACCCATCGGTGAGAACCGCCTCACTTCCCTCTCCCTCCCCGTGCCCTCGCGGCGAGGAATGGGTGGCCGGAGCGCCAGTCCGGCCAACTCCGGCGAGCACCCTGCCACCGCCGCCGTGTAGCCGCCCTCTAGGTGGCCGTCGCCGGCAGCCCTCCTCGCCATCTATCCCTGGCCGATGGATCTTGATCCAACGCGCCGGATTCCATACCCCTTCGGGGTATGTAATCGATCCACCATGGACCAGTGGACCACGGGCCTACAGAACCCATAGACCCAGTCCATGGGGTTTTTTTATTTAAATAAATTCAATTAATTCTTGGATATTGATAGCATTTTGCATCTAGGTCCATATGCTTAGAATAAATTAGAATTTTACCCCTATTTTTGCACAGAACCTTTAGAAAATTGTTTTTAAGCCCCTGAACTTCACAATAATTATTTTAGCTTTGTATTTTAACTGAAACACCCCTGTACTTTACTAAAATTATTATTTTGGCCATGTAATTTTACAAAAACATCCCTGCACTTGTTTTTATTTATATTTTCAACCCTCTCTTTTACACTTAGCCCCCTACACTTAATATAAATTATGTTTAGGTCCTAAAATTTTGCAAAAACAACATTATAATTTTTAGTAATTATTTTTCAGTCCTAACAATTTACACTTTAGTCCCTATAATTTTATAAAATTCCAATTAGGTCCCTAAAAGTTCCTTTTTTTACCTTTTTGTCGCTAAAACTTCAAACTAGCATAACTTTTTGCTCGTAACTCCAAATTAGGTGATTCTTGCGCCAAATTTCTCGTAGAAGTGTAATCTTTGCATTTATTGCATTTACATATTGTTTTTCCACTGTTGCGTAATTGTGTATTGATTTTTTTGTATGTTTTGTTTGTATCAGTATTTTTTTTTACGTAAAGACGAGCATACACAAGGACCATCCTACGAGGACTTTCAGGAGCAGGAATTCGAGGTGTTATAGCATCCTCCAGCGCAGGACGAAGGCAAGTGTCCTTGATGTATCTTGCACCTATTATAATGATATTGTAGAATTGCATGCTTGTGTCAATTGATTGGGAGTCTATGGTTAGGGTTTTCCTAGTATTGTTTTTACCCCTGTCCCTTGTCGCCTTGATTTTTGGGTAGGTGATGCTTAGGTGGCTTTTGGGACTTTGGGGTTAATATTAATCTTGACTAATGAACATTATCATGTGGAATTGGTTGGTAATTCTTTTGCAGCTATCACTTATGGATGGGAGTGGAACCTTAGTGGCTAGCATATACTGGGAGACCCTATGGAAAAGCCTCGTAGTGAAACCCTGCCGCACACCAAAGGAAGTGTGTAATGTGGGTGGCATCCACGGGCACAAAGGGAATCATGACTTGTGGGTAGAGTGGTACAAACTCTGCAGAGTATCAAACTATCATGATAGCCGTGCTCACGATCACGAG
Source organism: Eleusine coracana subsp. coracana (assembly GCA_032690845.1). Lineage (NCBI taxonomy): Eukaryota > Viridiplantae > Streptophyta > Magnoliopsida > Poales > Poaceae > Eleusine > Eleusine coracana. Next base: position 23,079,953 of record CM064424.1, read on the forward strand.
CGGCCTGGACTCCTCACAAGATTAGTTGGGATGTGGTTTGGGATTTGTTGGGATGGTTCAGACTTGGATTGATTAGTACCATGTGGATTGAGGGATGGAATGACCCCAGTTAGTAATTAGGCTGCATAGGGAATTAAAAGCTCATGCAACAAACCCCTTTAAAGCCTTCCTTGTCTTAGCCTCATGTCATCTTTTCCCCCACTTGTTGAGTATGACACGTACTCACCCTTGCTATATCCCACATCGTTGCTCAGCTACAGGAGAGGAATGGAACCACTATGAAGACGACGGAGGCGAGTATTAGGCGATGGTCCACCAGTCGATGCCTGTGGAGTCTTGGGACGTCTACACTAGTTTATTTCCGCTGCTTGGATGTACTTTTCTTTTAGACCTATGGGTCCTTTTGTAATAAAGATACGATGTAATAATGAAAGGATATGGATATTTATTCTGTTTACCACTAATGATGTGCCGTATGTGTGTGTAACTTGATCCTGGGCACACGTACGGCTGCACCCATTTTGCTTCTTAAAATGGGTGTGATAGAAGTGGTATCAGAGCCATATCGACTGTAGGACGTCAGCCTAGCTAGCCGTGGACGCATCAGGGACACTTTTTTGCTTTATAACTGTACAAACTACTTTAAGAAAAATATTAAACTATGGTGTTCTTTTTTATTCTTTCTTATTTGCTTTTCAGATTTTTTTTACCATTGTTTTCTCACCCCTTGTTATTTCCAAAATGTAGATGGCTCGTACCAAGCTGACCGCTTGTAAGGCTACGACTGGACGTCACTGTGGACTCCTTGCCCCTAGGCGTGCGAGGAAGGAAGCAAGTGAAGAGATAACCCAGCCTGCACGCCAGGAAGCCCCATTGACTGACAAGGAACTTCTAGAGACACTACAGGAAGGGCCCATGGAAGAAGATCCCAAGGAACCTGATGAGGAAGAAGACCCAGAAGAGCCCGAGGACCCTGAAGATGTTGAAGAGGAAGAACCAGAAGAACATGAGCAACAAGAGGACTCTGAGGAACCGCAAGGGGAAGAAGACCCATAAGAGACTGAGGACCCTGAAGAGCCTGAAGATGGTGATGACTCAGAGGAGGACAAAGACGTAGCCGTCCATCAGGCCGAGAAGTACCGCTCTTTTGGACTAGAGGGTGAGACCTTCTCCAAGACCCTGTGGAAGCTACTTGTGAAGATTGGCGTCACAAACAGGCCTCAGTACCTCCTCAAGAAGGTGGATCACCCTTTCCGTGAGGAATGGGTAGCGGAGGTCAATATCTACGATGATGACCGCATCGTATCAACTCACCATGGCCACACCCCCAGGGCTACTAGAAGGGTCGCCGTGGATGATGCCGCATGGAAGCCTCTCACTAGCCTCTGCTACACCCACTGCCATGGAATAGCAAAGACAAGTTTTGCCCACATTCCCCGTCGGAAGCCAGGTACGGAGAAGTACACCGTCGATCCTACAGAATGGTATGTGAGCACCAGAGAGATGGACGAGACTCAGGGAGTCGCGGTGGACTTCGGCCACACTATTGAGGTGCTACAGAAGGAGAACCACACTCTTTGGAAGAGGCTGCGTGATACTGAGGTTTATATAAAGCGTGACCAGCGAGTCAAGATGTGCGAGCAGAGTGACCTCTACTCCTCTGGTATCCGCATTTGGACTGCAAACTCCCCGAAGCACGCAAGTTCCCTACCTTTGGTCTCCGATGAAGCCAACTCCCGTGCCTAGGAGATTTTCTTACCCTATGAATAAAGATTGTAATAGTCAAATGTTTAGATCAATTTGCTTTCATGGTGTGATGTAATGAACTCCTTTGCTTGTCTTGATTTGAGTGTGCTTGATGTGAGTTGTGGGATGCCTCGGCACCTTGCCCACAACCTCATCTTTGGTTTGCTTGTTAAATAAACAATCGTTTTTACTCATTATTCCTTGATGCATATAGTTGGGTCTCTTCTTTATTCTTTCTTCTATTATCACACCTCGTCTTACACTACTTCCACCACTCAGATGGTTCGTACTAGGGGAAACACTGGAGGTAGCAACCAGAACAACGAGGGCAACAACAATGCTCCGAACCTTGAGCAATTCTTAGAGATGCAGACTCAGCTTATGCAGACAGTGATCCAAACCTTGGGCGCCATACAACAGAATCAAAATGCCCAGCAGAATCACCATGCCCCTCCACCTCCACCTCGACCTCCACCCCAGAATAGGTTGGAAGAGTTCTTAAGGACTAGGCCACCTACCTTCTCCCAGTCCAAGGATCCTATGGAAGCTGATGATTAGCTCAAGGAAATCGAGAAGAAGTTGATGATCGCTCAATACAATGATCGAGAGAAGGTTCTCTTTGCAGCTCATCAGTTGTTTGGTGTAGCCGCAGACTGGTGGGAAGCTTATTGCAATGCTCATGCTAATGTGAAAACCATCACCTGGAATGAGTTCAAGGATAACTTCCACTCTCACTATGTCCCTACGGGCATCAAGTTGTTGAAGAGACAGGAATTTCAAGACTTGAGACAGGGAAATATGTCAGTGAGTGAGTACCTGAATAGATTCATCCAACTATCCAGGTATGCTCCTAAAGAAGTGAGCACAGATCAGAAGAAGCAGTACATGTTCATGAGGGGACTACAGAATGACATCCAGTTCCAGTTGCTGAACAATGACTATGCAAACTTTCAAAGACTGATGGACAAGACCATTGTTGTGGAGAACAAGTGTAATGAGATTGAGAGGGAAGGCAAGAGGAAGATGCGATTCCAAGGACAATCGTCTGGTAGTAACACTCGTCCCCGCATAATGCCATCCCCCAACCCATACTACCGTGCTCCCAACACTGTCAGGCCACCCATGCAAGCTCCACGCCCCAACTTTCAAATGTAACGCCCCAACTACCAGGCACCTCGCCCTAACCCGCAGCAGGCACCTCGCTCCACCGATCAGTAGGCACCTCGCCCCGCAGCTCCAACAGCCCCACAAAACCAGAACCGCCCTACCTTCGGAAACACTAGTGGTCTAAAGCACGGTTGTTATCACTGCGGACAGGAAGGTCACTTCATGGGACAGTGTCCCCAATGGAACAACGCAATAAGGCAAGCCCCAACCAACGTGCTTCCAGGCAATCGAGGACAGTAGAATTATGCTCAAGGGCGCATCAATCATGTCACTACTGAGGAAGCTAAGCAAGCTGCAGATGTGGTGCTCGGTATGTTCCTAGCTAACTCTCAACCTACAACCATCTTGTTTGATTCAGGAGCATCACATTCATTCATAACATCCACATATGTTGCAAAGCACAACCTACCGATTGCTATGATGAAGCATACCATGCTAGTTAGCTCTCCTGGTGGAGAAATGAAAACCAATAAAATATGTCCAAAGGTTGCCCTTAAAATAAGGGGGGTAGACTTCTCAGCTAATCTCATAATCCTAGAATCCAAGGAGATAGATATAATACTTGGAATGGATTGGTTACGCAAGTATGATGGAGTGATACAGTGCACCAAACAAGCGGTACAGCTAACTAGTGCTGAGGGTACCAAAGTTGAGTTCATAGCAGCCAACTCTACCGCCAAGGAGGTCATGCTGAACCAGGCCACCTGCACCCCCATAGAAGAGATACGAGTGGTTTGTGACTTCCTTGATGTCTTTCCAGAAGAACTTCCAGGTATGCCGCCTGATCGTGACATAGAGTTTGTTATCGACTTAATACCGGGAACTGCTCCTATATCTAAGAGGATCTATAGGATGCGAGTCAATGAGTTGGTAGAACTTAAGAAGGAATTACAAGAGATGCTAGAGAAGGGTTTCATTCGCCCTAGTTCCTCACCTTGGGGAGCTCCAGTACTCTTTGTCGAGAAGAAGGATAAGACTCAAAGGATGTGTCTGGACTATCGTTCTCTTAATGAGGTGACCATCAAGAATAAGTATCCACTACCATGGATCGAAGACTTGTTTGATCAGCTGAAAGGAGCTTGTGTCTTCTCTAAGATTCATCTGCGATCCGGGTATCACCAATTGAGGATCAGACCACCAGACATACCCAAGATGGCTTTTCGAAAAAGATATGGGTTATATGAGTATACAGTAATGTCATTTAGGTTGACCAATGCACCGGCCGTACCTTATGAACAAGGTGTTCATGGAATACCTGGATAAATTTGTTGTGGTTTTTATCGATGACATCTAGGTATTTTCAAAGAATGAAGAAGAGCATGAGGAACACCTGAGGCTACTTCTAGAGAAGCTACGTGAGCACCAGTTGTACGCCAAGTTGAGTAAGTGTGAATTATGGCTGAAGGAGGTAGCGTTTCTCGGTCATGTGATCTCTCTAGGAGGAGTGTCAGTCGATCCAGGCAAGGTAAAGGACGTTCTCGACTGGAAACCACCCCAGACAGTAAAGGAGATTAGGAGTTTCCTTGTATTAGCCGGATACTATCGACGATTCATAAAGGATTTCTCCAAGATAGCAAAGCCAATGACAACATTGTTAGGGAAGGACAAGAGCTTTGAGTGGACTCCACGCTGTCAAGCCATTTTTGAAGAATTGAAGAGGAGATTAATGTCAGCCCCTGTCTTAATCTTACCTGACATCAGTAAGAGTTTCAACATATACTGTGACGCCTCCAAGCAAGGACTAGGATGTGTACTCATGCAGGAGGGCCATGTCGTTGCATATGCCTCTAGACAATTATGGACGCATGAAGAAAAATACCCCACACATGATTTGGAATTGGCAGCCGTAGTACATGCTCTGAAGATTTGGAGGCACTATATCCTTGGCCACCGTTGTGAGATCTATATGGATCACAAGAGTCTCAAGTATATATTCACTCAAACTGAGCTAAACCTAAGGCAACGGCGTTGGTTGGAGTTGATCAAGGACTATGATGTGGGTATCAACTATCATCCAGGAATGGTGAATGTCGTTGCGGATGCCCTGAGTAGAAAGACCTATTGTCACCAGTTACTTGTGGAAAAGCTACCACCAGAGCTCTGCAGGGAGTTTGAGCAACAGAACCTTGAGTTTGTTAATGAGTTAGAGACAATTGCAATGGAAGTGGAACCCACTCTCGATGAGGAAATTTGCAAGGGACAGCTAGGTGATGAGAAGCTAAGTGAGATCAGAAGGCTCATTAAGGAAGGAAAGGCTACCAACTTCACAGAAGATAAGATGGGTACCATATTGATGGGTAAACGAATATGTGTGCCAGACAAGAAGCACCTTCGTGACATGATCCTATGGGAAGCACACGATTCTGCATACCCCATTCATCTAGGGAGTACTAAGATGTATTAAGACTTGAAGACTCGTTATTAGTGGTATGGCATGAAGCGCGATGTCATAGAGTATGTTCTTATATGTGATACATGTCAACATGTCAAGGCAGAACACCAAAGACCTGCCGGGTTGCTCCAACCTTTAAAGATTCCAGAGTGGAAATGGGAACAAGTCGGTATGGACTTCATAGTTGGACTACCTCGTACACAGTCGGGGTATGATTCTATATGGGTTATAGTTGATCGTTTAACCAAGGTGGCACACTTCATTCTTGTCAAGACAACCTATAGCGGAGCAAAGTTGGTAGAACTTTACATGTCAAGGATTGTCTGCTTACATGGAGTGCCTAAGAAGATAGTATCTGACAGAGGCTCTCAGTTCACCTCAAGGTTTTGGGAGAAGCTACATGAGTCCCTTGGCACCAAGTTAAACTTCAACCCTGCTTATCACCCTCAGACTGATGCACAAACCGAGAGGACGAACCAAATACTAGAAGACATGTTGAGAGCTTGTGCTCTAGAATATGGCATGAGTTGGGACAAGAGTCTACCCTACACAGAGTTTTCCTATAACAATAGTTACCAAGCAAGTATAGAGATGGCGCCTTTCGAGTTTCTGTATGGAAGAAAGTGTAGAACCCCTCTATTCTGGAATGAGACAGGAGAGAACCAAGTCTTTGGACCAGAGATACTACAGGAAGCAGAAAAACAAGTTAAGATTGTGCGTGAAAACCTGAAGGTTGCACAGTCAAGGCAGAAAAGCTATGTCGATCGTAGGCGAAGAGACCTATCCTTCGAGGTTGGAGATTTCGTATATCTCAAGGTATCACCCATGAGAGGTGTTAGACGCCTCAAGGTCAAACGGAAGTTAGCACCACGTTACATCGGCCCTTTTAAGATCCTCGAGAGAAGAGAAGTTGCATATCAGTTGGAGCTACCCTCCCATCTCACGGATGTGCATGACGTGTTCCATGTGTCACAACTGAAGAAGTGCTTAAGAGTGCCGGAAGAACAACTCCCCGTTGATGAAATAGACCTTCAGGAAGACCTCACATATGCGGAACAACGAGTCAAGATACTAGAAGTTGTTGAGAGAGTTACAAGAAATAAGGTGATCCGAATGTGCAAGGTGCTCTGGAATCATCACACAGAAGAGGAAGCCATCTGGGAGCGTGAAGAAGAATTGAAAGCCGAGTTTCCCCACCTCTTCACCAATCTTTCCGAATCTCGAGGGCGAGATTCATTGTAAGAGGGGTAGGTTTGTAACACCCTACTTTTTACAATTTCTAAAAATGCCAATTAATACCATTAGGCAATTGGTTAAATAGCCTAGGGCAAATTATTTTCTAAATAATGAATCAATTTATTACATTTGCATAGCATGTCATATCCATGTAGAATTTTCTGCATTTAGCATTTAGTTTGTCTATTAAATAATTACTAGGAAGAGTGGAAGAGAAATTAGAAATGGATTTAGAGAGGAAAAGAATGGAGAAAGAAAAGAGAGGAACCAGAACAGTGGGCCGAAACCCACCATTCTGGCCCACCCCAGAAACCCTCTCTTCCTCCCCCACCTTCCCCTTTCGGCCCAATCAGCTTAGGCTGCCAACCCCACTCCCTCCCCTTCTATTTCTCTCTTAGCCTCCAGGCCACCAGTTAATCTCAGCCCAGCTCCCTCACCGGCCCAGCACGCGCATGCCCGCGGCCTAATCCCTTCCTCCTTCTCTTTCCCCTCTCGGCCTGCCCTAACTTGGGCCTCTCCCTTCCCGTGCGGCCCAACTCCCCCGCTAGCCCAGTGCTCCTGGCCCAGCCACCCTCGCATCCTAGCTCTCGCCCTCTCTCACTGACAGCCCGGCCCCACCCGTCATCCCCCTCCTCTCGCCCCTCTCTCTCCCCGCCGCCATTGGAAACTGACGACCCCGCTAATTCCTCTTTCCCCCGCCTCCCCGGCTCCCAAAACCACCCCGTACACGCTGCACCCCCTCCGCTTCCCCTTCTCCCCCCACCCGCATGCCTTAAACACGCGTTATCGCGCGTTACCACGCTCGAACGGCCACCGTCGGCCGTTACCCCGGTGAGCTCGAGCCCACTCGCCTCCCCTCCCTCTCTCCCCCTATAAGCCCCCCCCCCCCCTCGGCTTCGCCACAGACCGGCGCCTCTCCCCCACTCCTCCCCGCTCGCTTGTGACCCCCTGGAGACCCTCCCCGCCGAGCTCCGGCCGCCGCCGCCGCCAAGCTCCGTCATCGACCCGCTTCCGGCCTCCCCCGCACCCGTGCGATCCATTGGTGAGAACCGCCTCGCTTCCCTCTCCCTCCCCGTGCCCTCGCGGCGAGGAATGGGTGGCCGGAGTGCCGTTCCGGCCAACTCCGGTGAGCGGCCCACCACCGCTGCCATGTAGCCACCGCCTGGGTGGCCGTCACCGGCAGCCCTCCTCGCCATCTATCCCTGGCCGTTGGATCTTGATCCAACGCGCCGGATTACATACCCTTGAACTTATTCAATTAATCGGTCCACCATGGACCAGTGGACCACGGGTCCACAGAACCCATAGACCAGCTCCACGGGGTTTTTTTATTTAAATTAATTCAATTAATTCCTGGATATTGATAGCATTTTGCATTTAGGTCCCTATGCTTAGAATAAATTAGAAATTTACCCCTATTTTTGCACAGAACCTTTAGGAAATTGTTTTTAAGCCCCTGAACTTCACAATAATTATTTTAGCTTTGTATTTTAACTGAAACACCCCTGTACTTTACTAAAATTATTATTTTGGCCATGTAATTTTACAAAAATACCCTTGAACTTATTTTATTTATATTTTCAACCCTGTCTTTTACACTTAGCCCCCTACACTCAATATTAATTATGTTTAGGTCCTAAAATTTTGCAAAAACAACGTTATACTTTTTAGTAATTTTTTTTCAGTGCTAACAATTTACACTTTAGTCCCTGTAATTTAATAAAATTATAATTAGGTCCCTAAAAGTTCCTATTTTTACCTTTTTGCCCCTAAAACTTCAAACTAGCATAACTTTTTGCTCGTAACTCCAAATTAGGTGATTCTTGCGCCAAATTTCTCATAGCATAATCTTTGCATTCATTGAATTTACATATTGTTTTTCCACTGTTGCATAATTGTGTATTGAATTTTTTGTATGTTTTGTTTGTATCGGTATTTTTTTAACGTAAAGACGAGCATACACAAGGACCATCCTACGAGGACTTTCAGGAGTAGGAATTTGAAGTGTTAGAGCATCCTCCAGCGCAGGACGAAGGCAAGTATCCTTGATGCATCTTGTACCTATTATAATGATATTGTAGAATTGCATGCTTGTGTCAATTGATTGGGAACCTATTGTTAGGGTTTTCCTAGTATTGGTTTTACCCCTGTTCCATGTCGCCTTGAACCAATTGGTGATTTTTGGGTATGTGATGCTTAGGAGGCTTGTGGGACTTTGGGGTTAATATTAATCTTGACTAATGAACATTATCATGTGGAATTGGTTGGTAATTATTTAGCAACATGGCTTAGGGATCTATGCAAGCCGGGTAGCAAGGATGTGGTGCCGTGGGCACATGGTTAGTGGTGGTAGGCTTGTTGTAGATCCTAGGAACCGGTTCTTGGAGCGACAACCCAGAAAAACAGTGCCATCACAAGACCGACATGGGTAAGGCTTGGCCTCGTAATTAGGTGTTCTCCCAGTGTCAGTGCAGCATTTGGTGGAGTGGGGAATGGAAGTCAAGAAGGGACTGTCCTTGTATCCGAATGGCTCAAGAGGAGGCTCCTGGGGTGATGAGCTGCTTGTTGAGGGGCTATCACTTATGGACGGGAGTGGAACCTTAGTGGCTAGCATGTACTGGGAGACCCTATGGAAAAGCCTCGTAGTGAAACCCTGCCACACACCAAAGGAAGTGTGTAATGTGGGTCACGTTCACGGGCACAAAGGGAATCACGACTTGTGGGTAAAGTGGTACAAACTCTGCAGAGTATCAAACTATCATGATAGCCGTGCTCTCGATCACGAGTGTCCTAGACTCGTCACAAGATTAGTTGGGATGTGATTTGGGATTGGTTGGGATGGTTCAGACTTGGATTGATTAGTACGACGTGGATTGAGGGATGGAATGACCCCACTTAGTAATTAGGCTGCATAGGGAATTAAAAGCTCACGCAACAAACCCCTTTAAAGCCTTCCTTATCTTAGCCTCATGTCATCTTTTCCCCCACTTGCTGAGTACGACACGTACTCACCCTTGCTATATCCCACATCGCTGCTCAGCTACAGGAGAGGAATGGAACCACTATGAAGATGACGGAGGCGAGAATTAGGCGGATGTCCACCAGTTGATGCCCATGGAGTCTTGCGACGTCTACGCTAGTTTATTTCCACTGCTTGGATGTACTTTTCTTTTAGACCTACGGGTCCTTTTGTAATAAAGATATGATGTAATAATGATAGGATATGGATATTTATTCTGTTTACCACTAATGATGTACCGTATGTGTGTGTAACTTGATCCTGGGCACACGTACGGCTGCACCCGTTTTGCTTCTTAAAATGGGTGTGACACCACTAGTGAGATCGTAACCAGAAAGTCTAATTAAATAGCACCATAATAGGTAATTATATAGATCAATGAAAACCTATAATGAATAAGACCACCCTGCTTTCCGAGCGGCTCCCGATTTATCGCTGCCGAGAGGAAACCCTTAATTGCGTGAGTATCTCACCCTACTCAACTATCCAATAGTGCTACTAGACTTAGTGTGCTCATCGCTAAACCACACTACTAGCATCATCAAGCAACCATAATCAATATAATGTCTGAATACTATCCTAATAAGAACGATCAAGATAATATCTACTTACTTTGCCTAGAACTAAGCAATTGGAATAAGCACATGCATGAGTATAGAATCAAGATAGACAAATCACCAAAACCATCATCAACATATTCAATCATCCTTAAGATACATAGAGTAAGATTCATCCCCGTCGATATGGCCTACCTTGATGGATCAACTCTTAACACCAATGGTTCTTGAAACTCAACTAGAGATCTATTCCAACGGGGCAAGCCCCGGTGGCTCTAACTCACGGATCCGTTGTCCCTCTGTTGCCTCTGTCCTCCCCTTTCGTGGCTAAGGGTTTACAAGTATTTATAGGGGTTCTACTCGTAAAGGACTCGATTTCTAACAAATAAGGCGGTTGCGCCGAATCAGCGCAAGCCGTGTCTTCTCTGGTTTCTTCTTCAAGTCGGTTCCTTTGTCTTCCAAAGCTGCCATGTGGAGCTTTTCCTTCAAGATAAAGTCTTGTACTGCACATCGAGATCTTGAAGTTCCATAAATCTTCTAGGCAAATATTTTCAAGTGTCTTGCACAGATAAACTTCCATAAACATGTGGAGTGGGCCTCGATCACTTCTGTGGACCAAAACACCCTTGCACCGACCGGCTCATGGACTGCGCCGATCGGGGCACTAGGCTTCTTCAGTACTTTTCATCGGTTCTGGACTCCTGTCCTCTCTAGCATCACTTTAATCACCAATTTTACCTGTTTCTGCAATAAAGCTCCAAAACAATGCATATACAAATATATAGACAATATCATAGATAAATGGCCTAAATTAGTATCAATTATGCTCTAATTGGGGTAATATTCACATATAAAAGGGGCACCTGGGGAGTGCCAACACAAGGTAATCAATTAGATCAAGACAAGCACACAAGCATGAATAGCACGGTATGTAAATGCGGAAAGTAATGCATCAAAGTAAGGAGTAGAGTAAGAGATGGCTCATGATTTTTCCTAAGGTCTCAGAAGGATGGCGCCTTCCCCTACTCCTCGTTGGACCACTCCCTCCGGAGTTTTGGTCCCTCCCGTCACCATGTGGAGTTCTCGCACACGAGCCCACATTCACTCCTAGAGTGAAGACACGGTGTGCGTCACTGCTGCACAAAGCACAAGCTCGCCTCCCTCGAGAACTTGCCGGACTCCCCGAGCCGACACGGGAGCTCACTATTGATGCCCCTTTCAAGTGATAGATGACAACTATGAAATTGTGGGCTAATATCTACCTGAGTGTTGTCTATGCAGGAACCTTCATTAAACTCTACTACAAATCTACGTATGATGGTTGCCTTGGCGATAGATGACAATGACCGCAAGCATAGAGGCTTGTGAACTTGATGGAGTCCAATGGTTGATGGAGATGGATCAAAGCGGAGAACAAGCTACGGTGCAAGTGTTTGGAACACTTGAGTAGTTGTTAGGGATTTAAGTCCATAGGAAAAACCGGACTATCAAGGAGGTCTAGGTCATTCTCTTAAGTCATGTCTAGTCGGTGATGTGCAAGGTTTCTCGGTGAAATCACATGAACTAGGTGATAGTGGAGAAGCCAAGGAGCTATTCAGAGAAACCGGGAAACCAAGTCAAGCGAGGACAACAAGTTTCAGCTTCTAGACGTAGTGACCGGACAGAGGGATCAGAGGTGACCGGACTGTATGGTCACTATGTGGAGTTTTCCAGGACTTAGCACGAGGAGCAAGGACTATGTATGTAGGAGACTCCATACAGACCGGACGGTTCAGTCGGTAGGAGTGCAGGGACGACAGAGAGGATGTAGTTTGCGGACCTTCCTCGAATGGAGAGAGAAAGTGGACCGGACGGTCTGGTCTAGTGACCGAACAGTCCGGTCAGTACAGGGGATTGCCTAGACAGGGAGCCAACGGCTGGGAGACCCGTTACCAGAGTGACCGGACAGTCTGGTCAGGCAGTGACTGGATAGTCCGGTCAGTGTGTCCAGAAAGGCAATTTCGTGGAGCAACAACTAGTTTGAGGTTGGAGGCCTATATAACTTCATTGCTGGGGTCTTGGAGACCTCTCTTGGCCAGAGGAATACCTGAGGATATTTGGTAAGGTCCAAGAGGAAAAGTGTAGAGCACTAGGAGAGGATATTGGACATCTTGAGAGTGCTAGTGAGAGTAACATGGAGTGATCTTGCACATCTAAGGCTAGGGTGTCCTTGAGGGTGTGATCTAGATTGTTACTCTTGGTCTATAGTGAGACCTAGACTGGTTAGGTGTCAGTGATCAAGCCTATCGTGATTGGTTTTGAAGGTTGTCACAAGTTTGTACATGGTTTGAGCCCATCATTGGAAGGGGCATCAATAGTGAGTGTCCGTGCCGGCTCGGAGAGTTCGGCAAGTTCTCGAGGGAGGCGAGCTTGTGCTTTGTGCAGCGGTGATACACACCGTGTATTCAGTCAAGTAGTGATTGCGGGCTCGTGGGTGAGAACTCCACTTCGTGGCGGGAGGGACCGGGACTCCGGCGGGAGTGGTCCAACTAGGAGTAGAGGAAGGCGCCATCCTTCCGAAACCTCGAGAAAAAATCATGAGCATTCCTAGACCCTCTCATTACTATTCCACAATTGTGTGCTTTAGTGATAGGGTGACTTGTGGTTTGCATAGGCTAGTGTGTTTAGCTTCCACGCTTTGCTTGGCATTATGAACACTAGCATGTGTAGGGTCTTGGCCTACTAGAATTGTTTAGGTTGCAACGACTCGTTAGGTTTTAGAAGCGTGAAACTGAAGTATTTGGATTCGTGGTCGGCCCACCGATTCACCCCCCCCCCCCTCCCTCTCGGTAGGCCTTCGGTCCTTACAAGTGGTATCAGAGCCAAGTGCTCAATTTGAGGCTTCACCACCTTGAGTAAGGATGCCGGGAAAGGTGGGGAGTGTTCCCATATTCGATGGAGAGGACTTTGGGTATTGGAAGGCTCGTATGCAAACCTACCTTGAGTCCCTTGATCCAGAGATATGGATGGTGACCCATGAGTTCGATGCGGATGCTAACCTTCTACAGCCTGACTTCATTAAGAACAACGCAAAGGCCAAGAATGCTTTGTTCTCATGCATCTCCATGAATGTGTTTGCTAGATTGGATGCTAGTTCGACGACACACGGTATCTGGACTGAGATTGAGAGCATCCATGAGGGTACTAGTGATGTCAAAGAGGAAAGATACTATGTGCTGAAGAACAAGTATGATAACTTTGCTAGATTGCCACATGAGAGAGCTAATGTTGTGTATTCTCGTTTTCATGTGCTTGTGAAGGAGATCAATGCACTTGGGGATGATTTCAAGCTCAAGCCCATGGAGGTCATCAGAAGATTCTTGAGGCTTTTCAAAGACCCCAAGTATGAGTCCATCATCACATACATCTTGCAGAGTGACCTTAAGACCAAGACCATGAAGGATGTACTTGGCAAGATCACCGCCTTTGAGAGCTATCAGCTAGGGATGGATGATCCTCAACCATCCAACCTTGCTCTACAAGCTGACAAGCAAGAATCAAGCAAGAGCAAGAAAGGCAAGAAGAAGGTGGACACCGATGATGAAGATGAAGATGATGATGAGGGTGACTTGATCGAGGACTTGGCTCTTCTTATGAAGAAAATGAAGACATTCAAGAACAAGTTCACTTCCAAGTCCCGAGGCAAGTGCTTCAACTATGGCTCGAAGAATCACTTTGTTCGTGGGAGCCCAAAGCCCAAGAGAGAAGCATTAAAGTCACAAGATTCAATTGAAGAAGAAGAAGAAGACCCCAAAGCCAAGCAAAAGAAGAAGAGTGTCTTCAACAAGGACAAGTCCAAGGGCAAAGGCAAGCCCCAAGACTACAAGAAGAAGTTCTCTCGCAAGGCACTTGTGGGGGAGTGGACAAGCGACAACTCACACTACAACAAAAATATCTTCTAGACACAGTTATATTGCTACGTTTTTATAAACGTCTCTACATTAATAGCTAGAGACACTTTTCAGTACGATTTTAAGAACATATCAATATGATATGATTTTAGATACGCTTTAATGTCAAGAATATAATAAACATGTTATTTTGACACTCTTTTTGAAACATCACAAAGTGTTATGATTTTAGACACGCTTTGAACTGTTGGTAGCCACAGAAAAGACACATTTTGACATGTTTCTAAAGACATCAGAAATTTAGATACGCTTTAATCGTATCTAGCCATATCAAACATTCTTCTAGAGATGTTATTGAAAACATGTAAAACATGAGATAATATTAGACATGTTTTGATCGTATCAATCCTCTCTAGAGACATTTTTGGCACGCTATATAAAATCCTAGGTACACCAAAACACTAAGAAAATATGGGTATAAAAGAATAAATATCTTAATCTAATCAAGTTTCCTTCAAAGGTGAGCTGGTTAGATGAGCATGTAAAAAACAAGGAGGTCTCAGGTTCGACTCTTGCTAACTACATAAAAAAAATCAATCACTTAGAAGAGGTTCTAAAACAATAATATGCTAGTAACAACACAATAGAAACATATGAATAAATTGTGTCTAAACTTTTTAACACGTCACAAAACGAGTCTACTCTAATACCTATGTCATATAAACACATTTATGAAAACGTATCTACAAACATATGTATCATTTATAGCATCTCAAGCAACACATCTTGTTTGTTGGTAGACATGTTTTCAAAAAGCATATCAACCGAGCTCTGACACAGTACGTGCGGAGATGCCTCGGACACGAATTATGAAAACGTATCTATATTTTGATAAACACGGTATAAGCATATCTAAACCCAATATAAAGCGTATCTATAGGGGGTGTTTTGTAGTAGTGTCAACTGATGAGTCCACCTCCTCAAGTGATGAAGAAGTGGTCGGCCTAGCCATGATCAAAACCACATCACCACATGCTCTCCTTCCTCCCCCTACATGCCTCATGGCTTCGAGCCAACTTGGAGAGAGTGAGGATGAGAGTAGTGATGACAGCGATGACGAGGAGCGCACTTGTGCCGAATTATGGAGTATGCTTGAGCAAACCCGCGACATCGCCATCAAGAAATCCAAAATGTTGGATGTGGTAAGAAAAGAGTGTAAGTTGGCTAAGGACCGTGTTGTTGAGCTTGAGAGTGAGCTCAAGGACCTTGTCACGTCTCATGATGCCCTAAACAAGAGTTATGACAAACTCAAGGGTGATCATGTAGAGCTTCATGAGAAGTAAAAGGCCCTTGAGATTACTTTTGAGGCCATCAATGTTGAGAACCTTGCCTCTCCCTCCTCTTGTTCATCAAAGAGCGATGCTTCTACTATGTGTGATGAACTGACCACCTCGGTTGAGGTTTCTTCTCTTGAGGCACTTGTTTTGAAGGAATATCATAAGCTCAAGGAAGAGAGAAAGATGGTGATGGATTGCTTTGAGGGGCTTACACGTGGTAGAGCCATTCACAAGGAGATTCTTGGAAGGAATCTTGTGAACAACGTCTCCCACCGGGGACTTGGCTCATATCCCACCGCCATCGATATCATCGGGATGAGTGACTCCATTCCTGAATGGATCAAGTCCCTACTCGCTGACGACTACTATTGCAAGAGGTGTTGCAAGGATGGCCACGCCACCAAGGATTGTCCAAGGGTGAGAAGTTCCATTGCTTTACCTAATGCTAACTTGTTCCATGAGAACACCCATTTCAAGCTTTTTAGGAACAAGGATGGCAAGGTGAAAGCCAAGGCTTTGGGACCACCAAACAAGAAGCAAAAGGTAAAGAGCATATGGGTGTCTAAGTGTATTGTTGATCTTGAGAGATCAGCTACGTACAAGTGGGTGCCCAAGAACAAGACCTAGATGGTGGTGGTGGTGGACCGAGTACCGTCATGAAGATCATGTGAAGTCTACCACAAGTGACATGGACCTCAATGATCTATCTACTCATGAGGGAGGTAACCGTGTTTGTTTTGTTTTTGATAGTTGTAGTGTGTTTTTCTTTCTCTTGCATTGCATGGTAATTAGGACTCCTTTGTGACTAGTATGCTTTGCACCCATGCATGTGTAAATAACTAAAAGAAAAACACAAAAAAAATAGTCAATGTCTAACCCACTCAAGATAGCTATAAGCAAGGGGGAGTGCTTGAGATGGTGGTTTGGCTTCTCTTGAGGCAAGGGTATGGCTTATAGTGAGTAAGCTTGAGAGGGGTTCAAACTTGACATTGTTATGTTTCCTTTGTGTCTTGATTAATATTGCTTGCATTCACATGACATGTTTACCTTCATTGCATTTGTAAAATGCTTGTTGCATGCATCATATAGGAAACACAAAGGAGGCTTGTCACATTTAAAGATATTTGTGCCTCATGCTCTATATGAGATTACATCTCCGTAAGTGTGACCAAAGGAAAGGATTGTGCTTCATGCCCATTGAGCAAGCTTTTATGAACTCTGAGGTTAAATCTACTCGCGCGGTTCATGGACTAAGGCTCATACATACCCTTTGGTTCTTCATTTTCCTTGGTTCTTATTTGCTCAATCTTTCATTTGGCATTTGTGAAAACTATGAGGCCATAGAGTACCACTATTCGAAAATGAGTGTTTGAGAGTTCCCTCTATATTCCAAGTGCGGTGTTTGGTTGTGTGTTTAGCGAGGGCACTTGGAAAATAGAGAAATTCCTTGACACAGCATTTTTTCTGGAAGTGACCGTACGGTCCGGTCTTTAGACCGTACAGTCCGGTCAGTGGCACTGGAAACAGTTCCTAGGGGGAGTCTAGTCGTAGAGACCGGACAGAATGGTCCTAGAGACCGGACAGTCTGGTTTGCAGTGGCCAGCAGACCCCGACCTGAGCGGATAGCCCGGTGTAGAGACCGGACAATCAAGTTAGTTCAGTTGATCGCGTGAAGTGCTTCCTGATCTCTGACCGTTGATTCATTCCTTGACAAATCTCGGCCGTCTATTGTCAATTTGACCTAGGTCAAAATTGGTCAGAGGAGTTTTTGGTTCCTTCCTCGTTCGACCCCGATGCCGAGACCGTGCCCCTGCCTTCCTCGCTCTCGCCGCTGTTCTCTCTCCCCTCATCACCGCCCGTGCACCCCAGCCGCCGCTCGCCCTCGCCACCGTGCTCACCTCACTTCGCCGCGCCCGTGCCTCCCTTCCTGCACGCGCCCGTGACCCCGCGCTGCCGCACACCTCCAGAGCAGCCGCCACCATCGTGTGTGCTGCTGCCTCGCCCTGCGTGCCATAGCTCCTCCCCGCGTGCGCACCCGCCTCTGCCGTCGTGCGCGCCCCTGAGCTCCACCACCAGCGCCACCACCGAGTCATCTCCCCCCACGAGAAACACTCCACCGAGCCTCATCTCCACCGATTGCTATTTCTTTCTTGCTCCTCATTGCCGGCAAAGCTCAAGTCTTGATCTTTTTGGTGATTAGAGCAACCCCGCGGTGTTCGTTCCTCTCGGCACGTCGACTTTCCCCGGGGTATTGCTACTATTCTCCTATTCATCAAATTATACCCCAATTCGAGTAGTTAGCTTTAATTGATGTAATTGAATTAACTGCCCATGATTCGTTGCATTAATTAGCTAATTGACTCAACCTAGGATGCAATTGAATTCCTTCTTATCTGTTAGTTGCATGTCTAGGGTTTGCCTCCTGTCTAGTCTACAGTTAGAATTAATTGCCATTATTTTGACTGTACACTAGATGACTCGCACCAGCCACATATAGTCGATGATCACTGTTGTTACTTTGCATATTTGCCAAGTGATCATGTCCTTCTTTCAGTGCTAGGGTTTCTATTGTGCATTCTTTCCTAGCGGTGCTTTGCTTGTAGATGCACTAGGTTCCATACTTATCCTACCTTTACCTAAGTGCGTGCAGTGACAGCAGCAGTAGTCAGATGGCAGGATCAGTTCAGGATAAGGGAAAGGGGAAGATGCCTGAGAAGCCTAAGAGCAAGAACAGACCAAGACTGAACCCAGAGTCAGAGAGGGCCAGACGACTTGGCAGGCACCTGGATGCTATGGAGCAGTCACGCAGGACACCTGGTTCTCGCTTGATCCTTGACCGGTCAACGGAGACACAGGGCTTGAGGAGGAGCACGAGGCAGAGGATAGCACCCCTGGCAGTTGGAGTTGTTCCGCCACCGTGGCCGCAACGTACTCCGGCTTCTCGTTAGGAGAGGTCATCGAGAACTGTGGAGCAGGGATCCTCCAGGCAGTAGGAGGAGTCTGAGGAGGAGGAGGCTGAGGAGTCAGAGGAGGAGACCTCAGAGTCTATGTCTGAGGAGCTGGAGGTTAAGGAGACCGAGGAGGCTGGACAGACTGTTCCCCAGAGGACAGCTCACCGGGCAGGAGACCCGAGACGCACCTGTGCAGTGTGCACGAGGAGGCTGCAGAGACTGGTACAGGCAGCTGGAGAGCCAGACATCCTTAGGGTTCCTGCAAAGGACCTTAAGGCGCTTCGCTTGGTACCCTTCGAGCTATGGGTTCTAGTCCCTAGAGACCCCGTTGCTGGAGAGAGGTACTAGAAAGGCCTCCAGAGGAGGATTGGTGAGGGTCCGAAATGCTACCTTGGCCTGAGAGGCAAGGATAGACTCTTTGTGCCGCAATAGTACACGACGTACGAGACCATGAGGAGGGCCACCGGCATAGACATGGAGCAATACTTCACGTACTTGCCAGGACTAGCAGAGCTGGTTACTGCTCCACACAGATATAGAGAGGATGTGGTGCTAGAGTTCTATGCCATACTGTGGGTTGCCAGAGATCACTCAAAGTTCTGGTTCTTGTTTAGAGGGCAGCCACAGCGTGTGACTCAATAGGATTTGATCCATAACCTAGGACATCTATCTTCAGATTTCCTACTTTACAGGAGTACCTATGGTACACTAGCACCACCCCGCATACCTCAGGGAGGGAAGATGCCTACAGACGAGATGGTGTCGATTGCCTTTCCACCACCGCACAAACCAAGACTGACAGTGGGCCTGCGAGACTCACTGCAGAGGCCAAGGTGGTGAGAGCGATAGTCACCAAGACTATCATCCCTAGGTCTGGCTATAGAGAGGAGTTCACACTTCTCCACCAGTGGGTTGTAGCAGCTATTCTGAGGAGGCAGCCGTTTGACTTAGCAGAACTTCTGATTGGAGAGATGGAGGAGGTGATCTCTGAGAGGGTTGGAGGCCGTCACTTGGTCTATGGTCCCTATATCTGCTATCTCTTGAGGAGGATGGGCCTAGTGACTGAGGTGGAGTACAAGGCTTTTCCTGGGGTGACCACCAGCTATGCACCTAGAGTCCCCAGGGGTTCACAGTCAGCCTCCAGCCAACAGACAGGAGACAAGGAGCAGGAGTCACCGCTAGCACCACTTGAGCAGGCAGCTCAGTCAAAGACGGTGGTTCATGAGTCAGCCAGCATAGGAGTACCTACCTAGCCGATGGGTTCATAGTCTGAGGATGCGGTCACTATGGCAGCACTTGCAGGACGGCTTAGAGAGTTTATTCAGAGTGTCTCAGAGGACAGACGACAGATGATGGAGGTCATTAGAGGTCAGGCAGAGCTTCAGAGGCAGCAGTCTGCACTATTTACTGCTCTGTTGACACAGGTGACAGCGATGACCCAGAGACAGGCCGGTCAGTAGCCAAAGACTTCAGTGCCACTTCAGTTCTAGTAGCTGCCGACTCATCCAGGACCCTTCATAGCTTTGATGACAGCACAGTCCAGCGGATTGTCACTTTAAGGGGTTCTACCAATAGGGGGAGCAGGATAGACACTTTCTTCAGCATAGTTCTCTCCCGTGTCAGCCTTCTCAGTGTCAACACTGTCCGTGTCTCCCTCACACTCTTCTACTTCACAGATGGTTGGACCCTCTACCTCTCAGCATGTACCGATCAGGAGTCTGTTTTCAGACATTGTGCACATTACTCGTGCATACTCTCAGACCGCCCCAGAGACAGCTACAGCTCCCCTACCTTCGGCTACGGTCAGCACGCTCACACCACAGGTAGTAGAGGATCTTGTCCATGGAGGTTTCTCATAGCAGGACGTGGCAGACCTCTTACTTCTGCAGACCTCAGCTCAGGAGACTACCACGGTCACTCCAGCAGCATAGGACAGTGGGTCTGAGTCACCTGTAGACCTTGGTTTCTTTGAGCAGCTAGATGCTTAGGCAGCACAAGCTCAGGGACCATAGCAGGATCCACCTCAGGAGTAGCCCAGCACAGAGCCTACAGAGGACGTCGCTGCACTACCTCCTTCGACCACGAGTGTGTAGATGTTCATCTTTTCCTCTTTTTGGTGCTTGTTGCCAAAGGGGGAGAGGACCTTAGGTCAAGGGGGAGTAGGAGTGTGATCCTACGTGATTGAGAGTAGCTTTTGTCTAGGGGGAGCATAGGTTCTTGGACATTGGGTTTTGGGAGTTAGACCATTTGGATCATATTTTGCTAGAGTTATATTGATGTTCATGGATTTTGATGAGTCATGGTTTTCATTTGATTGTGTTTGACTCATCTTGATCTCACTTGGTTTATTTTCATATGCAATGCTTGTCTTTCTTTATTTATCTTGTTTGCCTGTGTATGATGCCATGATGATGAATGCATGTGCTTAATTCTTATGCATTGCCATGCCATCCTGTTGCATTTCATCATTCATATTTTGCATTGCATGTCTTTATGCTTTCCTTTAATATATTGCCATGACATGCATGCATTATCTTCTAGAGTCTGCTTTTCTCTCTTTTCCTTTATGCTCTAGATGATTGATTGAGTAGGACCTTGTGCGTTTCTCTTGTCTTGCTTTTGTGGTTCCTATCGATTATAGAGTAGCTCTTTTAGCCATGCTGTTTTTCCTGTTAAGTTTTGATTAAATAGTGGTTGTCATCAATCACCAAAAAGGGGGAGATTGTAAGCTTCATGACCATTGATGATGGAATCCCCAAGGTATGAATGTTTTGGTGATAGATGACAACTATGAAATTGTGGGCTAATATCTACATGAGTGTTATCTATGCAGGAACCTTCATTAAACTCTACTACAAATCTATGTATGATGGTTGCCTTGGTGATTGATGACAATGACCGCAAGCATGGAGGCTTGTGAACTTGATGGAGTCCAAGGGTTGATGGAGATGGATCAAAGCAGAGAACAAGCTATGGTGCAAGTGTTTTGAATACTTGAGTAGTTGTTAGGGCTTTGAGTCCATAGGAAAAACTGGACTATCAAGGGGGTCTAGGTCATTCTCCTAGGTCATGTCTAGTTGGTGATGTGCAAGGTTGCTCTGTGAAATCACAGGCACTCGATGACAGTGGAGAAGCCAAGGAGTTGTTCGGAGAAGCCGGGAAACCAAGTCAAGTGAGGACAACAAGTTTCAGCTTCTGGACGTAGTGATCGGACAGAGGGGTCAGAGGTGACCGGAATGTACGGTCACTATGTGGAGTTTTCTAGGACTTAGCATGAGGACAAGGACTCTTGCTGCAGGAGACGACAGAGAAGATGCTGTTTGCGGACCTTCCTGGAATGGAGAGAGAAAGTGGACCGGACGGTCCAGTCCAGTGACCGGACAGTTCGGTCAGTATAGGGGATTGCCTGGACAGGGAGCCAAGGGCTGGGAGAGCCGTTACCAGAGTGACCGGATAGTGCGGCAGGCAGTGACCGGACAGTCCGGTTAGTGTGTCCAGAAAGGCAATTTCGTGGAGCAACGACTAGTTTGAGGTTGGAGGCCTATATAACTTTGTTGCTGGGGTCTTGGAGACCTCTCTTAGCCAGAGGAATACATGAGGATATATGGTAAGGTCCAAGAGGAAAAGAGGATAGCACTAGGAGAGGTTATTGGATATCTTTAGAGTACTAGTGAGAGTAACATGTAGTGATCTTGCACATCTAAGGGTAGGGTGTCCTTGAGGGTGTAAATCTAGGTTGTTACTCTTGGTCTATTGTGAGACCTAGACAGGTTAGGTGTTGGGGATCGAGCCTATCGTGATTGGTTGTGAAGGCCGTCACAAGTTTGTACACGGTTTGAGCCCGCCGTTGGAAGGGGCATCAATAGTGAGCACCCATGCCGGCTCGGGGAGTTTGGCAAGTTCTCGAGGGAGGCAAGCTTGTGCTTTGTGCAGCGGTGACACACACCGTGTCTTCAATCGAGGAGTGATTGTGGGCTTGTGGGCGAGAACTCCACTTGGTGGTGGGAGTGACCGGGACTCCGGCGGGAGTGGTCCAACGAAGAGTAGGGGAAGGCGCCATCCTTCCGAGACCTCAGGAAAAAATCATGAGCATTCCGTGACCCTCTCATTACTATTCCGCAATTGTGTGCTCTAGTGATAGGGTGACTTATGGCTTGCATAGGCTAGTGTGCTTAGCTTCTGCGCTTTGCTTTGCATTATGAACACTAAAATGTGTAGGGTCTTGGCCTACTAGAATTGTTTAGGTTGCAACGACTCGTTTGGATTTAGAAGCGTGAAACTGAAGTATTTGGATTCATGGTCGGCCCACCGATTCACCCCCCTCTCCCTCTCGATAGGCCTTCGGTCCTTACACTCACATCCCGCATTCCGACACAAAGGATTGATTGTTTGCGGGGAGGTCAAGCTCTTTGATCTCTAAATAACAAGAGCGCTCTTGGGAGGCAACCCAATGATCGGGGGAGTTAGAAGTTGATTACTGCTTATGGGAGGGCAACCCGTTTCATTTAAGTTAATTAGTGCTGACCGGGAGGGCAACCAGGTGTTTTTTATTTGCTTGCTTTTAATAAAAACAATCTCCTGAATAAAAGAAATAGAAAAAGTGTGTGCTTAATTCTTGTGTGCTCTTGCATTGTCTATTTATTTGTGCAAAACTGTATATATACATACCGTAGACTAACAACGCAGGAATAAAACAAAAAAGACCAAAACAGGAAGGAACAGTGCTTGCCCAAATTAGGACAGAAGGCTGGCGACACCCAGAATTGAAGGGGTGCTAAAAATCAACCAGCACGGCAATTTTCAGAAATGGAGCTATTTTCAAGGTAATGAAAAATCTTTTTGAAATAATTTTTATGTGCAAAATGGTTGCTAACTGACGTAGGAAAGGATAAAGAGCAACATCTAGCGAAGGAGCAAGGGGCCAGGAGCAAAAATGGACGTCGTGCCGATCGGTACATGTCAGCGCTGTTCGGTGCGGTCAACAGATGGGCTCCGCCACGTATGTCAATGCTACAGGAACATTGGGGAAATGTGGAAATTAAGTAAAGGAGGAGAACATGAGGCATCAGGATCAACGCCGGACCAAAAGACAAGGTGTAAGGGACTGGCGCCGATCGGTGCCCTTCTACGCCGATTGGCGTGGATACCCATGCGGTTCCCAAATGGGCGGTAAAGGCGACAGGCATTGGTTTTGAGGAATAGGTATGATTTCTATGCAGGTGTGTGATGCAGAGAAGACATGGAATTGACCAAAAGCTGAAGAGGACGCGGCGCGCCGATCGGCGCAAGCCCACGCCAATCGGCTCAGTCAATCAAGACGTTGGGATTCCGTGCTGTTCCCCTACCAACCGATATGATATACTAGGAAATGACATAAAGGAGGGGAATCAAGCGCCACAATTGACTGAACATTCAAATTTTGAATTGCGTCGATCGGCGCACCTCCGTGCCAATCGGTGTGCTTTAAAATTTTGAAATTTCAAGGCGGGTTCTTCCCCTAGAAGCTTCCCACACTATAAAAGGGAAGCCAGGCGCCCCCAGTTCAGCACACCATCCCAGTAATCTCTCCACCTTACCCACTACCCACGATCTAGAACATGTGTCACATTCCTCGTAGATGGATTGTCTCCGCTCCTCCGTCGGTAAGTTGGGCAAGAGGCTGCGTCGGTGAAGCAGTTTCAGTGGCAACAGCGAGTCAAGCGGCGACTCCTCCGTAAGGGAGAGCTCTGGCGCTCGCGATGACATGTCAGTGGGTGATGCATCCACCGGCTCGGCGGTGGCAAACTACAAGATCCGCACCCGCCACTCTGTCTATGGTGTGCCCCTTCCAACGGGGCGTGCTACGAGGAGCCAAACGGCGGCAAGCTGTGGGGTTCCCAGATCACCACCACCACCGACATTGACGTCGTGCACGGTGGAGGAGGGCTTCACCCTCCTGAGCGCGGAAGAATAGGAGCACTACCTCACGGTGAGGGGAAGGTTCGTCCCCAACTTCAACTTGGACGAGGCCTTCCTCACCTCGATTGGCACATGGGAGGACATAAGGAGGATGCTCAATAACCTCAGCTAGGTTGACTTCCACAAACTTCCCATGGACTACAACCTCGGCATTGTCACCGAGGTTGCCCCTACATTGAGGTTCAGCACCGACGAAGTCGGCAACGAGGCTGTTAACTTTCGCGTCCGCGACATCAGCCACACGGTGACCATGGAGGCGGCGGCCCTAGGCTTCAGCTTCGACGCCGACATCGCCGGCATCTTGGGACGTGAGTAGTTGGACTCCTTTTGGAGGCGGCTCTCGTTCATGGAGGAGATGAGGCGCGACAACATCCGCAACTCGACCATTCAAGTCTTCCATCGGTGGTTGGTGCCATGCACAGGCGACAAGATCGACTCCAGGAACGTCGCTGATGCGGACTTGTGATGACTCTTCAACGCCATCGTAAGTCCGTCTCATTGCAAACCCATGTTTGTGTTGGTGCGGGGTTGGATCGACAAGAGGAGCAAGAAGAGCAAGAAGTTGGGCTTCGCGGCCGATCTTCAGCGCCTAGCGGTCCTCGTCTGCGACGGCGACGTACCAGGAGGGTGCGATGACATGTGGGAGTACGCGACAGAGATCGGCGAGAATATGACTCGAAGCAATATTGTCACGGGAAGTGTTCGTGCCGGCAGACATGTTGACGACGCCAACGTAAGGCTACCGTGTGCGGAGCTAGGAGTTTTTCTTCCTCGCAAGCTAGATGTGGGATACATGCCTTACGGGTATCCTCATACAAGACTAAGTCGGTAGCCGACCGGGTACTTCATCAACAAGGAAGCCGACTGACTCGACTTGGAGCACAAGGCATGTAGAGATAGACTTATGGATAAAGAAGTCCTCTGGTCCTCGACTGACTTGGGCAGATTAGTCTGGCGAGGATTCCCAGAAATGGGGGAGGATTCCCAGAATTGCTTCACACATGTGCACGAAGGTGGTGATGTGAAGGATGGAATTGGGATTGAGGTTCACAAGAAATCCCATAAAAGAAAAGGAGCCCGCGCAAGAAGCTGCAGCAAGGGACTCCAAAGCTATGCTCAAAGAACGAGCAGAATACAACTATCTATTTATGAATAGGGATGGGGCAACATTCACGGGGTACCTTCCAGTCGATCCGCACTTGCTCTAGAAGGATGCCGTCGACCACCATCTGATTCATGTTGGCCTGGGAGAGGTTGCTCACTGAAAACTCCCGAAGCTGCTCCGGGATGTCGATCTCCGATAAGGAGGACACGGCGGCAGCAGTGGGAGTGGCAGGGATCGAGGTGGAAACCTTCTTGCAATCCATGGCGATGATGGTTTTGGGCGTGGCGGATCAAATGCTGAGCCCTAGCAAAGGCTTGCGGGCTAAGCGCGGTGAGATCTACGGCGACCAAAAGTGAGGGTGCTAACCCTAGCTGGAAAGCTGAGGAGTTGCTGAGAACAGAGGACGAGCAAGGAAGACGAAGGGTTTGTGCGTAAATGCGGCGTGGACTGAGACTCAACTCGACGCTGCCTTTTATACTCCCGCTTTTTGACCTAAGGGTCCCACGGGTCGGGGTGGGCCGTACAGTTATGACAATTTTTTTGCTTAAGCAAAGATTTATTAAGGGCCTTAAAATATGCTTAGGGTCTATAGTCCTTGAGAACTAAAGCTCGAGGGCTTCTTTGATGAGAAGCATTTGAAAAATATTTAGCCATATCTATATGATTTGATGATCATGTAGCAAAGGGCTTGATGGTCATATGAATATAAGTTCAAATTGATTGAAATCTATAACCAAATTGTCAAAATTGAACTTATGGATAATTAGAGTGACTAATTATCAGGAAAAGGTTGTATTATGATTGATGTCATTTAGCTTAGTACCATTCTATGATTGATGTCATATTGGTCCACATGAATGGAAAATGATTGAAATCATAAAATTCAGACCGACCAGTCACTCGGACATGGTGAATGTCACTTGGCCTATTTAATAATCAGTCGGCAAGGCTGAAGCTTTGCAAGTTAACTTACTGATTTGATGACCAGGGGTTTGTTAGGCTCAAGCTTGATGGTTTGAGTAAAATATATACAAAATAATAAGAGCTAATATAATTAGATTCTTGCATTATTTGTTAAGTCTCCAAATTATACAAGAGTCAGGGGCTACACCTGATCAGGTGCACCAGATCTATCAGGAACTTCGATAAAGAGGTCTTCCTAATTTATGATCTACATTGAAGATCGTTGTGAGAGTTGAAGCTCAAAATCAGGAAGCACTCGGGGGCTGCTATGGGATACTTGCCTTATGGGTATCCTCATACAAGACTAAGTCGGTAGCCGACTGGGTACTTCATCAACAAGGAAGCCGACCGACTCGACTTGGTGCACACGGCATATATAGATAGACTTTCTATGTAAATCCTAAGGGGTTACGACTAGGACTCTTCATGTACCCCCCGACCGGATATATAAGGCGACAGGGTATCCCTCATCGAGAGGAGGACAACAAGTAGATAGAGGTTTTTCTACAACATCAACACAACACACAGAACACAGGATGTAGGGATTTTACTCTCATCGAGAGGGCCCGAACCTGTATAACTCGACGTCTTGTGTTACCATCATAGTTCTTAGTCTTGACGTAGCCCTATACATTTTACTGCCGATCTCAAGCTTCAACACTAGAGGGAGGAAATCGGATTGAGGAAGGTCTCCTGGAGGGGGCTGAGTTCTCAAGGACCGCCGTGGGCGGGTTCGACAACCGATGACATCTGCAGCAGCCGGTGGTGAGTGGGACCCCTGGAATCCACACCAGGGATCTCAGCAGTACCAGCCAGGGTGGAGCGACGCAGCGGGAAGTTCACAGCACTCTACGCCGGTCGGCACAGGCGATGCGCCGGTCGGCGCAACCTACTTCAGCGTAGGTATCGATTACAGGTACCATGGACGTGTACTTGTAGTACCTCCTATGCCCGGTGTAGACTTTTTCATACCCATGAAGGGGTACCTCGACAACAACATGCACTACATTGAGCATGTTAAAGACGACACGTCCCAATGGAGGAACACCCACGAGGCGATGGTGGAGGAGTTCGAGCGACTCAAGGCGCGGTGCTATGCTTCGATCAGCCATTGTCTCCACCTCCGTTTGACTAGAGTGCCTAGAGTTGGCACGTGTATCTCTTTCCTAGTTTGCATTTTCTCTTATTTTTGCAATATTTTTCTTTATTTGCTTATGTGTGTATGAGCGGGTTGGGAAACCATGTATCGGGTGCGTTTACTTTCATGCAAGTGTGTTAGTGGTAGTTTTACTTTCATCAAAGTGTGTTAGTAGCGTGTTTATTTTTATGCAAGTGTGTGCAAAAATCATCACCATGTATTCGAGTCTCGATCTTAATATAATGGTGGCGGTTATGCTCTTTTAGGAGAATTGAATTATGTATTCTTTCTTGAAAAATGCCGATGAAGACCGAATAATGTTGAGCATTGAATAAAATTTCAAACTTACACTTAATGATTATTCGACAAATATGTCTTATGTGGAGCAATTTTGAGTACCCATGTGCTTCATTTGTATTATCCAATTTGTGATGATAACTTAGTACCAATCTTTTCATAAATGAACTTTCATGTTGTGAACTTTGGAATTTATTGTTTTCAAGATCCTTACCCACCAATGTCATATTTTGAGCAATTCTCATGAACCTTTGATTTGTAGATAAACATTAAATTGATGGTTGAGTTCGGTTAGGATTTAATTCTTTTTGGTACGAACTTTACTAAGATGGCAAATATTTGTGTATCTTTTTCTAGCCTTGATTTACTCATACAAAAATTCAATTCCGCTGAGTATCCTACCATAAACCAAAAATATCTTGTTGAGTATTATTCCTTGACCAATCCTATATTTCTGGCTATATTTAATTCTTGAATAATTGTTGAAGCCAGACGAATCAAATACCAACAAATGTTGGTGAATTTGGGTTGAGAAAGAAAAGAAGAAAAAAAATAAAAAAAAAGAGAGAAGAAAAAAAGGGAAAAGCTCTACTGTTTGCTAAGGGACTAGCAAAATTTGAAGTGCGGGGGGATGATATATGACATGCTTATGGTCGAATTCATTCTAATTTAGTCATGAATCATTCCAACCATGTGCAATCTGATAATGGGAGTTCTTTTCTTCCAAGATCAATTTTTGCTATGCACATGTCCACATATCCAAAGTGTGAGACCTTTCTTAATGGCAATCTTGATAGAGTTTCTATAATTCCATCAAAGAATAGTCTCCTAGCTTTATAATATATTATTGATTTATGTTTGCAATCCTTGAATTATCTCACCTAGATACTCATATAAACCTTACACAAATATTATTTGTTCATTATGATGTAGAATATAGGATTGAGTGATTTGAAAGATGAGATTGTTGTCTTGGATTATTTGGAAGATAGATTCTTTATGTTCACAATAATCTTTTATGTGATTTACATGTGTGGAAAAGTTATGTTTGTAAGTTGGACATGATTTGTTGCTTTGGGGAGGAACTTTAAGCTTTATGCCCATATTTGAAGTATTTTGCTGAATACTAATATGAAATACACTACAATAGAACAATGCTCAACATTATTTGATTTGAGATATCTTTTATGCCCATATTTGAAGTATGTTCTTTGATTTTTCTTTCTTTTACGTTACTCGGGATGAGCAAAGGTTTAAGTGTGGGGGAACTGTTGGCACTTCCCAAGTGCCTCTTTTATATGTGAATATTACCCCAATTAGAGCATAATTGATACTAATTTAGGTCATTTACCTATGATATTGCGTATATATTTGTATATGCGTTGTTTTGGAGCTTTATTGCAGAAATAGGTAAAATTGGCAATTAAAGTAATGATGGAGAGGACAGGAGTCCGGAACCGATGAAAAGCACTAAAGAATCCTAGTGCGCCGATCGGCGTAGCCCGTGAGCCGATCGGCGCAAGGGTATTTTGGCCTACAGAAGTGACCGAGGCCCATTCCACATGGTTATGGAAGTTTATCTACGCAAGATACTTGAAGATATTTGTATGGAAGACTTTATCTCGAAGGAAAAGGCCCACATGGCAGCTGTGGAAGACAGAGGAACTGACTCGGAAGAGAAACCAGAGAATACACGGCTCGCAACCACCTTATTTGCTAGAAACCGAGTCCTTTATGAGTAGAACCTCTATAAATACTTGTAAACCCTGGCCACGATGAGAGAGGCAAAAGGCGACAAAGGGACAACAGATCCATGAGTTAGATCCACCGGGGCTTGCCCTGTTAGAATAGATCTCTAGTTGAGTTCCAAGAACCATTGGCGTAAGAGTTGATCCATCAAGGTAGGCCATCTCGACGGGGATGAATCTTACACTATGTATCTCAAGGATGATTGAATATGTTGATGATAGTTTTGGTGATTTGTCTATCTTGATTATGTGATCATGCATGTGCTTATTCCAATTGCTTAGTTCTAGGCTAAGTAAGTAGATATTTTCTTGATCGTGGTGATTAGGATAGTATTCGGACATTGTATTGATTATGGTTGCTTGATGATGCTAGTAGTGTGGTTTAGTAGTGACAGCACTAAGCCAGCGCAGCACTATTGGATAGTTGAGTAGGGTAAGATACTCGCGTGATTAAGGGTTCCCTCTCGGCAGCAATAAATCAGTAGCCGCTCGGAAAGCAGGGTGGTCTTATTCATTATAGGTTTTCATTGATCCATGTAATTACCCATTATGATGCTATTTAATTAGACTTTCTAGTTACAATCTCACTAGTAGATATATGGCTAATCACTTAACAGCATAGGCTTACAAAAGTATCTGGCGCACTTTGGCTTAGATTCACTAATGTGTCGATCGGCTCAACTCCTGCGCCGATCAGTGCAACGACAGATTTACTGTCTGGCGCACCTTTGCGCTGGCCAGTCTTCCCTCATGCAATCTGAACTTGACAATAGCTTTGATTAGATCTTTTACTGTTAACTTTGTTTAATTATCCCTAAGGTCCCAATGGATTTGATAAACCTTGGAATACTCAATTCAAGGGAAAAAAGTGCTACAATCGTACACCGTCCTGTTGCGGTACATAAGTGGGTGCATAGTTACGACCAATAGCGGTTGGGTATGCCGGGATGCATGCACCACCGGGTGGCGGGGTAGGCCGGGCGACCGTTAGATATGGTCGGTACCCGACCGACTCTCTTCCAATGGCTCGGATCTTGTCCCAAAGACGGTTGTTGGGTCGGCTTCCACCGACTCCGTCATTTTGGGGCCGGTAGGCGTCTTGGGCCTAGTGGACTGGCAACCCCATGGTGGCATCTGTGACACCCAGGTGTCTCATTTTTTCCTAAAAATCTTGAAGAGCACAAATTATAGTTAAGGGTAGCATGAAATAATAAAAAACCTCACTCAAGTTTGAATTTATTCTAGGCAATTCACTCAAGTTTAGCGGTGACAACAGTAAGCCTACGCAGCACTATTGGATAATTGAGTAGGGTAAGATACTTGTGTGATTAAGGGTTTCCTCTCGACAGCGATAAATCGGGAGCTGCTCGGAAAGCAGGGTAGTCTTATTCATTATAGGTTTTCATTGATCCATATAATTACCCCATCATGATGCTATTTCATTAGACTTTCTGGTTACGATCTAACTAGTAGATATTTGGCAACTCACTTACCAGCTTAGGCTTACTAGGAATCTAGCGCACTTTGGCTTAGACCCACCAGTGTGCCGATTGGCTCGACCCTCGCACCGACCGGTGCAACATGAGCTTTACTGTCTGGCGCACTTTTGCGCTGTCTAGTATCCCCTCACATAACCCAAACTCGACAGTAGCTTTGACTAGATCTTTTACTGCCCACTTTGTTTAATTATCCCTAAGGTCCCAATGGATTCGATAAAACCTTGGAATACTCAATTCAAGAGAAAAGGTGCTAGAATCGTACACCGTCCTCTTGCGGTATATAAGTGGGTGCGTAGTTATGACCAATAGTGTCGATCCAGGAGAACCTAACTCGAGGGGCACGGGCAAGGTCGATCTAGATCAACTTTAATGATTATGACTCTAAATCTAATGAAGAAGCTGTCGAAGTTGATATGGCGGAATGGACCAGGAATAAGAATGTGCTGTCGTGCCCGTGGGTGAAATATAATGAGCTTGAGGAAAAGTATGATTTTGATATCACCAAGGCCGACAAGATATTCGACATGTTATTACAAGAGAAGCATGTTTAGTTGCCGTCTAATCATGTGATTCCCACTGCTGAAGAATTGAAGAATATGAGGTATTGCAAGTGGCATAATTCTCCTTCTCATTGTACTAACGATTGCAAAGTGTCCATGACACAAATTCAGATGGCAATTGAGCAAGGGAAGATCAAGTTCACCAAGGGTACCATGAAGATTGATGGTCATCATTTCCTTGCAAATGTTAACATGGCTAGTATCGACAACGTGGAGGCATTTATTAAAAGATACCAGAAAAAGAGAGACAGGGAAGTGAAGGAGTCACAGATTGATCCACATTGGGGTTGTCCATTCTGTAAATATTGCTGGGATCACAATATGAAATTGCCGTCAATTGATAGTGATGTAGACAAGGGTGCTCGATCTTCCGAAAGGTTCTGGTAAACTTGATTATGGCGGAGGCAATACAGAAATCCATCCGGCTTCCGAACAACACGTTCTGAACCCCGCAATCATAGCACAACATCTCCTCTGGTTATCAACCGTTCAAGAATGATTGACCTCGCCGATAAGGCTTATCCTTGCCTACAAATCAAGAACACAAGCAAGAACAAAGAAGAATGCAACCAAATTTGCAAGTATACGATGAAGCTCACAAGTTGGGGTCTCACAAACCGATCAAACGACAAAACTGTTCTTAACAGAATAATCTAAGCAAAACTCAGACCCTAACAAAGAGGCAGCGGTTGTATATGAGGACCCTAGGGTCGTGCACCACCCTCTGGACGCAGCTCTAAGTGGGCTCAACTCGATACATGGCCCAAAGACCGATTACGGTGTTGCAGCACCAGGACAGATTCTAGACGTTGATTTGTTTCGGCGATTTCCAACGGCTCGCAATGAATTTTGACATGGGACCGGTTTGGTTGGAAATATCTTTTTATTATCTTTCCAGGCATATGTAGAACGTCTAAATCTGAATCCGTATGCATCCTGGGCGTCCGTTCTAGTGCAGACTGGTCCTAGGTCCCGAAACAGACTCGAAGTCGGTTTTGCTTGGGCCTCCATCTTGGATTGGATGTCTTTTCTGGCCCATCACGCCTCCAATCACCTTCCCAGCTATCTCATCATCATCTCTATGGTTCCTAATAATAATTAATTCATTAGGTAGCCATATGTTCTCAAAATCACATAATGAAATTATTAGGAATGAGCTCACCCATAAATTCAGTTGTCGCGCACGAGCTCTAGTCATTGGACCTTGCAAGTCCAGAATTGGAGGAGTGTTGCATGTATCCTTAGGAGTGATATCCTCATCATCCTCCCCCTCTTGAAGTGGAGTCGTCCTCGACTGAAGCTCATCCTCTTCTCCCAAGTATGGTTTCAAATCTGAAATGTTAAAAGTAGGACTAACCCCAAACTCGGAAGGTAACTCAAGTTTGTATGCATTATCATTAATCTTCTCAATTATTTTGAAAGGACCATCAACTCTAGGCATTAATTTAGACTTTCTCAAATCTAGAAATCCATTCTTTCTCAAGTGTAACCATACTAAATCTCCTACATCAAGTTTTACTTCTTTTCTACCTTTACTACCAGCAATTTTATACTTGTCATTCATCTTTTCAATGCTAAGTCTAGTGGTCTCATGCATTTGCAAAATAAATTTGGCATGCTCCTTAGCATCAACATGAACTTTCTCATGAATAGGTAGAGAAAACATATTAATTGGAGTACGGGGATCAAAACCATACACTACCTTGAAAGGACTTACCTTGGTAGTAGAATGTGTTGCCCGATTATATGCAAACTCAACATGTGGCAAACATTCTTCCCATTACTTCAAATTTTTCTTCAAAATAGCTCTCAACATAGTACCAAAATGTGGTTCATTACCTCAGTTTGTCCATCAGTTTGTGGGTGACAAGTTGTAGAAAACAACAACTTTGTACCCAACTTATTCCAAAGCGTGCGCCAAAAGTGACTCAAGAATTTTGCATCACGATCTGAAACAATAGTAGAAGGCATACCATGCAAACGTATAATTTCTTTGAAAAAGAGATCAGCAATATAACTAGCATCATTAGTCTTATGACATGGTATAAAGTGTGCCATCTTAGAAAATCTATCCACAATAACAAAAATACTATCACTCCCCCTCTTAGTCCTAGGCAGTCCTAAAACAAAGTCCATAGAAATATCCACCCAAGGAATAGAAGGAACAGCAAGTGGCATGTACAAACCATGTGGATTCAAGCGAGACATAGCTTTTTGACATGTAGTGTAGTGAGTAACAAAGCGCTCAACATCTTTCCTCATCTTTGGCCAAAAGAAGTGTGTGGCCAAAATATCCTCAGTCTTCTTGGCACCAAAATGACCCATCAATCCACCTCCATGTGCCTCCAGTAACAACAAAAGACGAACGGAACCAACTGGAATGCATAGACGATTAGCTCTAAACAAGAATCCATCAGTCAACACAAATTTGTTCCATGCACGACCTTCTTTACAATGCAGCAATACATCCTTAAAATCAACATCAACAGCACATTGTTCTTTAATTGCCTGAAGTCTAAAAATTCTACAATCAAGTTGAGACAGTAAAGTATAGCACCGAGATAAAGCATCGAGTGGTTAGAGAAGCAGGTCTCTAAGTTAACCGATAAGGTTGTCACGTTGGAGACTCCTCCCAAGACCAATGATACGAACACCAATAACAACGATGTTGAAGACGTCCATGATGAAGACACGGTGTATAAGGCTGATGGCACCGTGGATAGGTCAGCTACAAGGACTGCAAGATTACGACGTTGTTTGCACCGTAATACTCAAGGTATGGGTGGTTTCCATAACTACAATCGTCGTCCACACGATAACTATGCTCCAGATGACCCATATGCTAAAATTAAGTTTTCAATTCCCTTGTTTTCGGTTCAGTATCATTGTGATGTTTATCTTGATTGGGAGATGACTGTAGACCAAAAATTTAATGCCCATCTTGTTCCTGAACATCATAGAGTTAGACAAGCTACTAGTGAGTTTAAGGACTTTGCTATTGTTTAGTGGAATGGTCTAGCTGCTGAAACTGATTTGCCTACTACTTGAGAAGAACTTAAGGTAGCAATGCGTGATCGTTTTGTTCCTCCTTTTTATAGAGAGATTCATAATAAACTGCAGTGTTTAGAACAAGGAGATAAAACTATTCAGGAGTACTTTAGTTAGCTTCAGAAGGGTTTGATTTGTTGTGCTGTCGTTGAAAAAGTAGAGGATCAGATTTGTCGCTTTTATTCTGGTTTAAGAAAAGAAATTCAGGACATCCTTGATTATAAAGAATATTATAACCTCACCTAGTGTTTCCAGTATGCTATACTTGTAGAGAAAGAATCACAGGGACTTTTCCAGGCTTTTGAGGAGTACAGCAAGTCCAGGAACTCCTACCCCCCACGCTCGACGGGGACTTTGGGGCTGCCCAGGCCATCTTTCCGACGCCCCCACCAGCAGCAACCAAGGGAACCAATGTTGTTTCTGCAGCACCAAGATCATCCCCTGCACCTTCTACGCGCTCAGGTAAAACTTCTACACAGGTACCAGCTAGTAGTGCCTTCTCTATTGCTACGATGGGGCGCAATACAGGGATTCAGTGCCACCGCTGCCATGGACTTGGTCATGTGCAGAAAGATTGTCCAAGTAGGTGGGCATATATGGCGATAGACAATGGCGGTTACATGAGCACCTCCGATGTGGAGGATGAGGAGGAGGACATCGCTGCCACCAGCAGTGACCTCGTCCTTAGAGGTGGAGACACCATGGGATACATGAACATTATTGTTCAGCATGTCCTTAGCACACAAGTTCATTAGCCCGAGATGATGCAGCGCAGCCTACAAAGCCTTCTATAGCTGCTCTTGGCTCATGCACTCAGCAAATTGTGAGGGTAAAGCCATCTCTCCGTTGTCACTTCCTGCCATCACAAACACCAAAACAGGAAACAAACAATGAAGGTTATCCGTACAAAACAGCTAAGTAGTGGTGCCTCTCAATACATCAAAAAGAAACTCCATACAAAGCTCTTACAAAGTTCTGAAAAGCAAAGCAAAGGATACCAGGGAGATGTGTTCCACGATTGCAAGGGTAACAAAATAACCTATGTGCTTTCCAGAAGAAATATGTAGAGCTAGGAAAGGCCAAATATATATATGTGAGTGGCACAAAAATCAAAAACAGATAGTTAAGCTGAATAAGTGCCCAAGTAACTTGTCCTTGGTTGCTGGTCTAAGTATGTCCTAGAACAGTAGTGATAGCAAAGTAGAAACAAGGAGACAAAAGCACACAGGTGATAACAGGGGGCTAAGTGCAAAACAGCCAAATCCAAATATTTTAGGGGGCTAGATGTAGCACTAATAGAAATCCCAAATTTCTTTTTTTAGATTTTATTTTTTTGATATTTTTATCCAACTCACTAACAATAGGGGAGAATCTACAGAAAATTTCATCTCAAACAGAGCTAGGATGTGACCTATAGAAAATCTTGAAGTTGCAGAAAACGTCAGGTTTAAACTTGAATGAATTTTTTCTTTATCTTCCCGCTTTTTTTTGAATTTTTTGACGAGGGCACACTGGGAGTTGCCCAGTGTGGGTATGCTCAACTTTGGGTCAAGAATATCCTGTAAAAATTTCAGCCAAAACGGGCAACCGAGCGAAAAGTTATGTCCGTTTTACCGAAGGGGGTCAGAGTCGGTTTTCCAGAAACCCGAGTCGGGTTTGGGGTCAGGTTTGGAATCGGGTAGGATTTTTTTTCGGCGGCGTGGAGGCAGCAGAAAAAGCCAACAAATCAGAGGATGGTGACTGGTCTGGGGTGTTGGTGATGTGTTTAGGGTGGGATTAGGGTGGGACTAGGTTAGGTGTGTCGATCAATCAACCCTAGCACAAAAAGCCAACAAATCAGAGGATGGTGAAGGGGATGACGGCTAGGGTTCCAAGGGAAACACTACTGACGATAAAAACACAAACTAAATCAGCGACTAAACAAGAACTAGGGCACAAACTCAATACTACGGACTCTAAAATTAAAATATGCAAAGGCGAAACACGTGGTTATGGGCGGAGGGGAAAATTTTATTTTTTGGGCTTTTCTATGGATGATAGGATGAACACAAAACAAAATTAACTAAGGGTAGTGTGAACCTGATGGTGCACCTGAAGCTCTGATTACCACTTGATATAGATAAGGGTTCCCGATCTTCCGAAAGGTTCTGGTAAACTTGATTATGGCAGAGGCGATACACAAATCGATCTGGCTTCTGAACGACACGTTCTAAACCCCGCAATCACAGCACAACGTCTCCTCTAGTTATCAACCGTTCAAGAATGATTGACCTTGCCGAGAAGGCTTATCCTTGCCTGCAAATCAAGAACACAAGTAAAAACAAAGAAGAATGCAACCAAATTTGCAAGTATACGATGAATCTCATAAGTTGGGGTCTCACAATCCGATCAAATGACAAAATTGTTCTTAATAGAATAATCTAAGTAAAACCCAAACCCTAACCAAGAGGTGGCGGCTGTACATGTGGACCCTAGGGTCGTGCACCACCCCCTGGATATAGCCCTAACTGGGCTCAACTCGATACATGGTCCAAAGACCGATTACGGTGTCGCAGCACCAGGACAGATTCTGGACATCGACTTGTTTCAGTGATTTCTGATGGCTTGCGACGAATTTTGACATCGGACTGGCTATGTTGGAAAGATCTTTTCGTTATCTTTTCAGGCATATGTAGAACGTCTAAATCCGAGTCCGTATGCATCCTGGGCGTCCATTTTAGTGCAGACTGGTCCTGGGTCCTGAAACAGACTCGAAGTCGGTTTTGATTGGGCCTCCACCTTGGATTGGATGTCTTTTCTGGCCCATCATGCCTCCAATCACCTCCCCAGCTATCTCATCATAATCTCTATGGTTCCTAATAATAATTAATTCATTAGGTAACCATATGTTCTCAAAATCACATAATGAAATCATTAGGAACGAGCTCACCCATAAATTTAATTGTCGCGCATGAGCTCTAGTCATTGGACCTTGCAAGTCCAGGATTGGAGGAGTGTTGCATGTATCCTTAGGAGTGAAGTCCTCATCAGATAGTTGCCCTAGATGTAGTAGGTATGCAGAACAGATGTATAGAGAGGTTACAGTAAGTCATCGGCACCAGCATCGTGCGAATGGCTCCAAAGAGTCGATGATGGGATCAGCCGATCGATATCAGAGGGTTTCTGCATTTGATCAACTCGGAACCAAGAAGACAAGTGATCAGGCTAAATTTGATAAGGAAGTCGATGAAAAAATGCAAGAGGAGCAAGAACAGAATGATCAGTGGTGTCGATCTGGTATATTCTCCAAAAGTCAGAAGCGCATAATTCAGAGGATGCGTTGCAGGCAAATAAGGGCTGGCAAATACTATTATGAAGAAGACGATCAGACGCCTAAGAAAGTCTGGAGACTAAACGTGAAATCACAAGAGCAGACACTAAGTACTTCTGTGAATATGGAGGTGATGCTGCCGCAAGAATTCATGGCTGCCGAAGAAGAATTGTTTGCTGACGAAGAGAATGAACCACAACTTATATTTGATTCCTAGCAAGCAGTGTTTGATAAGCCAGTTGAATCTAAACATCATCACTTGAAAGCTTTATATCTGAGGGGTTTTGTCAATGGTGTGCCGATGGGGGAAATGATGGAAAATGGAGGTGCTGTAGTAAATATTATGCCGATCACTACTGCCAGGAAGTTGGGAAAGACTGAAGAAGATTTAATTGATACAAATATGATTCTTAGAGATTATGGTGGTCACACTACAGTGGCTAAAGGAGTTCTGAATGAAGAGCTTACAATCGGCAGTACAACCTTGCCGGTTACCTTCTTTGTTATTGATGGAAAGGGATCTTACTGTCTGCTATTGGGTCATGACTGGATACATGCTAACTATTGTGTTCCATCGATGATGCCCCAATCTTTAACCCAATGAATTGGCGATCAAGTAGAGGTGATCCCGACTGATGAAACCATCAATGTTGCATCGGTTGATTTAGTTCCATGGCATGCGGATGATATGGAGTGTTTGTCTAGCAAGACTTGGGACGGGGATTACATCAAGATCACTACACGGGGTCTCGAAGTAGTGGACCAATCAAATTCCAAACTATTTCTCTAACAGGCACCCTAATGGAATTTGCAGAAGCTGGAAAGCTGGGAAAAGGATTTGTGTCGGCCGATGAACTTCAACAAGTCGATATAGGGGATGGTGACAAGCCAAGGCCGATTTTTATCAGTAAAAAAAATAGAAAGATAAGAAATCCTTTATGGATAGTAAGTTATCATCAATTTAACGATGGCCGATATGGAGGACACCGTCCATAGTTCAAAAAAATATTACAAAACAAAACATGTTGTGTCATGTCCTTTACAGATCAGGTCATTTACATTCATTCTTGGGGACAATAGAAGTCAATCATGTCAATAGCCTGGAAATGGAATTGATCAACTTCTGTAATGATGAGTGCGTCTTCTTCTGTCGATCCAGGAATGCTAGAAGCCATGTCCCATAAGCTGATGGACTGCGCATGAGCCGACGTGGTGACAACTTCTTGCACTATGATTTCTTCAGGAACTTTAGCAAGTGATGTTTCCCCATCGGCTATTACTTTGTTCTTGGCTTCCAGCACGGCTTGGAGTTCTTCGCGTTCCTTCTTCAATATGTCCAGTTTGATTTCAAGATCAGCCGATTTGGAAACCAGAGAAATATACTTGCTTTGCTCTTCGGCTGCCTTTTTATCGACCGCTTCTGCTATATTCCTTTGCTCCAGACGACGTTCAATATGATCTTTGGCTTTGAGCACTCAGAATTGGTGGAACTCGATGAAGGCCGTCAGGTGAAGTATTGAAGCAAGTCTAGGCAACAACATATCTTTGATTTCTAGGTATCGCTGCCTAATTAGGGTTGCATCCAACACAAGTTGCTCAATTGGAATTTTGTCAAGACATGCACGGATTTGCAGAAGCGTAGCTTTGATCTCTGGGGAAGGATGATTGAAGATGTACGCCGAATAATTTGTGCCTGAACACAAGTACAATTAGAGGAAGCCGATGATAAATAATATTGCAGCATAAACGCAATAATCGTATAGTAGTTTCCAAAGCTGGTGAAGGTGTTGAAGTGCCATGAACAGGAGTCGATGGAGGTGTTGGGATGCTCAAAGGTTCATGGACGTGTGCACAAACGGTCGAAGATCAAAATTCCTGGATATCAAAAGGTTAGGAAATGAAATGAAGTAGTCAAGACTAAGGGGTAATATATGGATACCTGTGGATTGATCCATGGAACAATGTCCAGCACTGATGAGGATGGGACCACGGTTGGAACAGCTTAGTATTCTTCGGCACATGCTATAACGATATGGTCAGGGTCGACAGGTAATGCATGTGCCGAAGAAATGTTTGACAGTGTTGCACTACTAGATTGATTGTCAGGATTATGAGCAAATTCCTAAAAGGGGTTTGAAGATCAGAAGTTGGTTGAGATAATTCTTTAATATAAATGAAGGTTTGTACCTCAATCATGGAAGAAGGATGCTCTTGGAACTCTTGATTCCTCTTGACGAGTTGAGGCCATTTGAGTCGATGGGATTGCTGGAGTCAATGATGGGGTCTAAAAGGGTACAGAAAGAGAAAGTATAAAGTAAAAGGGTACAGAAGGTAATATGACAACAATTGTGATACATGTGCAGAATGGGCAAGCTCAGAGACGACTTCTTGGGCCACTTCTGGGAGAATGGCCGAAGTTGATGAAGTGTACTAATATATGAAGATACTAATGAGGATAACAGTCATGAATAAGAACATGTTAAGAATTATTGAGAAAGTTACCTAAAGGATTGAAGGTGATGTATCTGCTGTTAGTTTGACCCATTTCTGTTGCTCAGCAGCCAGAGTCGATAAAGGAGCACCTCTTCTTTTGGCTACCGCTCTGCGAGGTTTTTTTGAACCATAACCACTAAGGATTTGTGCAGGTGTTGGGTCATCACACCCAATGATCGGGTTGTTGGCTGTTCGTAGATATGTGATCGGTCTCCCGCTACGGCTCGCTGTTGGAGGGGTGGCAGATAGCTCCTGTGTTCAACAATGATTAGTTACGGTAATCAATAAAATGGGATAAATACAGTTCTAAATAGGCTTACCTAGTCCTCTAAGTTGATGAGGTGACTGGACAGCGACCGGCAGAAAAAATGATTTCTGCATTCGTTCCACCAGTTCTTGAATAAAGTTGTGCTGAATGGATTTAGCTGAATATCAACTAGATTGCCCATCGGGATCTCTTGAGCCATGCCATAGATCTTCTTGTATTCCAGTACACTCTTATGTTCTTGACGGGCTTAGAGACGTCCGAAGAAAAAGGAGCTGGCGGGTAGACGAGTGAATTTGAGTTGGCAAGGAAATATGACAGGGTTATAAAATTCGTATGAACAAACCCTGAGTTGGCCTCCATGAAAATCAACGGGCAGAATGCTAGGTCTGATGCAGGCTTCAAAGATGAGAGTCGATTCTTCATCCTGCAGGGGGTTATCTGGATGGAAGATAGAAGGATTTTCGAATTCCAGCTCATGATATGGGAACCATATCCGCTTATCCGATTGGAGTCCATTATAAAAGGTGATGAAGGAGGAATAGAATTTTTCCACAATCATCCGTTGCCCAGATATCACCATGGCTGTTTCTCTGAGTGACGTGTAGCAATGAGTCAGGATCTCTTCACCCTCTAAAGCATTTTCTGATGGGAATGAACTCTCTATGAAAGGTGCCAGATTCATAGCTCGAGAATAGTAGACTATGATCCACAATTGTGAACTCACTTTCGAGCCTCGTAGTAGAATCACGACATCGCCGAAATTTCTCTTCCACCGCCTCTCGTCGACGGCCACCTTCCAATGAGATCCCAACCTCATGACCTCCACCAACCCCTCTGCCAAGGCATGCACATCGCTCTAGAACTCCCACGGTGAGCTCCCTCCATGTGTAGAGTCCGACAGTGAGCTCTCCGGCGAGTTGCCCTGCCCGCGACGATGCTGACAGGCAGCTTGCTTTCACCCGCGTGTCAGCCGATGTGGCACCAATGTGTCCACTTACGTGGCTCTGATGTGTCGCCTACGTGGCAGCCTATAAACCAGAAAATACCAGGAAAAATCACAGAAAAATCTTTGATCTTTGAAAACTCATAATAAATCGAATATAACTCCAATGAGGCCCAAGTAAATTTTGTTAGATTCATCTTCATGTGCTCTATTTTAGTAAAATGATAAATCATTGTCTCTGTACATGTATTGTTATTAATTTATTTAATTGTCAAAACACTAAATAACTCACCAGAAATTCCAGGAATAAAATTAAATCCTGATTTTTGGCATACTTAGTGAAAACATGATTATCTACCATCACAAATTTTGGCTTGATAAAATATGAATTATTTATTGCTCTGGAATTTATTTAATATGTTTGCTTAGATTAATTCTAGTAAATAATTTGTAAATATTTTGCCCTTGCCACTTGGCATAAAAATCACTCATATATGCCTCTGTCCACAGTAAATCACCTATGTCTAGAAACATAAATTTACTATACTAATTAATTTAATTGCTCATATCACTATCTTCACTCTATTTAAATGCATAAGGTTTATCCATATATAAAATAGTGAAACCCTAATTGCTTCTTTGAAGCATATGTCCGCCAGAACTTGTTAATAAAATTAATTACCACATTTACTTGCATTACATATCTGTGCATGTTATGGTGTTGGTTTAATACCGTTAATGCATTTTTCACCATATAGGCAAGGACAACCAGGAGCCCGAGGAGGATATTCAGAAGGATCTTGATTATCACGAACAAGAAGTTGTAGTTGCTAACACTAACATTGATCCAGGAAAGCCCCGGTTTGCATTCACCCTTTTATAATGTTTTGCTAGTTTATAATATTGCTAGTCTCTACGATTATTGATGCATTAGGTCATAGGAGTTGATTGAAACCCACCTTGCATGATACCCCAAATGACCTATGCCATTGTCATTAGAACTTTGGTAGTATCGGTACTGTGTTGCAATGCTTAGTAATTATTAGTCTTGGTAGATATTATTACTAAGAAAAGACTTGATCACTGGAATAGAACTTAATAAAAGAAGTTTGCTTTGATGTTATGACCGGGCAGTCCATACGTAGGTTTGCAGCAACACATGGGTGTCGACTACGGTAGCCCTACCTTGTTGAACCTAGGACCCGTTCGTGGTCGGCCCCTTGATCAAGTATTGAATAGTACCGAATGCTTGCTAGTTTATGGGCACTAGTAAACCGATGTAGCATTAACGGTCACTTGCATTAAGGACGGTTAAGGTGCGTTGATCATTGACCCTTCTACTGCTGGAGTGGGCGGTTCATACCATGAAGTACTGTTAGCAGAATGGCATGCCCACTCGACGTCACCACACCCGGTCTGAGGTGTGGGTGCTTTTCTTACGAAAGGTTGCCATATACGACCTTAATTGGTGCATATGTGTCATGTATCTCGGGTTTTCCTAGGTGGTGTAAATCGATTACAATTGTTGTCCCTCGTAGTAATGAGTACCACTTGTTCACCGCGCCAATCACATAATTGCACATGATACTTGGAAAAATGGATTACATTGCTTATTGTTGATTATAATTATTACTGCTCCTATGACTATACTTACTTTATGTATTGTTTTATTGCCTTATGATGCCTCACTAAAGTTACATTTCTACTCTACCCAATTAAGTTGAGAAAATAAAACTTGATAGAACTAATAGGTTGCTTATTGTGAGTCCTTTCAAATAAGGCACCTATTAGAGCCACTGCATGTCTAGGTGTTCGACGGGTAAGTCTTGCTGAGTAATTAGTACTCAGCCTTTGTCCCATTATTGTTTTTCAGGTAATGAAGAAATAGAATTGCCTATAGATGTGATGTCTTGGGACATGCAAGTCCCTAAGGCCCCGTGGATGTCTGAATTGAGGCCATGGTATTGGTATTAGAATTAGAATTAGGAGACCCCAATTCCATATGTTTGGATGACCGTGGCATTGGAGTCTGGAATCATGACTTGTTTCCGTGCGGCATTCACGTCAACTTGCGAGAGCCCGAAACGATACCGAGCCTTTAACCTCCGTATTAGCTGGAATCGCATCTCCGCCCCCTCCGCAGCTCCGCTTCGCTCGACGTCTCCGCAGCTCCCGTCTGCTCCAGCCCCTCCGTCTCCTCGCAACCAGCCCCTTCGTCATCCTTGAGATCCTGCCGCTGGCCCCTTGAGAACCCGTTGTCGGCCCCTTGAGCTCCCACCGCTGGGTGCCCCATCTCCCTCCCCTGAG
Organism: Eleusine coracana subsp. coracana; assembly: GCA_032690845.1. Classification (NCBI taxonomy): domain Eukaryota; kingdom Viridiplantae; phylum Streptophyta; class Magnoliopsida; order Poales; family Poaceae; genus Eleusine; species Eleusine coracana. Next base: position 23,123,885 of record CM064424.1, read on the forward strand.
GCCCTTTCTGTCACGGCACACCAAGTCAGAGATGTGTGGAGGGGGTCAACATGGCGGCATCGGCGGTGCTGAGGGTGCTGACGCGCCGGAGCGGAAGGAGACGGGCGCTGCGGGCAAGAAATCGGCAAGCAAGAGGGCACGGGCCTTCTTCTTCACGGCCGGCAGTGGGTGTGTAGAGCAGCAGGCGACGAGATGGCTCGAAGGTCGACCCCGCTTGCGTGCAGCTGGGGGATGCGACGGCCGGCGGTGGCACTGAGGCCCACCCTCTCTCACACAACTAGCTCGGATGAGGTCAATTCTCAATTTGGGAACGTATACATGCAAACATGAATTGGTGTTGGCCACTTCACTCAATTTCAACGAGCAATTTCATCTGCATCCAAACAATAGATTTGGTATTATAGCTCATTTCCAATACTAGCTTGCTTTAGCATTGAACTCAATTCAATGCCAAGCCCTCAAATATCTACATCCAAATGGAGCCTAAGGGTTGGACTGCCCACTGGGAGTCCGACTTGCCGCCGCAGTGATGTTGTGTGCTGCTAGAGTGATGGTTCTTCGGGCATGGATGATCACTATGTTGTATCGTCAAGCTCATAGTTTCTTAACATTATTTGCTTCCACTGTTTTCAAAACTTTCATGAACTTGTATTATTCCACTGCACTTTGATCACCTTAATGATGTAATATTCAACTTAAATTTGGACCAATGTTGTATTATCATGTGTCGGCATTATCAGCACCTTCGGAACCTTGATCCTCCGAGAATGGGGTGCCACAGCTGGTATCAGAGCTGTGGTCCATGATAATACAACAAATAAATCATATTTTTCAAAAACTACGATGTTATGTGTGAGGATACGTTAGTATTGCCCATATAGATAATAGGGTGGTGACACAGCTAACCTGGGTCTTGTTTGTTTACATTATTTGCAACTACGGTTTCTTCAAACGAAGGTACGTACGGGCTTATCTGACACGCGCGATATCGGTGTCTGTGCTCGCAGACGGATACGAGACACTGTTGGCTCGTGACTTATCACGGGACGATCCTTTTCATGGATCGTTAATAGTAGAATTGTGCTTATTTTTGTAGTTTCTTTTGAATTTGATGTATTGTTTCTGAAATGGATCTTCTTCAGGTACACTAATACCGTTAGTATAACACTTAGAATAACTTTGTGTTGAGTGCGGGTCATCACCAAATACTCGTGCCGCTAAGTTTCGGCAAAAATATGTGTTGTGTTGTGAGGAACGATAGGTTAATAAAATAAATTTTTTGCATCATGCATCCTTATATAACTAAACTAAAACTTTGTTCTCTTCTTGCTCACCAACCTCTGGATACAAAAATTCCTAAACATGTTGAGCATACAAATTTCAAAATACATGTCCAATTGTCAAGTTGATAAGAATCTGTCCTGTATTTAGCTGCCAACTTCAAAAATTCATAGTTATTAAATTACTCGACCAAATAAGGCATACAAATACTTTTTATAAAGTTCTAAACATCCTCTATCACCCAATGTTTAAGTTAATTATTGATCATAACAGTAACAACCTTAGAAATAGAGAGCAAGTATAATCTACCAACACACTGTTTTCAGCATAACCCTGAATTTAGAAATTTCATAATTGAAGTTGTACTTCGAATTGTTAAGTGTTTGAACCCAATATGGAAAGCCTTTGAAGTATATTTCCATCTCCAATAGGCAGTAGAGCCAAAACACTAAGGCCCTGTCATCCAGAAAACACAATTAGCCAACCTAAACTTGCAAAATTCATAAGTCCAAATTTACTTGGAATTTGTGAGAGTGTAAATACATTCGAGCGTGCCAGAGAGCCGCTGGACGCCGATCATTGGTTGCGTCAGACTGAGTCTAAATTCAGTTTGCTGGAATGCACCGAGCACCAGAAGGTGATGTTCGCCGCCCAACAACTCCAGGGCTCTGCTAGTGCTTGGTGGGCAAATTATGAAGCTTCTCTGCCCGCTGGACGCCGCATTGAGTGGAATGAGTTCAAGGCTGCATGTCGTGCTCATTTCATTCCCGCTGGCCTTATGCAGAGGAAGTTCCAGGAATTCATGGATCTGAAACAAGGAGGGAGGAATGTCCTCCAATATTCTGAAGCTTTCAATCACCTTGCTCAATATGCTACTGAGTATGTTAACACTGAGGAGAAGAAAAGATATGCATTCTTGTGTGGAATGAATGCCACGCTCAAGGAACGTCTGACTTGGCAGACGACTGGCACGTACAATGACCTGGTCAATGCTGCTATTGTCCAGGAGGATGCCATGCGCCAAGTTGAAGAAGAAGATCGCAAGAGGAAGGCCCCTGCTAGTGCCTCTGCTGCCCCTCAGGTGAAGCATCGCCTAATATACACTTCACCCACCGGACAACGTTTCTGGGCATGCCCGCAGCAGCAGTACCAGCGATAGTTTGGCCAGAACTACTCGAGGCCACCACAGCAACAGAACTTTCCACCCCGTGCACCGTACCAACAGCAGAACAATCAGTACCATGCGCCATATCAGTAGCAAAGAAATCAGAATGCTCGTGCCCCACAACCCGCTGATCGTGGAAGCAACTACCCATGCTATAACTGTGGTCGTACCGGCCACTTTGCTAAGAATTGCACTGCACCCAGGCGCAACAACAACAACAATAACAACAATAGCAACCAACATCAGAACCAAAACAGGAATGTGAATGCACCATCTCATGGTGCCCAAGTGAACTACACCAATGCTGAAGACATCCCTCAGGGCGAACCCGTGTTGACCGGTACGCTCTCACTCTATCGCCAGTCTGTCCTTGCACTTTTTGATTCTGGTGCTACACATAATTTCATTAGAAAGGCTTGTGTGCAAAAACATAATCTCCACACCACCACCATAAATAAATGCTACACCATCCGCTCTCCTGCTGGACAAATTTTTGCTAACAAAGTAGTATGTAAAGCTCCACTAGAAATAAATCAAAAGATTTACCCCACCGATTTCACCATGCTCAAAGATCAAGAAATCGATATGATCATAGGTATGATCTATATGAAAACCCATAGAGCCATGCTAGACATCGAGCCCCATATCATTCACATGTACTCCCCCTTGCATGGACAAGACACACTTTCTCTAAACACCGATTCATCGAAAGCCCTGGTTGTCCATCACTTGGAAGGACAATCACTCAAGAGCATTTCTATTGTTTGTGAGTATCCGGACATGTTTCTCGAAGATATCTCTAGCCTCTCGCCTGATCGTGAAGTGGAATTTAAGATAGAACTATAGCGAGGAACTTCTCCAATATCCCGCTGTCCGTACAAAATGCCCCCAAATTAGCTGGCTGAATTGAAAAAGCGATTGAACGAGTTATTGGAAAAGGGATTCATTCACCCAAGCACTTCACCTTGGGGCTGTCCTGCTATTTTTTGTGAAGAAGAAGGACAAATCTCTGCGACTCGTTGTTGATTACCGACCTCTCAGCGAAGTTACCATCAAAAATAAATATCCACTACCCCATATTGATATCCTTTTTGATCAATTGGTTGGTGCCAAGGTCCTTTCAAAAATTGACCTTCATTCGGGTTATCATCAAATCAAGATCAGAGCAGAAGACATTTCGAAGACCGCCTTCTCCACTAGATATGGATTATTCGAGTATCTAGTAATGTCATTCAGATTAACAAATGCCCCTGCCATTTCATGTACCTCATGAATTCGGTATTCATGCCAGAGCTGGACAAACTTGTGGTAGTATTCATTGATGACATCCTCATCTATTCTAAGTCCAAAGAAGAGCATGCTGAACATCTTCACATTGTTCTTCAACGTATCCGAGATCACATGTTGTATGCAAAATTTAGCAAGTGTGAATTTTGGTTGGACCGTGTGCCATTTCTCGGCCACATAGTTTTGGCAGAAGGAATCTCGGTAGATCCCAGCAAAGCTCAAGATGTGCTAGATTGGAAGCAACCAAAAATGGTTCATCAAGTTCATAGTTTCCTCAGATTAGCTGGATATTATCGTAGGTTCATCCCTAATTTTTCCCAGTTATCTAAGCCTATCACAAGATTATTGAAAAATGATGTGAAGTTTGAATGGAGTGATAAATGTGAAGAAGCATTTCAAAAGTTGAAGGAACTATTAACCACTGCCCCAGTATTGGCTCAGTCGGACATCAACAAGCCGTTTGATGTGTATTGTGATGCATCTAGGACAAGACTTGGATGTGTGCTTATGCAAAGCGGTTGTGTCATTGCCTATGCATCGCGACAACTATGGAAGCATGAAGAACATTATCCAACTCATGACTTAGAACTAGCTGCAGTTGTGCTTGCACTAAAGATTTGGAGGCATTACCTACTCAGGAATTTAGTGCATATCTACACACATCATAAGAGCTTCAAATACATTTTCACTAAGACCGATCTGAACGTGAGACAACGTCGGTGGTTGGAATTAATCAAGGATTACAATCTGGAGATTCATTATCATCCAGGCAAGGCCAATGTAGTCGCCAACGCGCTAAGCAGAAAAATCCACTGCAATAACTTGGTACTAGAATCTCAGGACAACAACAACCACCTAACTATTTTAGAACACAGTCTTCACGTTTTGCCTGCTATAGTGATCAGCAACCTTAGTATGCATTCCACCATCCATGAAGAAATCATTGCTGCACAGAAGAATGACATTGGTATGAAATACATCCGTCAAAACATTAAAAATGGCAATGCAAAATGTTTCACACAAGACTCGGATGATACTCTATGGTTCAATAACCGTTTAGTAGTACCAAAGGACTTTGAACTTCAATGGAAAATCTTGGATGAAGCACATCACTCCAAATACTCCATCCATTCGAGTAGTAATAAAATGTACCAAGATTTGAAGAAGAATTTTTGGTCGACAAGAATGAAGCGAGAAGTTGCTCGGTATGTCGCAAAATGTGATACTTGTCAGAGAGTCAAGGATGACCATTTAAAACAAGCCAAATTACTTCAACCATTGAGTATTCCCGCCTAGAAATGGGAAGACATCAGCATGGACTTTATTGTTGGCCTCCCTCTCACCTCTCGGAAGCATGATTCGATTTGGGTCATTGTGGACGGACTCACCAAATCTACTCACTTCTTGCCAGCTAACAATAGATATAGCATACGGCAATATGCAGAGCTATACATCGCAAGAATTTTGTGTCTTCATGGAGTACCCAAGACCATCATCTCAGATCATGGCTCGTAGTTTGTCGCTTGTTTCTGGGAACAGCTGCACGCATCCTTGGGTACAGGCTTAATTCGTAGTTCTGCTTACCATCCTGCTACCGATGGACAAACAGAGTGTGTCAATCAAATTTTGGAAGATATGCTTAGAGCATGTGTTTTAGCACATGGTGGTAATTGGGATGACTATCTACCTTATGTGGAATTTTCGTATAACAATAGTTACCAGGAGAGTGTGAAAAATCACCATTTGAAGCACTCTATGATCGCAGTTGTAGAACCCCTCTGAACTGGTCCGAACCTGGAGAACGAGTAACATTTGGTCCTGATCTTGTAAAGGATGCTGAAGAAAAAGTTCGTATCATTCAGGCAAATCTTAAAGATGCTAAATGCCATCAAGAAAAGTATGCAAACAGATGACGTAGACCACTATATTTCAATAAAGGTGACTACGTCTATCTCCAAGTGTTGCCTATGTAGGGTATCCAACGGTTTGGAGTCAAAGGAAAGATAGCTCCCTATTATATTGGACCATTCCAAATTCTAGAATGATGTGGAAACATAGCCTACAAGCTGGATTTACCTGCTAACTTGTCTTGAAAGAGTATGATCACCTTCAACCGGACCTCACATACTCCAAACAACTAATAAAAGTCCTTGATGAAAAAGAACGCGTAACACGCAAAAGAACAATCAAATTCTATAAAGTTCAATGGAGTAATCACTCGGAAGATGAATCCACTTGGGAATCCAAATAATTTCTAAGTACTCATTACCCCGAATTTTGGTTGTCATACGTAGGTATATTTTGATCACCGTACTTCCCTCTAGTTTGCCTTGTTCATAATCTCGGGACGAGATTTCTTTAAGGAGGGAGGGCTGTAACACCCAGGTGTCTCTTTTCTACTTAACAAACATGAAGAGCACAGATCATAACTAATATAGCATGAAATGATAAAGCCACAGTTCATTTGGATTAATTCTAGGCAACTCAAAAACCCTGCAACCAAGATATAGAAGCAACTAAAAAATTTCAATATAACTTATGCCAAATAAATTCAGAACCAGATTGGTAATAAAAAAAATAGAATTTTATGGATTTAATGAGCATTTTTACATATTTGAAAATACCCCAAATAATTAATTCAAACTTAAGAAACTATTTAATGAAAATATTAATTCTCAAATAATTTTATAGCAAATTTGAATTGTTTTCTTCACTAAGTGGCTACAAATATCATAAATCACCTGTATACCAAATTTCATAATATTTGGGGCCCCCTAGCTGTTTTATTTGGAATTAATTAGACCCAGGGACTTTTTTGCGAAGATCATGAAAGATCAGAGGGTTCAGAGGAAAATCTTTTCTCTTCTTCTCCATTGGCCTCTAGCACAGCTGCTCTCCCCCGACACACACGCCAGTCTCCTCTACACGCCACCCCCCTCGCCTCGGAACTCCACGTGCTACAGCACCGCTGACCTCTCCTCTGTCGTCCAGTCCTACCTGCCTGTCCCCGTCTCTCGGTTTCTCCCCTTCCGCTTTCAATTTTGCCGCCTGCCATGGCCGCATGCAAGGGCACGCCTACCTCCCCATGCCCCACTATCCCCTAGTTGCCAAACACCATCAAAACCGTCGACCCGACCATTCTCCTTTACTCTCCTGTGGTCTCCTTCAAAAATCCTGAGCCTCCCCTCATTAAAAAATGCCCCTACTTTTCCTTCTCCTTCCCACCCCGCCATTGCTGTGCGCAAGCTCAACTCACCTGCCTTCCAGCGCCTCCCCGGCTCAGATAAACCAGCAGATAGCTGTGCTCCCATTCTCTCTACGTTATTCCTATCCCAATTTGTCAGTTCCCTCTTAGAACTCCACCAATCGACAAAGATTCATCTCATCCCCGTATTGAGAACATCCGTCAGTTCATTGCTGAATCCTCTCTCCTCGGTGAGTCATTTGAAAATTCCGTTGGCACACAAGTTAGTAACTCCATGGCGCATGCATCTAAACTCTTGTGTTCTTGTCTCGTGGATTGAGGCGAGAACAGTTCTAGTTTTCCCCCGCCACCTCCACGACGAGCACCACCTCCCGGTTTCTCCCAATGCCTAGCAACCCGATGCTGGTCTTCTCCTAGCCATCGTGAAGCTCTACAAGAAGACGGAAATCCCTTTCGAGCCTCGTAGTAGAATCGCGATGTCGCCGAACTTTCTCTTTCGCCGCCTCTCATCGACAGCCACCTTCCGGTGAGATCCCAACCTCGCGACCTCCACCAACCCATCCGCCAAGGCATGTGCATCGCTCTAGAACTCCCGCGGCGAGCTCCCTCCGTGAGTAGAGCCCGGCAGCGAGCTCTCCGGCGAGCTGCCCTGCCCGCGGTGACGCTGACTGGCAGCTTGCTGTCACCCGCTTGTCGGCCAACGTGGTGCCGACATGTCCGCTTACGTGGCTCTGATGTGTCGCCTACGTGGCAGCCTATAAACCCGAAAATACCAGGGAAAATCAGAGAAAAATCTTTGAACTTTGAAAACTTATAGTAAATCAAATATAAATCCAATGAGGCCCAAATAAATTTTGTTAGACTCATCTTGAAGTGCTCTATTTTAGTAAAATGATAAATCATTGTCTCTGTACATGTATTGTTATTAATTCACTTAATTGTCAAAACACTAAATAACTCACCAGAAATTCCAGAAATAAAATCAAACCCTGATTTTTGGCATACCTAGTGAAAACATGATTATCTACTATCACAAATTTTGGCTTGATAAAATAGGAATTATTTTATGCTCTGGAATTTATTTAGTATGTTTTCTTAGATTAATTCTAGTAAATAATTTAGAAATATTTTGCCCTTGCAACTTGGCATAAAAATCACTCATATATGCCTCTGTCCACAGTAAATCACCCATGTCTAGAAACATAAATTTACTGTACTAATTAATTTAATTGCTCATATCACTATTTTCACTCTATTTAAATGCATAAGGTTTATCCATACATAAAATAGTGAAACCCCAATTGCTTCTTTGAAGCATATGTCTACAAGAACTTGTTAATAAAATTAGTAACCACATTTACTTGCATTTACTTGCATTTGTCTAGGTGTTCGACGGGTAATTAATACTCAGGCTTTGTGCCATTGTTGTTTTTTAGGTAATGAAGAAATAGAATTGCCTGCAGATGTGATGCCTTGGGACATGCAAATCTTTGAGGGTTGGACTGCCCACTGGGAGTCTGACATGCCGCCGTAGTGATGTTGTGTGCTACTAGAGTGATGGTTCTTCGGGCATGGATCATCACTATGCTGTATCGTTAAGCTCGTAGTTTCTTAACGTTATTTGCTTCCACTGTTTTCAAAACATTCATGAACTTGTATTATTCCACTGCACTTTGATCACCTTAATGATTTAATATTCAACTTAAATTTGGACCAATATTGTATTATCAAGTGTCGGTGTTATCAGCACCTTCAGGACCTCGATCCTCCGGGAATGGGGCGCCACAAATGTACGGTAATGCAAACAGTGCGCCAGCGAAGCAGAAGAGAGAGGAGGGCGAAAAACTTGAGCTCAGGTGAAAGTAAAAGGAGGAAGAAGATATATTTATAAAGATGGGACGCTGGTAGGTCATGGTAAAGGCGCATGGTAAACGAGGAGATAGAATCCAGCGCATGAAGAATTTCATACCCTGGACTCGGGGGGCATGTGTTGGCACCATATTTCGACCGATCCCATCAAATCAGAAACAAGAAATTGAAATCGGCCAAAGTCAATGATATTCAATGGTTGAAGGAGTTTAAGTGGGCCTGATAGGGTTAAACATTCATGAACTTGTATTATTCCACTGCACTTTGATCACCTTAATGATTTAATATTCAACTTAAATTTGGACCAATATTGTATTATCAAGTGTCGGTGTTATCAGCACCTTTAGGACCTCGATCCTCCGGGAATGGGGCGCCACAAATGTACTGCAATGCAAATAGTGCGCCAGCGAAGCAGAAGAGAGAGGAGGGTGAAAAACTTGAGCTCAGGTGAAAGTAAAAGGAGGAAGAAGATATATTTATAAAGATGGGATGCTGGTAGGTCGTGGTAAAGGTGCACGGTAAACGAGGAGATAGAATCTAGCGCACGAAGAATTTCGTACCCTGGACTCGGGGGGGGGGGGGCATGTGTTGGCACCATATTTTTACCGATCCCATTAAATCAGAAACAAGAAATTGAAATCGGCCAAAGTCAATGATATTCAATGGCTGAAGGAGTTTAAGTGGGCGTGATAGGGTTAAACATTCATGAACTTGTATTATTTCCACTACACTTTGATCACCTTAATGATTTAATATTCAACTTAAATTTGGACCAATATTGTATTATCAAGTGTCGGTGTTATCAGCACCTTCAGGACCTCGATCCTCCGGTAATGGGGCGCCACAAATGTACTGCAATGCAAACAGTGTGCCAACGAAGCAGAAGAGAGAGGAGGGTGAAAAGCTTGAGCTCAGGTGAAAGTAAAAGGAGGAAGAAGATATATTTATAAAGATGGGACGCTGGTAGGTCATGGTAAAGGCGCACGGTAAACGAGGAGATTGAATCCAGCGCACAAAGAATTTCGTACCTTGGACTCGGGGGGCATGTGTTGGCACCATATTTTGACCGATCCCATCAAATCAGAAATAAGAAATTGAAATCGGCCAAAGTCAATGATATTCAATGGCTGAAGGAGTTTAAGTGGGCCTGATAGGGTTATTTTATTTTCTTTATGTTATCAGTTTAGATTTTTATTCTAGAAATAGTTGGTTTGTTTAGGAGTCTTGACCGAGTCAAGTTGAAACCTTTTGCATGAGGTTATAAATATGTAATAGGATCTGTACGTAAAAAATAACACTTTCATTCAATACAATTCGGCGCATCACCAACTTTTTCTACTCGACGAAACACTCGTCTCGCGCGGGCTGCATTGGCTCCGATCTCGGAGAGAGACTTGGATTAGTCACCCTCGGTAATTCTATCAATCTCAGCTAGTACTTCCTCATTGATTTGACATTTTAGTTGTTATTGTTAGAATTGCAAGTTATCTGGTAATTAGATCTAATTAGTGCTTATTCTATCAACTCTGATTGCAATACTGATGTGGACAAGGGTTCCCGATCTTCCGAAAGGTTCTGGATACGTTGATTTGGTCGGAGGCGACACACAAATCGATCCGACTTCAGAACAGCACGTTCTAAACCCCGCAATCGCAGCACGACGTCTCCTCTGGTTATCAACCGTTCTAAAACGATTGACCTTGCCGAGAAGGCTAATCCCTGCTTGCGAATCAAGAACACAAGCAAGAACAAAGAAGAAAGCAACACAATTGCAGATGTATTATGAATCTCATGAAGTTGGGGTCTCACAAACCGTGATGACGGCGAAACTGTTATGAACAGAATAATCTAAACAAAACCCGAACCCTAATGGTGCGGCGGCGGCTGTATATGAAGACCCTAGGATTGTGCAAGACCCTCTGGACGCACCCCTACTTGGGCTCCACTAGATACAAAGCCCAAAGGCCAAAAACAGGCGACGCAACACCGAAACAGATTCTGGACTCTCTCTTGTTTTGACGATTCCAGATAACTCCGGATGAATTTTGATATGAGACCGGCAGCATTGGAAAGGTCTTCTTCTTATCTTTCCGTGCATATGTAGAATGTCCAAATCCGAGTTCGTATGCGTCTTGGGCATCCGTTTTAGTGCAGACTGGTCCTGAGGCCCGAAACAGACTCGAAGTCAGTTTTGGTTGGGCCTCCACCTTGGCTTCTACATCCTTGCTGGTCCTCCACGTCTTCAAGTTCTTTTCCCATCATCTCCTGGTTCTCTCCATGGTTCCTAATTATAATATAATCATTAGGTAGCAAACCATTCTCAAAAGTGACATATAATGAAGAACGTAGGAACAAGCTCACCTCTAAATTTAGTCGTCATGCACGAGTTCTAGTCATTTGACCTTGCAAGTCCAAAATTGGAGGAGTGTTGCATGTATCTGCAGGAGTGATGTCCTCATCATCCTCCCCCTCTTGAAGTGGAGTCGTCCTCGACTCAAGCTCATTCTCTTCTCCCAAGTATGGTTTCAAATCTGAAATGTTAAAAGTAGGACTAACCCCGAACTCGGGAGACAACTCAAGTTTGTATGCATTATCATTAATCTTCTCAATTATTTTGAAAGGACCATCAGCTCTAGGCATTAATTTAGACTTTCTCAAATCTGGAAATCTATCTTTTCGCAAGTGTAACCATACTAAATCTCCTACATCAAGTTTTACTTTTTTTCTACCTTTACTACCAGCAATTTTATACTTGTCATTCATCTTTTCAATGCTAAGTCTAGTGGTCTCATGTATTTTCAAAATAAATTCAGCACGTTCCTTAGCATCAACATGAACTCTCTCATGAATAGGTAGAGAAAGTATATCAAGTGGAGTACGTGGATCAAAACCATACACTACTTTGAAAGGACTTACCTTGGTAGTAGAATATGTTGCCTGATTATATGCAAACTCAACATGAGGCAAACATTCGTCCCATTGCTTCAAATTTTTCTTCAAAATAGCTCTCAACATAGTACCCAAAGTGCGGTTCACCACCTCAGTTTGTCCATCAGTTTGTGGATGACAAGTTGTAGAAAACAACAACTTTGTACCCAACTTATTCCAAAGCGTACGCCAAAAGTGACTCAAGAATTTTGCATCACGATCTAAAACAATAGTAGAAGGCATACCATGCAAACGAACAATTTCTTTGAAAAAGAGATCAGCAATATAACTAGCATCATCAGTCTTATGACATGGTATAAAGTGTGCCATCTTAGAAAATCTATCCGCAACAACAAAAATACTATCACTCCCCCTCTTAGTCCTAGGCAGTCCTAAAACAAAGTCCATAGAAATATCCGCCCAAGGAATAGAAGGAACAGGAAGTGGCATGTATAAACCATGTGGATTCAAGCGAGACTTAGCTTTTTGACATGTAGTACAGCGAGCAACAAAGCGCTCAACATCTTTCCTCATCCTTGGCCAAAAGAAGTGTGTGGCCAAAATATCCTCCGTCTTCTTGGCACCAAAATGACCCATCAATCCACCTCCATGCGCCTCCTGTAACAACAAAAGACGAACGGAACCAACTAGAATGCATAGGCGGTTAGCTCTAAACAAGAATCCATCATTCTACACAAATTTATTCCATGCACGACCATCTTTACAATGCAGCAATACATCCTTAAAATCAACATCAGCAGCATATTGTTCTTTAATTGCCTCAAGTCCAAAAATTCTACAATCAAGTTGAGACAATAAAGTATAGCGCCTAGATAAAGCATCAACGATCACATTATCCTTCCCTTTCTTATGTTTGATAATGTAAGGAAAAGACTCAATAAACTCAATCCATTTAGCATGTCTACGGTTCAAATTACATTGAGAATGAATATACTTAAGTGATTCATGATCAGAATGAATAACAAATTCTTTGGGCAACAAATAATGACGCCACGTCTCTAAACAACATACAAGTGCATACAATTCCTTATCATACGTGAAGTAATTTAAAACAGGCCCAGTAATTTTCTCACTAAAGTATGCAACGGGTTTACTATCTTGCATCAAAACACCACCAATGCCTATACCACTAGCATCACATTCAAGCTAAAAAATCTTATCAAAATTACGTAATTGCAGCAATGGTGCATGTGTAAGTTTATCCTTCAAAGCATCAAAAGACTCATGATGTACCTTACCCCAATGGAAATCAATGCCCTTCTTTGTCAACTCATGCAAAGGTGCAGCAATGGTGCTGAAATCTTTGACAAAGCGGCGGTAGAAACCTGCAAGACCAAGAAAACTCCTCACTTGTGTGATAGTTTTTGGTACAGGCCAGCTCTTTATGGCTTCAATCTTTGCCTCATCCACCTCAATTCCCTGTGGAGTCACAACATAGCCAAGAAAAGAGACTCGATCCGTGCAAAAGGTGCACTTCTCAAGGTTACCAAATAAACGTGCATCTCGTAAAGCATAAAAAACAGCACGCAAATGATTCATATGTTCATCTATGGATTTGCTATAAATCAAGATATCATCAAAGTAAGCTACCACAAATTTGCCAATGAAAGCTCTTAAAACCTCATTCATCAAGCGCATGAAAGTAATAGGTACATTAGATAAACCAAAAGGCATTACTAACCACTCATATAATCCAAATTTGGTTTTGAAAGCTGTTTTCCATTCGTCTCCAAGTTTCATTCTAATTTAATGGTAGCCACTATGCAAATCAATTTTAGTGAAAATTATAGCACCACATAACTCATCAAGCATGTCGTCTAGCCTAGGAATAGGATGACGATACCTAATAGTAATATTATTAATGGCTCTACAATCTACACACATATGTCAAGTACCATCTTTCTTAGGAACCAAAAGTACAGGAACAGCACAAGGACTAAGTGATTGACGAACATACCCACGATCCAAAAGGTCTTGAACTTGTCGTTGTATCTCCTTAGTCTCCTCAGGGTTGGTCCTATAAGCAGCACGGTTTGGCAAAGTAGCACCCGGAATCAAATCAATTTGATGCTCAATCCCTCTCAAAGGTGGCAATCCCGGGGGTATCTCAGCTAGAAAAACATCCTCATACTCCTGCAAAAGGTTAGTGACAGCATTAGACACAACACTAGAAGCAATATCGTCAAGCGAAAACAAAGCTTCTTTGCATATCAAAGCATAGCAAATATCATCATTATCAGAAATTTCAGCAAGCTCAGATTTTGTTGCAAGACATGAACGACCTTGTAATTTAATTCCAGCACCCTTAGAACTTGAAGAATCATTAACATTACTAGGTGTAGAATTAGAATTAACAGGTTGTTGAATTTCAGGACCTTTATTTTTCAAACTAGCAGCTCTTTCTAAATCAGCTTGTACAATTTCAGCAAGGATCATTGGTAACAAAGTAATTTTAGTTCCTTTATGCATAAAAGTGTACTTATTACTTCTACCATGGTGTACAGCATCATTATCAAATTCCCAAGGTCTACCCAATAAAAGTGAACATGCTTGCATTGGTACGACATCACAATCAACAGAATCCACATAAGAACCAATGCAAAAAGGAACTCTACAAGTTTGTATTACCTTAGCTTTGCCAGAGTCATTTAACCACTGAATATAGTACGGATGTGGATGTGGACGTGTGGTCAAAGCAAGCTTGTTGACCACATCAGAACTCACCAAGTTATTGCAGCTCCCGCCATCAATGATGACACGTGCTCGGTGGTTCTTGATGACGAAGAAAATCTGGAACAAGTTGTGGCGCTGCATCGTCTCGGGCTGATGAACTTGTGTGCTAAGGACACGTTGATCAATAATGTTCATGTATCCTGTGGTGTCTCCGCCTCCAAGGACGAGGTCACTGCCAGTGGCAGCGATGTCCTCCTCCTCATCGTCCACATCGGAGGTGCTCATGCAACCGCCATCGTCTGTCGCCACATATGCCCGCCTACTTGGACAATCTTTCTGCACATGACCAAGTTCATGGCAGCGGTGGCACTGAATACCTGTAGTGCACCCTGTCGAAGCAACAGAGGAGGCACTACTAGCTGGTACCTGTACAGAAAGTTTACCTGAGAGCGTAGAAGGTGCAGGGGCTGATCTTGGGGCTGCAGAACAACACTGGTTCTCTTGATAGCTGCTGGTGGGGATGGCCGGAAAGATGGCCTGGGCAGCCCCGAAGTTCCCATCGAGCGTGGGGGGTAGGAGTTCCTTGACTTGCTGTACTCCTCAAAAGCCTGGAAAAGTCCCTGTGATTCTTTCTCTGCAAGCATAGCATACTGGAAACACTAGGTGAGGGTATAATATTCTTTATAATCAAGGATGTCCTGAATTTCTTTTCTTAAACCAGAATAAAAGCGACAAATCTGATCCTCTACTTTTTCAACTACAGCACAACGAATTAAACCCTTCTAAAGCTCACTAAAATACTCCTGAATAGTTTTATCTCCTTGTTCTAAACGTTGCAGTTTATTACGAATCTCTCTATAAAAAGAAGGGGGAACAAAACGATCACGCATTGCTACCTTAAGTTCTTCCCAAGTAGTAGTTAAATCAGTTTCAACAGCTAGACCACTCCACCAAACAATAGTAAAGTCCTTAAACTCACTAGTAGCTTGTCTAACTCTATGTTATTCAGGAACAAGGTGGGCATTAAATTTTTGTTCTACAGTCAGCTCCCAATCAAGATAAACATCACCATCATACTGACCCGAAAACGAAGGAATTGAAAACTTAATTTTAGCATACGGGTCATCTGGAGCATAGTTACCATGTGGATGACGATTGTAGTTATGGAAACCACCCATACGTTGAGTATTATGTTGCAAACGATATCGTAATCGTGTGGTCCTTGTAGCTGACCTATCCACGGTGCCATCAGCCTTATACACCGTGTCTTCATCATGGACGTCTTCAATGTCATTGTTGTTATTATTGGTGTTCGTATTGTTGGTTTTAGGAGCGGTCTCCAACGCAACAACCTGATCGGTTAACTTAGAGACCCGCTTCTCTAACAGCTCGATGCTTTCTCCAATGTGAAGCTTGCTGACCGCATTAGTAACGGCTCTGGTGATCGTCTCTGCCAAATCACTCTGAGCAGCCTGCAAAGCCTTCTGGAGCTGCTCTTTGCTCACGCACTCAGCAAATTATGAGGGTGAATCCATCTCTCCATCGTCACTTCCTGCCATCACAAACACCAAAACAGGAAACAAACAGTGAAGGTTATCCCTACAAAACAGCTAAGTAGTGGTGCCTTTCAACACAACAAAAGAAAACTCCTTACAAAGTTCTAAAAAGCAAAGCAAAGGATACCAGAGAGATGTGTTCCACGATTGCAAGGGTCACAAAATAACCTATGTGCTGTCCAGAAGAAATAT
This sequence comes from Eleusine coracana subsp. coracana, assembly GCA_032690845.1. Classification (NCBI taxonomy): domain Eukaryota; kingdom Viridiplantae; phylum Streptophyta; class Magnoliopsida; order Poales; family Poaceae; genus Eleusine; species Eleusine coracana. Next base: position 23,140,062 of record CM064424.1, read on the forward strand.
GTAGAGCTAGGAAGGCCAAATATATATATGTGAGTGGTACACAAATAAAAAACAGATAGTAAAGCTGAATAAGTGCCCAAGTAACTTGTCCCTAGTTGCTGGTCTAAGTATGTCCTAGAACAGTAGTGATAGCAAAGTAGAGACAAGGAGACAAAGGCATAACATGGGATAACAGGGGGCTTAGTGCAAAACAGCCAAATCCAGAAATTTCAGGGGGCTAGATGTAGCACTAGTAGAAATCCCAAATTTATTTTTTTTATATTATTTTTTTGATATTTTTCTCCAACTCACTAATAATGGAGGAGAATCCACAAAAAATTTCAGCTCAAACAGAGGTAGGATGTGGCCTACAGAAAATCTTGAAGTTGCAGAAAACGTCGAGTTTAAACTTAAATCAATTTTTTCTTTATCTTCCCGATTTTTTTTGAATTTTTTGACGAGGGCACACAAGCCGTAGCCGATTGTGGGTATGCCCAACTTTGAGTCAAGAATCTCCTGTAAAAATTTCAGCCAAAACGGACAACCGAGCAAAAAGTTATGCCCATTTTACCGAAGGGGGGTCGGAGTCGGTTTTCCAGAAACCCAAGTCGGTTAGGGTTCGGGTTTGGAATTGGGTAAGATTTTTTTTGGCGGCGTCGATGCAGCAGAAAGTGGAATTTCTGGGGATCGGTCCGAGGTGTTTGAGGGTGGGTTTAGGGTGGGATTAGGATGGGTGTATCGATCAATCAACCCTAGCACACAAAGCCGATAGAACAGAGGATGGTGAAGGGGATGGCGGCTAGGGTTGCAAGGGAAACACTACTGATAAGAAAAACACAAACTAAACCAGCGACTAAACATAAACTAGGGCACAAACTCAACACTACGGACTCTGAGATTGAAATATGCAAAGGCTAAACACGTTGTTATGGGCGGAGGGGAAATTTTTTTTTTGGCTTTTCTGTGGATGATAGGATGAACACAAAACACAATTAACTAAGGGTAGTGCAAACCTGACGGTGCACCTGAAGCTCTGATTACCACTTGATGCGGACAAGGGTTCCCGATCTTCCGAAAGGTTCTGGATACGCTGATTTGGTCGGAGGCGACACACAAATCGATCCGGCTTCAGAACAGCACATTCTAAACCCCACAATCGCAGCACGATGTCTTCTCTGGTTATCAACCGTCCTAAAACGATTGACCTCGCCGAGAAGGCTAATCCCTGCCTTCGAATCAAGAACACAAGCAAGAACAAAGAAGAAAGCAATACAATTGCAGATGTATTATGAATCTCATGAAGTTGGGGTCTCACAAACCGTGATGACGGCAAAACTGTTATGAACAGAATAATCTAAACAAAACCCAAACCCTAATGGTGCGGCGGCGGCTGTATATGAAGACCCTAGGATCGTGCAAGACCCTCTGGACGCACCCCTACTAGGGCTCAACTAGATACAAAGCCCAAAGGCCAAAAACAGGCGACGCAGCACCGAAACAGATTCTGGACTCTCTCTTGTTTCGACGATTCCTGATGACTCCGGATGAATTTTGATATGAGACCGGAGGCATTGGAAAGGTCTTCTTCTTATCTTTCCGTGCATATGTAGAACGTCCAAATCCGAGTCTGTATGCATCTTGGGCATCCGTTTTAGTGTAGACTAGTCCTGAGGCCCGAAACAGACTCGAAGTCGGTTTTGGTTGGGCCTCCACCTTGGCTTCTACATCCTTGCTGGTCCTCCACGTCTCCAAGTCCTTTTCCCATCATCTCTTGGTCCTCTCCATGTTCCTAATTACAATATAATCATTAGATAGCAAACCATTCTCAAAAGTGACATATAATGAAGAACGTAGGAACGAGCTCACCTCTAAATATAGTCGTCGTGCACGAGCTCTAGTCATTGGACCTTGGAAGTCCAGAATTGGAGTAGTGTTGCATGTATCCATAGGAGTGATGTCCTCATCAAATACTGTCTTGGTTGAAGCTGATCTATTGTAATCCCAGTAGGTTCTATAGGTGCTATTTAGATCTATTATTCGAGTCACTTTTTTAAGTTTCTCTCTAAATAGATTAAATCTAGCTCTACCTACCATGTTTGAATACTGTATCGATTAAGTTCGATCTGTTCAAATCAATGAGGCTGCATCAATTTTGACCTCTCACTAGGTAGATAGAATGAATTAGATACGATCTATTTGTAGGTAGAGTTGATAGAGTTCTATCGGGACGTTTAGCCGATAGGTTATCTCGGTTCAATGGACTTTCTGGTGATTAATTGATTATATCATTTATTTTGACAGACATTTTTCTCCCTTGTTAAATAAGATAGATTTATGATGTTAAAGCATATTTGCAATACCAGCTATCAAATCTATCGACTTAGCACTATCGACATGGTAGGTCTTCACATGCATACTGTAGTGCTATCGACTCTGCTCTATCGACTCAGCAAGTGTTGGCATGACTTCTTTTATTTCTTTGATCTTGTTGTGTTTGATTCAAACCTTTATTGGCTTTACAATGAACGTTGTTTTACATATTTAATTTGTCAATAAGCCGATATAGTCAGCCGATTGGTTCATCTTGTCTTATATTTATTCTTATAATGATATCGGCTGATTTCACTCATAGTGACTATCGGCTCTCATCACCGGCCTATCCTAGGCCGGTGGCCCACAATATCTAACTGTTTATATCTTTGTTGATTTGCAGGGAAAATCAACTGGCACACCCCGGTTTCCTGTATTGAGCCTGCATTGGAGCTAAGCAGATCTCCTACGTCACGCATGAAGATTTTCATGTCAACACATTCTCAATGCACGCACACTCACCCCTATGAACATACATACACAAACCCTCCCCCTACTTGTGCCCGATCCTCTCACTGTTGACCACCAAGTCGACTCTAGTGACCAACACATCATGAAACAAGCAAACACATTTCCCAACTCATGCAGCATCACCAATTCCTCCACCAACTCCAGTTAGTCATAACCATAGCAATGCACAAATCCATGCAATCCCCAATTTCCCACATTTCAACTCAAACACCGAATCAGCCAAAGTCAATTACTCATCACATATTGCAAACCATGGCACATATCCACATGGTTTCTCATATTCTCATCATAAGTATGTATTTTTACCTCTAATGTTGACAAATTCCATAAGTTGTGTCATTTGTGTGCTCCGTTGCAGAATTAGGTGAAAAGACAGTAAAAAGCCTCAAATATGAGAACTACCAATGTGAAGCCCGAATCGCCAAGCAAGGAGGACTTACCACAGGCCCATTGCACCAACAAAAGACACCCATGAATGTCCATGAAGCCTAACATGTAAGACAAAGGTCGTGGCCCAGTGCTTATGTATTTGTAGAAGGTTTATCTGGAAGGATAGACCAATTCACGCAGTCCACAAACAACAATGCATTACAACACGATTTCGGACTTGAATACTTGCTCTAATCTGAAAAGTTTAAGCTGGAAAGTTGTAGATCTTGTCGAGGGATTTCTGGAACATATGTGGATCATATTTTTTGGAGTCTAGATCTAGGAGATATTGGCACCGCAAGGAGACCCACACAGAAGAGCCCGAAGCATAACAAATATTCTTGCATCACATATTTGGGAACCAAGACAGACCAATATGGACTTCAAATGAACACCACAATTGTACATCTTTTTGAGGGATACGCGAGAGTGCAGACTTGCCTTATTTGGACTCCGTACGAAGGAGTTATGATTTTTGGAACACTTAATATGGAATGTATGAAACCGACTTGGACTCTATCTTTAAGGGCTAACTTCGTGGCCAAGCAAAGGAGGACGTGTCCAAAGCCTATATAAACACCCCAAGGACGTGGGAGGACAGTTTGGACATGGATACACCCCAGGCAAACCCTAGAAGCATCAGCACATCACCGTGAGGCCGCCGGAGTTGAAGAGCCACCAAATTAAGAAATGTAGTCTAGCTTGGTAGCTGCCCTACATTGTTGCGTTGTACCAGAGCTTACAAGAAGTAGAGACATGTATCTTAGAAGTTGTCAACATTGCAACGAGGTGATGCGGATCGGCATGACCTCTGTGCGGATCAGTACACCCACTAAGGGTGATGAATACCTTTATTGTACATATATTTCTCTTTGTGTCTGTCTTGATTCTATCCTTGGCTGTAATTGCGTTCATATGGATTGATAGACCTTACATATGCTTATTCCCATTGCTTAGTACATAGGATAAGTATTTATGATGCTATCTTGATTGTGGTGATTAGGGTAGTATTCTAGATCTTGTATGCACGATAATTGCTCAGGACACTAGATGTGCATGTCTAGAAGATTGAGTGGAGTAAGAGGTGGTAGCCAGATTAAGGCGATTGGTCGTGATAGGGCGTATCTGAAAAGTGTCATTCTCTACTCATCTTTGGTGTTCACCATTTGTTTAAAGTGCCATGTAAGCTAGGATCATAGATGTCATAATGCTACTGCTTCGATGTCGATCCGCACATCCTTTCTCCAACCGCTAGATGCATGCAGGCTATCTCCAGGTGTTCCTCTTTGGTTATGTGTATGCTTCTAGAAAATATTTCTTTAAGCTCCCAGCTCAACGACAGAAAGCTCTCATCATTAAACCTTCACCATTCATTTTCTCATATGTGCAATAAGTACTTTATGCTAGGATTGATTCTCTTGCTGATCCTTGTGGATTCGATATAAACCTTAGAATACTTTGAATGGAAAGCTACAATGTACACCGTATATTTGCGGTATATAAGTGGGTTCATAACTATGACCAACAAACTTTTCTCGTGCCATTGTTGGGCATCGGCAACTCAAACCTTTGACGATCTATCTCGTTTATCAGACTAATCCTATATCTTTTTTTTTGAACATCAAGCAAATTTATAACCCAATAGCTCCAGGCAAATTGCCGGAGACCAACTCGGTTAGAAAGCTTGGTGCTTGGCACCATAATCCTATATCTTTTTGTATTGCACGTAACATGTTTTTCTTGTTTGTGTGTCCATTAAAAGTAGGTACAAAATTAGGCATACAACCAGCCAAGGCGGCATTTATAATGTTGCCGACTATGGATGGATGTCGAGCTAGCTCGGGTCGGCTCATGTTAGCTCGTTAGAAAATTGGCTCGGCTCAGCTCGTTAGACAACCGAGCTTAAAACTTGGCTTGGCTTGGCTCGATGGATAACTCAAGCTGGTTCGTTAGGCACGTGTGCCAGATATACATTACAATTAAAATGCTAGATTAGAATAAAATGAAATATTTTAACATAAAATAATTATGAATAAAGTATATAGTTAATAACAATAGCTTATAAATAGAACTCAATTTGAAATAGACCCCATAATAAATAAATATTAGTATAATATTTTATATTTTATCACTAATTATCATACTTTTTGTAAGTCTTTCAGAGCTCAATGAGCTCCCGAGCCGCTTCTGAGCTAGCTTGACTCGTCTGGTTAAGGAAACGAGCTGAGCCAAGCTTGTCATGAGTTAAGTCGAGTTACAAGCTTTGAGCATGGACATCTTTGGATCTTACACCAAGAACCAGGTATGTAAAAAGTCTAGCAACTCGACTATAACTGAAGCGTTTTTTGGGAGGCAACCCGTGTTTTTGTGTCTTTTGCTTTGATTGATTAGTGCTGCTAGGAGGGCAATCTACCGTATTTTCATTTTTGTGAGAATTACCCAACACAACTGATTCACTTGTGGCTAATTAGTTCAAGATTAGCTTTTTATTTTTTTGACCTCCACCACCATCATTTGTTTTGTTTATTTGACAAAATCATCCACTGCATGTATTTTCTTTTTTTTTGTTTTTACATGAATGATTCTCCATCTACATGCATTTAACCATTTGATTTCAGCCCACCTAAGCCTCGCACCCTTAATTTTTCATGCCATACATAGCCAAAGTTTCTAGTGCCGATCGGCACAAAGCCCAAATGCTTTCAAATCATTCCATTGCCGTAGAATAACATCTTTTTTGTTTTATTTTGCACGAGCCTCTGACTTGGCATGTTAATATCCACTTCCTCACTCATAATAGCTTGCTTTGAAGATTCCAATGAGAACTGGATTACTTTGATCGAGCTTTCTAGCAAATTTAGGTGTAAACGTGTTGTTTATGATTGTTTGTTGAAAAACATTGGATAGTTCATTTGTCTTGCTATGTTTTTCATTATTTGCATTGGATGGTTGTTAGTCTTTTGCAATAGATAAACCATGACACGGTGTTAAGACCTTGGTTGTTAATTAAAGAACATTGTTTAGATTGCTAGCAATCTAGTTGTAAGCATTGTGCCTGGAGCTAGGTGTAAACATTGCTCTTGTATAGTTTCCACGCCTCTAATGTTTGTTTCTAACATCATAAAACATTTTCTTCGCTTTATTTTTTTTGTTTCAATACTACAAGATGAATACTATTGTTCCTAGAATTACATAGGCATGCACATTAATTTAGCAATGTTGTGTGAACATGGTGTTTAGACTAAATTGTTGAACTGAAGGATCGAGAAGGCGACCAGAGGGGGGGGGTGAATGGAAGCTAATCAAAATTCTTCATAAGAACTTGGCTTATATCCCAATGTCAACCCAAGCCAACCTCAAAATGGATCACCAAGATTAAACACACCAACTTGTGATGTGCTAACCCTAGGAGTGATCATACAACAAAAGCAGAACGTAGCAGAAACAAAGGAAAATAGCAAACACTTGAAATGGTCAAGAAATGATCTCAACACAGACCACTCGGGACGACCATCGACAGTGCCGATGAGCACTATTGGTAGTGTCGGTCATGTCCATCGGCAGTGCTGATGCAAGGTTCGGAACCAAGCCATCGGTAGTGCCGGTCACGGCATCAGCATTGTTGATCCGGGTTCTGACCCACCGGCAGTGCCGATCCAGTTGGTCGGCAGTGTGGATTGACCCCTGACAGAAGAGAAAACTGTCACATTTTTCCCTCAAAATCTCTACAAAACTCAACCAAATGATCTCCAAAACATGCGATTTTTGGACCAGACAATCCTCAATACATCACGACCCTACTCTAACAAGATCCACTCAAATAGCATAAGGAATCATCACAAATTTCAGATCTTGTGCCAAGAACATCAAAAAGGGGAAACTTGAGTAATCTTTCAAATCGAAGGTGCTAGAGCTTAGGATTCGGTCAAGGACACATATAGGTTTGTTCTAGCTCGTCATAGCACCAAGATCCCCGAAGAAATCCAGCCAAAAACTTGCCCAAAGGTAAGATAGAAAATTCCCACAAAAATAGCTCCAAAAATAGAGAAAAAGAGAAATTCGAGATTTAAGGAGAAGAGAAGATCTTGAGCATAAATTTGAATCTTATATCATTGATTCATCAAGTCAACATACATGGATACATGGCTAGGAAGCCACCCTCTTCCTCCCACATTTGGAAGAGAAAGAGATGTCCCACACACACCCTCTTCTCTCCTGTATTACATGAAGACCTCTCCTAGCACTTTGTAATGAATTCCTAACACAGGGCAAATGGGAAGAGGCACCTCTTCCACTAGCCCTACCTCTCCTTATATAGGCCTAGGATCTATGACACTTCCACCCTTGATCTATATTACATTACCACCTACCACCAGGGGCAAAACCATCCAACTTTTTTTCCTTCACCCGAACACCATCAGGCCCTTCACAACTTTACTTCGCCTCGACGCAAGCTCCGCGATGGTGCCACATGCACCTTCAATCGTCGCCACCGGTTTTGAGAGCCAAATCGGGAAACATCCTTGCATGCTTCTCAAAGCACGACTTCTCAATATTGACGCGTGTCACCTTATCCCGTAATCCTATCCACCGGCAAGTCTCTCCCAGTCCCTGTCCATCAGGCCCCTTGTCACTTGCACTGGCATCCCGCTCACCTTGACTTGGTCAACATGCCGTCTTGATCATCACCACGGTTTTGAGGCTCAACTGTGAAACTGTCCGTGCTTCTTGCCTCTCCATGTGTACGGTGTGGATCACCCTTAAATTCACCCGGCATCCCGTTCGTTTGGCTCCCAAGTCCCCTACTTGTGCTTGATACTCTCACCGTTGACTGCTAAGTCGACTCTAGTGACCTACACATCATGAGACAAGCAAACACATTTCCCAAATCTTACAACTTCACCAACATCTCCACCAACTCCGTTTAGTCAAAACAATGACATGGACAAACTCATGCAATCCCCAAATTCCCGCATTTCAACTCAAACACCGAATCAACCAAAGTCAATTACTCATCACATATTGCAAACCATGACATATATCCACATGGTTTCTCATGAACAACATTGTTATGGTCTTGTTTCTTTGCTAACAATGTTATATTAACCTCATGCATCCACACTTGTGCACACACATACACCCATTAGGTTATTTTTGTCTTCTTTTCCTCTAGAATTAATCTGGCCACAAGTTGAACTTTAAAGTTGTTGCTAGACGGACAATATTGTTTCTACTCCCACCTCTCGAGTAGTATGTACAATTAATCGTTTTGCAGGAATGAAAGAATCGCTCTCATAAGAAAGAGATTGAAGGAATAATGGAGAAACAATCGCTTGTATAACAGGAAGCATCAGGAGAACAACTGCAAGGAGATGAACAAGTTGAAAATCCAAGAATGGAGCCAAAGATGGAGTGTGCCAATCGGCACCACTATTTGTGCCCATCGATATTCTCTGGCTGCCCCTGTTATCGCGTCTCTCTCTTGCAATTCAGAAAAACATCAAGCATGGAGGAGGCACACGCTGGACTTCGATTCATATAAAGGCGGTAGCATCTCTTTGCTTCTTCTCTTGTCGTCTCTACGAGTGCCATTTGCCATCAACTTGGGGTTATGTTCTATTTTATTTTCTTTTGTGATATCCTTCTCGTTTTGTTCATGTGAAAGGTTATTTGTCATTTTCCACTTACAACATAGAATGGACAATGACATAACCCTAGTAGCTACCTTAGGGTGACCAAATGTCATTACTCTATATAGGGCAGCATGTTTGTTGTATGCATTACCGTCATTTCCTTGAGCTTTCACTCCAAATAATGCATGATTATAATGAGGATATTTGATAGAGATATGATGAAAGTTTCTATAGTTGTTTAGAACTTGCATGTAGGATTTGTTGCATATAATTCTCCCCTGGCTGAATTTTGAATGAATTTGGAACTAAGCACCAATTCTATAAACTCTATTTGCTTTAGTGGCGGTGTTTGTTTACAGATAGATTGATTGAGACCCCATATGATTGAATTGTTCTTCATGACAACATGTTTTACTCTACGAAAAGAAAACTCCAACATAGCTAGTGTACTTAATAATTTTTGAAAAACTATAATGTCTTACTGTCTCTAATCCTTACAAATATTACTCTGTTGCATTGATCATACCTACCAGAGCCAAATACGCTACACTTATATTATAAACCTGCAGATTGCAACATGTAATTTGGTGAGTTGATTCATGTTTGTGTTCTTTTGGTATGAGACTTAGAAGCTGGCCATTTTATTAGTGTATCTTTCACTTGTTTTCTAGCCTTCGTACATATTTGGCATTGTCTAGAATATGTGCATATTTCATTGGATATTCATACCTATAAACACATATTTCTTTTTGTGTTGTCCACTCCTTGTCTACAACCTATATACGAGTTTCTCATCAAGCTGTTGCACAATTTCTATGGTTTTATGGACAAATTATCAAGATATCTTGCTCAAGACAAAGATTTTCATCAATAAACACCTATGAAGACTCTCTGAAGTGCGGAAGATCAATATGAGGAATAGACACGGTTAAATCAGAAGCGTGCCAACCAGCACGATCTCCGTGCAGATCAGCACCAGCTCTCCAAATTTCAAAAAGTGCTCTATTGTCTCCAGAAATCAAGTTTCAGATGGTCGGAGAGAAGAAATAAGAGATTTAGCTAGTGCTGTTTATTTTCCCACTTCCTATGCTCGAGGATGAGCATCATTTAAGCATGGGGGAGATGGATTGTCATTCATATTCCCAAGCACTAGCTAATGGAGTTCAAGGATTGTTGATGGAAAATCAAGAATATTTCTAGTTATATCAAGTTGTAAGAGTAGAATTTACAAGATTGTGCATAAAACCATCAAGTAAGTGCATTCATTTGGCTAAAACTCTCTATAAACCTTATTTGTGCAATCCAATTTTGAGAACCTTATTTGTGTCTTCCTCTCTAAAGTGTGTGTTTTCCTCTCTTCCATCGTGTTGTTCTAATGGTCTTTTTGACAAGTCTCTATAAAATGAAGAAGAACTATCTCTTGATTTAACAATATTCAAAGTTATACTGTTTTGCTAGTTGTTTTCTTACCAAGCAACACATAAAGCCTCCCACTAAATATTTGTAGATAGAATTACTTATAGTTGTTTGGCATGTGACATTTGTGAGATGAGTTTTGTCTTGATTCTTTGCAAGAGAGTGTTCTGTTTGGATGAATGAGGCCAAATTTTTGAAAAATCTTTTCAATCTTAATGCCTAGTTTGAGGAGTAATCTACTTTGAGAGTTGAAGCTACTTTATTTGATCATTGTGGTTGGTTCTAAGTCATAATCTGTCCCCCACTAGTATCTATGAGTAGTAGAATTGGTGCAACATAAAACTTTTGTGCTATACTCTTAAAGCGGGTTGGATGTGTATGTGCTTTGATGAATGTAATTGAAGATAACATGATTGCAATGCTGATCTCTCATTGAGAGGGTTAAGTGATGTATTTACTCGAGGACGAGCAAATGTTTAAGCATGGGGGAGCTATAAGTGCTTTCTAGCTACACATTTTACATGTCGAAAGCAGCCATTTTTCCACCTTATTCTACCATATTCTCATCCAAAGTATGTGTTTTAACTCTAATGTTAACAAATTCCACATGTAGTATTTGAGTGCTATGTTGCAGAATTCGATGAAAAGACACTAAAAAGGCTCAAATATTAGTAACAATGTGAAGCCCGAATCAACATGTAAGGAGGGCTTCCCACAAGCCCATGGCACCAACAAGATACCCCTAGATGTCCATGAAGCCCAACATGCAAGCCGAGGTACATCTTTTTGAGGGCTACACGAGAGAGTACATATTTTCCTTATTTGGACTTCGGACGAGGGAGCTATGAGTTTTGGAAGTCGGTGCTTAATATGGAAGGTACGAAACCGACTTGGACCATATCTTTAAGGGCTAACTTCATGGCTAAACAAAGGAGGATGTGTCTAGAGCCTATATGAACACCCCATGGACGTGGGAGGATAGTGTGGACATGGATTTACCCCAAGGAAAACCTAGAAGCCTCTGCACATTGTCGAGAGGCTGCCAGAGTTGCAAAGCCACCAAATTGTGAGATGTAGTCTAGTTATGTAGTCTCTCTTCGTGGTTGCGCTACACCAGATCTTAGGAGAAGTAATCATGTATCTTAGGAGCCGTCAACGTTGCAAGAAGGCAGTGCCCATCGGCATGACCTCCGTGCCGATCGGTACACCCCTAGACGATGATGAATAAATGTAATGTACGTATATTTATCTCTGTGTTTGTCTTGATTCTATGCTTTGTTGCAATTGCGTTCATCCAAATGAAAATTATATAACGATCCATAATGACTTCTTGTATACCCAAAACTCTAGTAGCTACTCACCTACAATGTTTCCCACCTCGGGTGAACAGTGCTTCATTGAAGGACAAGCTAAGCCATGTAGAATTTATCGACGAGAGGACTTTTCTAGTACTCAAGTAGACTTAAGATAAAGTAAATCTCTCCTTTTTATGTGAAAAATATCAATTTTGAACATACAAAGGATACACAGAGACACAGTTTACTATGACGCAATCATCTCCTCTACTTCTACTAGGCGGGTCTCCTTACTCTATTCTTATTTGTCCTTCCGATAAGAGACTTTTTATTAAATTCTCTTGTTGGGTCCTTAGCCAACTCGGCAAGACTCGACTAGTGGAACACAACTATCTAGTGGTTCATTATATATGAGTTGTAAAGCTTAAAAAGCTTCGGTTTTGGTCTTTTTGTCTCTTTTCTATTTGGTGTAATAGGCTTAGTTAGGACCGATTAAGGCGATTGGTCATGACAGCGCTCGTCGGAAAAACATCATTCTCTGCTCATCTTCAGTGTTCACCAATTGTTTAAAGTGCCAAGTAAGCTAGGATCGTAGATGTCACACTGCTACTACTTTGATGCTGATTGGCGCGCCAGTTGCGCCGATCGACATATTCTTTCTCAAACCTCTAGATGCATGCAGGCTAACTCTTGCTGTTCCTTTTTGGTTATGTGTATGCTTCTAGAAACATTTTCTTTAAGCCACTCTACAAACTGAAAAGCGTGCCTCGAAAAGAGTCTTCGTGCCAATTGGCACATACATACGTCGATCGGCATAAACCCTCCAGCTCACCGACACAAAGCTCTCATCATTAAAGCCTTCACCATTTGCGCAATAGGTACTTCATTCTTGGAATGATTCCTTAGACGATATAGAAAACCCTAATTACGGTTCTCTTGTTGACCCTTGTGGATTCAATATAAACCTTGAAATACTCTCAGGAAAAAATTACAAGACACACCGTACACCTACAGTATATAAGTGGGTGCATAAGTACGACCAACACACCTATACCTAATGCTAATCCTACTCGGCAGATAGTTCCTCCTTCACCCCTCAAATACTCAGTGGACCACGTGAAGACAGTACTTCGAGTAACTAGGCCTGGCACAATCAGAGACGTTTCATCTAAGCCACTACAACAAATATGATCTTCTATGACAAATTTCTTGTGACAACATACTATTTAATCACAAAGTCACTACTATTTATGACATTTGTTAAGGAATCACTTGTTTTATGACAAAAATTAGTATTCATCACTAAATCCGACAATGAAATCGTCATAAATAAACACACCACTATATTACGACGAATACAAATGTCATAATAAAAAAATTAATAAACAATAAGTTTATGTCAAGTATAAATTAATTGGTCTGACAAAATAAAAAACGAAAGGAAAATATAATTTTCCTTGGGCATGTTCTTAAAATGCATCTGCATTGATATTTTTTAATATCTTTTAGATGCGAAGAGTCTGCAAATGTTTTGAAGCATCTGTGATGTAACGTCATTGCACATTCTTCTCAACGAAACACGTCTCTAAATATTTTGCAGACTCATTTTCTCAATTAAAGTCTACAACAATATAGATTATTACAAATCTATTTCTTGATCCACGTCTCTCTAAATGGTTCATGCCATTGCAGACTCATTTTTCTTAGTTAGAGTCTCCAATTGTAAGGGTTATTGTATACTCCACTAGCAAAGTGCCTGTGTGTTGCTACGAGCTTAACAAAAATAAAACGCTATGTATGATTTAAATAAAAAATTATTTACACAATAGAATAGTTAGACATATATAATATGATTGACATTTTTTACATAAAAAATCATATTTATTAGTATTGGTGCTTCTTAGTGTATCATTTTATATGCCAAAAGTAACCAGTTTTTACCATATTTTTGTTAATAATATGTTTTTGTATCTCTAATGTTAACGATTTCAACATGTAATGATGTGTGAGTGCTATATTACATAATTAGGTGAAATGACATTAAAAAGGTTCAAAGTTAAGAAGTAGCAATATGAACCCACAAGTCCATGGAACCTACAAGAGACCCATAGACGTCCATGAACCCCAACATGTAAGCCCAAGTCATGGTCCAATGCCTGAGGATTTTACAAGATTTATCCGGAAGGAAAGATCAATTTACAAAGTCTAGCAACACTGTATTGTGACATGATTTTGAACTTTAAGTCGTGCTCTAATGTGAAAAGACAGACTACAAAAGTTATAGATCTCGTCGAGAGCTTTCTAGAACATATATGCATCATATTTCTTTTGACTCCAAAGTTATGAGATATAAGCCCCGCAAGGAGACCTGCACAGAATAAGTTGAATCAGAATAGATATTTTTGTATCGCATATTTGGACACAAGTGTCACACCCGGTTTTAAGGCCAAAACCGAATGCATCTGTATACGTGCCTAGGATCAAGTTTTCACTCATATAGGACAAAAGTGAAATAACAGTAAATAACCAATGTCATTATTATTATATCATACCATTATTACATAGTCTAGAATACATCAAGAAGATAAAAGAAAATAGCAGAATACTCCATAATGCCACAGGCAGTCCACCGGGGGTCGCATGCCTAGTCGTAGTAGTCCTTATCCATGTAGTCCATCTCGCCAGCGTCGTCTGAGCAGTAGTAATATAGCAACAACACAGGGAAAACTAAAACTCACGAGTACATAAAGTACTCAGCAAGTGGGGGAAAGTAATGACATGTAGGCTAAACAAGAATAGGCTTGACACATGTTTACTGCACTGCGCATCCCATGACTCAGTTATACAAGCATCCTATTAACTAGGTGAAAGTAGCCCAACAGGTTAACCACCTGTCCAACACTTGCCCACCGATAGCAAAACTATGAGTTACCCACCCATACCAGAACACTACAGGTTACCCACCTACATCTACCACCCAAATCTGGTTACCCACCATATCCACCCAAGTATCCATCTAATCGTGTGAGGATCCAGGCCGCTCTTGACCATGACCATGGCGGTTATAACAGTTTTACACTCTGTAGAGATTGCACAACTTTACCCATAGGTTGGTGAATCCATCACTATTTAGTGACTAAAGTCTCCCTGTTGCCAACACACTACCGTAGGTGTGAGGCCAGGAGATCACCATATGATCTTTCAAAGCGCTCCCCAGCTTCCAAAACGTCCATGCTAATATTTCACCGCCACGGAATTAACCATCCCTACAAAAGCCCCCTCTGGCGCCATGGCTCGAAGTAACCCTTCATCACTTGAGGCCGAAAGTAACCCTCTCGTCCTCCTTCCCCGAATGCCCGCAAACTAGGAAGACATCTAATACTAAACCATGCCTACCCATATCAGCCCTGTACTTTGCGTTGTTTTCCTGGGTGGCCGCTCCACGAATTTGGTTTTTATAACCACATGTAGGTACTACCGCAAACCAAACAGTACATTACCCATACCTGTGCCTACCCGCACCATCATTAACATTCTCCTGCTTGCGTCATCTAAATTACCCAAATTATAATTAGGTTCAAGTGAATATTAGTCAAGTTTATTATTATTCATTTTAGACCCCAAAATATTGCACCAGCATAATGTACCCAAACTCAACCACCAAGTCCCAAACCAGGCGACAAGGACAGGATAAATCAATTTCTAGGCAACCCTAACATGAGATTCAAATTTAGACAAGCATGCATAAAACGTAAACTAGTATCCTTAATAGGTGCAATATATTCGAGGACACTTGCCTTGCTCTTCCACTGGTTGCTGCTCAAAATCAAGATCCTGGAAATTCTGGAGCGGCTCCTCGTCTAATACCGATAAATACCAAAAAAGTAAAACACAAATAAATAAGGAATAGTACACCAAACATTTCATAATCACTATGAAAACAGTACTAAAATATAGTATGCATTCCTACGATTCTGTGACCGCAAAAATCACCTAAATCGGAGTTACGGTTGAAAAGTTATGCTAGTTTGAAGAACTAGGGACTAAAAAGAAAAACCTGAATTTTAGGGTCTTAAAATATAATTTTATAAAATTACAGGTACCAAAGTATAAATATTAGGACTAAAAAGTTGTTAACAAAAAGTACAAGGTTGTTTCTACAAAATTTTAGGACCTAAACATAGTTTTTACTAAGTGCAGGGGTCTAACTGTAAAAAGAAAGGGCTATAATGTAATTAAAATTAAGATCAGGGGTGTTTCTGTAAATTTTCCAGGGCCAAAATAATGAAAAATTTCAGGGGTTGAATATAAATTATAAACAGTTTTGAAGAAATTTTGGTTTAACAACTAATTAGGTGAAAACCAAGGGGCCTAAGTACAAAACAACCATTATCCTCGAATTTTTTTGAATTAAATTAAATGCTAAAAGGCGTGGACCGGGTCTATAGATATTGTGGACCGGTCATTGACCAGGGTCTTTGGTCCATGGTAGACCAGGCTCATACCCCTTCGGGGTGATTTAATCACGGCTGTGGGATTGAGATCGGAGGGCTTGGAGCAGTTCTGGCGGGAGCAGGCGGTGACCAGCGGCGAGCTAGCGGTGGCGCGCGGCAGAGCTCGTCGGAGTTTGCGGGAGGTGGCGCTCTGAGCATCGGTTTCTCGTCACGAGAGAACAGGGAGAGAGAGGGGGGTGGGAAGCCGGGGGTTCTCACCGCGGGGTCGTGCACGGCTGGGGAGGGCCGGGAGTGGGTCCTCGACAGAGACCGGCAGTGACGACAGTCGACGCTCGTCGGGGAAGGGCCCTGGGTTGTGGAATTTGGGAGAAAATGGAAGGGAAAGAGGCGGTGGGGAACAGGTGACGCTGGTGTGAGTTTTATAGGGCGAAAGGGGGAGGGGAGGCGACGGATTGGAGCTCGCCGTGGTAAATGGTCGACGGTGGCAATTTGGTGCAATTGCATGCGTGAGTGCGCAATCAAAGCTCGCAATGGGGGGATGGGAAAAGGAGGGGTGTGAGGGTCCTGTTGGGGTCGGTTTTGGGAGCCGAGGAGGCGCAGAATCAAAACTGCGACGGCATCGGTTTCCTCTAGGCGGCGGGGGAAGAGTGAGGGGCGGGAGGTAGGAGTTGACTGGGGTGGGGTCAGCTTGTCAGTCGGAGCTGGGCGAGGCTAGGCTACGGCTACGAGCTGGTCCGCGCTGCTGCACATGCTGGGCCGAGCAAGAAAGAGAGAGGGGGGGTGGGGGGGGGGGGGGAGAGGGAGAGTGGGCCGCGGTGGGAAAGTTTTAGCCCAATCCGAAAAAGACGAGGAGGGGAGAAGGAAAATAGGCCTTAGGGAGGGTTTCGGCCCAAGAGGCCACATGAGGTTTCTTTTCTCCTTTTTTTCTAGTTTCTTTCATAATTTTTTTTAAAATTCTAAATAAAATCTAAACGATTTCTAGTCAAATTTTAAAACAACTCTACACCCAAGAAAAATTTCTACTGCAAATTCTAGTCCAGCATGAAATGCAACAATACACAAAACAATAATTTAATTACTTAATTTAATAAATCAAGAAAATAATCTTTGTAGGAAAATAAAAATATTAACACCATAATTAAATTAGGAAAAATCAATAATTTGCAAAATATGAAAACTAGGGTGTTACAAACCTACCCCCATAGGATGAATCTCGCCCTCGAGATTCAGGCTGATCGGAAAAGAAGTCTGAAAAATCTGCCTTGAGTTGATCTTCTTGCTCCCAAGTGGCTTCTTCTTCCGTATGATTGCTCCATTACACTTTACACATACGATACTTCTTGTTCCGCGTGACTTTCTCTAATATTTCTAGAATCTTGATGGGATACTCTTGATATGTAAGATCCTCACCATATCCAACTTTTCTATAGGCATTTGCTCTTCTGGAACTCAGAGGCACTTCCGCAACTATGAGATGTGGAAAACATCGTGCACATCCGACAAGTGTGGTGGCAATTCCAACTGATAAGCAATTTCACCTCTTTTCTCTATGATCTTGAATGGACCAAGGTACCTTGGTGCGAGTTTTCCTTTGAACTTGAATCGACGGAGTCCTCTCATGGGAGATACTTTGAGATAGACATATTCACCAACTTGAAAACTCAAATTTCTTCTTCTATGATCGGCATAGCTCCTCTATCTAGACTGTGCAAGCTTCAAGTTCTCCCTAACAATATGAACTTGCCTTTCAGCATCTCAGAGAATCTCTAGCCCAAAGACTTGATTTTCACCAGTCTCATTCCAGAACAAAGGAGTCCTACACTTTCGTCCATATAAAAACTCTAATGGAGACATCTTTAAACTTTCCTGATAGTTATTGTTGTAGGAGAACTCTACATATGGTAGACATTTTTCCCAACTCTTTCTATCCTTCAGTGCACAAACCCTCAACATATCCTCAAGAATTTGGTTCATTCTTTTCGTCAGTCCATCTGTTTGGGGATGATAGGCTGAACAAAAATTCTGCCTTGTATTTATGCACTCATGTAACTTTTCCCAAAACTAACAATATGAACTTGCCTTTCAGCATCTCAGAGAATCTCTGGCCCAAAGACTTGATTTTCACCAGTCTCATTCCAGAACAAAGGAGTCCTACACTTTCATCCATATAAAAACTCTAATGGAGACATCTTTAAACTTTCCTGATAGCTGTTGTTGTAGGAGAACTCTACATATGGTAGACATTTTTCCCAACTCTTTCTATCCTTCAGTGCACAAACCCTCAACATATCCTCAAGAATTTGGTTCATTCTTTTCGTCTGTCCATCTGTTTGGGGATGATAGGCTGGACAAAAATTCTTCCTTGTATTTATGCACTCTTCTTTGGTATTCCATGCAAGCATACTATCCTAGAAATATACAACTCTGCAGGCTTGGGTCCGCTATATGTGATCTTGATAGGAATGAAATGAGCAACCTTGGTCAAACGATCCACAATAACCCATATAGAATCATAACCAGCTCGTGTCCTGGGTAATACCACAATGAAATCCATGCAAATTTCTTCCCATTTCCACTCTTGTATCTTTAATGGTTGCAAGAGTCCTGCATGCCTTTATCGTTCTGCTTTGACTCACTGTCAAGTGTCGCAATGTGCAACATGTTCGCCTACAACTCTCTTCATTCCGTACCACGAGTATCAACTCGTGAGGTCATGATACATCTTGGTACTTCCTGGATGAATGGAGTAAGCTCAATCATGGGCTTCCCTTAATATCAACTCCTTGATCTCCTTGATATTAGGCACACATAACCTTTTCTTATACCATAAGGTTCCTTCGTTATCCGTTGTGAAACCTGGAGCTTTGTCCTTCTCAATGAGTTGTTTGATTTCTTGGATCTTAGCAACATCAAGCTGTCCTTTACGAATGTCATGCTCCAGAGTTGAGTCAACTTCCATTGCGATGACTTATGTGTTGGACATCCATCCCACATTAAGCTTTTAAAATTCTTCATAGAATTTAGGTAGTAACTCTCATGTTGACAACATGTTGAGGTAATACCTTTTGCTCAAAGCATCCGCTACAACATTTGCTTTGCCTGGATGGTAGTTGATTCCCAAATCATAATCTTTGATGAGTTCCAACCATCTTCGCCGCCTGAGCTTCAAATCTGGCTGGGTGAATATATACTTCAAACTCTTGTGGTCTGAATATATCTCACACCTTTTGCCAATTATGTAATGTCTCCAGATCTTAAGAGCATGAACCACTGTTGCTAACTCCAAGTCATGGGTTGGATATTTCTCCTCATGCTTCCTCAACTGCCTTGAAGCATAGGCGACCACATGGCCTTCTTGCATGAGCACACATCCTAAACCTTGTCCTCAAGATAGGTGCTGAGGTAAGTCTCTTCTTCAATTCTTGGAAGTTGGCATCACGTTTTGGCATCCACTCGAAAGTCTTTCCTTTTTCTAGCAACTCAGTCATAGGCTTGGCTATCTTGGAAAATCCCTCAATGAATCTTCTGTAATATCCTCCTAGTCCAAGGAAACTTCTGATGTCTGTAACACTCCAGGGTGTATTCCATTTCAACACATCTTTCACCGTGCTAGGGTCCATAGACACTCTCCTTTGGAGACAATATGACCAGGAAATGAGACTTCCTTCAACCAAAAATCACATTTACTAAGCTTGGCATATAGTTGATTCTCTCTTAGCTTTTAAAATACCAGACAAAGATGTTCTTCATGTTCCTCCTCATTCTTTGAGAATATAAGGATGTCATTAATGAATACTACAACAAACTTGTCCAAATACTCCATAAAAACATTGTTCATTAGATACATGAAGTAGGTAGGAGCATTAGTTAATCCAAATGACATAACCATATACTCATATAAGCCATATCGAGTAATGAAAGCGGTCTTGGGAATGTCAGTTGCCCTGATCTTCAATTTATGATATCCCGACCTGATGTAGATATGGCCCGATCTTCTGAGAGGTAAGGGGATAAACTCAAATTTGGGAAACTCGGCGTCGATGACCCGGCTTGAATCAGACATGATCCAACCCCGCAACCATTACACAAAGCACAACTTGGTTGTTCCTGCAAGCGAAATCGAGAACACAAGCAAGAGAGGATAAACACGTAATTCTGAAATTGCAAATATGGATGAAGCAAATCACCAGAAAAGGTTCAAGCTCTAAACACAACAGGACTAATCGCCACAGTGGTGTAGAACAAGAACAGGGGCCTTGAATTACTGTAAAAGGACTTGTCGCCACAGTTACAATAATTCGATCAAGTTTCTCTCTGGAAAACTGAACTAAACAAAACCTGAAACTAAAAGATGGCAGCTACTGAGTTTATGTATGAACTAGGGACGTCCTAGGGTTGGGGGCGACCAGGGGGGGGCACCCACAATGTGGGCTTAAGGCCCAACATGATACATGGCCAATTTGGCCCAAAATAGGTGGCGCAGCACCTTGTCATGGTCACATATTATGACTCACGTCGTCCCCTTTCCAACACATCAAAGAACGCCTCATTTGGACGTCGGATATGGGAGATAACATCAAATTTATGAAGGGGTGTCGACTGAATCCGAGACGAACGCGGCGACCGAGTTGGTGATGACTTGTAACTTGGGGAAGGCCATGATATGCGCGTATCCAGCATGGTGATGTTCTCATCATCCTCCCCTTCTTGAATTGGAGTCGCCCTCGACTCCATCTCATCATCAATCTCCTGCAAAAGGTTAGTACTAGCAGAATGCAAAGTACAAGATACATGACCATTGATAGAAGATATATCATGACAAAGCATAGTATAGCAAGGTGCATCATGATTATCACAAAGTTCAGCAACAGTAGATGTCATAATAAGAAAAGCACCTCCCTTTAACTGAATAGCCTTATGTTTAACATCAGAAAGTTGTTTTTTATCATGTTTATTCTTAGTATTTTCAGCAAGCATTTTAAAATGATTTCTAATATCAGCAGGCAATAACGGACACAAAGTAATATTCCTGTACTTATGCACGAATGTATATGTATTAGTTCTACCATGGTGGGTAGCATCCGTATCATATTCCCATGGATGGCCTAATAAAAGCGAACATGCTTGCATAGGTACAACATGAAAATCAGCAGAGTCTTCATAAGAACCTACTGAAAAGTGTATACGTGCTGATCGAGTTACCTGTGCCGTACCACTATTGTTGAACCATTTGATGTGGTAGGGCTGATGTAGTGCATACGTGGTCAAGCCAAGTTTGCTTACCAAATCAGAACTTACCAAGTTGTTACAGCTCCCAGTATCAATGATGGTGAGAACACGGCGGTCCGCGACAATGAGGTACATGTAGAATAAATTGTTGCATTGTTGTTCTTCCTCTTATCCCACCTGAGTGGTCAACACACGCTGTACAATGAGACTAGGAAAGCCCATGGTGGCAGCAATGGAATCAATGGCGGTAGTCTCCTGCTCCTCCGTCGAATCTGCAACAAGGTTAGGCATACGAGCAAATTCATCTTCAACATCACTATAACTTTCATACCCATCAGCAGTAGCGATGAAAGCACGACGACTAGGGCAATCCTTCATGACATGTCCCATGCCCTTGCAGCGGTGGCAAATAATGGTGGTGGAGGAGCCACTCCTAGTACCGAAAGTAGTAACCTTCTTCTAGTGTTGGTGATGCACACTACACGATTGCGCTTCAGAAGTAGGCGCAAGTGGAAGAGTTGTTGCTGGTGGCTTAGCAACATGACTCTTCAAGTTCTCTACTCCAGTGCGTTGCTGGAGATTTTCCTCAGTGTTGGACCTGCAATATTGTTGTGAAAGGTGTCCCTGTACTTCTCGTTCAGCCTTAAGAGCAATATGGTACAATTGGCTGAACCTATTCCACTCTTTATAGTCAACAATATTCTGGATATCATGGTTCAAACCAACAAAATATCTAGCACTAGTTTCAACATCATCTTCATGTATATCACAACATGCTGAACCAATAAGCAATTCCTGATAATATTCCTCTACTGTTTTACTACCTTGTGTTAAAGATTGTAATTTCAAACATAAATCACGTTGGTAATAAGGAGGAACAAAACGAGATTTCATGCGTTGTTTCAAAACAGGCCAAGTGGCAGGTATAGCAGCATTAGTATTGCAAAGATCATTCCACCAAAAGAGAGCAAAACCTGTAAACTCACTAGTAGCAAGTCTAACTCTATGCTTAGCAGAAACTAAATGAGAATTAAATTTCTGTTCAACAGCAAGTTCCCAATCTAAGTATGCTTCAGGATCAACACTACCAGCAAAAGGTGGTATGTTAAATTTGGGCTTAACAAAAGTATCAGTATTACCACGATTGTTATTGCCTCCCATACCGTGTCGATTACGGCGAAGACGGTCTGCATCACGGTCAAAATCTTCATCAACAGCAGCTCGTTGAGGTGGAGGTCATCGTTCAACATCCTCAATGCGGTGGGCAACAGTGTTGATATGACCCATCAACTCGGCAAACTTTGTTTCCATGAATGTACGCTGGTCCGCAAGAAGCTTCATGAGCTCGGCCTTGGACACGCAATCATTGAAGTCTGTAGGGGACTCCAACTCTCCAGGTGTCCCTTTCCATTTCTCTGACATGGTGAAAAGCAAAAGACAAGACTAAACAAAAAGATTAGCCCTATCAACTAGCAGGTAGCAGAAGGTGTAGAAAGTGGAAAACAATATCAGAAGCAATGTATCACAATCTTGCAAGTGTTTTTACTAAATCCAAACAGGTTGACACAATCTGTAGTTGAGCTTGGGTGTAACAATTGCAAGGAAGAAACCTGTGCTGCAATATGTATAGCTTGGAAGGGTAATATGTATGTCAATGGAACACAATTCAATAACAGATAGTAGCACTGAATAAATGTCCAAAGCAGTGTTCTTATTGCTGGCAAAAGAATCATGTTCAAAAACAATTGTGACAGCAAGAACAATGGCAAAGGCAGCAAGGATCAAAACAGACTTCACAGACTTTGAATTTTCAGGGCGGGGGGGGGGGGGGGGGGGGGGGTGCTACAAATCAAAATCTTGATTTTTTTTTTATGATTTTTCCACTATTTTTCTGTGATAGAGGAACATAAAGGAAGGAACCACAAGAAGTTTCAACTCAAACAGAGGGAAAACAAAGGGTAGGCAAAATCACAAAGTTTCACCAAAAGCGCTATTTTTGACTTCACAATTTTTTTCTATTTTTCCCGATTTTTTTTGAATTTTTTGATGAGGGCACACAGGGCGAAGCCAAATGTGGGTCACCTCAACTTTGAGTTAAGAATCCGCTGTAAAAATTTCAGCCCAATCGGAGCAACGAGCGAAAAGTTATGCCTGTTTTACCGAAGGTATGTCAAGATAGGGTGTGAGGGGTGAGGGGGGGGGGGGGAAACAGAATCGGGTAGGGTTTTTTTGTTGGCAACGGATTGTGGGTGTGGTGGGTGGGTGACACGATGGTGAATCCAATGGAAAACACGATGGTGATGGTGGTGTGCAGCGGAGATCAAAACACAAACCGAATTGAAACATAAATTCAAACCAGCAACTGCACTCGACTAGGACACAAACTCAACACTACGGACTCTGAAATTAAATTATGCAAAGGCTAAACAGTGTCTGGGATGGTGGGGAAATTTTTTTTGTAGGCTTTTTCTTGGACAAAAAGGTGATGAACACAAATGAATCTAAAGGGAAGAACACGATAATACCTCTCGGGGAACCTAGAATCTGATACCACTTGATGTAGATATGGCCCGATCTTCTCAGAGGTAAGGGGATAAAGTCAAATTTGGGGAACTCGGTGTTGACGACTCAGCTTGAATCAAACACGATCCAACCCCGCAACCGTTACACCAAGCACAACTTGATTGTTCCTGCAAGCGAAATCGAGAACATAAGCAAGAGAGGATAAACACGCAATTCTGAAATTGCAAATATGGATGAAGCGAATCACCAGAAAAGGTTCAAGCTCTGAACACAAAAGGACTAATCACCACAGTGGTGTAGAACAAGAACAGAGGCCCTGGATTACTGTAAAAAGACTTGTCGCCACAGTTACAATAATTCGATCATGTTTCTCTCTGGAAAACTGAACTAAACAAAATCTGAAACTAAAATACGGCAGCTACTGAGTTTATGTATGAACCAGGGACGTCCTAGGGTTGGGGGCGACCAGGGGGGCACCCACAACATGGGCTTAAGGCCCGACTCGATACATGGCCAAGTTGGCCCAAAATAGGTGGTGCAGCACCTTGTCATGGTCACATATTATGACTCACGACCCTTCTGGAGCTAGGACCAGAAACAAAATGACGGCGTCGTCATCCCCTTTCCAACGCATCAAAGAACGCCTAGTTTGGACATCGGATGTGGGAGATATCATCAAAACCGTGAAGGGGTGTCGGTTGAATCCGAGACGAATGCGGCGACCGAGTTGGTGACGACTTGTAACTTGGGGAACGCCATGATATGCACATATCTAGCATGGTGATGTCCTCATCACGACCGGAGATCAATCTTGGAGGAAACACATGCTCCCTTAAGCTGATCAAATAAGTCATCAATCCTAGGCAAGGGATACTTGTTCTTGATAGATGACCTCATTGAGAGAACGGTAGTAAACACACATCCTCTGAGTACCATCCTTGTTAGGAACAAATATAATAGGTGCTCCCCAAGGAGATGCACTAGGATGAATATAACCCTTATACAACAACTCTTGGAGTTGTTCTTTGACTTCAGTTAATTGGTTAGCAACCATTCTATAGGGTCGCTTAAAAATATGAGCATTACCAGGTACTAATTCAATAACAAAGTCGATGTCACGGTCGGGCGGCATACCTGGTAATTCCTCTAGAAAAACATCGGGGAACTCATTGACAATCCTGATGTCTTCAATCGAGGTAGCATCAAGTTGATTCAACGCAATGCGATTGGTTGCTCCTTTGCTAGTGATGAGTGGTTCGACCACATACTCCAATTCCTTTCCAGTACTGTTTGTAAGCTTGACTGCCTTCTTAGCAAAGTCAATAAGCCCCTTATGCTTTCTTAACTAATACATTCCAAGGATCACATCAATTCCTTTAGTCTCAAGGACTATGAGATTTACAGAAAAGTCTACCCCTTATATTAAGGTTTGCCTTATGAGAGACATGCTTTGGATTCTTCTCTCCACCAGGGGAACTAACAATCATTCTATTCTTTAGCATAGCTATGGGAAGATTATGTTTTTGAGCATAAGTAGCAGATATGAATGAATGCGATGCTCTAGAATCAAATAACGTGACTGCATTATTATCATTAACAAGGAACATACCCAGAACGACATCTGGAGCTTCTTGAACATCATCAATAGCCACATGATTGACACGAGCATGATTCTACCTTGCTGGAGTTGGTGCAGAATTAGCATTACGGCATGGGGTACAATTTGCACCCTGAGCTGGTGTCTTGTTGGCACGCTTCTGAGCACACCTGTTAGCATAGTGCCCCCTCTGACCACAGTGGAAACAAGAACCATTTCCACTGGTGTTCTGAGCAGGAGTTGTCCTTTGAGGGGGTGGCTAAGGAGTACAAGGTGTCTGAAAGTTGGGACACTGGATCTGACACTGAGGAGTACTGAATCCCTGACTAGTGGGTTGCTACTGGCCACGTGGCTGTCCAGGGTGGAAAGAAGGTCCAAATGATGAAGAACCCAAATGAGGCCTAGAGCTATTTCCTTGCTGACCCTAGTGTACCATCTTGCGCTTGCGATCAATAATTCCTCTTTTGTTCTCTAGCACAAGAGCTTTGTCCACCAAATCTTGGAAGTTGGCAAAATCCCTAGCTTCTAGTGAATAAGTAAGACCATCATTCAAGACATTGATAAAATAATATTGCTTCTTCTCATCTGTGTTCACCTTGTCAGGAGCATAGCGAGAAAGCTGGATGAAATGAGTGACGTACTCACTCACAGACATAGAACCTTGCTTCAACTCTTGGAATTCCTTCTTCTTGAGTTTCATCACACTTAGTGGCACATGGTGTGACATGAAATTGTTTCTGAACTCCTGCCAATTAGTACTTTCTGGCTCCTCATGAGCCTCCACATAGGCATCCCACCAATCAGCAGCGGGACCCTCTATTGGTCATAATTACACACCCACTTATATACCGCAAGAGGACGGTGTATGATTGTAGCACTTTTTCCCTTGAATTGAGTATTCCAAGGTTTATTGAATCCACTGGGACCTTAGGGATAATTAAACAAAGTTAAGAGTAAAAGATCTAGTCAAAGCTACTATCGAATTCATGCATGAGGGGAGACTGGCCAGCGCAAAGGTGCACCAGAAAGTAAATATGTCGTTGCGCCGATTGGCGCATGCATTGAGCCGATCGGTACACTAGTAAATCTAAGCCAAAGTGCGCCAGATACCTTATAAGCCTATGTTATTAATTGAGTAGCCAGATATCTACTAGTGAGATCATAACCAGAAAGTCTAATTAAATTGCATCATAATGGGTAATTACATGGATCAATGAAAACCTATAATGAATAAGACCACCCTGCTTTCCGAGCGGCTCTCGGTTATCGCTGCCAAGAGGAAACCCTTAATCGTGCAAGTATCTTACCCTACTCAACTATTCAATAGTACTGTGCAGGCTTAGTGTTGTCACCGCTAAACCACACTACTAGTATCATCAAGCAACCATAATCAATACAATGTCCGAATACTATCCTAATCACCACGATCAAAATTGTCGATGATACGTACCATCGGGGTACCTCATAGATAAGGAAAGCAAAGTAGACTCCTACTAGGATAAGAACAGTAGATCGACTAGAACACTGCCATGTAACCCTATCCCCCCGGATATAAAAGGAAGGGCAGGGGTCCTCCTCAAGGGACAAGGAATAGACAAACTCAATTAGATAGATCCCACACGGGACATAGATTAGACACCACTAGACATCATCGTCTAGGTCTACCCTTCTCGTCTAGATCTATGATCTAGACATATCAATACAAATACCACAAAACACAGGACGTAGGGTTATTATCCTCCGAGAGGCCCGAAACTGTATAAATTGGCGTCTTGTGTTACCATCGTCTCTCGATCTCCCGCATACCCCTGTCCTACTTATAAATTGTCATAGATGAACTACCCTATGTCTATTTCTGAGATTAAGTCTCGACAGTTGGCACACTAGGTAGGGGCAGCGCGACGGTCGGCATGTTAAGTTCGATGGCCTTAATCTATTTCAAGATTTGATCGCGATCTGACCAGTGTTGAAGTGCACGGGTCATCGCATCTTCGTCAAGGCGGCATCCCACTCAGGCAACATGGACACGCTCGGGGGCTCGTCATCAACCTAGCGACACCTTCAACAGGGACGACCGTTATTCAGCGACATTGTCCATTATGACGATGCTTCCAACAACTCGATGCTTCGGCGGATTCCGACAACTCAGCGACATCGCCATGACTCGACGGTTTGACCGCTCAAGACCACATGTACATGTCTGGGGGCTACTCCGCCTTCACCTGGCCACTCGGCTACTCGGCCGCTCGAAGACGTCTTCGACGACTCAGCGCATCGGCAATCACCGCGACTCGGTAACTCGACGATATCGCCTCAACTCGATCACTCGACTACATCACCTCGACTCGATCACTCGGTGACATCGCCTCGACTCGGTCACTTGGCGACATCGCTGCAACACTACGACTCGACAGCTACTGAGCTACTCAGCAACGCTGCCAATTACTTGACGCTTTGGGTTTTCATCCACTCGACTACTCGACGATGCCTACAATGACATGGCACTTCGGTCACTCGACCACTCAGCCACACCTTCAACGATTCGGTGTCTTGGTCAACCACTCCAAGCTTCGATGATCCGGTGACATGATGGCTCGACTTCGACATTCGACCACTAGCCAACAACATCGACACGCTCGGGGGCTCATCTTCAACTCGCCGAATAACAAAGCTAAGTATCTTTGTACTTTCTTGATTTATTTTCAAGGTTTTGGGCTAATATCCTTCCTATTTTCTCCCATGGCCGCTTATTTCTGTTTCCCAAGCAGAAGGTCATAGTTTTTTTATGAGTAAAGTTGGGCTTTTTAATCAGTGCTCTTATTTGTGGCTTTATTCATTTTTATTTGCCTCGGTTCTTTAATCCTTCGCATTAAACAATCAAGCTAGGGGGCTATTTATGTGTCTATACACATGTTCTCCTGCTTTTTGTGAATCTAGCAGTACACATGTCGGTCGGTGACCTTTCAGTAGTGCATCAGCCCTGACACCATATGACCCATGTTGTCTGTTCTAGTTTCACCTATTTTTGGCTTCTGCCTCGACCGATATATTGTATTTTATTCATAATTTGGTCTTATTTTTTGGTCTTACACCGACTAGCGACTAAGTCATAAAACGTTTTTGCTACATGACAGATTGCCACTACACTAAACCCAGAGCCAAAGTTGCGAGAGGTCATGTGTCGATTGGTTTTTATTGCTACGCAAGAGTAAATTATAACCGATATTGTTGCGACAGACCGAGCTTCGAGCTCTTTATATTTTGTTCTAAGTATCCTATGGTGGAGCAGTCTGGTTGCTAACGCACGAATACGCTGCTATGCGCCAGTCGGTCTACTTAAAGGAGAAAAATAAATACGTACTTGACTTTTCAGTCGACTGATTTGTTTGGCTTATAAAAATAAGTTTTCAAGCAAACAATGTTAATTATATCTAATTATTCTAATTTCCTTTATTGTTAGGAACATTTGGATGGATAGGCGGATACACCACTCGGTATCGAGTGATTTCCTCTCATTCATCGGTCGACTTATAGCTCTGACCACCTTCGTCGGTCGATCGTGCCAGTTCCGACTGCCTCCATCGGTCGGCCTACAACTCCGACCGCTCTCATCGGTCGGCCATGCCAGCTCCGATCACCTTTATTGGTTGGTTTACAGCTCTGACCGCTCTTATCGGTTGGCCACTCCAGCTCCGATCGCCTTCATTGGTCGATTTACAGCTCTGACCACTTTCATCGGTCGGCTACACCAACTCCGACTGCCACCATCGATCGGCCACATGCCAGACTGTCGGCTTCACTCGGTCATCACGACTTTGAGTGATTCCTACTTCATCAGCGGTTAGCAGCTACAGCAACCTTGACTGTCTTCTTCACTCAACCTTATCATCATGAGTTAAGTACCGCTGCCACTCAGACATGATATTCTGAGTTGAGCGCGACCAACACTCATAATGGCAATTGTCTTAGGGGCTTCTTTGAAGAGAGGCACTTTATGGTTGATGCCATAATATATAAATATATATGATTTGATGATCATATAACAGTGGCTTGATGGTCACTCTATCAAATGTGCTTCTTTGATGAGAAGTGCATTATCATAAGTGGTTGATGCCATAATCTTTTAAAGCATGATTTAATGATCATGTCACTATTACTTGATGGTCATATATACGAAATATTGAGCATCCCTTGGCTGATTGAAGTCAGTCTGTAATAGTGAAAATAAAGCTCAAAGATATGAGTGATTACAATTCTTAAGGAAAGGTTACTTTATCATGATTGAAGTCATGGTAACTTAGTACTTGGCTATGATTGATGTCATAAAGCTTCGTTCATTCGGTTGTGATTGAAGTCACCCGTTTAGAACATAATCATTCGGCTGTGATTGAGGTCACCCCTTTGATTCATAAATCACTCATAGGCCACTCGACCAAAAACTATGTCATTTGACTATGATTGATGTCATAAGCTTACGTTCACTCGGATGTGATTGATGTCGCTCGAGTATATCATATAGCACTCGACAATGATTGAAGTCATTGGTTTGAGTCATCTACCACTCAGCGGTGACTAAAGTCACTCGTTTAAATCACAAATCACTTGGTAGTGATTGATGTCACTCTACTGAGTTATTTATCACTCGGATTTGATGATTTGAGCGATTTTTCCTTAAAGAGAGCAAACACAACTATTCTTGTTTTGGACTCTTGCATTATTTGCAGTTTCCAAATGATTGAGTTGGGGGCTACACCTAATTAGGTGCACCTACTCGATGCATCAGTTGATTTCTCGAGGACATTTTCAGATCTTTGAGATTCTTACAAGATCACTGATATAAAGTTGAAGCATTATATATGGCACGAACCAGTCGGGAAGCTACTGAAGATTATCATCCAGCTTGCAAGATTCTCGGGGGCTTGTCGATGATACATACCATCGGGGTACCTCATAGATAAGGAAAGCAAAGTAGACTCCTACTAGGATAAGAACAGTAGACCGACTAGGATACCGCCATGTAACCCTGTCCCCCTGGATATACAAGGAGGGGCAGGGGTCCTCCTCAAGGGACAAGGAATAGACAAACTCAATTAGATAGATCCCACACGGGACATAGATTAGACACCACTAGACATCATCGTCTAGGTCTACCGTTCTCGTCTAGATCTATGATATAGACATATCAATACAAATACCACAGAACACAGGATGTAGGGTTATTATCCTCCGGGAGGCCCAAACCTGTGTAAATTGGTTTCTTGTGTTACCATCGTCTCTCGATCTCGTGCATACCCCTGTCCTACATATAAATTGTTATAGATGAACTACCCTATGTCTATTGCTGAGATTAAGTCTCGACAAAGATAATATCTACTTACTTAGCCTAGAACTAAGCAATTGGAATAAGCACATGCATGATTATAGAATCAAGATAGACAAATCACCCAAACCATCATCGACATATTCAATCATCCTTGAGATACAAAGAGTAAGATTCATCCCCGTTGAGATGGCCTACCTTGACAGATCATCTCTTAACACCATTGGTTCTTGAAACTCAACTAGAGATCTATTCTAACGGGGCAAGCCCCGGTGGCTCTAACTCATGGATCTGTTGTCCCTCTATCGCCCCCTTCTGCCTCCTTGCTTGTGGCTAGCGTTTACAAGTATTTATAGGGGTTCTACTCATAAAGGACTCGGTTTCTAGAAAATAGGGCGGTTACACCGATCGGGTGTCTTCTCTGGTTTCTTCTCCAAGTCGGTTTCTCTGTCTTCCACATCTATCATGTGGACCTTTTCCTTCGAGATAGAGTCTTGTACTGCACGTCGAGATCTTGAAGTTCCATAAATCTTCTAGGCAAATATCTTCAAGTGTCTTGCGCAGATAAACATCCATAAATATATGGACTAGGCATCGGCACTTCTGTGGGCCAAAACACCCTTGCGTCAACCGGCTCATGGACTGTGCCGATCAGCGCACTGGGCTTCTTCAGTGCTTTTCGTCGGTTCTGGATTCCTGTCCTCTCCAGCATCACTTTAATCACCAATTTGACCTGTTTCTGTAATAAAGCTCCTAAACAACGCATATACAAATATATAGACTATATCATAGATAAATGGCCTAAATTAGTATCAATTATGCTCTAGTTGGGGTAATATTCACATATAAAAGGGGCACTTGGAGAGTGCCAACAGTTCCCCCACACTTAAACCTTTGCTCATCCTGAGTAAAGTAAAAGAAAGAAAAATCAAAGAACATACTCTTTCTATCATAAAAGGTATCTCAAATCAGCAAATGTTGAGCATTGTTCTATTGTGGTGTATTTCATATTGGTATTCAGCAAAAATAGTTCAAATATGGGCATAAACCTTAAAGTTCTCCCCAAAGCAACAAATCATGTCCAACTCACAAATTATAACTTTTCCACACATGTAAATCACTTAAAAGATTGTTGTGAACATAGAGAATCTATCTTCCAAATAATCCAAGGTAACACCTCATCTTTCAAATCACTCAACCTATATTCTACATCATAATGATCAAATAATATTTGTGTAAGGCTTATATGAGTAGCTAGGTGAGGTAATTCAGGGATTGCAAACATAAATCAATAATATATCGTAAAGCTAGGAGATTATTCTTCGTTGGAATTATAGAAACTTATCAAGATGGCCATTAAGAAAGAAAAATTTAAGAAAGGACTCACACTTTGGATATGAGGACATGCGCATAGCAAAAATTTGATCTTGGAAGAAAAAGAACTCCCATTATCAGATTGCATATGGTTGGAATGATTCATGGCTATATTAGAATGAATTTTGAGAATAAACATGTCATATACCCCCGCAATTAAAATTTTGCTAGTCCCTTAGCAAATAGCAGAGCTTCTTTTTTTAATTTTGCTCTCTATTGCGCCGATCGGTTCATGGTGCGCTGATCGGCTCTCAACCCGAATTCACCAACATTTGTTGGTATCTGATTCGTCTGGCTTCAACATTTATTCAAGAATTAAATATAGCCAGAAATATAGGATGTGGTCAAGGAATGATACTCAATAAGATATTTTGGGTTTATGGTAGGATACTCAGAGGAACTGAATTTTTGCATGAGTAATTCAAGGCTAGAAAAAGATACACAAAGATTTGGCCATCTTAGTAAAGTTCATACCAAAAAAGAATTAAATCCTAACCATACTCAACCATCAATTTAATGTTTATCTACAAATCAAAGGTTCATGAAAATTGCTAAGAATATGGCATTGGTATGTAAGGATCTTGAGAACAATAAATTCCAAAATTCTGTTGAGAGATATTCTCGATAGTAGATCTAGGTATGCGTTTGAGTACGGATGATCGACGGACACATGACATAGGTTTTATACAGGTTTGGGCCTCCCGGAGGATAACAACCCTACGTCTTGTTTGGTGTTTCTGTATTGCTAGAGTTCGCACTGGAATTAGGGTTCCAATATGAGTCTCTGATTTGTCAAAGGCCCTCTGCCCTCCTTATATATCTGAAGGGCAGAGGTTTACATGGTAATCTTTTAGTCGGTTACAACAGATTCTATCTATCCAACATATCTGCTAACCTATCTTGTTGCTTACTCAAACAAATATCTAAGTAAATATCTCCTAGGCCAAATACATCAAAACTAAGCCCCTGGCCTACTCCGCCATATAGCCGAGTGGTTAAGTATACCGGGTACATATGTCCCATAGTAGCCGCCAAGAACTTTCCATCTTGAAGCATCGCCTTGAATCATCTCGACATATTCTGAAATTGGAAAGTACTTCTTTTATTGTACCTGATAACTAATCTTCACCAACACCTGGAAAAAGGCATACTTTATGAATATAGCCCCCAACTCAAAAGGCGTTGAGTTTTTACTAAAGCAACTTCTAAGTTCTTTCAAAAACAAATTTCCAATATACAAAACCAATCATAACCCCCAGCTCAAAAGATTATTTTCAAGAAAATATCTTATAAGCTTAAGCATATTGATATCCGAGTCTTCCACTGCTTCATAATAAACATTTAAACACGACTATACAATTTTCAGATAAATTACCATCACACTCAGAGTGATGCATCACCAATTTGAAAATACAGCCTCAATACTGATGCCTCCTCCGTCCAAGTGATTTATAACAAAATTCAATTTCTACAGCCCCAAGATTGGTGATATATCAATTAGAATATCTTAACACAAATGATGAAAAAATACAGCCCCCAAGATTGGTGCTGAGATAATCCTAATGATTTATCATGAAATCACAAAAAATACAAACTCCAAAGTTAAAACAGTAACAATTTGAGTGATTTATCACAAACTTGAAAGGTTCAATTTCCATGGTTGAAATCGTAACCATCCGAGTGATTAATCACAAAAACTCAAAAGGTACAATTTCCAAGGTTGAAATCGTAACCATCAGAGTGATTAATCACGAAACCTCAAAAGGTACAATTTCCATGGTTGAAATCATAACCATCCGAGTGATTAATCACAAAATCTCAAAAGGTACAATTTCCAAGGTTGAAATCATAACCATCAGAGTGATTAATCACGAAATCTCAAAAGGTACAATTTCCAAGGTTGAAATAGTAACCATCCGAGTGATTAATCACGAAATCTCAAAAGGTACAATTTCCAAGGTTGAAATCATAACCATCCGAGTGATGTAACCCAAATTACAAAATTTTCAGATGCCAAGACCAATCCTATAACAAGCTGAGGGATTTGTCACTAACATCAAAACCCACAACATCCAAAGTTAACTCTGAAATGATTTTTAATGACACAATAAATGCGCTTGCCAATGCACGAGTCTGAACTAATGGGCTAAGAGAACCCACGACCCATTAGATTATCAGCCCCTTATATATGTGCCACCGAAATAGTCGCATCCCTTCATCTTCATTTTGCAGCCACCGCCGTGGTAGACACTGAAACCCTAGATCTCGAAGCTCCATTTCCCACACCATCTCTGCGCAGCTGCTCGCTTGCCTTAGTGGCATCAAAGCGAACCTGCCAAAGCACTAGAGCCCAGTCCAAGAACCAATCATCTCCTGAGAAAGGCGAGGAAGAAGCCGTGTTTGACATCCCCGCCGCCATCCAAGAATTCCCGGCATCGGCCATGGATGCGGAAAAGATCAACAGGATGGTAATTGACGGAGTGCTTCAAGATCAACAAACCGGCGGATGGATCGAAACTATAGGTCAGAAATTTCCCCAACCTCCGGTCGACCAAATCACTATTTTCTCCTCATTTTTCTACCATGGATTTGGAATTCCCTGTTGCGACTTCTTTCGTGGTCTGCTTTTCTTTTATGGCATCAACCTCATCAACCTGAACCCCAACTCAATCCTTCATATTGCCATTTTTATCCATCTTTGTAAGGTATTCCTAGGGATTCATCCCCATTTCGATACTTTCAAGGAATTGTTTGTCTTGAAATCGAACAACAACAGTGTGATCGGAGGGGCTGGCTTCTAGTTAAGGAATAAATCCAAGTACATCGAAGTACCCCTCCCCTCCACAAACAAAGGTTGGCATGCAGACTGGTTCTATCATGGGAACCATGCCCCGCCTCTGTCAGAAACAATAGCTGAAGCCCCTACGCCACGTCCCGAGTGGTCAGAAAAAGCCTCTCCAAACAAGCAATCTCAAGTGGATGCCATACTGAACAAAATTGCATTTCTGAAGTCCAAAGGATATACTGGCGTACATGTTGCCACAAGCTTCATATATCGTCACGTGCAGCCCATCAAGAAATGGCACATTCCTGGGTGGAAGTTTCAAATGGGTTCAGATCCCACAATGGAGGTGCCAGAAGAATTATCAGATAGGGAATTATCTCTGCGTTTAGAGAATATATTCTCATCGCTACTTAACTGGGCCCTAGGGAACGCAAAATGCGGACATCATGCCAAAACTGATAGAAATCCTATAAGTTATCTGTTCACCTCTTCGACAGTTGATACTATATCCTCTATCTTTAGCAGTGATTAATATTTTGTATGTATTCCAGAACCTTGATGTTTATGTGTCCAATCCACCATTGCCTCCGACGCCTCAAGTAAAATCACCCACACGGCCATCAGCCCCCAAGCATCGCAAGGCACACATTGAAGATTCTGATGAAGAAGAGTCTGTGGCTGAAAGGACAGCTAGACGGCAAGAAGACAGCTTTAGAAAGGACCTCCACCACTCGGCGGACCATGAAAGAAGATAATAAGGCAAAGCCTGTAGAAGAACAAGTCCATCCGAGTGAGAAGAGCAAGACAGGCGCCACTAAGGAGCCTACGGGCACGGCAGAAAACCCAAGGCAACTAGCCCCTCACCAAATGTGTAAGGCTTAAAATATAAACGCCACCCAAGGTAAGCAAAGCAGGATAACTTGATTCTTAGCCTTCCAGTAGCTGTCTGTGTAACCCTTATTTGTTTGGTAGGTCAACAGGGATGTCATCATCTCATGAAACCCCGCCACAAAGCTCAGTTCCTGAAAAAGACCAGGCTTCTCTGTCTGACAAGACATCTAGAGATGATGTTCCGGAGCACTTGGCAAAGAAGCCGAGTGATGCGAGGAATGCTCCAAAATATACTCAACCGGAGGCCAGCCATTCTAAGACCCCCACTGTTCGAGACCTAAATGCTCCGGAGATGGCCACGGCTGCTAGTACTCCTGCTTCCACCGAACCAGAAGAACCATCTTTGGTATTTGAGAAGATGCCAGAGCCTGCCTACGAATATCCCATCAGTCCGGACGAAAACATCACACCTACTCCCATCCACAAAGTGGTGAAAGAAGGCATTCCAAGAGAAACCCCACCTACCAGGTCGGTACACCATGTTGGCAAATTTGCTATTGCAAGATTTGATGAGTCGGCAGAGCAAGCTGAGTTGAAGACCTTCGAGGAGCACACTGAAAAGGCTTACCACTCGTTCGAGGTATACTTTCCTTCTAGAAAAAAATTAATAATAATTGAATATAGCTGCAGATTGAGACATATACATCTTAACGTTGTTGTAGGCCTTGAAAACCCACATGGCTAGCAAAAGCAAACTTTTGCAACTTGTAGAAAGGCACTGTGCAAAAGCCATGGATCTAGAAGACCAACTTGCTAGGGAAAGGCTTGAAGTCGGACGCCTGTCGGTTGATCTAAAAGCCCGTTCTACCCAGGTGGATGAACTTCAGTTTAAGCAACCAGGTACGAGGACTGTAAACCCCATACCCTACATGCTACTTGCTAGCCATAATTATTTGACCTCTCCCGTATAGAGGTATCGCAATCACTGATGCTGAAGCGTAAAGAAGAGGCCAAGTCGGCCACCGAAATTGCCAAATTGCAAGGCTGCATAAAAGAACTGGAGTCATCTTCCTTGGCCACCGAAGCGTTAAAGGACAAAAACCAAAGCTTAAAAAAGCAGCTCCAGGACTCGGAAGAAGTCAAAAACCAATTTGAAAAAATAAAGGATGGCTTCAAAACTATGCAAGAATCTCAAGCCCACTGGAAAAAGAGATCAAAAGGTATGGATTTTATAGTCTTGTATCCATAAACACTCTGTGCTATCGACTGATTCTTTCTAAATGACAGAGGCTGAAGAAACGATAAAAGCCCAAAGGGAAAGGAACACCAAGCTAGAGACCTAGCTAGCCAAAGCCGAAGGCATTTTCAAAAATGCCGACGAGCTGAACAAGTTTCAAAGTTCTTTCAATGAAGTTGAAAAACTCAAGGAAGAGTACAAGGAAAAGGTTGCCACGCTCAAGGCTGAAAAACTAGAAGCGGAAAAATGCCTAAGAGGTAAATTCTATTCTCATAATACCTTTATAGCCAAGTTCGTATATGTCGGACATATGTGATTATTGCACTGTTGTAGGGTCAAAAAGGTCCTATGAGCTTTTGCAGAAGAAATTTATTGAGGGTGATGAAAACCTTCGATGGTCTCTTGCAGCTGTGTAGAAGGACACCGAAGTTGTCGCCCAGCACATCTTCCCCGAGGAAAAACCACCTTGGTGCCGAGATTTGCTGACTCGGCTACAAGAAGCTCCAGGCCGAGTGAAAGAACATGCCCGACATGTTGCAGAACTAGCCGGCGCTCAAGTGCTGGCCATAGCGAAGTCTCACATTCCCAACATAGATCTAGATGTGGTTGCTGAAGGTTTCCATGAAGACCTTACCGATGAGCAGTGTGAAGCACTTCTGGCCGGCACACAAAAAACTGCTCACATATTAGCCGACCAGATAGAATTAGATCCCTTACCAAGGGTGTAAGTTATTATAATAATCTGTTGGGTGTTGTGCTACACTGCTAATGTTGTAATAAGACTAATTTCAGTAGACCACCAGAGTCTAGATTCATTACCAGGTTTGTAATGAATTCTTGGGTCGTGCTGCTTCGTTCGTGTATTGTATGAACTCATGTTAAACACTCACAACCAATACACAACTCATGATAGCCCTCCAAACAATGCTCCTAATAACCGATATGAACCATGGAGACTAAGAACTCACTCGGTCAAGCATATGTGAATCAGGAGAATTGTCTTGGTCCTCAATAGACGACATGAACCCTGGGGACTAAGTAACCCGCTTGGTCAACATGTACGAGTTGTGGTGATACCAAGTTTCAGAATTAAAGTCATGATTTGAACAATAACCATAGACATTTCATAGAAATCATAAATTGTATAACTAATCATCATGACTATGATATATATATATATATATATATATAGATATAGATATATATATATGTAATGTAATTAAACGATCCAAAATGAATAGATTACAAAAACTACAAAAATTAAACGTAGAAACAACGTAGTTGTGATATGTTCCAAGAACTTTGAAGGTCCGACCCATCTTCGCGCATCAATCAGCATGCACCTGATCGAGTGACTTCCTTTACAATAAAAGGTCCTTCCCATGGAGCCGACAACTTGTGTTTACCAACCGTAGACTAAACTTGCTTCAAAACCTAGTTGCCAATCAAAAAGCCCTATGTCCGGACATTTTTGTCGTGATAATGCCTCAAACTTTGCTGGTATTTCGTCTACCGAATCAAAGTGGCATCTCGTTGTTCTTCTAACAATAGTAGGTCATCACACCTATGCTTATTGGATGTACTTTCTTCATATGCTATCACGCGTGGGGAAGCGAATAACACCTCGGTCGGCAACATTGCTTCTGAACCATAAACCAAAGAAAAAGGGGAGTGTCCTGTGGCGCGATAGACATTGGTTCTGAGACCCATAACACTGACGGTAACTCTCGAACCCAACATCGAGCAGACTTTCCAGTTGTTTAAATATGCGCGGTTTAATTCCCAAAAGCAGGAGGCCATTTGCCCTCTCGACCTGGCCATTACTCTGCGGATGGGTGGCCAAAGCATAACCGATCTTGAAGCCCACTCAACTCGTGAAATCTCTAAACTCCTCGGCTGTGAATTGACTACCGTTATCAGTGATTATCTTGTGCCGAGCACCAAAACGAGTGACTATATCAGTCATCAACTCAATGGCCTTTTCGCCAAGATCTTGCCGACTGGTTTTGCTTCAATCCCCTTGGAAAATTTGTCCACCTCCACGAATAGGTGAGTAAACCCACCTTGAGCCAAGTTATGGGAAAACAGTCAAGTTATGGGAATGTTTTGGAGCTCAGTGGCAGGTACGTGCGTCTACCGAGCAAAAAACTGACAACCTTCACATTTTTGGACAATATCCTTAGCGTCGGCACAAGCGGTTGGCCAATAAAAACCTTGCCTCTTTGCTTTGGCCGTGATCATGGATGGGCCTGCATGATTTCCGCATATGCCGGTGTGAATATCCCCTATATAGCTATGCCCTCGTCTTGTGACAGACATTTCATCAAAATCCTGTGTGGACTTTGCCTGTATAAGAGATGATCAACTATGCAATATGACCGGGACTTACAAATGACGCAAAGGGCTTCTTCTTTATCGGTTGGTAATGTGCCACGATCCAAATACTCAATGAAGAGAGTGCGCCAATCTACTTCAATAACAGCTACATGAGATGCTGCTCCCTCCTTTGATACCGACTGCACCACAGTTTGCTGGGGTAGTACAAATGGCTTATGTAAATCATCAAGGAATACTCCATCAGGTATTCTAGGCCTACTGGACCCAAGCTTGGCCAGTTCATCCGCCTCTTCGTTATACTTGCACAGGACATGTTTATACTCGATGCCATCAAACTTGTCTTCTAGCTTCCGAACTTCTGTGCAGTAAGCTGTCATGCTCTCATGAGAACAACACCACTCCTTTGTGACTTGATTGATTACTAATGCCGAATCACCAAAGATGCTGATTCTTTGGACGCCGTGTGATACAGCTGTCTGAAGTCCATGTAATAATGCTTCATACTTTGCGGCGTTATTAGACGCACGAAAATGCATTCAAAGAACATACCGTAACTTAGCTCCATCAGGGGATGTCAATACAACCCCTGCTCCGGCGCCTTCCAGTTGTAAGGAACCATCAAACGTCATTCTCTAATAGCTTAATTCTTGCGGGATGGGCGGTAATTCGCATTCTACCCACCCGGCGACAAAGTTGGACAAAGCCTATCCTTTGATCACGTCGCGAGGT
Source organism: Eleusine coracana subsp. coracana (assembly GCA_032690845.1). NCBI lineage: Eukaryota > Viridiplantae > Streptophyta > Magnoliopsida > Poales > Poaceae > Eleusine > Eleusine coracana. Next base: position 23,180,071 of record CM064424.1, read on the forward strand.
TTGAAGGTGATATCATATGATCCAAGCTCGACGGCCCACTTGGCTATCTTTCCATTTGCCTCTCGGTTGTGCAGTAGTTCGCCCAGCCCGAATGATGTATGGACCTCAATTGGATGATCCTCAAAGTAGTGCTTCAACTTCCTAGATGTCATTAATAATGCATAGACTAACTTCTGAAGCTGAAAATAGCGTACCTTGGATTCTGATAAGACCTCACTGACGAAATAGACTGGCTGTTGCACTTTTTGAGCCTTGCCATCTTCCGCCCACTCCACAGCCAGCACAGTGCTGACCACGTGTATGGTGGCGGAGATGTACAGCTGCAAAGGTTCCTTTCTCTTTGGGGGGGTTAACACTAGAGGACCAAGCCTTAAATTCATCCAAGGATTTCTTTGCATCGTCAGTCCAAACGAATGATTCTTGCTTCTAAAGTAACCAGAAAAAAGATAATCCTCGAACGCCAAGTCATGATACGAACTGACTGAGTGCTGCCATGCAGTCGGTAAGTTTCTGAATGTCCTTTTGTGAATGAGGGGGTCCCATTCACAATATAGCATTTACCTTTTCTAGATTTGCTTTGATCCCTCAACGTGATACTAGAAAGTCGAGTAATTTTCCTGATGGGACACCGAAGACACACTTTTCCGGATTAAGCATCATGTTGTATTTGCGATGGTTATCGAATGTTTCGTCCAAACCTGATATCAGGTTGGAAGTGATCCGTCTTTTTACTACCACGTCATCCACGTAAGCTTCGACGTTTCTTCCTATCTGGCTGTCTAGGCATTGTTGCATGGTTCGCTGGTAGGTGGCGCCGACATTTTTCAGACCAAAGGGCATTGTTGTGTAGCAGAAAGCCCCGAATGGTGATGAGGACATCACTCCTAAGGATACATGCAACACCTCTCCAATTCTGGACTTGCAAGGTCCAATGACTAGAGCTCGTGCACAACAACTAAATTTAGAGTTGAGCTCGTTCCTACGTTATTCATCATATGTCACTTTTGAGAATGGTTTGCTACCTAATGATTATATTGTAATTAGGAACCATGGAGAGGACCAGGAGATGATGGGAGAAGTACTTGGAGATGTGGAGGTCCAGCAAGGACGTGGAAGCCAAGGTGGAGGCCCAACCAAAACCGAATTCGAGTCTGTTTTGGGGCTCAGTACCAGTCTGTACTAAAACAGATGCCCAGTACGCATACGGACTCGGATTTGGACGTTCTATATATGCACGGAAAGATAAGAAGAAGACCTTTCTAATGCCGCCGGTCTCATGTCAAAATTCATATTGAGTCATCAGGAATCATCAAAATAATAGAGGATCTAGAATCTGTTTCGGTGTTGCGTCGCATGTTTTTGGCCTTTGGGCTTTGTATCTAGTTGAGCCCAATTAGGGGCGCGTCCAGAGGGTCTTGCACGACCCTAGGGTCTTCATATACAGCCACCACCACACCATTAGGGTTCAGATTTTGCTTAGATTATTCTGTTCATAACAGTTTCACCGTCATCATGGTTTGTAAGACCCCAACTTCGTGAGATTTATAATACATCTGCAATTGTGTTGCATTCTTCTTTGTTCTTGATTGTGTTCTTGATTCACAGGCAGGGATTAGCCTTCTCAGCAAGGTCAATCATTTTAGGTCAGTTGATAACCAGAGGAGACATCGTGCTGTTATTGCGGGGTTTAGAACATGTTGTTCTAAAGTCGGATCGATTTATGTGTCGCCTCTAACCAAATCAATGTATCAGAACCTTTTGGAAGATCAGGAACCCTTGTCCACATCAAGTGATAATCAGAGCTTTAGGTGCACCATTAGGTTCGCACTACGCTTAGTTAATTTTGTTTTATGTTCATCCTATCGTCCACAGAAAAGCCCCAAAAAATTTTTCCCTCCACCCAAAACCACGTGTTTAGCCTCTGCATATTTCAATTTCAGAGTCCGTAGTGTTGAGTTTGTGCCATAGTTCTTGTTTAGTCACTGGTTTAGTTTGTGTTTTTGTCATCAGTAGTGTTTCACTTGCAACCCTAGCCGCCATCCCCTTCACCATCCTCTGTTTTGTTGGCTTTTTGTGCTAGGGTTGATTGATCGACACACCTAGCCTAGTCCCACCCTAATCCCACCCTAAACACACCGTCAACACCCTAGACCAATCCCCACAAATTTCACTTTCCACTGCCTCCACGCCGCCAAAAAAAATCATACCCGATTCCAAACCCGACTCCAAACCCGACTCGGGTTTCTGGAAAACCGACTCCGACCCCCCTTCGGTAAAACGGGCATAACTTTTCGCTCAGTTGTTCGTTTTGGCTGAAACTTTTACAGGAGATTCGTGACCCAAAGTTGAGCATACCCATACTGTGCTATGCCCTGTGTGCCCTTGTCAAAAAAATTCAAAAAAAATCGGGAAGATAAAGAAAAAATTGATTTAAGTTTAAACCTAACGTTTTCTGCAACTTCAATAATTTTTGTAGGCCACATCCTATCTCTGTTTGAGCTGAAATTTTGTGTGGATTCTTCCCCATTGTTGGTGAGTTGGAGAAAAATATCAAAAAAATAAAATCAAAAAAAAGAAATTTGGGATTTCTACTAGTGCTACATCTAGCCCCTTGAAATTTCTGGATTTGGCTGTTTTGCACTTAGCCCCCTGTTATCGCCTGTGTGCCTTTGTCTCCTTGTTTTTACTTTGCTATCAGTACTATTCTAGGACATACTTAGGCCAGCAACTAGGGACAAGTTACTTGGGCACTTATTCTGCTTTACTATCTATTTTTGATTTATGTGCCACTCACATATATATATTTGGCCTTCCTAGCTCTATATATTTCTTCTGGACAGCACATAGGTTCTTTTGTGACCCTTGCAATTGTGGAACACACCTCCCTGGTATCCTTTGCTTTGCTTTTCAAAACTTTGCAACAGCTTTGTATGGAGTTTCCTTTTGCTGTGTTGAGAGGCACCACTGCTTAGCTATTTTGTAGGGATAACCTTCATTGTTTGTTTCCTGTTTTGGTGTTTATGATGGCAGGAAGTGACGACGGAGAGATGGCTTCACCCTCACAATTTGCTGAGTGCAGGAGCCAAGAACAGCTCCAGAAGGCTTTGCAGGCTGCTCAGAGTAATTTGGAAGAGACAATCACCAGAGCCGTTACTGATGCGGTCAGTAAGCTTCACATTGGAGAAAGCATCGAGCGGTTGGAGAAGCGGGTCTCTAAGTTAACCGATCAGGTTGTCACATTGGAGACCGCTCCCAAAACCAATGATACGAACACCAATAACAACAACAACGATGTTGAAGACGTCCATGATGAAGACACAGTGTATAAGGCTGATGGCACCGTGGATAGGTCAGCTACAAGGACCGCACGATTACGACATTGTTTGCAACATAATACTCAAGGTATGGGTGGTTTCCATAACTATCGTCGTCCACATGGTAACTATGCTTCAGATGACCCGTATGCTATTGTTTGGTGGAGTGGTCTAGCTGCTGAAACTGATTTGCCTACTACATGGGAAGAACTTAAGGTAGCAATGCGTGATCATTTTGTTCCTCCTTCTTTTTATAGAGAGATTCGTAATAAACTGCAGTGTTTAGAACAAGGAGATAAAACTGTTTAGGAGTACTTTAGTGAGCTTCAGAAGGGTTTGATTCGTTATGTTGTAGTTGAAAAAGTAGAGGATCAGATTTGTCACTTTTATTCTGGTTTAAGAAAAGAAATTCAGGACATCCTTAATTATAAAGAATATTATACCCTCACCCAGTGTTTCTAGTATGCTATGCTTGCAGAGAAAGAATCACAGGGACTTTTTCAGGCTTTTGAGGAGTACAGCAAGTCGAGGAACTCCTACCCCCTATGCTCGACAAGGACTTCGGGGCTGCCCAGGCCATCTTTCTGGCCGCCCCAACCAGCAGCTACCAAGGGAACCAGTGTTGTTTCTGCAGCCCCAAGATCAGCCCCTGCACCTTCTACGTGCTCAGGTAAAACTTCTATGTAGGTACCAGCTAGTAGTGCCTCCTCTGTTGCTTCGACGGGGTGCACTACAAGGATTCAGTGCCACCGCTGCCATGGATTTGGTCATGTGCAAAATGATTGTCCATGTAGGCAGACATATGTGGCAACAGATGATGGCGGTTATATGAGCACCTCCGATGTGAAGGATGAGGAGGAGGATGTCGGTACCACCAGCAGTGACCTTGTTCTTGGAGGCGGAGACACCACGGGATACATGAACATTATTGTTCAATGTGTCCTTAGCACACAAGTTCATCAGCCCGAGACAATGCAGCGTCACAACTTGTTCCAGATTTTCTTCGTCATCAAGAACCGCCGAGCACGTGTCATCATTGATGGAGGGATCTGTTGGTTTTTCTTACGTCTACGAATAAATCCGCAAGCGCACGGATGACCGATGTAGCACTTCACCCAGAGTATTCTGGGGTATCGAATCACGAGGAACGTGTGTGTCTATCGTTGGACTAAATCACCCAAGGACACAGAGATTGATTAAGACAGGCAGAGGACAGAGAGGATGTCCCAAGAGTCAGGTTCCTACGTTAACTAAGCTATGCTCTAGTTTGCTCGCGTTGGGCACGGACTTACCCCTGCATCCACAGGCGACTTCCGCCAAGAGCCTACGCACTAGCCTAGCGGGGAGGATTTCAGAGGACGGACAGAGCTGTCACCACCTGCCGCCTACCTCAATGAACCAGTAGACTAACGAATAATCAAAGGTAACCTCCTGCCTAGACACCGCGTCTATGCGATCGATTACTACCTTAACCTTCTAGCAACGAATATTCAGGCTAAGGCACCCTAAGAACTTAGAGCGATGAACGAGCTCACAAGCTAGAACTATAACTTAATTAAAGTAAAAAGTAAACTGCAAGAGGGGAAATCTCGACACTTACTATGATTGGCAAATGTCGTCAAAGTACAAGCGTGGAGAAGGCGAAGACAAGCCCAAGCCTCCTCCGAACTCTACTCCACTCTCTTCCTAATCTAAGCACTAGCTAAGTAGCACTTGGCCTTTGCAAGAGGAGCACTAAATCTTCAATCTTGAGTGTGTGTTGGAGTGAAGGCCCTCACCCTCTATTTATAGCCTCCTAACGTCGGTTTCAGAGGAGTAACCGCCACGGAATCCCCCCAAACCGCCATCAGGGAGTCCTGAGGAGCCAACACGTGGAAGCCCAGGCGGAGAGGGCCCCCGGCCAGGTCGCCCGACCTGACCAGGTCGGCCGACCTGGGGGTGGCCCCTCTTGGCCTGTGCTTTCTCCAGGTGGCTGTCTTGTGGGCCGTGACAACGGTTTGCGCGGTATTACAGGGAGTTACATCGGTTAAGCGCTGAAGGTGGGCTCCTTAATCCGTGTGCTTGCTCCTGATTGGCCGGAAGTGTGCTTTCTCCTTGAATTTCCTTGAATTTTATTTAAACTCCATGGGTTGCTTCCTGCATACACAAAGTCACCAAAACTTGTGGAAATAATTAGCAATAAATTCCTACCACTAAGGTGGTGATCAAATTGTGTGATTCTTGTGGGTAAACGACGGTCATATTTTGCATTTAAGGACCGTCAACAAACTCCCCCACACTTAGCCTTTGCTCGTCTTCGAGTAAAGGACTAAAGACTAAGGACTAAGTGATAATTCAAACCTTGATAAATCAAATCTAGCATGCAAATTATTCCAGGCATTACCTTGTATCTCCATGAGCTTTTGAAGTGTCTAGCATGCCTTCTTTGGATATTGATGAATGGAACGAATCTTGACTCCGAAAACTCAGCTCCTTCTGCTTATGTAGCTTGGGTTTTTGAAAAGATTTTCACAATCAAAGAATAGTAGCCATACTCCTCAAATGATTCTCTCAGTCGCTCAAAGGTGTATTTTCCTCACCGAGGCATTGTACCTTTCATGTCCTATCTCTAAATATGGTATATGTGGAGCTCAAGAATAGGATTGAAATGGTGGCATACTTATAATTCATATCTTGCTAAGTCAAAATTCGGATCCAAAGAGAAAAACAAGTCATGTTTCATAAGTCAAGTCTGTGCACATTTATTTGGTAGATGGAAGACGGATACTCCTTTGAATATTCCCTTATTGAAATGAGATTATGGGCTATTTTTTTTTTTTGCATACTAGATAGCCCATAACTCTTTTTGCAACAAAATACGGAGGGAAGTATGTAGAACTGGAGTATTTTATTTTCATGGATGGTGGAGATGCTAACTTCCAGTGTAGAAGTTTTAGCATAGGGGTGGATGTGCACACAGACTTGATAAATGAAGCATAACAGGCATCTCAATTTGGGTCTCAAAATTTTGACAAGGCTTAATAAATTAATAAGTAGCACAAAAGAGCACAATCTTTGATAAGCAAAATTTGGCCTTGGTAGGATAAATTTTATCATTGAGGAGTTGGCTTTCAAATTTATCATTTTCAAAAGAAAATCCCAAGTTATAAGCATAAGGGTGAAGATTCATAAAGTCTATTCATATCACATAAATCAATAGTCCTAGGTAGCATGTTTTCCTAAAGATATAGTCATGGAAATTCAGGCAAACATTCTAGGAATAAGGAGCATGCAAGATGATAAATCAAAAAGAATGAATTATGGAGAAAATTCAGGTTTTTAGTATTTATTAATTTTTCCATATTCAAGGAGAAAATAAGCAGAGAGGCAGGGAGGAATGGGAAGTGGACGTGCAAACCAGAGTATGGACCAAGTGGGGGTCCGAGGGGAGCCAGGCCTGGGTCGGCCGACCAGGTCAGGTCGCCCGACCTGGGAGATGCTCCTCTAGTCCCTTGGTTCGTCGTGTCGCTTCGTGTCGCCCTGTGCAACGTATTTCTTAGGGTAGACCGTCCGTTTGCGCGTTCGTACTTCACAAATCCTCCTCCACACTTGTTTCCTGACTTCTTAAACGCGTTCCCGTCCTCGTCCTGGAGTGTGACCGCTCCATGTGTCGCGACGTCGATGACGAGATATGGCCCAAGCCATTTGCTTCGCAGCTTCCCGTCGCCGAACAGCTTCACTCTTGAGTTGAAGAGTAGCACCTTGTCTCCAGGGTTGAACTCCTTTGGCTGTATCCTTTTGTCGTGCCATTTCTTGGTCTTTTCTTTATAGATCCTGGCACTGTGATACGCCTTTTCTCTCCATTCCTCCAGCTCAGAAATTTGCTTCATCCTGTGCCTTCCTGCTTCTTTGGAATCCATATTCCACTTCTTTATTGCCCAGTATGCCTTGTGTTCCAGTTCTACCGGCAGATGGCAAGTCTTGCCGTAGACCAGCTGGAATGGAGACATGCCTATGGGGGTCTTGTATGCAGTACGATATGCCCATAGTGCATCTGGCAACTTGTTCTTCCATCCCAATCCCATTTCCTCCACTGTTTTCTGCAGGATGTTCTTGATTTGCTTATTCGAGGTCTCTGCCTGACCGCTGGTCTGGGGGTGGTATGGAGTAGCAATGTTGTGGTTGGAACCGAGTTCCCTCAGGAAGTGTCGGAATCCTTTGTCCGTGAAGTGTGAACCTCCATCACTAATCACCATCCTTGGTACCCGAAAGCGTGGGAAAATGATCTCATAGAACATCTTCCGTGCGCTCTTTGCATCTGCAGCTCTGCATGGCAATGCTTCAACCCACTTTGACACGTAGTCGACTGCCACCAGGATATACTCGCAATCATAGGACCTTGGGAAGGGTCCCATGAAGTCGATACCCCAGACGTCGAAAAGTTCAACTTGCAGGTTGTATGTCAAGGGCATCGCGTTGCGAGATGAGATTCCTCCATGCTTCTGGCATCTCCTGCACCTCCTGATGTACTCCTTGGTGTCCTCATACATCGTCGGCCAATAGAAACCACTTTGCCAGATTTTTGCTTGCGTCCGGTACACGTCGTAGTGTCCTCCGTACGGAGCTGCATGGCACTTCTCAATTATCTGTGCACCCTCAATGGTGGGGATGCATCGCCGCAACAGACCATCAGCACAGACCCTGTAGAGGAATGGGTCGTCCCAAAGGTGTCGCCTACTTTCATAGGCCAGCTTCTTTCGGTTTTCCCCCGGCGGAACATACCCTGTAACCATGAAATTCACGATATCTGCATACCAGGGTGTGGAGTCCGCAACCTTTAACAGCATATCATCTCGTAGGAAGTCGTTGATTGGTAGTTCTTGCATGTTAGTGACTTGCATACGAGATAGATGATCTGCTACGGAATTCTCTACTCCTTTCTTATCTTTTATTTCAAGATCAAATTCTTGGAGTAAGAGGATCCATCTGATGAGCCTTGGTTTAGCATCTTTTTTAGCGAGCAGGTACTTTAGTGCAGCATGATCAGTGTAAACAATTACCTTTGCTCCAACTAAATAAGATCTAAACTTATCGATAGCAAAAACCAAAGCCAGGAGCTCCTTTTCCGTGGTAGCGTAGTTGAGCTGTGCTCCTGTCAAGGTTTTGCTAGCGTAGGCTATTGCGTGATGCTTCTTGTCCTTAGTTTGGCCGAGAACGGCCCCTACGGCATAGTCACTAGCATCGCACATGATTTCAAAGGGCAGCTTCCAATCAGGGGGTTGGATGATGGGAGCTGAGATGAGTGCATTTTTCAAGAGATGAAAAGATTTCAAGCACTCATCATCAAAGTCAAAAGGCGCATCCTTAGCTAAGAGGTTGGTGAGGGGTCTAGCGATTTTCGAAAAGTCTTTGATGAATCATCGATAGAACCCAGCATGCCCCAAAAAGCTACGAATACCCTTGACGTTGATCGGAGGTGGAAGTTGCTCGATAACTTCTATTTTCGCCTTATCCACCTCGATCCCTCTCTCGGACACTAAGTGCCCTAGCACTATGCCTTCTCGGACCATAAAGTGGCACTTTTCCCAATTAAGTACCAGGTCCTTTTCTTGGCATCGAGTCAAGACCCTGTCCAAGTTCTCGAGACAGTGATCGAAGGTCTTCCCATAGACTGAGAAGTCATCCATGAAGACTTCCATGATTTCCTCGATCATGTCCGAGAATATGGACATCATACACCGTTGGAAAGAGGCGGGTGCATTACACAACCCAAAAGACATCCTACGGTAGGCATATGTTCCATACGGGCACGTGAAGGTGGTCTTACTCTGATCATCGGGATGGATAGGAATCTGATGATAACCAGAATACCCATCAAGGAAACAGAAGAAGGAATGGTTTGCCAACCGCTCTAACATCTCATCGATGAAGGGCAGCGGGAAATGATCCTTCTTTGTTGCCTTGTTGAGTTTTCTGTAATCGATACACATCCTCCATCCCGTGACGGTACGTTGGGGAATAAGCTCGTTCTTATCATTCTTAACGACCGTCATACCTCCCTTCTTCGGCACTACTTGTACCGGGATCACCCACTCACTATGAGGTACGGGATATATGATCCCTGAATGCAGAAGTTTTAGAACTTCCTTCTTCACAACCTCGCGCATAGCATTATTTAACCTCCTCTGAGGTTCCCTAGAAGGTGTACTCTCGGGGTCAAGAGGGATGCGATGGGTGCAGAGAGTGGGACTAATTCCCTTTAGGTCTTGGAGGGAGTACCTAAAGACAGAGCCATGTTTCTCTAAGACAGAGATCAGCTTCTTGGTTTCCTCCTTCGAAAGCTTATCACTAATGATGACAGGGGACTCCGTGTCACCATGTAGGAAAGTGTAGCGTAGGCCAGGGGGTAAGGTTTTTAACTCGATGGGAGGTCGAGTCGGTGGTTCATCTTCAGGAAGCTCGAGAGTTTCCTATAGATCATCCTCCTCTTCTATAAAAAGATCGGCGTCTTGGTCAAGGAGGGTATCAGGAGGGTCGAAAGGGGAAATCACTTTCACCTCTTCGGTAAGGTCTCTCTCATCAGGAAATTCAGCGATGGTGTTTCGCGAATGGGAGATTGGGATTGAGAGAGCCTTTCCTCCGATGTTGACACTGAGGTTACCGGATGAGGCTGCCGTAAAGAGTTTTTCTAAAGGAAGCCCGATGAGGACATCAAAGCTTGGGACCTCAAAGACATGAAAGTTCAGAAGGGCCTCAGCGTCTTTGTGTCGTATCGACACATTGTTTAGAATCCCGTAACCTTCTAGGATGGCTCTGGTAGGGCTTTTGAAGGTCTTTTGCGTAGGAAGCAGAGGTTCGTCTCCTAATACCTCAAAGGCAAAGGAGTCGGAAACGATGTTTATTCCTACGACGGGATTATACCAGACATCCACAGCTCTGCCTCTACCCGTACAAGGAATGGTAGTAGAGGATGAGATAATCCGAACAAGTTCGGAACATTGCTCATTTTCTCGGGACCACTCATCACTCATGATGGCTATTAGTTCTTTCACTGAGTCCCTAAGGAATTGTTCTTCTATAGGTTCAGGGGAAGGAACTGGTGTTTGAGGCTTTCATTGGATGGCATACATCGAGGTGTTACCGAAATCTTTGAAAAGATCATCCTCGATGATGAAAGGGAATTCGGACGGCTGAATTCCTTCATCATCCGAATTTCCTGGTTCAGGAGGAGGCTCACTAGCTAAGTCTTGAGATGTGCAAGAAGCAGGGTCAGATTCGGCTAGCTGGAGAGTCTCCTGGCTCGGCGTAGCTTCTTCGCAGGGGGGTTTGGTGGGCTCAAGGAAAGAGGTATTTTCTAGAATGCGATCTAGGATGGTTCTTCCTTCTGAGACCGTTTTGTGTATGAATGAACCTCCGGCGGCTATGTCGAGATATTGGGCAGATTCCTTGTCGAGACCCATCCGAAAATGTTGTAGCAGCATGGGATCAGGTATAGACAAGTCAGGACCGGATTTCACTAAAAGCGAGAACCTAGCCCAAGCCGTGCCTAAGGATTCTTTCTCGGCCTGCTCGAAGTTAAAGACCTCTCTACGGAGAGAAACGATTCATGACATTGGGAAGAATGCAAGACAAAATTTGTCTCGGAGCTCATTCCAGTCACCATTCGTACTTTCTGCCGTGTGAGTGTACCATTGCTTCGCCCTCTCTATAAGAGAAAAGGGAAACAATTTCCACTTGAGAGTCTCTTGTGTCATACCCCTGATTTGGATGCACGAGCACAATTGCTCAAATTCTCGCAGGTGATGGTGTGGGTTTTCGTTTTCTACCCCCGAGAAAGGTTGTGCCTGAACCATGGCTATAAAGCCTGGGCGGAGTTCGAAGCCATCAGAAAGGATTGGTTTTGAAGATGAAGGTGGCTCGTAGAACTGGCCCCTTGGAGCAGAGAAGGATTGGATAGAAGGTTGCTCCATGGTAGGGATAAAAGAAAGATAAAAAGGGATACGAGGGTGACTAGGGTCCGCAGATAAAACAGCAACCGTTCCCCGGCAACGGCGCCAGAAATGCTTGTTGGTTTTTCTTACGTCTACGAATAAATCCGCAAGCGCACGGATGACCGATGTAGCACTTCACCCAGAGTATTCCGGGGTATCGAATCACGAGGAACGTGTGTGTCTATCGTTGGACAAAATCACCCAAGGACACAGAGATTGATTAAGACAGGCAGAGGACAGAGAGGATGTCCCAAGAGTCAGGTTCCTACGTTAACTAAGCTATGCTCTAGTTTGCTCGCGTTGGGCACGGACTTACCCCTGCATCCACAGGCGACTTCCGCCAAGAGCCTACGCACTAGCCTAGCGGGGAGGATTTCAGAGGACGGACAGAGCTGTCACCACCTGCCGCCTCCCTCAACGAACCAGTAGACTAACGAATAATCAAAGGTAACCTCCTGCCTAGACACCACGTCTATGCGATCGATTACTACCTTAACCTTCTAGCAACGAATATTCAGGCTAAGGCACCCTAAGAACTTAGAGCGATGAACGAGCTCACAAGCTAGAACTATAACTTAATTAAAGTAAAAAGTAAACTGCAAGAGGGGAAATCTTGACACTTACTATGATTGGCAAATGTCGTCGAAGTACAAGCGTGGAGAAGGCGAAGACAAGCCCAAGCCTCCTCCGAACTCTACTCCACTCTCTTCCTAATCTAAGCACTAGCTAAGTAGCACTTGGACTTTGCAAGAGGAGCACTAAATCTTCAATCTTGAGTGTGTGTTGGAGTGAAGGCCCTCACCCTCTATTTATAGCCTCCTAACGTCGGTTTCAGAGGAGTAACCGCCACGGAATCCCCCCAAACCGCCATCAGGGAGTCCTGAGGAGCCAACACGTGGAAGCCCAGGCGGAGAGGGCGCCTGGCCAGGTCGCCCGACCTGACCAGGTCGGCCGACCTGGGGGTGGCCCCTCCTGACCTGTGCTTTCTCCAGGTGGCTGTCCTATGGGCCCTGACAACGATTTGCGCGGTATTACAGGGAGTTACGTCAGTTTAGCGCTGAAGGTGGGCTCCTTAATCCGTGTGCTTGCTCCTGATTGGCCGGAAGTGTGCTTTCTCCTTGAATTTCCTTGAATTTTATTTAAACTCCATGGGTTGCTTCCTGCATACACAAAGTCACCAAAACTTGTGGAAATAATTAGCAATAAATTCCTACCACTAAGGTGGTGATCAAATTGTGTGATTCTAGCGGGTAAACGACGGTCATATTTTGCATTTAAGGACCGTCAACAAACTCCCCCACACTTAGCCTTTGCTCGTCCTCGAGTAAAGGACTAAAGACTAAGGACTAAGTGATAATTCAAACCTTGATAAATCAAATCTAGCATGCAAATTATTCCAGGCATTACCTTGTATCTCCATGAGCTTTTGAAGTGTCTAGCATGCCTTCTTTGGATATTGATGAATGGAACGAATCTTGACTCCGAAAACTCAGCTCCTTCTGCTTATGTAACTTGGGTTTTCGAAAAGATTTTCACAATCAAAGAATAGTAGCCATACTCCTCAAATGATTCTCTCAGTCGCTCAAAGGTGTATTTTCCTCACCGAGGCATTGTGCCTTTCATGTCCTATCTCTAAATATGGTATATGTGGAGCTCAAGAATAGGATTGAAATGGTGGCATACTTATAATTCATATCTTGCTAAGTCAAAATTCGGATCCAAAGAGAAAAACAAGTCATGATTCATAAGTCAAGTCTGTGCACATTTATTTGGTAGATGGAAGATGGATACTCCTTTGAATATTCCCTCATTGAAATGAGATCATGGGCTATCTTTCTTTCTTTTCTTTTCTCTCTTTTTTTTTGGAAACTAGGTAGCCCATAACTCTTTTTGCAACAAAATACGGAGGGAAGTATGTAGAACTGGAGTATTTTATTTTCATGGATGGTGGAGATGCTAACTTCCAGTGTGGAAGTTTTAGCATAGGGTTGGATGTGCACACAGACTTGATAAATGAAGCATAACAGGCATCTCAATTTGGGTCTCAAAATTTTGACAAGGCTCAATAAATTAATAAGTAGCACAAAAGAGCACAATCTTTAATAAGCAAAATTTGGCCTTGGTAGGATAAATTTTATCATTGAGGAGTTGGCTTTCAAATTTATCATTTTCAAAAGAAAATCCCAAGTTATAAGCATAAGAGTGAAGATTCATAAAGTCTATTCATATCACATAAATCAATAGTCCTAGGTAGCATGTTTTCCTAAAGATATAGTCATGGAAATTCAGGCAAACATTCTAGGAATAAGGGGCATGCAAGATGATAAATCAAAAAGAATGAATTATGGAGAGAATTCAGGTTTTTAGTATTTATTAATTTTTCCATATTCAAGGAGAAAATAAGCAGAGGAATGGGAAGTAAACGTGCAAACCAGAGTATGGACCAAGTGGGGGTCCGAGGGGAGCCAGGCCTGGGTCGGCCGACCTGGTCAGGTCGCCCGACCTGGGAGATGCTCCTCTGGTCCCCTGGTTCGTCGTGTCGCTTCGTGTCGCCCTGTGCAACGTATTTCTCAGGGTAGACCGTCCGTTTGCGCGTTCGTACTTCGCAAATCCTCCTCCACACTTGTTTCCTGACTTCTTTTTATTTGACACAAACAAAAAGGAAAAAGTGTGAAAGCAAAGGTGGACCCCACCGGCTTTATGGGCTCAGTGAGTTCCATTATTCAATTCTTTATCATAGGCGCATTTCATTTTAATGAAATAAACGAAGAAAATCTAAAAAGGGAAACTAAGCGCCTATTTTCCTAAACTATATGGGAGAGCCTATTCATTTGCCCTTATATAAGTCGGGCTCTCCCATGTGGCTACAAATGTGCTCCATCTTAGCGCATAAGCCACGGCGGAGGTCTTTCATACCCTCCTCGAGGCGTTGCACACGATCCTCAAGTTGAGCACGATCAACCAACTCCTTCGCCAACTTGTTGGCCAGCCTCTTATTCTCCGCCCGTAGGAGGAGAACGTCCTGCGCAAGCTTGGCCTTGGAGGGACCTGTCGCCTCGTCCCCTCTGTCCTGGTAGTGGCCGCCCTCCGCTGTGATTGGCGGGGGGTCGAGGAAGCGGCTGATGGTCTTCCGCGGGGAGGAGTCGATGGATTCCTCCATCTCCCGCTTGTCCTCTGAAGTAAGCTTGGGGAAGAGCACTTTCCCCTTGCCCGGTCCGGTGCGCGGTCCAGTGCTGGTGAACCGTCCCTTCCGCTCTGGCGACGTGGGGATGTAGTCCATCCGGTACTTGTACCCGAATGGCGACCCATCCCTGCCCCGTAGCGTCTCCACGAGGTGTTCCCCAGGCAGGAGAGCAGAGGGATCCCCGTTGTGGAGACGATGGGTGGGTGTCGTCTTGCGGGGCACCAGAGCGCCCGTCGTCGGCCTCTTGATGTCGGGGGTAGGACGCCGTACAGGCGACATTCCCCGCGTCTTCATGGTGCGTGCCGGGGTCGGCGAAAGTGCCCGCTGCAATGTGCGGGTGGCGGAAGGGCTGCGCCGTTCAGCAAACCGTGTACGGCCTGTCCTTTCCTCTTCGCGGCGCAGGGGAGGCTCAATGGCGAGAGGCTCAACGATCTCGGCAAGGGTGAGATCGAGGTTGGTCGGGACAATTTGGTTAGCGGGGGTGATTTCCCCGCTAAGGGCAAGGGCGGAGCTGGTCAAGGAAGCCTGGGAAGTGCTCTTTTTGGCAGCCATGACGAAGTTGGGGGTTCTGGAAGAGGTTCACAGGAAGGTTTGGGATGAGAGAAAAGCATCGCTCCCCTCTGCTTAAAAGGAGAGTCCCCCGACGGTATATTCGCGATTCTCCGTGAGAATCTCCGATTAGGGCGAAGGGGGAAGTTGGAGGAACGCGTGAGAGAAAAACGGGAAGCGGCGGCGCCACCAGGGGGTCGCCCGACCTGGCCAGGTCGGCCGACCTGGTGGTGGGCCCCCTGGGGCTGCTGCTTCGTGGGCTGCCTAAGGGAGGTCCAAGGAGGGGGAAAAGTACGGCAATTTAATTTGATTCTAAGTTTAGGTGCCCGTAAAGGCTATGGGTAGGCCCGGAAGTCAATTAAATTGACTACGTCCTCCTCAACTCCTATACCTTTAATAGAATCGTAAAAGAGTTTAAGTTGATGGCCGTTTACCTTAAACGCGTTCCCATCCTTGTCCTGGAGTGTGACCGCTCCATGTGTCGCGACGTCGATGACGAGATATGGCCCAAGCCATTTGCTTCGCAGCTTCCCGTCGCCGAACAGCTTCACTCTTGAGTTGAAGAGTAGCACCTTGTCTCCAGGGTTGAACTCCTTTGGCTGTATCCTTTTGTCGTGCCATTTCTTGGTCTTTTCTTTATAGATCCTGGCACTGTGATACGCCTTTTCTCTCCATTCCTCCAGCTCAGAAATTTGCTTCATCCTGTGCCTTCCTGCTTCTTTGGAATCCATATTCCACTTCTTTATTGCCCAGTATGCCTTGTGTTCCAGTTCTACCGGCAGATGGCAAGTCTTGCCGTAGACCAGCTGGAATGGAGACATGCCTATGGGGGTCTTGTATGCAGTACGATATGCCCATAGTGCATCTGGCAACTTGTTCTTCCATCCCGATCCCATTTCCTCCACTGTTTTCTGCAGGATGTTCTTGATTTGCTTATTCGAGGTCTCTGCCTGACCGCTGGTCTGGGGGTGGTATGGAGTAGCAATGTTGTGGTTGGAACCGAGTTCCCTCAGGAAGTGTCGGAATCCTTTGTCCGTGAAGTGTGAACCTCCATCACTAATCACCATCCTTGGTACCCGAAAGCGTGGGAAAATGATCTCATAGAACATCTTCCATGCGCTCTTTGCATCTGCAGCTCTGCATGGCAATGCTTCAACCCACTTTGACACGTAGTCGACTGCCACCAGGATATACTCGCAATCATAGGACCTTGGGAAGGGTCCCATGAAGTCGATGCCCCAGACGTCGAAAAGTTCAACTTGCAGGTTGTATGTCAAGGGCATCGCGTTGCGAGATGAGATTCCTCCATGCTTCTGGCATCTCCTGCACCTCCTGATGTACTCCTTGGTGTCCTCATACATCGTCGGCCAATAGAAACCACTTTGCCAGATTTTTGCTTGCGTCCGGTACACGCCGTAGTGTCCTCCGTACGGAGCTGCATGGCACTTCTCAATTATCTGTGCACCCTCAATGGTGGGGATGCATCGCCGCAACAGACCATCAGCATAGACCCTGTAGAGGAATGGGTCGTCCCAAAGGTGTCGCCTACTTTCATAGGCCAGCTTCTTTCGGTTTTCCCCCGGCGGAACATACCCTGTAACCATGAAATTCACAATATCTGCATACCAGGGTGTGGAGTCCGCAACCTTTAACAGCATATCATCTCGTAGGAAGTCGTTGATTGGTAGTTCTTGCATGTTAGTGACTTGCATACGAGATAGATGATCTGCTACGGAATTCTCTACTCCTTTCTTATCTTTTATTTCAAGATCAAATTCTTGGAGTAAGAGGATCCATCTGATGAGCCTTGGTTTAGCATCTTTTTTAGCGAGCAGGTACTTTAGTGCAGCATGATCAGTGTAAACAATTACCTTGGTCAAGGAGGGTATCGGGAGGGTCGAAAGGGGAAATCACTTTCACCTCTTCGGTTAGGTCTCTCTCATCAGGAAATTCAGCGATGGTGTTTCGTGAACGGGAGATTGGGATTGAGAGAGCCTTTCCTCCAATGTTGACACTGAGGTTACCGGATGAGGCTGCCGTAAAGAGTTTTTCTAGAGGAAGCCCGATGAGGACATCAAAGCTTGGGACCTCAAAGACATGAAAGTTCAGAAGGGCCTCAGCGTCTTTGTGTCGTATCGACACATTGTTTAGAATCCCGTAACCTTCTAGGATGGCTCCGGTAGGGCTTTTGAAGGTCTTTTGCGTAGGAAGCAGAGGTTCGTCTCCTAATACCTCAAAGGCAAAGGAGTCGGAAACGATGTTTATTCCTATGGTGGGATTATACCAGACATCCACAGCTCTGCCTCTAACCGTACAAGGAATGGTAGTAGAGGGTGAGATAATCCGAACAAGTTCGGAACATTGCTCATTTTCTCGGGACCACTCATCACTCATGATGGCTGTTAGTTCTTTCACTGAGTCCCTAAGGAATTGTTCTTTTATAGGTTCAGGGGAAGGAACTGGTGTTTGAGGCTTTCGTTGGATGGCATACATCGAGGTGTTACCGAAATCTTTGAAAAGATCATCCTCGATGATGAAAGGGAATTCGGACGGCTGAATTTCTTCATCATCTGAATTTCCTGGTTCAGGAGGAGGCTCACTAGCTAAGTCTTGAGATGTGCAAGAAGCAGGGTCAGATTCGGCTAGCTGGAGATTCTCCTGGCTCGGCGTAGCTTCTTTGCAAGGGGGTTTGGTGGGCTCAAGGAAAGAGGTATTTTCTAGAATGCGTTCTAGGATGGTTCTTCCTTCTGAGACCGTTTTGTGTATGAATGAACCTCCGGCGGCTATGTCGAGATATTGGGCAGATTCCTTGTTGAGACCCATCCGAAAATGCTATAGCAGCATGGGATCGGGTATAGACAAGTCAGGACCGGATTTCACTAAAAGCGAGAACCTAGCCCAAGCTGTGCCTAAGGATTCTTTCTCGGCCTGCTCGAAGTTGAAGACCTCTCTACGGAGAGAAACGATTCGTGACATTGGGAAGAACGCAAGACAAAATTTGTCCTAGCGCTCTTTCCAGTCACCATTCGTGCTTTCTGCCGTGTGAGTGTACCATTGCTTCGCCCTCTCTATAAGAGAAAAGGGAAACAATTTCCATTTGAGAGTCTCTTGTGTCATACCCCTCATTTGGATGCACGAGCACAATTGCTCAAATTCTCGCAGGTGATGGTCTGGGTTTTCGTTTTCTACCCCCGAGAAAGGTTGTGCCTGAACCATGGCTATAAAGCCTGGGCGGAGTTCGAAGCCATCAGAAAGGATTGGTTTTGAAGATGAAGGTGGCTCGTAGAACTGGCCCCTTGGAGCAGAGAAGGATTGGATAGAAGGTTGCTCCATGGTAGGGATAAAAGAAAGATAAAAAGGGATACGAGGGTGACTAGGGTCCGCAGATAAAACAGCAACCGTTCCCCGGCAACGGCGCCAGAAATGCTTGTTGGTTTTTCTTACGTCTACGAATAAATCCGCAAGCGCACGGATGACCGATGTAGCACTTCACCCAGAGTATTCCGGGGTATCGAATCACGAGGAACGTGTGTGTCTATCGTTGGACTAAATCACCCAAGGACACAGAGATTGATTAAGACAGGCAGAGGACAAAGAGGATGTCCCAAGAGTCAGGTTCCTACGTTAACTAAGCTATGCTCTAGTTTGCTCGCGTTGGGCATGGACTTACCCCTGCATCCACAGGCGACTTCCGCCAAGAGCCTACGCACTAGCCTAGCGGGGAGGATTTCAGAGGACGGACAGAGCTGTCACCACCTGCCGCCTCCCTCAACGAACCAGTAGACTAACGAATAATCAAAGGTAACCTCCTGCCTAGACACCACGTCTATGCGATCGATTACTACCTTAACCTTCTAGCAACGAATATTCAGGCTAAGGCACCCTAAGAACTTAGAGCGATGAACGAGCTCACAAGCTAGAACTATAACTTAATTAAAGTAAAAAGTAAACTGCAAGAGGGGAAATCTCGACACTTACTATGATTGGCAAATGTCGTCGAAGTACAAGCGTGGAGAAGGCGAAGACAAGCCCAAGCCTCCTCCGAACTCTACTCCACTCTCTTCCTAATCTAAGCACTAGCTAAGTAGCACTTGGCCTTTGCAAGAGGAGCACTAAATCTTCAATCTTGAGTGTGTGTTGGAGTGAAGGCCCTCACCCTCTATTTATAGCCTCCTAACGTCGGTTTCAGAGGAGTAACCGCCACGGAATCCCCCCAAACCGCCATCAGGGAGTCCTGAGGTAGAAAGTTGTTGTTTTCTACAACTTGTCACCCACAAACTGATGGACAACCTGAGGTGGTGAACCGCACTTTGGGTACTATGTTGAGAGCTATTTTGAAGAAAAATTTGAAGCAATGGGAAGAATGTTTACCAAGGTAAGTCCTTTCAAGCTAGTGTATGGTTTTGATCCCCGTACTCCACTTGATATACTTCCTCTACCTATTCATGAGAGAGTTCATGTTGATGCTAAGGAACGTGCTGAATTTATTTTGAAAATGCATGAGACCACTAGACTTAGCATTGAAAAGATGAATGACAAGTATAAAATTGCTGATAGTGAAGGTAGAAAAGAAGTAAAACTTGATGTAGGAGATTTAGTGTGGTTACACTTGAGAAAAGATAGATTTCCAGATTTGAGAAAGTCTAAATTAATGCCTAGATCTGATGGTCCTTTCAAAATAATTGAGAAGATTAATGATAATGCATACAAACTTAAGTTGTCTCCCGAGTTCGGGGTTAGTCCTGCTTTTAACATTTCAGATTTGAAACCATACATGGGAGAAAAGAATGAGCTTGAGTCGAGGACAACTCCACTTCAAGAGGGGGAGGATGATGAGGACATCACTCCTAAGGATACATGCAACACTCCTCCAATTCTGGACTTGCAAGGTCCAATGACTAGAGCTCGTGCACGACGACTAAATTTAGAGGTGAGCTCGTTCCTACGTTCTTCATTATATGTCACTTTTGAGAATGGTTTGCTATCTAATGATTATATTGTAATTAGGAACAATGGAGAGGACCAGGAGATGATGGTAGAAGGACTTGAAGACGTGGAGGACCAGCAAGGACGTGGAAGCCAAGGTGGAGGCCCAACCAAAACCGACTTCGAGTCCATTTTGGTGCTCAGGACCAGTCTGCACTAAAATGGATGCCCAGGACGCACACGGACTCGGATTTGGACGTTCTATATATGCACGGAAAGATAAGAAGAAGACCTTTCCAATGCCACCAGTGTCATATCAAAATTCATCCGGAGTCATTGGTAATCGTCGAAACAAGAGAGGGTCCAGAATCTGTTTTGGTGTTGCGTCGCAAGTTTTTGGCCTTTGGGCTTTGTATCTAGTTGAGCCCAATTAGGGGTGCGTACAGAAGGTATTGCACGACCCTAGAGTCTTCATATACAGCCGCCGCCATACCATTAGGGTTTGGGTTTTGCTTAGATTATTCTATTCATAACAGTTTCACTGTCATCACGGTTTATGAGACCCCAACTTTGTGAGATTCATAATACATCTGCAATTGTGATGCCTTCTTCTTTGTTCTTGCTTGTGTTCTTGATTCACAGGCAGGGATTAGCCTTCTCGGTGAGATCAATTGTTTTAGGATGGTTGATAACCAGATGAGACGTCGTGCTGTGATTGCGGAGTTTAGAACGTGCTGTTCTGAAGCCGGATCGATTTGTGTGTCACCTCCGACCAAATCAACGTATCTAGAACCTTTCGGAAGATCAGGAACCCTTGTCCACATCACCTTCGGCAAGAGACAGACTCGTATTGGAACCCTAATTCCAGTGCAAACCCTAGCAATACAGAAACACCAAACAGGACGTAGGGTTATTATCCTTCGGGAGGCCCGAACCTGTATAAACCTTGTGTCCTGTGTCCATCGATCTTTCATACTCATACACATACCTAGATCTACTATCGAGAATATCTCTCAACAGTTGGCGCGCCAGGAAGGGGCCGCGTTGAGTGTAGCTTCGTCGAAATCGATGGCTTTCGTCAACATTAAGTTTCACCCGAGAGACAAGATCTGCTTTGGCGTCATCAGCCTCGTCGCCGATCAGCACGAGAACCTTGTCAACCAAGAACGCGTGGCCCGCTCGGTCGCTGCCATGACCTATCAGAGCGATCTGGCCGGCCGATTCCCGCTTGGCCTCGACAATGCAGCGACAGCTTTCCAGGCAGAAACCCTCTAGGGCGGCAACTCAATGTTGCCTGCAACACCCTGATTGACAACCTTGGTCAACTCGGGTTACACTACGGTTGATCTCCTGGCTCATCACATGGATCAGTCGGACGAAGATCTGAAATTTTTTGACGAATCAAGATTCGTTGCTGCAATCGGCCTTGAAACCGAGTCACTCCTGGACTTGATTGAAGGGCCGAGTGATTTAGAGAGTTGTTCCTCAGACTTCCACAAGGTATTCATGGTGGCACCTACTGCACAGGGGCAAGCAGACGGCAAAACTTCAGCGGATGCTGCCGCGCGTGGTACCACGCCGTGTGTAGACGGACATGAAACAGACCTTGAAGGCGGTGATCCAGATGCCGCCACTCCTCCGCTTCGTAGACCGGATGCTCAGCAGAGACCCCGAGTCATGCAAAACCTAGATATGGGAAACCTCACCTTAAAAAGTGATGGTGAAGACGTCTTCAAGACCCCACAGCACAACATCACGGCCGTGGCGACCCTCCTGCAAACAATAGAGCCCCTGCTCCAAGTCTCCCTAGAGTTGACACCTCAGGTCAACCAATTAAAAGCGCACATAAGGGTCGCGGCTGTACTGGAGATGCATGCGGCCGCCAGTTCGGTACCAAGGGAGGATAGAAGAGACCGACGGCGCTCCAACCGGGAGGCAACCCCGCCTACTGTCCCCAGGCGCAGGCCCATTGCAGAGTACCATGATCAGCATCCGAGCACCAACCTGCGCAATGGCATACCACCATGTGATGCGCGGGTCCAATTGGACAACAGATACCAGGAGCGCGATGACGCGGCCTGCCGAGAGTACGAAGATGAATGCCACCGGCACAGTTATGTTGACTAGGAACATGACAACAGGCGGCAGCCACACCAAGATGATCATTACCGTGATCGACGGGACGAGGGCCACCGTGATGATAGATCTCGCCAAGAAGCTGGCCGCGAATGAGAACGGACCCCAACCACTGATGATTATGACGAGGAGGCTGGCATCCAAGCCTTCACTCGGGAGCTTTGAACCATCAGCTGGCTGGTTGGCTTCAAGCCAGTCGGCATCGAGAAGTATGAAGGCAAGACGGATCCGCATGACTGGCTTCACATCTATTTGACAGCCATACGAGCTCTCGGCGGTGACAGTTTTGTCATGGCCAACTACTTGCATGTTTGCCTAGCCCCAGCGGCAAGAACCTGGCTCACTAATCTGCCCGACAACTCTATCAGCTCCTGGGCAGATCTCTATCGGAAATTCATGGCCAACTTCCAAGCCACCTTCGACAGGCCAGGGAATCACTGGGAACTCGGCCAGATCAAGCAGCAGGACCGGGAGCCACTTCGAGAGTACATCCAATGCTTCTACCGAGTGAAAAATACCATCCCTAACATCACGAATGCTCAAGTTGTTGCCGCTTTCCAAGGAGGACTCCGCGACGACGATCTAATAAAGAAGATTGGGAGGTTGGATGCTGATGGTGGACTGTCTGCCAAAGAACTGTTCACTATGGCCAACAAATATGCTACTGGCAATTCGGCTCTATTCCAAGTTTGCCAGTACAAGGAGGCGACCCCAAGGAACCAGTCGGGTCCGTCCGATTACAGCAAGGATGGTGATAGGAAGCGCAAGCAAGACCAAATGGTGGCCAACACCGAGCGCCTGACCAGGAGGAAACCAGTCACTCAGGATGACTTCAACAAGATGCTCGATGGCCCTTGCCTGCTACATGATGGAGCCCACAAAGCCAGGAAATGCTTCAAGCTGAAAAACTTCGCCCATCACGCCTTGAAGGTTTGCAAAGAACGTCCCTGGATCCCCAAGGGTGGCAGGAAGGACTCGGATAAGGATAACCAAGATGAGGATAAGGAGGACTTCCAAGACCCTGAACGTGAGATCAATTACATCTGTGGTCGGTCTACGGCAGACTCGAAGCGCCAGCAGAAGATCCTCTACAGAGAGGACCACTCGGTCTCACCAGAGGTACCTCAGTATCTATGATGGTCAGAGGTCCCAATTACTTTTGATCGGTCCAACCATCCGGATCACATCCCCAGGCCCGGGAAATATCCCTTAGTGCTAACGCCAACTGTTAACCGAGTTCGGCTAAATCGGGTACTGCTAGATGGTGGTAGCAGTTTGGACATCCTCTTTGTGAAAACCTTCAAGGAACTTGGCATACCCTTGACCGACCTCAACCCAAGTCGATCGCCGTTTCATGGTGTGATCCTGGGCAGGCAAACAATCCCTCTGGGACAAATCACTCTGCCTATGACTTTCGGCACTCGGGAGAACTATAGGACGGAGCGCATTACCTTCGAGGTCGCCGATCTCGACTCTACTTATCATGCCATTATAGGGCGGCCAGCCATAGCTAAATTCATGGCGGTACCTCATTATCCTTATATGATGATAAAGCTGCCAGGACCAAACGGAGTCATCTCACTCCACTCGGATGTGCGGACCTCATACGACTGCAACAACGACAGTTGTGAGTTGACCAAGAAGATAGTAGTGGCATCAGAGCTAGCCGAGTTGAAGGAAGCGATCGCAACGGTTGAGGAGGCCATGCTTGACCCTGCTCCCAGGAAGGCACTGAAGACTACGGTACAGCAGACGCCATGGAGTCCAAGAATACTAGCCTAGATGATAGTGATGTATCCAAGACCACCAATATCGGGGTTAATTTAGGTGACAAATAGGAAAGCACGCTCATCCTTTTTCTTAGAAATAATAAAGATATATTTGCATGGAAACCTTCTGATATGCCAGGTGTTCCATGGGAAAAGGCTGAGCACAAACTTCACGTCCGCGAAAACGCCAGGCCGGTAAGGCAACGGCTTAGACGATTCTCGCAAGACCGAAAGGATGCGATTAGGAAAGAAATCGGCCGACTGCTGGCAGCTGGTTTTATTAAAGAAGTTTTCCACCCTGACTGGTTGGCCAACCCAGTTCTGATGCGGAAGAAGAATAAGGAGTGGCGGATGTGCGTGGATTACACCGGTCTTAACCAAGCCTGCCCGAAAGATCCATTCACCCTCCCACATATTGATCAAGTGGTTGATTCGACGGCTGGATGCGCTTAGTTGTGCTTCTTAGATGCCTAATTCAGGGTACCATCAGATTCCCTTAAACCAATCTGATCAGCTTAAAACCTCGTTCATCACGCCGTTCGGAGCCTTTTGTTACACAACAATTCCCTTTGGCCTGAAAAACACCGGTGTCACCTACCAGCGGACTATGCAGCGATGTCTGGACAACCAGATAGGAAGGAATGTTGAGGCTTACGTAGATGACATGGTAGTCAAGACTCGGCTTTCCACCGACTTGATATCCGACCTAGATGAAACATTTGGCAACCTTTAGAAATACAATATGAAGCTAAATCCAGAAAAATGCGTCTTTGGGATCCCATCAGGAAAATTACTCGGTTTTCCGGTATCACATAGAGGGATTGAAGCTAATCCAGAAAAGGTAAATGCCATATTATGAATGGGACCTCCACATTTGCAAAAAGACATTCAAAAGCTCATTGGTTGTATGGCGGCGCTCAGTCGGTTTGTATCATGACTCGGTGTTCGAGGGTTACCCTTTTTTTGGCTACTTAAGAAGCAAGAATCATTCATCTGGAATGATGACGCATAGAGAGCCTTGGATGATTTCAAGGCCTACATTAGTGGTCCTCTGGTGTTAACCCCTCCAGAACCAAAGGAACCTTTGCAGCTGTACATTTCTGCAACCATACATGTTGTCAGCATTGTGCTGGTGGTGGAATGGGTGGAAGATGGCAAGGCTCAAAAGGTGCAACGACCAGTTTACTTCGTCAGTGAGGTATTGTCAGACTCCAAGGTACGGTATTTCCAGCTTCAGAAGCTGATTTACACATTGTTGATGACATCTTGGAAGTTGAAGCATTACTTTGAGGATCATCCAATTTAAGTCCACACGTTGTTCGGCTTAGGCAAATTGCTGCACAACAGAGAGGCCACAGGGAAAATTGCCAAATAGGCCATCGAGCTCGGATCATATGATATCACCTTTAAGTCCCATGACTCGATTAAAGGTCAAGCTTTGTCGGACTTCATTGCCGAGTGGACAGAATGCGAGTTACCGCCCAGCCCGCATGAATTATGTTATTGGAAAATGGCATTTGACGGTTCCTTACAACTGGAAGGTGCTGGGGTAGGGGTTATATTAACATCTCCTGATGGAGTCAAGCTGCGGTACGTCCTTCGAATGCACTTGCATGTGTCTAACAACGCCGTAGAGTATGAGGCACTATTGCATGGACTTCGGACAGCTATCTCACTCGGCGTCCAAAGAATAAGCGTTTCCGGCAACTCGGCGCTAGTAATTAATCAGGTAACGAAGGAGTGGTGTTGTTCTCACGAGAGCATCACAGCCTACTGCACTGAAGTTCGGAAGCTAGAAGATAAGTTTGATGGCATCGAGTATAGACATATCCTACGCAAGTATAACGAAGAGGCAGATGAACTGGCCAAACTTGGGTCTAGTAGATCTAAAATACCTGATGGAGTATTCCTCGATGATCTGCATAAGCCATCTATACTAACCCAGCAAACTATGGAGCAGTCGGCACTAAATGTGGGAGCAGCACCACATGTAGCCGTCATTGAGGTAGATTGGCGCACTCCCTTCATTGAGTATTTGGATCATGACACACTTACGACCGACAAAGATGAAGCCCTATGAATTATTCGCAAGTTGCGTTTGTATTGTACAAGCAAAGCCCACATGGGGTACTGATGAAATGCTTATCTCAAGATGAAGGTAGAGCTATTTTAGGAAACATCCACACTGGCATTTGTGGGAATCATGCAGGCCCATCCACAATTGCGACCAAAGCAATGAGGCAAGGGTTTTATTGGCCGACCGCTGGTGCTGACGCCAAGGAAATTGTCCGAAAGTGTGAAGGTTGTCAGTTTTTTGCACGCCAAATGCACATACCCGCCACAGAACTTCAAAATATCCCAATAACTTGGTCGTTTTCAGTATGGGGCTTAGATGTTGTTGGACCCTTCATGAAGGCTCAAGGGGGTTTTACTCACCTTTTCATAGCAGTGGACAAGTTCTCTAAATGGATTGAAGCAAAGCCAGTCGTCAAGATTTCGACAAAAAAGGCCATCGAGTTCATGACCGAAATAGTCACTCGGTTCGGTGCCCCCACACAATATCATCACTCACAACAGTACTCAATTCACAGCAGAGGAGTTTAAAGAGTTTGCGGGCCGAGTCGGCTTTAATATTGGCTATGCCTCGGCCGCTCATCCACAGAGCAATGGCCAAGTTGAGAGGGCGAACGGCCTTTTGCTTTCTGGAATTAAGCCCCGTATATTTGACCGGTTGGAAAAGTATGCTCTATGTTGGGTTCGAGAATTGCCATATGTATTGTGGGGACTTAGAACCAACATAAGTCGTGCCACTGGGCACTCCCCTTTTTCTCTGGTTTATGGCTCGGAAGCCATGTTACCAACCGAGATTCTTTTTTCCTCCCCCCATGTGCCAGCGTATGAAGAAAAAACCACCAATGACCACAGGTGTGATGACTTGCTATTGTTAGAGGAGCAGCGCGATGCCACGTTATTATGGTCGGCAAAGTACCAGCAAAGCTTGTGACGTTATCACGACAAAAATGTTCGAACACGGGGTTTTTCCGTCGGCGACTTGGTTTTGAAGCAAGTTCAGTCTAAGGTCGGTAAGCACAAGTTGTCGGCTCCATGGGAAGGACCTTTTATTGTAAAGCAAATCACTTGGCCAGGCTCCTATCGATTGATGAATGAGGACGGGTCAGACCTTCAGAGTTCCTAGAATGTTTCATAGCTACATCATTTTTATGCCTAGTATTTATAGTTTATTGTACCTCTATTATTGAATATATATACATAATGGTCATGATATCTAATTTTTGCAATTTATGATTTCTGTGAATAATTGTTGTTATTGTCTAAGTCATGGCTCAAATTCTGATACTTGGTATCACCCTAACTCGCGCATATCGACCAAGTGGGTTACTTAGTCCCCAGGGTTCTTGCCGTCTGTTAGGGACCAAGGCAATTCTCCCAATTTGCATATGCTTGACCGAGTGAGTTCTTAGTCTTCATGGTTCATATCGGTTATTGGGAGCATTGTTTAGAGGGCTGACCTGAGTTGTGTATTGGTTGTGAGTGTTTAACACGAGTTCATACAATACATATATAAAGCAGCGTGACCCAAGAATTCATTACAATACTGGTAATGAATCTAGACCTTAGCGGTCTATCAAACCTTAGTTATATTACAGCAATAGAGCTGTAATACGGTATTTTAAGCTTTACAACTCCTTACACTTTGGGTAAGGGGTCTAGCTCTATTTGGTTGGCTAATATATGCGCTGTTTTTTGTGCCTCGGCCACAAGGGTTTCACATTGCTCATCCGAGAGATCTTCATGGAAACCTTCGGCAACCACATCTAACTCTATGCTGGGGATGTGGGACTTTGCTATTGCCAGGACTTGTGCGTCGGCCAGCTCTGCAACATGTCGAGCATGATCTTTTAGTCGGTCAGGTGCCCCTTGTAGCCTAGTCATCAGGTCTCGACATCGAGGTGGTTTTTCTTCAGGGTATATGTATTGGGTGACCACCTCTGCATCCTTCTGAAGAGCTGCAAGAGACCATCGAAGGTTTTCATCACCCCCTATAAATTTCTTCTACAAAAGCTCATAGGATCTCTTTGATCCTACAGGAGTACAATAATCACATATGTCCAGTACAATGAACTTGGATATAAAGGTATTAGATGAATAAATACTTACCTCTTAGGCGTTTCTCAGCTTCTACCTTTTCAGCTTCAAGGGTGGCAACCTTTCCCTTATACTCTTCTTTAAGCTTTTCAACTTCCTTGAATGCTTTCTGGAATTGGTTTAGCTCATCCATAGTCTTTTTGAAGATCTTTTCAACCTTGATTAATTTGGTTTCTAGCTTTGTGTTTCTCTCCCTTTGGTTTTTTATTGTTTCTTTGGCGCTTGTCAGTTACAAACATTTTAGTACACATATATATTTTTGTATGCATAAGTAAATTTATTTTTACCTTCAGCCCTTTTCTTCCATGGATTTTGAGATTCTTGCATTGTCTTGAAGTCGTCTTTTTGCTTTTCAAAATTTTTCTTGATCTCTGCCGAGTCCTGGAGCTGCTTCTTTAATCCTTGATTCTCGGATTTCAAAGTTTCAATAGCTTGGGCAGACGACTCCAGTTCTTTTACACGGCCTTGCAGACTTGCAATTTGAGCGGCCGACTGGGCATTTTGTTGTTGCTTCAATTCCAGCGTTCGCGATACCTCTATATGGAAGAGATCAAATCTCCATATTCTAGAGATAGCATGTGAGGTATAGGCTTTATGGATCTCATACCTTGTAGCTCAAATTGAAGTTCATCAACTTGAGATGAACAGGCTTTTACATCGACTGATAAGCGCCTGACTTCCAGTCTCTTTTTGGCAAGCTGATCTTCTAAATCTACGGCTTTGGCACAATGCCTCTCGACAAGTTGCAGAAGCTTACTTTTGTTGGCCATAAGGGTTTTCAGAGCCTGCAATGATGGCGAATTATATGTTGAAACTTCACAGCCAGGATTGGTGATTACTATTATTGACATTATTTTTCAAGAAGGGAGGAATACCTAGAAGGAATGGTAGGCTTTCTCAATATGTTCTTCAAAATTCTTCAACTCCTCTTGTTTTGCCGATTCATCAAATCCGGTGATGGCAAATCGGCCAATATGATATATTGACCTAGTCGGTGTTGGCTGTTCCGGAGCACCCTCTTTTACCACTCGGTGAATGGGAGTAGGCGTGACATTTTCTTCCGGACCGATTGGATACTCATATTATGGTTCTGGCATTGTTTCAAATACCAATGATGGCTCTTTGGGTTCGGTGGAGGCAGGAGTATTAGCACCTGTTGCCATTTCAGACGTGTTCAGGTCTGGGACATTAGGTGACTCGGCCTGGCTAGCTTCTGGCCGAGTGGATTCGGGTGCATTCTTTAAATCACTCGGCTTCTCTGCTGAGTGGCCTGGGACATCATCTCTGGATGACCTAACAGACGGCGTATCCTGATTTTTCTCAGGAACTAAACTCTGTGTCAGGACTTCCTCGAATGATGTTCCCTCGATCGACCTACCAAAATAATTGAGATTACACAAATGTTCATTGAAAAGCTACGCATCAAGCTACATTGTTTTTTTTTTACCTAGCGTGGCGCATAAATTTTAAGCCTGACACCTTCAGCGGGGGGCTCGTTGGCTTTGGGCTGTCTGTTGTGTCTAACGTCTCCCTAACGGGGTTGGTCTTGCTTGATTCACTCGGACGACTTTGTTCTTTCTCGTTTTCATCCATGGTCCGCCGAGTGGTGGAGGCTTTCTCTGAAGTTTTTTTCTTCACCTCTTCTTGAAGTCTAGCTACTCTTTCAGCTAGCGACTCTTCTTCATCAGAGTCTTCAATGTGCACCTTGCTGCACTTGGAGGCTGATGGTTGTGTGGGAGACTTCTTTTGTGGCGTCAGCGGCAATGGTGGATTGGATACAAATACATCAAAGTTCTACACAACATGTGACATATTATTCGATACTGAACATCATGAATAAAGTATTGATTATTCAGGCAAATAACTTACTGAACTCCTGCCAGTCTGGGAATGATGTCCCTTTAGCGCACTTGTTGGAGTCCAACCAAGAAGTGAGGAAAAAATGTTCTCCAGACGTAAAGTCAATTCCCTGTCTGACAGAGCTTCTGGAACTTCCATCATGGGGTCTGATCCCAATTGAAATTTCCATCCTGGAACATGGCATTTCTTAATCGGTTGCACGCGGTGATAAATGAAGCTCGCGGCAACGTGTACTCTAGTGTATCCTTTGGACTTGAGAAAGGCAATATGCTTCAATATGTCATCAGCCTGAGATTTCTTGTTTGGATTGGCCTTTGCTAACCACTCGGGTTGTGGCTTGGGGCCTTCAGCAGTAGTCTCTGACAAAGGTGGAGCATGGTTTCCATGGTAAAACCAGTCCGCGTGCCACCCTTTGTTGGTTGATGGAAGTGGCACATCAATATATTTTGACTTATTTCTTAATTGGAATCCAGTCCCCCCTATGAAATTATTATTGTTTGACTTCAAAACAAAAAGTTCTTTGAAGGTATCAAAATAGGGATATATACCCAAGAACACTTCACACAGCTAAATAAATATGGAGATGTATAGAATGGAATTCGGATTTAGATTGACAAATTGATGCCATAGAAGAAAAGAAGACCCCTAAAGAAGTCGTAACAAGGGATCCCAAATCCACGATAGAAAAATGAGGAGAAAACAGTGATTTGGTCAACGGGAGGTTGGGGAAATCTCTGACCTATGGCCTCGATCCATCCTCCGGTCTGTTGATCCTGCAGCACGCCGTCAATCACCAATCTGTTGATTTTCTCTGAATCCATGGCAGACACGGGAACTCCTTGATGGCGGTAGGGATATCAAAGATTGTTTCTTCATCTTCACCCTTTCTAGGAGAGGATTGCTTCTTGGATTGTGCCTTAGTGTTTTGACGGGTACGCTTCAGGGCCATCGCTCTTGATTTAGCACAGAGGAAACTGATGCATTGAGTTTCTGGGAGGCAATGGAGGCCCGAGACCTAGGTTTTGTGTGTGCAAGACGGCGGCGGTGGCGAAATGAAGGCCCGCAATCTAGGGTTTGTGTGTGGAAGATGGTACGAAGAAGTGAAGACGAAGGGATGCGACTGTTCGACGGTGCCTTTATAAGTGTTCGATAACCTAGTGGGCCGAAGCTTGTCATACACCATCAAGTCCTGTTTTGTTAAATCAGTACACGTATTTTTGGACGTTGTTAAGATTCTTTTTAAAGCATTAACCTTGGAAGATTGAGGATCTTAAAATAAGTGATAAATCACTCGGATTGATGCGGTTTCAGTCTTGGACATTGCACATTCCGAGATTCTGTGACAACTCGCTCGACTTGTTGCGGTTTTAGTCTTGGAAATTGCACATTTCGAGATTCTGTGACAACTCACTTGGCTTGTTGCAGTTTTAACCTTGGAAATTGTACCTTTCGAGATTCTATGCTACATCACTCGGATTGTTGTGCTTTCAACCTTGGAAATCGCATCTTCTGAGATTTTGTGATAAATCCCTTTTATTATCTCGGCACTAATCTTGGGGTCTGTATTTTTGTATTACTACTATTGATACATCACCAATCTTGGGGGCTATGACAATTGAATTTCATTGTTAATCATTCGGATTAAGGGCACTTCAGCATTCTGGATGTAAATAGTAATTTGGTGATGCATCACTCGGTGTATGAGAAAATTCAGCTAAATATGGAGCTTGTTTCGTTTAGACAAATTGGAAGATTCAGATGTCATTATGCCCTTTTGTGTTGAGGGACAAGATTAATTGGATATTTTTCAATCACTCAAAAGTTGCTTCGGTATAGACTCAACAACCTTCTGAGTTGGGGGCTATATTCCTAGGCTATGTCTTTTTTAGGCATTTATGAATAAGAGTTATCAGAAGTAATAGAAAAAGCACTTCCCAGTTTCATAAGATGTCAAGGCAAATCAAGACGATGATTCAAAATGGAAAGTCCTTGGGGGCTACTGTGGGGCATATATACCCGTGATACTTAACCACTTGGCTAACTGGTCGAGTGGGCTGGGGGCTTGGGTATGGTGTATTCAGCCCAGAAGATATTTACTTAGATACTTGTTTGAGTAAGCAGAAAGTTAGGTTAGCAGATATGTTGGATAGATAGAATCTGTTGTAACCGACTAAAAGATTACCATGTAAAACCCTGCCCTTCGGATATATAAGGAGGGCAAGGGGCCTTTGGCAAGAGACAGACTCGTATTGGAACCCTAATTCTAGTGCGAACCCTAGCAATACAGAAACACCAAACAGGACGTAGGGTTATTATCCTTCGGGAGGCCCAAACCTATATAAACCCTGTGTCCTGTGTCCATCGATCATCCATACTCATACGCATACCTAGATCTACTATCGAGAATATCTCTCGACAGTTCTCTTCTTGTGAAAGAGTCTTTTTGGATCATCAGTGTAATTAAAGGGTTTGTATGACTTAGGACCGTCCATACCTGTTAGTTTCACTTAACAGAATATATGTACAAAAGAGACGAGTAAAGCACAATGACTAAACACTAATATATCAAACAATGTTTAAAAACCTGCTATGGTCCTCGGCAGCGGCACCAGAAAAAGGGCTTGTTGGTCGTAATTACGCAACCACTTATATACCGCAAGAGGACGGTGTACGATTGTAGCACTTTTTCCCTTGAACTGAGTATTCCAAGGTTTATCGAATCCACTAGGACCTTAGGGATAATTAAACAAAGTTAATAGTAAAAGATCTAGTCAAAGCTACTATCGAATTCAGGTTGCATGAGGGGAGACTGGCCAGCGCAAAGGTGCGCCAGACAGTAAATCTGTCATTGCGCCGATCGGCACACTAGTAAATCTAAGCCAAAGTGCGCCAGATACCTTGTAAGCCTATGCTGTTAAGTGAGTAGCCAGATATCTACTAGTGAGATCATAACCAGAAAGTCTAATTAAATAGCATCATAATGGGTAATTACATAGATCAATGAAAACCTATAGTGAATAAGACCACCCTGCTTTTCGAGCGGCACCTAATTTATTGCTGCCGAGAGGAAATCTTTAATCGCGAGATTATCTTACCCTACTCAACTATCCAATAGTGCTACGCAGGCTTAGTGATGTCACCGCTAAACCACACTACTAGCATCATCAAGCAACCATAAGCAATACAATGTTCGAATCCTATCCTAATCACCACGATCAAGATAATATCTATTTACTTAGACTAGAACTAAGCAATTAGAATAAGCACATGCATGATTATAGAATCAAGAGAGACAAATCACCAAAACCATCATCAACATATTCAATCATCCTTGAGATACAGAGAGTAAGATTCATCCCCGTCGAGATGGCCTACCTTGATGGATCAACTCTTAACACCAATGGTTCTTGAAACTCAACTAGAGATCTATTCTTACGGGGCAAGCCCCAGTGGCTCTAACTCACGGATCTGTTGTCCCTCTATCGCACCCTTCTGCATCCTCACTTGCGGCTAGTGTTTACAAGTATTTATAGGGGTTCTACTCGTAAAGGACTCGGTTTCTAGCAAATAAGGCAGTTGTGCGATCGGCGCAGGATTGCGCCAATCGGTGCAAGCCATGTCTTCTCTGGTTTCTTCTCCGAGTCGGTTCCTCTGTCTTCCACGACTGCCATGTGGGCCTTTTCCATCGAGATAGAGTCTTGTACTGCACGTCGAGATCTTGAAGTTTCATAAATCTTCTAGGCAAATATCTTCAAGTGTCTTGTGTAGATAAACTTCCATAAACTTATGGAATGGGCCTCAGTCACTTCTTTGGGCCAAAACACCCTTGCACTAACTGGCTCATGGACTGCGTCAATTGGTGCACTGGGCTTCTTCAGTGCTTTTTATCGGTTCTAGATTCTTGTCCTCTCCAGCATCACTTTAATCACCAATTTTACCTGTTTCTGCAATAAAGCTCCAAAACAACGCATATACAAATATATAGACAATATCATAGGTAAATGGCCTAAATTAGTATCAATTATGCTCTAATTGGGGTAATATTCACATATAAAAGGGGAACTTGGGGAGTGCCAACACCCTCAAACTGGTGAGAAGCAAAGAGAACCTTCTCACGATTGTTGCATTACACCACCTGCAACTTCTTCTCGATGATCTTTAGCCAGTCATCAGCGTCCATGGGTTCCACAGAATGAGAGAAAGTAGGAGGCTTGGTCCTCTGAAATTGTCCAAGCTTGTCTCTAGGTGGTGGAGGTGGCTGATTCTGACCCTGCTGCATTTGCATCATGTTCTATTGCATGGTGTGAAGAAGCTGAGTCTGCATAGCAAGAATTTGCTCCATAGTTGGAGGAGGAGGTGGTGGTGGATCTTCATTGTTGCGCCTAGTGTTCACCATCTGATGAGAATTCTGATAAGATCAGTAAAGAGTTGGATGGATAAAAATATGATAGATTTTCCAATATTAACCCAAGTCTTAAATTCTAAAAATAAATAATAATTTTTGGAAAACAAATCTATCACTCAAGCAATGATCCAAATCAAACATGGCACACCACACCAAAACATAGCAGATAGGCTCGATAGAGCTAAACGAAACTAACAAACTTATATCTCTATAAGGGAAGGCCTTAGAAAATAGATCATACCATATATCAAATTTTGGGAAAGTATTTAATAGAAATGGAGGAAAGACAAGAAAGCCAATGGAAGGGATAAGTAAGCAAGAGAATATAATTTATATCAAAAATAGGTTTATTAAAAACCTTAAAACAACAATTTCTAACTAGACTTGCGTCCTATGGTCGACATGGCTCTGATGCCACTCTATCACACTTGGTTTTAAGGCCAAAACTGAATGCTTCTGTATACGTGCCCAGGATCACGTTTTCACGCATATAGGACAAAAGTGAAGTAACAGTAAATAACCAATGTCATTAGTATTATATCATACCATTATTACATAGTCTAGAATACATTAAGAAGATAAAAGAAAATAGCGGAAGACTCCATAATGCCACAGGCAGTCCACCGGGGGTCGTATGCCTAGTCGTAGTAATCCTCATCAACGTAGTCCATCTCACCAGCGTCGTCTAAGCAGCAGTAATATAGCAACAACACAGGGAAAACTAAAATGCATGAGTATATAAAGTACTCAGCAAGTGGGGGAAACTAATAACATGCAGGCTAAAACAAGAATAGGCTTGACACAGGTTTACTGCACTACGCATCCTTGACTCAATTATACAAGCATCATATTTACTAGGTGAAAGTAGCCCAACAGGTTCCACCTGTCCAACACTATCGGTTGCCCATCGATTGCAAAACTATGAGTTACCGACCCATACTAGAACACTACAGGCTACCCACCTACAGCTACCACCCAAATCTGGTTACCCACTAGATCCACCCAAGTATCAATCTAATCGTGTGAGGATTCAGGCCGCTCTTGACCGTGAGCACGGCTATTATAACAGTTTTACACTCTACAAAGGTTGCACAGCTTTACCCACAGGTTGGTGATTCCATCTATTCAGTGGCTAAAGTCTCCCTGTTGCCAACACACTACCGTAGGTGTGACGCCAAGAGCTCACCACATGATCTTTCAAAGTGCTCCCCAGCTTCCAACACGTCCACGCTAAGGTTTCACCGCTGCGGGATTAACCATCCCTACAGAAGCCCCCTTTGACGCTGTGGCTAGAAGTAACCATTCATCACCTAAGTCCGAAAGTAACCCTCTCGTTCTCCTTCCTCGAACGCCCGCAAAACTGGGAAGACATTTAATACTAAACCACACCTACCCAAATCAGCACTGTGCTTTGCGTTGTTTTTCTAGGTGGCCGCTCCACGAATTTGGTTTTTATGACCACAAGTAGGTACTACCGCAAACCAAACAGTATATTACCCATACATGTGCCTACCCGCACCATCATCAACATCCTCCTGCTTGGGTCATCTAAATTACACACATGATAATTAGGTTCAAGTGAATATAAGTCAAGTTTATTATTATTCATTTTATACCCCAAAGTATTGCACTAGCATAACGTACCCAAACTCAACCATCCAGTACCAAACCAGGCGACAAGGACATGATAAATCTCTAGGCAAACCTAAAATGGGATTCAAATTTAGACAAGCATGCATAAAACATAAACTATTTATCCTTAATAGGTGCAATATGGTCAAGGACACTTGCATTGTTCTCCCGCTGGCTGCTGCTCCAAATCAAGTCCTAGAAATTCTGGAGCTGCTCCTAGTCTAATACCGATAAATACCAGAAAAGTAAAACACAAATAAATAAGGAACAGTATACCAAACATTTCCTAATGACTATGAAAACAGTACTAAAAGGTAGTATGCATTCCTATGATTTCGTGAGCACAAAAATCACCTAAATCGGAGTTATGGTTGAAAAGTTATGCTAGTTTGAAGTCCTAGGGACTAAAAAGCAAAAATAGGAATTTTAGGGTCCTAAAATATAATTTTATAAAATTACAAGTACTAAAGTGTAAATATTTGGACTAAAAAGTAGTTACCAAAAAGTATAAGGTTGTTTCTGCAAAATTTTAGGACCTAAACATAGTTTTTACTAAGTGCACGAGTCTAAGTGTAAAAAGAAAGGGCTAAAATATAATTAAAATTAAGTTTAGGGGTGTTTCTATAAATTTCCAGGGCCAAAATAATGTTTATAAAATTTTCAGGGGCTGAATATAAATTACTAACAGTTTTGTAGAAATTTTGGTTTAACAACTAATTAGCGGAAAACTAAGGGTCCTAAGAAGAAAAGAACCATTATCCTGAAATTTTTTTTGAATTAAATTAAATGCTAATAGGCGTGGACCGGGGCTATGGGTATCATGGACCGGTCATTGACCAAGGTCTTTGGTCTACAGTAGACCAGGCTCATACCCCATCAGGGTGATTTAATCATGGTCGTGGGATTGAGATCGGAGGGCTAGGAGTGGTTCTGGTGGGAACAGGCGGCAGCCGGTGAGGAGATAGCGGCGGCGCACGGCAGGGCTCGCCAGAGTTCGTCGGAGGCGGCGCTCCGGGCGTTGGTTTCTTGTCCCAAGAGAACAGGGAGAGAAAAGGGAAGCAGGGGGTTCTCACCGTGGGGTCGCGCGCGGCTGTGGAGGGCCGGGAGTGGGTTCTCCAAAGAGACTAGCGACGATGGCAGTCGACGCTCGTCGGCGAAGGGCCCCGGGTCATGGAGTTTGGGAGAAAATGGAAGGGAAAGAGGCAGTTGGGAATGGGCGACGCTGGTGTGGGTTTTATAGGGCAAAAGGGGGAGGGGAGGCAACAGATTGGAGCTCTCCGCGGTAAATGGTCAACGGTGGCGATTTAAAAATTGCAATTGCACGCGTCAGTGCGCAATCAAAGTTGGCAATGGGGGAATTGGAAGAGGAGAGGTGTGCGGGTGCTGCTAGGGTTGGTTTCGGGAGCTGGGAGGCGTGGAATCGAAACGGCGGTGGCGTCGGTTTCTTCCAGGCGACAGGGGAAGAGTGAGGGGCGAGAGGTGGGAGACGATCAGGGTGGGGCCAGCTTGTCAGTCGGAGCGGGGCGTGACTAGGCTGCGGCTGTGAGCTGGGCCGCGCTGCTGCACATGCTGGGCCTAGCAAGAAAGAGAGGGAGATTGGGCCGCGGTGGGAGAGTTTTGGCCCAATCCGAAAAGAGGAGGAGGGGAGAAGAAAAATGGGCCTTGGGGAGGGTTTTGGCCCTGGAGGCCAAATGAGGTTTCTTTTCTCCTCTTTTTTCTAGTTTTTTCATATTTTTTGTAAATTCTAAATAAAATCTAAAATGGTTTTTAGTCAAATTTTAAAACAAGATTTGTCGAGAGATATTCTCGATAGTAGATCTAGGTGTGTGTATGAGTATGAAAGATCAATGGACACAGGACATAAGGGTTATACAGGTTCGGGCCTCCCGAAGGATAATAACCCTACGTCCTATTTGGTGTTTCTGTATTGCTAGGGTTCGCACTGGAATTAGGGTTCCAATACGGGTCTGCCTTTTTCCGAAGGCCCCCTGCCCTCCTTATATATTCGAAGGGCAGGGATTTACATGGTAATCTTTTAGTCAGTTACAACAGATTCTATCTATCCAACATATCCGCTAACCTAACTTGCCGCTTACTCAATCAAGTACCTCAATAAATATCTTCTGGACCGAATACACCATATCTGAGCCCCGGCGCACTCGGCCAATTAGCCGAGTGGTTAAGTATCCCGGGTACATATGTCCCACAGTAGCCCCTAAGCACTTTCCATTTTGAATCGTCATCTTGATTTGCCTCGACATCTTATGAAATTAGGAAGTGCTTTTTCTATTAACTCTTATTCATAAATCCCTGAAAAAGACATAGCCTATGCATATAGCCCCCAACTCAGAAGGTTGTTGAGTCTACTCTGAAGCAACTTTTGAGTTATTGAAAAATATCCAATTAATCTTGTCCCTCAATAGAAAAAAGCATAATGAGATTTGAATCTTCTAATTTTGTCTTAACAAGGTCCTTATTTAGCTGAATTTTCTCACTCGCCGAGTGATACATCACCAAATTAATATTTACATCCATAATGCTGATGTGCCCTTAATCCGAATGATTAACGCCAAGATTGGTGATGTATCAATAGTAGTAATATAACACGGAAACACAGCCCCCAAGATTGGTGCCGAGATAATCCGGGTGATTTATCACAAAATCTTGAAAGTTATAAATTCCAAGGTAGAAACCACTACAATCCAAGTTATTTATCACGGAATTTTGAAAGGCACAATTTCTAAGGCTGAAACTGCAACAATCCGAGTGATTTATCATGAAATCTCGAAAGGTACAATTTCCAAGGCTGAAACTGCAACAATCCGAGTGATTTATCACAGAATCTTGAAAGGTACAATTTCCAAGGTTGAAACCGCAACAATCCGAGTAATTTATCACGGAATCTCAAAAGGTACAATTTCCAAGGTTGAAACCGCAACAATATGAGTAATTTATTACTAATGTTAAGATACATATTATCCAAAATTAACGCTTAAAAAGAGTCTCAATAATATAATAAATGCATGTACCAATTAATAAAATTGGACTTAACAGATTACGAGAAGCCTCAGCCCAGTAGGTCATCTATCCTTATAAAAGGGCCTCCAAACAGTCGCATCCCTTCGTCTTCACTTCGCCGCCATCGCCATCTCACGCACACAAAACCCTAGATCCCAGGTTTCCATTTCCACCCCAAAGCTCCATGCAACTGCTTCCCACTGTACTCAAACAAGAGCAATGGCCCCGAAGCGCATCCACCAAAGCTCCAAGGCACAATCACAGAACCAATCTTCTCCTGAGAAGGGCGAGGAAGAAGAGACGGTTTTTGAAATCCCCGCCGCCATCAAGGAGTTCCCCATGTCAGCCATGGATTCAGAGAAAAATCAACAGACTAGTGATCGACGGCGTGTTGCAGGATCAACAGATCGGAGGATGGATCGAGGCCATAGGTCAGAAATTTCCCCAACCTCCCATCGACCAAATCACGGTTTTCTCCTCCTTTTTCTATCGTGGATTTGGGATCCCTTGTTGCGACTTCTTTCGCGGTCTTCTTTTCTTCTATGGCATCAACCTTGTCAATCTGAATCCAAATTCCATCTTACACATTGCTATCTTTATCCACCTGTGTGAGGTGTTCTTGGGAATTCATCCCCATTTTGATACCTTCAAAGAACTGTTTGTTTCAAAATCAAACAGCAATAATGTTATAGGAGGGGCTGGATTCCAACTAAGGAATAAATCCAAATACGTTGATGTACCACTTCCATCAACGAACAAAGGTTGGCATGTGGACTGGTTTTACCATGGAAACCATGCTCCACCTTTGTCAGAGACTACGGCCGAAGTCCCCAAGTCACGACCCGAGTGGTTAGCAAAGGCCCATCCAAGCAAGAAGTCTCAAGTTGATGCCATATTAGAGCATATTGCCTATCTCAAGTCCAAAGGTTATACTAGCGTACATGTTGCCGCAAGCTTCATATATTGCAGCATGTAGCCTATTAAGAAACGTCATGTTCCCGGATGGAAGTTTCAGTTGGGTTCAGACCCCACCATGGAAGTGCTGGAAACATTGTCAGAAAGGGAATTAACATTGCAGCTGGAAAACATATTTTCTTCACTCCATGGTTGGACTTCAAGGAGTGCGAAAAGTGGACATCATTCCATGACTGGCAGGAGTTCAGTAAGTTATCCACTTTTGTGCTTAAAAAATCAACACTCCATGCATTATGTCAGCAATGAATAATATGTCACATATATTGCAGAACCTTGATGTATACGTGTCCAATCCCCCACTGCCGCCGATGCCACAAAAGAAATCTTCCACTCAACCATCAGCTCCCAAGCGCCACAAGGCGCATATTGAAGATTCTGATGAAGAAGAATTGCTAGCTAAAAGAGTAGTTAGACTTCAAGAAGAGGCAAAGAAAAAAAAACTCCAGAGAAAGCCTCCACCACTCGGTGGACCATGGATGAAAAAGGACAAAATCGTCTGAGTGAACCAAGCAAGGCAGGCACCCATGAGGCGGCGCCAGACACAACAGGTGCCCCAAGGCCAACTAGCCCCCCACCAAGAGTGTCAGGCATAAAATTCAAACGTTGCTCAAGGTAAAAAAATCAATGTAACTTGAAGCTTAACTATCCATTTGAATAAATATGTAATTTTCTATCTAATTGTCAGGTCGTCTGGGTGGTCGTCTTTTGAAGAAGACCCGGCGCAAAGTCCAGTTCCTGAAAAAGACTAGGAGGCACCACATGTCGGGTCATCCAGGGATGATGTCCCAGACCACTCGGCAAAGAAACCGAGTGATTTAAAGAGTGCACCCGAATCCACTCAGCCAGAAGATAACCAAGCTAAATCACCCAATATCCCGGACTTAAATAAATCTGAGATGGCAACAGGTGCTGATACTCCTGCCTCCATCGAGCCCGAAGAGCCATCACTAGTTTTTGAATCTATGCCAGAACCAACATATGAATATCCAATCGGGCCAGAGGAAAACTTCACGCCGACTCCTATTCACCGAGTGGTAAGAGAAGGTGCCTCAGAACAGCCAATGCCGACTAGATTAGTATATCATATTGGCTGATTTGCCATCACCGAATTTGATGAGTCGGTAGAGCAAGCAGAATTGAAAATTTTTGAAGAACATACTGAAAAAGTCTATCATTCCTTCCAGGTATTCCTCCCTTCTTGTCAATAATAATCACCGTTCCTGGCTGTGAAGTTTCAAATATATAATTCGCCATCATTGTAGGCTCTGAAAACCCATATGGCCAACAAGAGTAAGCTTCTGCAACTTGTTGAAAGGCATTGTGCAAAAGCCGTCGATTTAGAAGATCAGCTTGCC
Organism: Eleusine coracana subsp. coracana; assembly: GCA_032690845.1. Lineage (NCBI taxonomy): Eukaryota > Viridiplantae > Streptophyta > Magnoliopsida > Poales > Poaceae > Eleusine > Eleusine coracana. The sequence continues at coordinate 23,221,331 of CM064424.1, forward strand.
AAAGAGAGACTGGAAGTTGGGCGCTTATCAGTTGCTCTAAAAGCCCGTTCATCTCAAGTTGATGAACTTCAATTCAAGCTACAAGGTATGAGACCAATAAAGCCTATACCTCACATGCTATCTGTGTAATATGAATATTTGACCTCGTCCATATAGAGGCATCACGGTCGCTGGAATTGAAACAAAAACAAGATGCCTAGGCGACCGCTCAAATTGCAAGTCTCGAAGGCCGTATAAAAGAACTGGAGTGGTCTGCCCAAGCTATTGAAACTTTGAAGTCCGAGAATCAAGGATTAAAGAAGCAGATCTAGGACTGGGTAGAGATCAAGAAAAAGTTTGAAAAGCTAAAAGACGACCTCAAGACAATGCAAGAATCACAAAATTCGTGGAAGAAAAGGGCTGAAGGTAAAAATGAATATACTTATATATACAAATATATACATATATATATATATATATATATATATATATATATATATATATATATATATATATATATATACTAAAATGTTCGTAACTGACAGGCGCTGAGGAAACAATAAAAAGCTAAAAAGAAAGAAACATAAAGCTAGAAACCAAAGTAATCAAAGCTGAAAAGATCTTCAAAAAGGTTGTGGATGAGCTAAACCAATTCCAAAAAGCATTCAAAGAACTTGAAAAGCTAAAAGAAGAGTATAAGGAAAAGGTTGCCACCCTTGAGGCTAAAAAGGTAGAAGCCGAGAAACGCCTGAGAGGTAAGTGTTTATTCATCTAATACCTTTATATCAAAGTTCATTGTATTGGACATATATGATTATTGTACTCCTATAGGATCAAAGAGGTCCTATGAGCTTTTGCAGAAGAAATTTATAGAGGGTGATGAAAACCTTCGATGGTCTCTTGCAGCTCTTCAGAAGGATGCAAAGGTGGTCGCCCAATACATATATCCTAAAGAAAAACCGCCTCGATGTCGAGACCTGATGACGAGACTACAAGGGGCACCCGACCGGCTGAAAGAACATGCTCAACATGTTGCAGAGCTAGCCAGCGCACAAGTCCTGGCAATTGCAAAGTCCCACATCCCCAGCATAGAGTTAGATGTGGTAGCCGAGGGTTTCCATGAATATTTCTCCGATGAGCAATGTGAAACTCTTGTGCCTGAGGCGAAAAAAATAGCGCATATATTAGCCGACCAGATAGAGCTAGATCCCTTACCTAAAGTGTAAGGAATTGTAAAGCTTAAAATACTGTGTTACAGCTCCGTTACTGTAATATAACTAATGTTCGATAGACCACTAAGGTCTAGATTCATTACCAGTATTGTAATGAATTCTTGGGTCGCACTGCTTCATATATGTATTGTATGAACTCGTGTTAAACACTCACAACCAATACACAACTCATATCAGCCCTCTAAACAACGGTCCCAATAACCGATATGAACCATGGAGACTAAGAACTCACTCGGTCAAGCATATGCGAATTAGGAGAATTGCCTTGGTCCCTAATAAACGGCAAGAACCCTAGGGACTAAGTAACCCGCTTGGTCGACATGCGTGAGTTAGGATGATACCAAGTATCAGAATTTGAGTCATGATGTAAACAATAACAACAATTATTCACAGAAATCATAAATTGCGAAATCAGATATCATGACTACTATGTATATATATCTAATAATAGAAGTACAATAAACTATAATTACTAGGCATAAAAACGACGTAGCTGTGAAACATTCCAGGAACTTTGAAGGTCCGATCTGTCCTCATTCATCAATCGATAGGCGCCTGGCCGAGTGATTTTCTTTATAATAAAAGGTCCTTCCCATGGAGCCGACAGCTTGTGCTTACCGACCTTAGACTGAACTTGGTTCAAAACCAGGTCGCCGACTGAAAAAACCCCGTGTTCGAATGTTTTTATCATGATAACATCGCAAACTTTGCTGGTACTTTGCCGATCAAATTACAGTGGCATCTCGCTGCTCCTCTAACAACAACAAGTCGTCACACCTATGGTCGTTGGAGGTTTCTTCTTCATACGCTGTCACACGGGGGGAGGCAAAAAGAATCTCGGTTGGTAACATGGCTTCCGAGCCATAAACCAGAGAAAAAGGGGAGTGCCCGGTGGCACGACTTACGTTGATTCTAAGTCCCCACAACACAGATGGTAATTCTCGAACCCATTGTCGAGCGTACTTTTCTAGCCGTTGAAATATATGAGGCTTAATTCCAGAAAGCAGGAGGCCGTTTGCCCTCTCAACCTGGCCATTGCTCTGTGGATGGGCGGCTGAGGCATAACCAATCTTAAAGCTGACCCAGCCCGCAAACTCTTTAAACTCCTCTGCTGTGAATTGAGTACCGTTGTCAGTGATTATCTTGTGTGGGGCACCAAACCGAGTGACTATTTCGGTCATAAACTCGATGGCCTTCTTTGCCGAAATCTTACCGACTGGCTTTGCTTCGATCCATTTAGAGAACTTGTCCACTGCTATGAAAAGGTGAGTAAAATCCCCCTTGAGCTTTCATGAAAGGTCCAACAATGTCTAAACCCTATACTGAAAACAACCAAATTATTGGTATATTTTGGAGCTCTGTGGCAGGTACGTGCATTTGGCGGGCGAAGAATTAACAACCTTCACACTTTCGGACAATTTTCTTGGCATCAGCACCAGCGGTCGGCCAATAAAACCCTTGCCTCATTGCTTTGGCCGCGATTGTGGATGGGCCAACATGATTCCCGTAAATGCCAGCGTGGATGTTTCCTAATATAGCTATGCCTTCATCTTGAGACAAGCATTTCATCAGTACCCTATGTGGGCTTTGCTTGTATAGGTGATGGTCAACTATATGATATGAACGCGACTTGCAAATAATCTGAAGGGCTTCATCTTTGTCGATCGGTAGTGTATCACGATCCAGATACTCAATGAAGGGAGTGCACCAATCTACCTCAATGACAGCTACATGCGGTGCTACCCCCGCCTTTAGTGCCGACTGCTCCATAGTTTGCTGGGTTAGTACAGATGGCTTATGCAGATCATCAAGGAATACTCCGTCAGGTATTTTAGATCTGCTAGACCCAAGTTTGGCCAGTTCGTCCGCCTCTTTGTTATACTTGTGCAGGACATGTTTATACTCAATGCCATTAAACTTGTCTTTGAGCTTTCAAACTTCGGTGCAGTAGGCTGTCATGCTTTCGTGGGAACAACACCACTCCTTCGTTACTTGATTTATAACTAGCGCCGAGTCGCCAGAGACGCTTATCCTTTGGACGCCGAGTGAGATAGTTGTCCGAAGTCCATGTAGCAGCGCCTCATACTCTACGGCGTTGTTAGAGGCACGAAAGTGCATTTGAAGAACGTACCGCAACTTGGCTCCGTCAGGAGATACCAGTATGACTCCTGCTCCGGCACCTTCCAGTTGTAAGGAGCGGTCAAACGCCATCTTCCAATAGCATAATTCTTATGAGTCGGGAGGTAACTCAAATTCTGTCCACTCGATGACGAAGTCCGACAAAGCTTGACCTTTGATCGAGTCGCGTGACTTAAAGGTGATATCATATGATCCGAGCTCGATGGCCCATTTGGCAATTTTCCCAGTAGCCTCTCTGTTGTGCAGCAATTCGCCTAGGTCGAATGATATGTGGACCTCAATTGAATGATCCTCAAAGTAATGATTCAACTTCCTAGATGTCATCAGTAATGCATAAATTAATTTCTGAAGCTGGAAGTATCGTACCTTGGATTCCGATAAGACCTCACTGACGAAATATACTGGTCGTTGCACCTTTTGAGCCTTGCCATCTTCCGCCCGTTCCACCGCCAGCACAGTACTGACAACGTGTTTGGTTACGAAAATGTACCGCTGCAAAAGGTTCCTTTGGCTCTGGGGGAGTTAAGACTAAAGTACCACTAATGTAAGCCTTAAAATCATCCAAGGCTTTCTATGCGTCATCATTCCAAGTGAATGATTCTTGCTTCTTGAGTAATCGGAAAAAGGGTAACCCTCGGACGCCGAGTCGTGATACAAACCGACTGAGCGAAGTCATACAACCAGTGAGCTTTTGAATGTCTTTTTGCGAATGTGGAGGTCCCATTTGTAATATGGCATTTATCTTTTCTAGATTAGCTTCAATCCCTCTCTGTGATACCAGAAAATCGAGTAATTTTCCTGATGGGACCCCAAAGACGCATTTTTCCAGATTTAGCTTCATGTTGTGTTTCCGAAGGTTGCCGAATGTTTCATCTATCCCGGGTACATATGTCCCACAACATTGCACCCAAGAAAAATTCCTACTACAAATTCTAGTCCAACATGAAATGCAACAATATACAAAATAATTATTTAATTACTTAATTTAATAAATAAAGAAAATAATGTTTGTCAAAAAATAAAAATATTAACACTGTAATTAAATTAGGAAAAATTAATAATTTGAAAAATACGAAAACTAGGGTGTTACAACAAGAAAGGCCAAATCTACAAATCCATTGAATATCAAAGTTGTATAACGTTTTGAGAGCTACGAGGTAGAGTATGAGTTTGTCTTATTTGAACTCCATATAAGATATGAAATCGACTTATATTCAATCTCTAACTTTGTGGATACGAAGTGGACGGCTGCACCAAAATTAATAGATTATAGATATTTCTATATAGGTGTTTTCTTTCCGTATAACCAGACTAAAAATTTATATGCTTGTTTGTTACTCATGTCGTGGACTCGAGACCCTAACAAAAAAAACGACCCACGCCACCACCGCTTCTTTCCTCCCCTCCGTTACTCCCCTCCCTTAGGCTGTCTCCAACGGTATTCCGGCACCTCATTCCGATAATGGGTCGTGAAACCCGGAAATCAGTCTCCAACGAGTGACTCAAACAGAAGATATTTTAGATACGGTCAAGTCCGTGACCCACAAATGGAGCAGCTCCCCGCGCGACCCATTGAATCGGCGATGCCTCTTCCTCTTCCCACCGCGCTCCGCCCGGCCGGCCCCCCTCGCATCCCCCTTCCTCCGGCAGCTCCGCCCGAGCAGGAGGCCCCATGAGGCAGCAGCGGCGCGAGGCTGGGCGAGCTCGAGGCATTGGCGGCGCAAGCCGACGAGCTCCAGGCGCCAGCGGCGGGGCAAGATCTAGGCGGTGGCGGTGCAGGCCGGCGAGCTCCAGGCACAGACGACGGAGGCGCGGCAAGCTCCAGGCGGTGGCGGCACAGGCCAGCGAGATCCAGGCATGGACGGCGGCGGCGGGGCGAGCTCCAGGCAGTCGCGGCGCAGGCCGACGAGCTCCAAGACGGCGGGGCGAGGTCGAGGCGCTGGCTGCTGCGAGCGTATGGCGGCGGCCAGAGGACGGACGAGCGTAGATGACGACTCAATTAAGGTCTCCCGTTGGAATCAATCTTGGGTCATGCCCCATCAGCCGAACTAGTACGCATTCACAATTTTGGGTCTTCAAAATGGGTATACATCGTTGGAGATAGCCTTACCTTCAGCCGTCGCTCTAATCTCCTTCGCCGCCCTAGCTCCTTTTCTGGAGTCGCCGCCCACCCCACCACCGGAGCAGATGTGCATCAACCCAAGCCGCAGCGCATGGACCCAAGCCACCAAGCTCCCACCTCCCTACGAACCCATGCCTCCTCCTCGAGCCAAGCTATCGTGCCTCCCACGTCGTCTTCCTCCCGCCGGAGCACGGCCCTCGCCGTCCGTCGCCGAGGGGCGCCTAGACCTCGCCAAGGATGGATCTGCCCCCCCCCCCCCCCCCCCCCCCCCCGCCCCCCGCGTGGCTTCCCGTGCCCTGCAATGCTCGACCTCGTCGTGCCCATCTGTATCGGGCATGGCTTTCCCCCATCTCGTGGTGACGCGGAACCCGAGCCTAGTCACAGCCGCCACCACCGCGCCTGGGATCTGCCTCCTCCGGTTCACCAGGGAGTCCACTGCGGGGTCCCTCGGCAGCGTCGTCATCAGATACGATAAGGGAATGCTGCCCGCAAACCCACTGTTATATCTTCCCCCCTTCCCAGTTCGAGTGAAACGGCACGTTACGGTTTATGGCTCTGTGTTCTTGGTAGTGGCGCCAGTTTAGGGGCTTCTGGAATCAGGATGGGACTTCAGAGTCGTAGGATTAGGCAACAGCTCTCGAATTCGCGCCGCACAGTTAATGGTGGTGTGAGATGCTAGGGTCAAACCTGCGGGCAATTGCTTGTTTAGTGTTGTTTCTGCAGGTTCTGTATTCTAGTCTAATTCATGGTATTCAGTGTACAATTCTACTTCTATAGAGATTGTCTGAAAAGATTCACTTCCACGTGAGCCTTTCAAATATTAATTTGCTTTAAAGATTTACTTGCATGTACGAGCTTTGTTGAATTAACTGTTGGAAGTGTATTTTGTTTGGAACGTGGTATGTTGATTACCTGAAAATGTGCGGGGAAAATTCTCCTTTGGTTCATGTACTTTATTTATATTTATATTGTGACCACATAATCATACAGAGGTTTAGTATTTGTCTGTATTTTTGTTTCATTTAGACCTTGCTTTTTATCTTATATTGTGATTCTCCAAGGAGTTGCAGAGAAAAGAGGTCGTCATTTCTTGGAAGAAATTGCATTACTTGCATGTTTAACAGGTGGGTCCATTGATTAATAAGCCAGATAATGATTATAGTTTTTTTCACTTAAATGAATTATACAAAACCTTTGGTTTATCCAAAACATGTGCCACGTGGAGTTGTGAATGGAAGTACTTTTTTGTTACTTGCAGTCTTGCCATGTTACCAATTTTTTTTTAGCTGAAACATAGTAAATATAGTAAATCAGAAGTGCAGAATAACCTTAGAGAAAAGATAATCTAACTGACATCTGAGAGGGAGGAATGACAATTAGAAAGAGATTGAGCATCTCGAGCCTAGGAAAGAGGTAGCCAGTTAGAACTTAGAACTATTACTTTTAGCATTCATTACTACTTTGTTTCTTCATCACCTGTCAGTAATATTTTGAAAGAACTATAGGGATGCCATGCTAAATATGGGCCGGCTATTTGCTATAGGCCAATAAAAGAACTATAGTATTCTTTTCTTTTACCATGATTATTCAATCTAGAAAAAGAAAGAGAGATGAAAGCAAACCAGCTAGCTATTTGCTATGGGCCAATGAAAGAAAGGGATAGGATTATAACCGATTACCTAAACACTAGAGTTTGGAGGAATCATACAACCAGTATTAACATGGTTAGAATTAACAGGGATCGCTTACTTCGGTTTTCTCAAGTTTTAAGGGATCGTGGTCTGCTCCAAGTGCAATGTTTAGTAGGTTATTTACTCAAGTGTTCCCTGTTCTGTTGCATGTTATTTTATTGTATTTTGTTAGCACTTGGTGGCTTATTTATAATAGATTTTTTACATTAAATATTATCTTATTCATTACAACAGATTTCAAAAGGGAGTAGTAGTTCTAGACCTTAGACACAAGGTGGAGCGCTTGATGAAGCAAGTGGAAGACTCGGAAACCACAAGACTGGAACAAATGAAGGACACATAAGCACCAAGACTGAAGCAACTTGAAGAGGTAGAGAAACTCAAGAAAGTTTCAGAGGATACATAAGCACTTCTTCATCAACTGGTTGAGCTCAACAAAGGTAGCGCTGTAACTAATTGTTGAGATGGATGGTGTTGTGTATTGGTCACTTTAGTGAGTGTTCTAACTCTTGAGATAGATGGTATTGTGTTGATCATTTTGGTGAGTGCTAGCATGTGGCTGCCTCTTGACATCGAGCAAGTTGGATGTGTCTTTTTTATGTGTCTATATATTATGTTGTGATGTGAAACTTTGAGTGTCGGAATTATAATATGTATGTGATTTTGCAAATACAAATTTATATGTTATGTGGAAGTACAAATTTATATGTGATGTAGAAATATTTGCTGAAAAGTGATGACTGTGATAATATTATTATGCTTAAAATAAAATAGGTCAGTCATATTAGTGTCATGTCATTTTCTATTTAATGGTTTATGATAAAAATCATGCGTCATAAACATGTGTGACGATTTTAAGATTATCATAAATATATATTTATCATAAACATATATGACGTTTTGTTAGATAATCATAAATTTACAACAAAAATATAAATTTTGTCATAGAAGGTAATTAGCTACGCATGATCATGACAAAGTGGTTTTCATCATAAGCTCGTCACTGAAAGGTTTTTATGTTAAATTTGACAAATTTTGTGATATAATTAACTCATCATAGAAGACCATAATTGTTATAGTGAGCGTGGAAGACATTAAAGATTTTGCCTATTGTATCTACTATTTTGCATGAATTTATCAATTATCATCACCTAACCTTTATTATTATTGTTTAAATAACATGTAACCATTATTTTCTATTTCTCTATTTTTATTTCTACCACCTTTGTGCAAATATCTTCGAGTAGAAAACATTCAAAAAACAAATTATATATGCAACTGGAGTAAAAAAAAAAAGAAGATTAATAAGTTGCCCAACCATCAGGCAACTTTTGTGTTGTCGCCCTTGAGAACATTCTGTTGCCCACTGGTCGGGCAATAAAAATAGATCGCCCTCTGGGTGGCCGACAGGGCCTCTTCGCCCGGCAGTGGGTGATAGGAGAATAAATCGCCCAATGGATGGGCTACTGGCCCTAGTTGCCCGATGAATGGGCGACAGGGCTGCTACTTTTACAAATTTCGAAATCGGCCTTATTAATATTGAAAACATATTAAATTACTTTATCTATCTGTCCAGTAATTTTCCTAAGGGACATAAAACAGATTTCGACTCTCTTTGGACAATCCTTGCTATTTTGAGAACCTAAGTTTCTTAAAATGTAGTCCTTTTTCTCTTAAACGATTATACAGTATGTTTCTAGAACAACCAAGCATTTCAGAGGTTTTGATATTTGATGTTACGGCCATTCAATTTTCATATTTATGATTTTGATTAGATTTACTCCCTCCATTAACTTTGACCGTTCATCTTTTCAAAATATTATTTCAAATCTGCAAAATTTTAAGTTATACTTCAATTTCTTTTAATAATGAAAAAAAATTATAGCATCATATATGATATTATTTATTTATTTTTTAAATAAGACGAATGATCAAAGTTAACTAAAAAAGTCAATTGCGACAACAATTTAAGAACGGAGGGAATAACTTCTAACAAACGAAAAAACTAACTGTGCTTTAACTTTAACGTTTTAGTATTTATCACACCATTATCATTACTCACAAAGTACGCAAAAAGTTGTATTAATTCTTGTAATGTAATTATAGTTTTTTTATAGAAATTACCTATAATATGATAAAATTAAAAAACAAGATATCCCAGAAGCTTCCACTACTAACCCACTACTGACTCTGAATCTATGGTCGACAGATGCTTTAATGGAGAAATTTTACACAGTTACAAACTGATTATGATCTCCGGATAGATTACTTTTCCTAAAGATGTAGTGCGTACAACACCATATATTTTCTTGCCTCATACTCACCATCAGAATACAAATCTGGACACCAAGTATTTCAGCATTCTAAAAAACAAATCATTGGTGAGCTTTTGTTCTACCTACAATGCCACGTTTATTGAGATCAATAGCTTTCAAAAAAAGGCCTTGGACATCCTTTTTCATGTTGTTTATTTATGTACAGCAAAAAGATTTACTTATGCTTGAACCCTGCGACACTGGCTTTCTCCGGAGTTCACTGGAGCCAATAAACTAGCACTTCTCAGACATTGGTTGTTGAAGCAAAGAACAAAAAGTTTGTGGTCTTTACCGTACGGACCTATTGTGTAGTACAAAACTTCACGTGAGGATGAAATCTTGTAGGGGTGCTGATCCTTATCGGTACCTTCACACGTCAAGAGGAAATTTGTCGTAAACGCGAGACACAGGTGCAAGGAAACGTTAATTATATTCATTTCAAATTAAGACAAATAGTCACCTTACGCGCATGTAGGAACCGTCACCCCTGTAGTGGGTAAGGTAAATTTGCAAGTCCAACTAACAGCGGAACAAATATGCACCCAGATAGTATACAAGGAAGATAAAAAGAGCTCAACCATACAACAAACTGCATTGGACATTGCCATTTATTAGTTGATGGTTCTTCCATCTTACTCTTTTTTTTTTTTTTGCTCAACACGACACCTGCAGTGAGCCGGTGAACGGCAGTCCCCGCGCTTTATCCATGCGTAGTGGAAAAGAAATGTGGCAGTGTAGGTGCACCAGCTCCCAATGTGGATCTCTCAACGCACCCAATTGACAACTCCTTACCAACAAAACCATAAATTGTACCACCTGATCAGTAATCCAAAACCATGTGGAACCACACCCCCTGCCGAGCAGCACCATTTCATATCCCCATATACTCCCTCAGAAGCATCAATCACTCTAGAAGCAACCATGAGCGACCTCCTCTCCTACATTTCCAATATGCTGTGCATCAAAGCACCATCAAAAGCAACAAAGGCCAGCAACGAGGGGACCGGATCATCGGAGGAGTGCCGTGTGTGCCTGTCGACGATACATGCCAGTGAGGCGACTCGACGGCTGCCCTGCCGCCACACCTTTCACCGGGACTGTGTGGACCGATGGCTGCAGACGTCCTGCAAGCGGACATGCCCACTCTGTCGGGTTTACGTCGTGGACGGGGAAAGGCGGCCAGTGGCAGTGAAGCGCGCTGGTGAAACGACACACGCCGACAACCTGGTGATTTGGTTCTCCACCATGATCGTCCCTGGATTCTGATTGCCAAACTAGTATGATTTTCCCCCATTGAAACCATTGTTTCCCGCATATAATACATCTTACCAGTATTGGTCTGTACAGCACCTTTGAGCAACGTGTTAAAGCTAGTTGGTATTTCATTGCATTTTGACCACGAGTTTTGAACTTGAGAGATTTATTTCCCCAGTCAATGATAGTTTCTAAAACCGGGAAATTTTAGTTTGTTGTTTGGTACTTTTAAAGTGCAGTTGGCAAGGCACCTGACGCGTGAGCCAAGTCTTCTCCAGGCTCCAGCATTAGCACCCATACTCCTTGAAAAATCTAGGGCCGTTGATTTATATGGAGCACTTACATCTTACATTACAGGTAGTTTGGATTGCTGTATACCAATGTGCCAAAAATGATCTTTTTTCTCATATTAGGTGATTAAACTATGTAAGAAAACATATTCAGAGACTCTACTTAAATCACTTTGGAGACTCTTTTTTTGCGTCTCCAAATTTGCGTTTGTATCACAAGACATTAGAGACTCGAATTTTCGAGTCTTGAATGACTCTCTCATCGGAGACTCATTTTGTCAAAATCGAGTCTCCAATGAGACAATCATTAGAGACTCTGTTTTGTCAAATAGAGTCTCTGATGATGAGTCATTGTAGACTCATTTGACAAAACGAGTTTGCAATGACTCATCATGGAAGACTCTATTTTGTCAAACAGAGTCTCCAATGATAATTTTCAAAACCAAAAAAAAAACATATCCATTATATACAATTACATAGGCATGCTTTTATCCATTAGATGTACATCTATTAGTTCCAATCGACAAACATTACAAGTATTGCTTTTACAATCAACAGATATACATCCATTAGCTACTCAAACGAGTCAAAATAATTACAAATCAGATGTTTCATCTGTTCAAATGTTCGAGCATACATGAAAATGTCTACCACAAAGAAAATGATACAACTGATATCCAATATTTAGTCTCGCACACATAAAAGTAGACTATAACTGATTGCAAACATCACAAACACAATGGGTATCGATCGCTTGAGAAAGTTTGTTTTGCAAGTAGCAAGGAAATTTACAAAAACAATTAAAAGACACCATCAACACATGATAGAAATATGGTTTGTTTGACATATTCTGTTGAACTTCACCTGCAAAATGGCAATGAACTTCAGTTTGACATACTCTTGTCATGTGTTCCTCCAAATCAGGCATACAAAAGGACCTCCTGATACACCTTAATCAACTTGAATAATTTGCAAGCTCCTAGGATAGAACAATAGAAAAGAAAGGATTGAGAATGTCTAGACATGAATCAAGAACAGAAAAATGCAGGTCAGTCAATGACTAAGCCAATCGGTAATGAAGGGCTTGTTATACTGTGGTAAACATCTATCACAGGAGCTAAAGATGGGAAATTTTATATTAGTCAGGCTATTAGCACACAAAATTTATCAGACAAGAGATGATTAAACAAATATTAAATAGCATAACAATTAAGGAGTTAAACAGATGTTTGAACCTCCACGGTTCCACCAACTTGTTGAACTTCTACTAACAATTCATTTTTGACTATGCAATCTAGCTACAGTTCAGGACATCTATTGTTCAGTTCAACAGAAAAATTCAGAGAATGAGTTCAAAAAGATAAGTTCATTTTCAGAGCCAACAAATAAGTTTAAACAGAGCATGAGTTTCTTTTCTATGCAGACATAGAATAAGAAGCTATCAGTCAACATGAGACAGAGACTAGTTATGACTCATTTTTTCACATTATTTATGCAGACATAGAGCAGAAAGCTTTTAATCAATATCATTTCTGCTATCACTATATTTTCATTCTGTTTTTATAGTTCAAGTGTATTGCCAATAACTGAAGTTCACAATGATACTTGAGTGAGCAACTAAAAGAAGCAAATAATTCAGGTATGTGACTGAGCACCACTAATTGAGGGAGAGGAACCAGTTATTGAAAAGATAAAGTTATACTGACATATGCAATAAACACTTTGTAATGAACAGGGAACTACACAAAGATACTAGAAATACTTCATGATGCTGAATCATCAGGTTAAGATCGATCTAAACCAATCTATTTTTTCTATATACAACGACATGCCAACAGTTATAGCTTAACTTTATTGACATAGCTCATGCTATTAATATATGGAGAAATCAATTTGACCTCATAAGCAACTGAATGAATGTATAGCTATTGACTAACTAAACTGTTCAAGTGGCAAGTAACAGAAAAAATGTGTTTAATAAATAAAATGTTAACTGGGACTAATAGTGATAAGAGCCGATATGATTATTCCTGTCTTAACATAAATCTGTGACATAACCACATATTTCTCAAATCATAAACACCATACTTTGCTAGCAATCAGTGTCAGAGATTATCGAAAGGACATCAGCTGGCAACAACAAAAAGCTAATAATGAATCTTTCTCTTTCATATGTAAAAAAAACATTAAAGCAATTTTTAGAGATGATTTCACACATGCTAATATTCTTATCAACGAGTTACCAAAATTGGTTTCATCATTTTTGGAGCCATACTTATTTTAGGCTGAATTAAACAAGAAAAGAGATGAACTAGTCCAAATTACAAAGGCTAGCTAGTTTGATGCCTTCACTGTTCCTTCACGACAAAGCCATGGCATGCCACTCAGCAAGCAGGCTACGGCTTCAACAAACTACCGAGAGAAAATGCTAAACTAAGTGCAAACAAAAAGGATGAGTGACTCACAGAATGGTTGGATCGAATCGTGGAGCCCGTGCTTGCACATGTCGGAGCTTGAGGATGATAGCAGGCATGCGATCTCGGGATGATTCAGCTCGGAGAGATGGCGCTCCATCTCGTCATGGTGCCCACCTCCAGAAAGTCCAGATCCAGGCTACACAGAGGCAAGGTGTGCTGCTTCTCGATGGGGAAAAATAGGGGAGAAATAGAGTACCTCCATCTAGGACATGGGGATGACGTCAGAGAGGTGGGGAGCCGTGGTGTTGGACCTCCATCACCGCTGGATCAGTCCTCTCCCATCTCGTGTCCGGCTCCTCCAGCTCCGTCACCGCTCGACCGTCGTCGTGGAGCTCATACCTACAGAGGGAGAGGAAGATGGTGCTCTTGCGCTCTCATCCTACAAGCCCGTGTGATATGCCACCCTTGATGCACGCGAGCACAACTAGCTCTACGATGGTTACATAACAACGTAGAGAGGGTGCCCCTACCATCATGAACTGGACCAGGCGATGGCCGATTAGAGCCTTCACTGCCGACGGCCCGACGCTGTCACCGCCGTCATTGCACATATCTCTAGTGGTGAGGTGAGGCGAGATCTGAAGGGAAGGAACGAGAGGGGGAGGATGCGCTGTGGAAGAACCATGCGGTGTGTGTGGAAGGGAAGGAGAAAGGGTCACGAGCTACCATGATGTTCGGACACGAGCGAGCAATGAACGCATTATTAAAATTTTGGGTCCAGTCTAGCTTCTTGTTGGAGACTCGGTTTTGCTGAGTGCCTGAGACGAGTCCGCAATTTCTCATTGATGACTCTGTTTACGCGGACGTGTCTCAGATAATACTGGTACGGAGATATGTTTTAGTAGAGTTAACTTCATCAGAGACTCATCTTATTAAAATAAGTCTTTGATATATTATTAGAGACTCATTTTAAATTACAGCCTCTAAATATGATGTCTTTTTTGTTAGTTTTCTACATAGTATAATTTGAGTAAAGTTTGGATTGAGAAATTTATTTGTTCTCTCATGAAATTTTTTTGAATGTCAATGGAGAAATCTGATTTGCATCAGCAAAGTCCATGCAAATCACGTGATGTGTGGTTGCACGAACTTTTGACTTGGTTGTCCAGTCTGCCTTTGGTGCCGTAGGCACAACAAATCTCAGCACCAACAAATCTCTAATTTCAAACCAAAATATGTAGCAACACCCTGCCCTACCAGCTTCTTATGGAACTAACCAAGTTGCATATAGTACATGAAAAAGGTGCTTTTCTTACAAATTAATTAGCAATTACCCTTATAGAGTTGAGTTTAGTATAATATCTATTAAAATCACTTAAATGATAACTGCATTTCTCTTCTTTTACGAAATAAATCATGCTTCCACTATACCACGGTTGATTTTTAACGACTTATATTAACTACCAATGAGTAGTCGTTGAAAGTGAGCGACGAAATTCTACATATATCGATGGATTTGAGATCGGTAATTCTCATAATATTTAGTGTCTGGCTGTGGGTCGGTAATTCTTCGTATGCATGTCAAAGCATTGATCAGTAATAGTTTTGGATCTGGCTAGAATTCTTAGTTTTTAGTCAGAGCTCATGCAGAATGAAAGATTGTTTCAATCACAACAATTTAGAAGAATTTTATAGGGACTAGTTTTGAGTTATTTTGACCGAGGATGTCATTGGGGATACTTCCATCGTAATCTAATTGATGTTATTAGAGTCAGAAACAAAGCTACCAGGCAAGGCAGTGTATTCTATTGAGTCCTACAAAGACAATGCATCTACCTATTTGAATCTGGCAACCTTCACTCCCTGAGAGTAGTGTATGAAAAGAGAGAAAGAAATGTGCAATCAGTACCTGAGAGATTAGTTTACCAAACTGGAGCCCGTGTTATCAAGGATTCATAACACATCAGTTGGTATACCAAATAAGCTATCTAGTTATCAAATGACACATACAAGTTTACCTTATGAAAGTGTTTAGTCCAGTCGTTGTACAACTTGGAATGAGACATTTGTAATTTCCATTATGTGATGATAAGTCCACTGTAAGAAGAGGAATACCCTTTATAAAGCTCTGAAAATCAAGTGGGCAGTTTTATTACATACTCTTTATAGTGGTCAAAACCTATTTTCATTATCCAAAAAAATACTTTTATAGAAGTATACATGGCCCTCCATGACATTTTTCCTTAATGTCGTTGTACTTGGCTTTTTAGGATAAAAACAGAGCACATGCTAGTTGAGGCATTCCTTTTTAGGATGAAAACAGAGTACTGCCGATTATACTATAAAATGGTATTATAGGTATAAAAATTAGGTACCATGCGAAATATGGTTTTGATAGCACTTGGTACATTTCAAAGATGGTAAACAAACTCTATCAAGATTTATAACAAGTAGTTACTCCCTCTATTCTTAAATTATTGTCGCTGTTGACTTTTTTATTCAACTTTGATCATTCATCTTATTTAAAATATTATTTCAAACATGAAAATTTTTAAGTTATATTTTAATTTATTTTAGTGATAAAATAAACTATGACAACATATACGATATTTTTAAAAATAATTTGAATAAGACAAATAATCAAAGTTAACTGCCATATATACGTGGCCCATCATTCCGTGGAGGATTTCTTTAATTGCCACATTTACATGTACTGTACCTATAATAGAGTTAAAATCGAATATTGAGAAAATATCAAATTCGTTTCCTCCAGCGAAATCAAACCAATAAAATATTTCCATGAGCTGTTTATTTATTCAAGTTCAACATCCTTCAATACATGCAAATCTTAACCTTTATGGTGGAGAAAGATAATCAGGTTTCATGATTTTGCAAGTATAAGGAATAATGACAATAGTGATGGTAAAACAGATATTTTGATACAAGAATGACCTGTTGCGTTGTAGAGTGGATGAATTTGCTCAAAGAGAAATTCTAGTGACTATTAATCGAAAAATTAGAGTTCAGATTTATTTCTTTTGAGAGAATAATTCAGGTTTACTTAATTAATGCCGAGACTAGCGGAGCATGCATTTGTTGGGCCACGTTTGTCGTACACATTTAGTCCAGGTCAGCAGTACATAGAGTTTTTTTAGATTGTTTACGTAACTCTAGCACTGCTCCTAAAAAAATAGCCTTTGCTAATGAAGCTCCCTGCATGTTCCGTACCGACAATGGCCACTGTAAAACTACAAAAAATCGTTTATTTCTGGATGTACAATCGTGCTTCTTCCATGCATCAGATATAACTGAGCTATGTTTTCATAGTGTATAATTAAATAATAACGCGTATATTTAGCCATGATTTATTTTAACATCATCTCAAATGCACCATTCTAATTGCTTTTAGAATAAGCTGAAATAAAATCATTTAACATCTAATGGCAAAACATCATCGCAAATGCACCATTCTAAAAGCTTTTGAGATGATCTTAGGACCATAATAACCGGTCGGACCCATACTCTTAAGGTCTGTTTGTTTCAGCTTATTTACAGCTAGATTATTTAATCTAGGTCAAATAATCTGGGAGGATAAATAAACAGGTCAGCTTATTTAATCAGATTAAATAATTTAAGGGCTAGATTATCATAATTCAATAAACATCTCAAGAGGTGTTTTTTTCAGCTTTTTTGATAAAAGACCCACTATCTTTGTCACTTTGAAGGAAATTATCCACCTATATCGCCGAGCATTATTGTTTTCATAGAAACCAAGGGTATTATTGTCTTCTCCTTATCTACAACTAATAATCTGGACAATAATAAGCTAGACAAACAAACAGCCCTCCCAGAAATAATCCGCTTAGAAAACAAACAGCCCTAATAGAGGAAAAATCAACGTGAGCACAAGAAAACGAATCAGATGGGTGTTAGTTTGAATGCTAGATAAATGATGGATGCAAGATTCTGACATGAAACCGCCTTTGCAAATTTTGAGGCTTTTTTTTTTTTTTGCCAACAGGCTCATGCTAAATCTATACAACAATTCACGATGGACATTCAGAGCAACATGGTCATGTCCTGTTATGTCGGTATCACCCGGATATGATTTCTCCGTCGTCATCTAATGCAGGAATCACATGTACAGATCGAAAGGTATGGAAGATGAAGAGTGTAAGAATAATCAGCTGGAGTGCTTAACAGAACAAGCCACTACTTGAGCCCAATGCCTAAGCCTTGTCTTCACAAGCTGAGGGTTCTCTCCTGTGCGTCAACATAACAAATAACAGCACGATGACCACAGTTCAATGCATAATGATAGCCTCTGCAAAATATAAAAATTGACAATAACTTTTACCACTTGTCTAGGTTTATTTCTCCAATGCGAATTCTTACCTGGACTGCAGATCTTCCATGGGTCCATGAGGTTAGACTGTGCGCTGGGGCTGCCTGGGCTCGGTGTACCGCAGAGGTTAGAGGACGATGAGGTAGCCGAAAGTGAGGGTGCTGAGCTGGTAGACCACCGCATCTTGGGCTCGGAGAGCTGCCGATTCACGGCGAAATAGAGGTCGAGGGCAGGGAGGGTATCGCAGAGGTTCTGGCCACCCTTCTCCTCATCGAAGCCAAATCCCAGCTCCATGGATCCCCTCAGCTCATCTAGGTCCGCATCGGTCAGGCGACCCTTGGCAACGCGCTCAATGCTCGGTCTTGCCTCGCCATGCACGGGGTAGATGCTGCTGCTGCTGACCACGTCCTCAGATTCATTCAGGCCCGTGCTACTCCTCCTCCTCTGTATCTGCCGCCGCCGCTTTTCCCACTTGACCTCTCGGGTTGTCTCCTTCATGGAAAGTTGCTTAGACAGCTTCTTGTTATTGTTGCTGTCCATGTCCCGGTGCATCGAGCTAGACCTTCCTAGCGGCGACTGTTTGCTTGTAGTTTTGACAGTCTCCTCCACCACCTCCCAGTCTCTGTACAGCGACAATGGAGGCGGGCGAGGGACACCGCGCTTGTGCTCTTTGCCATTGCTGCCCATGGCTTAGATTGTTGTGTTAATGTGTTCTCTATTACAATCTGAGAAATGGTTGGCTTTGATGTGCCGCCGTCCCCTTTCCTCCCCTGAAAGATGGGTCGCAGCAGCTGCCGACGATACGACAGCTGCCGCTGCTGTTGGAGGAAGGAGGAGGAGACGTCGACAACAAGAGATGGAGAGATTATGCTCCTATGATATCAGGGAGACGATGGAGGAAGAATAAACCAAAAATAGGGGTGTGTAACCTGTCTCGTGGATCGAAGATGACTCTTTTACTGCCTCCAAATGGTAGCCACGCAGCACGATTGCCATGACCATCGGCGTTCTGCGTTCCCAGCCACTCATGGATTACGTACTCAAATTAGGCTATGGCCCATATTGGCATCAAACGAGTGGTTTTCTTAATTAGGGAATGTCTCCAAAAATATCAAGGAAAGGATTCCCTTGGAAACTTCGTTCTGGTACAACTGGGAATTTCCGGATTATGAGATGATCGACGGCTGCATATACAGCGCTATCACACCCAGGATGTGGTATATTAAATCACACCCTAGCCACCCTATCCACTCATCCACACGCATGCTTTGCATTTGCCACTTAATTAGAGCATGGACCGGGCACTCTTCATTAGTCCTATTAATTACATGCACGATGCACTCTCAATTGGGCCTATTAATTACATGCATGTAGGGGTGAAATCGGATCGGATACGGACAGATATAGCTCATCCTATATCCTATCTCATATTTTTTTTATTGAACCCGAAGTCGGGACGGATAGTGCCGGATAATTATTTCTTGATCCCGTACCCCAATCCTATATTTACGTTTCGGAGTTGGAATCGGACACGGATACCATTATAAGAATTGATAGATGAAAAATTATATGATAATAATATAGTTAGAGTGACATATGAATATAATGATAACTAATATATGAAAATAAATATGTTTTGTGTCGTTATTTTCACCTAATTTCTTTCATATTTTCAGTGTTATAATCACTTAAATTTAATTTAATTATATAAATATCGGATTTCGGACGGATATTGCTCATCCCATATCCTATCCCGCTAGTTTTACTCGGATTTGGATTCAGACATAGATAGTATCGGATGACTATTAGTGCACCCTATATTTGGCCACATTTGTTTTTTTGGTGTTCGGATCATCGGACGGTCGGATATTATCCGTACTGTTTTCATCCCTGCATGCATGCATGTTTAGCTTTAATTACCATTTTTGCTGGAATACGTTAATGGAAAGCACCAACTAATTCCAAACCATAAAATCTTACGCAACCATGAGACTGCACCCGTGGGATCATAAATTCCTGATTAATAAAAAAAAACTTAGCAATTTTATTGTGAGGAAAAACTTATCAATTTTTCCTGCTGCATAGCACACAACTATTTGCTATTGAACAATGGGAACTTTTATGATTTTAGGGTATAAAATATACCGAGTGAGCAGATTAACAAAGTTCTATGGGCGAGCAAAAAATTTGGCCATAAACTTAACATCACTCCTATGTTCTTTTTTGTTGTTGTTGCTAACCATAAATTGTGTCATGGGTGAACACAAAAGTCTTTGGTCTGAAACCTAACATCACACCCAATGTTGTTTTTTATGTGGCTAAGCATAAATAATGCCATGGGCCAACACACAAGTCTTTATTCTAAAACCTAACATCCACCCATATATTTCTTTTTCGAGCATAGCTCTTAGTTATTGCAATTCGATAATACATGTCTATTTTTTTGTGGAGCATCAACGCATTGGGTTTTTTTTACACTCATGTGAATGTTAGTTTATGCTTGGAGGATTATTTTGTGATTTTGTTAAAGATGATTGATGTCTATCAAATTAATGGAGAGCCACTAGTAAGTGTCGTCACAATACACATATAAGTGTTGAGGGGAAGTGCCTTTTTTCAGTGGTGTTTGGTCACAAAAGGCAGTATGTACATAAAAAAAGATATTACAAAATAATGTAATTTGTTTTGTGTTCCTAATGTTTAGCTATTTTTTTACCTGAATTCGATCACAGTAAAAAAATAACCATCTATAATAGTAAGAGGTCAGTGTTTTGTGGTTAAAATGCTTGAGCGTGTCTAGTACGCTTTTATCATCAAAATGCTTGGTAGTATTAGCAGAAAAATATGTGATTATAAAAGGTTCGTCATAAAACAAACATTGTAACTTTTATAATTTGGAATGAAAAAGAATGGTATTTCACTAAATGAATCCATATATATGCGCGTGTGTGGAACTCAAGCTGCAAATTGGAAACCAATATTATTTATGGTTTCACGCATCCACCGGTCAGCCAAGTATGTATGAATTATTAGAAACAACTGTACTAAAATTTAGAATTGCTTGCCAGAACAATAATATACTAACATTGGATCAATTTGGATTACCCATTAATTGCTCCCGCTAATTGCTTTGTGCGAGCCTGCATGCGTAGCTCACCCCATGATTAGGAAGGTAATTAATTGTGTCCATTAACTGCTGTTGCATTATAAGACATTATATATACTATTAGGTTGGGTGTTTACTGTCTAAGTAAAACACTATTTATGATCATTATCACAGCTTTTTATTTTGTGAAATACGATTGATATCAACCCGATGGATCTCCTGTAGATCATGGTGATCTTGAAGTATGGTCTTCCTTATATATTGTCAAATGATCAATTGGTATATTTTATATGGTTGCATCAAATCGTAAATAGTGACTTGGGTGAACACAAAATGTTCCTTGTCTGCAACCAAACACATCACCCATATGTGTTCTTCCAAATTATAGATATTAATTGGCTTTATGATATTAGAGTGCATGCATATATACATTTTTTCCATGTGAGATGTTAGTGTGGGTTGGATTTTTACTCTGAAATTACTGATAATTTCATAAAATACAATTGATCTCCATCCAATGGACCACCATGATAAGCATTCTCAAAAGGAAATGGAAGTGTTCAGGAGACGAGCTAGATAAAAAAAATCCAATGATGCACACGAGCAACAGCTGCAACTCGGCAGTTCAATATTTGCTATCTAAACTAGTAACCAGATAATCATGATTTTACAATCTGTCAAATTATATTTTAAATTTACAAATTTAAATGGCATGGTTCTAAACAAATGTTCTTCACAATTCCAATCACAAAAAGACAGAGCATTAAGGAAAATGATGACTACACGATATGTTTAAGTTGAGATGCGCGTATCGGGAGAATAATTTTAGTAACCCAGTCATGCAGGTATATGCATGCATGCATTTGTTGTGTCACCAAATAGGGAACCCGTTAATTAAGTCCAGCACAGTATTGCATAAGTGCTTTGCTCTTAATAGGTGTTGCTACTTGCTATTTTACCCAGGCACCGAGATGGTAAGCTCTGATTAGTTTTATTTTTTAAAATGCATGAACATAAAATATATCAGGTGGCCATAAGATCCACATATTGCAATTATAAAATATTCGGCGTGACCACAAAAACATAAATTAATTAGTACTCAAGTGCAAGCCGTGCAGGTTGCAATGTTCGACAATGTTTGCGACCTGGATCCAACCAGGCCACAAATTATTAAGATCAGAAAGGCTACTGTTTCTGACAGCAAATAATGCTAACTACGCATGCAGAATATTAATTATTTACTATTTAGCATCAAGCTTGCTTCCTAGTAGCAAAATTGAAATGATGAACCAGAAAATCATTCTATCGATTATTTACAATCAAAGTAACCTGATCATAGAAAATGTCAGCCATAAGCATAAATATTCTTCGTTTTTGTGTGCATGTGTAAATAGTGACGTGAGTGAACATATAAAAATCCGGTATGTAACCAAACATACTTTCATTTTTTTTTACCCTAGTCAAAGATCTTGGTTAAAACGATTTAGGCTGCATGCTACATTTTGATGCCTTTGGTATTGTGATTACATGGACTGAGCAAGTGCTCCCTGTTGATGGACACTGCACGCGCCATGTGCTGCCGGCATCGACATCGATGCCGTGTTGCCGGCCTTGCTCACCATCATGCAAAACCACGAGAACAAAGCAGTTGTCCGACAAGCATCTCCACAAACTTCTCCATATCGTCCAGCAAAGCACCGTCTCGGCACCTACCCTATCATCATCACCGACGAGCTCATCGTGTATGCAGTGGAGCTCGGCATGATCCTGCATGCAACACATAAACAATATCTTATCGTCAAGGAACAAGAGGCCACGGTTATTGCGGCGGAAGCAGAACAGGCCGATGGTCACGCCTAACAAGCCGTGCACAAGCGTGCCGGAGGAGAGACCAGACCCCTCGTCGAGGTAGGACTGTCTCCGTGTCCATGAGGAGAGGTTGAGCAGGGCCGTGTTCATCGTCCATGCGCAGGCACCTGCATGCCCCTGCTGCTTTCATCGTCCTTGCTGTTCATCTCCAGCGAGATTCCGATGTGGTGGTGATGTTGTTGCTGTTGGAATTATATATGGGCTTGGCCCATTAATAATAACAATAATTTCTGAAAATCTCAAAGGCCCATTTATGAGTGGAGGGAGTGCAAAGATTTAGTCCCACATTGCTAGTAGAGGTGGATGGAGTTCAACTTATAAGGTTGGTTGCTCTAGCATCTCTTGCAAGTGTGTGGATGGGAGGAAGGAAGAACACACGCGCTCGCTCGCCCCGCCTCGCCGGGCGGGGCGTGGGCGTGGGCGATGGGTGCGGCCGCGCATCTCCTGCGTGAATGGTCCGCCGAAATTTGGTCCCTTGCCTTGCAGGGGCGCGACTTCCTTTTGCACTTTCTTTTTGCTGCGTATTCCATATATTTAATTATGGAAACTAACGTATTAATATGATAACCGACTCGGTTGCGGGACGCCCAACCCTAGCGGTTCCCCCCTATAAATACGTACCGGTACCGCCGCAAATCAGATCACGCAATCGCTTAGGGTTTTGCCTCTCGCTACTGTTGCGCCGCCAAGCCTTCTCCATCCCGATTGTCGGCGTGCACCGGCGAACAGGAGAGCAGGTCTCCGGAACCGTTGTTCTCTATGATCCTGCACCGGGAGAGGGCGAATAAGGTTTTTTGGGAAGCGTTTTGTATGACTGCTTGATCGCTTCCTCGTCTTCGTCAAGCTCGTTGCCACGGCTCGTCTTCCTCATCGTCGAGTCGGTCTCACCCGCCGTCGTCAACAACATGACGGTGCTGCACGTCGTTGCCGCCTCATCTACCCAGTCCAGAAGGAAACGTACGTACTCTCATCTTACACCATGTCTTCCATACTAGCTTTCATAGTCTATTTGTCTATGATGGATATTGCTAGTCTGGTAGATGCTATGCTTTTGTCTGGCCTAATATACCTGTCTAGATTTTGCGTAGACTTGTCTAGTTTATTATGCAATATATTAATCATACTTATGATTTATTTCTGGATTAATATAAAACTAAAAGTGCTAATTTTTTCAACAATCCAAAAACCTTATTGTAGGCACTTTAGTGTTATGGCTAGATTTGTCGATGCACTGAGGCCAGAGAAATTCACTGGCGTGCACTTCAAAAGATGGCAAGTGAAAGTCACTCTGTGGCTTACTACCATGAATGTGTTCTGGTGTCCACTGGCAAACCTGAAAGCGATCTCACTGCAGATCAGGAAAAGACCTACAGTGAAGCCAACACAATATTCTTGGGCGCTGTTAATGGAGTTTTAGTAGATCGTCTTCAGGACGTCTACATCCATCATATAGTCACAAAGAATATGTGAGACGCTCTGATCGCTGCCTATGGTGGTACAGATGCTGGCACTGAACTGTATGTCATTGAGCAGTACCATAATTTTAAGATAATAGATGGCAAATCTGTCGCCGCGCAGGCTCATGAGATACAGTGCATAGTGAAGGAACTCGAATTGCTTAAGATCGTTGTACCTGAGAAGTTTGTGGCTGGGGGCATTATTGCCAAATTGCCTCCAACTTGGAGGGATTTTGCCACTACTCTTAAACACAAGAGGATGAACATATCTGTCTTAGATTTGATCGCGTCTCTTGATGTTGAGGAGAAAACTCGTGAGAAGGATGAATGTTCTAAAGTTAACGAGGGAAACACTATTGCCAATATGGTGCATCAACCATAACAGTCTCATGGCAGTGGTGGTAAGGGCAAGGGCAAGAACAATAAGCCTAAGCAGACCACTACCTTCAAGAAGAAGAACAAGGAGAAGGGAGTATGCTTTGTTTGCGGTTCTAATGAGCATTGGGCAAAGAAGTGTCCAGAACGCAAAGGAAGGAAGCCTCCACAGCAGAAGTCTGCGAACATGGTGACCAGTGCTGGAGAAAATAGTGGGTATGGTAATTTACCATATGGGTTTTCTGTATTTCAATCTACTTGTTGGTGGCTTGATACTGGTGCTAATGTTCATGTTTGTGCTGATGCCTCTTTGTTTACTTCTTACCAGGTCGCCCGGGGTTCCTCCGTCCTAATGAGGAATGGGTCACATGCTTCTGTTCATGGTGTTGGCACGGTCGAGCTGAAGTTCACTTCGGGGAAGATTGTCCAATTGAAGAACATACAACATGTCCCTTCTATCAAGAAGAATCTCGTTAGTGGCTCCCTTTTGTGTAGGGATGGTTTTAAGGTAGTGCTAGAGTCGAATAAAGTTGTCGTGTCTAAGAGTGGATAATTTATTGGTTAAGGCTATGAGTGCAGAGGCTTGTTCCACTTTTTCCTTTCAGATTATTGCAATAAGTCTGTGAACTATATTTGTGATGGTGTTAATGAGAGTGATGCTAGTGTTTGGCATTCACGTTTATGTCATCTAAATTTTGGTTCTATGTCTCGACTTTCCAGCTTGAATTTAATTCCGAATTTTTCCATTGTCAAAGGTTCTAAGTGCTCAAGTTGTGTGCAATCTAAGCAACCTCGAAAGCCTCACAAGGCTGTAGAGGAGAGACACTTAGCACCACTAGAACTTATACATTCAGATCTCTGTGAAATGAATGGTATATTGACTGAGGGTGGAAAAAGATATTTCATGACTTTGATTGATGATACGACTAGATTTTGCTATGTTTATTTGTTAAAAACTAAAGATGAGGCTCTAAACTACTTTAAAATTTATAAGGTTGAAGTTGAAACTCAACTAGAGAAAAAGATCAAAAGAATTAGGTCCGATCGTGGTGGCGAGTATTTCTCAAATGAGTTTGATTTATTCTATGTGGAACATGGTTTGATACATGAGAGGACGCCTCCCTATTCGCCCCAATAAAATGGGGTTGCCGAAAGAAAGAATCGCACCTTAACTGACTTGGTTAATTCCATGTTAGATACGGCTGGATTATCTAAGGCATGGTGGGGGGAGGCTTTATTGACATCATGTCATGTCCTAAATAGAGTTCCCATAAAGAATAAGGAGAAGACTCCATATAAGGAATGGATTGGTAGAAAGCCATCACTCTCTTACTTACGCACATGGGGTTGTTTGGCCAAAGTTAATGTGCCAATTAACAAGAAGCGTAAGTTGGGACCTAAAACTGTGGATTGTATCTTTCTTGGATATGCTTATCATAGCATTGCCTATAGATTTTTAGTGGTTAAATCAGAGGTGCCTGATGTTCATGTTAATTCATTAATGGAGTCTCATGATGTTACTTTCTTTGAGAACATATTTCCTATGAAAGATTTACATAGCATGTCTAGATTATCTTCTGATGTGATTGCTGAAACTACTCCTGAACCTAGTGCATTTTCTGATCATGCTGAACAAATACTTGAACCAATCCATGAGGAGATTGATAGTGAAGCTCCTAGGAGGAGCAAGAGACAAAGGACTGCAAAGTCTTTTGGTGATGATTTCATTGTTTATCTTGTGGATGACACTCCTAGAACCATTTCAGAGGCATATGCATCTCCTGATGTAGATGACTGGAAAGAAGCTGTCCATAGTGAGATGGACTCTATTCTTTCTAATGGAACTTGGGAAGTTGTTGATAGACCATATGGTTGCAAACCTGTGGGTTGCAAATGGGTGTTCAAGAAAAAGCTTAAGTCTGATGGTACTATTGACAAGTATAAGGCTCGGCTTGTGGCCAAGGGTTACACCCAGAAAGAAGGCGAAGACTTCTTTGATACTTATTCACCTGTTGCTAGATTGACCACAATTCATGTATTACTTGCTCTGGCTGCCTCACATTGTCTTATCGTTCATCAAATGGACGTTAAGACAGCTTTCCTTAATGGAGAGTTGGATGATGAAATCTATATAGATCAACGTGATGGGTTTGTAATAAAGGGTCAAGAAGACAAGGTGTGTAAGTTGTTGAAGTCTTTGTATGGTCTGAAACAAGCTCCTAAGCAGTGGCATGAGAAATTTAATTCAACACTTTTAGCAGCAGGCTTTTCAGTCAATGAGGCTGATAAATGTGTATACTACCGCCATAGTGGGGGTCAGGGAGTTATACTGTGCTTGTATGTTTATGACATACTCATCTTTGGAACAAATCTTGACGTGATCAATAAGGTCAAGACTTTTCTGTGCCAAAGTTTTGATATAAAGGATCTGGGTGAGGCTGATGTTATCTTGAACATCAAGCTAATCAAAGGAGAGAATAGGATTACTCTTACGCAATCTCATTATGTTGAGTAGCTCTTGAACCGTTTTGGTTACAAGGACAGCAAGCCTTTTCCAACACCTTATGATCCCAGCTTGATCCTTCGAAAGAATAAGAGAATTGGTCAAGACCAATTAAGATACTCTTAGATTATTGGATCACTTATGTATTTAGCGAGTGCTACTAGGCCTGACATCTCGTTTGCTGTGAGCAAACTGAGCCGGTTTACTTCTTGTCCGGGAGATGATCATTGGCGTGCGCTTGAGTGGGTAATGCACTACCTAGTTGGTACTATGGATTATGGAATTCATTATTCTGGATATCCAACAGTACTAGAGGGCTATAGTGATTCCAATTGGATATCTGATGCTGATGAGCTGTATGCCATGAGTGGATATGCATTTACTCTTGGTGGTGCTGCTGTTTCATGGAGATCATGTAAACAAACCATCTTAATGAGGTCTACCATGGAAGCAGAGCTTACCGCATTGGATACAGCTACAGTTTTGGCCGATTGGCTACGTGAGCTCTTGATGGACTTGCCTATTGTCGAGAAACCAATGCTGGCAATCCTCATGAATTGTGACAATCAAACTGTGATAGTCAAAGTGAACAATTCTAAGGACAATATGAAGTCATCAAGACATATTAAGAGACGTTTGAAGTCTGTCAGGAAAATGAGAAACTCCAGAGTCATATCAGTAGAATATATTTCAACTGGTGAGAACCTGACAGATCAATTCACCAAGGGGCTGTCACGTAATGTGATAGACAGTGCATCGAAGGAGATGGGTATGAGACCCATATGTGCTATTCCATAGTGGTAACCCAACCTATGTGATCGGAGATCCCGTGAAGTAGGACCTGGGAAGAACAAGCTATTGTTTAGCAAGAGAGTAACCTTTTATGACCCACTCGAGAAGCGATGCATTACTC
This sequence comes from Eleusine coracana subsp. coracana, assembly GCA_032690845.1. Lineage (NCBI taxonomy): Eukaryota > Viridiplantae > Streptophyta > Magnoliopsida > Poales > Poaceae > Eleusine > Eleusine coracana. Next base: position 23,249,338 of record CM064424.1, read on the forward strand.
TCGATATCTATATGGTAGGTTGGTTGTTGCCTTAATGTATTCAGTTGGCTATAAATAATGAAGATGTTGTCCTACAGAACATTCTTGAATGAATACACCTATATAAGCCCGATTGTTGTAAGGTCGCAATCTGTGAGATTTGGGCGATCTCTATTAAGCTCATGAAAGACCAAGGGAGTATGACCTATATGCTCCACCCGCGGAGAAGTCTACTGGAGGTCTAGTATCAGTTATGACAATGAGTGAAACTTATTTGCACAAAACTTGCAATTCAAGGCGTAGTCCATTGTTCAAGTTGTGAATGAGTGTAGCATATTGTTCTAGGTGGAAGTTCAACTTAACAGTCTCCACTGAACATACTGGTATATTAAACAACAGTAGGGTGAGGCAAAGTCTAGCTAGGACTTTGAGATCTGGTGGGGGATTGTTGGAATTATATATGGGCTTGGCCCATTAATAATAACAATAATTCCTGAAAATCTCAAAGGCCCATTCATGAGTGGTGGGAGTGCAAAGGTTTAGTCCCACATTGCTAGTAGAGGTGGATGGAGTCCAACTTATAAGGTTGGTTGCTCTAACATCTCTTGCAAGTGTGTGGATGGGAGGAAGGAAGAACACACGCGCGCGCTCGCTCGCCTCGCCTCGCCTCGCCTCACCGGGCCGGGCCGGGCCGGGCTGGGCCAGGCCTGGCGGGGCGGGGCGTGGGCGATCGGCGCGGCCGCGCATCACCTGCGTGAATGGTCCACCGAATCAGATCACACAATCACTTAGGGTTTTGCCTCTCGCTACTGTTGCGCCGCCAAGTCTTCTCCATCCCGATTGTCGGTGTGCACCGGCGAACAGGAGAGTAGGTCTCCGGAACCGTCATTCTCTGTGATCCTGCACCGGGAGAGGGCGAATAAGGTTTTTGGGGAAGCGCTCTGCATGACTGCTCGATCGCTTCCTCGTCTTCGTCAAGCTCGTCGCCACGGCTCGTCTCCCTCGTCGTTGAGTCGGTCTCACCCGCCGTCGTCAACAACGTGACGGTGCTACACGTCGTCGCCGCCTCCTCTACCCAGTCCACAAGGAAACGTACGTACTCTCATCTCACACCATGTCTTCCATACTAGCTTTCGTAGTCTATTTGTCTATGATGGATGTTGCTAGTATGGTAGATGCTATGCTTTTATCTGGTCTAATAGACCTGTCTAGATTTTGCATAGACTTGTCTAGTTCATTATGCAATCTGTTAATCATACTTATGATTTATTTCTGGATTAATATAAAACTAAAAGTACTAATTTTTCCAACAGTTGCTAGCCGCTTTAGCTTCTTCTCTATCATCTATGTTCAAACGTATCACCAACGAATGAATTTTGTTAAAGATTTAAACGGCCGAGGTGAGCGCCCAGCTCCGGCGCCAGCTTTGTTAGCATGCAGATGATGAACAATATAAGAGAGAGAAAGAGATGCCAATGGATGGAAATGGTGGTTCGGGAGGCCACAAATTGGAAAGGATATATATGGACGAAATGACGTGGTTCCGAAGGCCATAAATTGGAAGGAAATAAATCTCTCCAAATTAAAGGTGGCTAATATATATACATATTGTGGGATATATATACCCGGGATACTTCACCACTCGGACATATTGCCGAGTGGACCGTGGTCCAATAAAGATAAAGCCCATAAAGATAACTACTCGAATTATTATTTGGAGTATATGACAAGTCAATACTAGAGATAGAAAGTTAGAGATAGAATCCTAGTCGAAAATCATGTTGTAACCGATTAGGACACTTGCCATGTAACCCTGCCCCCGGATATATAAGGAGGGGCAGGGGTTCTCTTATAAACAACGGGAATAATACACCACAGAACACAGGACGTAGGGTTGTTATCCTCCGGGAGGCCCGAACTTGTCTAAACCTTGTGTCTTGTGTGTCCATCGACTCTCGGTCTCGCGCATGCCTTTACCGATACACAAGGATCATGGGTAACCCTATGATCCACTGCTGATAATAGTATCGACAGTTGGCGCGCCAGGAAGGGGCGGCGCGAAGATCGACTTATTGAGTTCGATGGAAAGTTTTTGAGAAAAGTTGGATCTTCATCGACAACGATCAAGCGGAGGCAACAACTCCATCGGGCGAGGCGACATACGCGTATAGCAGCAGTGCTGCATGCGCGACGCTGTGTTGCGTTGTTTTGCTGCAATCGACGCCCGAGGAGTCGGCGAGTATCAAGCGACGAAATCCTCGGCGAGTCTGGATCACGTACGGTGGCTATACTTGGAAGCTGAATCCAAGTTTACACGTCTCACAAGGAAGAAGTCCGAGTTGTTGTGACGGATGACTCGGGCTTGCATTGGCCGAGTTGTGCGATAATACTAGGGAAGATAGTGGTCCTATATCTGAGAGGAACATGTTACCAACAACACTGATCAATGTCGTCGTCCACTGGTCACTCGGCGACTCGACTAATCATTCAGCGACACAATCACTCAACGACTCGGGACAACAAGTCACTTGCTGACTCGTTCATCGGCTTGATGGTTCAGTGACATGCTCGGGGGCTCGTCTATGACTTGCCAAATATCAAAGCTAAGTTACATTTATAATTTTTGTATTCTACCAATTCAATTTGAAGGCCGTAGGTTCTTCATCTTACTGTGATCATTTTAAGTTTCTTTTGAACTCATCTTTTTGCCTTGACAATATTGGTCAATAATGTTTCTCGGTTGATTTCGACTCGTACGTGTTTGGCCGAATGAGTTTAGTAGTACATAAGTGGTTAGGAGGAGTTCAGCTGTTTTGCTTAGTTGCCCGTCTGACTCCTATTACCCAAGTTGGTCAGTCTAGCTCCATGGCTCATGTCGTTTGCTGAAATCATCGTGCACATCGTTCTTTTAATGAACCTTGTTTGTTTTTTATATCTGTTGGTTGAATGATCGATTATTTCTGCCAGTACTCTAAGCAAACATAGGCCTTAGATGAATAACAGAAATCCAACAGACTTAGATATTAAAGGCGTTGTTTCATCAATACTTTATATTAATTTTACATATAACTACATTATTTGTATTCTTATATTACAGTTATCTCGTCGATATCATTCGGCCACGGAGCACCGAGTCATTGAATCACTCGGTCATGGAGCGCCGAGTCATTGGATCACTCGATCACGGAGCGCCGAGTCATTGGATCACTCGGTCATGGAGCGCCGAGTCATTGGATCACTCGACCATGATCAACTACTCATGATTTTGATCGGAATTATTTCCAGAAGGGCTATCATGATCATGGTTCATGATTTTACTCAATATTGGAGAGCCCTGCAAGAGTTGATATTGTTTACTTGGAATCACGCCCGGGGGCTGATATACTTGTTATACTTGATCAATATCACTCGGATTCATTATTGATTATGCTTACCGGGGAGAGTGGTAGAACCAATCTTGGAGGCTACCATACCAAAAACTTCATGTCGAATCAGTCGAAAAGAGTGCAAGAACATATCTTGGAGAACTATAATACAAAGTATTCTTGTCGATCCATTCGGAGGAAGTGATAGATCCAGATTTATGTATGGTGTTATATTTGACTCACAAGATATTTTGTGAACTAAATATCTTCTGAGTCGGGGGCTATACCTACACCTAGTAGGTTATTTTATTCGGCGTATTTGGATATTATTTGGCGCATAATCCTTTTTAAAGATTCTTGGAGACCTTTACAAGTTTGTTGTTGTACATGAAAAAGGTTAATCATATTCATGGCGAAGCATTAGTTAATCAACTGAAGATCAACAACTAACTTGCAAATCTCTTGGGGGCTACTGTGGGATATATATACCCGGGATACTTCACCACTCGGATATATTGCCGAGTGAGCCGGGGTCCAATAAAGATAAAGCCCATGAAGATAACTATTCGGATTATTACTTGGAGTACACGACAAGTCAATACTAGAGATAGAAAGTTAGAGATAGAATCCTAGTCGGAAATCATGTTGTAACCGATTAGGACACTTGCCATATAACCCTGCCTCCCGAATATATAAGAAGGGGCAGGGGTTCTCTTATAAACAACGGGAATAATACACCACAGAACACAAGACGTAGGGTTGTTATCCTCCGGGAGGCCCGAACCTGTCTAAACCTTGCGTCTTGTGTGTCCATCGACTCTCGGTCTCGCGCATGCCTCTGCCGATACATAAGGATCATGGGTAGCCCTATGATCCACTGCCGATAATAGTATCGACACATATATATATATATATATATATATATATATATATATATATATATATGTGTGTGTGTGTGTGTGTATATATATATATATATATATAGATGTATATATACACATATATGTATATATATATATATATATATATATATGTACTATATATATGTATATATACATATACATATATATAGTACATATATACATATATATATATATATATACATATATGTGTATATATACATATACATATATATAGTACATATATACATATATATATACATATATGTGTATATATACATATATATATATATATATATATATATATATATATATATATATATATATATATATATATATATATATATATATATATATATATACTAGCAAAGTGTCCATGCGTTGCTACGGACTTAAAAAAATAAAACACTCTTTATAATTTAAATATAAATTATTTATATAATATAATTATTTAATATATACAATATTATTAACATTTTTATATGAAAGATCATATTTTTATTACCATTGGTGCTTCTTAGTAATAATTTTTTTATCATTTTTCTCATATTCTAGAAGCTTTATCCGGAAAGAAAAATCAATTCATGAAGTTCAGAAATAGTACTATATTACAACACGATTTTGAACTTAAAAAACTTACTCTAATAGAAAAAGTTAAAACACAAAAGTTTTAGATCTCGTCGAGACCTTTTCAAAAAGTATGTGGATCATATTATTTGAACTTCGGGGCTAGAAGATATCGGTCTCGCATAGAGACCTGCACAAAGGAGTTCAAATAAGAACAAATATTTTTATATTGCATATTTGGAAACCAAAACAGTAGGATCTGAACTTTCATTGAATACCAAAGTGGTAGAACTTTTTAAGGGCTACAAGATAGAGTTTGAGTTTGTCTCATTTGAGCTCCGGATGAGAGAGTTATGATTTTTAAAATTCGGTATTTGATATAGAAGGTACGAAACTGATTTAGATTCAATCTCTAACTTTGTGGATACGAAGTGAATGACTGTACCTCAATAAATAGGTTGTAGAGATATACATGGATGAACAACGTAGGAGAAGATAGGGCATGTTGGTTACAAATTTGAGTCCAACCCAAGTCATACGATCAAGTCGTTTTCTAGGAAAATGGCACTGGAACAATCGATTCTTTTTTTTTTTGAACTTATTGGAACAATCAATTCTTGACTCATGGCATGTAGCATGTAAAAATAATGACACACTCTGCTATGCTCAAAACTTTATGTAACACACTATGGTTTCACCTTTAACACACTAACAAAATTAAATTTAGTTAGAACACACTACGATTCTAGAAAAAAATCATCTATAACACACTATGCTAGTTTAACTATTATTTTCAAGTTTTCTATCTTAATATATTAGAATTTCAAACTTGACACAAATATATGTTGTTGCATTCTCCATCAATAAAAAATAGAGCAAGATTTTTTCGATTGTTTGTATGGCTCACTCAACAAACTAAATATTAAAACAAGGAGCAAACAATAGAAACAGGAAAAAAACTAGTTCTATTTTTTAATGATAAAGAATGTAACAGTGCATATTTGTGCCAAGTTTTAAATTCTATATCTTATATATACTGAGACAGTAAAACTAGATTTCGTTGGTGTGTTAAGGATCATACCATATTTTATTGGTGTGTTATAGACAATTTGGTATAATGTAAATGTATGTGCATATAACTAATACCACGACCCAATAAACATATATTTATTATATAAAACTCAATAAGTATCATAATTACTGTAAAACCATCCTTACATTGAGTGACGTCAACAAAATTATTTAGGGCATGTTTCTTTCAGCTTATTTGGGGTCAGATTATTTAATCTAGATCGAACAATTTAGAAGGATAAATAAACATGACAGCTTATTTGATGAGATTAAGTAATTTGAAAGCGAGATTATCATAATCCAATAAATATCTCAGGGGTGCTTATTTCAAGTTATATGGCAAACAACCCACTACCCTTGTCTAATTGAATAAAATTATCCATGCTTGCCATCAGCAAGGTCTCCACCACCTTCTCTTCACACGCGTGGCACCCACGACTCCTTCCTCTTGTTCCTTTCCTTCCTCTCCCTTCCTATCGAAGCTTGAGATCGGCAGTAAATATATAGGGCTACGTCGAGACTAAGAACTATGATGGTAACACAAGACACCGAGTTATACAGGTTTGGGCCCTCTCGTTGAGAGTAAAAACCCTACGTCCTGTGTTTTGTGTATTGTTTTGATGTCGTGAAACTTGTGTCGTGTCTGTCGTGTTGTGTCGTCCCTTAAGGGGGGGTACCCTGCCGCCTTATATATCCGGTCGGCAGGGGGTACATGAAGAGTCCTAGTCATAACCCTTTAGGACTTATATAGAAAATCCATCTCTACATGCCTTATGCTCCAAGTCGAGTCGGTCGGCTTTCTTGTCTGAGGATATCCGTAGAGAAAGTATCCCACAACAGCCCCCGAGTGCTTTCTGATTTTGAGCTTTGATTTTTCGAGTGATCTTCAATATAGATCATAAATTAGGAAGACCTCTTTATCGAAGTTCCTGATAGATCTGGTGCACCGGTCAAGTGCACCTGATCAGGTGTAGCCCCCGACTCTTGTATAATTTGGAGACTGACAAATAATGCAAGATTCTAATTATATTAGCTCATATTATTTTGTAGGTATTTTACTCAAAACATCAAGTCTGAGTCTAACAAACCTCTGGTCATCAAACCAATTGGTCATTTTGCAAGACTTCAACCTTGCCGACCGATTATCAAAAAGGCCGAATGATATACACTATGTCCGAGTGACTCGTCGATCTGAATTTCATGATATCAATCATATTCAATTCATATGAATCAATACGACCACAATCATATAATGGTATTAAGCTAAATGACATCAATCATAACATAGTTTTTCCCTAATAATTGGTCACTCTATCTTTTAATAAGTCCAATTTTGGCAATTTAGTTATTGACTTCAGTCAATACCATAACCTTTGAACTTATATCCATATGACTATCAAATCCTTTGCTACATGATCATCAAGTCACATAGATATGGTTAAACATTTTTTTAAATGTTTCTCATCAAAGAAGCCCCCGAGTTTTACTTCTCAAGGTTTTAGACCCTAAACATGTTTAAGGCCCTTAATTAATCTTCTAATTAATCAAAAAGTTGCGTCTGTACGGCCCATCTCGGCCCATGGGACCCTTAGGTCAAAAAGCATCGGTATAAAAGGCAGCATTAGGTTGACTCTCAGTCCATGCCGCATTTGTGCACGAACTCCTCGTCTTCCTCGCGCCTCCTCTGCTCTCAGCGACGCCTCTGCTTCCCCAGCTAGGGTTAGTGCTTCGCTTCCGGCCATCACAGATCTCGCCGTACTTAGCCCCTAAGCTTCTGCTAGGGTTCAACACTTGATCTGCCGCGCCCAAAACAACCATCGCCATGGGTCGCAAGAAGGTTTCCACTTCGATTCCAGCAACTTTCACTACCGTCGCCACGTCCTCTTCATCAGAGGTCGACATTTCGGAGCAGCTTCGGGAGTTCTCAAAGAGGAGCCTCTCCCAAGCTGATATGAACCAGATGGTGGTCGACGGCATCCTTCCAGAGCAAGTTCGGATCGACTAGAAGGTACCCCATGAATCTTGCCCCATCCCCATTCATAAATAGATCATCGTGTTCTACTCGTTCTTTGAGCATGGTTTTGGAGTCCCCTGCTACAGCTTCTTACGTGGGCTCCTATTCTATTATGGGATTGAGCTTGTCAACCTCAATCCCAACTCTATTCTTCACATCACCATCTTCGTGCATATGTGCGAAGCATTTTTAGGCACTCTCCCCCACTTCAATCTGTTTCGCCATCTGTTCATCCTCCGACAGCTGCCAACCAAGGACAATCAAGTAGCTATAGCCGGCGTCGACTTCCAGTTACGCAAGAAGGAAGCTTATATCAATGTGCCGTTGAAGACTGGAAACAAGAATTGGAAGGATGAGTGGTTCTACTGTGACAACCCTCCCCCGGTCTTGCCAACTTCACTGGTGCCAAGGCAATTCCCCTGGCGCAATGGACTGAGAAGCATGATTCGACCGACCCTCAGGTGGTCGCTCTGTTAAAGAAGATAGCTGACTTGAAGGTTGAAGGTGTTGACGGAATCACCATCGCTAAAAGTTTCATGGTATGCAAAGTGCAGCCCCTGAAGCTTCAAAGTCACCCGGCGTGGAACTATGTTTATGATGACAAAACCAGGGAGGTGCCCGACCCGTCGAATAGTGAACTTCGTCAGAAATGCCTATCGAAGATGTTTGAATGGGATATCCTTCAGGATCACTCGTTGATCAAGGGCGTATAACAAGGGCACTATGCGAGCCTGAGTAAGCCTCAGTCTACTTTGAGCAATCCCTTATTTTCTTGTCTTGATGTCCTGCTTGATATCTTGACTCTTGTGCAGGTTCTGGATACTTATGTATCCCATTCTTCGCTCCCTCCGACCGATACCAAGGGACCGGACTATGTCGAGAAGCCGCAGCAGACCGGCCCTGGAGGCTCAAGCTCTTCTGCAGGCACTCAACCTGAACGTGTTGATCCAGTTGTCACCCTGCCTCCCCTAGTCGACTAGTGAAGCAGATTATTGGGCGCCGATGGCAATATGTTGGGGATCAGGGTGATGATGAAGAAATGCCATCTGCTGATGCCGGTCATCCTACCCCTGCTCCCTCCGACCGACCTTCAAGCCAGTCGGAGCCCCCAAGCCAAACACAGAGTGATGCAAGGGTGGTGCAACAGACCGACAAGGCAAGTAACTCTTCCCAGAAGAGGAAGGAGACTGATTCTCAGTCAACTTCTTCAAAGAAGAGGATGTGCCAAATCAAACTTAAGAAGGCTCCCAGGTTAATCCTTAAACCTTATATTCCTTGTCTCTTATTGCCAATAGTCATAGCACATCTTAATCTCCTAAATCTTTGTTTTGATAGTAGTCGGACGAGTGATTCGCAAAGTGCCCAAGAGTCTGAAGCCACTCGGTCAGGACCCCCTCCTCGTCTGACTGATCTACCCAAACCAGTCGGCAAGTGATCAAACACGCTGACTGAGGTGGATAAGCCATCTGATAAGACAATTCCTGCCTCTATTCTGGCGTCTGCACCCTAACCTGCTCCAGCTGTCGCCCTTCATCTCTTGACAAAGGTAACGTGACATTGTCTGCACATACACTCGGTCGGCCCAAAGTGGAGGACATGGAAATTATGTACCAACATCGAGAAGCCAACAAGGTACTTCAATACCTTGCTTTAGCTTTGTTTCAATCTCATCCTTAAGCTTACCCCCTTTTTGTATATAGAAAATATATGCTCTTGTAGAGAGGAAATAGGCTAGGGTGGAATACCTTGAAGCCGAAACTTTTGGTATGCCCTAAAACTCTTCAGTCTTCATGTCTTTAAGTTTAAGACTGACATATTGCTGGTGTTATGCTAGTCACCGGTCAGCAGCTCTCCAAAGCACAGAAGGAGATTGATAAGCTACAGACCGACCAAAGAGAGATGACCAAGGCCTCAGACCAAGGCCGTGCAGATATAGCTGGTAAGATCACTTACCATCTGTGTTTACATTATCAACTAATCACTCTAGCGCTAAAAGTTCAAATGTTTGTCTTTAGCTTGTGATCAGAAGATTGCCGACCTGGAGAAGTTGACTTCCAATCGGCAAAGGTTTATTGACGCCTTGAATGCTGAGAAGGAAAACCTCTCCAAGTCGGCCGAAGATCAAAAGGCCGAGATCACTCAGCTGCAGAAGGAGCTGAAGGAGGCTAACACCAAGATAGAGGATGCCAAGAGCGTCTCCAAATCCTTCAAATGTAAACTTGCCAGTAAGCCCTTCATAATTTCTCACATCTACTTGAATTCTCTTTTGATCATACTGACCAAAATCACCACTCGCAGCTCTATCTTACGCCGCTCGAAAGGCAATGAATTATGTTCATGCTGACCGAGTGGAGCAGACTGACTACTCCTTGGATTACTTGCTGGAGCATGCATCGGAAGCTATCGCTTATAACACTCGGCAAGTGACGACCGAGGCTGGGAGTCAGGTTCTGGCGATTTTCCAATCTTGGTCTCCTTCTTTGCCATTGGGCAAGATCAAGGAGGGCTTCAACCCAGACTTGTCGACGACCATTGCCAGTTGCTCTTGGATTCCATGCTGGAGACTTCCCGAGACTTGGTTGACAACATAGAGATCAATCCGACCGTGCCTACTCCTCTAGCAACTCCTGAAGTTGAGCTACGAGCTGACTCTTCCTCTCCTTCAAAGGAGCTGTAAATCCTGCAATGCTAGAGAACATTAGTAATATCTATGTACTAAAACAATGTTACCTGTATGTAAATTAGTTTCATGCTTAATAGCTTTAAAAGATTGATAAAATATCATAAGTATGTTTCTGTCACTGAGAAACTCAAATTGCATCGGTCTACCTTAACATATTAGGTTGTGACTCATAACCACGTAACAAGCAAAGTCGACCAATCAACACATGACCTCCCGCACTTTGGCTCTGGGTTTAGTGTAGTGGTAGTCTGATGTGCAGTATAAAGTGTATAATCATAATGTATAGACATTAGACCAAGCAAGTGAAGACCGTATTCAAAGAGAAGAAATCAGTCGAAAAATAGTCCAAAACCAAAATGAGGTTAGACTAAGGTGGGACATTATTACTAGCCCCCTGGCTCGATTGTTTAATAAAATGAATTAAGGAATCGAGACAATATAGAATAAAAATCATCAAAAAATCTTTCATTAAAAAGGACGAAGTTTCATTCATGAATTATGTATAAGTATAAAAAAATAACTAAGTATAGAAATGATGTAGCTTATTAATGTTCCAGGAATTTGGTATATCATCGTCGTCTTCGTACATCAGTCGGTAAGCCCTCGGGCGAGTGACTTCCTTCACCACATATGGTCCTTCCCACTTTGGAGAAAGCTTATGCTGGTTCTTCATTGACTGCACTCGGCGAAGTACTAAATCTCTAACTTGGAAGTGGCGATTACGTACGTTTTTATCATAATATCAACGCAAGCCTTACTGGTAAAGTGCCGACCGAAACAGAGCACGATCACGCAACTCCTCTGCTGCATTGAAATCAATCTCTCGGTTCTCCTTAGAAAGTTGTTCATCATATGCCTGAACCCGTGCTGAAACAAGACTGACCTCGGTCAATAGCATAGCCTCTGAGCCATAGACCAATGAGAAAGGTGACTAACCAGTTGCCCGACTGGTGTTTGTGTGAAGCCCCCAAAGAACTAAAGGCAATTCTTTGACCCACCGACCAGCATAAGGCTTAAGTCTGTCGAATATCCGCGGTTTCAATCCTTGAAAAATCATACCATTGGTCCGTTCGACTTGCCCATTGCTTTAAGGATGAGCCACTAACGCAAAGTGGATTTTTATTCCCATCTCATCGGCAAAGTCACGGAACTCCACTGACATGAATTGAATGCCATTATCGGTGATGATATCATGAGGAACCCCAAACCGAGTGAAGATATCCTTGACAAACTCAATTGCCTTCTTTGATATTATCTTGCCGATCGGCTTTGCTTCGATCCACTTAGTGAATTTATCAATAGGAACGAATAGATAAGTGAACCCACCTGGCGCTTTCTTGAAAGGACCAACAATATCAAGCCCCCAGACAACAAAGGGCCAAGTCAAAGGTATCATCTGAAGTTAGTGTGAAGGCACATGCGTTTGTTGAGTGAAGAATTGACAACCTTCACATTTCTGAATGACCTGGTGTGCATCTTCGACCGCTGTGGGCCAATAAAACCCTTGCCGAAAAGCTTTGCCGACCAAAGTCTTGGAAGCCGCATGATTGCCATATATCCCGGAATGAATTTCTTCTACCAACTTTTGGCCTTCTGGTACCGAGATGCATCTCATCAAGATGTTTGAACCTCCTCTTTTATAGAGTTGGTCTCCCACCAACAAATATCCTTGGCATTGGGTCTCTAACCTCTGTTGCTCATTAGGATCCGAAGGCAACGTTCCCTTATCCAAATATTGGATGAGTAGGTCACGCCAATCGGTCTCCATGTTGTCATCACCAACAAGATCAGTAACAACACTCATTAATACATTCGATCAAGGAGAAATCATGGGGGAATCCAGAGTGTATAAGAAAACACCTGGCAGGACCGCAGACCGGGATGATCCCATCTTGGCCAATTCATCGGCCGCTTGGTTATTGTCTCGAAGAACATGCGTGAACTTCAATCCATCGAATTTGTCTTCGAGCTTCCTTACTTCTTGACATTAAGCACTCATATTGTCATCCACATAGTTCCAATCCTTAGTGACCTGATTAATGACCAAAGCCGATTCACCAAAGACGTCAAGGCGCTTGATGCCGAGTGACGCGGCAATGCGCAGACCATGTAGAAGGGTTTCATACTCCACAGCGTTATTGGATGCGTGAAACATCACCTGAAGGACATATCAAAGCTTCTCTCCAGTGGGTGAGACAAACACGACTCCCGCACCAGCTCCTTGTAATTGAAGAGATCCATCAAAGTATATTTTCCAATACTCGACATCTTGTGTAGTAGGTGGATTTTGAATCTCTGTCCACTTGGCAACAAAATCAGCTAACGCTTGTCCCTTTATAGCCGACCGAGGCCTGAACGTAATGGTATATTGACAAAGTTCGAGTGCCCACTTGACAATTTTTCCTTCAGCTTCTCGATTGTGCAACACTGTGTCGAGTGCGAAGGAAGTCTGGACTTCGATTGGATGAGCTTGAAAATAATGCTTCAACTTCCTGGAGGTGATCAACAATGCATACAACAACTTCAAGATCTATTGATACCTTGCCTTAGAGGCACCAAGGACCTCACTCACAAAATAGACCGGGTGTTGTACTTTTTGCATATGTCCCTCTTCTTCTCGGTCGACTGTTAAAACAGTACTCATAACCTGAGTTGTGGCCGATATGTAAAGTTGAAGTTTTTCTCCTGGCTCCGGAGGCACCAATACTGGAATGCTGCTAAGGTAAACCTTCAACTCATCCAATGCCGACTGCGCTTCTTCGGTCCAAACGAAGTCCTCCTACTTTTTAAGCAGTCGGAAAAGTGGTAACCCTCTAACCCCCAGTCGGGAAATAAAATGACTTAGGGACACCATGCATCCGGTCAGCTTCTGAACATCCCTTTGAGAATTAGGTGGCCCCATATCAAGGATCGCCTTGATTTTATCCGGTTTGGCCTCTATACCTCATTTCGAAATGATGTAGCCGAGTAGCTTTCTCAAAGGAATCCCAAAAACACACTTCTTAGGATTCAGCTTCATCGAATAATGCCTTAGATTGTCAAAGGTTTCTGTCAGGTCAAAAAAAAAGTTCCTCGACGTTTCGAGTCTTGACAATGATGTCATCAACATATGCTTCTGCGTTCCGACCGATCTTAGTAGCAAGACAGCGTTGAATACCCCGTTGGTATGTCACGCCAGCGTTCTTTAGATCGAAAGGCATTGTGATATAGCAATAGGCGCCGAAGGGTGTTATAAAGGAAGTTTTGATATGATCTTCGACCTTCAGTGGGATCTGGTGATAGCCTGAATAGGCATCCAGAAAGCTTAAGAGCTCACACCCGGCTGTTGAGTCTACAATATGATCAATACGAGGAAGAGCGAAGGGGTCTTTAGCATAGACCTTGTTGAGATCGGTATAATCAACACACATCCTCTACTCTTTATTCTTCTTGGATCTAAGGACTGGATTTGCTAACCAGTCAGGATGATACACCTCCTTTATAAACTTAGCATCTAATAGTCTAACTATCTCCTTCTTCATAGCTTCCTTGCGGTCTTGCACGAATCTTCTAAGCCTCTGTCGAACGAGGGTAGCCCCAGGAGGTACCCCTAACTCATGCTCAATCTTTTCCCTAGGAACTCCCGGTATGTCAGATGGTTTCCATGCAAAGATGTCCCTATTTTCCTGGAGAAAAAGAGTGAGCGCGAGTTCCTATTTCTCGTTGAGGTTGGCCCTAGCATAAGTTACCTTATCAGGGTCCTCAGGATCGAGCATGATTTCCTTGGTTTGGATGTCATCGATTTGAATCTTGTCTTTGGTAGGCGTTTTTGCTAGAACCGTCGCTTTAGTCTGTTCCTCCATGCCGACTGCCTTCTGGATCTCCTTCTGGTCGGACAACATTAACTGTTTATTGGCCATCTCACAACTCTGTACATCGCAATTGAAAAAATTCCAAAGATCAGAGTGGAGGGAGATTATTCCGTTCGGGCCTGGCATCTTGAGGGTGAGATATGGATAATGCGGGACAGCCATGAAGTTAGCCATCGCCGGTCGACCGATGATAGCATGATATGCCGAGTCGAGATCCGCCACTTGGAAAAGAATACGCTCAGTCCTGAAGTTCTCACGGGTACCGAAGGTGACCGGCAATCTAATTTGTCCAATAGGAATCGAAGTCTTGCCAGACACAATCCCATGGAAAGGTGAAGAACTCGGCTGAAGATCATTGATTGACAGTCCGAGCTCTTTAAGAGTCTTGGTGAAGATTAAGTCCAAACTGCTTCCTCCATTAATGAGTACTTTGTTGAACTTTACCTCCTTCATCGTGGTATCGACCCGACTTCGATATATGCTTGGGATGATCCGGCCGATCAAAGGTGGTTGGCATCTCAGACCACCTCATGAATTGAGGTGCAGCTGGTTCCACCGAGTTGATCTCCCGAAGTTCCAGCTTCTGCTTGCGCTTGGACACATAGGCATCCCAGGCCACCGAAGATGAAGTTGACTTCCTTGCGGGGTTCCTAGAACTCTCCAGAATCATCCTTGGTCTTGTCTTTGCTATTGTGTCCCGGGGGATCTTTAGTCACCTTGAGCGCAGCTGTTGCAAAACCCTTCAGTCGATAGCAATCCTTCATTTTGTGGTTTCCCTTTGGGTGCCAAAGGCACAGGCCACTCAGCAGCTCATCCGTGGTTGGTTGGTTTGTTCGAGGGTTCTTCTGAAGTCGGTCCACCATGTGAACCGTGTTGTCAGACTTCCTCTTCTTGTCCTTCTTGGAGGACTCGGGCTTGTCCGTCAGCTTCTCCTTGCCTTTTCCCCAGATGTCATCTAATGCAGACTCACCAGATGTGAACTTGTCAGCGATCTGGAAGCACTCTTGAGCGGTAAGCTTGAGGTCATGATTCCTCCAACCGATCTCTCGAACCAAATCATCGCTGCGGATCCCTCCTTGGAAGGCAACAATAATTTGTTGGTCTCGGACATTGGGGATCTCAGTCTTCTTAGCGCAAAATTGCTTGATGTAGTCACGAAGAGGTTCATCGGTCTTCTGCTTGATCCGAGTGAGGTCGAAGTGGTTGCCCGGTCGATTGCAAGTAGCTTGGAAGCTTTCTATGAGCTTCTTGTTGAGGTCTCCCCAAGATGATGTAGATATGGCCCGATCTTTCGAGAGGTAAGAGGATAAACTCAAATTTGGGGACTCGGTGTTGATGACTCGGCTTGAATCAGACACGATCCAACCCCGCAACCGTTACACCAAGCACAACTTGATTGTTCCTGCAAGCGAAATCAAGAACACAAGCAAGAGAGGATAAACACGCAATCTAAAATTTGGGCTTAACAAAAGTATCAGTATTACCACAATTGTTATTACCTCCCATACCGTGTCGATTACGGCGATGACGATCTGCATCACAGTCAAAATCATCATCAGCAGCAGCTCATTGAGGTGGAGGTCGTCGTTCAACATCCTTAATTTGGTTGGCAACAGTGTTGATGTGGCCCATCAATTCGGCAAACTTCGTTTCCATGAATGTACGCTGGTCCGTAAGAAGCTTTGTTAGCTCGACCTTGGACACGTAATCATTGAAGTCTGTAGGGGACTCCGAATCTGCAGGTGTCCCTTTCCCTGATATGGTTAAAAGCAAAAAACAAGACTACCAAAAGGATTAGCCCTATCAACTAGCAGCTATCAGAGGGTGTGGAAAGTGGGAAACAATATCAGAAGCAATGTATCACAATCTTGCAAGTGTTCTTACCAAAACCAATAGGATGGCACAATCTAGTGTCGAGCTTGGGTGTAATAGTTGCAAGGAAGAAACCTGTGCTGCAATATGTATAGCTTGGAAGGCTAATATGTATGTCAGTGGAACACAATTTAATAATAGATAGTAGCACTGAATAAATGTCCAAAGCAGTGTCCTAATTGCTGGCAAAAGAATCATGTTCAAAAACAGTTGTGACAGCAAGAACAATGGCAAAGACAGCAAGGATCAAAATAGACTTCATAGACTTAGAATTTTCAGGGCGGGAGGGGGGGGGGGGGGGATGCAAATCAAAATCTTGTTTTTTGTATGATTTTTCCACTATTTTTCTGTGATAGAAGAACACAAAGGAAGGAACCACAAGAAGTTTCAACTCAAACAGAGGGAAAACAAAGCATAGGCAAAATCTCAAAGTTTCACTGAAAGCGCTATTTTTGACTTCACAATTTTTTTCTATTTTTCCCTGATTTTTTTTGAATTTTTTGATGAGATCACACAGGGCGGAGCCGAGTGTGGGTCACCTCAACTTTGAGTCAAGAATCTACTGTAAAAATTTCAGCCCAATCGGAGCAACGAGTGAAATGTTATGCCTGTTTTACCGAAGGTATGTCAAGATAGGGTTTGAGGGGTGGGGGGGGGGGAACAGAATCGGGTAGGTTTTTTTTGTTGACAAAGGATTGTGGGTGTGGTGGGTGGGTGACATGATGGTGAATCCAATGGAAAACACGATGGTGATGGTGGTCTGCAGCGGAGATCAAAACACAAAACGAATCGAAACACAAATTCAAACCAGCAACTGAACGCGACTAGGACACAAACTCAACACTACGGACTCTGAAATTAAATTATGAAAAGGCTAAACAGTGTCTGGGATGGTGGGGAAAATTTTTTTGTAGGCTTTTTTGTGGACAAAAAGGTGAGGAACCAAACGAATCTAAAGGGAAGAACACGATAATACCTCACGGGGAACCTAGAATCTGATACCACTTGATGTAGATATGGCCCGATCTTCCAAGAGGTAAGGGGATAAACTCAAATTTAGGGACTCGGCGTCGATGACCCGGCTTGAATCAGACACGATCCAACCCCGTAACCGTTACACCAAGCACAACTTGATTGTTCCTATAAGCGAAATCGAGAACACAAGCAAGAGAGGATAAACACGCAATCTAAAATTGCAAATATGGATGAAGTGAATCACAAGAAAAGGTTCAAGCTCTAAGCCACAGTGGTGTAGAACAAGAACAGGGGCCCTGCATTACTGTAAAAGGACTTGTCGCCACAGTTATAATAATTCGATCAAGTTTCTCTCTGGAAAACTGAACTACACAAAACCGAAACTAAAAGATGGCGGATACTGAGTTTATGTATGAACCAGGGATGTTCTAGGGTTGGGGCGACCAGGGGGGGGGGCGCCCACAACATGGGCTTAGGGTCCGACATGATACATGGCCAAGTTGGCCTAAAATAGGTGGCGCAACATCTTGTCATGGTTACATATTATGACTCATGACCCTTCTGGAGCTAGGACCAGAAACAAAATGACGGCGTCGTCGTCCCCTTTCCAATGCATCAAAGAATGCCTCATTTGGATGTCGGATGTGGGAGATATCATCAAAACCATAAAGGGGTGTCGGCTGAATCCGAGACAAACACGGCGACCGAGTTGGTGATGACTTGTAACTTGGGGAAGGCCATGATATGCGTGTATCCAGCATGGTGATATCCTCATCACAAGACGTGATTGACTCCTCTGGAAGAGATGTGAGCCATATCCGTACGGCTAGATCCAGGCAGACCGGAAGGTAATTAGCTATTTTGTAGGAATCACCTCCAGCCGACCGAATCGCCGTGCTGTAGAGCTGCAGCCACTCTCGGGGGTTGGTCTGACCATCGTATTTTTTGATAGGGACTGGCTTGAATCCTTTTGCCATCGAGCTATGCGAAGCCTAGGGATGTAAGCTTTGATGCCATCGATCTCGTCGTCGGTAGGCGTCGGCGACCGCCTATGCCAGTCTGGAGATGGAGTTAGATGGCGGCCATGTCGCAGACCAACATCATCATCATGACGACATCGCCGATGGTCATTATCATCGTTATCACGCTGATCCCGATCGTCACATCGACGATAGTTATCGCGGTTGTCTCTTGGAGGAGGATCTTGACGGTCCTCTCGTCGATTGTCCAGTTGGTTGTCCGTTCTCCAATCAAAGTGTTCTTCCTCATAGTGTCAGTTGTCCTGAGCGTGTTCTTCATAGTGAGAGTTGATGGTATCTCGTCCATCATGGACAGTAAGAGAATTTCTTAGATCTTCACGCCTATGCCGACCTCGTGAAGATGCGTGACTAGAACTTGTGACCAACTGAGATTTTGCGACCTCTTGAGGCGCAGCAGCCTTAAGCATAGCCACCGCCTTCTACATTGCAGGGGTCTGATAATTCGCATCGACCATTAGAGTGTCGAGCAAAGTTTTGGCCCCGGTGATATTATTCTGAGGAGTGTGGTAGACCTTGACACCATCCACTTCGAGGTCTGGACCCAGATCCAGTCGCCGTGCATTGCGTGAACCGCGTGACCCTCTTGGTTGACGGCGGTGACCGACCGATAAGTCATCAACTAGAGGGTTCTCCTTCTGTTGACCTCCTTTGGCTAATTGCTTCGGGTGGCCATCGACGGGGTTACCTTCTTGTTCACCGTCTCAGTCACCATCTTGGTCTCCATCCGCAGGATCTGTTATATCCACCATGTTGACAGTATGGGGATATGGGTAAGCGGATCCGACCGTATCCTCATCAAAGAACCAATCTGATTTTGAATCGTTCCCGAAGGAAGGACCTTCTTCCTCAGATCCAAGTGGAACCAATGCGGGGATCATGTCAGACGAACTCGGTGATAGCGCCATGAAGACGGCTGCGGTCGAGTCGGATCTGTGGTTTTCCAAACCTAGGGCTCCGTTGTCACCGATCGTGAAGTTGAGCGATCCAAAAGAGATCTTGAAGTCCGGTGAGTACTGAATGATAGGAATTTTGGCCATCGTAATCGATGGAGAATCCCGATGAGCCTTGTCCCTTCCTAGCGTGCCAACTGTCGAAGCTTGAGATCGGCAGTAAATATATAGGGCTACGTCGAGACTAAGAACTATGATGGTAACACAAGACGCCGAGTTATACAGGTTCGGGCCCTCTCGTTGAGAGTAAAAATCATACGTCCTGTGTTCTGTGTATTGTATTGATGTTGTAAAACTTGTGTCGTGTCTATCGTGTTGTGTCATCCCTTAAGGGGGTACCCTGCCGCCTTATATATCCGGTCATTGTGTCATCCCTTAAGGGGGTATCCTGCCGCCTTATATATCCGGTCGGCAGGGGTACATGAAGAGTCCTAGTCGTAACTCTTTAGAATTTACATAGAAAGTCTATCTCTACATGCCTTGTGCTCCAAGTTGAGTCGGTCGGCTTCCATATCGATGAAGTACCCGGTCGGCTACCGACTTAGTCTTGTCTAAGGATACCAGTAGAGCAAGTATCCCGCACTCCCTCTTTCCCAAATCCATTCAATCTTCCAATTCTTGTAATTTATCGCCAGATCGACCAAAAAAGGGTTGTAATGGAGCCTCCTCATCGTGAGGATCCTGAAGAAGCCCTCTCTTAAGCCTTGGCGTGCTGGAATTAATTGAAACGGAATTCATGTGTAGACAGTAATCCTGTATAGCATCTAAGGGTATTGTTGTCTGCTCACAAATAAGCAATAATCCAGATAATAATAATCTGGGTAAACAAACACCCCCTCCAGATTATATAATCTTAATTATTTATTTCTAATTATATAATTCTGCACCTATAATAATTCAGATCTCCTTGGGAAACAAATAGCCTCTTTAGACATCCATAGTGCTCAGTCAGCTATTGTCTATGACTATCTTGGTTATCACACATAGAAATCAAAACAGACAAGTTTTTCAATGCATTGTCTATTATTGTCTATATACTATTTAATTCAACTGTAAGACCATAAATCAAGCTGGTATAATATGGATTTGATCTTGTATACTATGTTGTTGTTTCTATAGGAGAATGCATTATTGTAGATTAAATTAAAAGACACAAATATAATATTTATATCACTATATGAGCATAATCACAAGAAATATATCCAATGCGTGGAGTCCAATCAGTAGAAAAATAATGATCCACATATTTGTGTATATCCAAATTGTTGTAAAATAAAATGAATCGGAGCAGTGGCAAAATGTACACTAGCAAAACAAACGCTCAAGTCCAGTGGGGGGAAAGTACACATAGATTGACTCGAATCCATTGTATAGCAAAAAAACAACAGGAGAAATTAACACGAACAGATTGATACGTAGTTAAATTCATCGATAAACAAACAGTAGCGGGCATGGTCTCCTGCAAGTAGCCCATCATTCCCGAGGGTCAACATATCATGGACATGGTTCACCCCCGATGAGTCGGCAGCAAGTTGCTTTGTGCTTGAGGATTCATCATCCTTGAGCAGCTGGAACTCCTGGAACAAGTCGAACAGGTCCTCAGCGCCAACAAACTCAAACAGGTCGTCCGTCCATCAGATGTCGCTGTTTTGTAGCTTCCGGAACTGGGCCAGCGGATCGTCGAGCAAGTACTGGGAGTACTCTTGTGCCTCCCTCCATGCCATGCGTGATAGCAACTAGATTTTCGGAGGAATATTAGCTAGAGAGGAAACGTGCCGCGAGTGGGGGAGAAAAGGTGTGGTTCTATTCGATCCGATTTCCAAGCCTTGATCGGGCTTAGCTAGGTGGTCGGGCTCATGATTAAAGCTAGACATCTGGGCCGGAGAAATTGGCCCGGCAGGAAGCCTATTAAAAAAAGCATGGCATGAATCCAGCCCGGCATAGATTTAACCGGGCTTAGCCCGGCCCACTGTGGGCCGTGCTCCAGGCTCACCCCTAGGCCCGATGGCACGTAGCCCGGCCCGGAAATGACGCTGGCCCGGTAGGCCCAGTAATCTACTCTAGCCTAGCCCATCAGGCCATGGATGTGCGCACCCTTAGCCTAGCAGGCCGCATCGCCCCCCAGCCCACCAGGCCGCACCGCGCCCCACACCTCCCAGGCTCCCAGCCCAGCAGACCCCCCTCCCCCATTCCCCCACATTCCCACAAAAACCAAACCCTAGCTTTGACGCTCTCCCCTCTCGCTCTCTCTCGCGCACCGCCGCAGTGCCATCTCTCTCTCTCTCTCTCTCTTAGTGCCACGCTGCCGCCTCTCTTCTCTTCGCACAGCGCCGTCGCCGCTCCGCCTCTTGTCGAGCTCGATCTGCACCTCCTCGCAATGATCCCCCGTGCGGTCGCCCTCCTCCCTCCTCCGGTGCCGATGGCGTTAGAGCCCGCTACAAGCCGCTGTGCTGCCGGGCTAATGGAGCAAACGGGCCGGCACGGCATGGTGTATGCCTTACTGGGCCATGCCGCGGGCTTGTCCCCAGGCCCGGAGCATGGTGTAGCATGGCACGCATGGGCCCACGTGCCATACTGGGCTAGGCCTTACCAGGCCGGGCCCAGATACGTGCCGTGCCGGGCCATTCCGGGGGGCCCGGATGCCCAGCTATACCCATGATAAAGAGAAATAATAATACAAAATTAATTAGTCCATTGCTTTTAGATTCATGCAAACTTAAAAAAGAGCTCCACCGGAGCACTTCCCTTAACCTAAATAACTGAAAATTTATTCATCTCGTCCTGATGGCCGAACCCAACCCATGTACGTACTAACATAGCTCCCTAAGTCCCTAATTTCTTATTACTTGGAAGCTAATCCTAACTTGGAAATTTGATCCTACTAGCCATACAAAAGATTTTGCTAAAATGGTGATCGTGGGGAGCTTCCGTTTGCTTTTTAACTATGGGCATAGCTTGTCCCAAATGGACGGTGCCCTCTAGAAGAACAGCCACCAGGGAATGTGTTGCCCTATACATCGATGAGAAAGAAAAGCTCAAGAATTTTTTTACAACCCCTTGTGATAGAGTGTCCCTCTCAACCGATAGTTGGACATATGATACACATGAAAGCTACATGTGTGTAACAACACATTTTATCTGTAGTGATTGGAAGTTGCATAAGAAGATAATTGGTTTCTTTCCAGCTAAGGGACACAAGGGAGATGACATTGGTAAAGATTTAGAGAAATGCTTGTTAGAATGGGTTATAGAGAAAGTTTGGTGAGAACAAAGGAAATGAATTTTGGAACACAGTTGTTCAATCCTTCCGTTCATTGCTATAAGTGACAAGGCACCAGAATCAAATGATTCGCAAGAAGTTGCACAAAGGGGCACAGGTAAAATGAAGTTCAAGGCTGCTCAAAAGATGAGGATGGGCAGTGGTCAATTAACATCAAGATCTTATATTGACAAGTATCTAGCTGAAGAGAACGAGCCGGATACAGCTGATTTTGACATTCTGGACTGGTGGAAGAAAAGTTCTCATAGACTTCCTATATTGTCTCACCTTGCTTATGGTGTACTAGCAATTCCAGTGTCTAGAGTTGCGTCTGAGTCAGACTTCAGCACAGGTGGCTGAATTTTAGATGAATTTAGGAATTCACTAACACCATTTACAGTTCAAGCTTTAGTTTGTGCACAAGACTGGCTTCGGAGCTCTCATTTTGTTAGTGATGAAGAAGATCCTGGAGAACTGCTCTTACTAGAAGAAGGTATATGAGTAATTAGTTGAAATATTTCAGTAATTGCTTTCTTTTTCTTCTGAATTAACTAACTTTGCTTTTCTTTATTTATTTTAGCAGTTTCTCCAAGAGTTGCTTCATCTTTTCCTTCTTGCTGCACTTGTTGGTTTGAACATTTTCAATTTGAAGTGCAAGCTTTGAAGGCTGGGAATCATCCATGCCATCATTGTAGTTCTCAATGGATGTGAGCTTGCCAAGGACCTCATCCATTGTCTTGCTCCTCAAATTGTTGTTGATGAGAAAAGTGACATTGGTCTCATAGTTGCTTGGAAATAGTTGCACAAATTTCCTCTTGACATCATCATCTTTGAGCTTGAAGTCCGTGATTGATTTCCTCTAAAAGAACATGAAAGTGAGAGTAAATTGTGTTAAATTTCTAATTAGGGAGCATCTTGAAAGCATCAAATCTATTCTTCAGTACATAGAATTTTCTTCTTTAGCATCCTGAGACCCCTCATAAATATTCCTTATTTGAGCCCACACTCCCTTAGCAAGAGCAGTAGAATCCAAGCGAGCAAACAAATTCTTGGGAATGCATGAGAAAATAGCATTCTTGACTCTAGTGTTGTTCTTAACAAAGGCGATGTCATCGGCTTCATTAGCTTGACCTTAACCAACGGTCACAAGGCATATGTGAAGATCAATAGACTCAGGGTAGGCTTGCATGTGGGCCTTTCAATAGGAGTAGTCCACACCATCGAAGATAAGCATGTTCCCCATCTCTCTCGGCATTCTTACTCTAGGCGGTAAAGCCTAATTATGAGCAACGAGGCTCTAATACCACTTGTAAGGATTAAGGAATACCAAGAGGGGGTGAATTGGACCATGATGTGGATCGTCAACTCAAACTTCACTAACCGATTAGTCATACCTCCCTACCAACAAGTTCTATGAAGTTCTACTAAGCCAAGACCCTAACAATTCTAGTAGAATGATGCAATACAAGTGGTGCTAAGCCAATCAACATGCATGCAAGCACATGGCAGCTCTATCTCTACTTACACACAAGTGGGAAATTAACGACGACAAGTAAAGAGTGGGTTTAGCAAATGCTCGTTTAATTTAACCCTAAGATATCAGAAGGATGACATCATTCCCTAATCCTTGTTGAATCAACTCCCGCAAGAGTATTAATCCCTTCCACTACTCAACGGTGGAATCCTTACACACATGCTTGCATCACTCCTAGAGTGATGGCATAGTCACGAACTATTGCCCCATGAGCATGAGCTTGCCTCCCTCAAGGACTTGCCACACTCTCCTAGTGACACGGGCACTCTCTTCTTGATGCTCTTTTGAAGGCAAACTCTAACCTTGTACAAATTTGTGATGGCCTTCACCACCAATCACACATGCTCAATCACCGACACCTAACTGGTGTAGGCCCTGCCATAGACATAGAGTAACAACACTAATCACTCTCTTCAACCACCCTACGCTAGAGATGCATGGATGCTCTTGTTACTCTCCTAGACACTCAAGGATATCTCTCTAATCTTTGCACAAGTGTCTTCTCTTCTCCTTTTGGCCCTCTACAGGTTCCCCCAGCAATTCAAATGTCCAAGAGAGCTCTCCACGAGCTGGGCAACAACTATATATAGGCTCCAACAACTCTACTAGTCGTTGCTAAAAAGCTGCAACCTGTATATACATTCAACATAAGCTACAGTGACCTCTGGGCTCAGTCATCATAACATAAGGTGACCTTCTCTTCTCCTTACGGCAACCTACATATCCCAGTGCTCTCCTGCATGAATTCCTCCATGAGTCACCATAGCTTACAGCGACCCCGCCATAACTTCACCAGAGACATCCAGATTTGATCTTCGCTGGTCCTTGCTTCACCATATACTAGGAGACCATGTCATACCTCATGGTGACCTCCTTAGCTTCTGCCCAGAGTCTTGAGGTCTCTTTGCACATTTTCTTGGCACTCATTGTAGCTTATGCTGACTTAACCCTCACAACCGATAGTGACACCCACATACCTACAGTACTGAGAGTCCATCTCCCATGGACCTTAGGTGACCTCACCATACTATACGGTGACATGTCTAGAAGTTGAAACTCCTCTATCATCTGGACTCTGTTTCCATGCTTCCCAACCTTGGTCGATCCTTCTACATTGCCACTTCTAGTGTTGAAGAGACTGATTGAGCATCGCAACACTCCTAACATATAAAGACCTAAGAGAATGACTCGTGGCCTCTTGATAGTCTGGTTTTTCATATGAACTCATGCCTACAATATAGCCACGTGATCATAACACACTTAGACCTAGCTGTCCTTAGCCTTGATCCATCTCCATCACTGCGACTCTCCATCAAGATCATCATGACAATCCACTAAGTCCACATCAATCACCATGGTGATCAGATCATATATTGAGATAATAAGTTGGTTCTACAATTAGAGCACTAGATGTAGACATTAGTACGTATTTTCATGTTGATATTCAATCACCAAAACATTCATACCTTTGGTGTATCCATACTCCAATGCTCGTGAAGCTTACAAACCTTCTGGTACACTTAATGAAGTTTGATAAGCAAAGCTGTCACTGAATTCTAAGTCAAATTTTTGACAATTCAAACTTGTAACACCCCATCTGTTAGCAGCATGTTAGCTGTAGTAGTTTCGGCTTATGTGGCACATAATTGATGTGAAGTTGTGGGTATACCTGGCCAACGGGCCGTGCCGGGACGGCACGGCACGGGCCCGTCATCGGCTAGCCCAATTACTAAATGGGCCAACACGACACGATTATTTCTGGGTCGTGCCATGCCGGCATGCGGCACGCCGTGCTTGACTCTAAGACCAAGCACGACACAGGCTTGTTTAATCATGTCGTGTCATGCCTTCGGCCCGATAGGCTTTTTCGGGCCATGCTGGACTGAGCCTGGTTACCTTGTAGACCAAAAAAATGTCTCATTTGTTCAGAAATTTTCTCACAAGTTACAACATCATATGAATTTGAGAATCTAGACAACTAGACCAGAAAAAAGTTCACAATTTGCATGAAGTCATGAATACATTACACATGATCAAGTTTTGCACAATCACAATTACAAGTCTTTCACAATCAGAATTCAAATGTCCATGACTTCATGTAATTAGAGAGATCACCAGGCTTTAAAAAGAGTCTTATAATATTACAAAAGTGGCTACCTCATTAAAAACCTTTAGGTAAAACCTCTATGAGGATAAAACCCTAAAGGGAAAGAGAGTACAACCTAGACTCTTTTAGTGATCTAAACTCTCAAGAACCACCAGCCGTAGTTGCAGCTCCATCAGGTCCAAGTCCCTCTAGGTACATGTTGTCCATCTTCTCCTCGAGCTCCTTGTTCTTAATCCGATGCTGCTCTCGTTTGTCTCCTTCCTCCCAATCCTTGATCAGGGACAACATCTCCACATGTTCAGGTGTAGTGCTTCGATGCCCGTCCTCGAGCAACCTGCCGCACAAACTAAATGTAATTCTGAAGAAATGGTGGAAACAAGAATAGTCATGCCATCTTTAGCCAGAATAGAGAGAACAAGATAAGATCTTTTGTGCTCTTGCCACCAGGTTAGAATATTAAATGAATCATCAAACTGGGTACATTGATCACTTTCCAAATATGATGACAAGTCACTAATTGATGAGGACATCCCATGTGATATGTTGCAGCATCATGAACAAGACCAAGCCTCATTGTACATTATCAAGTATTGTGCTGAATATGACAAAATCTTTTACTTGGGGCCGATAATTAGGCAAAAGAGAAGCTACTATGACATGAGGTGATTCTACTCCTAATTGATTATGAACATGTTATTACTATGAATTATTTACTACCTAATGTAAGTTCATTTCTTGTCATTAGTGTCCAAGGGAAAGTCATGGAAGGTTATCCAAGTGTTGATCCAAGTTGCTGTCAACCCGATGTTGCTCATGTCCTATACCTGACATTAAAGACAAGAACTGTACCAATATATAAACTTACAATAAGAGTATTCTATGTGGACAGAAGCGTCATGAAGCCTATATTCTATCGCAATAAAGATCATGTCCATTGAAGCTGGATGGAAAGAATTATCCTCGTTCTAATCAGAGTTGTTTCTGAAGATGTCCAGATTCTGTCCTTCAACTTCATGATGAATTCTATATCATTATAATAGGTACCATCCTAAGTATTATACATGTATGGAAAGGTCCTGATGTCTACTTTCATATGCAACAAACAACGCATCCATTGGATTTGTGCAGAGAGAGTTATGCCTATTTTTTTGAACATTGCTCCAGATTTCAGGGCATGTTACTTTTGCTTAGGGCGTGTTGCTTTTACTCTAGAAGTGTTCCTTTTTCTAGTTTGGACTTGTACGAACTGAACGGATGTTACTTTTTCTTAGGGCATGTTACTTTTTCTTAGGGCATGTTATTTTTTCTTAGGAAGTGTTCCTTTTTACCAGTTCGGACTTGTCCGATCTAAACGGATGTTACTTTTTCGTTTCTGTGTTGATTTGACCCAGCTAGGAGGGATGTTCCTAGTATAAATAACCCTTTTACACCTTATAGAAACCCTAACCACAAATTGAACTCAGAAAAATAGAGAAGCATATTACTCTTATCCTTAGGGTTTGTACCATAAGTGCCCCCTTGAGGATTGGGAGTTTTCTCTACCACTTGTTCTTGTGTTTCCTTGTGATTTACAAGAGCATTACCTCTCCTTTGCGTGGTTCTAGTTAGGCATCAACCAAAGCATGTTGTTGGGCAAAATCTCTGTCACAGGTGACTGTTCTAGCAGTTGTTGGTGCCAAGATTCGGCAGATTTCATGGGTCAGTTATCTTTAGGTCCTACGACGAGAAGATCGGGCAAGCCCCCGAATCATCTTGGTATTCAGAGCTATGGTTTCCTAGGTAGGATCTTTACTCCTTTGTATCCCCTTTGTTTTCCCTATTGTTCACCATCCTAAACTAAAAATACCAAAAATTTCTACTACCCAAAACCCGATCTGAAATTTTAGTGAGTTTTGTTAAGTTTCAGTCCAATAGATCGAGTTTGGTTGCTGAATCTTTGTGTTTCCCATCGTATTCCACCCCTGATCTGTTATCCCCAATCGTTACCCATCAAGATTTGTGTTTTCCCCTTCATTTTTGTGTTCTTGTTCATGTCTACTTTCATTCCGAAATATTTTCGCACTCAGATCTGAAATTTGAACACCATACACTAAAACAAGTATAACTTTTGCATCCGAAATCTGTTTTAGGTGTTCTTGAGCTCGTTGTAAATCTTATTCAAAGTACTATCAGAATATTAGGTGCTCAAGTTGTGAATAAAAAAGAAGAATATTTATATGAGCATGAAAAGATTCAGTTACTACTGCTATTGAAATTTCAGATTGTGCTGAAACTGAAATCTTGTCTGTCGGCTCATTCTTTGTGTACACCATGTGTAGTACATATTAGTAGTACACCAGGCCATCCTTTGCGAACACGTTGAACCTATTGAGACTAGCTGTAGGTTGTTGCTTAAGGGCTTTGCACTTTGCTGAAACTGAATATTAGTTGAACATCGTTATATACGATATGATGTGCTGATTTTAGTAGAAAAAAGAAGAAGAAAAAGAGAACAAAGAAGAGATCAAGAAAAAAGATTGAGTGCCGAGATCACCACATTGACTGATTTGCTTGTTATTGTTTCAGTTTATCATATATTCAACATTTGTGTAAATCTTATAACCCTCTCATTTATGTAAGCAATCAGCTGCGTCTCTCCATAACTTGTGTAGCATTGAGCATTGTTCTTGAGTTGAATTTTCAGTTTAGCTCATTTCCTTGGCTGCAACAAGTTCCACCATCATTGTGCGTGAGTTGCTAAACACATTTAACTTTCCATTTGTTTTCAGTTCAGCAACTCAACTTTGTTATCTTGGTTGGATTGTTACTTGACTTGACAATAGCTTGAAGTTTCAGTTTACATACCACATAAATAACTCTCCAAGATCCACAAATAAACCTTTGTTTAGAATGCACTATGACTTTGATTTCGCTTGATATATATCACATTTGTTGTGCCGACTACCACCAAGGTTTGTTTGCAGCTTGCAATTTTAGCAAGGATACATAAGAACTTCGGTGGTAAGAGAAGGTGAGATTGAGTGATTTCCACCACAACCTCATAGCTTGAACTATCATATTTTCTCCCACTAACCATGGCCGGTGATGTGATGAAAGAATCAAGTTTTGTCACACAATTTCAGCTACAGCAAGTTATGCAAGAATTCAAGGTCCAGTTTAATGCCAACAAGAGTAATGTTCAGAGTAACATTGCTAAAGATATTGTGAAAGCATTGAGAGACGATGTGCATAGAAGAAGGCATGGTGATATTGCCTATGAAGCTACTACCCATGTTGCTGCTATACATGATACAAGACTCCGTGGTGGATGTGATGGTGTTGCTGCCCATGGCCATGTGCAAGGTCATGAAACTGAAGGTGCTGCTGCAAAAACATTTGAATTCAAATTACATGTTGTTGCACCTGCTACTCCTCCGCATGGAGAATGGCTTGGATTTGAAGATAATGGTGGTACTAACAATAGTGTGAGAGGTGTTGAAAAAAAAATGTTGCTACACCAAAGATTGAAAGGAAATTGCAAGCTAAAGCCCAAATAATTAACAATGCATTTTCTAACTCAAGCTCATCATCCAATGCTTCTACTAAAGTGATGACGGTTTAGGAAGAGACCTATTTTCAGCAAGCCAACACTCATCATCAAAAGCTTAGCCCAATGGTTTAAATGATGTGAAATTTGACTTGGGAAGAAACTTATTTTCAACCAGCACAAGCTCAAGTTCAAATGTTCACTCTACTCCTCCAAAAGATGTGAAGTTTGACCTTGGAAGAAATTTATTTTCAACTGAATGAAACCCTGAGTCAAATGATCAATATCATTCTCTTGTGAAGGCAATCCAAAAACCAAGTGAGGAGAAATCAATAGGATCATCCATCACAATGAGCAGCCCTAAAATTTTCGCCTCAAAAAGTTTTAGCAATCCATGTCTCAATTCCGTGGAACAAAGTGGTACTTTGAAGGATTGTTCTAGACATATTTTGGTGACTAAATCTGAAGGTGATGAGGAGAAAACAACTATTGAAGATGTGAGTGAGTCTCTTATGGAACAAGATAGGTCACATGCTACTCAAGTGGAAGAAGAAAATGAACACATGTTATGTCATTCAGCACTTGGTGATACCATTATGGATGCCAAAACATTGAGTGTTCAGATCAAGAGTGATGAACAAGCACAATGGTCTAACACATCTCAGCCCAAATCTCACCTAAACATCAATTATAGTGAGTTGACAACCAATTGTAGTGGCTGGAATCTTTTTCATAGCATGAAATTTTATAATAAACATGGAGCAGCCCTACTGAACTATCCTTGGATTAAATGAAGAAGAGCAATCATTGCAGCCAAACAACAAAGGAAAATTGAGACAAATACATTGAATGGTGGAAGGAATGAAAATAAAAATATTAGTGCCATCCATAAATTTGTGAGCGATTGCCATAAGCCACACTTGAGAGGAAAAAGAGAGAATGAGTGGCACAACCCAGTCGCAACCCACACAAAATCTAAAATGATAGAAGTGACAGATGGATCCAAAATAGTGCATTTGCTGCGGTCCAAAGATGCATTAATTTCCACTAACAAAATAATTCTTTCTTCTAGTGTTATTTCTAATATGCTGCAGGCTGATAATGATGCCCTTATGGAGAAGGTACATGCTGCTCTACCATTGCTTTGTTACAGTGAACATCCAATTGCAATCCTTTCAGGAATTTCACTTCCCAACCGGCATCTGCACCACACCAACTTAGAAGAGGCAAGATCATTTCAGAAACAAGTACAAGAGCTACTTGACAAAGGGTATTTACATGAAAACCTAAACTCTTATGATGTGTCAATGACCTGTACCCGGGGTACCTCATGTAGAAGGAAATTAGAGATAGACTCATACTAGGATAAGAACAGTAGACCGACTAGGACTCCGCCATGTAACCCTGTCCCCCCAGATATATAAGGAGGGGCAGGGCTCCTCCTCAAAGGACAAGGAATAGACAAGCTCAATTAGATAGAACTAGACATCATCGTCTAGGTCTACCCTCCTTGTCTAGATCTATGATCTAGACATATCAATACAAATTTCACAGAACATAGGACGTAGGGTTATTATCCTTCGGGAGGCCCGAACCTGTCTACATCGGCGTCTTGTGTTACCATTGTCTCTCGATCTCGTGCATACACCCCTATCGTACGTATAAATCCTCATAGATGAACTACCCTATGTCTATTGCCGAGATTAAATCTTGACAGTTGATGCACCAGGTAGGGGAAAAGCGCGGCGATCGGCTCATCGAGTTTGATGGCTAATTTTCTTCGTCAAGATTCATCAACAAGCAAGCTCTATCGACATAGAAGTAGATCGCTACTGCACAACTCACCGACATCACGATGAAGCGGGATACCATCGCTCGTCGACCAGGCTTGTTAGCTTCTCAACAACTCGATCAGCGACTCGTCCACAACACCAGACGTGTTCATTGCTCTTCAGCGCCCACGAGAGATCATGAATATGCATGATTATCCGTGGACCCTATTAGTCCATCGGCTTGTACCTTTGGCTTCTTCTCCAGTCTCACCGTCTATGGTGCTCCCGCTGTGACTGCGGGGGATGTTAGAGTATATTTGGTAGGTTAGATATTATGTATCATAGACTACCATATGTATCCCGCAGGTGCCTTGTCCTCTAAGTCTTGTACTCTCATATATACTGGATGAGAGGCTCATTGCAATAAAATGCATTCAACCTATTCTATTCTCACATGGTATAGAGCCAAACCGATTTTTCCGCTGCCCACCCTTTCTAACCCTAGCCGCCGCTTGCTTCCGCACTGCGCGCCCCCGGGAGATCGATCTCCATGATCTCACCGGCGGCAGCGCCCTGTTTCAGTAGCTGGTCCTATTTGATCTATCTGTTTTCTTCGTATTAGTGTTGTGTTGTGTTGTGGCATAGATTGGAAGTTGTCGTGTACTCTCCTCGTCGCTCAGCTGCTTTGATCTGTCGATCGCATGCAGAGCCACGAGCTGCGGTGCCAGGATCATGTGCGGCATCGGGTCTTGGTCATCGGTTGACAACTCGACATCCTAAATAGCCCGCGCGTGATCCATCTTCAGTCGCGTGGTTCAGCGAGCCGAGGTGATGGCCCGAGCACACAGTGCAGTCGCACGTAATGGTCAACCAGCTGCATGCACTCCATGCCAAATTTTTCTCTTTGATTCTTTGTTTTATTACCTCGGTTCACCATGGCAAGAGGTCGAGAAGTATGATAAGATAGAGAGAAGGCTAGGTGCACACGACGTTGTACATGAAGACATCCATCTGTTGCTGTTTTTTTTACCCGATCACTGATTCGGGATTGCGTCGCCCACCACCGTCGATATCGCGAGCCTCTTCTCCGACATCAGCATCGACTACTTCGGTCTTCGCTTCATCATTGACACTTGTGGCGCAGCCGGACATGAGATGCTCAAGGGACGCCTTCATGCATCGTTGTTCGCCACCTCAACCACATGTCCTCGAGCCGACTTTGTTGTCACTATAGTTCAGGACATCCTCGACATTGCCGCCACCACCTCCAACCTGTGCGGCATGGTCGTGCTTCTACACGCATCATCGGTTTGATCAGCCGACTACGCGTGCAATGATGTCAAGGTCGCGTACTTCGCCTTCGAGCTTCAGACTGCCGCTACGTTGCGTCCTCGGGCCATAGCGCCGCTGCCCGTGGTCACCACAGACTCGAGAAGTGTCTTTAGGGACACAACTCTGTCTATTGTGGCACTTGTTGTTGCATCATCATTGCCATCTTTGCGCATCGATGACTCAATCATTCGCGCACATGGTCTTCGTCAAGCTGATGGTTCTTCTTCGCCTACTACGAGCACCGCTGCCGCGCTTCTTCAGGCTACCTGCATCGCCACTCTTGGCCACCGGTTATGCCACGTCTACGACTTCGTCTTCATCCACCACGACCACGTCGCCAGAGTTGTAGTCTCAACCTCGACTTCTCTTCGTCTACTCTGACAACTACGGGCTGCAACGGCACTCTCCTTCCTCACCGCTCTGCGCCGCGACCGTCATGAAGGCCTTCTCTGCTTATCTCCTCCAACATTGGTGTATGTTCCTGATGGTCCTTACCTCCGTACGTTCGGTAATGGCAACATCGATGCGTGCCTTCGTCCACAACGTGTTCTCAGGCCTGGCAAACCCGAGAGACACCTCATCTATGGCGGGTTGACTACATCGACTTCAACATCGACCATCTTCTTCACGGTGCCTCGACTGTGTCGTCGTCTTCATCTAAGGCACATCCTTGCGCACCCTCTTATCTTGGCGTCTTCTTGCGCCCGCGGCTTCATGTGTGGATTCCTCGACATCAGCAACCTCAGCTACATCGACCATGGCTACCTGAAGCACAACTTCTTCGACCACGGCTACTCGCCCTCGCTCTCGGCTTTCTCGACATCAGCACAAAGGGCTACCATCTGCATGTGCTACTCGTCGGTTTTCTCTCTAGTCGCAACATTTGCACCTCGACATTTCAACTGCGGGGGGATGTTAGTCCATCGGCTTGTACCTTCGGCTTCTTCTCCAGTCTCACCGTCTATGATGCTCCCGCTATGACTGCGGGGGATGTTAGAGTATATTTGGTAGGTTATATATTATATATCGTAGACTGTCATATGTATCCCGGAGGTTCCTTACCCTCTAAATCTTGTACTCTCATAAGAGGCTCATTGTCCTGTCGGTACATGAACAACGGCGGTGCTACTGCATTATGCTAGATTTCTAGCTAGCAAGTCGTCCACTCGTCAATATTAATTCATAATCGATCTTGATTTCCTAAAGCAACTAGGAGTGCACGGGAGACCAAGTCCGACTCGTCAACAAGAGTCCCACGGCCAAGTGCAACTCATTATACTAATCAAATTGATGCTAGCTGATGCTCATCATGTGATCTATTTTGCATGTACGTATGGACTGCACAGAAGCTGCTACTGGAGGACACGGCGTGCAATTGCAGAGAGCTTTTCAGGCTTTCACCTCCAACCTGAGCAGACAGCCTTCTTCTTGCGCTTGCTCTGTCAGCTTGCACGCAGGCAACGTGACGCGTCAGAACCTTCTCGATCCATACGGCATCGGAGTGCCTCACCGCTTGTACAGCGTCACGCTTGATCAGATCATCTTTGTTCTCGGCCTCACCAGCAGTCATGCTTTTGCTGCCCTTGAGTAGCGCGTATTTGCCAACTCGAGTTGATGAGAAGGACAAATACTCCACACACGCGCGGAGGCTCGTCATCAACCTAGCGGCGCCTTCAACAAGGGCGACCGCCACTCGGCAACCTCGTCCACTACGATGACACTTCCGACAACTCGATGCTTCGGTAGATTCCGACGACTTGGCGACATCGCCGCGACTCGACGGTTCAACCGCTCACAGCCACATGAGTATGCCCGAGGGCTATTCGATGATGACTCGATGACTGTGCCACTCGGCCATATTGCCACAACTCGACGATGCCTTCGACGACATTACGCTTTGGTGTTTCGGTGGACTCGGTTGCTCGGCGACATCGCTATGACTTGGCAACTCGGTCAGATACTCGATGTCTCGATAATTTGGCCACTCGACGACGTCTTCTACGACTCAGGCATATCAACAACATCACTGCAACTCGGCTACTCGGTGATATCGCCTCGACTCGACCACTCGGCGATATTGCTACACTATGACGACTCGACGGCCACTCAGCTACTCAGCGACACCGTCAATGACTTGAAGCTTTGGGTTTTCACCCACTCGGTTAATCGGCGACGCCTTTGACGACTTGGTGACACAAGCCAGCCACTCGACGTCTCGATGATACGGCTACTTGGTGACACAAGTCAACCACTTCGAGCTTCGATGTTCCGGTGATATGATGGCTCGACTTAGACCACTCGCCAACAACATCAGCACGCGGGGCTCATCTTCATCTCACCAAGTTCCAAAGCTAAGTATCTTTATACTTTCTCAATTTATTTTTGAGGTTTTAGGCTCATGTCCTTCATACTTTTTCCACGGCTGCTTATTATATTTTCTAAGAAGAAGGTCATAGAATTTTTTGATGAGTAAAGTTGGGCATTTTAATCAGTGCTCTTTCTATTGCTTTACTCGTCTTTTTATTGCCTCGGTTCTTTAATTATTTGCAATAAATAATCGAGCCAGGAGGCTATTTGTGTATTTATACATGTGTTCTTCCACCTTTTTTGTGAATCTAACAGTACACATGTCAGTCGGTGACCTTTCAGTAGTGCTTCAGCCCTAACACCGTATGACCCGTGTCATCCGTTCTAGTTTCATCTTTTTTGGCTTCAGCATCGACCGATACATTGCATTTTATTCGTGATTTGGTCTTATTTTTTGGTCTTACGCCGACTAGCGACTAAGTCATAAAACTTCTTAGCTACGCGACAGATTGCCACTATACTAAACCTAGAGCCAAAGTCACGAGAGGTCATGTGTCGATTGGTTCTGATTGCTATGTAAGAATTATTATGAGGTGCCCCTTCCCAGAGGATCGAGGTCCCGAAGGTGCTGATAACGCAGACACTTGATAATATAACAATGATCCAAATTTATGTTTAATTATTACATCAAAGTGTAGCGAAAATACAAGTTCATGATGCTTTGAAAACAACGGAAGCAAAATAATGATAAGAACTACGAGCTTGACGATACAACATCGTGATGATTCATGCCTGAGGAATCATCACTCTAGCAGCACACAACAGTCACTACAGTGGCAAGTCAGACTCCCAGTGGGCAGTCCAACCCTCAGGGACTTGCACGTCCCAAGGCAACACATCTATAGGCAATTCTATTTCTCAGTACCTAAAAACCATATAAGCACAAAGCATGAGTACTAATTACTCAGCAAGACTTACTAAAGGATCGAGAAGGCGACCAGAGGGGGGGGGGGTGAATGGGAGTCAACTAAAATTCTCCAAGAGAACTAAGCCTATATCCCAAAAACAACCCAAGCCAACCTCCAAGTCGATCACCAAGACTACACACACCAACTTGTGGTGTACTAGCCCTAGGAGTGATCAACCACACCAAAGAAACACAGCGGAAACAAAAAGGGATGACGAAATAGTTAACAGCCCAGAACTGAGCACTCATCGGCAGTGCCGATCCCTACCATCGACAGTGTCGGTGGGCATCGGCAGTGCCGGTCACGCCTATCGGCAGTGCATGTGCGCGTCATCGGCAGTGCTGGTCCCACCTATCGGCAGTGCCGGTGCGGGATGCTATCGCATTGGAACCTACAGACCAGACCGATCGGCAGTGCCGGTCCTGGTCATCGGTAGTGCCGGTCGACCCCCGACAGAACAGAAAATCTCTCGGGATCTTGTCAAAACTTCTCCAAAAACTAATCAAACGAACTCCAAACGATGCAATTTTTGGACCAGTGAATCCTCATGACATCACGGCCCTAATCCTATGAGATCAACTCAATTGGCTCAAGGAATCATCACGAATTTCAAATCTTGTGCCAAGAACACCAAAAAGAGGAAACTTGAGAAATCCTTCAAATCGAAGGTGCTAGAGCCAATAATTCCATCAAAGATCCATAGAGGATTATCCTAGCTCATCCTAGCAACAAGTTTCTCAAGAAATCCGCGCCAAAAACTCGTCCAAAAGTAAGATAAAAAATCACCAAGAAAATGCTTCCGAAAATAAGAAAAAGGGAATTTCGGGATTCAAGTGAAGAGGGAAATCTTGAGCACGAAAATACCTCTCATATCATAGAAAGGTGCTTACAAGATTCATAGGTACAAGGCTAGGAAGCCACCCTCTTCCTCCCACTATTTGGAAGAGCAAGAGATGTCTCTCACACACCCACTACTCTCCTCTCAAACATGAAGTCCTCTCCTAGCACTTTTAATAGAGTCCTAACACAAGGCTAATGGAAGAGAGGCACCTCTCCCACTAGCCACACCTCTCCTTATCTAGGCCTAGGGTCTATTGTCCATATGACCACTCTACCCTTGATCTATATAACACACCCACCTACCACCGGGGGCATAACCGTCCATCTTTTTCCTCATCGCCCGAATGCCATCGGATGCTTCACGTCTTTGCTTCATCTCGAAGCAAGCTCCGTGATGGTGCCACGTGCACCACCAACCATCGCCACCGGTTGTGAGGCCCAAACCGGGAAACCGCCTTGCACGCTTCTCAAAGCATGACTTCTCGATGTCGACGCGTGTCACCTTGTCCCGCGATTCTAACCACTGGCAAGTCTCTCCCAGTCCCTGTCCATCGGCCCCCCTTGTCACTTGCACCGGCATCCCGTTCGCCTTGACTTGGTCAACACGCCGTCTTCATCACCACCACGGTTTTGAGGCTCAACCGTGAAACCGTCCGTGCTTCTTGCCTCTTCACGTGTACGGTATGGATCACCCTTGACTTCACCCGGCATCCTGATCGTCTGGCCCCAAGTCCCCTACTTGTGCCCGATCCTCTCACCGTTGACCGCCGAGTCGACTCCAGTGACCTACACATCATGAGACAAGCAAACACATTTCCCATCTCCTGCAATACCACCAATATCTCTACCAACTCCGGTTAGTCATAACCATGATATGCAAACCCATGCAATCCCTGGATTCCCGTATTTCAACTCAGACACCAAATCCACTCAAGTCAATTACTCATCACAAATATAGCAAACCATGGCACATATGCACATGGTTTCTCAATCTCCCCCTTGATGAGTACATTGGCAACACCAAATGCACAAAAATTAGAGATTGAAATGCGAATCCAAATAAGCACATCCAAATGGCCAAACCCAAAGAAAAGGTGAAAATAAGCCATCTAGCAAGTAGGGATCACAAAACCAAGAGTTGGCAAAGAAAGTGACTTAAGACGCAAAGAATGTGAAAAGCGCAAGAAACCGCTCAAGATCATGATATGCTCCCCCTCAAGTTGTGGTAGGTCTCATGTAGTGCAAAACGGATCATATGAGTTTCTTAGCATTATTTGTGCATGACCCCAAAATTTTCTCCCCCTTTGGCAATGAACTCATCAAAGAGGCAAACGAACAAGCAAACATTCAATGCATGAAAATGCAAACCTAAGGAGCTTCAATAATTATGCAAACACGCATTTAACTTTGCTAACCATAACCATAGTGCCATGAAGTGTAAAGACAATAGGTCCCAATCATGCAAAGATCAAAAATAGATAGCAAGGCATAAACACCATGAGCTATACAGGCTAAGCAGAAAGATTGACTAGCTTAGATAGAATCAAATTTTGCTTATCATGAGAAAATCTACCACCACATGTGTAAGTACTCTCATCTAGGGGTGAAATCAGATCGGATATGGGCGGATATAGCTTATCCCATATCCTATCCTGTATTTTTTTTCTCGGATCCGGAGTCGGAACGGATAGTGCCGGATAATTATTTCTTGATCCCGTACCCCGTCCTATATTCTTATTTCGGAGTCGGATTCAGACACTGATACTATTACAAGATTCATATAGATGAAAAATTATATGATAGATATATTGTTAGTATGAAAATGAATATAACAATAGCTAATATATAAAAACAAATCAATTTATTTACTTATATACATTAAATTTTTAGATTTTTTAAATATGTTTAATGTCTAAATTATTGAAATTAAATCAAATTATAAAAATCTCGGATACCGGACGGATACGGCTCATCCCATATCCTATCCCGTTAGTTTTTCTCAGACTTGGATTCGGACACGGACAGTGTCGGATGACTATTAATGCATCTTATATTTCGCCATATTTGTTTTCTCGATAATCGGATCATCAAACGGTCGGATATTATCCGTCCCATTTTCATCCCTACTCTCATCCAAGGCAAAACAAGTACCAAGTGAATCATAAGAATCTAGCGAGGTTCAATCTCAACAAGGGCAACAAGCACTCACAGAAAATGAGCTCTTCATACGCTCACATATGAAACAGACACTCAATTGATCAAGTGATTATAGTTTATCCTGATGTGTCCTCTTATCCATGCGGAGGGTCGCAAGACTAGGTACGGCAAACACCCCGAGGCTTCAAGTCACAATATTTGGATTTAGCATTATTGAGTAGTTCTTGATCAAAGCACTTAACAGATTTATCAAGATTATGCACAAGACAAAAGAGCATGCCTTTGCGGCAAAAGGAACACACGTTCCCATAATGTTTCATCATGAGCTAAACATTTGCAAAGCCTTCCATTTCGCAAACACAAGGTGCCAAAGCCAAGACATCCTCTAGACTAGCCTCAACGCATGTTTCAACAAGGATAAAAGCAATTATACATATGGTGAGCAAGTTTTAGCAAGATTAGATCATAAGGTTCATAATAAGCTTAGTTTACCTTTAAGATTAGCAAGTTGCTCACATGAATTTATAACAAGTCATCTAGAAAATCTAAGCATGAGAGATTTCCATCACATCCACACAACTTAGCTCAAGCTCAATCATAGCAAAGAGAAATGCAAGAAAGCATAAAAATCAAAGCTCATCTACCAATGCATATATTACATATGAGATGCAATATGAAAATGGTAAGATACATATATATAAGAGAAAACCAACTCCCCCTCAAATGATGCCATAGGGATGACACACACCAAGTTCCCCCCGAAGAAAAGCATGTCTCGAAGCATCTAGGGGCTTGGTGAGGATATCAGCTAGTTGGTTTTTTGTATCAATGTATTGGAGCTCAACATCCCCCTTCTCAACATTGTCTCTCAGGAAGTGGAATCGCACATTGATGTGTTTGACCTTACCATGTTGGACTGGGTTTTTGGCTAAGCATATGGCACTGGAGTTATCACACATGAGTGGAACACCCTTAAAAGTCAGCCCATAGTCTCTCATGGTAGATACAATCCATAGGATTTGTGAGCAGTAGCTAGCAGCAGCTACATACTCAGCCTCTATGATGGATTGGGCAACACTCGACTGCTTACGAGAAGACCAACAGCTCAAAGAAGTACCTAAGAAATGGCAAGTACCAGAAGTGCTCTTCCTATCAATTCTACACCCACCAAAGTCATATCCGAATACCCAATGAGATCAACAGATGAAGATGCAGAGTACCAAAGACCAAACTCAAGGGTGTATTTGAGATACCTAAAGATGCGCTTGACAGCCTTGTGATGAGTCACCCTTGGGGAAGCTTGAAAGCGAGCACAAAGACACATTGCAAAGTGTATGTCAGGTCTAGTCGCTGTCAGGTACAAGAGGGAGCCAATCATGCTCATGTACTCCCTTTGATCCATCGCTTCACAGTCTTCATCAGGGTCAAGAGCCGTTGTAGTGGACATTGGGGTAGACAACGGCTTCATATTGACCATGTCGAACTTCTTCAGGAGATCCTTCGTGTACTTGGCTTGATGTATGAAAGTGCCTTGCTTGCACTGCTTGATTTGAAGCCCAAGAAAGAAGGTGAGCTCTCCCATCATCAACATCTGAAATTCACTCTCCATAGCTTCCTGAAACCTGGACACAAGAGCATGAGAGGAACCACCAAAGATGATATCATCCACGTAAATCCGAACCATTAGAAAGTCATTGCCATGCTTGACAGTGAACAAGGTTTTATCAACACACCCCATGACATACCCACGCTCTAGCAAGAAGGTCTTAAGCCTAGCATACCATGCCCTAGGTGCTTGCTTTAGCCCGTACAAAGCCTTCTGAAGCTTGTACACCCAGTTTGGGTATTTGTGGTGCTCAAAGCCAGGGGGTTGCCTCACATACACTTCTTCCTCTATGAAACCATTTAGGAAAGCACTCTTGACATCCATTTGATAAAGTCTAATGCCCTTGGAGGTAGCAAATGCAAGCAAGATCCTAATGGCTTCTATACGAGCAACAGGAGCAAAGGTTTCACTATAATCTAAGCCCTCCACTTGGCAAAAACCTTGAGCAACTAGTCTAGCCTTGATTCTCACAACCTCACCATCCTCCCCATGTTTGTTTTTGAACACCCAATTGGTTCCTATGACATTGAAATTTTTGGGAGGCTCTACAAGGGTCCAGACTTTGTTTCTCTCAAAGTTTTCTAACTCCTCATGCATGGCATTAACCCAATGTTCATCAGATAGTGCGTGTCCAACATCCCAGGGTTCAAAGGTTACAACAAAGAGAGAATTGGTAAAGCAAGCAAGATGTGCAGACCTTGACCTTGTTGTCCTCTCATATAGATTACCGATCATCTGATGAGGTGGGTGTTGACACTGAATGTGGTGAGGAGCCTCTCTCTCAGAGTGTACCTCCCCCTCAACCACAGCTGGAGCTCGCTCGACAGCTGTTGAAGTCGATGTAGAAGCTTCTGGACCCTGTGCTGGAGTAGTGGTAGCAGCAG
This sequence comes from Eleusine coracana subsp. coracana, assembly GCA_032690845.1. Taxonomy (NCBI): domain Eukaryota; kingdom Viridiplantae; phylum Streptophyta; class Magnoliopsida; order Poales; family Poaceae; genus Eleusine; species Eleusine coracana. The sequence goes on from CM064424.1 coordinate 23,290,896, forward strand.
GAACAAGCTCAGATGTGGGATGGATTGACTCATCATCATCATCATCCAAGCCCTGTAGGTCTTCTTCTACAAAGATGCTCTCCTTCATCTCCTTGTCACCTGCAGACTCAATCACATTCCTTGCACAAGAGTTTGATTCATCAAAGGTTACATCGCTGGATTCTACGATGGTGTTAGTCTCTAAATTCAAAACTCTGTAGGAATGACCATGAAGAGAGTAACCAAGAAAGATTCCATCAGAAGATCCCAACTCAAACTTATTAAGATTGCCACGCTTGAGAATAAAACACTTGCAACCAAAGGCACGCAAATGAGAAACCGAGGGCTTTCTCCCAAAACGCAGCTCATAAGAAGTCACATTAAGAATTGAGCACAAGAAAATCCGATTGGAAACATAGCAAGCAGTGCTAATGGCCTCAGCCCAGAACCGCCTCGGAGTCCTATGCTCATCGAGCATCGTCCGGGCCATCTCCACTAAGGTTATGTTCTTTCATTCAACCACACCGTTCTACTGGGGAACCCGAGGTGCTAAAAACTAATGCTCAATACCATGCTCAAGACATAAAGCATCAAAGGAGGAGTTCATGAACTCGGTGCCATTATCACTGCGAATTGCTCATAATGCACCAGGGAGTTCCTTGAACAACCTCAAAGCTAGGCTCCGAAAGTGATGAAACACTTCATCCTTTCTCTCAAGAAAGTAGACCCAAGAGTAGTGAGAATAGTAGTCAACAATCACAGGAATATACCACTTCCCACCCGCCGAACGAACCCGAGAAGGACCAACAGTGTCCATGTGAAGCAACTCTCCAGGGCGTTCAGTCATCACCAAATTGATTGGTGCATGAGAAGCGGTAATCATTTTCCCATGACAACAAGGAGCACAAACTAAATCCTTATCAAATTTGAGCTTAGGCAATCCTCGGATCAAACCTAGGCCACTCAAGCGACATAACAAGTCAAAGCTCATGTGACCCAGTCTCCTATGTCATTTCCAGAGCTCAGAAGAAGATTGAGCAAACAAGCACTTGTGAGGACCAGGAGAACCAGCAAAATCAGCCTGAAAAACTCTGCCAATGCGAGAAATCCCACAAACCAAGGAACCACTCAAATCAACAACACAAGAAGCAATCGACTTAAAGCGCACTTCCAAACTAACATCAAGAAGCTGAGAGACAGAGAAGAGATTGTACTTGAGAAACTCAACCAAACCAACATCATTAAGAGTGAAGTTCTCATTTACCTTTACCGCGCCCCTTCCCTTCACTCTTCCTCTCTTGTCATCTCCAAAGGTCACATACTCCCGACGCTTCAAGGGAGTGAGGCTGGAGAACCACTTTGCATTTCCGATCATGTGGTGCAAACACCCGGAATCCATCAACCACTTGTTCTCTAGGCCTCCACCTACTGCCTATACAGAACGAGAAGTGAAAGTCGATGGCTCAGTGCTAGGGTTAGTCAAAAAGCATTTGGGAATCCAGCACTTAACCATACGACCGGTAGTAGTCATCACAGTTCTTTGCACTTTATCATTCGAACGCATGGGACGAGAACCACGATGGGGAAAGCGTGGCCTGTCAAAGTGTCTCGACTCAAACCTTGAGTTGTGAGGATAGAAATCATCTGTGTGAAAGCCAAATCCACACGAGTGACGCTCACCACGATAGGGAAAACGTGGGGCACCAAAGCGCTGCTGCGCAAAGCCTCTATTTTGGATTGCAGGTTTGGGTTTTGGCTTCTTTGTTTGCTTTGGGTTGAAGGAGGGTTTTGGATTGGGTGGATAGTATGTGTCAGTGGGTTTGATGGTGTTTTTCTCATCCTTGTAGCTGGAGCTAGGTACAAACTTACCCACATCCTCACTCTCCTCGTCACACCTCTCAAATCCCAAACCCAAGTTATAGGTTGATCTAGAAGCACTCTCCTTCACTCTTGCCAAATCACTCTCAATCTTCTCTTCACTCACTAGGGTTCTTTGGAGCCTAGATACAAGATAGTCATTTTCCTGGACTAGGGCTTTGTTTTCCTTCCTAGTGATTACAAGCTTGTCCTTAAGAGAGACACACACCTCACAAGGTGGTGGAAGGACCTTAGAGCGAGTCTCATGAAGCAACTTGGACTCAAGCTCTTTGACTTTGAGGGACTGAGCTTCCATCTCATCTGTGAGCTTGGGGCACTTCAGACATGCACCCAAAAGAGTTGGTCTAGCTTTGAACTCATCAAGCTCCTGGAGGGCACTCTCAAGCTGACTGGCAACTTGAGCATGCACATTCTCCCTCTGTGCAAGATCACTCATCACAACTTGACAAGACTCACACTCAACAACAATGTCCTCACGAGCAAGCTTGGACCTAAGCGAAGCAATTTCAAAATCAGCACTCTCCAACTTAGACTTAAGCTCTCTACCCTCACAAACAGCACTGCGAAGCTTATCATCTTGCATGACCACAACATCATGCAAATGATCAAGTTCAGAAGAGAGCTCATCGAGAGTGGGAGGTACCTCAATTGTGTCAAAGTCGGATCCAAAGTCTGTATCATGGTCGTTATTTGCCATGAAGCAAAGCCCGTTGAAGTCATCCTTCCTCTTGACTCGTGGCTTTTCAACCTCCTCCTCCGAGCTTGAAAGACTTCGCTTGATGTGAGGTCAACATCGCTCAAGGCGGCAACGCAAGAGCATGCAATGGCTTTGGCGAACTTCTTGGAGTTCTTTCCCTTCTTGTAGAAGTGGTTCTTCTTCTGCTTGAAGTCTTCAGTGTTGTTGTCGTGGTATCCGGCCTTCTTCTTCTTCTTGGGACAATCAGCGATGAAGTGTCCCGGGTCAGCGCACTCGAAGCAGGTTCTTGAACCACCTCCTCTTCTCTCCTTCCGGTTGTTGTAGAACTTTCTGAACTTCCTTGTGAGCAAGGACAGCTCCTCGTCAGGAATGCACTCCATCTGTTCATCGAAAGCTGCAACAAGAGAAGACAAAGCAAACTCCAAGGAAGACTTGTCAAGTGAGGGGTTAGTTCCATGAGAAGAACAATTGTGATCACCCTTCTGAAAACTAGAAATAAAAGCCATGCTAGAAGTAGGAATAGCAAGATTAGGACGAGATTTCCTAGACAGTTCATGAGATTTTAGCTTGCTATACAGTTGCTCACAGTTCAGGGTATTGAATTCAGCAGTTCTTCTAGAGCAGCAATTTAAACCCCCCCAAACATTTTCATCAAGTAAGTACAGAAGTTGCTTATCTCTATCATTGTCATTGTACACAAGAGTACCACAAGCCCGCAAGTTGCACACAATTGCCTCAAACCTACGAAAAGTGTCATCTAGTGACTCGCCCGGTTTCTGTGCAAAGGTTTGGTACTGTCTATTGTAAGAATCCTTACGCATAAACTTGACCTGGTTGGTACCCTCATGGTAAGTGTAGAGCTTATCCCAAATAGCATGAGTGGTGTCAAGGTGTGCAACCCTATCATGTTTGCTCCGACCAAGTGCAGAAAGCAGAATATTGATAGCTTTGGAGTTTTTCTCATACCTGACTAACTCACCTACAGAAGCAGTGTTCATGTCTTGTGGTATAGCATACTACTGATCAACAATCTCCCAAATTGCACGTCCTTGACTTAGCAGATACGCCTTGGTCCGAGACTTTCAGTAGGGGAAGTCCTCTCCATCAAACATCCATAGCTTGACAGCACGCTTCTCCATGTTGCCTTCGGATCACAAGGCCGGTGAAGGTTAACTAGTGATCAAACCAGCTCTGATACCAATTGAAGAACCAAGAAGGCGACCAGAGGGGGGGTGAATGGGAGCCAAATATCCCAAAAACAACCAAAGCCAACCTCCAAGTCGATCACCAAGACTACACACACCAACTTGTGGTGTACTAGCCCTAGGAGTGATCAACCACACCAAAGAAACACAGCGGAAACAAGAAGGGTTGACGAAATAGTCAACAGCCGAGAACTGAGCACTCATCGGTAGTGCCGGTGGGCATCGACAGTGTCGGTGCGTGTTATCGGCAGTGTCGGTGTGGGATGCTGTCACACTGGAACCTACAGACCAGACCGATCGGTAGTGCCGGTCCTGGTCATCGGCAGTGCCGGTCGACCCCCGACAGAACAGAAAATCTCTCGGGATCTTATCAAAACTTCTCCAAAATCTAATCAAACGAACTCCAAACGATGCAATTTTTGGACCAGTGAATCCTCATGACATCACAACCCTAATCCTATGAGATCAACTCAATTGGCTCAAGGAATCATCACAAATTTCAGATCTTGTGCCAAGAACACCAAAAAGAGGAAACTTGAGAAATCCTTCAAATCGAAGGTGCTAGAGCTAATAATTCCATCAAGGATCCATAGAGGATTATCCTAGCTCATCCTGGCAACAAGTTTCTCAAGAAATCCGGCCCAAAAACTCGTCCAAAAGTGAGATCGAAAATCACCACAAAAATGCTTCCGAAAATAAGAAAAAGGGAATTTCGGGATTCAAGTGAAGAGGAAAATCTTGAGCACGAAAATACTTCTCATATCATAGAAAGGTGCTTACAAGATTCATAGGTACAAGGCTAGGAGGCCACCCTCTTCCTCCCACTATTTGGAAGAGCAAGAGATGTCTCTCACACACCCACTACTCTCCTCTCAAACATGAAGTCCTCTCCTAGCACTTTTAATAGAGTCCTAACACAAGGCTAATGGAAGAGAGGCACCTCTCCCACTAGCCACAACTCAAACCGCCTTGCACGCTTCTCAAAGCATGACTTCTCGATGTCGACGCGTGTCACCTTGTCCCGCGATTCTAACCACTGGCAAGTCTCTCCCAGTCCCTGTCCATCGGCCCCCCTTGTCACTTGCACCGGCATCCCGTTCGCCTTGACTTGGTCAACACGCCGTCTTCATCACCACCACGGTTTTGAGGCTCAACCGTGACTCCGTCCGTGCTTCTTGCCTCTCCACGTGTACGGTGTGGATCACCCTTGACTTCACCCGGCATCCCGATCGTCTGGCCCCAAGTCCCCTACTTGTGCCCGATCCTCTCGCCGTTGACCGCCATGTCGACTCCAGTGACCTACACATCATGAGACAAGCAAACACATTTCCCATCTCCTACAATACTACCAATATCTCCACCGACTCTGGTTAGTCATAACCATGATATGCAAACCCATGCAATCCCTAGATTCCCGCATTTCAACTCAAACACCAAATTCGCTCAAGTCAATTACTAATCACAAATATGGCAAACCATGGTACATATCCACATGGTTTCTCACTTACCCGTCAAAACCTAGACATGCAATGGCTCTAATAGGTGGCTTGTTTGAAAGGACTCGCACTAAGCATCCTATTAGTTCTATCAAGTTTTATTTTCTCAATTTAATTGGGTAGATCAGGAATGTAACTTTAATGAAACATCATAAAGTAATAAACAGTACATAAAGTAAGTACAACATGAGAATAGTAATAATAATAATAATAATAATAATAAACAATAACATAGTCAAACCCAAGTATCATAATCATCAACAATAACTATCATAATCAATCTCCAAGTATCATGTGCAACTATGTGATTGGCGTGATGACCAAGCGGTACTCATTACTGCGAGTGATAGCAATTGCAATTGATTTACACCAGCTGAGAAAACCCAAATAACATGACGTGTACGCACCAACTAAGGTCGTATACGGCAACCTTTCGCAAGAAACACCTACACCTTGACCAGGATCCAGTGACGTCGAGTGGGCATGCCGTCCTGCCAGTAGTACTTCACGGTATGGACTGCCACTCCAGCAGCCAAGGGGTCATAAGACCAACGCACCATAGCCGTGCTCCAATGCAAGCATTTAATGCTACGTCAGTTTACTAGTGCCCATAAACTGGCATGCATTTGGTATTGTTCAAAACTTGATCAAGGGACCGATCATGGATGGGTCCTTGGGTGGGCAAGATAGGGCTACCGCAGTCAACATCCATGTGTTGCTGCAAATCTACACATGCATAATCCCTGCCCGGCCATACATTAAAAGTAAACTTCTTTTATAAGTTCAAATTTAGTGATCAAGTGTATTCCTTAGTAATAATTTCTACCAGAACTATTAATTACCAGTTCACTACCGAGCCTACCAAGTTCTATTAATAGCAACATAGGTCATTTGGGCTAACATGCAAGGTGGGTTCCAATCAACTCCTATGACCTAATGTAACAATTAAACATAGACACTAGTAGTATTGCAAAACTAGCAAAACTTTAAAAAGGCAAATGCAAACCGGTGCTTGCCTGGATCCACGCTAGTGTTATCAACTACAGAAAGGTCTTGCTCTCCGGACTCCGGGTCCTGCTGGTAGTCCGGCTCCTGCTCCTGAGTGTCATTACCTACTTATGAACAATGGTTAACGGTATTATAGTAACACCATCATATGCAATGATATGATGACCATAATGCAATGTGAAGAGACATATAATCTTATTAATAAGTTCTGGTGGACATGTGCTTCAAAGAAGCAATTAGGGTTTTTATTATTTTACTTGTGTTTAACCAATTAAAAAGGGTTATCATAGTTTTGTGAACAACTGAGCAATTAAATTAGTAAACATGTACTACTGGACTTGAGTGATTTATGGTGAACAGAGACATATGTAAAGTTTATTATTACCAAGTTTTAGCTTTTGGATATTAAGACTTTATTTACTAGCGTTTATATAATATAAAGTACTAATTAATTAATAATGCTTAATATAATGAATATTAAGTAGTGCCAGGTGGGCAGCCAAGTCAGCGCGTCAGCAGCGCTGCCAGAGGGGGCAGAGCCGGCCGGAGGGCTCGCCGGCGGCGGCTACGTGCGTCGGATTCTCGCCGCGAGCACACGGAAATCATGCGCACGCCGAGGCGCATCACCTGGGAGTGGTCGTGAGGACAGAGACTCACTGGAGGTGGCTGGCGTCGAGAGGCGACGGAAGACCGGGGTTCGGCGACATCACACAAAGGGTTCGGAGCACCAATCTTGCTGCGGTTAGCTCCTAGAGCTTCACGACGGCAACACGAGGGTCGGCAAAGCTTCAGGACGGGAGGGTGGAGCTCGTCATCGATGCGGCTCGGTTTCGATGGAGCAGAGACGGTGGTCGGGGGAAAAGTGCAATGCCGTTGACTCGAGTGGAGGAAACAAAGGAGAAACGGGTCAGGGAAGCACGTAGATGGTTTGTGCTTGCGCGCGAAGAGAATGGAGGCGAGGAGACTCACTGATTTGGGTGAATTCCGGCCAAGAGCGGAGGGCATCGCCGGAGCGAATTGTCTCGGATTTTTCTCCAATTCAGCTCGGTTGCGCACGGAATCGGTCGAGCTGAGCCATGGGGAGCAAAAGGGGGCTTGAGCAAAGCTATCTAAGCTCTTGGTTCGGCTCGGGGAGTAGTGGAGACGGCAGGGGTCAAGCTTGAGCTTGCGCTCTACAATGGCGAAATGGGGTGGGGGAGAGAGTGAACCATGGGTTTAAATAAGCCGAGGAGCTCGGGCTCGTGGTCTAAAACCATGGGCGGTTTGCGCGCTCGATTTTGCTCCCTGTCGGGAGACCGGGGGCAGCTGGTCATGGGGGGGGGGGGGGCTGTGGCACATTGCTACAGCGAGCAGAGGCAGGCGGCAGTGGGGAAAGGCGAGATGCGCTCACGCTAGTGCGGTCGCAGTGGTGGGGAAGCAGGGCAGCGGCGCAAAAAGCAAAATGGGTGAGGAAGCAGGGAGTGCATAGTGCAGAGGGGGCAGCAGCGCAGCAGCAAATCACAGGGAAAGGCGGCACGCGCGCTGGCGTGGCGCTGACAGCAGGAGGAAGGAGACAGGCAACTTTGCAGAAAGGTCCCTAGGTTTTTTATTTCTTCGCAATTAACTCCCCAGTTTAGTTTTAAATAGTTAAATATACTTCCTTAATTCCAAATCAATTGGGATTTTAAACATAGGCCCCTGGAGATATTTCCAAGTCTCTGGTGGGGTCCACTTGGTCAGAGGAAATTAATTTATTTTTGAAAAATAAATTATTATAGTTAATGGTTTCTAGGCTTTAATTAATTAATTGTGGCAATTCTAAATGTGGTAAAATTGTCATATTAGGTCCAAAATTATGTTTTATTAATTCTAATATGCTCATGAATTTATTTGGCATAAGTTGTGTAGAAAATTTTAAAGTTGCTTCATAAATTGTTTGCAGGGTTTTTATTTTACTTAAGGGGCTTCTATTGGCTCTAAAATTTTATGCTTGACTTGAGTTCCATTTTCATGATGAACAAAGCTAATTAAATGGAAGTGAGACACTTGGGTGTCACATATTATGACCGATATTGTTGCAGTAGACCGAACTCCAAGCACTTCATATTTTGTCCTAAGTATCCTACGATGGATCGGTCTGGTTGCTAATGCGCGAATACGCTGATATGCGCCAGTCGGTCTACTTACAGGAGAAAAATGGACACATACTTAGACTTTTCAGTTGACTGATTTGTTTAGCTTATAAAAATAAGTTTCCAAGCAAATAATATTAATTATAACTAATCATTTTAATTTCCTTTATTGTCAGGAACATCGATGATGGATAGGCAGATATACCACTCGACGTAGAGTGATTTCCTCGCTTTCATCGGTCGGCCATGCTAGTGTTGACTATCTTCATTGGTCGGTTTACAGCTTCGACTGCCTTCATCGGTCAGCCACGCCAACTCCGATCACCTTCATCAGTCGGCTTACAGCTCCGACTGCTTTCGCCGGTCAGCTACACCAGCTCCGACTGCCGCCATCGGTCTGCCACATCATATCTGACCGCCACCATTGGTCGGCCACATGTTAGATTGTCGTCTTCACTCGGTCATCACGACTTTGATTGATTCCTACTTCATTAGCGGTTGGCGGCTACAACAACCTCGGTTGCCTTCTTCACTCGACCTTATCATCATGAGTTAAGTACCGCTGCCACTCAGACCTGATATTCTGAGTAGAGCGCGGCTGCCAGTCATAACGGCGATTGTCTCGAGGATTTCTTTGAAGAGAAGCACTTTATATTAAATTTATGGTTGATGCCATAATATATAAATTTATGATTTGATGATCATATGACAGTGGCTTGATGGTCACTCTATCAATATGTGCTTCTTTGAAGTGCTTTATCAAACATGGTTGATGCCATAATTATTCAAAGCATGATTTAATGATCATATCGCTATGACTTGATGGTCATATACGCGAAATATCAAGCGTCACTCGACTAATTGAAGTCAGTCTATAACAGTGAAAATAAAGCTCAAAGATATGAGTGATTACAATTCTTAAGGAAAGGTTACTTAATCATTATTGAAGTCATGGTAACTTAGTACTTGGCTATGATTGATGTCATAAAGACTCGTTCATTCGGTTGTGATTGAAGTCACCCATTTAGAACATAATCATTCGGCTGTGATTGAAGTCACCCATTTTGATTCATAAATCACTCATAGGCCACTCGGCCAAAGATTACGTCATTTGGCTATGATTGATGTCATAAGCCTATGTTCACTCGGCTGTGATTGATGTCACCCAAATATATTATATGGCACTCGGCAATTATTGAAGTCATTGATTTGACTTATCAACCACTTAGTGGTGATTGAAGTCACTCGTCTGAATTATATATCACTCGGTAGTGATTGATGTCACTCTACTGAGTTATTTATCACTCGGATTTGATGATTTGAGTGTTTTTTCCTTAAAGAGAGCCAACACGACTATCCTTGATTTGGACTCTTGCATTATTTGCAGTTTCCAAATGATACAAGAGTCGGGGGCTACACCTAATTAGGTACACTTATTCGGTGCACCAGTTGATTTCTCAAAGACATTTTTGGATATTTGAGATTCTTACAAGCTCGCTGATACAAAGCTAAAGCATTCAACATGGCATAAACCAGTCGGGAAGCTACTAAAGATTATCATCAAGCTTGCAAGACTCTCGAGGGCTACTCTCGATGACCTGTACCCCGGGTACCTCATGTAGAAGGAAAGTAGAGATAGACTCCTACTAGGATAAGAACTGTAGACCGACTAGGACTCCGCCATGTAACCCTGTCCCCTCGGATATAAGGAGGTGCAGCGGTCTTCCTCAAAGGACAAGGAACAAACATGCTCAATTAGATAGAACTAGACATCATCGTCTAGGTCTACCCTCCTCGTCTAGATCTATGATCTAGATATATTAATACAAATACCACAGAACACAGGACGTAGGGTTATTATCCTTCGGGAGGCCTGAACCTGTCTACATCGGCGTCTTGTGTTACCATCTGAAAGTGCATCTAATCCCCTAGTGGGTTTTGGTGTATTGAATGACAACATGATTAAAGGTCTAATGATTCTTTCTAAGTATATGAGCAGGGATTAAAATCTTGGATGTACATTCTATGGCTGAAATGAATATAATTGAGATTGTACGTTGATTCTAGTTATGAGACATGAAAGTTCATGGGTTGATTTGGTCTCACAAGACAAGGCTTGTACACAATTAAAGTATGATAAATGACAAAATAATGACATGATGAAGAGACACTCATGAGCAACTTGATCATCAATACAATGAGGTTTCATAAACAATCAGGTCTATACATGAACAAGAGTTAGAGGAATCAAGTGCAAAGTTTATTACAAGATGAATAAATAACTACAAGCAACTTGATCAAACAATGTAAAGAAGATCTTCAAACAAAGGCTTAATGAAAATACAAGTTGTATGTGAATTGAGTTAGCTTAGTGGTGAAGAATTGTGCATGACCGGGTCATGATGAACCATGCAAAGGAGAAGGGCAAGCAAGGCTTAGTCCAAGGGACCGGAGCAGTGGCGAAGGGCAGGTGAAGCTCAATCTCGATGAACCAAGCAACAAGAGTCATATACTTCGGAGTATCAATATGATTGAAGATCTTAAGTGACTTATGAGTACAAAATGGAAGTTGATCATAAGGATTCAAATACTCCAAGTCACAAGCTCTAGGTGATGGCGCTTAAAAGAAGTATACATGTGGCAACTCCTTTCAAAGCCAAATGAAGCAAAGTGGCAAGTATCAATTATGCAATCTCAAGTTGAAGAAAGATTCTTTTATATTTAAATCTTGAGTTTAGGCATGTCGCTCTATCAACAGGGATGTCACATAGGTGCTTGCAAAGTCTCAATGCTCAACAAAATCCCAAGTGAGATGAGAGAAGCAAAATAGCCACAAAATGACCCAAAAACAGCCAACCCAGGAACGAAGGAAGTTCCATCAAAAGTTCCGTGAGAAGTTCCATCGCTAGACATGCCAACCCGAGAGCAACGGAAGTTTCATCAGAAGTTCCGTCGTTCCAGAGTTTCACTCTATCGCAAACCCGAGAGCGATGGAAGTTCTGTCAGAAGTTCCGTCGAAAGTTCCGTCGGTTGAATCTTCAGTATCCTCTCTTCCTGAGAGTCACAGAAGTTCCGTCATGCTTATGACGGAAGTTCCGTCATTTCCTATCACAATAGAATCCTAGCCCGTGCAATGGCTCTTTTTGAAATGACGGAAGTTCCATGGGTTTTCATGGAAGTTCCGTCAGTCACTGAAATGCACTCCAACGGCTAGTTTTTGAGGCTCCTCTATAAATAACTCATCTCTCCCCTCCTTTGAGAGCTGCTGACTTCCCCCACGAAAATATCATTCTCAAAGCCTTCTAGCACTCTCCCCAACTCCTCTTTGTGAGGATTCATCTCTTTGTGAGAGTTGGGTCGAGAGAGAGATTCCTTGTGAGAGAAGTTGACACTTGAGCATTGTTTCAAATAAAGCATCCGTGAGGCATTTGTTACTCTTGGAATTAAAGATTCTAAGGCGGCTAGGCATCACCCTAGAGCTCCCAAACTTGTGGTGAGTCTTGGGAAAGATTGTAAAGGTGTGATTCGCCTCCGGAGGAAAAGAATCAAGTGGAGAAAGAAATCCGAGCACGACCTTTGTGATTGCTTGGCGGGAGAAAAGGGTTGAGAGAGATCAGGCTACTTTGCGTAGCTCCTCAACGAGCAAGTAGGGACTACGTTGTGTAGTTGTCGAACCTCGGTAAAAATCCTTGTGTCTTTCTCTTTGCCTTCCCGCTTTTCCTTTTGTGCTTGTGTTGTTCTCTATATATATTGTGCTCGATTATCTTGTGTATTGTGTTGCTAGCTACTTATTGTAGGACTTGTGCTATACCTCGTGCTAGCTTTGCTTCTTTTAAGTATTCTATCTCTAACCCCTTAAATTCTGTATTTCATTGTGTTTTCACCTCCAAATCAAGGAACCTTAGTTATTGTGACAGAACTTCCGTCACCACGGAAGTTTCATCAAAGAACGACGGAAGTTCCGTTGTTCTCTGTTTAATCTGCATTTAAGTTTGATTTTAGGTCAAATTTTTAGATTGCCTATTCACCGCCCCCCCCCCCCCCCTCTCTAAGCAACTTTCAATTGTTATCAGAGCCTAATCTCCTTATTAGGCTTAACCGCTTGGAGAAACGATGTCGCTTCCAAAGATTTCCAAACCTTCATTTGAGGTACCCGTTTTCGATGGAGCAAACTATGCATTGAGCAAAACTCGTATGTCTTCTTATTTTCAGGAAATGAACTCACAAATTTGGTGGATCGTGGATATAGGCTTCTCTCATGTCTTGGAGGATCATCCTCTAACCAAAGGACAAGAGAAATGCTTGTATCTCGAAGCTCATGCATTTAATGTTTTATCTAGTGTTGTGAGTGTAGAGGTGGAAGACATGATGCTAAAGAAGCATGGAATTCCAAAGAGTGCATACTTAATGTGGAAAGCACTTGAGGAGATGTATGGCTCTAGCAATGATGGGAAACCATTGTTGGGGTGTGAGCCTAAGAACATCTCCCTTTCAGCATGCTCAAAAGACAAACACCAACATGAGCAATCCTATGTGCCTGGGAAAACCGGTTGGTCCGGCTTCCCTAACCGGTGTGTCCGGTTTTTGATGAGAACATGACACCTATGGATACACACAACACTCATCCAACTAAGATGAAAGTTCACGCGCATCACCTGAATTTACAGGTGAGCTCGTTTCTAATATTTTATTTATGTGGTTTTGAGAATAGATTACTACCTAATGATTTAATTATTGTTAGAAACCATGGAGATGATGATGATATAGATGCGGAGGTGATTGGAGGCATGATGGGCCAGCAAGGACGTCCAAGCCAAGGTGGAGGCCCAATCCAAAACCGACTTCGAGTCTGTTTCGGGGCCCAGGACTAGTCTACACTAAAACGGACGCCCAAGACACATACTGACTCGGATTTGGACGTTCTACATATGCATGGAAAGATAACGAAAAGGTCTTTCCAACCCAATTGGTACCATGTCAAAATCAGTCGCGATCCGTCGGCAATCATCAAAACAAATCAACGTCCAGAATCTGTCCTGGTGCTGCGACACCGTAATCGGTCTTTGGGCCATGTAACGAGTTGAGCCCACTTAGGGCTGTAACCAGGGGGTGGTGCATGACCCTAGGATCCTCATATACAGCCGCCGCCTCTTCATTAGGGTTTAGGTTTTGCTTAGATTATTATATTAATAATAGTTTTGCCGTTTGATCGGTTTGTGAGACCCCAACTTGTGAGATTCATCGTATACTTACAAATTTGGTTGCATTCTTCTTTGTTCTTGCTTGTGTTCTTGATTTGCAGGCAAGGATAAGCCTTCTCTGTGAGGTCAATCGTTCTTGAATGGTTGATAACCAGAGGAGACATGGTGCTGCGACTGCGGGGTTCAAAACGTGTCGTTCGGAAGCCGGATTGATTTGTGTATCGCCTCCGCCTTAATCAAGATTATCAGAACCTATCGGAAGAACAGGAACCCTTGTCCACATCAAGTGGTATCAGAGCTTCAGGTACACCGTTAGGTTCGCCCTTATCCCTGTTATTTTGTTTAGTCCTAAACTCCAGAAAACTACCCTACAAAAATATTTGTTCGTCGTGTTTCCACTGTCCTATATCCCCCTTGTGCTATGCAATTTTCAGTTTAGTTTGCTTCTCTGAATTTTAGTCTCTACAAGGTCATTGTATTGCTGGTCTAGTGCTTGTTCTTTGGTCTTGTTTGAGTGGTGCATGTCCTTGTTCATAGAGAATCAAGAGAAAAAAATTCAGTTTGTTGCACACATTGAGAGTTTTAGAATAATATATTATCTATCTCTATGTCTATCATATTCAGATCATAATTTTGCTTATGCTAGAATATATTTTCCTTTTTCTTTCTAGTACTAATACCTTGCTGCAGTTCTGATTCACAAGAAAAGAAAAGAAAAGAAAAGAAAAGAAAAGAAAAGAAAAAGGCAAAAGTGCACAAGAGGAAAAGCTGCACAAAAAAGAGGAAGTAGAAAAAGGAAAAGATAAAAATTCAGAATTGCTTGCAGCCTTTGCGTCCTTTGTTGAGTCATTTGCTTGTTTGCTTGAACTAGGTCCAAGACAAGTTTAGGCCAGTGATATAGACTAGCTTGGGACTATTATTCAGTTTTGCAACCTCTGAATTGAACTTTTGCTAATCCTTACTATCACATATTGCCTATCTAAGCTCCACTTATATCCTTCTGAGCAGGCACAAATTTTTGACCCTCGCAATCGTCGGATCACACTCTCCAAGGTATCCTCGCTTGCTGTAATTAAGAACTTTATAAGATCTTAGTAAGATGTTTCAATTTGCTTGTTGAGAGCTTCCACTGTGATGAGATAGTAGTGATAAGAAAATATACTCTTGTGTGTTTTCTTGTTTGCTACTAACAATGACAGGTTACAATACCCATGGTAATGAGTTGATGACACCTCATGATGATAAGAGGTGTTGTAGACAGCAAGTGCTCAGTTCTCAAATGGAGAAGGTAGAGAAAAATCAATTGAACAATTTATTCCAGACTCACTTTGTTGTCAAGGATCGACGTTGTCGTGTTATCATTGATGGAGAGAGTAGCCGCAACATTGCAAGTTTGGAATTAGTTGAGAAGCTTGGATTGACAACACAGCCACACCCATGTCCATACTACATCCAATGGGTAAATTCTTTTGGTATGATAAAGGTAGATAAAATTGCACGTATTGATTTTTTTAATGGTTCTTATAAGGATATTGCAGAATTTGATATAGTACCTATGCAAGCATGTCATTTGTTATTGGGTAAATCTTGGATTATTACAAATAATGCTTCACACAATACCATTACAAATAGCTACTCATTTAAATACAATGGTAGAAGAGTTACTCTTAAACCTATGACCACTGCTGAAATTTTAGAAGAGGATCAACAAAGGTTTGAGAGGAGAAAGAATGAACCATATAGGAAAGAGTGGATTGTTTCAAATGTTGCAACACTTACATCAAAATCTAAATTACTAGAGGATGAACATATTTCCTTGCCTATTGTTGCAACTAGTACATTTCAGGTTCTACACAAAGAAGAGGATAGTGAGAAAGATGAAGAACATGTTGTTGCTTCAGGTAAGAGGTTTCTTGATGTAATGAATTATTCCAACAATCTTGCTGTATTGGAACCTTGTTTGGATTTGCCTTTGCCACAAGTTGATTTATCTACTAATCCTTGTGATAAAGAGGAGTTGTGTGCCACTGCTTCACTTATACCTTTGCCACAACAATTGAATGAGCTCGATGTTTTTGCTTATGATTCATCCACTAGAGCTGAAATTAAGCATTTGATTTTAGTTAAATGTGAAAAGGATGAGCAGAAATTGTTGTCTTCTCTAAATACTTTGGGTTATATTGAATTTCATATTCCTTGTGATCTAAATACCATGGAGAAGCAAATCTTTTGTCAAACTAAATTGCCTTTATTGGCAAGAAACAATTTTCATTCTATTGGCTATTATGATCATAGAGGTTTGTTTATGGTGCACAGAGTTTATATTTGTTCAAAATTGAAACCTCCTTGTGTTACAAAATTAAATGATCAACTTGAAAACTATAGTAACAATTATCATGTCATGTCAAGTTTTTCTAGTGTTTGTAAGATCACACATTTTCTAAATTATCATAAGAGCGAGGATGATGTTACTGCTGCCCAATTTTTCAAAGAGGTTGTTCATTGGTACGACATGTCTTCTATTATAGTTTCACATTCTGATGATAATTTTTATAATACATATAAACATGAGGTGCATCCCAAGTTTGGGAATAGTTCTATATTTCATATTTTAGATTTGAGACAACTATTGGGAGAAAGAGATAGGATCGAGTCGAGGACGACTCTAATTCAAAAGGGGGAGAATAATGAGAACATGACACCTATGGATACACACAACACTCCTCTAACTAAGATGAAAGTTCACGCGCATCACCTGAATTTATAGTTCAGCTCGTTTCTAATGCTTTGTTTATGTGGTTTTGAGAATAGATTGCTACCTAATGATTTAAATGTTGTTAGGAACCATGGAGATGATGATGATATAGCTGGGGAGGTGATTGGAGGCGTGATAGGCCAGCAAGGACGTCCAAGCCAAGGTGGAGGCCTAATCCAAAACCGACTTCGAGTCTGTTTCGGGGCCCAGGACCAGTCTGTACTAAAACGGACGCCCAAGACGCATACGGACTCGGATTTGGACGTTCTACATATGCCTGGAAAGATAACAAAAAGATCTTTCCAACCTAACTGGTCCTATGTCAAAATCCATCACGAGCCGTCGGCAATCGTCAAAACAAATTGACGTCCAGAATCTGTCCTGGTGCTGCGACACCGTAATCGGTCTTTGGGCCATGTAACGAGTTGAGCCCACTTAGGGACGTGACCAGGGGGTGGTGCACGACCCTGGAGTCCTCATATACAGCCGCCGCCTCTTCATTAGGATTTGGGTTTTACTTAGATTATTCTATTGATAACAGTTTTGCCGTTTGATCGGTTTGTGAGACCCCAACTTATGAGATTAATTATATACTTGCAAATTTGGTTGCATTCTTCTTTGTCCTTGCTTATGTTCTTGATTTGCAGGTAAGGATAAGCCTTCTCGGCGAGGTCAATCGTTCTTGAACGGTTGATAACCAGAGGAGACGTTGTGCTATGATTGCGGGGTTCAAAACGTGTCATTCGGAAGCCGGATCGATTTGTGTATCGCCTCCGCCTTAATCAAGATTATCAGAACCTATCGGAAGATCGGGAACCCTTGTCCATATCAGTTTTGGTAGAACAGAAATTGTTTCTATTAAAATTGTCAATGATCTTGATTGTTGCATGTTTAGTCCAAGTGAATAGTCTACATCACCTACAAGTTCATGGCTGGAAGATGAGAATACTTTTCATCACATGGCCAAAAGACAAAGAGAATCCAAAAAATCCACACTTGTGAAAGGTGATGATTTGAGTAGCAATGATGCATGTGCTATTAACTCTTTATCTCATGTAGCACAACTAGAGAAGGCAAATCAAATGATTTTCAAGGAATACCAAAAGCTTGCTAAAAAGCATCTTGATTTGCAAAAGAAACATAGCATGCTTTTAAGTTCTCATGACAAGCTTGTTGACACTTATGTCATGCTAGAGACAACACATGAGGTTGCTTTGACAGTGGTAAAATCCTACCAACCTCACACTTGCACATGTGCACCTATCTCCATTGATTTATCTTGTGCTAACATATGTTGTCCTCAAGAAAAGCCATCTCTTGATGAGCATATAATTGTAGAAACTTGTGATGATCTTATTGCAAGTGAAAATGATGCTCTCAAGGAATAAGTTAAGAAGCTCAAGATGCACTTAAGTCGGTTGAAAATTAAGGGTCATGTGCAACCATCTCAAGATAACCATGACAACATAGTGAAGAAGCTTGAGAAGGGATCAATTGTCATATGCTCCCAAACCTCCATAGCTGACCTTGAAATGGTTAATGACATGAAGAGCAAAAGGAAGATCAAGTCAAGTGCTCATGTGATATGCTTTGAGTGCTCAACAAAGGGACACTATGCATCTAAGTGTCCAAACAAGAAGAAAGCTCAACCAACACTTTCTAGAAGACAACAAAACCTATCTCAGAGAAGGTGTTTTGGTTGCAAAGAGAGAGGGCACAAAATCACTCAATGTACATTAGAATCAAGAAAGTAGCAAGTTTGTGAAAACCGGATTGACCCATCTTTAAAACAGGAGTGCCCGGTTTCTACAAGCAAGCTGAGATCTATTGAGAAGCTTGAGAAAGGTTTTGTGTCAGCACTTAACCGATACATGAACAAGAGAGAAAGCCTGAAGAGGAAACTCTAAGTGAGGGCAAACAAGATCAAGCACTGAAGATGTTATATTTGTCGTGAGAAAGGACACATGAGTAAGGATTGTTCTTTGTCCCAAACCTCTCTCAATCCTGCCCATAATAATTTGCTATGTGCTAAGGCCAATATTGACACTTGTGCTACCAAGGTGATTAGTTCGCCCATTGATAGTGCAAAGTCACTTTGGATGCTAAAAGCTTGTGTGACTAACACTCTAGGACCCAACAAGTGTTGGGTACCAAAATGTGCTTGAAAGTGTTTATGGAGTGCAGGTGATGCATTGATAGCTTGGCATGGACAAGAAGAAAACATATACATGCAAACTTGCCAAGCATGAAAAAGTTTCAACATTCTCTACATTAATGTTATCAAGGGAACAATAAGTATCAATACACATCTCTCTCTTATGTTCCTTATTCCTGCTGTAATGTGTTTACAAGTTCATGTAATAGCTCGAGAAGTGCTCTCTATGAACATTACATGAATGTCATATGTAACGAGATGCAATTAATGTCTCCTTTGGAGAAATCTGTTTTGTGAACATCTTTCAGGAGCTACAAGCATACAAGGAATCAAGAAAGCCAAACAGAGAGGGACGGAAGCTCCGTCGTCTCAGTAACGGAAGTTCCGTCGCCACCCTTTCCATGGTTCAAGATGGTTTTGTGGCTTCACCAGCTCGAAACAGAGAGTAACGGAAGTTCTGTCATAAATCGACAGAAGTTCTGTTGGATCCACAAAAAGGTAAATGATGATGAAGTGATCCAGAGGAATAGTAAAGCAATATCTGGGTAGAAAAGTGACCTTTGTTGAGTGAGGGATTAGCAACACATGGCCAAACATGAAGTCAACAAATGAACACACATGCCTATATGGTTGTGAGTGTTTCTAGACCTATACCAATTCTTGTTGCTTATTATTCCCTCACTATAACCAAGATATAATCTGAACCTCTCCAAGTTCTTAATAGAGCATGTAATACACTTATTTAAGATTATTCCAAATTTTAGTGCACAAATTTAGGGGAGATTCATTCTATATCTTGTGTTAAAAGAGACTAATGTTTTGGTTGAGTTACCTCACGACTATTCTCATTATGGAGAACAAATTTTGGTGGAAGATGCCTCTTCCTGAGATAATTAAAAGAAGAAGCATAAATCATTGAGATGATCTCCAGTGATTTCAAGACCATAAGTCAAGAGTGCCATTGAACCTTCATGCTTCTTCTCCTCATAAGAAAAATTCCTACTTATTTGGTTTGTAAGTGGCTCTTGATACTTCTCAAATTCTTGTGGTTTATCTAATACCTTCACTAAGACATACTTTAAATCTCCTCATGATCATAACTGAGCAGTGTGCACATGTGAATATTACTCAATGATATGATGCACATATTAAGGGGGAGATTCATACCATGTCTTATGTTAAGAGGAACTAATGTCTTTCTGTAAGTGATTATGTGGGCAGCATTTACATGGATAACTTTGCTTGTGGAATTACTATCATTGTGAAGGCATTGCAAGTGCATTCAATCAAGTGGTAGATGTGACAAATGATAGTGGAGACGTCCGATGTTCATGAGTCCCAAGATCTATCATACTTAAAAATCTAGCAATGTCTTGACCTGATGATTGAAAAAGCATGCAAGAGTACACAACTGCAAAAATGCTTCCTCACAAGAAAAAGAGCAGAACAATCAAATGGCAAAGGTATGTCCTACAGTTACATCTTTGTGTTCCTTTGCATATAGAACCCATGTGATAGGTTATGCCTTGGCATGTGTGTGGCCTCGTGTCATGGCATGCTCTTTGTGAGCTAGGATAGATTTTTCAAAAGAAAACTTCCTTTATTTTATTATAATTGTGGTTTTTGAAAATCTTTGGTTCTTGATCTTTGTGATCATGTCAAGCAAATTGTGGTTATAGTTATAAATGATTGATTGTCGTCTAACTACAATTTGTGAGATTGTCTATCTCAAGTCCAAAAATCCAATCTTGCTCCACTCTGATCAAAATGTCAATCTCTCGCTTTTTGGATTAAGATTTGCAAAAGGTTGGAAAAGAAAAGTGCAAAGGATGCATATGAGAATAAGATCTAGAGATGAGACCAAAGGTGACTGAAATTGGGTAAGGACCTATGATTGCAAAGAATGGAATAGAAACTAACAATTCTTAGGTTTAACCCAATCTTGTCAAAACCTTCATAGTCCTTAAATGTCAGATGTTGTTGGAACCAGAGAGTGACGGAACTTCCGTCGCTCAAGTGACGGAACTTCCATCACCCACAGATCTAGAGTCCTCCAACCTATCCTCCATGTCTCATTCTTTGATCCAGCTGCTTTATTGAAATGGTTCACTTCTATCAGTTGCAAAGGTAGTATGGATAATAAACAGGGAATAAACAAAAAAAAAGTCAAGGCAAGGCATGATATGGAAAGTAGAGGATAGCTTCATTCCTCTCAATATCAGAGGTAGAAAAAGACAACTAAGAGGCCATTGACTAGAGGAGAGACATGGCCATAGAAGAGGAAGTAATAGCACCTGTTGACGATGACCAAACCTACTTTGTGAGTAATGGTGTAGAGGATTAAACTTGGCTTCCATCTCCTCTTAGGGCCATCATCAAGGGAGGGGACAAGCCAACTAAACTACTGCAGAAATGGTTTCTGTAGGACTTCAGGAAGAAGAAGAAAATGAGGATCTTGACATATTTGTTGTGGATGAGCCTATAGCATTAGCAGTCAGAAAACTTTAGTACTTCTTTGTTTTCAGAACGTTCTAATCATTTTTGAAGAACAAGAGTAAACTACAAAGTGCAATTTGAAGAGATAAGGAAGATGAGAGCAATCAACTTGAAGCTAACTCCAAAAGAAGTTGGAACTGATTATAAATTTTGGCCTTACTCTTGGTAAGATTACTATGAGTCTATGATCATACAAGGCAATGTCTATTATTCAATGGATAAATCGGAACTACATATCTACCAATGATGATAAATTCTTGACACTGAGATGAGTCAATGCAAGGCCAAAAATGTGAATGATGGTTTAGCATTTCAGAAGAATTGAAACAATGAGATCATTGTGTTGAAGAGCATGAAAATGTCAAAAAATCAGATTGGATGACAAAGGAATCGTGGTATGGGTTCACATATGCTCAGTTTGCTATACTTCATTGTTTTGGGTGAAATGATGCCAACTATTCACATCTTCACATTTACCCCACTTTGAAGCTTGAAAGGATAAATTTCATGTATCCAACAAACAAATAGGGGCAGTGATGAGTCCATGACTCATCAAATCAGTTCTATTATGTTTCTTGGAAATAGTTGCAAATATTTGGTAAACGAGGATGATAGTGGCCAGAAGAGCTCATTTGTTCAGTTTGGTGTTATTGGTATATTTATAAATCAATATTTGGACAGAGGAGAAAATAGTTTATTAGATGGCATTGTGCAACCTGGACACAAGAATATATTTATTGGCGCTAATCTGAAGGAGATTAACAAACAAGAGAAGACAACTGAATATATTATGGTTGGTTCCATGCGTGTGCTGATCAAAGATGACTGTCCAGCATCAACGGGAATTGTCATTTGATCATCCAGAACACTTGTACAAGGTGATTATTAATTAGGAGTTGTATTAGCATAGCTGCCGCAATATAAAAATATATATGCATGTACGCAGGACATGTTTGAGTCTGAGTCAAACTTAATTAGTCTTGAGTTGGTTTGTGTTAGACCTATTGAAGTCGGACATGAGTCCAAGTGCCTGCGTGCACTTAAAAGGCCCATGCGGCCATGTATCGGGGGGGATTAGATTTTTTATTAGTGTTTTTCCCTGTTGAGTTTTCCTCCAGAGTGAGAAACATCGCCGCCATCTTTCCTACCAGGTGACGCATCTATCCATCCATCAAGGATTGTGTGAGAACGTGGTCAAGCTGCTGCTTGGGTGCATTCTGGATTTCCTGGAGTTCTTCTCTCTGGTTCGAGCTCCTTGGGGCTACGGGTTGCAGAGGTTTTATCACTGCTGGTTTGCAACTATCTATCTGTGCTATTTGTTTCTGTGGATTGGTAATATTGGCACTAGTACACGTGTGGAGGCTACTGTCCTTATCTTCGCTATACTGCTTTATTTTATCAAACAACAGAATTAGTTTTCCCTGCTGTAGTAGTTTGGAGCCACCGTGATCTAATTTCTGCTAGTGGTTCTATTGTGAGGGGTACACGACACAGCTGCAAGTGGCTAGCCTTTGTATTGTGAATTGTATTATTGGTCAATTCATAAGTGTGTTCTGGCTGTGGAGATTAGGCTCACTCTCATTCATATCGTAGCACCTGGAGAATAATTTCTATATCTGAATCAAACAAGGCTTGATAGTCGTTCAGTACCGTGAAAGATTGGGACAAATTATCGGACACCGTTGCCGAGTCCTTATCATTTGGTATCAGTATTAGCCGGGTTGGTCACGGTACTCTGCAGATTTGTGATGATGGATTACTGTTTTGACATATATCTTAAGTTTGTGCCGATATTGTCTGCAACAACTTCTTGGTCTGGGTACTATGAGTGGGAGGAAGCTATAATAAATTGTTATATGATTGGTGAATTACCACTAAAACAATTGTCAAATTTAGCAAAACAAAGTTTTTCTCCTTCCGTGTCATTATGGTTGTGGAGATTACAGCTGGAACATGGTGATGACTATTGTACTTCTTGGTGTGAGATGAAGGAGGTATTACGATGACGATTTGCTCCTCCACTTCAGCCAATAAGGAATATATTATCAGATAATAGAAGCTTTTATATGGATGATTCTAAAATTTATGGTGTTAAACAATTTGAGAAGAATGCTTCTACTGATAACCCTGTTATAATTGAATCGCCTAGCAATCATTGTCCAGTCCAATCCATTGTTGGAACAAATGTCCAAGTGAATGCTAGTGTTTCTGAATTTTCTTCTACACCAGAGCAGCAAGTTTGTGAATTGTCTTACGGTGATGTTCACCAAGTTCCTGTTCGGAGTATAAACAACTTGCCTCCATCCTGTGCATCTAATTGTGGAAACAATCAGAATGGGACAGATATTTCTTCTTCTGCTGCTAAGATTCATGGTGTGATGACTAAAGAGATTGAAAAGGACCTGGCAGAATTAACTACGTCTGCTGAATTTTCTTTAACACCGAAGCTGCAAGTTGTGGACCATTCTTGTGATGACAAACATAAGAAACCATTATTCGAGTCTTTGGTTGATGTTATGGATGGATTATCTTTGATGTCACAAGAGGTGTGTAGTGATGGCACAATCTCCGTTGTGAAGGGGCAGCGATGCAACATTTTTCAATCGGAGTGCAAAATTAAAGAAAAGGTATGCAAATTAATTATTGATGGCGGTAGCTTTACTAATGTTATAAGTTCAGATATGGTACATGCTTTATCATTATCTACTCGGAGGCTTCCAAAGCCTCGATATATGCAATGGATGAATGAGAGTGGTACCCTGAAAATTACTCACAAAGCTCGAGTGAAATTTTCCATAGGCAATTATACTGATACTGTGGATTGCGATATAGCACCGATGAGTCAATGTCATTTATTGTTGGGGAGGCCATGGCAGTTTGATCTTGATGCAACACATGGTGGTCGTTCTAACAATTATTCTTTCATGCACAAAGGTATGCCTCATGTTCTAAAGTCAATGAAAAAAACTGATATTAAGGCTGATGTGTTTGCTGGTTCGAGAATGAAGAAACATAGTGCAACCATTACCTCAAAGCCGAGGACGGCTTTGATTAAAGGGGTGGAGAATGATATGGTCAGCCAGAGTGCTACAACTCTATCTATGGATCCTCTACAAGCTGCAAATATAAGTTGTGAAACTTTTAGCAACGAGTATATGGAAAAGGAAAAGATAGATGCGAATGTCCATGATGAAGCAGTTGGATGCATGAATATTGTTGCAGATTCTCCGGCCTTAAATGATGTACCTCAAATCATATCAAAGCCGAGGACGGCTTTGTTTCAAGCGGGAGAGAATGATGAGTCCATGACTCATCAAATCAGTTCTATTATGTATCTTGGAAATAGTTGCAAATATTTGGTAAACGAGGATGATAGTGGCCAGAAGAGCTCATTTGTTCAGTTTGGTGTTATTCGTATATTTATAAATCAATATTTGGACAGAGGAGAAAATAGTTTATTAGATGGCATTGTGCAACCTGGACACAAGAATATATTTATTGGCGCTAATCTGAAGGAGATTAACAAATAAGAGAAGACAACTGAATATATTATGGTTGGTTCCATGCGTGTGCTGATCAAAGATGACTGTCCAGCATCAACGGGAATTGTCATTTGATCATCCAGAACACTTGTACAAGGTGATTATTAATTAGGAGTTGTATTAGCATAGCTGCCGCAATATAAAAATATATATGCATGTACGCAGGACATGTTTGAGTCTGAGTCAAACTTAATTAGTCTTGAGTTGGTTTGTGTTAGACCTATTGAAGTCGGACATGAGTCCAAGTGCCTGCGTGCACTTAAAAGGCCCATGCGGCCATGTATCGGGGGGGGATTAGATTTTTTATTAGTGTTTTTCCCTGTTGAGTTTTCCTCCAGAGTGAGAAACATCGCCGCCATCTTTCCTACCAGGTGACGCATCTATCCATCCATCAAGGATTGTGTGAGAACGTGGTCAAGCTGCTGCTTGGGTGCATTCTGGATTTCCTGGAGTTCTTCTCTCTGGTTCGAGCTCCTTGGGGCTACGGGTTGCAGAGGTTTTATCACTGCTGGTTTGCAACTATCTATCTGTGCTATTTGTTTCTGTGGATTGGTAATATTGGCACTAGTACACGTGTGGAGGCTACTGTCCTTATCTTCGCTATACTGCTTTATTTTATCAAACAACAGAATTAGTTTTCCCTGCTGTAGTAGTTTGGAGCCACCGTGATCTAATTTCTGCTAGTGGTTCTATTGTGAGGGGTACACGACACAGCTGCAAGTGGCTAGCCTTTGTATTGTGAATTGTATTATTAGTCAATTCATAAGTGTGTTCTGGCTGTGGAGATTAGGCTCACTCTCATTCATATCGTAGCACCTGGAGAATAATTTCTATATCTGAATCAAACGAGGCTTGATAGTCGTTCGGTACCGTGAAAGATTGGGACAAATTATCAGACATCATCGCCGAGTCCTTATCAGGCAGTCAAGGATATGCTACAGTTGTACTTACATTCTATACATGTGTCAACAATATGTTCATGAAGGCTACCACACCTAGGGATGAAGACTCCACTCCTCCTCATGGCACTCCTGTCTTAGTGTTTGACTTCATATGGGAAGAAATTAAGGGCATTGCAAATTACTTTAAGAGGAGTTGTGAATATGCACCATATATCACATACATGATCGAGAATCACTAGTGTCACTTTTAAGTGTGAGAGAGAGCTAACAAGAGTTACAAAATCCAATTCTACCACAGCCAGAGATGGACACAACCATAGCTTCCTCATAAATATAGTGCTTGTCCAAAAGCTCTAATTTCTGAAAGCCTCTGTTAGTTGAAGACAGAAAGCGATGGAACTTTCGTCATCCATTTATGGAACTTCCATCATTCTTTAGATTTATCTCCACTCGAGACAGAGAGCAACAGAACTTCCATCATCCAACAACGGAACTTCCATCATTTATAGCTCCCACACAACCTAATGGCATCTCCTCACCAAATACCACCTTCTATAAGCACTAGTGGCAGTGTGCAGTGACAAGACAAGCATTTCTATCCTCTGAGCAAAATCATGAACATGCTATTTTGCCTAAACAAGTAACAGTATGAGGTAGATGAGAGGGCACATCATGAAAGACAGGAAAGAAAGAACATCACCAAAAGAATCAAGGAAAATTCATACCAAGTTAGAACTTGAGCATCCTCTGAGCCTTAGTGGCTATGGCAGCTATGAATTTGGTGGTACTAGACTTCATGCCTTGAGCTCAAACTTTTTGGTGCTAGATGACAAATGGGGAGAGAAAAGGCAGATCAAAGCTCAAGCTCAAGACTTAATGGCATCACAGGTGGAGAAGTCTCTTTTCATCTCATGGACTTGAGAACAATGTGAAATGTGTGAACTTGTGTGTGAACCTCTCTTTATCTTTGTTTCTAAGAACCTTTTTGCTTATGATAATATGTGATGCATGATTGTTATTGTGAATATGTGAAGTCTAGTGTCTGCTAGACAACACATATGCTTTCTTCTCAGTTTGTTTTTGTGTGTCTTTCTTGGCATATGCTGATGAGAACATCACACCTATGGATACACGCAACACTCCTCCAACTAAGATGAAAGTTCATGTGCATCACCTGAATTTACAGGTGACTTCGTTTCTAATGTTTTGTTTATATGATTTTGAGAATAGATTGCTACCTAATGATTTAATTATTGTTAGGAACCATGGAGATGATGATGATATAGCTGAGGAGGTGATTGGAGGCGTGATGGGCCAGCAAGGATGACCAAGCCAAGGTGGAAGCCCAATCCAAAACCGACTTCGAGTCTGTTTCGGAGCTCAGGACCAGTCTGCACTAAAACGGACGCCCAGGACGCATACGGACTCGGATTTGGACGTTCTACATATGCCTGGAAACATAACAAAAAGATCTTTCCAACCAAACTGGTCCTATATCAAAATTCGTCGCGAGCCGTCGGCAATCGTCAAAACAAGTTGATGTACAGAATCTGTCCTGGTGCTGCGACACCGTAATCGGTCTTTGGGCCATGTATCGAGTTGAGCCCACTTAGGGCTGCGTCCAGGGGGTCTTGCACGACCCTAGGGTCCTTATATACAGCCGCTGCCCCTTCATTAGGGTTTGGGGTTTTGCTTAGATTATTCTGTTGATAACAGTTTCGCCGTTTGACTGGTTTGTGAGACCCCATCTTGTGATATTCATCGTATACTTGCAAATTTGGTTGCATTCTTCTTTGTTCTTGCTTGTGTTCTTGGTTTGCAGGCAAGGATAAGCCTTCTCGTCGAGGTCAATCATTCTTGAACGGTTGATAACCAGAGGAGACGTTGTGCTGCAATTGCGGGGTTCAGAACGTGTCGTTTCGGAAGCCGGATCGATTTGTGTATCGCCTCCGCCTTAATCAAGATTATCAAAACCTATCGGAAGATCAGAAACCCTTATCCACATCATTTGGTATCAGAGCTGGGCCCTTGTTAAGAAGGGGAGAATGATGAGGACATCCTCCACTATTATCCGCTGGGGCGGCGATCGTGTGAGCCTCTGAATAATCCTACCTTGCTTAGCTTGGGAGGTGGAAGCCACCTTAAAAGGGAGAGCCACCCTTCCCCTATCAGACTAGTCTTTTAGGGAGATTGGGCCTTTCCCTGAGTGGGGGCGTCGGAGTTGCGGTGCTAAGACTACGGATTCGGGTCATGGACCTAGAATGGGATCAGTGTGTTGGGCTTTCGACAGGAGTTGTGGTGCTAAGATTGCGGGATTCAGGGAATCCGGATCGGTGTGTCGGGCTTCGTTCCACCCCACCTGGGCCGGATGTATCATATGCATCATGAGATATCTGTTCACACACACCTTTTGCACCCCACTAATGCACACATTTAGGTGGAACACTCATGTCAACTTGAAAATGTGCAAATGGCATTTTAGGCCAAGTTCTTGAATTTCATTCAATATGCACATATTTTGGGGGAGCTCATCTATATGCTTGCATTCAAAATGCTTATTGAATATCTTTTGTAAGCTTTAATCAAGGTTGTCATCAATCACCAAAAAGGGGGAGATTGAAAGTGCATCTAATCCCCTAGTGGGTTTTGGTGTATTGAATGACAACATGATTAAAGGTCTAATGATTCTTTCTAAGTATATGAGCAGGGATTAAAATCTTGGATGTACATTCTATGGCTGAAATGAATATAATTGAGATTGTACGTTGATTCTAGTTATGAGACATGAAAGTTCATGGGTTGATTTGGTCTCACAAGACAAGGCTGGTACACAATTAAAGTATGATAAATGACAAAATAATGACATGATGAAGAGACACTCATGAGCAACTTGATCATCAATACAATGAGGTTTCATAAACAATCAGGTCTATACATGAACAAGAGTTAGAGGAATCAAGTGCAAAGTTTATTACAAGATGAATAAATAACTACAAGCAACTTGATCAAACAATGTAAAGAAGATCTTCAAACAAAGGCTTAATGAAAATACAAGTTGTATGTGAATTGAGTTAGCTTAGTGGTGAAGAATTGTGCATGACCGGGTCATGATGAACCATGCAAAGGAGAAGGGCAAGCAAGGCTTAGTCCAAGGGACCGGAGCAGTGGTGAAGGGCAGGTGAAGCTCAATCTCGATGAACCAAGCAACAAGAGTCATATACTTCGGAGTATCAATATGATTGAAGATCTTAAGTGACTTATGAGTACAAAATGGAAGTTGATCATAAGGATTCAAATACTCCAAGTCACAAGCTCTAGGTGATGGCGCTTAAAAGAAGTATACATGTGGCAACTCCTTTCAAAGCCAAATGAAGCAAAGTGGCAAGTATCAATTATGCAATCTCAAGTTGAAGAAAGATTCTTTTATATTTAAATCTTGAGTTTAGGCATGTCGCTCTATCAACAGGGATGTCACATAGGTGCTTGCAAAGTCTCAATGCTCAACAAAATCCCAAGTGAGATGAGAGAAGCAAAATAGCCACAAAATGATCCAAAAACAGTCAACCCAGGAACGAAGGAAGTTCTGTCAGAAGTTCCATGAGAAGTTTTATCGCTAGCCATGCCAACCCGAGAGTGACGGAAGTTCCATCAGAAGTTCTGTCGGAAGTTCCGTCGTTCTAGAGTTTCACTCTGTCGTAAACCCGAGAGCGACGGAAGTTCCGTCAGAAGTTCTGTTGAAAGTTCCGTCAGTTGAATCTTCAGTATCCTCTCTTCCCGATAGTCATGGAAGTTCCTTCATGCTTATGATGGAAGTTCCATCATGTCCTGTCTCAGTAGAATCCTAGCCCGTGCAACGGCTCTTTTTGAAATGAAGGAAGTTCCGTGGGTTTTCACGGAAGTTCTGTCAGTCACTAAAATGCACTCCAACGGCTAGTTTTTGAGGCTCCTCTATAAGTAGCTCATCTCTCCCCTCCTTTAAGAGCTGCTGACTTCCCCTACGAAAATATCATTCTCAAAGCCTTCTAGCACTCTCCCCAACTCCTCTTTGTGAGGATTCATCTCTTTGTGAGAGTTGGGTTGAGAGAGAGATTCCTTGTGAGAAAAGTTGACGCTTGAGCATTGTTTCAAAGAAAGCATCTGTGAGGCATTTGTTACTCCTGGAATTGAAGATTCCTACATGGCTAGGCGTCACCCTAGAGCTCCCAAACTTGTGGTGAGTCTTAGGAAAGTATATAAAGGTCTGATTTGCCTCCGGAGGAAAAGAATCAAGTGGAGAAAGAAATCCGAGCACGATCTTTGTGATTGCTTGGCGGGGAAAAGGATTGAGAGAGATCCGGCTACTTTGCAGAGCTCCTCAACGAGGAAGTAGGGACTACGTTGTGTAGTTGCCGAACCTCGGTAAAAATCCTTGTGTCTTTCTCTTTACCTTCACGCTTTTCCTTTTGTGCTTGTGTTGTTCTCTATATATATTGTGCTCGATTATCTTGTGCATTGTGTTGCTAGCTACTTATTGTAGGACTTGTGCTATACCTCGTGCTAGCTTTGCTTCTATCAAGTATTGTATCTCTAACCCCTTAAATTCCGTATTTCACTGTGTTTTCACCTCCAAATCAAGGAACCTTAGTTATTGTGACAGAACTTCTGTCACCACGGAAGTTCCATCAAAGAATGACAGAAGTTCTGTTGTTCTCTGTTTAATCCGCATTTAAGTTTAATTTCAGGTCAAATTTTTAGATTGCCTATTCACCCCCCCCCCCTCTAGGCAACTTTCACCATCGTCTCTCGATCTCGCGCATACACCCCTATCCTACATATAAATCCTCATAGATGAACTATCCTATGTCTATTGCTGAGATTAAGTCTCGACATGATGTCCTATGGCTCTTGGTCATGAGGAAAATAGAACATGGAGAATATATTTCGTTTATGGAACTATAAATGGCATTATCATCATTACATATCTTTACCTTGTTCCTAAATTTCATGCAATGTGTGATGAGCAATGTCGTTTTAGTAATTTCTCTATGATTGATTCCATTTGTGGGTGCTATCATATTGCAAATAATTTGAACCTTACTAGTATGTCATGCACTTTTATACCCTTGATTTGTCATGATTACTTTGATAACATTGGCATGTATGGACACATTACTGTTGAGCATGCAGAAATGTTTATGCAATTGTCCAAAGAGCTCATGTCTGAGAAAAATGTGGAGGAGCTTTCTATCACTAATCCTTATGTTGTAGCTCCATATTTGAAATGTCAAGGTGAAAAATGTTGTGATAAGTACCATGCCAATGATGGGTACTTGGTTTATGCTAACAATTTGTGTGTCCCAGAATCATCCTTGTATTTGACTACATTGTAGGAATCATACATGAGAAAATCAATAGACCACATTGGGAAAGAAATAAAAAACTTGCTGCTGCAGCATCCAATCCATTGGCCTACGGTGAGACATTACATATATATATATTAGTGCTGCGATATACCAGATAACATAGGCCTCATTGCACGCTGAACTCTCATGATTTCTTCATTCCACTCTCTAAATTTTTAGAAGACATACCCTTGCATTTCATCATTATATTGTCTAGAACTAAGAAGGGTAGTAGTCTAGATATGATGCTTTTAATGTTTTCAACAATATCTATATGTAACAAGAGCGACAAAGTGTCGCATGTAGCTAACTTATTTTTCAGGGTAATTGCAAAGCTACATGAAGTGCCAAGAATCTTTGTTGCAGGTCAAGATATAAAAAATGAGTGTTATTCTTGGATGAAATTGTGGGCCAAGCCCAGAACAGAAATGTTTTGCTCACCAACATCTCACCTACAATGTGCTGGAAAATCAATCTTGGTTAATTGCACATTGTTCATGCTGCTATGGGCAATGGTTAGAATGTGGGAATACTTCTTGCCACATGTTGAGTTCCCACTTCATACCGCAGCCCACTGTACAACACAAATGTGCAGTACATTTGACACATTATATGGGTTACACCTATTCACAACACCTGTTTGGCTGCCACTTCCACTAAAGGAGCAAGTAAATATGGTTGACTTCAATTTGGCTGAAAATGAGAAGAAGATTTCCATCAAGGAACAGCTAGAGATTAAGAAGAAATTTGAGTCATGTGCTATGAAGCTCCACAAGAACTTCCAGAATATGATCTTTGACCCAGGAGATTTTGATTGGGTGTGTCCTTGGATTGATGAAATTCACAGGCCGCTGCATCAAGTACATTGATCATTCAGGGTCCTTGCTAGAATAGATGATAATGCCTCCAAAAAATGAACTTTTAGAAGAAAATTGTGAAGTAAGCAACACACTCAAGGTTGCTGATCTGTTTTCATTCTTCCTTGGTTTTGAAGAATCAGAGTCGAGGTCGACTCTTTTTGAAGAAGGGGAAGATGATGAGGACATCCCATGTGATATGTTGTAGCATCATGAACAAGATCAAGCCTCATTGTACATTATTAAGTATTGTGTTGAATATGACAAAGTCATTTACTTGGGGCCGATAACTTGAGCAAGAGAGAAGCTACTACGACATGAGGTGATTCTACTCCTGATTGATTATGGACATGGCATTACTATGAATTATTTACTACATTATGTAAGTACATTTCTTGTCATTAGTGTCCAAGGGAAAGTCATGGAAGGATATCCAAGTGCTGATCCAAGTTGTTGTCAAACCGATGTTGCTCACGTCCTATACCTGACATTGAAGACAAGAACTGTACCAATATATAAACTTATAATAAGAGTATTCTATGTGGATAGAAGTGTCATCAAGCCTATATTCTATCGCAACAAAGATCATGTCCATTGAAGCTGGATGAAAATATTTATCCTCGTTCTAATCAGAGCTTATTCTGAAGATGTTCAAATTTTGTCCTTCAACTTCACGATGAATTCTGTATCATTATAAGAGGTACCCTAAGTATTATACAAGGATGGAAGGTCTTGAAGTTTACTTTCATATGCAACAAACGGTGCATCCATTGGATTTCTGTAGAGAGAGTTATGCCTATTTTATTGAAGACTGCTCTAGACTTTAGGGCGTGTTACTTTTGCTTAGGACGTGTTGCTTTTCCTCCGAAGTGTTCCTTTTTTGAGTTAGGACTTGTATGAACTGAACGGATGTTACATTTTCTTAGGGCGTGTTACTTTTTCTTAGGGTGTGTTACTTTTTGTTACGAAGTGTTCCTTTTTACCAGTTTGGACTTTTCCGATCTGAACATATGTTACTTTTTTGTTTCTGTGTCGATTTGGCCTAGCTAGGAGGGATGTTCCTAGTATAAATAACCCTTGTACACCTTGTGGAAACCCTAACCATGAATTAAACTCTGAAAAATAGAGAAGCAAATTGCTCTTATCCTTAGGGTTTGTGCCATAAGTGCCCCCTTGAGGATTGGGAGTTTTCTCTACCACTTGTTCTTGTGTTTCCTTGTGATTTGCAAGAGCATCGCCTCTCATTTGCGTGGTTCAGGTTAGGCATCAACCAAAGCATGTTGTTGAGCGAAATCTCTGTCACAGGTGGTTGTTCTAGCAGTTGTTGGTGCCAAGATTTGTCAGGTTTCACGGGTCAGTTATCTTTAGGTCCTACGACGAGATGATCGGGCAAGCCCCCGCATCACTAACATTGCAAGATGCAGGGTCAGATGTAGATGTGGGAGTGCAGATGGCCTCCCAAAAATCCTATTGCATGAACATACTTTCTTACCTGCAGAAGCTATTGGTAGTGGCCTTTGAAGTCTCATACCACCATATTTAGTCTCATATTTAGCAAACAAATTAGATAACCCACTTCTTACTTCATTGTAATAATGAGAGTAATCACGGTTCAGTGCATTTGAAATAAGTTGAAGTGCATTTGTAAAACAAGGATTCTTAGCTCTAGGATCAAGAATGAATGCATATGAGTACAATAGAGGAATGTTGTCCCAGTAGTTTAAAAACTTTGATTTCATTGGCACAACAACATATCTTATCTTTTCATCATTCTCAAAAGCAGACAAATGCTCAGCAATAGCAAGAATAGCATGCATCATCAGAGGAGAGGTTGGATAATAAACACCAAAAAGAGAAACATTGCATTTGTAGAACAATTCCAAGAACTTCAAAATTTGTTCAGAAGCATATCAGTGTTCTTCTGTTAGCAATTGCTCACCAGATGGATAGTTAGCAGTGATAAACATAGAGAATATGCCCTTATATGGATAAGCCACAAATGCTTCAGCATAAGATAAGTGGTGTTCCACCTGAATCCATGTCCAAACCAAACTTGGGAGGATGAGCCCCACGAGCCATGCAAAAGTTTTTAAACTGAGCAATGTGTTGGTTAGATGAATTAAGGCAAGAAATTGCCTTCCTAAAGTCCTCAATCAGTTCCTTAAGCTGTTTCAGGCCAGACTTGACAATGAGATTGATGATATGGCATACACAGCGTTGATGCAACAAACCAGATGCATTAACAAGTTCATCAGCATTACAAGCACTAGCAAATTCAGTTTGAGAACCAATGTAAGGTGTCAAATGAGGAATGAGTTCTTTAACAGTTGATGCATTAGCAGATGCATTATCTAATGTAATAGACAAAACTTGAGAAGTCATTTTATACTCAACAAGCACTTGCAAGATACGTTCAACAATGTTAACACCATTATGAGCACAATCAATCAGCCTCATACCAACTATGTGTTTCTCTAACTCCCAATCAACAGTGACAAAATGAAATACAACACTAAGGTAATTTTCCTTGGAATTGCCACTCCATATTCCAGAAGTCAAACAAACACAAGTAGAATGCATCAATAGATCATGAACGTCAGTTTGCATAAGGGTGTAACATTTCTCAGTGTCCCTAGTTGTTGTTTACCTAGACAATTTCTTATAACCAGGATAAAGAGTAGTTCTAATGAAATCACCAAAAGCAGGTTGTTCACCAGTGTTTAAAGGAAGATTCAAGACGTGCAATTAAATGTACTAGAGCAATCCTAGCAACTTCTTCATTGTATTGAAAATGTTTAACATGCCCATCAGAACTCAAATGCAAGTGAGACTATGAAGAAGAACTAGCAGCTAGCATCTTCTGCCTACATGACTTATGGTGATGATGCAAATGACCAGTACCACTAGTCGATCAAGCAGAGAGCTGAGATTTGTAGTACGTACAGATGGCTCCATACGTTGCCTCCTTACCTGTGATGGGGTCCTTGCGCTTTAGCTCCTCCATGTCATTCCACACCTCAGACGTCCTCTTCCTTGACCTCTTGGCGACCGAGCTCGCCGCTGGGCTCGCATCCACATCGACCGGAGCGGCAGCACTTGTTGGGGAACGGGGAGCTACGATAGCATGAAACAATTGTCCACATTATTGATTTGATATCTCCATATCTATGATCTGTGAAACATGGTTATCAACCAATACATACGCTAGTCCATGAATCATCATTGCCTCACATAATGATAAGGAACTAAGGATCATTTAGGATAATATTATGAAAGAACAATGAGTTTCACAAACAAGTCACATACTTGCCAATCAATGAAATAATTACCATCCAAGGAACAGAATAACACTTTATTCAATCACATATAAATATAGACATTAAACAATCTCTCATACATTAATCATGTGGATATCTAATACCCATGGATCTCATATGTGCCTTATGCTTGGACTGAGAGAGAGGTTTTGTCAATGGATCAGCAATGTTTGAATCTGTGTGCACCTTGCATATCTTCACGTCACCTTGATGAACAATGTCCAGGATGAAATGAAACCGCCATAGTTTGTGTTTGTTCTTTTGATGCGCTCTAGGCTCCTTGGCTTGCGCAATGGCACCACTATTATCACAATAGAGGTCCATTGGACTAGACGCACTAGGAACCACACCCAACTCAGAAACAAATTTTCTGATCCAAATAGCTTCCTTTGCAGCTTCTGAAGCGGCAAGGTACTCGGCCTCCGTTGTTGATTCAGTAACTGTATCTTGCTTGGAACTCTTCTAGCTCACCGTGCCTCCATTGAGGCAAAATACATATCCAGATTGCGATCTTGAATCATCCTTGTCGATTTGGAAACTAGCGTCAGTGTAACCATTTACAACGAGCTCTTCCTCACCTCCATAAACTAGGAACAGTCCCGTAGTTCTTCTCAAGTATTTTAGGATATTCTTACTAGCCACCCAGTGAGCTTCTCCTGGTTTGATTGGAATCTGCTTGTAGCGCTTAGAGCAAAAGCTATATCTGGGCGCATACATATCATGGCATACATGATGGATTCGATAGCCGAAGCATACAGGATCGCTCTCATCTTCTCTACCTCATCAGGTGTCAAAGGACACTGAGTCTTGCTAAGAGTAATGCCATGCGACATGGGCAAGAAACCTTTCTTAGAATCTTGCATATTGAACCGTTTCAATACCTTGTCGATGTACATGCCTTGGCTTAATCCAATTAGCCTTTTTGATCTATCCCTATAGATCTTAATGCGCAAAATATATGCCGCCTCTCCCAAGTCCTTCATTGACAAACTTTTTCTTAATGAAGACTTAACATCTTCAAGCATTAAAATATTATTTCCGATCAATAATATGTCATCCACATAAAGGACTAGAAATACGAGTGTGCTCCCATTAGCCTTTTTGTAAACACAAGGCTCTTCTTCATTCTTGATGAAGCCAAACCTTTTGACTTCCTCATCAAAATGAAGGTTCCAACTTTGAGATGCTTGCTTCAGTCCATAAATGGACTTCTGAAGTTTGCATATTTTCCTAGCATTTTGTGGATCAACAAAACCTTCATGTTGTGTCATGTACACATCATCACTTAGGTTTCCATTAAGGAAAGCCGTTTTGATGTCCATTTGCCATATCTCATAATCATAGTATGTGGCAATAGCTAGGAGGATCCAAATAGACTTTAGCATAGCGACGGGCGAGAATGCCTCATCATAATCAACACCTTGAATTTGTTTAAAACCTTTCACCACCAATCGTGCTTTATAGATGTCCATCCTTGTCTATCATTTTCTTAAAAAACCCATTTACAATCAATAGTTTTAACACCATCAGGTGGATTAATCAAGTTCCAAACTTGATTTTCCCTCATGGATTCTAATTCAGATCTCATGGCTCCAAACCATTTGTC
Source organism: Eleusine coracana subsp. coracana (assembly GCA_032690845.1). Classification (NCBI taxonomy): domain Eukaryota; kingdom Viridiplantae; phylum Streptophyta; class Magnoliopsida; order Poales; family Poaceae; genus Eleusine; species Eleusine coracana. Next base: position 23,327,482 of record CM064424.1, read on the forward strand.
AGAGTCTGGTCCCATCATTGCTTCCGTATGTCTTAGGCTCATCATTGTCCAACAATAATATGTCGTGCTGCCCTGTCGTTAGGAGCGTGAACTTTTTAGGTGTGCGACGTGCCCGTTCAGATCTACATGAGGCTGGTGCCTCAACAATAGGATCTACAACATTATCTTGTGCAACCTGTTCCAATTGAGGCTCAGTGGGAGAAGAAACATTTTCTAGTTGCATTGTCCTCTCACTTATCTTTTATGAGAGAAACTCTTTTTTCAAAAAGACACCATTCCGAGCGACAAACACTTTGCCCTCCTCCCGGTTGTAAAAAAAAATACCCTTTAGTTTCCCTAGGATATCCTACAAAGAAACATTTATCTGACTTGGGAGAAAGCTTATCAGACATCATACATTTTACATAAGCCTCACAACCCCAAATCTTGAGAAAAGATAGCACGGGACACTTCCCGGTCCATATCTCATATGGCATCTTCTCTACAGATTTAGATGGAACCCTATTTAAAGTGGAAGAAACAGTTTCTAGAACGTATCTCCAAAAGGACAATAGAAGATCACTTTGGATCATCATTGACCTAACCATGTCCAACAAGGTTCGGTTCCTCCACTCGGACACACCATTTAATTGAGGTGTTCCAGGTGGCGTCCATTGTCTTAGATGATCCCCAAACTTATGGATGATCCCCAAACTTATGGATGAAGTACTTACCTCCACGATCAGATCATAGGATTTTAATTGTTTTGCTCAATTGATTTTGTCCTTCATTCTGAAATTCTTTGAACTTTTCAAATCATTCAGACTTGTGCTTCATCAAGTAGATATAACCGTACCTACTAAAGTCATCAGTGAAAGTAATGAAGTACTGAAAACCACCTCTAGCCACATAACTCACTGGCCCATATACATCTGTGTGTATAAGAGCCAATAGGTTGTTTGCCCTCTCACTATGTCCTGTGAAAGGTGACTTAGTCATTGATGTAGATATGGCCCGATCTTCCAAGAGGTAGGGGGATAAACTCGAATTTGGGAACTCGATGTCGACGAGACGGCTTGAATTAGACACGATCCAACCCCGCAACTGTTACACCAAGCACAACTTGATTGTTCTTGGAAGCAAAATCGAGAACACAAGCAAGAGAGGATAAACCCGCAATCTAAAATTGCAAATATGGATGAAGTGAATCACAAGAAAAGGTTCAAGCTCTGAACACAAAAGGACTAATCGCCACAGTGGTGTAGAACGAGAACAGGGGCCCTGAATTACTATAAAAGGACTTGTCGCCACAATTACAATAATTCAATCAAGTTTCTCTCAAGAAAACTGAACTAAACAAAACTCGAAACTAAAACACGGTGGCTACTGAGTCTATGTAGAAACCAGGGGCATCCTAAGGTTGGGGGCGACCAGGGGGGCACCCACAATATGGGCTTAAGGCCCGACATGATACATGGCCAAGTTGGCTCAAAATAGGTGGTGCAGCACCTTGTCTTGGTCACACAGCACGACTCACGACCCTTCTGGTGCTAGGACCAGAACAAAATGACGGCATCATTGTCCCCTTTCCAACGCATCAAAGAACGCCTCATTTAGACATCGGATATGGGAGATATCATCAAAACCGTGAAGGGGTGTCGGCTGAATCCGAGACGAACGCGGCGACCGAGTTGGTGACGACTTGTAACTTAGGGAAGGCCATGATATGCGCGTATCCAGCATGGTGATGTCCTCATCATCCTCCCCCTCTTGAATTGGAGTCGCCCTCGACTCCATTTCATCATCCATGTCCTGCAAAAGGTTAGTACTAGCAGAATGCAAAGTACAAGATACATGATCATTGATAGAAGATATATCATGACAAAGCATAGTATAGCAAGGTCCATCATGATTATCACAAAGTTCAGTAACAGTAGATGTCACAGCAAGAAAAATACCTCCCTTTAACTAAATAGGCTTATGTTTAACATCAGAAAGTTGTTTGTTATCTTGTTTATTCTCAGTATTTTCAGCAAGCAGTTTAAAATGATTTCTAATATTAGTAGGCAATAACAAACATAAAGTAATATTCATGTCCTTATGCATGAAAGTATATGTATTAGTTCTACCATGATGAGCAACATCCGTATCATATTCCCATGGATGGCCTAATAAAAGTGAACATGCCTGCATAAGTACAACATGAAAGTCAGCATAGTCATGATAAGAACCGACTAAAAAGTGTATGCGTGCTGACCGAATCACCTGTGCCGTATCACTATTGTTGAACCATTTGATGTGGTAGGGCTGATGTAGTGCATGTGTGGTCAAGCCAAGTTTGCTTACCAAATCAGAACTTACCAAGTTGTTACAGCTCCCAATATCAATGATGGTGAGAACATGATGGTCCACAACAATGAGGTACATATAGAATAAATTGTTGCGTTGTTGTTTGTCCTCTTGTCCCACCTGAGTAGTCAACACACGCTGTACAATGAGGCTAGAAAAACCCGTGGTGGCAGCAATGGAATCAATGGCGGTAGTCTCCTGCTCCTCCTTCATCAAATCTGCAACAAGGTTAGGCAGACGAGCAAATTCATCTTCAACATCACTACAACTTTCATACCCATCAGCAGTAGCGATGAAAGCACGACAACTAGGGCAATCCTTCATGACATGTCCCATGCCCTTGCAGCGGTGACAAATAATGGTGGTGGAAGAGCCACTCCTAGCACTGGAAGTAGCAACCTTCTTCTGGTGTTGGTGCTGTACACTAGATGATTGTGCTTCAGAAGCAGGTGCAAGCGGAAGAGTTGTTGTCGGTGGCTTAGCAACATTACTCTTCAAGTTCTCTACTCCAGTGCGCTGCTGGATAGATAGTTTAGTGCTGGACCTGCAAGACTGTTGTGGAAGGCATCCCTGTACTTCTCGTTCAGCCTTAAGAGCAATATGATACAATTGGCTGAACCTATTCCACTCTTTATAGTCAACAATATTCTGGATATCACGGTTCAAATCTCCAAAAAATCTAGCACTAGTCTCAATATCATCTTCATGTATATCACAACGTGCTAAACCAATAAGCAATTCCTGATAATATTTCTCTACTATTTTACTACCTTGTGTTAAAGATTGTAATTTCAAACATAAATCACGTTGGTAATAAGGAGGAACAAAACGAGATTTCATGCGTTGTTTCAAAACAGGCCAACTGTTGGGTATAGCAGCATTATTATTGCAAAGATCATTCCACAAAAATAGAGCAAAACTCGTAAACTCACTAGTAGCAAGTCTAACTCTATGCTCAATAGGAACTAAATGAGAATTAAATTTCTGTTCAACAACAAGTTCCCAATCTAAATATGCTTCAGGATCAGCACTACCAACAAAAGGAGGAACGTTAAATTTTGGCTTAACAAAAGTATCAGTATTACCATGATTGTTATTACCTCCCATACCGTGTCGATTACGGCGAAGACGGTCTGCATCACGGTCAAAATCATCATCATCAACAGCTCGGGTAGGGTTTTTTTGTTGGCAACGGATTGTGGGGGGTGGGTGGGTGACACGATGGTGAATCCAATGGAAAACATGATGGCGATGGTGGTTGAAACGGATGGGGAAAAACGGTGGTGTGCAGCGGAGATCAAAACACGAACCGAATCGAAACACAAATTCTAGCCAGCAACTGAACTCGACTAGAACACAAACTCAACACCACGGACTCTGAAATTAAATTATGCAAAGGCTAAACAATGTCTGGGATAGTGGGAATAATTTTTTTGTTGGCTTTTTCGTGGACAATAGGTGGTGAACACAAACGAATCTAAAGGGGAAAACACGATAATACCTCATGGGGAACCAAGGAATCTGATACCACTTGATGTAGATATGGCCCGATCTTTCGAGAGGTAGGGGGATAAACTCGAATTTGGAAACACGGCGTCGACAAGACGGCTTGAATCAGACATGATCCAACCCCACAACCGTTACACCAAGCACAACTTGATTGTTCCTGCAAGCGAAATCAAGAACACAAGCAAGAGAGGATAAACATGCAATCTGAAATTGCAAATATGGGTGAAGCAAATCACAAGAAAAGGTTCAAGCTCTGAACACAAAAAGGACTAATCGCCACAGTAGTGTAGAACAAGAACAGGGGCCCTGGATTACTGTAAAGGACTTGTCGCCATAGTTACAATAATTCGATCAAGTTTCTCTCAAGAAAACTAAACTATACAAAATTCGAAACTAAAAGACAGCGGCTACTGAGTTTATGTAGAAACTAAGGGCGTCCTAGGGTTGGGGGCGACCAGGGGGGCGTCCACAACATGGGCTTAAGGCCCGACATGATACATGGCCAAGTTGACCCAAAATAGGTGGCGCAGCACCTTGCCATGGTCACACAGAATGACTCACGACCCTTCTGGATCTAGGACCAGAAACAAAATGACGCCGTTGTTGTCCCCTTTCCAACACATCAAAGAATGCCTCGTTTGGACATTAGATGTGGGAGATATCATCAAAACTGTGAAAGGGTGTCGGCTGAATTTGAGACGAACGCGGCGACCGAGTTGGTGACGACTTGTAACTTGGGGAGGGCCATGATATGTGCGTATCCAGCATGGTGATGTCCTCATCAGTCATTTGCCAAGAAAACAAGATTCACATGTCTCAATTGATTCAAAATCGAATGAGTGCAGAAGGCCATCTTTATGGAGCTTTTCCATGCGTCTCTCATTTATATGGCCTAAACAACAATGCCAAGTGTAAGTGGGATTTAAATCATTCAGGTGGAGCCTCTTCCCATCAATGTTATAAATTGTCTTATTCTCCATGTCAAGACAATACAATCCATTCACTAATGGACAATTTGCATAGAGAATATCATTCATATAAATAGAGCAACATTTGTTCCTTATTATGACCTCATAACCATCAACTTCCTCTAAACATGAGGAGGATATAATGTTTTTGCCTAAGGAAGGAATATAATAACAATTATTTAATTCCAAAACTAATCCTGACGGTAATGAGAGTGGATAAGTCTCGATAGCCAATGCAGCAACTTTTGCACCATTGCCGACATGAGCATCCACCTCCCCTTTTGCACACTTCCTTGTCCCTTTAAGACCCTGCAATGATTTGCAAGTATGAATCATCAATCTGGTATCAAATACCCATGAATTATTAGGACGAGTAGCAAGATTAATTTCAATAATATTGATACCTGAAGTAGAAGGACTAGCAGCCTTCTTCTTCTAGAGTTCTTCCAAGTAAAGCTTGCAGTTTCTCTTCTAGTGCCTAGTCTTCTTGCAATAATGGCAAGGATCACCTGGAGGCAGTCTTGGTCTGGGAGGAGCTACTGCAACCTTAGGCTTTGAGCTTCAGATCTCATCCGCACTCTTAGCCTTTGGCTCACGCTTTCTCTTCCTATCCTTCTACACCATCATCACATGATTTGCCCCGGTTTTCTTGTTGCTCTCCTCGACAGTCTTTAGCATCCTATGCAATTCAGCCATAGTCTTCTCTAGGCTATTCATATGAAAGTTTATTATAAATGGCTCATAGCTCGCTGGGAGCGACTGGAGAATGACATCCATAGCGAAATCTGGGCAAAGGGGAGAACCAAGCTTCTCTAGTCTATCAATGTAACCAATCATCTTGATTACATGAGGACTGACAGGACTACCTTCAGCTAGCATGCACGCAAACAAGGCCTTTAAGATGTTATACCTCTTAGTCCTTGCTTGGTTCTCAAACATGCCACAAAGCCCAACAATCATATTGTCGGCATCAGTGTTCTCATATTGCTTCTGAAGCTTAGAGGACATGGTAGCAAGCATGAGACAGCCAACATCAAGTGCATCATTAGTGTGCTTGTCATCCTCCCTCTTCTGGGCAGCACTAGCAGTTTTAGGCAGGTCATCAGGATAAGGAAGCTCTAGAACATATTCCTTTTTCTCTTGCTTGAGAACAATTCTCAAGTTGCGTACCAATCCATAAAGTTTGTTCCATTAAGTTTTTCTTTCTCAAGGATCGAACGCAAATTAAAACTAGAAGCATTATTAGCGGGCGGCATGATCTACAATCGAAACACATGCAAGTGTATAAGCACTATGTAAATGTAAAACTCCTATTAAACCATTTTAAAAGAGTTTCTTCACTATATGCTTGGAATCATTTCCCTCAAAACGACATATAGTGGTCCAAGATCCTTATTCAACTAGTTCCTAATGAGCTTTGACATCACTGCTAGAAATGTAGTATCCTAGGTAAGCAACATTTGCTAATCACATCATATGTGACTCTTGTTTGTTGGGAGGCATCATATGCCACGGTGCCCAACACCATGCCCTAAAGCCTAAAACCGTTTTGATAGCCTCGTCAAGCAAACCAATACTATGCTTGTGAATGTCTGACATTCACCCTACTTGTTAAGTTAGTTGGGGCACTCTACTTTGGTAGACCTACCACACAACAATCAAAATTATAGTAGGTGCAACTATTGGAAGGGCATCAATTTTAATCTCAATTTTTCTGAGGGAACCTATAGTAGCATGATTATTATATCCAGCATATAATACATGAAAGAATAGAATGACAGGAACATCATCACAGGCAATCATATTAACTATGAAATAGTATGGCCCTGTCACATGGTGATCTCCATCTCCATTGTTGCAGGCCTCCTCCTGTCCATGTGTCCACCATGCTCCAAAACTGACCTCCATGAATAAGTACTAAGCTACTACATCTAATAGCTAGTAGTGAATTACATGAAGAGATCAAGCATCACAAGTCGACACGCAGGACGTTATACAATAATATGACAGCCTCAACCCAGCTGTTTTAAAACATGACTCGCAGGCCATGAAAGAACACAAACATGCATCACATACACATTTTGGGTCAAACCATTCACAACATTCTCTGCAAAAACAAGTTAGGCGAGAATGAATTCTATCGTGTGAATCAAAAGAGGTACAATCTACTAGGAGTGTGTTTGTACGGTGGTCCCGGGGGTCGAGGGGGGAGCCCCCCCCCCCCCCCCCCCCCCCCCGCGGGTTTTAGGGCAGCACCCTGAAAACCTCACATGATTTCATAGATCGTATCTATGGAATTGCAATGAAAATCTCATCGGACAAAATCATATTTGGCCGAATCTGAGTCATTCATAATGCCTCAATTTTCATTAGGGTTTCATGATAGACCGCAACACATAGTCCTGATCTCGTCATTCTCCTCTCCTAGTTTATGCTGTTAGTCCCGATGGTGATACCAGCCGGTAGGGACAAATCGCTTACACTCGAGAGACGACACGATTACATTAGCGACACATGCGCGCTATCCATCAAACACCTTGTGAACCTCCCACAAGACCGATTGATCTAATCAACCCACACTATAAAGCATGCAATAGATCTAATCTACTACAACGACATATCAACTATATGCGTAAGATCCAGATGCAAACTAAACAAAGTCGGCTCTAATACCACTGTTGGGGAACGGGGAGCTACGATAGCATGAAACAATTTCTACCATTCAACCAGGAAACCTTGCAAGAGGGGATCATGGATTGTTACCACTAGACGCGCAGGCGAAGAGGAAGCAAGGTTGGAGAAGCAACGTCCAACGTAGTCGCGCGTTGATGTAGAGGACATAGTCGTTCATAACAACCATCTCCTCCTGGTCTAGCCGAACCACCACAACTGCAGCGCCTCCTTGCAGTATCCACACATACAGGGCTGAAGCACCGTGCGCGGCATGCTAGCACTGGCAACACGGTTAGGGTTTTGTGGGCGACAGAGAGGAGCACGACGGCTAGGGTTTTGGACTGCTGGTAAGTAAGACCCCTTGCCCCGCCTCCACTTATATAGATCCCTCTAATGGACCTCGACTAGTTGGCCCATTAGTGGACTAATCTCTCATGGATCAATATCTGTATGACCCTCATATACGGATCTCTTGGGCATATCTCCAACATCACTATCACCAGCGCTGCCAGCCCCAGCCCCAAGCAAGGGATCAGCACCATCATCAACATCTTCATCATCGCCGCACAGTCCCTTCACGTAAAAATTGTCGTTGATGGTGGGACTACCTGCCATAGGGCTCGAGGACGAGTTCCAAGAAGCCGAAAAGCCTCCTAGCGAGCTTGGATCTGAAGGTACATGAGCCGAATAAGTCCAAGTTAAGGACCGGTGGCTTCAAACTCAGATATGACGGCCATTGGAAGTTAGCCCAAGCACGAGACTACTGGTGGCGGCCATGGAATGGTGCCGAGGTGTAGAGGAGGAGGTGCAGAAGGAGAGGTGTCATGGGATGAGTGGTAGATCCAGCTACAGAGCAGTAGAGGGGAGGGGGGGAGAAGGAGAGCAGAGTCGGAGGTGGGCAAGCCGATGAGGTGAAGACGACGAGCTTGGCAGTTGGCACTGGCAGCTTGCAACGGCGGTCGGCGGTTGGTGTACGGCTAGGCCGGCTAGGGTTTAGCAGAGAGAAAGAGGTGTTGCGGTGGTGCGGCGCAGCGTGGTGGAGATGGGAGAGAAATGGGGTAAGGTTCGGGGAGAGCGTCAGTTTCAACTCTATTTATACCCCCTCCCCTCTCTACCCTAGCTGGGCCTCCTGGGTCATGCCTGTGCTGGGCCATGGCCTGCGTGCCTGCCGGGCCAAAGCTCGTGCCTGGCGGGCTGTACTAAATGGGTCGTGCTCGGGCTGGACCATCATGCTTAAAGCCAGGCCCAAGCACGGCCCGACTCGTGCTTTGTGCTAGCATGACCCATTTATGCTGGGTCGTGCCGTGCCTGGGTTGCTCTAGGGCCTAGGCGGCCATGTATAGTTGTGGGATTAGTCCTGAGTATATAACCCTTGTTGTTCAAACGATAGCACCTATGGTTTAATCCTTTTGCGTGATGCGATAACAAAAGCTCGTAAGATGGGTGCTACGCAAGAATACACGTGCCTGGCCCCATAGGTGGGCTAGGCCGGTAAGTGGATTTTGAACGCCCCCATAGCTGGGCTAGGCCGGTAAGTGGATTTTGAACGCGGGCGTTATAATGATATCAGAGCATCAACTCTCATTGCATGTGCGTGTACACCGGAAGGAGGTCTTGGTTATCCTTTTGGCATGTTTGTTGTGTACTGCCATGGGCGCCAAACCTTAAGGGGGTGACTGTAATACCCAGCGTATTAGCATCCTGCTAGTATTAGTAGTTTTGGCCTATGTGGCCCAAAACTAAAGTGAAGTTGTGGGATTAGTTCCATATTGAAAGTTTATAATTCTCATTGTTTGAACTATAGCACTGCTGGGTTAACCCTTTATAAGAAGCGAGGATGAAATCATGTAAGAGGAGTGCTATGTATAAATATGAGTGTCTACTCTCATAGGTGGGCTAGGATAATAAGCAGATTTTAGATGTAGGACTTTACAAAACTGCTCGAAGCACAAATATTTTTGTGAGAAAATTAAGGTGAACATAAGGCCTAATCATTATCTGGTGCCAAGTAAAGGGGTGGGTTTAGGGTGATGTTTTTCGGTATTTTCAAAGATTCAAATGCTCAACGGGTGTTTTCCTCTTGAAATCCATTGTACCAGAAACCTCCACCAAAGCTTTAATAATATCTTTTCTAAATTGCATTTTCGTTCTCAATATCCGGTTGACCTTTTTATTACAAAACAAATTGTAAGGACATATGACAACGTGATGTGGCAAAGAGAAACACGAAAACACTATACAAGAAATTAAATGTATTTCGGTAAAGTTTAGCTACTAGGTAATCGTGCAGTAGCAAAAAACTAAGACGAGCAAGATGATCTTTTATATAAATGACAACTACTAGGCAGTAGTAGTGGATATGAGAGAAATGGCCCTGCCGAATCCTCATGCCGGTAGAATGGTAGATACTAGATAGCACCATCTGCTGGTTCATTTTGTTTTGTTTAGCAGACGATAGAGATTCTCCGGAAACAGCTTTCCAATGGCGAAAGTTAAAAGTATACAAACTTCAAAAAACAAATAGATGCCACCAGAGGCTTCACCACGCACTTATATTAGGTTGTCCCCATATTTGTTCAACCTATTTAGTGCGTCCGTGATGCAGTCCAGAACTCCAGATGTGTCTTCACCTGATAAACTTGTACAAGCACACGAAACGAACAGAATACATCCACGAATTGTACTGGTTGCTGCAGGGTTTACAATCCGGAATGACCCGGTGATCCCGATCGAGACCGGGATGTCGGAAACCACGGTTTCCGGTAATACCAGCCAAGATCCCGGGTAAAATTTGATTTGGACGGGTGGTCAGGAGCAACCGGGATCCTGGCCGGGATGACCGGGATTCCGGTCAGGATGACCGGAATTCCGTTCCCGAGGCTCCAAAATTGATTGTTGAAAAAACCAAAAAAATGTGTGTAAAAAATAGAAATTTTGATATGACTTTTGTAGAATATTTGTTACAGCATTTGTGACATATATAATCAAGTGAAATATGACAAAAGCTGAAGTAAAATGACAAATTCATGAGACAAGATATGAAACATCGGTAATTACAAGTCCACGAATCACACATAGTTCAAGTCCACAAATCACACATAGTTCAAGTCCACAAATTACAAGCACATAAATCAAGTCCATAACTAATAAGTACATGACATATATTATATGACATATGAACATGAAATCAAGACCATCGCTCGTTAAAGGAATTGTATATTACGTGGTTGTATTCCTCGCTTGACATGAGTTGAATCTATTTGTTAGCCAATAATTGTGCTCTGTATTGGTTCTAACTTAATCTCCGACCACGATCCGACATTGCTCATTGCACAAACACAAATCATGCATAAGTTACTAAGCCAATGAACATAAACATACACATCAATCATTTGATTCACTATATATTCTATTTATTACATATTCTAAATATGCATAATATTCATAACATGATAGCAAAAATTAATAGCTATAAATAAGAACAAATTCAATGATGCTAACCTTCAAAACAAAATTCGGATTTTGGGAGAGGGGGGAGAGGGGATTCGCTGGATTGCTGAGGGTCGGGATCCCGTCCCTGCCAAGCAGCTTCCCGCCAATCCCGATCGGAATCCCGAGTGCCCACCGTCGCCCGGGCACGCGGCAGCTGTGCGGGGCGCCCGTCCCAGAGCTCCTGGTCAGTTCCCGCCAATCCCGACCAGGATCCCGAGCTCGGGGGCCAGGACGCCCACTCGCGGTGGCGCCTCGCCTGCGGCGACGATTGGAGGAGGGAGAGGTGGCGTGGAGGTGCTGTCGCGGGGGGAGGGACTGTGCCTGCAGGTGTGGGAGGGGGGGGGGTCACGAATGGGGAGAGGGTTGGAGTGGATAAGGGTTTTTTTTCCTTTTTTACCTATTTCTTATTCACCTTTGCCTTTGATTAATTTTTTTCCTATCTCAAATTTGATTATTTTTATAATTTGATTTCACTATAAATCTTCATTTTTCATCTAGTTTTTTTACATATTTTTTTTACAAATTTCTTTAAAAATTCAAAAATTTGAATTTCAAACCACCGAGATCTCGATTTTCCGATGAACCCGGCCCGGACCGGGATCTCCAAATTCCGTGAAAACTGGCCAGCATCCGGTCAGGATTGTGAACCATGGTTTGCTGGTTAAAACCAGAGAGCAACAATAATAAGGGGGCTATCTCTGACTAAATTTTGGTTTCCTTTTACAAGAGCTTACCGAGACGTATAGTGACATAGGAATTTCATTACTGTGTCAACAAAACGATATGCCTCATTAGCATGTCACAACTCATAAGTTGAAGACACATCACATATTCACATGAATTCGGAACAAAGCAAAAAAATGTTTCCATCCCTGCAGAAAACAGATCTCAAGAGTGCTGTTCTGCATGAATAACTGCAATTTTCAACTTTTACATGTTGAGTTGTTGACTGCCTCCTGAGTCCTGAGGCCAATTTTCACTTAGTCCTGGATATTTAAGATTATAATTCATGGATCGTACAGAACAACGGGCAAACTATATAGTAATTCAGTCATCATCAACAGTATGGCAGCAAACGCAGTAGCAGCAGTAACACATAATCACTGTACTAATCATATTTATGTAGCAGCAAACTACTGTAAATATAAATTACAACAACTCCTTACTTATTACTTGATCGACTGCCTAAACACAAACATCCCCAGCTTCCATTCACTTTGAAGCGTCTTTTGATGGCTGATTCTCAGGTCGCCATCAAGAACAGCGGCGGATTCAGCGCGGGTATGCGGCAATCTCCACGCCCTTGTTTCCGAGCGGCACGGGCGCCTCGTAGGAGCTGAAGAGGCGGTAGGAGGAGAGGAGCGAGAGTAGGACGAAGCAGACTACGGAGGCGAAGGTGATGACCACTGAGGTGCGTGCCTGGTGGCAGAAGCTTCCGAACACGCCGCACGCCTCGCTCCAGGTCACCTCCTTGTCGCCGTTGTACGCCAGGTAAAGCAGCTCCGCGGAGGCCGCGCCGGCCGCCAGGATCAGGTACGTGAACACCTGCCATGGATTAATACACGGTAATAATTATAAGCGAGGGGTACAGTGGTCGTTTAAACTCTTTTTATACCAGACAAGAATTTCGGACTGAAACTGACAGTGACAGCAGAACTAAAATCGCATATGTAGTTCTACTTGTGACCTTAATAAACGAGACAAAACGCCTGGGATTTTTTTTTTTGCAGATCCTTCATAATCTCCTGTTACAGTTACCCGTACTACTCCGTAGTAAATTTCAGTAAAACATCCCTGACTAATAATTGATATAGTGCTAGTAGATGTCATGTTGATGGAATAGTAAAACTTAAACGTTTGTTGTACTATTTATGCAAAGATGGGACCTGTTATTGCAGCAAATAAAAGTATGAGAAAGATATTTTTCTGAAGGGGAAAAACAAGCTAGCAGCAGATTGAGCACAAAAACGAAGCAGGGACGGAAGAAAGGGGATTAGAACAGATGGAGCTCTCAGTTGTTGATGGAAGAGTACAACTTCCATGACGGCTGTATTTATTAATGAATTTCGGTACGGGTTGTAGTCGTAAATAAAAGTGTGAAAAAGACATTCTGTTGGAGGAAAAAAACGTGCTCTAGTAGAAAGCAGAGCCGAGAGATGGTGGAAAAGGGGGGCAAGATCAGAAATCGAACCTGGTCGAGAAGGAAGACGATCCAGGAGCGCGACAGCGTGGTCGGCCTGGGCACGGCGGTGTAAAAGGCGGAGCACAGCGAGTAGGCGGCGCAGAGGCCGTTGGCGATGACGAGGTACTTGAATCCGCCGAGGTCGGAGTAGGCGACGGTGCCGAAGTCGTTGGACTGCTTGTCCCGGAGCATGATGGCCATGGCCGCCACGCACAGGCCCAGCGGCGCTGCGCGTAGCAGCGTCTCCACGGGCCGCACACGCGCTGCCGCAGAATCCCCCGCCGCCAGCTGCTGCTGATGTTGATGCTCCGCTACGCCGGCGGCCGCCTGCTTCTCCTCTGCCATCTTGGACATCTCTCAATCGATTCGATCGAGCTCAGGAAGGAAACAAGCAGTAGAGATTAGAGAATCGCCGCTCTCAAGTAAAAGTGCCCCCGGCGCACGACTCAAGGCTATCTTTCTCTCTTGTTGGACGGAGGCGGAGCATTTAAGGTTGGGGAACGGGAGGTAGTTGGGAGCTCAGCAAGGGGCTTGAATGCGCGCAGTTAATGGTGGCAGGACCGTGTGTTGTGGCGTATGGGTTCTCTCTTGTGTGTTCTGCCATAGATAGATGGTGTGTTTGTTTTCATCTTTTTTATTTTTAGATGTGTTATATTGAATATTATGATATTAATTAAAAATATTAAATATAAATTACTGATAAAATTCAGTTCATAATCTTCTCTCTGAATAACAAGATAAATCTATTAAAATTAACTAGGTCATAATTAGATAATATAATGTTACAGTAAATATCTCTTAATAATAATTTAATTAAGCTTAATAAATTTATCATGCTGATATATATTTAACTTTATAATTAGTTTTATATTTAATATATATTTAATAATTATATATAATATTTTAATGATTAATATGATCTCACAAAAATTTAGAAGAAAAAAAACACATCTAGAGGACGATGACATGGCCACGCTGACGTCACCTCGAGTTGGCGTCCACGCACGGCAGGCACGGGGTGTGGGGGCGCTAGCCGCGGCCACGTGTGCCGCATGCCCCGGATCATCAGCGGCATGTCGTCCAATGTCACAAAACCAGCATCGAGGATTGGTATCCTCGGCAGTCGTTCGCCTAGCAGTCGCCCACTCCGCCGTCCAAACCCACAGGACGTATCCAACGGCTCAAACAATTGCTCCGCTCAATAGTCATGCGATTAGCTTTGTTTTGACGTCTGCACTTAAGAAAGAACAGAGCTCCAAGCTGTTGTTCCAATGGAGAAATGATGGGCTCGCTCAGAAATTCATGGAGGGCCTTGTAGTTCTTTCTTTGAGTTCAGATCCTTGAGCTGCGCGGTGTACATGGACATCTTTTTTCTTCTTGTTTGCTTCACTATCATGCCCAGATGTGAGGAACTGAACTCGTCTAGCTGTAAGAGCCTTCTTCACTTTTTTGTTTTGTTAGTCTTTTCTTCTATTTCATTGAGGCAGCAACTTGGCTTGTATTATAGCCGCCATGGTAAGAGCAGAGAGCAGTAAGTACTGGTAAGTGAGACATTATTATTATAGTACTCCCTCTGTCTTAAAATAAGTATTGCATTATTATAGTACTCCCTCTGTTTTAAAATAAATGTTGCTATGATTTCTGTGTCAGTCAAACTTTCTTAATTTTGACTATACTTAAAGAAAATATTCATAACATTTGTGTATCCAAATATGTTTCTTGTAAAAATAGATTCAATGATCTATCTAATAATACTAATTATATATTATAAATATTAATATTTTCTTATATATAATTGATCAAAGTTAAAAATATTTGACTCTTTAAAAAAATGAGAACAATACTTATTTTGGGACGGAGGGAATAGCTGGTAAGAAAAACACCCTCACGAGTCGTTGGATGCGTTTGACGGCTTTGACCAAATTGGATGTGCAGAGGCCAACTGCTCCGAACGACTGCTGGAGAGGCGACTGTCTGCCGAGGATCTCAATCCATATTTTCACCGTGTTTATCGATGTGGGGATCTCTTCTTCAAGAAAACAATTGTACCACCTCTCTGCTACAGGCATGATACATTGAACACTTTATTATTGCTATGGTCAATTTGATACTGTTCCTACGGTTTTCCAAGAGAGAAAAAAAGACTTCTTAATTTTCAGTTGATTAAAAATATAGATAATTTTTAATAATTGTTTTAAACCATCAAAATCTAGATATAAAGATTTATAATTATTATATAAATAATTTTATAAAAATTTTAAAAAAAGTAACAAAAGCTAGAAAATGTAGAAAAAGAAAACGAAAACGGTTGTCATGAAATTTGACGTGAATCTAGCAGTACTCACAAGTCTGTTTCCAAAATGAAGTGATGATAGCTGACAAATCGTTGGGATAACCGAGTCGCTAGATTAACATGTCATTTTCTCCCGTATGACCATGTATAATGGCCTCCTCCTCCATTCACACACACTAGGGAGCACGTGTGGATTTACTACACACTCCACAGACACATAGTACTCTTGAAGCCGTTGTCACGAGAAAATAGAATCGAATAATCAACTATAAGTCTATAATGATAAATATAAAGATCTAACTAAATGATTGGAAAGGTTTTAACTCAACATCAATGTTGAGAATCACGGGTTAAGGCCTGGATCGATACCATCATGACAGTGCTAGAACTACACTCATGAATTGAAAACCCATCTTCATGGTGGAATAAATATAGCAATATAGTTTTTTGAAGTTTGGTAAAATTTTATGTGACACACTAGACCATAGTTTCATCACCATCATACCCACAATTTTAACTTCATATGTAACACACTACGATTTTATGAAAATTGCTCAAAACACTCCGTATATATTAAAATATTATTTCATGTGTCTTGAGGAGAGAAAATATTTGTTAAATGGCCTTGTTACTCTAGTACTGTTTCAGGCCCAACGCCCTCCATTGACCAGTGCCATTGCCTCCCTCCCACCGCCACTTCCCTCACTACATCTCTCTTGACTGGTCGCACAGCCACTTCCTCCTTTCAGTTGGACGTGCCCCCGCTCTTAGCGGCACCTTGCGCATCACAGCGCTCTGCCCCGGCGGCCTTGCTCCCTCCCGACCTATTTGGCCTCCTCCACCCCGCCTCACTGGACCGTCTACTCCGCCCCACGTCTCGCTTACCAAGTGTGCACGATCGCACGCCTCTCTGGCCCTACGCATTTCGCGCTGAACATCGAGCCGCTGCACCTAGCGCTCATGCCGCCAAGTTCGTGCTCGTCGCACTGCGCCCACGTCGTCTTCTTCACACACGAGCGCCAATGAATCTGATGAAATTTTGTTGGGGAAGCCGATGGCAGCGACCTTGCTCTGCTCTGCTCCGTTATCCAAATGCCCACGCCGACGAATCCCACGATGCTGTTGCTGACAAATCCTGCATCGCCACCGCCACCGCCGCCTACATCTTCGATCGCAGCGACCTCAATGAGAGCAGCCACTGTCGAGTTCGGCCATAGAGGAAGAAGGGACGAACAAGGGCACATAGGTCATTTCCAATATCTTTTATCTGAAAAATTATATTTTAATGGGTGCGGTGTATTCTATACAATTTTCATAAAATCATAGTGTGTTACAGACAACATCAAAATTGTGAGTATGTTGATGGCAAAACCATCGTAAACCATCGTTTGTTAGTATGCCACAGACAATTTTGCCTTCAAGTTTATGAGAGGCTGAATTTAGTCCATGTTACGTTTAAAAAGTTCATCTCAATCCTGTAGATAGTTCTTTCATATTCATTTCTAACTGCACCATTCATGATGGAGGAAGTAAAACAGGCTATCTTTTAGATGGAGCATAATAAAGTTCTAGGACCTAATAACTTTCCTGCCAAATTCTATCAAGTCTTTTGGGAGGTTATTAAAGAAGGCTTGATGGCTCTCTTAACTGAGTTTCATAAAGGGAAGCTGATAGTATATAGCCTCAATTTCAAAATAATAACTTTACTTCTGAAAAAGGGAGAAGCATAAAAAGTCAAGAATACTGTCCAATATACTTGTTCAATGTCAGCTTTAAAATTCTTCATAAAGTTGCAACAAATCAGATTAATGTGGTTACAAAAAGTCATTTGACCATCCCAAACGACTTTTATGTCTGCAAGAAACATAATGGAAGGTGTAGTGATTCTACAGGAAATCATCCATGGACTGCATCGAAAAAATATAAATAGAGTGGTCTTAAAAATTGACTTTAAGAAGGCTTATAATAAAGTCAAATGACCCTTGTTGCAACAAAACTTGCATATGAATGGATTCTCCAAGACATGGTGCGACTGGATTCAAAGTTTTGTCTCTGGCGGCCATGTGGGTGTCATGGTGAATAGCGACATTGGTCCATTTTTTCAAACATACAAAGGGCTAAGATAGGGTGACTCCTTATCTCCAATACTTTTTAATTTAGTCGTTAAGATGTTGGCAATTCTTATTTCTAGAGCCAAAGAGGACGCCTAAATTAGAGGGGTTGTTCCAGAATTTATAGATGATGATTTATCTATACTCAAATATGCAGATGATACCATCATTCTCATAGACCACAACATTCAACAAGCTTATAATACGAAGTTGTTGTTGTGTGTGTTTGAACAACTCTTAGGGTTAAAAGTAAACTTTGATAAGACTAAAATCTTTTGCTTCGGGGAAGCTAAAGCTCATGAGGATGTACTGATCTATTTGGATGGAAACTAGGAGCAGTGCCATTTAAATACTTGGGCATCCTAATGATCTACATGAAACTTAGAAATAGTGAATGGAGAGATGTGATAGAGAGATTTCAAAAGAAACTCAATAAGTGGAAGGGAAAACTTTTGTCCACAGGATGTCAGCTCATTCTCATCAAAACGTTCTCACTAACGTACCGATGTTCATGATGTACTTCTTTCAAGTGCCTGAGGGTGTTATTTAAAAATTAGACACCATTCGCTCCAAATTCTTTTGGGAAAGCGACGGGCATAAAAAGAAATACCACCTTGCAAATGTGAAATACTATGTCAACCCAAAGATTAGGGCAGTTTTAGAATAAGTAACCTTCATGCAAAGAACATCTCTCTCTTGATTAAGTGCCTTTTTCAGTTACTTAATGAAGAAGGTGATTGGCAAAATATACACCGTTGAGCGAACAATTTCCTACATTGTACAAAGCTGCTAGATGGAAACAAGTTACAGTGCAAGAAGTCTTCTAGACCATTCCCCTGAACCTATCTTTTAGAAGACTGATAATTGAGGACAAATTAGTAGAGTGCAACAACATGGCATTAAACTCGAGTCCGTAAGTATAACAAAGGAGGTAGATTCTTTCAAATGGAACCTACATGCGAATGGAAGATTCTCGGTCCAATTCATGTACAATGCTATATTGCTTTAACCTAAGTCCTACTTAAGCAACCTGTAGAAAATAAAACTTCCCCTAAAGATCATGGTTTTTCTATGGAATCTAACTAGAGGGGTCATACTCACCAAAGATAATCTAGCTAAGAAGAAATGGAAAGGAAGCCAAAACTGTTGTTTTTGTAATTCTAACAAAACAATATGACACTTGTTCTCCCAGTGTCACATAGCTAGGAACATGTGGAGGATCCTCAACATTGCCACAGGTATCCAAAGACCAAATAATAGTCACCATATAGTGAGGGATTGGCTTATCTCTTGCGGAGTTATGGAAAAAAGAATCATTCTTGTAGGCACGGCAGCTATGTTTTGGTCAATATCGCTAAGCCGAAATGATATTATTTTTAATAACAAATCAATGATTTCTTTAATGCAGGTTATCTTCAGAGCGATATACTGGCCATGCTTCTGGAGACTTCTATCTTTGGAGGTGGTGGCCATGGGCTTCTTTGCCGAACACAAGTGGTCATTACAACATAGACTTGGTTACTAGTCTCCTATGTCTTTCTATC
Organism: Eleusine coracana subsp. coracana; assembly: GCA_032690845.1. Taxonomy (NCBI): domain Eukaryota; kingdom Viridiplantae; phylum Streptophyta; class Magnoliopsida; order Poales; family Poaceae; genus Eleusine; species Eleusine coracana. Next base: position 23,346,582 of record CM064424.1, read on the forward strand.
TTTGTGAGCATGCTTACCATTGGTATGCCGGTATTTTATTCTTGTAATAATGATTGAATGGCGGACATATGCAAAACATGCAAAAGGCAGGAACATTTTTCCATTATCTAAAAAAATGTTGAACCACACAAGTGTGTGCCCATGTCGGCAGCGTCTCTACCCTTTGGATACGTACAAGAAAGATTAGTTTCTTATAGTGCTTAATTTACTTCTATCATTGTTGACAAGGTTATATACCAATGGTGAATCTATTCCTGAGTATTGCAACATGCGCCCGCGAAGAATAGTTGATACTGCAAACCACCGATCATTATTTCTTTGAACGTTTTGGCAAACAAATAATGCATGAGAGCCATTTCCATAAATAAAAAAAAATGGAACCATCCAGAGCCATACTCGTACGACGACCTGGCTTTGTTGTTGCTTTTTAAGTTCTGTTGAGGTTATGAAAGTGAACCCCAACATCAACAATACAATGAAGAGCTTAGCATTATAACGGTATGTGGACCCATACTCAAATTATAAGTACCAACTGTACCTTTCCCTCTAATTTTATATTGAAAACTCATTATCAATAGAAAATTAATATGATTTTTTTGTCAACAGTGGGAGAGATTATAAGGCGTGGTAACAAAAATTATCAGTAATAGAATGAAATTTACTTGCGCTCTAAGGGTTTCGCAGGAGAAAGTTTTTAGGCTTGTACTGGATTACCCTACAGTAGAGTGGTCCATGGTAGATACCTCGTCCCTCTCTTTCCAATCGTCTTTCACATTCCCATGCTGCTTAACAGGGTTCGGACAAGTAATACGCTCATCGTCCTTGGTCATGCCACAGTTGATTGGAAAGTGATGTTGGTATGAATAATCATTCCATTAATTCTTGGCAGTATATAGAGTAGTTCCTGGCCTAACAATATCGGCGGCTGGTTTATGAGATGTGTTCGCGCAGTTGAAGTACTGGTGTAGCGTCGGTTTCAATGTTGTAATGGATTATATTAACGATGCAACAATCAGACGTCCTGCACTGCCCATCTCACGGATCGGGATCGTCGGCAGTCGGGCTTAGCGCAGTCGATCCCAGCAGTCGACTCCTGCGCCGTGTGTTCCGAAGAAACCCAATCACTCTGGCTCGTTTATTCTTCCCCCAACGAAACAACCGCTTGAGCCTTGAACAAAATCAAACTCAAGGTAGCGAGCAGCTAGAGATGCCGCCCCGGATACAGATCGTCGATGGTTCGACAATTTGAAGGCAGCTTCGCACCTCATGAGCTGTCACTCGTATCAGAGATGAATCGACGGGGCACATATACTGCTACAGTAGCTACTCGCACAGTCAATTGCGGTGCAGAGTATTACGATGAATAGTCGTTGCTAGTACAATGGTTAGCAGAAAAATGCATAAGAATATTGAAACATGTCATAGATTCACATAGAAAAAATATGGACACCGACCAACAATTTTCAATACAGGGAGAAGTGTGATAATGCGGTGGAATTACAATGAGTCTCTCACTCACGAGATGTATATAGATGTCTGTAAACTAGAAAAATCAATCCCCTAAACAATTCAACCCTAGAGGACTCCACCTCTCATATCTCTCTAATTTGGATCATATTCAAAAAAATTTCACCTTGAGACTAATTCCATCTTGAAGCAAACAAAAAATCATCAATGAATTACATTCAGTAATAAATAATACTGGACACCAACGATTCACTAGGACTCAAACAGTAACAACAACCAAACTTGAGCACGTTTCAAATTTAGATGCCAGAACTGGCTTTGTTATCATATCACTAGGATTATCAAGAGCTGTCGAGCCTTGAAGCAGATATAAATTGACACTTGATATATTACCTTTCATGACAACAAGAGCCTTTTCTTACCTTGATAATTCCGCCTCCAGCGGAGTACTTATATCCTTAATCATCAAGAGTAGTCAAAGAAACGAGATTTCTCATCATGGTTGAAATGTGTCTCACATTTATAATAATGTTCTGACAATACCATCAGACATCATAATCCGATAGATCCAATGGCCACTACCTTACAACATGTGTTATTACCCATCAAAACAGTGCATCCCTATGGATAAATTCATAAGTGAAAAATCAATCTCTATTAATACAAGTATGGGATGAGCAAGCAGAACCAAGAACCCATTCATCACCAATCTTAGAACATTCAACAAAATTAAACAATGAGAATATCACCATAAGAACTACTGCTATCAACCAAAGCTAGATAGGCATTACCCTCATCACCAAATTCATCTTTGGACTTTTAAGCATCTTTTTCTTCTCTTATTGTATAGCTTGAAACATTCGGAGATGTCATGAGTGTCCCTCCTGCAATATATGCATAATGTTTCTTCGTCTCTAAACTTTGTGGATCATATGTACCCTGGGTATTGAATCAGTCGGTCAGGAATAACGGGGAGGCCGGGGTCCAGACATGTCACGATAAAGACAGGGACCTTCAAGTCTACTACTCTGATGATTACTTGGAGTAGGTGCAAGTTAATATTAGAGATATAGATAGAGTTTGTTGTAACCGACTAGGATATCTTTCTATGTAACCCTGCTCTTTGGATATATGAGGAAAGGGGGCTTTAGTTGATCATAGGAACTCGCATTAGGAATTCTTGTCATGCAAGGCTCGACCTCTTCATTGTTGCTTGCCGAAGCCCCCGCAGATCTTGGCGCGGGCAGAGCTCTAGTCACCAACAAGGCGAAGTCATGGCTCATGTTTCCCCATGGGCTTGGTGACTTGGCGGTAAAGTTCCAAGATCTACATATCGTGGCTCACTCGACTCTCCTAGGCAACGGTTCAACGTCATCCAAAACCACTCGGTCGTCGTGTTTGGACGACCTCATGTCGTCTCCGACCGACTCACTGGCTCTTTCCCTAGAAGAGTTGGACGATGATATTTATTTTGTTGAAGTGTCTCGCATCATTGCAATAGTTGGCGCCGACGACGAATCAATCTTGAACTTAATCAGCAATCTGAGTGATGCGAGAGCTCTAGCTCCGGTTACTGATTACTGAAATGAAGTCTACATGGTCGACCCCACTACCCAGTCACCAGCGGCCACCATAGAACAATGCGGCGGCATCGTTGCGGATGTGTCCAAAGTCAAAGAGAATGACAACACCCCCAAACAGGCTCAACAGCGGGATCACTAGGCTACAACTGGAGTCGCTCAATAGCTAGACATGGAACAACTTACCTTTCAAGTTGATGGAGAGCTGGTAACATTACAGTGGCCTCATCCCTCTTGGATGAGCTCGGACAAGTCCTTGAGGCTAATCCCATGGCCTCATCCCTCTTGGATGACCTCGGACAAGTCCTTGAGGCTAATGCCATGACAACCTCGCACGTGAAAAAGCTTAAAGTGCACCTCCTTGGCTGGAGCCATTCAAGAACAATAGCTAGCCACACAGGTTGCTATAGCCAGATCAGCCTCACGGAGCGTGAGCCACCCAAGCCAAGATGGAAGAGACCGAAGATGCAACGATAAGCGTGAGTCATCGTCTTGCCGAATTGCTACATTCCACGAGAAACACCCAAACGATAACCTCTAAGTAGGTCATCAAAATCATGGATGCTCAATGGCGCATCGCCAACCGACAATGCGAGCAACACGAGAATGCTCACAAAGAGCAAGATGAGGAGCGTCATCGCCATGGCAATGTTGACGACAAACCTTGCCACCATGATGACCAGCGGAATGACCGTGAGGAAAATTGTCGGGAGGATCAGTACCATGATGACCAGAAAGATGGTTGGCACTACGATCACCGTGACGATCGATAGCGCCATAGGGAAGACGAAGGTCATCGTTGGAGATGGTCCTTGACCCCCTTTCTCCAGAATGATCGCGGCAAAGTGGTTGTCATAAGAGCATTCACCCCCGACTTGCGCAAGATCACCCGGTTGCCTGGCTTCAAGCCAGTCAGTATTAATACGTATGATGTCAAGACTGACCCAAACGACTAGCTTCAGGCCTAAGCAACTGCTATTCGGTTGGTTCGGGGCAAAAGCATTATCACGGCCAACTATCTACCAATTTTCCTCACGCCAGCTGCAAGGACGTGGTTGTCTAATATGTCTGCTGACTATTGGTCATAAATACGCACCCACTTATATATCGCAAGAGGATGGTGTATAATTATAGCTTATTTTTTTTCTTAGAGTATTCCAAGATTTAATCAAATCCACAGAGACAAAACAAGACCTTCAGTATTATTTAATCTACTAACTAAGTATATCCAAAATGGGGGAATTTATGTAGTAACAGGAAACAATTAAGAACAAAGAGCTAGAGAGTTTGATCAATATTATAAAGGAATTCCCTCCCACGGTTCAGGTAACTAGCATGCAACTCACATTATATATTCATTTAATATATCTAGTATTTTACAAGATCTGGTGGTTCCGCTTACTCTGCCCTGCCATAATAGGAGCTAATCGTTTCCCACTAGTTACTTGCACTATGTGATCATCCTAATTTCTTCATATTGCATAGAAAACAAGACAACAACAACAACAACAATAACAAAGCCTTTTTATCCCAAGCAAGTTAGGGTAGGCTAGAGATGAAACCCATGGGAACCCAAAAAAGAAGAGACAAATGAACAAAAGCCAAAAGGAAGAGAAGAAAAAGAAAAAAAAAAGAAAAAAGAGACAAAAACAAAAGGAACAAAAGCTAAAAGAAAGAAGAAACGAGTAAGCATGAAGGAAGGAAAAAAAGACCGCGGTTCCGGCATATCTATTTCCTATCCATAGCTAGTTCCTTAGGGATATCCCACGCCTTCAGGTCTCTCTTAACCGACTCGTCCCAAGTCAAGTTAGGTCGGCCTCTACCTCTCTTAACATTAGCATATCTCTTTAGAACCCCACTACACACCGGCGCCTATACCAATATCCACAATAATTGGGGTTAACTGTTAGCAAAAGATAATACAATAGTGTATAAAAACACCTCTTTTACTATAGTAAATGTGTATCTAAACAGTGCCAACAGCTCCCTTATACCCAAATCAGTGCTAGACCTCGAGTAATACCACCAGTCAAGTTTCACCTTGCCAAGTCAAATTATGTAGCAAAAATTTTCACAATGCTGTTATCAGTGAATGTCAATCATAAAGTAATGTGCTAATCCTCCACTACCAGTCTTTCTCAATTTTGAAAACTATTCCAATTCAACACCTGAATCCACCAAATCTTTCACAAGGCTTATCATAAACAACATTTTTTTCCCCTTCTCATCAATAGATGAATAATGTAGAAAATTTCAGATCTCACTCAATCGCTCAAATGTGTATCCTTCCCTCTCTCATTTATATTAAGCTTATTTGTGGATCTTTGAGGGTAAAACCACCATTTGATTTAAAAGATCAACTAAGTCAATAATTTGGTCAATCATGCCTTCTAGAAGGGAGTTTCTTAGAATGGTGGAATTACGTAGGGGGATTGTAACAAATAGAAGAATCTAAGAAATAAAGACCAAGAAATAATATTTAGCTTAGTAGTGCATACTGGGTCTTCAGAAATTATAGCGCTCTTCATCTGCTCTTTATCCTTACTTCTTTTCTTTTCTTGTTCTGCTATCCCTCTTTTCTTATTTTTTTTTATTTTCTTCAACGTGCCGATCGGCATAATGTTGTGCCGGTGTGCACAAATATTGTCTCTTTCTTTTTTTCTTCTTTCATTCTTTTTTTATTTCTTGTTCTTCGGAGAACAAAATCTTCTTGAGCTTTCAGTCCAGCAGCACTTCTTGCTTATAGGTTGTGACAAGGAGGGAGAAGAACAAAGACATATAGGTTTTGGGTAGAAGAGGAAATCAATCATAGAAGGCTAGAAATTTTGTGGTGAACCATCTAGCTTAGTCGTAATTATAAGCATAATGCTGACAGAGATGCTTCTTCATCAAAAGGGTTATGTATAGCTTCGCTCCAACTCATTTGACTAAGTGTAATAGGTAATCCTTTAATCTTAATTTAATGCATCAACTCTATGATAGAAGGGGTTTTTACAAATCACGTAGGAAGCCAAGCGATGTTCAATGTCTCAAGTAGATTAGTGAAAGAATTGCCAAAACAAGATTAATAGCATAGGATTCATGCATCAATTTCACAACTAACACTAATTTTATTCAAGACACTGAAATTATTTTTAGCTCTACAAATTGACTAAGCACCTCTAAGCAAACTCTGACACCAAAAACAATAAGACTCACTATCATACCAAAACACACTAAGACTCAGACATAATAAAAATAAATATGATCCTCCCCAACACTCCAATTTTGCAATGTCCTCATTGCAGGAGAGAAATACCTACACCTACCTACTGAAAAATGCCATTCCTTCTTAATATGCCAAAGGGCTGCCTAATATTCTGAAGGAGGAAGGAATAATCCATCTCATTCATGTCCATCATGTCTTGAACCTATCGACGAAGACTTTTAATAGTGCCTCCGCATCAAGGACAACAACGTTGAACTAGGGAGTTATGATGTTCAGGTTATGGTGGCAGAATTTCATCTGATGTTCCTTGTGCCGATCGACACGTACACTATGCCCATTGGCACCTTAACCTTGTTGTTACTAGGACCTGGTTCATCTCCTCCCTGAGCTTCTGAATTATTACCTATCTTTTGAGGTCTTTTATTTAATTCATCAGCAAACATACCTTATCTTTTTTCTTGTAAAATTCCTCATATGGTTCCTCTTCCGGCCCTTCTTCCTCAATATCTTCTATCAAATCTTTTTCTTTTCTTGGGTACCTTGGATTAGTACTATGCAAATTACCATTGTCCAATGGTTCTTCAATATCCGAAAGAGTCTCCAAGCAATACGAATATTCAGAAAGATCGCTATCCTAATTGGAATATCTTCTCATTGGTTTGGAGGAAAAACGACCAGAACAACAAACTCCATCAAAATCCTTGCATCGCTTTGCCTCTGGCTCATCTTTTTAGGGATCACTAGGAAGTTCCACAAAATCTACCATCTTCAAGTCATGCCGATCAGCACTGACTGTGTGCCTATCAGCACGCGAGGCATTAGTGCCTAAATAAGCATTCAGCTCCTCCAAATTCCTCTCTCTTCTTTCCTTGTCTTCCCACACCCTTTTCATGCGCCACAAATCTCATTGTTAATCTCCCACGATACTTTATGCCCTCTAGCAACAGGGAAACCATCATCCATGACACAATTCCCAGTAATAAACTTCGTATATTCATTCATAAAATTCTCAACCTGCCATTAGTGATCTTTCCTACAGTAGAAACACTTACGTCCATGAATTGTGGCCTCTTTATGTATATGATTTTCCTAGAAGGCCTCCCAAGTAGTAAGAACTCGTAGGAGGGCCTTGTGTCAATCGGCATTAGCTGTGTGCCAATAGGAATTCTCTTCCACTATACCTACAACTTTATCAGCTTCTGCAGTGATGCTTTGCAACTCAATATTATACTCCTTGTAAAGTCTTGCTCTATGAATAGTCAAAAAGCAATCTCTATCCAAATCTTCCTTTTCTTTGGTAGAAAGTAGCTCCTAAAAGGCAATTAGATCTTTATATGTCAATGGGCGATCATTAGAGAGAAGGGTTCCTATGGTATACCGTTCGGAGATGGCCTTTTTTTCATAGAAGACTTGAGATTTTCCCTTATGTTCTAGCACTTCCTTAATTTTCTTCTGAAGGGATTCTACAAGAAGGGCAAGAACTCCAAGAAGTTCACAAAGGCCATTGCACGCGCCTGCGTTGCCGCCTTGAGCGATGTCGACCTCACATCAAGCGAAGGCCTTACAAGCTTGGAGGAGGAGGTTGAAAAGCCACGAGTCAAGAGGAAGGATGACTACACCGGGCTTTGCTTCATGGCAAGGAACGACCACGACACCGACTCTGGCTCCGACTCCGACACAAGCGAGGTACCTCCCACTCTTGATGAGCTCTCTTCTGAACCTGATCATTTGCGCGATGTTTTGCTCATGCAAGCTGATAAGCTTCACAGTGCTGTACGTGAGAGTAGAGAGTTGAAGTCAAAATTGGAGAGTGCTAAGTATGAGATCTCTTCGTTTAGGTCTAAGCTTGCTAGTGATGACAGTGCTGTAGAGTGTGAGTCTTGTCAAGTTGTGATGAATGATCTTGCATAGAGGGAAAGTGTGCATGCTCAAGTTGCCAGTCAGCTTGAGAGTGCCCTTAAAGAGCTTGATGAATTCAAGGCTAGACCAACTGTTTTGGATGCATGTCAGAGGTGCCCCAAGCACACTAGTGAGTTGGAAGCTTAAACCCTCAAAGTCAAAGAGCTCGAGTCCAAGTTGCTAAATGAGACTCGCTCGAAAGTTTTCCAACCACCATGTGTAGTGTGTGGCTCTCTTAAGGATAAGCTTGCAATCACTAGAGAGGAAAACAAGATCCTAGTCCAAGAAAATGACTATCTCATCTCTCGTTTTCAAAGAACCCTAGTTAGTGAGGAGAAGATTGAGAGTGACTTGGCAAGAGTCAAAGAGAGTGCTAGTAGGTCAACCTATAATTTGGGCTTAGGATTTGAAAGGGTTGACAAGGAGAGTGAAAATGTGGGTAAGTTTGTGCCTAGCTCTAGCTACAAGGATGAGGAACAATCCATCAAACCCACTGACACATAATATCCAACTAATCCAAAACCCTCATTCAACCCAAAACAAGCTGAGAAAAAAAAAATCCAAACCTCCTATGCAAGCAAAGCCTAAACATGAGAGTGTATACATTTGCATGTTCTATGGTCGAAAAGGCCACTTGGATGAGTTCTGTTATAGGCGTAAGAAGATTGAGAGGATGCAAGCTGAGTTGACTAAAAATGTACGTCATGATGATTTTGTTGACTTCTAGTCTCACTCTTTTTCTCATGCCTATTGTGGGCAGGGTCATCCCTTATATGTCTTTGATTCACGAAACAGAGGCTTTGCGTAGTAGTGCTTTGGCGCCCCACATTTTCTCCATCGTGGTGAGCGTCACTCGTGTGGATTTGGTTTTCACACAGATGGTTTCTATCCTCACAACCCAAGGTTCGAGCCGAGATACTTTGACATGCCATGTTTTCCCCATCGTGGTTCTCGTCCCTTGCATTCAAATGATAATGTGGAAAGAATCATGATGACTACTACCGGTCGCATGGTAAAGTGCTAGATTTCCAAAAGCTTTTCGACTAACCCCAGCACTGGGCCATTGATCTTCCCTTCTCATTCTTTGTAGGCATGTTGGCACTGGAATTTGATCGGTCCCATTGGTCAAAGGTAGGAAATTGAAATCGGCGGAAGTTAATGAAGTTCAACTGCCGAAGGAAGTCAAGTGGGCCCAATAGGGTTATTTTATCTCTTTCTGTTTTAGTTTATATTTTATTCTAAACCTAATCAGTTTGTCTAGGAGTCCTAACCGAGTCAGGTCAAAACCTCTTGCATGAGGTTATAAATATGTAATAGGATCTATACGAAGAGGACAACACTTTTGTTCAATACAATTTGGTGCATCGCCAACCTTTCCTACTCGACAAAACCCTCATCTCGCGTGGGCTGCATCGGCTCCGATCTCGACGAGAGATTTGGATTAGTCACCCTTGGTAATTCTATCAATCTCAACTAGTACTTTCTCATTAATTTGATATTCTAGTTGCTATTATTAGAATTGCTAGTTATCTGGTAATTTGATCTGTTTAATGCTTGTTCTATTGACTTTGATTGCAATACTGTCTTGGTTGAAGCCAATCTATTGTTATCTTGGAATATTCTATAGGTATTATTTAGGTTGATTATTCGAGTCACTTTATTGACTTTATCTATAAATAGGTTAAGTCTAGCTCTATCTAGAATGTTTGAATGCTATCTTGATTAACATCGATCTGTTCAAATCAGTGAGGTTGCATCAGTTTTGATATCTTACTGGGCAGATAGGGTTAGATCCGATCCGTTTATAGGTAGAGTCGATAGGGTTCTATCGGGACGTTTAGCCGATCGGTTATCACGGTTCAATCGACTTTTTGGGACGAAATTGATTATATGATTCATTTTGATAGTCGTTTGCCCCCTTGTTTAAATAAGATAGATTTATGATTTTGAGGCATATTTGCAATACCAGCTAATTAAATCTATCAATCTGACGCCATTGACAAAATGAGTTTATGTGTACTTACTGTAGATCTATCAACTCATCTCTATCGACTCTGGCACTTTACATCGAGTTGGCCAGTTGCTTCATGAAAACTATAGGTTTATCTATACTGGCTAGTTGACTTGATCTTTTGTTGGCATCTATGATTTCGAACTATTTATTGAATTAAATCTTGCCGATAAGCCTATAAAATCAGCCGATTAATTTTATTTCTTTTATTTTCTTTGTTCATGTAATCGCCTCGGCTGATTTCACGAAAGTGACTATCAGCTTTCTTCATCGGCCTATCCTGGGCCGGTGACCCGTGTCTCCTGACCTTTCATCTCTTTGTCGATTTGTAGGGAAAATCGACTGGCACGCCTTGGTTTTTCATATTGAGCCTGCACTGGAGTTAAGCAGATCTCCCAGGTCATGCATGGTGATTTTCGTGTCAACAAGGCAGCAGGTGGAGGCGTGTTCGCGCCCATGACCGGAGATGGAAAATGGTTCTCCATCCTCTCTCCCTTGAAACGCCGGGAGTATGTGACCTTTGGAGATGACAAGAGAGGGAGAGTGAAGGCAAGGGGCGCTATAAAGGTAAATGAAAAAATCACTCTCAAGCATTGAAAAAAAATCTCCGGCTAAATGATTTAGCTGTCAGCCTCCAAAAAGCTAAGTTACAGCTATAGCCGGCTATAGTGGTAGCTAAACCATTTAGCGGTTTTACAAAAATACTTGACATAAATAGATCATTACAGTTCTGAACTTGACATAAATAGTTTCTAACATCAACAAGAAATAGGAATAAGTTTGTTACAGACATAGTTTCTAACAACCAACTGAAAATAGGAATAAGTTCGTTACAAGAACATGACTAAAACTGAATACAACAAAGTGCATTTTACTCATCAGAATCAGAGGCATTAGCAGAATTATCAGAAGAATACATTGAAAGGTCGCCATCTCTATTTTCTGAGTCAGATGATGATGGTGCAGATTCTTAACACATCAAAGATTTCAGGCTCCTAAGTTTCTTCTTCCTAGGGCGCAAAGGCCTCTTCCTTTTTGCTTGTCCAGCTATTTGTGATGCTCCAGCTGGTGGACATTGTTCATCAGGCTCAGGCTCAACTGATGCTCCAACAATGAACTCATTGTCATCATCAGCCAAAACATCATTCACTTCCTTCTCTAAAGGATCTTTGTCTTTCATTTGTTTCTTGTTCCTTAGTCTGGAATTAAATTTCACAAACACAAGATCTCTCATCCTATCATGTAGTAGCTTGTTGTGTCTGTTTGTATGAATCTGTAATTGAAGCATTAATGAGAGGAGCTACAAGCCTACAAGTCACACAAGATTTGGACAACTAGTGAATTTTGGTGCGCTCCGCTGCGCCAATTAAAGTTTTAAATATGTTTCTTATATTTTACTCCGTTGAGAAAAGATGTGCATATATAATCTTTTAGACAAAAAAATATATGGAAAACCGAAGGTGTAGGATTTTTTCCTTTTAATTTAAGTAGGCCAGCATGTATGTAGCGTTTAGTATATTGTATTCTCTTTATTTATTATTTCATATGTCTATTTTGGAGTTAGTATTTTTCCTATAGCACTGAAACCTTTTCTGGAATTGATTTTCAAATTTCATTTTTAGTTTTTGATGCATTGGTTATTTTAGCTTTTTTTTCCTCACTGTTTTGTTGCCGGTTGGAGCAGGCCAGCAAGGAAGTAGACCCTTTTTTTCTGTAAACATTGTCTCTACTGCTGGGCTGAGAAACTACGGGACAGCAAAATTAGGCCTACACACGGGCCAATTGCATTGCAGATGTAAAGCGGCCCACGGGCTAGCACCTCTACCCAAGCACAGGACATGAGGCAAGAAAACTGGGCGACGCGTCGTCCTCGGACGGTGACTACCCCAGTCAAGAATTACGTGGTCGTTTGGGAAGCTGGCCACGGCAGTGAAAATTCTGAGAGAGGTGCTAGTCTACGCTGCATCTACTTACTACTACAAGAACTAGTTTGGTAATTTTGTCATGTGTTTACCTGTTCAAATACTGACCAATTTCTCTCACAAGTTGAGGAGCTACAAGTCAAATTCAAAATCCTTGATGCCATTAACCTCAAATTCGGTGTGCATGTACCATGGTTCAACCACCACTTTGCTGTATAAACAAGTTATTTAGTTATTTACCTATTCAGCTATAATAGCAAAAAGAGTTAAGCAATGGAATGTCACATACTCACATATTCAGTTAAGCAATGATAATAACAATGTCACATATTCAATTAAGCAATGATAACAGCAATGTCACATACTCACATATTCAGTTAAGCAATGCTAATAGCAATGTCACATATTCAGTTAAGCAATGGTAACAACAATGTCACATATTCAGTTAAGCAATAATAATAGCATGTCACATATTCAGTTATTTACCATGATTCCTTATGCTCCTTGAATCCATCTAGCACCTTCCACTTCCTTTTCTGTAGGAATGGTACATACATCTCATAGGGACTAGGCCCTCTCAGCCCTCTGCCAAATTGTCCAATGGCCTCAAGCATATTTGAGAAGCTAGAAAGGGTGACTGTGTTGTGTGCAATGCCAGCTTCATAGAAAATTGGCATATGTACTCACAAGTTCTATCCCTCCTCTCTTCTCTTTTCTGAGTTGTTAATATTGTTTGAATCTTATTGCTGAGCTTAATTCCTCTATTTGACACAGTCTCTTCTATAGATGCAGGCTTGAAGAACTTCTCCATGGAAATAGAACCATCACCCGCAGAAGATTTGGATCCTTTTGTTGGCTTTGACTTCAACACAATAACCTCATTGCCGTTATCAGAATCTTCTCCAGTAACACTATCACAATCTGAATTATCTATGTCAATTTCACCTCTCTCCCTTTGTTTCTCCTTTGATCTCTGTTCCCTTTCATCAGTCTTCTTTGATAGCAAAGCAACCATCTCATCCCTCACTAGAGCTAGAACTTTATGGCACTTTGTAACATTGAAACCTTTGATACCAGCAAGGTGGTATTTTATTCTTGTAATCCCAGCTGTGCAGGGTTTATCACAATACTTGCACTTCAAACAGTGTTTCTTGGTTAAATCTGGGCAATAACAATGTGCTCATGCAGGGTCATCTAATTTCACAGCTGCTTGTTCTGCTGGTGCATTTGTCACTGAGATAGAGGCGGTGCTTGATATGTTACCTACACAAAATGTAAACAATATGATGCAAACAACAATAACAGGCAACAATACTAGGCAAAAAATTGATTGTTTGACTTGCAGGCAACAATACTAGGCAAAAAATACCAGGCAACAATACTAGGATCACCAAGGCAACAATAGCATGAGCATTGAGCAATCAGCTAGCTAGAATCGACAATAGCAATATAGCATGCAATGGCAAGAACATGGGTGCAGGCAACAAATAGCAGGAAACGGCAACACAATAGCAGGCAAGGACAATAGCATGAAAAAATTGATTGTTCCACTCACCTATTGGCTGCTCTGGCTGGCTGGACATGGTGGCTGCAGATGGGCGCACGGGAAGAGTGGATCTAGCTATGCCGCCTCCAAGCTCTGGGCGGACCGGCGGACAGGTACCAGCTGCGCTGCCTCCAAGCTCTGTTTGCATCAGCACTACATCCAGCTGCTGCGCCGCCTCCAAGGTCCAAGCTTTGGGCGCACCAACGGCCACCGACGAGCGACACCACAGCCGCCGTTTTCTCTTTTCTATCGGGAGGAAGCGAGGAACGAGAGAGAGAGCAAGAGGAAGCTATGTTTTCGTAGTTTATATATGGGCGCCTAAAAAAACAGCCGATCGTATGGGCCTGGGCCTAAATCATAGCCTGGGTAGTATTCTATGTCATCGTAGCGGCTAAATCGTAGCATCTTTTAGCGGCAATAGCGGATAATCGCTGGTTATTAGCAGCCGACAGAGCTTAGCGCCAAAAGAAGCATAGCTTAGCGGCAGCTCCTCCCAGCAGAGATATCCGGCTATAGCGGCAGCTATCTCTGGAGATTTTAAACGTGGCTCTCAAGGATGTTGGTTTGGTTGAGCATTTCAAGTACAATCTTCTCTGTGTCTCTCAGCTACTTGATGTTTGTTTCGAAGTGCGCTTTAAGAAAAATGCCTCTTGTGTTCTTGATTCGAGTGACTCTTTAGTTTGTGGGATTTCTAGCATTTCGAAAGTTTTTCAGGCTGATTTTGCTGATTCTCCTGGTTCTCACAAGTGCTTGTTTGCTCAATCTTCTTCTATGCTCTGGAAATGGCATAGGAGACTAGGTCACATGAGTTTTGACTTTCTTTATCACTTAAGTGGCCTAGGTTTGATCTGAAGATTGCCTAAGCTTAAATTTGATAAGGATTTGGTTTGTGCTCCTTGTCGTCATGGGAAAATGATTGCCGCCTCTCATCCACCAATCAATTTGGTGATGACTGGACGCCCTGGAGAGCTACTTCACATGGACACTGTTGGTGCTTCTCGGGTTCGTTCGGTGGGTGGGAAGTGGTATGTTCTTGTGATTGTTGATGACTATTCTTGCTACTCTTGGGTTTACTTTCTTGAAAGCAAGGATGAAGTGTTTCATCACTCTCGGAGCTTAGCTTTGAGGTTGTTCAAGAAACTCCTTGGTGCATTACGAGCAATCTGCAGTGATAATGGCACTAAGTTCAAGAACTCCTCCTTTGATGCTTTCTATCCTAAGCATGATATTGAGGATCAGTTTTTAGCATCTCGTATTCCTCAGCAGAATGGTGTGGTCCAAAGAAAGAATAGAACCTTGGTGGAAATGGCTCGGATGATGCTCGATGAGCATAGTACTCCGAGGCAGATCTGGGCTGAGGCCATTATTAGTACTGCTTGCTATGTTTCCAATCGGATTTTCTTGCGCTCAATTCTTAATGTGACTTCCTATGAGCTACATTTTGGGAGGAAGCCATCTGTTTCCCATTTGCATGCTTTTTGGTTGCAAGTGCTTTACTCTCAAGCGTGGAAATCTTGATAAGTTTGAGTCGAGATCATTCCTATAGAGTTTTGAATTTGGAAACTAACACCATCATGGAATCCTGCGATGCAACTTTTGATGAATCAAACTCTTGTGCAAGCAATGTGGTTGAGATTGCAAGTAACAAGGAGATGGAGGAGAGCATATTTGTAGAAGAGGACCTACAGGGCTATGACGATGACGATGATGATTCACTTCATCTCTCATCTGAGCTTGTTCCTGCTGCTACCACCAGTCCAGCAGAGCATCCAGAAGCTTCTGCATGGACTTCAGCAGTTGTCGAGCCAGCTCTAGCTGTGGTTGAGGGGGAGGTACGCTCTGAGAGAGAGGATCCTCACCACATTCAGTGTCAATATCCACCTCAACAGATGATCGGTAATCTCTATGAGAGGACAACAAGGTCAAGGTCTGTACATCTCGCTTGCTTTACCAATTCTCTCTTTGTTGGAACCTTTGAACCTCGGGATGTTGGACACACACTATCTGATGAACATTGGGTTAATGCCATGCATAAGGAGTTGGAAAACTTTGAGAGAAACAATATATGGACCTTTGTAGAGCCTCCTGTTGGTGTCCATGTCATAGGAACCAAGTGGGTTTTCAAAAACCAGCATGGGGAAGATGGTAAGGTTGTTAGAAACAAGGATGGCTTGTTGCCGAGGGTTTTAATCAAGTGGAGGACTGAAACCTTTGCTCCGGTTGCACACATAGAAGCCATTAGGATCTTGCTTGCATTTGCTGCCTCTATGGGCATTACACTCTATCAAATGGATGTTAAGAGTGCTTTCCTAAATGGTTTCATAGAAGAAGAGGTTTATGTGAAACAACCACCTGGCTTTGAGCATCACAAATACCCAAACCGTGTGTACGAGCTTCATAAGGCTTTGTACGGGCTAAAGCAAGCACCTAGGGCATGGTATGGTAAGCTTAAAACCTTCTTGCTAGAGTGAGGGTATGTCATGGGGTGTGTTGACAAAACCATGTTCACTCTCAAGCATGGCAATGACATTCTAATGGTTCAAATATACGTGCTCGCTCCATCGATGGTGTCAGGTCGATAGATCTGATTAGCTGGTATTGCAAATATGCATATAATTACAGATCTAACTTATCTCAAATAAAGGGGGCAAACGACTAACACAGTGAAAGCTATAATTGATTAAGTACCAGAAAGTCGATTGAACCGAGATAACCTATCGGCTAAACATCCTGACAGATGCCTATCGACTTCACCTATAAGTAGGCCAGATCTAACCATATCAGCCCAACAAGAGATTAGAGTTGATGCAGCCTTGCTGATTCAAACAGATCGAACTTAATCGAGATAGTGTTCAAACACAGCAAACAGAGCTAAACTTAACTTATTTATAGATAAAATCGATAGTGACTTGAATAATAGATCTAAATAATACATATAAAATCTACCAGGGTTACAATAGATCGGTTTCAACCAAGACAATATCGTAATTAGAGTCGATAAAACAAGCATCAAACAAATCTAATTACTGGATAACTAGCAATTCTAATGATAGCAAGTAGAATATCAAATTAATGAGAAAGTACTAGTTGAGATTGATAAATTTGCTAAGGGTGTGACACCCCAGTATCACTACATTCTTTTGATCACATAAATACACCTAGATCTGATTCATCAAGTCATAATTCAATTTTGGTTGCATTTCAAATTTATTTAAATTTGAATTCAAAGCAAAGTATGGTTAGGTTTTGAAGCAATTTCAAATTCTTCCATACAACTTGGTGTTGCCAAAAATTTATGTGATAGGGTTTGCCATAAAAGAATTTTAGGAATTTTCTAAGAATTTTATTCAAAAGGGAAAAACCCTAATTAATTCCTAGAAGTTTGAATTTTATTCATATTCAAATATTTGACAAATTCATACCAGTTGATTTTGAAATAGGACATTTGTCACATTGTGATCTCCATAACTTAAAGTTTGTGTACAAATTTTCCCAGATTAAATTTGAGTCAGCAACTATTTTATGTGCTAATTTAAAGTAGTGGCTGATATAATTCTGGAAAATGTTTAAATCCTGGCAGTGGGACCCAGCCGTCAGTCTCTCTTCTCTCCTCCTCTTTCTCGCTGACACCCGACGCCATGCGCGCCGACACGCACGCGCCCGCGTGTCGCCATTCTGCCGACGCGCCCAGGGATCAAAACCCCGACCTCGATTCCCTGCCTAGCTCTCTCTCTCGGTTTCTCCATTTCCTCCTTGGCGTCTCCGCGCTCCTATCTCTCTCTCGGCCTTGTTCTTCCCTCGGCTCCATCGCCATTGCCGCCAAGAGCTTGACCTTGGGCCCCATCTGTTCTCGTGTTAACCCGGCCCAACCAAGATCACTCAGAGCTGCGTGCATAACCACTCCACCCCTCTACGAAATCTCAGCTCGAGTAGGTGGTCAGTTTGCAAGCAATTGAAAGAATGGCGAAATCACCCTCTTCGGTGACCTGAGCCGTGACTCCAAGAAATTGATGTTCCTCTAGTGAGATCAACTCCTCATATTTGTTTGAGAGCGTGCGAAATCCCATTACGCAACCCACTGATCAAGTTCTTTCGGTTTGGTGACTTGAGGTCGTCGGATTTCCACTTTTCCCCGCCCGCCGACGTCGGTCATCAGAGAGCTCCACAGTGACGACCGGAACTGGATCTCCTCCGTCTCCTCGGTGATCACGTCAAGTTCCGTTGTGAACCACTGTTGCTCTTCGACCCCTTCGCTTGAATCCTCGGCCTCCCCGTCGAGCTCCCGCCATCATCGACCATCTCTGCTCCATTACTGCTCAACGTCAGACCGTCGTGGTGAGTCTCTTTCCTCGCGAACCCCGCCAACGTGTTCGCCTGGGTGTGCTCTACGCTCGGGTGAGCACGAATCCCAGCTTCAACGAACACACGACGAGCTCAGAAATCTGCTCTGGCAGCCGCGCCGCCGCGCGCCCTCGTGCACGAGATTCAAATGGAGAGATGGCAGTTTTGTAAATAATGTGAACTTATAAATAAAAATCTAGAAAATACATTAAATTTGTAAAATCCATATCTAGAGATTTAGAGCTCCTAAAATTGCAAAATAAATTTTGTTAGTTTCCTTATAATGAGATCTATGCAGTGAACATATTACTTTGCATGTTTTATGTATAAAGTTTTGTTGTAGGATATAATTAGTGTAAACCCTAATAAATTCATATGCTTAGTTCTAGATTTGATTAAATAGGAAATTAAATTGTTTTAGAATTCTCATGACATGCCCTGTCAAGAAACTATTTATTTGACCTTAGTTTTTGGACATAAAATTATATATGGTTTTATCTTTGAAATGCTTAGAATTGCATTAAAGTAATTTAGGTAAATATTTAAGTTTACAATTGTGCACAAAAATCAGGCTTGTCATATTGCATCACCATGAATTTTTGTAGGAATTTCTCTGCTGTTCATATTTCAATAGAATTTATTTAGTCTTAATTCTTGCTAAATGCATTATTAATTAATTGATCATTATATATTAGTGAAACTTGGCAAATTTGTTGATCTTACATATATCAATCATAGGAAACATTAATTCTTCTGAGGAGGATTTTCAGAAGGATTCTTCGGGTGTCTCTACTCAAGAAAATTCTAACATCAGTACTGACCCCATAGTTGAAGCTCAAGGCAAGCCCCGGAACATTCCCATGTATTAATATGATTTAATTCCTGCAATTAAACTACTAGATGTGTATAGGTTGTTTGTGCATTAAGTTTAGGAGTTGGATGAACCCGTCCCCTGTATTTCCTAGAAATATCCTATATTATTTTAGACATGGTATACAAATATAGGTAGTTAATAGAGAAATTATTATGCTTAGTTGTAGGATGTACACTATTATGGTACTTGAAATATTAGTAACATGATGATAGTCACATGGTGAAGTAAGAATATCAAAATTTGGACTAAACGGGTCTGTATTGAAAAGGGCGAAGGCAAAGGACCTGTGATGGTTTTTGTCTCGTAAGGTGGCAGTCCGTTTATGTCAACAACTAAAATTTGAGACGTGGACAAGCCCCGTAGGTGAAAGCGCAAAGATCATGTGCCTTCAGAGGACATGGCTTGCAAGGCTGTAGCCCTGTCTGTGTCGACCTAGGACCCAAGTATTGTCGGCCCTGTTGAGCAAGTATTGAATTATACCGAATGCATGCTAGTATATGGAAACTAGTAAACTGATGTAGCATTGTCATATACATGCTTGGACGATAACTTAAATCTCTTGGTCATGTGATCCAGTAGGAGTCGACAGATTCCCGACGTTACCGTGGAATGGCTGCCCACTCGGGACTTTTAGATTTGGATCGACATGTATTATGACTTTGTGAAAAGTTGTCATAAGTGTTCTTAAATGATGCGTATGCCAGGTACATCGGGTTTTCCTAGCTGGTGTAAAATAATTGCAATCGCTGTCCCTTGCAGTAGTGAGTACCGCTTGTTCACTGAGTCACATCGTAGCTTAAGAACCTCACTAATAATAATACATGGAATTTTTGGATGAAGAATTTGGTGTTTTAGTGAATCTGAACTTGATCTATATTATACTTGTTTTCAAATTCAGATTGCTTGTTGTACGTTATATTTTTATATGCTAGTTGCCTTACATTATTAAAATTGATAGAATGTTCACTAAATTTACTTTTATCCATCTCTGAGCCTATGCATGTCTAGATTTAATACTTGTTGTCAGTGTTTCAATCGCCGACTAGTAGTATTTGTTCTCGGGGAGTGCGCTTTGGATTCGGCAATGGCTTAGCAAGAGGACACGGGGGGTTATACTGGTTTGAGGAAGGCCCCCTACATCCAGTTCACTAGCCTACTCGTGTTACTTGCCACAGGGTGGAGTACAACAATGGCAAGAGAGGAGGGGGGCTCCAAGTCTCAATGCTAGCAGTGGTGGTGCACCAGAGTGCGTGTGTGTGATGCGGTGAGTTGTGTTGTGTCTGTGCTCTATCTGTCCTTAAAGAAGAAGAAGAAGGGGTGTGGTCTCCAGTCCTTGCACCCCCCACCGTACTAGTCTTGCGTCAGGGGAAGGATGCACTGTACTCGGGCGTGCCCCTTTTTTCCGTCGTCGTGTCGGGCGTCCATCGCCACTGTGCATGGTGTGCTTTGCCGTATGAAGGATGGTGCATCAGGGGCGCACTCATGCCACCCTGGTAGAAGTCAATCTTGCCGTCCATCGGGTCGTCCTGCGTTGATCGCTGAAGGAGGTGTCAGTGGGCGATAGAGTCATTGAGTACCCTACCATACCCGCCCACGTTAGCGATGTTGATGGTGACTGGGGTAGGTAAGCAGGCGGATTTGAACTCTCCAACACTGTATGCCCACGTCGGGGTTGCCATTAATAAGGATTGGCGGGGTAGGCATTGACCACCGCCCCGCTTGACCCCTTCGTCAAGAGTCCAGGTATCAAGCCGTACTTGTCCGGACCTTCTTGGAGTTAGAATCCGTCTCGTTTGTGCAAGGCAATCGAGTTTCCCCGCTCTGCTACTCCTGGTTGAGTCAGGATTTCATCATTCTGCCTCTCCTAGGTTTGGACCCCACTGACGGGACAGGAGGAAAGGCCTATTTGGAGATTATGGATGGGCCCACGCTGTGATGATTGCAGTGGCGGCCGGGTACCTACCCTCGCTGGGCGAGGCGACCTAGCCCTTGGTCCCATCGAGAGGTCAAGTGGAGCGAGTTGAGTATTCGACCCCCAGGGGGTCGAGCGAGTCGTTGCCTAGTCTCGACCCATCAGGTGAGTCGGAAGAGTCAGGCGAATTTGGTCGGCATTTTGAGGCCAGCGATTTGGGGCGGGCCCACCACGTGGGGTTTCTTCATGCAGGGCCTGCACAGGCGGGGCCCAAGGCGGTAACAAAGTGAGTGTTCTATTCGGGCTGCATGCTTGGTTTTCTTTTTAAGTGGTGCCATGTGGCACCCCGTTATTTACCCCCGATAGTAGCCCCCGAGCCCCCGAGCGAGTCAGAGAATCGTTCAAGGGATCCCAACTATCGTTGTGAGATGGCTGGTTGGCTCTTTGATTTTTAGATCGAGGTGCACACGACTGTAGCCGACGGGTGTAGCCCCCAAGCCGGGGGGCGAGTTCGGACGGAACTCGCGCCCCGGGTTTGTCTGAGAGGAGCTAAAAGATTGTCGTGTTATAGGGCGATGGCGCGCACGAGCGCACCCATCGGGTGTAGCCCCCGAGCCAGAGGAGGAGTCCGTATGGACTCGTTCTTTGGCTTTATCCATCAAGCACGGTTTGCGAGGATGCTGCACCGTCCATGGCCCCTGTGGCTTAGTCCTCAGGTAGAGTGGGAGGCGCGACGTGCCTGCAGAGAGGGGTGGCCCCGGCCTGCAAAGTGGCTCTGAGGCGTTGTGTCACGCTGTGCTCATCTAAAAAGGCGTGGCTTGACGCGACCTAAGTGAGAGGCTTCTTTTTTGCTTTCGGCATACGTTGCACAGGGGCATCTTCTGGTGGGTCCCTACTCTGACGCGCGGACCGGCTGGGCGATTCTCAGTCGCCGACCCGGCCTGAAGCGGGCTCTTCATCATGCAAGATGCTTCACATGATGCTGCCAGTGGGTTAGGTTTTGTCCTTAAGCGGCGTGCCGGTGCTCTGCTACGAATCTCCTCGGGCTCGTTGCCCGGGCAGGGCATCCGAGGGCGTGGTCCGAATTGACTGTTGAATGACGAGACCGGGGTTCGCATCGCTTCACCCTCATGTCTCGGATTCACACGCCACATTCCGAGACTCCCGAGATGCCAGTAGCTCCTAGTTAGTTGACAGTTGCCTTCATGGCTTCCGAGTGTGATGATGCCTCTGGTGGTGAGGACGGGGATGGAGATTTGCTGGCGACGAGTTCTCCATCGCCCCGTTATGGCCGCCTTGCTGGCTGCAAGGAGGTTGGCTCAACTTCAGTTATGTCCTTCCCTTGCTTGGGGCAGGAGGAGTTAAAGGTGACCCATCATGGTAGGTTTCCATGGCTTATTTGGTCCCATTGTGTTCGTTCTTCACGACATCCGTAGGCACGGTGTCAAGAAGAGGTGCCGGACCGGGTCCCCTACTGGCGTGGGGGCCCTTAGTCCCAAGAAGCAGCTCCAGCAACAGCCGTACATCATGGCCGGGCTCCTCACCTTCTTCGTAGGTGGAAATGGCTGGCCTCATATCAGGGCATCTTTCTCCGACGATGAAGCATTACAGGCGCTTCACCTCGTATGTACCCGCCGAGGTGCGGGTACCACCATTTCCATTGTTACAGACCTCTAGGGTCGACTCCTTTTTCTGGTTCTTCTTACTTCCAAGCCATTGAGCTCGCGCTTGTAACGAGGAGGTAGAGAGTTTTGTGTGAGCCAGCCCGTCATGGCCTTATTCGAGGAATGAAGGATTGCGACCCTATTGTCGGGTCTCATTTGGCGATGCTGACCCATGTGTCCCTGCTCGATGTAGAAGGATCGATCGATGGGTCATTTTGGCTTTTTTGTTTTCTCCTTCCATGTTTCATTCATGAGTTGGAGGATAGAGTCGGGCCACGCTTTTGCCTTGGTGGATGAAGCACGGTTGCTCGGTGAGCTACTATCGGGTTTGTTCAAGTGAGACCTCCAGTTCCCCATCAGCGGGCCCCAGTGGACCAGCTAGTGGTTGATCTCATAAATCCGTCTTTCAGACTCGACTGGTTATCATGACTGTTTGATAGGTCGCGATGGCTAGCAGCCTCTCTTCGAGGAGATCCCAAAGGACGGGTCAGAACAGGACTCAAACGCTACTATGCGACGCCCTCGACTCCTCAGGGGTTCGGGTATTGGCCGCTAGGAGTGCACATCGCTCATGCCCCTCGCTCTTGTTTCATGACCCGGGCAACTGTCGAACCCCTTCACGAGGCCAGCCTTAGAACTCTGGCGCTGTCGGGCTGTCAGGGTTGTTCTCAGCCCCTTATCCCGTCTTACCTATGCCCGGTGCCCTCGATGGATCGGGCAATCCACCAGCTGTTGTGTCATTGCTGCGACTCATGTTTGTCGAGACCCCGAGGGGTCGAGCGGGCCGTTGCCCAAGTGGAGGTTGTTATCCCTATTAAATCACAGGCGGATGAGAGAGAGAGAGAGAGAGAGAGAGAGAGAGAGAGATTTAAATTGGCCTTTAAGGTGCCTTCCCATTACCCGAGGAGGAGGCATCGCGTTTACCTTGCACGTGCGTCGCGGCGGGCTTGGTAAGCCGTTGTGCGGCCTTGTTTCCCGTGATATGGTAGCTGTGGTCATGCTTTTTCCGCTTGAAATGATGATAGTGGTGGGACCACGGAGCTCAAGAGTCGCCGTGGGAGAGTGGAAATTGTGCGGTCGTGGAGGCGCGGACAGAGTTTGAGGGATACATGGCAGAATTCAAGCCGCAAGCAGCGGGGGTGAGGAGTTAGTTCCCTTACCTCGGGCAGGCCATGGCTGGGCCCCATGATCAAATTGGAGTACATCGCCTATTTATACCTGGTTCCAGCCGGTTCCTCTCTTTCTTCTTCCGTTCGCTATTCCACGCTCCTGCTTTCCTCCTCCTTGCAGTGCCTCGTGCAACCTGGTTCTTCATCTGCCGCTTTTCACCCTTCCATTCCCCTTGCCACCGTCGCCCTTTCCAATTGCTGCGATGGCCCAGATCGGCCGGACTACTTGGGGCCACTCATCCGTGAGGATGTCCCAGATGGAGGGATTGGTGGAGGCTGGTTTCCTTCCCGCTCTTAGTGATGAGGTGGAGTAGATTATGCCCAAGAATGAGGCGTTTCCCAAACCCCCGTCAGGTTACGTCGTCTCTCTTTTACCCTTTCATGAGAGGGGTGTCGGCGCTCCGGGAAGCAAGTTTCTACGCGGGCTGCTCCACTACTACGACATCGAGCTGTAGCATCTGAACTCGAATGGGGTCCTCCACATCGTGCTGTTCATCGCGCTGTGTGAGGGCTTACTGGGGACGAACCCGACATAGAGGTATGGAAATACTTCTTCTCCCTCTCACAGTTTGTTCGGAGGGTCAACAATGTCGTTTGTCCCGTTGCCCAGGGCTGCTATAGTCTTCGGCTGATCCAAAAGAGGGCGCCCGAGTATATCTCAGTCCCCTTCCTTTCGAATGTGCCCGGGTGGCATTCGAAATGGTTCTATATGTGCAATAACCCCGCGGGCCCATTCCCGGTGTTCATGGGTCGGTCAATCCGCAAGGTGACGGCGTCCTAGGATTGGGGTGTGACAAAGAAGGACATAGGGTCTGTTGGCTGCGCGGTCCAAGCCATCCGGCCTTTGAAAGACCGAGGGCTTTCCGCAGATAGAGTTGCAGGGTGGTGGTTTCGGTGCTGCTTTACTCCGCTCGCGGCCCGTCCTCTATCCATGTTCCAGTGGGCCCGGTGCAGCGCAAGGTCGCCGGAGCTATGGTGGCCGTTAAGGAGCTGACCAACCGGAAGACCCTAGTGGAGAGGATCCGGACGTTGCTACAGCATCCTGACAGCACGTGGCCATTGCCCGGCTGTCCTCCCATGCTCCCGTCGGAGGGGGCTGTTGATGTGGTATGTTCACGTAGTTGTCTGATTCTTTGTTGTTTCTCCTTACTTTCATATCTGAGACCTCCCTTGTTTTTTCCTCATGCTCACAGTCATATTTGATGTCGTCCTTCCGTCCCCATGCCTTGAAGCTCCTACAGGGCGCGCCTTCGAGGGCGGCGAACTGCTTTCGGGATGACCAGACCCGGGAACCCAAGAAGCGGAGGCAGGAGGCCAAGGATGTGAAGCTCCGGCGGCATTTGGATCACGAGAGGAGGGCATGCTGGCACGACAGGGGTGAGGCCACTGATACCGAGTCCTTGGCCTCGACCGGGGAGGATAGCGACGGCTCAGAGGGCAGCGATGAGGGAGCCGCCTACCTTCATGATGTTGCAGGCGATGAGGTTGCGGGGGGCAGTGGTGATGCCAAAGACGACGTGAGCTTGGCGGCGGTGTTGCGCGCCACTCCGTTCGTCTAGGGTGTGTCCTCGGCATCTCATGGTGAGGCGGGGTCGCGCTCTAATGACCCCCGGATCATTGAGGGAGACATGGATCTGTTCGAGCCGCAGGCCAGGGCGTCATCGGCGCTGACTCGACAGGAATTGGGGGAGGCGAAACGGAGCAGCCCTCGAAGGCGAGCGAGTTCGTCGGAGGTGTTGGTGATGACGGTCATGAGGATCCTGCGTCGATGCTCGTTGTTCCCTCTTTGACGGAGGGTCCTGGAGGTTCGCCTGCTCCTGATTCTTTGTTGAAGCACGGGCGAGACGCGAACTCGGCGGGGAGTGCACCTGTGTACAAGCGTCTATTGGCAATCCTTTTGCATAATAGAGAAATCCGTAAGTGTATGGATGTCGATGTAGCCTTCACCCGGGAGTATTCCAAGGTATCGAATCCACGGGGAACGAGAAGTGAAATTCTATCCTAATCCAATTCTAGTAAACAAAAGAGAAGGATAACAACGGGTTGAGAGAGTCCTCCAGCCTTGGCTTCGTGTGACAACTTATTCCAAATAATCATCAGACTCCAATATTTATTCTTGTTTACTTCGGGGCATAGTCGTCCGAGGTGCGAAAAGGGATAAGAAGGGACCTCGGGTAAATCTGCCATCAACGCCTACGAGCCCAACCCGAACATGTTTGGAATACAGAGGATAGCTCAGTGCTGTCACCACCTAACTACCTACCACACAGCCCGTGGGGTTGGGAGCGAACTTAGATAATTCTAAGTCTATACACCACGTATACACTTACAATTACTACTCTAACCTTGTTAATTAAAGGCAGAGTAATCACAGTCAAATAAAGTAATTAACTTTATCTAACATGGACTAATAACCCATAAACAAGATATAAATAAAGAAAGCTAACAAAAGAATGTCTACATGTTACCCGATTGAAGGACGGGGACTCTACTCTTCGTGGAGAATCATCCCCGAGGCACAAGGTAGAGAAGGAGCCGACATCTCCGGCTCCCTCCCGGAGTTCTACCTCTAACTCTCACTCCCTATTCTAATACATTTATGCAGCATGGCACTAGTTGTTCTCCTCTTCAATTGTTGATGTTTTCTGCCGAATTCTCCCTCTATTTATAGGTGGCGAAGACTTGGCGGGCACTTCAAGGTGGAGGAGAGTCGATGGGCAAAAATTCCCCCACCGGGCGGCAGGCCACGCTGGGCGGCCACGTGTGCCGGGCGGCCGGGTATGGCGGGCGGCATGCACCACCGGGCGGTAGCCCAGTCCGGGTGGCCGTTGGATGGAGTCGGTTTCCAACCGCCTTGCCTCGGATGGCTCAGATTTGGTCCGGATGGTGGTTGTTGGGTCGGTTCTCGACCATTTTATCCACTTGGCATCGGTTGGCATGATGGGCCGAGTGGGCTGGACATCCCAGGAAAAAAGTCCCGGGCCAGGCGGCGGGGTAGGCCGGGCGGTCTGGCATGCCAGGTGGCGGCCTAGGCCGGGCGGCGGCCTGTGCCGGGCAGCAACCCATTTTTGGTGTCGACCCCCTCCGGGTCATGTCTTCAGTTGTCCAAGTTATGCCACGTGGATCCCTCCTTTACTTCTCCACCTTTTACCATCCTTAGTCCGGGAATGGAAAACGACCTTATTTTGGAGTGTTTTGCAGTGTGGCTGGGTTGGATGGTCAGCCTCATGATGACTCTATTTTGACCCGTCGGGTGGCTGTTTTCAGCCTGATATGACCCTGTCAGCTGGGTTCTGATTTCAGCCATCATGACCCTACCGGGCCCTGACTTTAGCCTCATATGACCCTGTCGGCCTGTTGTTTTAAGGCAGAATCGGCCGACGGGGCGTTTCTTCATGTTTTTACATAATTTTGGCCCTTTTGAACCTGCAAACACATATTTCACCAAAACTTGTGGAACTCATGAGTATAAAGATTATTTTCAATATATTATTACATAAGATCCACATTTTATGGGAAATTGGTAGTCGAAAATGGGAATTTACGACTACCAACACCCCCCCCCCCCCCCCACGCTTAGGACTTTGCTCATCCCGAACAAAGTAAGAAATGAAGAGTAGGAGTGAGCAAGATCTAGGGTAATTCTCATTATGCTTTGTATATATAAAGACTACCCATGACTCCTCATGCCCATAGGATTTTAGGTGGCTAAATACCTTGTCTTGAAAAGTTGAGAGATGGAACAACATAGAGAAGTCTTACCTTTCTTTTTCCCAAGGAACTTCAATTTTGTTTGCTCTTTTCAATAAAAACAGAGCTCCAGATCACAAGTTATTCTCAATTGATGCTCTCAAATCGCTCAATGTGATTTTGATTCCTCACCTAGGCCAGTGGCCAAAATTTCCCTATATACTAAGGCTTATGTGGAGCTCAAGGTAGGGAGTATTAAGTCCGCATACTTGCATTTCATATATCACTAAGTCAAAAACCGGATCCAAGGAGAAAACAAGTCATGAATTATGATCAAGCCATGTGCACAATTATGATATGTATGGATGGATGAAAGATGGTGGATGCTCCTTTTGAAGTGATCTCTCTCTCTCTCTCTCTTCTATTTGATTTATATTTGAGAACATGGGCTACTTTATCATTCATGATTCTTCTTCTTTATCTTTTTTTTCTTTTCGTGTAGCCCATATCTCTTTTGAAATGATTCTTGCAGAGAGATCGACATATTTGGTGGAGCATTTTATTCAATGGATGGTTATGAGGATGATGAATATGAACTTCCAGTGTAGAAGTCTCAACATATGGAGTGGTTAGGGTGTGCACATGAACTTGATCAATAACACATAGCAAGCATCTCACAAGGGTCACAACAGTTTGACAAAGTTCAATGAAAATACAAGTAGCAAATTGAATAGGTTTTCATTAAGAGAATCATCTAGCTTTGGTAGGAATAAACTCATCATTGAGAAGATTGTGAATCTGGAGTTCTCATTTATAAGATTTTGAAAATTAAAAATCAAGGAAGTTCACTTGGTTCCAAGAAAGGTTATGCTCTCTACAGTCATATCACATCTACCAACAATTTAGACAAGGTTTTCCTATTCAATGTGTATTTCCCATGGGCGATGAAAGAATGCAAGGAACAATCTTCATATATCAAGTATGAATGAGAAGGAAGTTTTATTTCAGATGCCAGTTTTCATGCTTGCCAAAAAATTCAATTCATTTAAAGACATGAAAACAGCAAGGGGTAGGTGAAACAAGGAATAATGAAATAGTTGGTTTTCTTTCGTACCTTGTCCTCTTGTTCCTTTTGATCTTTAACCTGCAAAGGTTAGCTAACAAAATACAGGAAGGAACAAGCCCAATGTTGTGCCACTATTATTGCCGAGTAAATTTTATTCTTGAGAAGGAACAAAGCATTTTTTTTAAAGTTTCGAATGAGAAACTAACAAATCCTAGTAAAAGGAAACAAATCGGGTTACCTCCCGTTAGTACTTATTTAAGGTCATAAGTTTGACCACGGGAGCACTAGCTCACTTTGCAGCTTGGGTTGGCAATGTGGCTCCCTCCATCACCAAACGCGTGTGAATGATTACACAACTAAGGCATATGACAAGGACCACGGAATATATCTTCAACCGCCCCTTTGAAATTACAATGTCCATCAAGGGTAGAGCGGCTGTAGGCCTCTTGCATACCGTCATCATAAATCTTTGTTGTGGTGGGAAAACTTTTGTGTGAGTAAGGAGTATGTGAATTTTCTAAAGTAAGACTCGTTGGCATGGTGGGAGAATTCCCTTTTAACTCCAAATTTGGAGCCTCACGAATTTCTATGGACCAAACTTTGTATTGCCCTTCATGCTTCATGGTTTGATCCTGTTCAAAGTTTTCCTTCTGTAGATCGTCCTTTGGTATCTTCCATACCTCTTGTCCATTGGTAGATGACAGCTTTGCGGTGCCTCCATTAGGTAGAACATGGATCCTTGGGGGATTTGGGAGGATTGGTGTAGGATGGCAAGGCCTATGTGGTTCAAGGATTGGGGTAGTATTGCCGATGAAGCAAAGGATGGCTCATGATCTTTTCTCTCAACTTTTGCCACATGGTTCAGATTTAATCCTTTCGTAAGTGTACGTAGTGCTTGCGCTGGGTGACTCGGGTGACATGGTCAATAGTGACCCATGCATCATCTATGTTTTTCTTATGGAAGGGAATTTTACTACATTCCCTCAATAGCTTCGCGCTCTCCTTTTGTAGACCTTCAACAAAATAGATCAAGAGCCATTCTTGTGGAATGTCTATCCTTGGACGAATAGAGACAAGGTTCAAAAAGCGCCTCCAACAGACTCCTATGTGTTCATGATCCTCTTGTTTAATATTTCTGATCTCGTTCAGTTGATGCAAATACTTCTCATAAGGAAACAGATGCTCTATGAACTCATACTTGAGATCATTCCATATGGCTTTCAAGAAGGTTGGATTCTGGACGATATACCACTCCTTCCTATTAATGAACTCTAGGTACCAGCCCTTAGCATACCCATCTAAAGAGTAGAAAAGGAGTCTCCACATTAGCTCTTCCATTGGGAATTCGCTAGTGGGGTGTGTGGAACATATCTCCTCAAAATTCTGAATATGGGTATAGGGATCTTCATCACGTTTCCCACTGAGGAGAGATGCTCGAACCTTAGCAACAAGTTTTGGGTATAGACCTAAAATCCGACCACCTTTTTGATTGTGCGGACACCCCCTTATATTTTTAGTCCATGGTGCGTCTGGGAGATCTAGGATAATGGGATCACAAATAGGAGAGGGGCTATGGGGAAATGTCTTGGCAGCCTCACTAATGGATTTGCAAGCTTCCACGGGCCTTTCTTTCCTTGTAACAATAGAAGGATTTAATAAGGGATCATATTGCTTCTTTACCTCTCTGTAGTCTCGTCCACAAGACCCTTTTTGACTGCATCTCTTCACCCATTCCGGAAAAGGTTGATCACCATAATCAAAGGATTGAGGTGGGAGAGGAAGTGAGTCTTCTTGTATAGCTTCAGGTTGTGGTGGGTGGAGGGAGGTTGTTGTAGGGGCATCGATTTTGTGTGGGAAGCTCTTGGTTTCCATTTCTATAGGTTGGCTAGAAGTTTGGGTGCATTCTTTGGTATGGCATGGGGAGATAGATAGCTGATCTTCAATGTTTTGGACAACTTTGCCTATGATCTCTATTCCCTTTGATGGTGTTGTACAAAGAAAAACACCCCCGGCTGCAGCATTTAAATAATTTGCACTTTTGGGTTTTAAACCGAAAAAGATGTGTTGTATCCTTATAGGCTCCTGTATTCCAATAGATACCCCATTACTGGTGTAGGATAGGAACCTTTCCCATGATGCTCCAAGTGATTCATGGTCATGTTGCCCAAAATTGATAACCTTTTTCCTTAGAGCAACTATATTATAGAGAGGAAAATATTTTTGACAAAAACTCTCTCGCAAGATGGACCAATCTCCATTTGCTTCACCTACATGGTTAAAATACCATGTTTTTGCTGCCCCGCCTAATGAAAAAGGGAACAACTTTCATTTTATGGTTTCTTGAGGAAACCCTTCAATGGCAAGAGTGGAGCAACAAAGCTCAAACTGTTGTAGGTGAGTATATGGATGTTCATTTTCTGCCCCTATAAATGGTGTCGTCTGAATCAAAAGTATGAGATCCGGATGAATCTCATAGCTCGGGGCTGTGATTTAGAGTGATGAGGGTACGAGTTCTAGGCATTCGCTCCTAGGGGCTGAGAAGTCATGGATGGATGGGGGATTCATTGAAGGAAAGAAAATAAAAAGGAAATGTAAAAAGAATCGGGTTCAGATGAATGTCAGCTACCGTTCTCCGGCAACGGCGCCAGAAAGCTTGTTGGCAATCCTTATGCCTAACAGAGAAATCCGCAAGCGTACGGATGCCGATGTAGCCTTCACCTGGGAGTATTCCAAGGTATCGAATCGACGGGGAACGAGAAGTGAAATTCTATCCTAATCCAATTCTAGTGAACAAAAGAGAAGGATAACAACGGGTTGAGAGAGTCCTCTACCCTTGGCTTCGTGTGACAACTTATTCCAAATAATTATCAGACTCCAATATTTGTTCTTGTTTACTTTGAGGCATAGTCGTCTGAGGTGCGGAAAGGGATGAGAAGGGACCTCGGGTAAAACTACCATAAACGCCTACGAGCCCAACCCGAACGTGGTGGAATACAGAGGATAGCTCAGTGCTGTCACCACCTAACTACCTATCACACAGCCCGTGGGGTTGGGAGCAAACTTAGATAATTCTAAGTCTATACACCACGTATACACTTACAATTACTACTCTAACCTTGTTAACTAAAGGCAGAGTAACCACAGTCAAATAAAGTAATTAACTTTATCTAACATGGACTAAGAACCCATAAACAAGATATAAATAAAGAATGCTTTAATGATTAAATGAACAAAAGAATGTCTACATGTTACCCGGCCGAAGGATGTGGACTCTACTCTTGGTGGAGAATCATCCCGGAGGCACAAGGTAGAGAAGGAGCCGACATCTCCGGCTCCCTCTCGGACTTCTACCGCTAACTCTCACTCCCTATTCTAATACATTTTTGCAGCGTGGCACTAGTTGTTCTCCTCTTCAATTGTTGATCTTTTCTGCCGAATTCTCCCTCTATTTATAGGTGGCGAAGACTAGGCGGGTACTACAAGGTGGAGGAGAGTCGGTGAGCAAAAATTCCCATGCCGGGCAGTGGGCCACGCCGGTGGCCACGTGTGCTGGGTGGCCGGGTATGCCGGGCGGCATGCACCGTCGGGTCGCAGCCCAGGCCGGGCGGCCGTTGGATGGAGTCGGTTTCCAACCGCCTTGCCTCGGATGGCTCAGATTTGGTCCGGATGGCGGTTGTTGGGTCGGTTCCCGACCGTTTTATCCACTTGGCATCGGTTGGCATGATGGGCCGAGTGGGCTAGACATCCCGGGAAAAAATTCCCAGGTCGGGCGGCAGGATAGGCCGGGCGACCTGGCATGCCGGGCGGCGGCCCATTTTTGGTGCCGACCCCCTCCGGGTCATGTCTTCACTTGTCCATGTTATGCCACGTGGATCCCTCCTTTACTTCTGCACTTTTTACCCTCCTTAGTCCGAGAATGGAAAACGGCCTTATTTTGGAGTGTTTTGCAGGGTCGGCTGGGTTGGATGGTCAGCCTCATGATGACTCTATTTTGACCAACCGGGTGGCTGTTTTCAGCCTGATATGACCCTGTCAGCTGGGTTCTGATTTCAGCCATCATAACTCTGCCGGGCCCTGATTATAGCCTCATATGACCCTGTCGGCCTGCTGTTTTAAGGCAGAATCGGCCGACGGGGCGTTTCTTCATATTTTTACATAATTTTGGCCCTTTTGAACTTGCAAATACATATTTCACCAAAACTTGTGGAACTCATGAGAATAAAGATTATTTTCATTATATTCTTACTTAAGATCCATATTTTTATAGGAATTTGATAGTCGAAAATGGGAATTTACGACTACCAATAGCATCACACCGTCTCGAAGAGGCCTTTTCCCGAGCGTTTCAGACCGGCCAAGATGCTGTAGGTGGAGGCGGCGGCAAAGATGCGTGACGTGGACCGGCGAGCATTGGGCTCTTTGGACATTTCGCCGGCGTGGTGGCTGACACAGGGGCCGCTTCAGACGTGCCCCGTGCAAAGGACTTGGTGGCGGCGTCGAGGGCTGACCCTTTGGTGGCCCCAGCTGTCATTGTGATGTCAGCTCCAGGAGGTGATCCTCTGGGGATCCCGGGGGCTGGAGCCACAGTGACTACCATGGGGGTTCCTGTGGGTCTGGCTGGTGGGTCGGCTCGGCGCCCGACCATCGACTTGACCAGGGGGTGGCTGCTGACAGGTGCAGCAGCCTCCGCCGCGCGCGCCAGCGGACCCCGCACTGGTTGCTTAGGAGAAGAAGAGGTTCTTCGATAACTGCAATGTCGTGAGTACCGATTTCGCTCAGTATTCCGGCGTTGTGACCTAGAGGTACAGGGAGGAGAGCCTGGCAATCCTCGCGAACCTGTGTGATGCTCGCGCCGAGTTGGGGGTAGCGTGGGTCCCCGTGGTGGAGCTCGAGTTGTTGTTGAAGGACACCTTGGAACGCGACTCTGAGCTTTAGACGGAGCTGTACTGGCTCCAGGCCGCGGAGGAGCAATACGGGGGTCGAGTGAGTCGACTGGAGCAGGCGCTGGAGGCGGCCCGGAAGGAGCATGAGGATGCCGTGGCCCATGCTGCTGCCAGGCCGAGGCTACGCAGAAGCTAGAAGGCATGCTGCGCTCGGAGAGGCAGCTGCGGAATCAAGCCGTGGCCACGGTGAAGACTTCGGCCGACGAGGCGGCAGGGCATCTGGCGTAGCTGTAGGAAGTTTGCAAGGCTAGAGAAAGTTCGACTCTGTTGTCCCCTGTTCTTTGCATATCCTTTTCTTCAAGTTGTTCCTTATTGCCTCGAGTTGCCTAGTGCAGAGCTGGAGGGCAAGTTGGCCAAGGCGGAGGGGTCTCTTTGTGCTGATGGTGCAGAGAGGGCGGAGCTAAGAGGCGTGCTAGCGAGGGCGGTGCCAGAACTTTGAGTCCCTGTAAAACATGGGGCCTTGTTGGCGCAGCAGGTTGAGAGCTTGATGTCCTCAGGTCACGAGTGGGTCCATTGCGGTGTGCACTTCGGCATGCGCACCGTGTTCGCCATGCTTGGGACCTATTTCCTGGTGATGGACTATGAGGCGTTGAGCCTTGGCTACCTCGACCACACTCCTGAGGAGATGATGCGGATCCACGCCGACTCGGAGCCCCACGCCAATGTCCTAGCTGAAAAGTATGAAGAGGAGGTACTCCCCAAGGTGGATGGGGAGAACTAGTCAGTGATTCGGTGGGTGATCTTGCCCATGTAGTAGTTTGAGTTTCAACTAGTGCTTGTTTAATTTCACTGGCCCATTGTGGCCTTAAACAATTTTAGTTTGTTTCAGTTTTACTTGGAATGTTGGGCCTCGCTCCTTTCTATTTTGGTTCACGAAGTTTGAGCCCCCGAGCCCTTCGAGGCTTGGTCTTGCTGGTAATCGCCGTTGTCGTGGCCGCTGGGGCAAGCACGATGTTGCACCGTCCAACCGACTCGACCGTGAACCTGCGTCGCCCGAGGCTTTACTTCACTTTTCACCATGGTGAGTTTTGAGGTCTGATTTTTTTTTCTTTTTGCAAAGGAAAAGAGGGGAAAAGAAACATGTGGTGCCATGCGCCTAGTAGCCCCCAAGGGACGCGCGACTTCCTTGGAGGGGTCGGGCGTCACTTGAGAGAAGAGTGCTGCATGAAGCAAGAAGTTAGGGAAAGAATTTACGTAGCTGTGAGATGTTCCACGCATTCTTGAGCTCAGCGCCTTCCATGGTCTTCAGCTTGTAAGTGCCTAGGCAGAGGACTCGGGATACGACATACGGTCCTTCCCAAGGTGGTGAGAGCTTGTGTCGTCCCCTGTTATCTTGAACCCTACACAAAACGAGGTCGTCTATGAGTAGAACCCTATCTCTCACGTTGCGGTCGTGGTAGCGCCGGAGTTCCTGCTGGTACTTGGCCGAGTGGAGGAGCGCGACATCTCGTGCCTCATCTATCTGGTCCAGCGCGTCCTGGAGCACCGCCTCATTGCCTTGCTCGGTATATGCGCGCACTCATGGCGCTCCATAGTCCAAATCGGTAGGCAGGATTGCCTCGGACCCACAGACCATGAAGAAAGGCGTGAAGCCCATTGCGTGGCTCTTGGTCATGCGTTGGCTCCAGAGCACGGCGTGCAGCTCGAGTGCCCATCGTTCGCTGAACTGTTTGAGGCGGTTGAACATGACAGTGGGGTTGAAGATCCGTGGCTTCAACCCTTGGAGTATCATGCCGTTCACCCGCTCGACCTGGCCATTTGTCTCGGGGTGAGTGACGGCGGCCCAGTCGACGCGGGTGTGTAATCGTCGCAAAACTTCAGGAGTTTCTTCCTGGTAAATTGCGTTCTGTTGTCTGTGATTATGGAGTTTGGGACCCCAAATCGATGAATGATGTCGAGGAAGAACTTGACGGCCTCCTCAGATCGGATCTTTATGAGCGGGCGCACTTTGATCCATTTAGTGAACTTGTCGGTCATGACAAGCAAGTGGGTGTAGCCCCCAGGTGCTTTTTTG
This sequence comes from Eleusine coracana subsp. coracana, assembly GCA_032690845.1. Classification (NCBI taxonomy): domain Eukaryota; kingdom Viridiplantae; phylum Streptophyta; class Magnoliopsida; order Poales; family Poaceae; genus Eleusine; species Eleusine coracana. The sequence continues at coordinate 23,381,888 of CM064424.1, forward strand.
AGCGGTCCGACTAGATCCAAGCCCCAGACCACGAAGGGCCATGTCGGGGGGATCGTTTAGAGGGCTTGAGCTAGGAGGTGCGTTTGTCGGGCATAGTATTTGCAACCTTTGCAGGTTTTGACAATGCGGGTCACATCGCTCATGGCTGTCAGCCAGTAAAAACCTTGACGAAACACGTTGCCCACAAGGGTTCGAGGTGCTACATGATGGCCGCAACCCCCCCCATGGATGTCGATCAGAAGCTTGATGCCTTCACCTATGGGGATGCAGCGTTGCATAATCCTGGTAACGCTATGTTTGTAGAGTTCCCCATCGACTAGAGTGAACGATTTAGCGTGTCAGTAGAGCCGTTTGGCCTCGGTCCCATTGGCGGGAAGAATGCCTCGAGATAGGAACTTGATGTATGGGACTCTCTAGTTGTGAGGGGGCTCATCTCGCTCGACCTAGGGATCAATCCGCTCGACCCCTGGGTCACTCGATCGGCCACCCGCCTCATTCGACTCGTCTGGGAGATCAATTTCCATCACGTCTTTGGGCTGCGTAGGCTTAGGAGGTGGCTTCCCATCTCTCTGCTCGGGCTACACGAGATCGCTCGACCTCTGCACGGGATTGCTCAACCCCTCGCCGGGGGGCGAGGGTTCCTTGAGTCAGACTGCGGGCTGGTATTGGTCGTTTGCGAAGACGCCCAGAGGTATCTACTCCCGACCAGACACCATCTTAGCCAACACATCGGCCGTCTTGTTGAGGCACCTAGGGATGTGTTTGAGCTCCAAGTTGTCGAATTTATTCTCGAGCTTGCGAACTTTCTGGCAGTAGAGTGCCATGGCATCCGTCTGGTAGCTAGACTCCTTCATGATTTGGTCAACCACGAGTTGGGAGTCGCCTCGGATTTCTAACCACCGAATTCCGAGCTCGATTGCAATCTTGAGCCCGTTGACAAGTGCTTCGTACTCGGCCATGTTATTTGATGCAGGGAAGTGTAAACGAGTGGAGAGACGAAGACAAGGCCGACTCCTGGCCCGGTGCGCATGAGGGATCCGTCGAAGAACATTACCCAGTATTCTTGGTCCATGGGAGTGAGCAGGAGTTGTTCTTCGGTCCATTCCGCTATGAAGCCGATGAGCACCTTGGACTTAATGGCCGCTAGGGGTTGGTACGTGATGTTGTGGCCCATCAGCTTGAGCGCCCACTTGGCGACCTTGCCCGCCGAGTCCCTGTTTTGTATAATTTCACGAAGGGGAAAGGCACTCATGATGTGTATCAGATGGGAGTCGAAGTAGTGTCTCAGCTTGCGCCTGGCTACCATCACTGCGTAGAGGATCTTCAGGATCTGAGGATACCGAGTCTTCAAGTCGGACAAAACCTCGCTGATGTAGTAGACTGGGTGCTCGAGTTTTAGCACGTGGCCTTCTCTTTCCCGCTCGACCACCAGCACCGAGCTCATGATCTGGGTTGTTGCCGCGATGTATAATAGCAACGCCTCGCTAGGGGTCGGAGGTGTCAACACTGGGGTGTTGCTTAGTATACGCTTGTCGTTGTTGAGAGCCGACTATGCCTTGGGTGCCTATTCGAAGTGGTCGGACTTCTTCAGGAGCCTGTACAACAGGAGCACTCTCTCACCAAGACGGGAGATAAAATGACTGAGTGCCGCCAGGCAACCCATGAGACATTGAACCCCTTTAGGTTTTGAACCGGGCCCATCCACTCGATTGTAGAGATCTTTTCGGGATTGACCTCGATGCCCCGTTCAGATACAATGAATCTGAGGAGCATCCCTCTTGGGACCCCGAAAACACACTTCGCGGTGTTCAGCTTGACCTCGTTCACGCGAAGCTTGGTGAAGACTCGTTCGAGGTCGGCCACGAGGGTGTCTACCTTTTGCGTCTTGATGACGATGTCATCCACATTGGCCTCGACTGTGTGACCGATCAAATGATCGAAGCACCATTGCATACAACGTTGGAAGGTCGCGCCGACGTTCTTGAGCCCAAAAGGCATCATTACATAGCAGTAAGAGCCAAACGGGGTGATGAAGGATGTCGCGAGCTGGTTGGATTCTTTCATCTCTATCTAGTGGTATCTAGAGTAAGCATCCAAAAAATAGAGGGTTTCGCACCCCGCCGTGGAGTCAACTTTCTGGTCAATGCGTGGTAAAGGAAAAGGATCCTTCGGACATGTCTTGTTCAGGTTTGTATAGTCAACACACATTCTCCATTTCCCATTCTTCTTTTTTATAAGGATAGGATTAGCTAACCATTCGGGGTGATACACCTCCTTGATGAAACCGGTCGCTTTTAACTTCACGATCTCCTCGCCGATTGCTCTGCGCTTCTCCTCATCGAAGCAGCGTAGACGTTGCTTCACCGGTCTATAGCCTGGCCTGATGTTTAAGGAGTGCTCGGCGTCCTCCATCGGTATGCCTGGCACATCGGAGGGCCTTCACGCGAAAACATCGATGTTGGCGCGGAGGAAGTCGACGAGCGCGCTTTCCTATTTCAGGGTGAGGGAGGTCCCCACTCTCACCGTTTTGCTCTTGTCGCCATCAGGGTCGATCCGCAATTCTTTGGTGTCCTCCGTGGGCTTGAAGGAGGCGTTCTTATGGCTAGCGTCGGGGGTCCATTCATCAAGGCGGGTTCGTATGGCCTCGAGGTCCTCGGAGGCCACCGCTGCCGCGAGATTGCCATTCTCCATTTCGGACTGGAAGGCGCGCTGGAGGGACACGTTGACGGTGATGACCCCTTTTGATCCTGGCATCTTTAGCTTGAGGTAGCTGTAGTTGGGGACGGCCATGAACTTGGCGTACCAGGGATGCCCCGAAAGAGCTTGATAAACTCTCGAAAAGTCAACGACCTCGAAGGTGAGGGTCTCGGTTTGGAATTTTGATCGAGTCCCGAACGTGATGGGTAGGCTGATTCGCCCCAGGGGCATGGCCTGTCGCCCCGGGATGATTCCATGGAACAGTGCCCCAGGCGACTGAAGGCGTGATCGGTCGATGCCCGGCAGGTCGAGCGTGTCGCCTTAGAGAATGTTGATGCAGCTGCCCCCGTCCATCATTAACTTTTAGAGTCAAACCTCAGCGATGATGGGGTCGACAACGAGCGGGTAATGACCCGGCCGCAACATGTGCGGGGGGTGGTCCATCCGGTCGAAGATGATCGGTGAGTCCAACCATTTAAGGAATGCTGGGGCGGCGGGCTCTGCAGCAAAGACCATGCACCGCTCAAGCTTTGAGGTGCGACGGCTTCCCGGGGACTCGGGTCCCCTGAAGATCATGTGGCAGGCCTTGGGACTAGAGAAGACTGGCCCCCTTTGCTCCTCGTTGTCATCATCGTCCGTGGGGTCCTGCCCCTCGGGCCTCGACGCCTTCCCCGCATCTCCTTTCTTAGCTTCCTCCCGGAAGAACTTCTTCATCATGGAGCAATCCTTGAGGAGGTCTTTGACGGGGAACCCGTGGTTGGGACACGGACCATTCCACTTTTTTCTCAAAGTGGTTCGGCGTCTCTCCCGCCGCAGGCCTCTGAGGCTTGCGGTCGGTGGCGGCCACAACAGGGTTTCGAGTGCCCCGAGACTTGTTCTTTTTCTTCTTCAGGTGGTCGGCGACGCCGTCGCCGGCCTCTTCCCTCCGCTTGCCTTTTTCCTTGTTGTCGCTGGAGGCCTGCCCCGACGCACTCCTCACTGGAGGAAAAGCTCGTGGCGATGTCAAGGAGTTCACACGCCGTGCATGGGCCCTTTCGGCCCAGCTCGTGAATACCTTTCAGCCCAGCTCGTGAATAAGCTGCTCCGAAGTGGTGCCGGAGATGATGGCTCCGACGACGTTCGCGTCACCCATGTTGTGCAGTTCGTTGCACTTCTTGCTAAAGCGCTGGATGTAATCCCTGAGGGACTTGTTGACCTTCAATCGACAGTTCTTGAGGTCCCAAGGGTTGCCTGGACGTACGTATGTCCCTTGGAAGTTGCCGACAAAAATGTCCCTGAAATCACCCCAGTCATAAATCTGACCCATAGGGAGGTCCTCGAGCCAAGCGCGGGCCGAGTCCACGACTTACAGGGGGAGGTTGCGGATGATGGCTAGGTCGTCGACGGCTCCCCCTGCTTGGCACGCGAGACGATAATCCTCAAGCCAGAGGCCAGGATCCATCTCCCCAACGTATTTGCTGATGGTTTTGGGGGAGCGGAAGCGCTGGGGGAACTCGGCGCTACGGATGCGCCAACTGAAGACCTGTGGCCCGGGTGGGTGATGAGAACATCACCATGCTGGATACACGCATATCATGGCCTTCCCCAAGTTACAAGTCGTCACCAACTCGGTCACCGCGTTCGTCCCGGATTCAGCCGATACCCCTTCACGGTTTTGATGATATCTCCCACATCCGACGTCTAAACGAGGTGTTCTTTGATGCGTTGGAAAGGGGACGACGACGCCGTCGTTTTGGTTCTGGTCCTAGCTCCAGAATGGTTGTGTGTCATAATATGTGACCATGACAAGGTGCTGTGCCACCTATTTTGGGCCAACTTGACCATGTATCATGTCGGGCCTTAAGCCCATATTGTGGGCCCCCCTGGTCGCCCCCAACCCTAGGACGTCTTTGTTTCCTACATAAACTCAGTAGCCGCCGTCTTTTAGTTTCGGGTTTTGTTTAGTTCAGTTTTCCAGAGATCAACTTGATCGAATTATTGTAACTGTGGCGACAAGTTCCTTTTACAGTAATCCAGGGCCCCTGTTCTTGTTCTACACTATTGTGGCAATTAGTCCTTTTGTGTTCAGAGCTTGAACCTTTTCTTGTGATTCGCTTCATCCATATTTGCAATTTCAGATTGCGTGTTTATCCTCTCTTGCTTGTGTTCTCGATTTCGCTTGCAGGAACAATCAAGTTGTGCTTGGTGTAACAGTTGCGGGGTTGGATCTTGTCTGATTCAAGCCAGGTCATCGATGCCGAGTTCCCCAAATTCGAGTTTATTCCCTTACCTCTCGGAAGATCGAGCCATATCTACATCAAGTGGTATCAGATTTCCAGGTTCCCCGTGAGGTATTATCGTGTTCTTCCCTTTAGATTCGTTTGTGTTCATCACCTTTTGTCCACGAAAAAGCCTACAAAAAAAAATTTCCCCACCATCCCAGACACTGTTTAGCCTTTGCATAATTTAATTTCAGAGTCCGTAGTGTTGAGTTTGTGTCCTAGTCGAGTTCAGTTGCTGGTTTGAATTTGTGTTTTGATTCGGTTTGTGTTTTGATCTCCACTACACACCACCATCACCATCATGTTTTCCATTGGATTCACCATCGTTTCACCCACCCACCACATCCACAATCTGTTGCCAACAAAAAAACCCTACCCGATTCGGTTTCCCCCCCCCCCCTCCCTCACCCCTCAGACCATATCTTGACATACCTTCGGTAAAACAGACATAACTTTTCGCTCGTTGCTCCGATTGGCCTAAAAGTTTTACAGCAGATTCTTGACTCAAAGTAGAGGTGACCCACACTGGCTCTGTCCTGTGTGCCCTCGTCAAAAAATTCAAAAAAAATCGGGAAAAATAGAAAAAAAATTGTCAAGTCAAAAATAGAGCTTTCGGTGAAACTTTGAGATTTTGCCTACCCTTTGTTTTCCCTCTGTTTGAGTTGAAACTTCTTGTGTTTCCTTCCTTTTGTGTTCCTCTATCACAGAAAAATAGTGGAAAAATCATACAAAAAAAATCAAGATTTTGATTTGCACCCCCCCCCCCCCCCCCCCCGCCCTGAAAATTCTAAGTCTGGGAAGTCTGTTTTGTTCCTTGCTGCCTTTTCCATTGTTCTTTGCCATTGTTCTTGCTGTCACAACTGTTTTTGAACACGATTCTTTTGCCAGCAATTAGGACACTGCTATGGATATTTATTCAGTGCTACTATCTGTTATTGAATTGTGTTCCAGTGACATACATATTAGCCTTCCAAGCTATACATATTGCAGCACAGGTTTCTTCCTTGCAACTGTTACACCCAAACTCAACTACAGATTGTGTCAACCTGTTTGGCTTTGGTAAGAACACTTGCAAGATTGTGATACATTGCTTCTGATATTGTTTTCCACTTTCTACACCCTCTGCTGCCTGCTAGTTGATAGGGCTAATCTTTTTGTTTAGTGTTGTCTTTTGCTTTTAACCATGTCAAAGAAAGGGAAAGCGACACCTGGAAAGTTGGAGTCCCCTACAGACTTCAAGATTGCATCTCCAAGGCCGAGCTCACGAAGCTTCTTGTGGACTAGCGTACATTCATGGAAACAAAGTTTGCCGAGTTGATGGGTCACATCAACACTGTTATCCACCACATTGAGGATGTTGAACGACAACCTCCACCTCAACGAGCTGCTGCTGATGATGATTTTGACCGTGATGTAGACCGTCTTCACCGTAATCGACACGGTATGGGAGGTAATAACAATCGTGGTAATACTGATACTTTTGTTAAGCCCAAATTTAACATACCACCTTTTGCCGGTAGTGCTGACCCTGAAGCATACTTAGATTGGGAACTTGCTGTTGAATAGAAATTTAATTCTCATTTGGTTCCTGCTGAGCATAGAGTTAGACTTGCTACTAGTGAGTTTACAGGTTTTGCTCTCTTTTGGTGGAATGATCTTTGCAATACTAATGCTGCTATACCTGCCACTTGGCCTGTTATGAAACAACGCATGAAATCTCATTTTGTTCCTCCTTATTACCAACGTGATTTACGTTTAAAATTACAATCTTTAATACAAGGTAGTAAAACAATAGAGGAATATTATCAGGAATTGCTTATTGGTTTAGCACGTTGTGATATACATGAAGATGATCTTGCAACTAGTGCTAGATTTTTTGGTGGTTTGAACCGTGATATCCAGAATATTGTTGACTATAAAGAGTGGAATAGGTTCAGCCAATTATATCATATTGCTCTTAATGCTGAACGAGAAGTGCAGGGATGCCTTCCACAACAATCTTGCAGGTCCAACACTGAGCAATATCTCCAGCAACGCACTGGAGTAGAGAACTTGAAGAGTAAAGTTGCTAAGACACCAGCAACAACTTTTTACTTGCGCCTACTTCTGCAGCGCAATCGTCTAGTGTGCAGCACCAACACTAGAAGAAGGTTACTACTTTCGGTACTAGGAGTGGCTCCTCCACCAGTATAATTTGCCACCGCTGCAAGGGCATGGGACATGTCATGAAGGATTGCCCTAGTCGTCGTGCTTTCATCGCTACCGCTGATGGGTATGAAAGTTCTAGTGATGTTGAAGATGAATTTGCTCGTATGCCTAACCTTGTTGCAGATTCGACGGAGGAGCAGGAGACTACCACCATTGATTCTATTGCTGCCACCGTGGGCTTTCCTAGCCTCATTGTACAGCGTGTGTTGACCACTCGGGTGGGACAAGGGGAAGAACAACAACGCAACAATTTATTCGACATGTACCTCATTGTTGCGGACCGCCGTATTCTCACCATCATTGATACTGGGAGCTGTAACAACTTGGTAAGTTATGATTTGGTAAGCAAACTTGGCTTGACCACGCATGCACTACATCAGCCCTACCACATCAAATGGTTCAACAATAGTGGTACGGCATAGGTAACTCGATCAGCACGCATACACTTTTCAGTAGGTTCTTATCAAGACTTTGCTGATTTTCATATTGTACCTATGCAAGCATGTTCGCTTTTATTAGGTCGTCCATGGGAATATGATACGGATGCTGCCCACCATGGTAGAACAAATACATATACATTCGTGCATAAGGACATGAATATTACTTTGCGTCCGTTATTGCCTGTTGATATTAGAAATCATTTTAAACTGCTTGCTGAAAATACTGAGAATAAACATGATAACAAACAATTTTCTGATGTTAAACATAAGGCTATTCAGTTAAAGGGAGGTGCTTTTCTTGCTATGACATCTACTGTTACTGATCTTTGTGATAATCATGATGCACCTTGCTATACCATGCTTTGTCATGATATATCTTCTATCGATGATTATGTATCTTGTACTTTGCATTCTGCTAGTACTAACCTTTTGCAGGAGATTGATGCTGAGATGGAGTCGAGGGCGACTCCAATTCAAGAAGGGGAGGATGATGAGAACATCACCATACTGGATACACGCATATCATGGCCTTTCCCAAGTTACAAGTCGTCACCAACTCGGTCGCCGCGTTCGTCCCAAATTCAGCCGACATCCCTTCACGGTTTTGATGATATCTCCCACATCCGACGTCCAAACGAGGTGTTCTTTGATGTGTTGGAAAGGGGACGACGACGTCGTCGTTTTGGCTCTAGTCCTAGCTTCAGAACGATCGTGAGTCATAATATATGACCATGACAAGGTGCTATGCCACCTATTTTGGGCCAACTTGGCCATGTATCATGTCGGGCCTTAAGCCCATGTTGTGGGCGCCCCCCCTGGTCTCCCCCAACCCTAGGACGTCTTTGTTTCCTACATAAACTCAGTAGCCGCCGTCTTTTAGTTTCGGGTTTTGTTTAGTTCAGTTTTCCAGAGAGAAACTTGATCAAATTATTATAACTGTGGCGACAAGTCCTTTTACAGTAATCCAGGGCCCCTGTTCTTGTTCTACACCACTGTGGCGATTAGTCCTTTTGTGTTCAGAGCTTGAACCTTTTCTTGTGATTCGCTTTATCCATATTTGCAATTTCAGATTGCGTGTTTATCCTCTGTTGCTTGTGTTCTCGATTTCGCTTGCAGGAACAATCAAGTTGTGCTTGGTGTAATGGTTGCGGGGTTGGATCTTGTCTGATTCAAGCCGGGTCGTCGACGCCGAGTTACCCAAATTCGAGTTTATTCCCTTACCTCTCGGAAGATCGGGCCAGATCTACATCAGTGGGCTCGGGCTCTGGCTTAGCTCCTCGTCAGTGTTGTCGTATCGGCCTCCGTGGCGCGGCTGATGGCCCCTATCTCTATGGAGTCGTTCCTTTTCCTGCTCCTGCGCCTTGAGGGTGTGACGCGTGTCGCGTTCCACCCCGATTCGGTCGTGGACCGAGGCTTTCTTGGGCACACCCCTGGCATGGGCCAGCTGCTGGACCGAGTTCTGCCGTGAATCGGCGGCGCCTTCTCCCCCCGCGCGTCTGGAGGCGGATATCTGTTGGCTGGATGGAGCGGCTCGCCATAGTGAGCTCTCTGCCTGAAGCTCGACGGCCTTGGCCAGGAGTGCGGCCACCTCACGCTGGGCCCGTTGGGCCTCGGGTGTAGCGGGCTCTAGGAGAGTTTTGAGCAGCGTAGCTGCTGCCGCTATGTTCTGCCCTGCGCGGGTGAACTGCAGGGATCCTTTGCCATCTCTGATGATGCATTGCTGGACATTGCGGGCCATGGTGCGGGCGTGTACGCCGGCGGTGGTGTGGGCCAGCTCACGGTCGATTTCTTCCTTTTCACATTCCAGCTGGCGCTGGGTCTCTTCGAGCTCTGCTCGCCAGGCCCTCAACCGCTACTGTATGTCGTTGGGGCGAGGCGCAGGTTGGGGTCTGGCGCCCGTGGTGGTGGCGACATCAACAAGCGTCTCCCCCTCCTTCGCACCCATCGTCGGGTTCACCGGATTATGCGTAGGGGGTGGGCCATGGCTTTAGTGGCTGATGTGTCAGGATCCCCCACCTCGGGCATGGGCGTGAGCTGCACCATGTTGCACCTGCGCGGGGGGCCGCAACTCCCCTCTGATCTCTCGGGATCCAAGTCACTGTCCTCTAGAGACTCGATTTCAAGGAGGTCAAAGAAAGATTCGTTGGGGCGATCGATCGCGCCAATGAAACCCGGGTCGATAGGACCGGGGGCTGTGGGCATGGCAGTTACGTCCTAAAAGCACACTGCAGCATTCCGCAAGCCGTGCAGATAGCGTCCCGAGGGGTTTTCGGCGAGCCGGTGCGGGTGAAGAGGCTCTCCACCAAGGAGTTGCCCGTGGATGTTCGCCAAGGCTGTCATGGCTGGGTGTGGGGCCCAGGTAGCGCTCCAGATAGAACCACAACTGGTCGGTGTGTCTGGGTGCTGTCACACAACGATCAGCGCTGCGTGGCCCTTCTGGCCGGAATCGGACCGCGCGCGTCGCCTCAGTGGCGACATCGACGAGCTTCAGTGTCCCATCCTCTGCGAGCATGAAGTCCAGCGAGTCGTCTGAGTCTTCGAGCCACCATGGACGCTCTGCCTCGACGGCGAGCGCCGGGGCCAGAGGTGGCAGAGGGGTCGAGATGCTGGCGCACAGCAGCTTCCGGTCGGCCGTGGCAATAAACTCGAGGCTCCCGAAGAAAATGCTGCTACCAGGAGCCCAAAACGGGAGAGGAGTATCCATCCGAAATGAAAGGTGATGAGGCAAAGTACGCCAAAACCCCTACCTGGTGTGCCAACTATCGGTATTTCGATCACCGACTAGTAGTATATTTTCTCGGGGAGCACGCTTTGGATTTGACAATGGCTTAGCAAGAGGACACGAGGGGTTATACTGGTTCGGGGAAGGCCCCCTATGTCCAGTTCACTAGCCTACTCGTGTTACTTGCCACGGGGTGGAGTACAACAATGGCGAGAGAGGAGGGGGGCTCCAAGTTTCAGTGCTAGCAGTGGTGGTGCACCACTTCATGTTTGTGATGCTGTGAGTTGTGTTGTGTTTGTGCTCTATCTGTCCTTAAAGAAGAAGAAGAAGAGGCTTTCCTTTTATATTCTGAGAGGGGTGGCCCATTTACAGAGGGAGAGAGAGAGAGATGGCGTTCTACACATGAAGAGTGGTTGATATCATGTGAAAGGGGGCGTGGTTCCGGCTCGGCGGTGTGGTCTTTAGTCCTTGTGACCCCCACCATCCTGGTCTTGCGTCAAGGGAAGGATGCACTGTACTCGGGCGTGCCCCTTTTTTCTGTTGTTGCGTCGGGCCTCCATCGCCACTATGCATGGCGTGCTTCACCGTATGAAGGATGTAGCATTAGGAGCGCATTCATGCCACCCTGGCAGAAGTCAATCTTGCCGTCCATCGGGTCGTCCTGCCTTGATCGCTGTAGGAGGTGTCAGTGGGCCATAGCATCATTGAGTACCCTACCGTACCCGCCCATGTCAGCAGACGTTGATGGTGACTGGGGCAGGTAAGCAAGCGGATTTGACCTCTCTGACACTGTATGCTCACACTGGGGATTCCATTAATAAGGGTTGGCGGGGTAGGCATTGACCACTGCCCCACTCGACCCCTTCGTTAGGAGTCGAGGTATCAAGCTGTACTTGTCCGGATCTGCTTAGAGTTAGAATCCATCTCGTTCGTGCAGGGCAATTGAGTTTCCCCGCTCCGCTTCTCCCGGTTGAGTTAGGATATCATCATTCCACCTCTCCTAGGTCTGGACCCCACTGACGTGACGGGAGGAAAATCCTATCTAGAGATTGCGGATGGGCCCACGCTATGATGATTGCAGTGGCAGTGGGGTACCTGCCCTCGCTGGGCGAGGTGACCTGGCCCTGGCTCCCATCGAGAGGTCGAGTAGAGCGAGTCGAGTATTCGACCCCCGAGGGGTCGAGCGAGTCGTTGCCTGGTCTTGACCCGTCGGGCGAGTCGGAAGAGTTGGGCGAATTTGGCCGGCGTTCTGAGGCCAGCGATTTGGGGTGGGCCCGCCAGATGGGGTTTCTTCATGCGGGGCCTACACGGGCGGGGCCCAAGGCGGTAACAAAGTGAGTGTTCTGTTCAGTTTGCTTGGTTGGTTTTCTTTTTAAGTGGTGCCACGTGGCACCCATTGTTTACCTTTGACACTTGTCAGGTAAGACTTGTTGGGCTTAGTAGCTCATCCTTGCCATGTTGTTGTTTTATTTTCTTTCAGGTAATAATGTTGATGCATATGAGTTACCTATGGGAGTCCTTCCCTGGGATATTTCTATTCCAGAGGGATGGTCTGCTCATTGGGAAACCGACTAGCCGCTGTTGTTGTGTGATGTTAGGTGATAATCCGTATGGGCTCGGATTTATCACAGTTGCCATTATCATTGAGTTGTAAATTATAGACGTTTAATCACGCTATCTTCCACTGTTTTCAAAACTGATCTTGTAATATTTCCGTTGCACTTAACACTTAAACTCTGATGTAAAATAAATAATACTCCTTTTAACGTAATTTGAACTTGGTCAGTTGTTGTATTATCTTGTGTCTGCTTAATCAGCACTTAGGGAACTTCGGTCCAAGGGGGCTGTGATAGGGGGTGACTAATCCAAGTCTCTCGCCGAGATCGGAGCCGATGCAACCCGCACGAGATGATGGTTTCATCGAGTAGGAAAGGTTGGCGATGCGCCGAATTGTATTGAACAAAAGTCATATTCTCATCGTACAGATCCTATTACATATTTATAACCTCATGCAAGAGGTTCTGACCCAACTCAGTTAGGACTATTAAACAAACCGACTAAATTTAAACTAAATTCTAAGCTAACAATTAGAAAAGCCAAAATATCCCCATAGGGTCCCGCTTTTCCTCCTTTTGGCCACTGGTCCTCTTCTGGCTCAGCCGACTCCACCCTTATTTCGCTGACACTAGGTTGGCTCGAATTTTTGTGTCAACAATGGGCGAGCTCACCTTCTTTCTTGGACTTCAACTCAAGCAGTGCAAGTAAGGAACTTTCATACATCATTCTAAGTATACTAAGGATCTCCTGAAGAAGTTCGACATGGTCAATATAAAGCCATTGTCTACACCGATGTCCACTACAACAGCACCTGACCCTGATGAAGACTATGAAGCGGTGGACCAAAGGGAGTACAGGAGCATGATTGGCTCCCTCTTGTACCCGACGGCGACAAGACCTGACATACACATTGCGGTGTGTCTTTGTGCTCGTTTTCAAGCTTCCCCAAGGGTGACTCATCGCAAGGCTGTCAAGCGCATCTTCAGGTATCTCAAATACACCCTTGAGTTCGGTGAATGCTTGTTGCCTTAGTTGAGATTGAAACTGGCTAGATTCTTATGGTTCACTTGATGGTTGTTTTACCTTGGATAGGAGTACTTACACATTTGGTGGCAGTTTTTGTCATGATAAGCAAATTTGATTCTATCTAAGCTAGTCAATCTTCTGCTTAGCTTGTATAGCTCTTGGTGTTTATGTATTGCTATCTATTTTTTATCTTTCTATAGTTGTGCGCCATTGATTTTACACTTCATAGCTCTATGCTTGTGATTAGCATAGTTAAATGCTTGTTTTCATAATTGTTGAAGCTCCTTAGGTTTGCATTTTTATACATTGCATGCTTGTTCTTTTCCTTATTTGATGAGTTAATTGCCAAAGGGGGAGCAAATATTGGGTCATGCACAAATAATGATAAGAAACTTAAAATGACCGATTTTGCATTCCATGAGACCTATCACAAGTTAAGCTGGAGCATTTCATGATCTCGAATGCCTTCTTGTATTTTTCACATTCTTTGCGTCTCAAGTCGCTTTCTTTTCCAACTCTTGGTTTCATGATCCCTATATTGCTAGATGGCTTGTTTTCACTTTTCTTTGGGTTTGGCCATTTGGATGAGCTTATTTGATTTCACATTTCAATCTCTAATCTTTGTGCATTTGGTATTGTCAATGTACTCATCAACAGGGAGATTGGGAAACCATGTGGATATGTGCCATGGTTTGCAATATATGTGATGAGTAATTGACTTGAGCGGATTTGGTGTTTAAGTTGAAATGCGGGAATCTGGGGATTGCATGAGTTTGTGCATGTGATGGTTTTTGACTAATCGGAGTTGGTGGAGGTAATGGTGAAGTTGTAGGAGTTGGGAAATGTGTTTGCTTATCTCATGATGTGTAGGTTAATGGAGTCAACTTGGCGGTCAACGGTGAGAGGATTGGGCACAAGTAGGGGACTTTGGGCCGGACAATCAGGACGCCGGGTGAAATCAAGGGTGATCCATATCATACATGTGGAGAGGCAAGAAGCATAGATGGTTTCGCGGTTGAGCCTCAAAACTGTGGTGCTTATGAAGACGGTGTGTTGACCAAGTCAAGGCAAGCGGGATGCCGGTGCAAGTGACAAGGGGGCCCGATGGGTAGGGGCCGGGAGAGACTTGCCGGTGGTCAGTGTTGGTCCTCACTACGCACCCACTTATATACCGCAAGAGGACGGTGTACATATTGTAGCACTTTTTCCCATTAATTGAGTATTCCAAGGTTTATCAAATCCACTGGGACCTTAAGGATAATTAAATGAAGTTAACAGTAAAAGATCTAGTCAAAGCTACTATCGAATTTAGGTTGCATGAGGGGTGACTAGCCAGCGCAAAGGTGCGCCAGATAGTAAATCTATCATTGCACCGATCGGTGTAGGCGTTGAGCCAATCGGCACACTAGTATTTCTAAGCCAAAGTGTGCCAGATACCTTGTAAGCCTATGCGGTTATGTGAGTAGCCAGATATCTACTAGTGAGATTGTAACCAGAAAGTCTAATTAAATAGCATCATAATGGGTAATTACATGGATCAATGAAAACCTATAATGAATAAGATCACCCTGCTTTCCGAGCGGCTCCCGATTTATCGCTGCCGAGAGGAAACCCTTAATTGCGTGAGTATCTTACCCTACTCAACTATCCAATAGTGCTACGTAGGCTTAGTGCTATCACCGCTAAACCACACTACTAGCATTATGATGCAACCATAATCAATACAATGTCCGAATACTATCCTAATCACCATGATCAAGATAGTATCTACTTACTTAGCCTAAAACTAAGCAATTGGAATAAGCACATGCATGATTATAGAATCAAGATAGACAAATCACCAAAACCATCATCCACATATTCAATCATCCTTGAGATACATAGAGTAAGATTCATCCCCTTTGAGATGGCCTACCTTGACGGATCAACTCTTAACACCAATGGTTCTTGAAACTCAACTAAAGATCTATTCTAACAAGGCAAGCCCGGGTGGCTCTAACTCACGAATTTGTTGTCTCTCTGTCTCGTTAGAATAGATCTCTAGTTGAGTTTCAAGAACCATTGGTGTAAGAGTTGATCTATCAAGGTAGGCCATCTCGATGGGGATGAATCTTACTATTTGTATCTCAAGGATGATTGAATATGTTGATGATGGTTTTGGTGATTTGTCTATCTTGATTCTGTGATCATGCATGTGCTTATTCCAATTGCTTAGTTCTAGGCTAAGTAAGTAGATATTACCTTGATCGTGGTGATTAGGATAGTATTCAGACATTGTATTGATTATGGTTGCTTGATGATGCTAGTAGTGTGGTTTAGCGGTGACATCACTAAGCCTGTGCAGCACTATTGAATAATTGAGTAGGGTAAGATACTCGCACGATTAAGGGTTTCCTCTCAGCAGCGATAAATCGGGAGCCGCTCGGAAAGCAGGGTGGTCTTATTCATTATAGGTTTTCATTGATCCATATAATTACCCCATCATGATGCTATTTAATTAGACATTCTGGTAACAATCTCACTAGTAGATATCTGGCTACTCACTTACCAGCTTAGGCTTACTAGGTGTCTGGCGCACTTTGGCTTAGACCCACTAGTGTGCCGATCAGCTCGCCCCCCGCGCCGATCGGCGCAACACCAGCTTTACTGTCTGGGGCACTTTTGCGCTGGCCAGTCTCCCCTCACATAACCCAAACTCGACAGTAGCTTTGACCAGATCTTTTACTATTAAATTTGTTTAATTATCCCTAAGGTCCCAGTGGATTCGATAAAACCTTGGAATACTCAATTCAAGGGAAAAAGTGGTACAATCGTACACCGTCCTCTTGCGATATATAAGTGGATGTGTAGTTACGACCAACAAGCTTACCTTTTTCTGGCTCCGTTGCCGGGGACCATAGCAGGTTTTTAAACATTGTTTGATGTATTAGTGTCTAGTCATTGTGCTACAATTTTTCTCATCTCTTTAGTACATATATTTTGTTAAGTGAAACTAACAGGTATGGACGGTCCTAAGTCAAACAAACCCTCTAATTACACCAATGATCCAGAATGACTCTTTCACAAGAAGAGAACAACATTGAAGAGAAGCAATTCACTTGGAGATTTATCTGGAGAAGCAGCAAGCATCACTCCTTGAGCACTATTCACAATAGATGCCCAAGATCAAGATCAAGAAGAAGAGGAGATGGCAGAGCTACCTATGGTTAATTGTTTCAAGCCTTAGTTGACTAATGTTGTCAAGACAGATTTCCAAGAAGCTCAAGATCGACTTCCATATCAATTGTAGAGATATGTTGGAATAGTGGTGCAACAACCGTTCATAGGTTCGGAAGATCCCAATCATCACTTGCAACACTTTGTTGAGATTTGCAGTACATTCAAGATAGCGGGATTGATCGGAGACCAAGGACGTCCCAAGCGATGGTACAATGGATTGGAAAACCCAGTAAAGACGGTGTGGGACATGTTAGCAGCTGAATTCTTGGCCAAATACTTCCCTCCCGGTAAGACTCAAGCTTTGAAGAATAATAATCTTGGATTTACATAGAATGCTGATGAGAACATTGGAGAAGCATGGGAGAGATACAATGAATATATGGATGCATGCCCTCATCATGGTCTGACGGTTGGAGAAGTTGTTGAGAAGTTCTACACAGGATTGAATCTTCTATCTCGTCAACACATGGATGCATCAGCTGTAGGTTCATTCATGTCAAAAACTCCCACCCAAGCTAAGGAATTGATCAAGTTGCTAGTTGAAAATCAATTGTGGGATGGTGAGAAAAGTTCAAGGAATTTGCAACCTTCAAAAGGAGTGGCGAAGAGTGTGATTGAAAGGACTCATGAAGACTTGGTTATGGATCACCTTGACGCTATTCAAAGGAGGTTGGACAATAATCTTCATATCCCTAAGGAAGAGTCACTCAAGCTTGTAGAATCACGCTCCACTTGTGGTGAGTGTGGAGAATTTGGTCATGAACAGAAAGATTGCACTGAAGAGATGAAGATGCTAAAATATATGAAGAATAGTGGATTGAAGCCCCAATATCAGCAGCAAAGGAGTTCTTTCTCTCCTAGTTTGTCCATGCAAAATTCTATCCCACTTCATCTCCAATGTCATGAGTTCTTCCAAGCTCAAGAGAAGATCAACAAGGACAATCCAGCTAAATTTAAGGAGATTAATCGTGTCCTTGAGGGAATTAATGACAAGGTGATAGAAATTGGGAGCTCTAATGAGCATATTTTGAAGCATACCAAGATTATGGAGCAACAGATAGGACTGTTATCGCAAGCCCTTCAAGGCAACAAAAGGGCTACTCCTGGCAATACGAAGTATGCAGAGAAGTTGAAGGCAATAGCTATGAGATCAGTGAAACAAACATAAGATCCAGAGCACCCTGCGGGAGCAAAGAAGCCTCACACCGATCGACGCACACCTAGCGCCAAACGATGTGACGGTCCCGACAGTGCCGATCGGCTCCCAGAGAGCGTCGATCGGCGCGAGGAGGATGTTGACCTCTTTGGTCTGAAAATGGGCATGGAAACAGAGGAGCATGACCCTGCCACATTCTTGGATACTCAACTGCTGACGAAGACAGAAAGAGCGTGGCAACACGATGAGCAATTTGCAAGGTTCGTCGATATCATGAAGAAGCTTTACATCAATGTCCCTTTTGTTGATGCTATTCAAGTACCCACCTATGCCAAGTACATTAAGGACATGATGCAAAATAAGAAGTCTATAGCTTCTGAGAAGGTTGTGAAGGTTACTACGGAGCTTACAGCGGCAATCAATGATGTTGCACTTAAGAAGAAACCCGACCCTAGATCACCAAGCATCAAATGCATGATTGGAATGAGGATATTTGATAGGTGCTTGTGCGATCTTGGCGCACGTGTAAGTGTTATGCCCCGTCATATATTCACAAATCTCAATTTGCCTGAATTGGATCCTACGGGTATGTGTTTGGAGTTAGCCGATCAATCGGTACGCTTCCCTGATGGGGTTGCTGAAGATGTGCCTGTTCAAATTGGAGATCACATCGTCCCTATTGATTTTATTGTGCTTGATATGGATAAGAGGACGAGGACTCCATGGCAACGTGGCATCGAGAGTAATTGGAGGTTGATTTTATTTGCTCGCTTTTAATAAAAACAATCTCCTGCATAAAAGAAATAGAAAAAGTGTGTGCTTAATTCTTGTGTGCTCTTGCGCTGTCTGTTTATTTGTGCAAAATTGTATATATACATACTGTAGACTAACAACATAGGAATAAAACAAAAAAAGACCAAAAACAGGAAGGAACAGTGCTTGCGCTGATCGGCGCTACTTCTGCGCTGGTCAGCGCATTATTGCCCTAATCATGACAGAAGGCTAGTGACGCCCAGAATTGAAGGGGTGCTAAAAATCAACCAGCACAACAATGTTCAGAAACAGAGCTATTTTCAAGGTAATTAAAAATCTTTTTGAAATAATTTTTGTGTGCAAAATGGTTGCTAAATGACGTAGGAAAGGATGAAGAGCAACATCTAGAGAAGGAGCAAGGGCCAGGAGCAAAAATGGATGTCGCGCCGATCGGCGCACATCAACGCCGTTCAACGCAGTCACCAGATGGGCCCCACCACGTATGTCAATGCTACAGGAACAATGGGGAAATGTGGAAATTAAGTAAAGGAGATGAACACGAGGCATCAAGATCAGCGCCGCACCAAAAGACAAGGTGTAAGGGACTGGCACCGATCAGCGCCCTTCTGCGCTGATCGGCGCGGATACCCATGCAGTTCCCAAATGGGCGACAAAGGCGGAAGGCATTGGTTTTGAGGAATACGTATGATTTCTATGCAGGTGTGTGGTGCAGAGGATACATGGAATTGACCAAAAGCTGAAAAGGAGACGGTGTGCCGATTGGCACGGGCCCGCATCGATCGCCGCAGTCAATCAAGACGTCGGAATTCCATGATGTTCCCCTACCAACCGACATGATATACTAGGAAACAACATAAAGGAGGGGAATCAAGCGCCACAATTGATAGAACATTCAAATTTTGAACTGCGCCGATCGGCGAACCTCTGCGCCGATCGGCAGGCTCTCAAATTTTGAAATTTCAAGGCGGGTCCTTCCCCTGGAAGCTTCCCACACTATAAAAGGGAGGCCAGGCGCCTCCAGTTCGGCACACTGTTCCGGTAATCTCTCCACCTTCCCCACTACCCACAATCTAGCACACGTTCTACATTCCTCGTAGATGGATCGTTTCCGCTCCTCCGTCAGCAAGTTGGGCAGGAGGCTGCGTCAGGGAAGCAGTTCCGACGGTAGCAGCGAGTCAAGAGGTGACTCCTCGGGAAGGGGGAGCTTTGGCGCCCGCGATGGCATGACAGTGGGTGATGCATCCACCAGCTCGGTGGCGGCAAACTATGAGATCCGCGCCCGCCACTCCGCCTCTGGCGTGCCCCTTCCAACGGGGCGTGCTATGAGGAGCCAAACGGCGGAAAGCCGTGGGGTTCCAAGATCACCACCACCATCAGCATTCATTGTGCGCACGGTGGAGGAGGGCTTCACCGTCCTGAAAGAGGAGGAACAAGAGCACTACCTCGCGGTGAGAGGAAGGTTCGTCCCCAACTTCGACTTGGACGAGGCCTTCCTCACCTTGATCGGCATGTGGGAGGACATAAGGAGGATGCTCAGCAACCTCAGCTGGGTTGACTTCCACAAACTTCCCATGGACTACAACCTCGACATTATCACCGAGGTTGCCTCTACGATGAGGTTCGACACCGACGAAGTCGGCAACGAGTCAACTTCCGCATCCGCGACATCAGCCACATAGTGACCATGGAGGTAGCGGCCCTAGGCTTCGGCCTTGACATCGATGCTGATGTCGCAGGCATCTTGGGACGTGAGGAGTTAGACTCCTTTTGGAGGCGGCTCTTGTTTGTGGAGGAGATGAAGCGCGGCAACATCCACAACCTGACAATTCAAGTCTTCCATCAGCGGTTGGTGGCGTGCATAGGCGACAAGATAGACTCCAGTAATGTCACCGATGCGGACTTGTGGTGGCTCTTCAACGCCATCGTAAGTCTGTCTCATTGCAACCCCAAGTTGGTGTTGGTGCGGGGTTGAATCGACAAGAGGGGCAAGAAGAGAAAAAGTTGGCCTTCGGGGCCTATCTTCAGCACCTAGCAGTCCTTGTCTGTGACGGCGACGGACCAGGAGGGCGCGATGATAAGTGGGAGTACACAACAGAGATCAGCGAGAATATGACTCGTGCCAACATTGTCACGGGAAGTGTTCGCGCCGGCTTCCATGTCGGTGGCACCAACATAAGGCTCCCGTGTGCGGAGCTAGGAGTTTTTCTTCCTCACATGCTAGAGGGAGGAAATTGGCTTGAGGAAGGTCTCCTGGAGGGGGGCCGAGTTCTCAAGGACCACTGTGGGCGAGTTCCACAACCGATAATATCTGCAATAGCCGGTGGTGAGTGGGACCCCTGGAATCCATGCCAGGGATCTCAGCAGTACAAGCCAGGGTGGAGCGATGCAACGGGAGGTTCATAGCACTCTGTGTCGGTCGGCACAAGCGATGCGCCGGTCGACGCAACCTACTTCACCGCATGTATCGATTACAGGTACCAAGGACATGTACCTGTGGTACCTCCTGTGCCCAGTGTAGACTTTTTCGTACCCATGTATAAGGATCATGACCATTGAGGTCACCCCAAGGTATGGTGTTTTGGTGATGCATGACAAACATGAAATGTGACTAATATCTACACGAGTGTTGTTCATGTAGGAAACCTTTTCTACCTCATGATGATTGTCTATGGCGTCCTTGGCGATTGATGACAATGACCACAAGTATGGAGGCTTGTGAACTTGATAGAGTCCAAGGGTTGATGGAGATGGATCAAAGCGGAGTACAAGCTATGGTGCAAGTGTTTGGAACACCTGAGTAGTTGATAGGGCCTTTAGTCCATAGGAAAAACCGGACTATCAAGGGGGTTTAGGTCATTCTCTTAGGTCATGTCTAGTCGGTGATGTGCAAGGTTGCTCGGTGAAATCACAGGCACTAGGTGACAGTGGAGAATCCAAGGAGCTGTTCGAAGAAGCCAGGAAATGAAGCCAAGCGAGGACGGGAAGTTTCAGCTTTAGATTGAAGTGACCGGACAGAGGGGTCAATGGTGACCGGACTATACGGTCACTCCAGTGTTTTGTCCGGAGGCTACAGTAGGCAGCGAGGAAACTGTCTGTGTCTGGTAGCTGTAGAGACCGGATGGTCCGGTCTGTGTGGCTCGACACAGGGCAGCAAAGAAGCGCAATGCTGAAATGTTTTTGGACTAGAGAGAGAAATGGATCGGACTGTCCGGTCAGGTGACTGGACTGTCTGGTTAGTGGAGGAATCAGTAGTGGCAGAGTCATTTGTGCACAGAGTTGCAGTGACTGGACTGTCCGGTTAGCAGTGACCGGACTTTTCGGTCAGTGTGCCCAGGAAGCTGATTTCATAGAGCAACGGCTAGTTTGAGGTTGGGAGCCTGTATAACTTCATTGCTCGGGTCTTGGAGACCTCTCTTGAAACACCCATTTTAAGAAGCAAAACAGGAGCAGCCGTACATGTGCCCAGGATCAAGTACACACACATACGGTACATCATCAATGGTAAACAGAATAATTATCCATATCCTTTAATTATTACATCATATCTTTATTACAAAAGGACCCGTGGGTCTAGAAGAAAAGTACATTCAA
Organism: Eleusine coracana subsp. coracana; assembly: GCA_032690845.1. Taxonomy (NCBI): domain Eukaryota; kingdom Viridiplantae; phylum Streptophyta; class Magnoliopsida; order Poales; family Poaceae; genus Eleusine; species Eleusine coracana. Next base: position 23,403,539 of record CM064424.1, read on the forward strand.
GTAGCGGAAAGTAGCTAGCGTAGACGTCCTAAACTTCATAGGCATCGACTGGTGGATCATCGCCTAGTACTCGCTTCCTTCATCTTCGTAGTGGCTCCAATCTTCTCCTTGGGCTGAATATCAATATGGTATAGCAAGGGTGAGTACGTGTCGTACTCAGCAAGTGGGGAAAAAGATGACATGGGGCTATAGTCAAGAAAAGGCATTGTAGAGTGGGTTGCATGAGCTTTTAATTAACTTAAGCATCCTATTTACTACGTGGGGTCATCCCAACCACGATTCCACAAGGTGCTACACTAACCAAGTTCCACCCCATCCCATCTTTCCAACCAAACCCATCCATACCCAACTAATCTTGTGAGGGTTCCAGGCCGCTCTGGACCGTGAGCACGGCTATCATGATAGTTTGATACTCTGCAGAGTTTGTACCACTTTACCCACAAGTCATGATTCCCTTGGTGCCCGTGGACGCGACCCACATTACACACTTCATTTGGTGTGTGGCAGGGTTTCACTATGAGGCTTTTCCAAAGGGTCTCCCAGTACATGCTAGCCACTGAGGTTCCACTCCCGTCCATAAGTGATAGCCCTTTAACAAGCAGCTCATCACCCCAGGAGCCCCCTCTTGAGCCTTTCGGATACAAGGACAGTCCTCTCGACTTCCATTCCCCGCTCCACCAAATGCTGCACCGACACTGGGAGAACACCTAATTACTAGGCCAAGCCTTACCCATGTCGGTCTTGTGATGGCACTGTTTTCCTGGGTTGTCACTCCAAGAACCGGTTCCTAGGATCTACAACAAGCCTACCACCACAACCATGTGCCCATGGCACCACATCCTTTCCACCTGGCTTGCATAGATCCCTAAGCCATGTTGCTAAAAAATTTACCAAACATTTCCCACATGACATTGTTCATTAATAAAAATTAATATCAGCCCACATCCCATAAGCCATCTAAGCATTTCCTACCCACAATTCACCCAAGGTGTCGAGGCGACAAGGAACATGGTAAAACAATACTAGGAAAACCATAACAATAGGTTCCCAATCAATTGACACAAGCAATGCAATTCTATGGTAACATTTCAATAGGTGCAAAATGCATCAAGGACACTTGCCGTCGCCCTGCGCGGAAAGCTGCTCTAACCCCTCAAATTCCTGCTCCTGAAAGTCCTCGTAGGGCAGTCCTTGTGTATGCTCGCCTTTATGTAACGAAATACCGACACAAGCAAAACATACAAAAAATCAATACACAATATGCAACAAAGGAAAAACAATATGTAGATGCAATGAAAACACCTAATTTGGAGTTACGAGTAAAAAGTTATGCTAGTTTGAAGTTTTAGGGGCAAAAGGGTAAAAACAGGAGCTTTTAAGGACCTATTTGTAATTTTATAAAATTATAGGCACTAAAGTGTAAATTATTAGGACTTAAAAATAATTACTAAACAGTATAAGGTTGTTTATGCAAAATTTTATAACTTAATCATAATTAATAATAAGTGTAGGGGGTTAAGTATAAAAAGACAGGGCCAAATTATAATTAAAATTAAGTACAAGGATGTTTCTATAAATTTTTAGGGCTAAAATAATATTTATACAATTAATAAGGATTAAAGTATAATTTAAATTAATTCTATGGACCAGAACATAATTAAAATCAGTCCAGGAGTGTTTTTGTAAAATTACAAGGTCAAAATAATAGTTCTAATAATGTATAGGGGTGTTTCTGTAAATTTTTAGGGTTAAAATAATATTTATACAATTAATAAGGATTAAATTATAATTTAAAATAATTATAGGGACTAAAACGTAATTTATAGCAATTACAGGGACTAAAGTGTAAAAAGACTAGATTAAAATATAATTTAAAACAAGTCGAGGGGTGTTTCTACAAATATATAGGGCTAAAATATAATTTCTTAAAAGTATAGGGGCTTTTCTGTAAAAATGCAGTGCTAAAAATAATTATTATAAAGTTTAGGGGCTTAAAAACAATTTTCTATTGGTTCTGCACAAAAACAGAGGCATAAACCTAATTTAAACTAAGCACAGGGGCCTAAATGTAAAAAGGCCAACATTAACCAGGAATTAATTGAATTAATTTGAAACTAGAAATTCGTGGACCGGGTCTACGGGAATGGTTGACTGGACTTTGACCCGGGTCCATGGATCCACGGTGGACCAGGGGGAATACCCCTTCGATCTTCTAATCTGGGCCCTAGGTTTCAAGATGGACGGCATCGGGGGTTCGGATGTGGGCGGCGGCCGGTGGCGGCTACGCGGCGGCGACGGGGTGCTCGCCGGAGTTGGCCGAAACGGCACTCCAGTCGGGGAGGGAGAGGGGAGAGAGGGGAACCGCACCGAGGTGTTGCGCAGGTGCGAGGGAGGCCGGGAGGCGGTCGGCGGCGGCCGGTGCTCGGCGGGGAGGGTCTCTAGGGGTCGCGAGCGAGCGAGGAGGAGTGGGGGAGATGCGGCAAAACAGGGCGGTGCTGAGGGGGGGGGGGTTATAGGGAGAGAGGAAGGGGAGATGAGCGGGCTCGACCTCACTGGGGTAACGGTCGGCGGCGGCCGTTCGAGCTCGGCAACACGCACTAGTGCGCGATTAAGGCGCGGTGAGTGGGGGAAGGGGGAGTGGAGGGCGCGCGATGCTCGGGTGCCGGTTACGGGAGACGTGGAGGCGAGGAGGAGGGAGAGGTGGGCCGCGGGGCGGGGAGGGAAAGGGAAGGGGAAATCGACCTGGGCTGGGAAAAAGAGAAGGGAGGGGGGTCGGCCTGGGCCGGCTGGGCCGAATAGGAAAGGTGGGGGAGAGAGGGGTTTTTCCGGGTAGGCTGAAATGGTGGGTTCGGCCCAGTTCTGGTTTTTTTTTCTCCTTTTTCTTTTCTTTCCTAATTCCTTTCCTCTCTAAATTCTATTCTAAGTTCTATTCCTAATTTTCCTGGTCACTATTTAATGAATAAACTAAATGCATAATGCAACTATATGGCAATGACATGATATCACAAATGACCTCCATCTCTCCAAGGTCTTTCTTGTGGAAACCCTCAACTTCAACCTTCTGTCTATTGGTCAACTCTGTTACATGGGTTTCAAGTGCACATTTGATGACGATGGTGCAACGATCGAGAATGCCAAGAAAGGGCTAGTATTCCATGGAGTAAGGCATAGAAACTTGTACGTCATGGACTTCAAGTCAAGCAATATGCCACCAAGAACTTGCCTATTCACTAAGCCATCCAAGGGATGGTTGTGGCATAGAAGACTGGCACATGTTGGAATGAATCAGCTCAAGAAGATTATCAAGAGGAATCTAGTTGAAAGAATCAAGGATGTGACCTTTGAAAAGGATAGACTATGCAGTGCTTGTCAGGCAGGAAAACAAGTTGCATCTTCACATCCCACCAAGTCATTCATGTCTACATCTCGACCTCTAAAGCTCTTGCACATGGACTTGTTTGGGCCAACACACTACAAGAGTCTAGGAGGAAATCTCTATTGCTTGGTGATTGTTAATGATTTCATGAGATACACTTGGACCTTCTTTCTTGTGGACAAATCTGAAGCTAGTGGTATCTTCAGGAAGTTTGCCAACAGGGCAAAGAATGAGTTCAATGCTAGCATTGTGAAGATAAGGAGTGACAATGGGACGGAATTCAAAATCACCACAGTGGAGGAATATTGTGACAAGAAAGGGATTAAACATGAGTTCTCTGCTACATATACTCCCGAGCAAAATGGAGTAATGGAGAGGAAGAACAAGACGCTTATCACTCTCGCTCATGCCATGTTGGATGAATATGGAACTCATGAGAGGTTTTGGGCAGAGGCAATCAACACAGCTTGCTACACCTCCAATCGTGTCTATCTTCACCGATTGTTGAAGAAGACACCATATTAGCTATTGGTGGGACGGAAACCTAAGTTTCCTATTTCCGAGTCTTTGGATGCAAGTGTTACATTCTCAAGAAGAGGAGAAAGCCCGGGAAGTTTGCGAGTAGAACTTATGAAGGCATTCTTGTTAGGTACTCTGGGACTTCTAAAGCATATAGGGTCTACAACTCAACCACAGGATGTGTGGAGGAATCCTATGATGTGCAATTTGATGAGTCAAATGGGTCCTAAAAGGAGGATGAATTTCATGAAGTGAACATTAGAGATGAGCCTATGAGGGAAGCCTTGAGAAGAATGCCCGTGGGCGAGGTTTTACCCCATGAGGTCAATGATGGTAATATTGATGAGCCCTCCACTCCACCACCTCCACCAACCCCCTCCTCCGAGAAAAAAAATCAACCCAAGATGCCACAAATACTCCCACAAGCTCCTCTCAAGATTAATTGACAGTACACTCACCAAATGATGAGGGAACCCAAGTGAGAAGAGAGCCACAAACCTCCCCACATACTTCACCACAAACCACTTCTCCTAGCTCTTCACAAGATACCCTCCCATCCACCTCGAGCTCAAAGTTCAAAACAAGAAAGCATAAGAGTGACTCTTCCACCTCTCTTAGGGTACAAGACACTCATATATCAAGAGAGCAAACAATCCATGATGCACAAGACATATCACCTAGAGCTTCTCCCACTCAAAGAAAACACCACCCTAGACCTAAGACCATCAACAAAGATCATTCACAAGACTTGGTCATTGGGAGTCCATCTCGAGGAATAAAGACAAGGAGAAATCAATACAAGCCCAACTATGTGAGTGAAGAGAATGAGGATGAGGCTAATGTTGAGAACTTCTCTTTCGTCCCTATGATTGAGCCCACTACCATTGATGAAGCTATGGATGATCACAAATGGGTTATTATCATGCAAGAAGAATGAACAACTTCAAGAGGTGCAAAGTATGGAAATTGGTTGAGAGGTCCAAGAATCATAATGTGGTTGGCACCAAGTGGGTCTTCAAAAACAAGCAAGATGAGAAAGGAGCAATTGTCAAGAATAGGCTCACCTAGTGGCTAAGGGATACTCTCAAGTGGCGGGGATTGACTCGAAGAGACCTTTGCTCCCGTGGCCCGTCTTGAAGCTATTCGGATCTTACTAGCCTATGCATCACACAATGGCTTCAAGCTCTTTCAAATGGATGTCAAGAGCGCTTTCTTGAATGGGAAGATCAATGAGAAAGTCTATGTGGAACAACCTCTGGGGTTTGAGGACCCAAAACATCCAAGACATGTGTACAAATTGAAGAAAGCTCTCTCTGGCCTCAAGCAAGCACCAAGGACATGGTATGAACACTTGAGGAACTTCCTACTCAAAAATGGATTCACCATTGGAAGCATTGATAGCACCTTGTTCACGAGGCATGTTGGGAAGGATCTCTTTGTGTGCCAAATCTACGTGGATGATATCATCTATGGGTCAACCAATGAGAAGTTCAATGAAGAGTTTCAGGAGATGATGGCTAGGGAATTTCAAATGTCTATGATTGGAGAGTTGCACATGTTCCTTGGATTCCAAGTCAAGCAATTGAGAGAGGGAAACTTCATCTATCAAGAGAAATATACTAAGGACCTTCTCAAGAGATTCAACATGGAGAATTGCAATCCTTTGCACACACCTATGGCTACTAGCAAACCCTTGGATGATGATGTGAAAGGAAAACCGGTGAACCCCAAGCTATATAGATCAATCATTGGGTCTTTGCTCTATCTCACCACTTCAAGACCGGACATCATGTTTAGTGTGTGCTTGTGTGCTCGCTATCAAGCAAATTCATAGGAGTCACATTTGAAGGCCGTGAATAGAATAATGAGATACCTCAAGTACACACCTACCATGGGTTTATGGTATCCTAGAGGATCAAACTTTGAGTTACTTGGGTACTCGGATTCGGACTTCGCGGGATGCAAAGTGAATAGAAAGAGTATATCGGGAGGTTGCCAATTTCTTGGAAGATCTCTAGTATCTTGGAGCTCAAAGAAGCAAAACTTGGTGGCTCTATCTACCGCTGAAGCGGAATATATAGCGGTGGGAGCATGTTGTGCAAAACTTCTCAACATGAGGCAAACACTCTCGGACTATGGCCTCAACTATACTGAAATGCCACTATATTGCGATAGTGAGGCGGCAATCAAGATGGCCCTCAAGACGGTAGATCATGGTCATGCAAAGCACATTCAAGTGAGGCATCACTTCATAAGAGACCATGTTGAGAAGAAAGACATCGAGTTGGTGAGCTTGAGAACTCATGAACAATTGGCGGATATCTTCACCAAGCCACTTGATGAGAAGACCTTCAATAAGTTAAGGGGAGAACTCAATGTTCTCGACCTCTCCAACTTCACATGAGTAACCCTTGAGCTTGCCCCTTTGTAGATATGTATAGTGTTTTGCTTGTTTTTGTTGTGTTGTTGTTTGTGCTTGTTTCTCTTCTTTTGTAGGTTGACTTCGGACTTTTCTTGAGATAGTGATGGACATGGGTTAAGCTTGGGAAGGTGGTTCACGGTGTACCCAAGGCTTTGAAGAATGGTCCATTGTGAGCAAGCTTGAGAAGGGAACAACTTGTTGTTAACACTTTGGTTTGTAGCGATTCTCTCTCTTTTCTTTAGCATCGCATCATGCGTTGTATACTTGTTGCATTTGCATCCTTTGCATTTATGCATCCTTGCATTATGATACCATACATGCTCCCAAGCATGTGTCTAGGGGGAGTTGCTCATTTACAATGTGAGTACATGACTCTCTAGACGATCGAATAGTGATATTTGTGCTTCATGCCCATTGAGCCATGTTCAACCGAGCTCCAAGGTTAAATCTACTCGTGCGGCTCAAAGACAAGTGGCTCATACATTCCCACCTCCCTAATGACTAACTCTTGCACATTTGAGAAAATATTTTGTTGAGTCATAAGTGTAGGGGGAGCTACGACGGAACATCATTACAACCAAGGAGGAGCACCGTGAAAGGGGGAGTCATCCTAACTCTTACCAATTATTTTATGCCTCTTGGTTTTGTTATGTTTTTGGTGTGGTTTTTGGTGATAGGTGACAAAGGGGGAGAAGAACATAAAGATCCAAAAGCCAAGTCGTCTAGGTCAAAGAGGGAGAAGAAACATGAAGACGGCCGATAACACAAAGGGAGAGGAGAACATGAAGATTCAAAAGCCAAGTCCATGAAGAAGAAATATGTAGATGGGGAGATGGAATATGAAAATCACATCAAGATGAACATCAACACCAACATGAAGAAAGAACAACGACGGTGCATGTCTACGATGACAATGAACACCTTGATCGACATGAGCATATACGTCTTGGTGCATGTCTACATCAACAAGATTAACTACCACAACACCAAGGCGGGCGCAATTTCAGCTCAAGATTGCAATTCAAGTGCGCTAAATGAGTGGGTAGTTCTTCCTCAACACCTAGCACATCTCAAGGGGGAGACTACTTCTAAGGTAAGGACCAAGGTATGTCTTTCGATCTTTTCTTTTCCTTTGGTTCTTTCTTTCTCGACCGTTTTTGGATCATCATAAGTAGTTGTCATCCATCACCAAAAAGGGGGAGATTGTAAGGATCATGACCATTGAGGTCACCCCAAGGTATGGTGTTTTGGATGCATGACAAACATGAAATATGACTAATATCTACATGAGTGTTGTTCGTGTAGGAAACCTTTTCTACCTCATGATGATTGTCTACGACGTCCTTGGCGATTAATGACAATGACCGCAAGCATGGAGGCTTGTGAACTTGATGGAGTCCAAGGGTTGATGGAGATGGATAAAAGCGGAGAACAAGCTATGGTGCAAGTGTTTGGAACACTTGAGTAGTTGTTAGGGCTTTCAGTCCATAGGAAAAACCGGACTATCAAGAGGGTTTAGGTCATTCTCTTAGGTCATGTCTAGTCGGTGATGTGCAAGGTTGCTCGGTGAAATCACAGGCATTAGGTGACAGTGGAGAAGCAAAGGAGTTGTTCGAAGAAGCCGGGAAACGAAGTCAAGTGAGGATGGGAAGTTTCAGCTTCAGATTGAAGTGACCGGACAGACGGGTCAATGGTGACCGGACTGTACGATCACTCCAGTGTTTTGTCCGGAGGCTACAGCAGGCAGCGAGGAAACTGTCTGTGTCTGGGAGCTGTAGAGACCGGACGATCCGGTCTACAGACCGGACAGTCCAGTCTGTGTGGCTCAACACAGGGCAGCGAAGAAGCACAACACTGAAATGTTTCACGACTAGAGAGAGAAACTGACCGGACAGTCCGGTCAGGTCAACACAGGGCAGCGAAGAAGCGCAAAACTGAAATATTTCAGGACAAGAGAGAGAAACGGACTGGACTGTCCAGTCAGGTGACCGGACTGTCCGGTCAGTTGAGGAATCAGCAGTGGCAGAGCCGTTTGTGCACAGAGTTGCAGTGACCGGACTGTCCAGTCAGGCAGTGACCGGACTGTCCAGTCAGTGTGCCCAGGAAGCTGATTTCGTGGAGCAACGGCTAGTTTGAGGTTGGAATCCTATATAACTTCATTGCTGGGGTCTTGAAGACCTGTATTGGCCAGTGGAATACCTAAGAGCATTTGGTAACGTCCAAGAGGAAAAGAGGATAGCACTAGGAGGAGATATTGCATATCTTGAGAGTGCTAGAGAAGAGTAGCTTGAGCATCATGCACATCTAAGGCTAGGGTGTCCTTGAGGGTGTGATCTAGATTGTTACTCTTGGTCTATGGTGAGACCTAGACCGGCTAGGTGTCGGTGATCGAGCCTATCGTGATCGGTTATGAAGGCTGTCACACGTTTGTACACGGTCTGAGCCCGCCGGTGAAAGGGGCATCGCTAGTGAGCGCCCGTGTTGTCTCGGGGAGTCCGGCTAGTTCTCGAGGGAGGCGAGCTTGTGCTTTGTACAGCGGTGACGCACACCGTGTCTTCACTGTAGGAGTGATTGTGGGCTCATGGGTGAGAACTCCACTTGGTGGCGGGAGGGACCGGGACTCCGGCGGGAGTGGTCCAATGAGGATTTGGGGAAGGTACCATCCTTCTGAGACCTCGGGAAACATCATGAGCCAACCTTTACTCTACTCCTCACTATGACGCTTTACTTTTCGCATTTACATATTGTGCTATTCATGCTTGTGTGTTCCCCTAGTTCTAGTTGACTATCTTGTAGACTTGCATGTTTAGGCTCCTTACTTGCTAGTAGTGTTTAAGCTTCCGCATTTGATGACTATCATGAGTAGGAGTTGCATTGGTGTAATTGATCACTAGAAATGCATAGGTGTTGTAATGACTTGTGTGATCCACTAGTATGCATAGAGTGCCCTTATCTTTCATAGGATTATATTGTTAGTGTGATCACCACTAGAATTGTGTAGGAATTGGTTTGAGTGTTATCGGTAGTTTATAATTGGTAAAATTGGTACATAGTGGTAGTTCCCGATCCACCTCCCCCCCCCTCTCGGTCACTACGATCCTTTCACCATACAGGGGTACCTCGACAACAACATGCACTACATCGAGCGTGTTAAGGATGACACGTCCCAATGGAGGAACAACCATGAGGCGGTGGTGGAGGAGTTCGAGCAACTCAAGGCGCGGTGCTATGGCTTCGATCAGCCACCGTCTCCACCTCCGTTTGACTAGAGTGCCTAGAGTTGGCACGTGTATCGGTTTCCCAGTTTGCATTTTCTCTTATTTTTGCAATATTTTTCTTTATTTGCTTATGTGTGTGTGAGCGGGTTAGGAAACCATGTATCGGGTGTGTTTACTTTCATGCAAGTGTGTTAGTGGTAGTTTTAGTTTCATCAAAGTGTGTTTGTAGTGTGTTTATTTTTATGCAAGTGTGTGCAAAAATCATCACCATGTATTCGAGTCTTGATCTTAATATAATGGTGGTGGTTATGCTCTTTTAGGAGAATTTAATTATGTATTCTTTCTTGAAAAGTGCCGATGAAGACCGAATAATGTTGAGCATTGAATAAAATTTCAAACATACACTTAAAGATTATTCGGCAAATATGTCTTATGTGGAGCAATTTTGAGTACTCATGTGCTACATTTGTATTGTCCAATTTGTCATGATAACTTAGTACCAATCTTTTCATAAACGAACTTTCATGTTGCGAACATTGGAATTTATTGTTTTCAAGATCCTTACCCACCAATGCCATATTTTGAGCAATTCTCCTGAACCTTTGATTTGTAGATAAACATTAAATTGATGGTTGAGTTCGGTTAGGATTTAATTCTTTTTGGTATGAACTTTACTAAGATGGAAAATCTTTGTGTATGTTTTGCTAGCCTTGATTTACTCATGCAAAAATTCAATTCCGCTGAGTATCCTACCATAAACCCAAAATATCTTGTTGAGTATTATTCCTTGACCAATCCTATATTTCTGGCTATATTTAATTCTTGAATAATTGTTAAAGCCAAACGAATCAAATACCAACAATGTTGGGGAATTTGGGTTGAGAGCCGATCGGCACACTCTTGATGCCGATCGACGCAACAAAGAAAGAAAGTAAGAAAAAAAAGAAAAAAAGGGAAAAGCTCTGTTGTTTTCTAAGGAACTTCCCAAGTGCCCCTTTTATATGTGAATATTACCCCAATTAGAGCATACTTGATACTAATTTAGGCCATTTACCTATGATATTGCCTATATATTTGTATATGCATTGTTTTGGAGCTTTATTGCAGAAACAGGTAAAATTGGCGACTAAAGTGATGATGGAGAGGACAGGAGTCCAGAACCAACGAAAAACACTGAAGAAGCCTAGTGCGCCGATCGGTGCAAGGGTATTTTTGATGAGGACATCACCATCCTGGATATGCTCATATCATGGCCTTCTCCAAGTTACAAGTCGTCACCAACTCGGTCGCCACGTTCGTCCCGGATTCAGCTGACACCCCTTCACGGTTTTGATGATATCACCCACATCCGACGTCCAAACAAGGCGTTCTTTGATGCGTTGGAAAGGGGACGATGACACTGTCGTTTTGGTTTTGGTGCTAGCTCCAGAAGGGTCGTGAGTCATAATATGTGACCATGACAAGGTGTTGTGCCACCTATTTTGGGCCAACTTGGCCATGTATCATGTCAGGCCTTAAGCCCATGTTGTGGGCGCCCCCCTGGTCGCCCCCAACCCTAGGACATCTTTGTTTCCTACATAAACTCAGTAGCTGCCGTCTTTTAGTTTCGGGTTTTGTTTAGTTCAGTTTTCCATAGAGAAACTTGATCGAATTATTGTAACTGTGGCAACAAGTCCTTTTACAGTAATCCAGGGCTCCTGTTCTTGTTCTACACCACTGTGGCGATTAGTCCTTTTGTGTTAAGAGCTTGAACCTTTTCTTGTGATTCGCTTCATCCATATTTGCAATTTCAGATTGCGTGTTTATCCTCTCTTGCTTGTGTTCTCGATTTCGCTTGCAGGAACAATCAAGTTGTGCTTGGTGTAACGGTTGCGGGGTTGGATCGTGTCTGATTCAAGCCGGGTCATTGACACCGAGTTCCCCAAATTCGAGTTTATCCCCTTACCTCTCGGAAGATCGGGCCATATCTACATCAAGTGGTATCAGATTCTAGGTTCCCCGTGAGGTATTATCGTGTTCATCCCTTTAGATTCGTTTGTGTTCATCACCTTTTGTCCACGAAAAAGCCTACAAAAAAATATTTCCCCACCATCCCAGACATTGTTTAGCCTTTGCATAATTTAATTTCAGAGTCTGTAGTGTTGAGTTTGTGTCCTAGTCGAGTTCAGTTGCTGGTTTGAATTTGTGCTTCGATTCGGTTTGTGTCTTGATCTCCACTGCACACCACGATCACCATCGTGTTTTCCATTGGATTCACCATCGTGTCACCCACCCACCACACCCACAATCTGTTGCCAATAAAAAAACCCTACCCGATTCGGTTCCCCCCCCCTCACCCCTCAAACCCTATCTTGACATACCTTCGGTAAAACAGGCATAACTTTTCGCTCGTTGCTCCAATTGGGCTGAAATTTTTACAGCAGATTCTTGACTCAAAGTTGAGGTGACTCACACTTGGCTAAGCCCTGTGTGGCCTCGTCAAAAAATTCAAAAAAAATCGGGATAAAATAGAAAAAAATTTGTGAAGTCAAAAATAGCGCTTTCGGTGAAACTTTGAGATTTTGCCTACCCTTTGTTTTCCTTCTATTTGAGTTGAAACTTCTTGTGGTTCCTTCCTTTGTGTTCCTCTATCACAAAAAAATAGTGGTAAAATCATACGAAAAAATCAAGATTTTGATTTGCCACCCCCCCCCCCGCCCTGAAAATTCTAAGTATGTGAAGTCTGTTTTGTTCCTTGATGCCTTTGCCATTGTTCTTGCTGTCACAACTGTTTTTGAACACGATTCTTTTGCCAGAAATTAGGACACTGCTTTGGACATTTAGTCAAAGCTATTATCTATTATTAAATTGTGTTCCATTGACATACATATTAGCCTTCCAAGCTATACATATTGCAGCACAGGTTTCTTCCTTGCAACTGTCACACCCAAGCTCAACTACAGATTGTGTTGACCTGTTTGGCTTTGGTAAGAACACTTGCAAGATTGTGATACATTGCTTCTGATATTGTTTTCCACTTTCTACACCCTCTGCTTCCTGCTAGTTGATAGGGCTAATCTTTTTGTTTAGTGTTGTCTTTTGCTTTTAACCATGTCAGAGAAAGGGAAAGGGACACCTGGAGAGTTGGAGTCCCCTATAGACTTCAATGATTGTGTCTCCAAGGCCGAGCTCACGAAGCTTCTTGCGAACCAGCGTATATTCATGGAAACGAAGTTTGCCGAGTTGATGGGTCACATCAACACTGTTGTCCACCGCATTGAGGATGTTGAACGACGACATCCACCTCAACGAGCTGCTGCTGATGATGATTTTGACCATGATGCAGACCGTCTTCACCGTAATCGACACGGTATGGGAGGTAATAACAATGATGGTAATACTGATACTTTTGTTAAGCTCAAATTTCACATATCACCTTTTGCCGGTAGTGCTGATCCTGAAGCATACTTAGATTGGGAACTTGCTATTGAACAGAAATTTAATTCTCATTTAGTTCCTGCTGAGCATAGAGTTAGACTTGCTACTAGTGAGTTTACAGGTTTTGCTCTCTTTTGGTGGAATGATCTTTGCAATACTAATGCTGCTATACCTGCCACTTGGCCTGTTTTGAAACAACGCATGAAATCTCGTTTTGTTCCTCCTTATTACCAACGTGATTTATGTTTGAAATACAATCTTTAACACAAGGTAGTAAAACAGTAGAGGAATATTATCAAGAATTGCTTATTGGTTTAGCACGTTGTGATATACATGAAGATGATGTTGAAACTAGTGCTAGATTTTTTGGTGGTTTGAACCGTGATATCCAGAATATTGTTGACTATAAAGAGTGGAATAGGTTCAGCCAATTGTATCATATTGCTCTTAAGGCTGAACGAGAAGTACAGGGACGCCTTCCACAACAATTTTGCAGGTCCAACATTGAGCAATATCTCCAGCAACGCACTGGTGTAGAGAACTTGAAGAGTCATGTTGCTAAGACACCAGCAACAACTTTTCCACTTGCGCCTACTTCTGCAGCGCAATCGTCTAGTATGCAGCACCAACACCAGAAGAAGGTTACTACTTCTGGTACTAGGAGTGGCTCCTCCACCACCATTATTTGCCACCGCTGCAAGGGCATGGGACATGTCATGATGGATTGCCCTAGTCGTCGTGCTTTCATCGCTACCGCTGATGGGTATGAAACTTCTAGTGATGTTGAAGATGAATTTGCTCGTATGCCTAACCTTGTTGCAGATTCGACGGAGGAGCAGGAGACTACCGCCATTGATTCTATTGCTGCCACCGCGGGCTTTCCTAGCCTCATTGTGCAGCGTGTGTTGACCACTCGGGTGGGACAAGAGGAAGAACAACAACGCAACAATTTATTCTACATGTACCTCGTTGTTGCGGACCACCGTGTTCTCACCATCATTGATACTGGGAGCTGTAACAACTTGGTAAGTTCTGATTTGGTAAGCAAACTTGGCTTGACCACGCATGCACTACATCAGCCCTACCACATCAAATGGTTCAACAATAGTGGTACGGCATAGGTAACTCGATCAACATGCATACACTTTTCAGTAGGTTCTTATCAAGACTTTACTGATTTTTATGTTGTACCAATGCAAGCATGTTCGCTTTTATTAGGCCGTCCATGGGAATATGATACGGATGCTGCCCACTAGGGTAGAACAAATACATATATATTTGTGCATAAGGATAGGAATATTACTTTGTGTCTGTTATTGCCTGCTGATATTAGAAATTATTTTAAACTGCTTGCTAAAAATACTGAGAATAAACATGATAACAAACAACTTTCTGATGTTAAACATAAGGCTATTCAGTTAAAGGGAGGTGCATTTCTTGCTATGACATCTACTGTTACTGATCTTTGTGATAATCATGATGCACCTTGCTATACTATGCTTTGTCATGATATATCTTCTATCGATGATCATGTATCTTGTAGTTTGCATTCTGCTAGTACTAACCTTTTGCAGGAGACTGATGCTGAGATGGAGTCGAGGGCGACTCCAATTCAAGGAGGGGAGGATGATGAGGACATCACCATGCTGGATACGCGCATATCATGGCCTTCTCCAAGTTACAAGTCGTCACCAACTCGGTCGCCATGTTCGTCTCGGATTCAGCCGACACCCCTTCACGGTTTTGATGATATCTCCCACATCCGACGTCCAAACGAGGCGTTCTTTGATGCGTTGAAAAGAGGACGATGACGCCGTTGTTTTGGTTCTGGTCCTAGCTCCAGAAGGGTCGTGAGTCATAATATCTGACCATGACAAGGTGCTGTGCCACCTATTTTGGGCCAACTTGGCCATGTATCATGTCGGGCCTTAAGCCCATGTTGTGGGTGCCCCCCCCTGGTCGCCCCTAACCCTAGGACGTCTTTGTTTCCTACATAAACTCAGTAGCCGCTGTCTTTTAGTTTCGGGTTTTGTTTAGTTCAGTTTTCCATAGAGAAACTTGATCGAATTATTGTAACTGTGGCGACAAGTCCTTTTACAGTAATCCAGGGCTCCTGTTCTTGTTCTACACCACTGTGGCGATTAGTCCTTTTGTGTTAAGAGCTTGAACCTTTTCTTGTGATTCTCTTCATCCATATTTGCAATTTCAGATTGTGTGTTTATCCTCTCTTGCTTGTGTTCTCGATTTCGCTTGCAGGAACAATCAAGTTGTGCTTGGTGTAACGGTTGCGGGGTTGGATCGTGTCTGATTCAAGCCGGGTCATCGACGCCGAGTTCCTCAAGTTCGAGTTTATCCCCTTACCTCTCGGAAGATCGGGCCATATCTACATCAATTTTGGCCCACAAAAGTGACCGAGGCCCATTCCACATGGTTATGGAAGTTTATCTGCGCAAGATACTTGAAGATATTTGCCTGGAAGATTTATGGAACTTCAAGACCTTGACTTGCAGTACAAGACTTTATCTCGAAGGAAAAGGCCCACATGGTAGTTGTGGAAGACAGAGGAACCGACTCGAAAGAGAAACCAGAGAAGACACGGCTTGCGCTGATCGGCGCAATCCTGCGTCGATCGGTGCAATCGCCTTATTTGTTAGAAATCGAGTCCTTTACGAGTAGAACCTCTACAAATACTTGTAAACCCTAGCCACAATGAGAGAGGCAGAAGGCAACAGAGGGACAATAGATCCGTGAGTTAGAGCCACCGGGTCTTGCCACGTTAGAATAGATCTCTAGTTGAGTTTCAAGAACCATTGGTGTAAGAGTTGATCCGTCAAGGTAGGCCATCTCGACGGGGATGAATCTTACTCTATGTATCTCAAGGATGATTGAATATGTTGATGATGGTTTTGGTGGTTTGTCTATCTTGATTATGTGATCATGCATGTGCTTATTCCAATTTCTTAGTTCTAGGCTAAGTAAGTAGATATTATCTTGATCATGGTGATTAGGATTGTATTCGGACATTGTATTTATTACGGTTGCTTGATGATGCTAGTAGTGTGGTTTAGCGGTGACAGCACTAAGCCTGCGCAACACTATTGGATAATTGAGTAGGGTAAGATACTTGCGCGATTAAGGGTTTTCTCTTGGCAGCGATAAATCGGGAGCCGCTCGAAAAGCAGGGTGGTCTTATTCATTACAGGTTTTCACTGATCCATATAATTACCAACTTAGGCTTTCTGGTTATGATCTCACTAGTAGATATTTGGCTACTCACTTACCAGCTTAGGCTTACTAGGCATCTAGCGCACTTTGGCTTAGACCCACCAGTGTGTCGATCGACCCGATCCCTGCACCGATCGGCGCAACACCAGCTTTACTGTCTGGCGCACTTTTGCGCTGGCTAGTCTCCCCTCACATAACCCAAACTTGACAGTAGCTTTGACTAGATCTTTTACTGTTAACTTCGTTTAATTATCCCTAAGGTCCTAGTGGATTCGATAAAACCTTGGAATACTCAATTTAAGGGAAAAAGTGCTACAATCGTACACCATCCTCTTGTGGTATATAAGTGGATGCATAGTTATGACCAACAAAGATCATGATATGCTCCCCCTCAACTTGTGGTAGGTCTCATGTAGTGCAAAATGGGTCATTTTAAGTTTCTTAGCATAATTTGTGCATGACCCAATACTTTCTCCCCCTTTGGCAATGAACTCATCAATGAGGCAAAAGAACAAGCAAACATGCAATGCACGAAAATGCAACCCTAAGGAGCTCCAATAATTATGCAAACAAGCATTTAACTATGCTAGCCATAAGCATAGAGCTGTGAAGTTAAAAGCAATGGTGCACA
Organism: Eleusine coracana subsp. coracana; assembly: GCA_032690845.1. NCBI lineage: Eukaryota > Viridiplantae > Streptophyta > Magnoliopsida > Poales > Poaceae > Eleusine > Eleusine coracana. Next base: position 23,420,347 of record CM064424.1, read on the forward strand.
ACCATTCAAAGATAAAAAATAGATAGCAAGGCATAAACACTAAGAGCTATACAAGCTAAGTAGAAAGATTGACTAGCTTAGATAGAATCAAATTTTTCCTATCATGAGAAAATCTGCCACCACATGTATAAGTACTCCCATCCAAGGCAAAACAAGCATCAAGTGAATCATAAGAATCTAGCCAGTCTCAATCTTAACCAAGGCAACAAGCATTCATAGAAAATAAGTTCTACAAATGCTCACATATGCAACAGAGACTCATAAGAAAAGACAAAAAATTATTCTTATGTGATCCTCATGAATCTTCTAATCCGTACGGAGGGTTGCACGACTGGGTATGGCAAACACCCCGAGGCTTCGAAGTACAATGTTTGGATTTAGCATTTTATATTACTTCTAATCCATACGGAGGGTCGCATGACTAGGCACGGCAAACACCCCGAGGCTTCAAAGCACAATCAACTTATTTTGCAACTTAAAAGCGTAAGGATGAGCATGCCTTTGCGGCAAAAGGAACAATCATTCCCACAATGTTGCATCATAAGCTAAACATTCATAAAGCCACATTTCGCAAACACAACTTGCCATGGTCAAGATATCCTCTAGACTAGCCTCAACACAAGTTTCAACAAGGATAAAAGCAATTATACACATGTTGAGCAATTTTTAGCAAGATTAGTTCAAAAGCTTCACAAAAAGCCAAGTTTACCTTTAAGATTTGCAAGTTGCTCAAATTAGTTTATAACAGGCCATCTAGAAAATCTAAGCATGATAGATTACTATCACATCCACACAACTTAGCTCAAGCTCAATCATAGCAAAGAGAAATGCAAAAAAGCATAAGAATCAAAACTCATCTACCAATGCATATATTACATATGAGATGCAATGCAAAAATGGTAAGATACATATATACAAGAGAACACCAACTCCCCCTCAAATGATACCATGAGGATGACAAACACCAAGTTCCCCCAGAAGAAAAGCAAGTCTCGAAGCATCTAGGGGCTTTGTGAGGATATCAGCAGCTAGTTGGTTTCTGGTGTCGATGTATTTGAGCTCAACATCCTCCTTTTAAACATTGTCTCTCAGTAAGTGAAATCGCACATTGATGTGTTTGACCTTACCATGCTGGACTGGGTTTTTGCCTAAGCATAGGGCACTGGAGTTATCACACATGAGTGGAACACTCTTAAAAGTTAACCCATAGTTTCTCATGGTGGATAAAATCCATAGGATTTGTGAACAGCAGCTACCAGCAGCAACATACTCATCCTCTATGGTGAATTGGGCTACACTCGACTGCTTACGAGACGACCAACAGATCAAAGAAGTACCCAAGAAATGGCAAGTACCAGAAGTGCTCTTCCTATCAAATCTATACCCAGCAAAGTCCACATCCGAATACCCAATGAGATCAAGAGATGAAGATGCAGAGTACCAAAGACCGAACTCAAGGGTGTATTTGAGATACCTAAAGATGCGCTTGATAGCCTTGCGATGAGTAACCCTTGGGGAAACTTGAAAGCGAGCACAAAGACACACTGCAATGTGTATGTTGGGTCTTGTCGCCATCTCGTACAGGAGGGAGCTAATCATGCTCCTGTACTCCCTTTGGTCCACCGCTTCATAGTCTTCATTGGGGTCAAGTGCCATTGTAGTAGACACTAGTGTAGACAATGGCTTCACATTGACCATGTTGAACTTCTTCAGGAGATCCTTTATATACTTGGCTTGATGTATGAAAGTGCCTTGCTTGCACTGCTTGATTTGAAGCCCAAGAAAGAAGGTGAGCTCACCCATCATCGACATCTAAAATTCACTTTCCATGGCTTCCTGAAATCTGGACACAAGAGCATGAGAGGAACCACCAAAGATGATATCATTCATGTAAATCTGAACAATTAGAAAGTCATTTCCATGCTTTAGAGTGAACAAGGTTTTATCAACACACCCCATGACATATCCGCGCTATAGCAAGAAGGTCTTAAGCCTAGCAAACCATGCCCTAGGTGTTTGCTTTAGTCCGTACAATGCCTTCTGAAGCTTGTACACATGGTCTGGGTATTTGTGGTGCTCAAAGCCATAAGACAAGCACTAGAGGAACAGGGGTTAGTATCCAAAGCATTACTTGACTGACTAGCACTCACTTCACAGTGTTGAGCAATGAGATCATTCTCATAGATAGGGATTGTTGCAATCTCATCCTATAGTCTCCTCCTAATCGGATAGTGAGGAGCATGATACCTCCAATGTCCATCGCCATCCCCCATGTGTACATTATCAAGGTTGATGTAGTAACGGGGAGGACCATAGAATCCAGTGATGTGCTCTAGCACATGTCCCACTTGAGAGTGGAGCTCAAGTACCCTTTCCATTGCTCTCTCAACTGAGAGCTCATGTCTCCTGTTGACTACCTCCTCAAGTAAGAAACCCCTCTCAGGAGTTCTGATTTGTTAGAGGAGCTTGTCAATCACTTCATGTGGTGCAATCCTCCAAAGTCCCCTGAAAGAGTTAATCCTACACACAAGATCATAGATGCTCAATAATTCTCACAAAGGTCATCATTCGGATTTCTCACAAATACACCGAGTTCAAAGAGGAGATCTTGTTGGTGAGCTCGATGAAGATGCCGAAAATGATTTTGTGGTGGAGGAGGTGGAGGCACCGGAGCTGAAGCCGCAAGATCAAATGATCGAGTCAGCATTGTTGTCGATGCTCCCCCTTCGGCAGTGCTTGGTCCACCCGAATTGCTTGGAGTTGAGCTTGGAATGGCACTTGAGGTAGAACTTAACGAAGCGCATGATGATAATCTTGGTGAAGGTCTTGCTACGAAGGGGTTGTAGAAGTCGTTGCAAGTCAATCTTGTGGAGGGAACAAAGAAGTTTGAGCTTGAAGCTACTTCTTTTCCTTTTCTTGTAGATGCTTCATTGTTTGCTTTAGAAGTCATCCCCCCAGTCCAACTTGCGGTGATCTTCTCATCCTCAAATAGCAGCTCAATCACATCCTCGATGGAGAGACTCTTCTCCATGAGAAGGTCAAGGGTGACGTAGAAGAGCTTGCTACTCGGGAGCAAGGAGAGAATCTTCTCAATTATCACAATCTTGGGGAGCTCGAAAGAAGTTGCTGCAATCTTGTCCACAATACCTCGCAAGCGAATAAGAGAGTCAAGTAAGTCCTCATTGTCATTAGCATGAAAAGCAAAGAACTCCTCAACAATAGAACTACTAGCATGATCAATAGGAGACTCACAAACATCATCAATGCTAGTAAAGCAAGCAAGATCAAGAGACACATCATTATCGATCATCATATTAGGCATACTAGTAGAGCAACCTATCAAGTCATTGCTAGAAGAATCTAGGCACTCACTAGTACAAGGCACATCCATACCATCATCACAATCATCATACACATGATCATCGGTAGAGGTATTGGCAAAGTCCACAAGAGTGTCCAACTCATCCGGAATCGTGGCATTTAGGTAGCTTTTAAAGCGATCCTTCTATGAGCCATGACCCGGTCCTGAATGGGATGACATCCCAACTCAATGCGGTCACTACTCAAGGCGATTAAGCCGTATAATGAGCACTTGGCTCTGATTTCACTTGAAAGGATCGTAATGACCGAGAGGGGGGGGGGTGAATCGGGAACTACCACTATGAATCGATTTTACCAATTACAAACTACCGATAGCACTCAAAGCAACTCCTACACAAATCTAGTGGTGATCACACTAACAATATAAACCTATATAGGAAAGGCACCCTATGCATACTAGTGGATCACACAAGTCAATACAACTCCTATGCACTTCTAGTGATCAAGCGCACCAATGCAACTCCTACTCATGCTAGTCATCAAATACGGAAGCTTAAACACTACTAGCAAGTAAGGAGCCTAAACATGCAAGTCTACAAGATAGTCAACTAGAACTAGGAGAACACACAAGCATGAATAGCACGGTATGTAAATACGGAAAGTAAAGCATCATAGTGAGGAGTAGAGTAAGGAATGGCTCATGATTTTTCCCGAGGTCTCGGAAGGATGGCGCCTTCCCCTAATCCTCGTTGGACCACTCCCGCCGGAGTCCTAGTCCCTCCCGCCACCAAGTGGAGTTCTCGCCCACGAGCCCGTAATCACTCCTAGAGTGAAGACATGGTGTGCGTCACCGCTGCACAAAGCACAAGCTCGCCTCCCTCGAGAACTTGCCGGACTCCCCGAGCCGGCATGGGCGCTCACTAGCGATGCCCCTTTCACCGGCGGGCTCAAACAGTGTACAAACATGTGACGGTCTTCACAACCGATTATCATAGGCTCGATCACCGACACCTAACTTGTCTAGGTCTCACCATAGACCAAGAGTAACAATCTAGATCACACACTCAAGGACACCCTTGCCTTAGATGTGCAAGATGCTCAAGCTACTCTTCTCTAGTATTCTCAACATATGCAATATCTCCTCCTAGTGCTCTCCTCTTTTCCTCTTCGTCCTTACCAAATGCTCTCAGGTATTCCACTGGCCAAGAGTGGTCTCCAAGATCCTAGCAATGAAGTTATATAGGCTCCCAACCTCAAACTAGCCGTTGCTCCACAAAATTGCCTTTCTGGACACACTAACCGGATTGTCCGGTCACTCAGTAACAGCTCTCCCTAGCTGTTGGCTCCTTTGTCCAGGCAATTTTCCTGTACTGACCGGACTGTCCGGTCAATGAACCAGACCGTCCGGTCTGTTTCTCTCTCCAGTCCAGAAACATTCTACGCCGAAGCTCCTCGCTGCCCTGCTGCACTCCTACTGGCCGGACCGTCCGATCAGCAGACCGGACCGTCCAGTCTGTACGGTGTCTCCTGCTAATAGAGTCCTGCTTCTCGCTCTAAGTCCTGGTCAACTCCCCATTGTGATCATACAGTCCGGTCTCAATAGACCCCTCTCCCCGATCTCTATGTCCTGAAGCTGAAACTTGTCGTACTCGCTTGACTTTGTTTCCCGGCTTCTCCGAACAGCTCCTTAGCTTCTCCACTATCACCTAGTGCTTGTAATTTCACCAAGCAACCTTGCACATCACCGACTAGACATGACCTAAGAGAATGACCTAGACCCCCTTGACAGTTCAGTTTTTCCTATGGACTCAAAGCCCTAACAACTACCCAAGTGTTCCAAACACTTACACCATAGCTCGTTCTCCGCTTTGATCCATTGTTGATGGTCCTTAAATGCTAAATCTGACCATCAAATCCTTGCATAAATAACATAAAAGGAATAACTAACATGGTGGTAGGAGCTTGTTACTAACAATTTCAACAAGTGTTGGCTTGCTCTATTTATTTATAGTGCCTTAGTCTTATAGAATTCAAGATTAAGGTAGTAATTGATAGGTGATGACAGCCCTATCCGTCCATTGTAATCCTTCACGTTCGGACACATCGTATGCTCTTGGCCGGAGGCACTTGGCAGACCAGGGGTAAGCTGGCGCCCAACGTAAACAATTAGAGATTGGACCTACCTTATTCTAAGATCCTTGGCAATAGGAATCCTCTCTATCCTACGCCTACCACATTCTTGTTGTCCTTAGACGAATCTATTTAGAAGATAATTACACAAACATTCCCTATGAATTCGATATCCTAGAATACTCCAAGATGAAGTGCTACATCGGTATCCGTGCACTTGCGGATTTATCAGTGATTGTAAGAAATACCAACATCGATCTCCATCAACCCTTGGACTCCATCAAGTTCACAAGCCTCAATGCTTGTGGTCATTGTCATCAATTACCAAGGACGTCGTAGACAATCATCATCCATCCATTAAATAAAGTACTCCATCATATACTGATGAACTCCCTCTCCAAACATCCTTGTAAAAGAGACATAGGCTATACATGATTTAAAAAAAAAAGAGTGAAAAAAAGAAAAGAGAGAGATAGAATTGGCCCATGCTCTCAAATGCATATCCAAGAGAAGGGAGGGAGCATCTTAAAAAAGGGGGAGTATTCACATTCAGTCATTTTCCATCCACATGTGCACATGCTTGATCAAAAGTTCATGAATTGTTCTCCATGGATCCGGTTTTTAACTTAGTGATATATGAGACACAAGTATGCCTCTCTTTTACCCCTACCTTGAGCTCCACATAAAGCCATATTTAGAAGTAGGATGAAAAGAGGCAACGTCAAATACCCTGGTGAGGAACCTTACACATTGAGCTATTTGAGAGAATCATTTGAGGAGTACAATTATGATTTGTTTTGAAAACCTTTTCAAAAACCCAAGCTACACAGCAGAACGAGTGAAGAAGATTGGAGTCAAGACCGTTCAATTCCTCAACCACCCAAGGTAACATGATAGATACTTCAAAAGTTCATGGGTACAGGTATGACATGGGATAATTTGCATGCTAGCATCATACCAACTGATGTTATGATCCACCTTAGTGTCAACCTTTACTCGAGGACGAGCAAAGGCTAAGTGTGGGGGAGTTTGTTGCGGTCCTTAAATGCTAAATCTGACCATCAAATCCTTGCATAAATGACATAAAAGGAATAACTAACATGGTGGTAGGAGCTTGTTACTAACAATTTTCACAAGTGTTGGTGAATATTTGCATGCAGGTGACTTATTAACAAATTCAAGAAAATATCAGAGTTACAAGAGGAGAAATAATAAAAGCCAATAAACATGAAGTAACAAGTTATCAAATAATATATTAGATCTCATCATGTTGAAGCTCTCGTCGAGCCGATCGAAATGCATATATAACTTACCAAAATCGGATTTCGGATATCAAAGTTATGAAGCATAGAAGATTGTGTTTGGGCTGAACCGATGCTGACATCAGCATGACATCAGCGCGCGCGGGAGAGGAAGAGAATGACGGTTCAGATTGCTTGGCTGAGTGGGGAAGCCCGTTACTTGACCCCTAAGGATGAGGGATAGTCCAAGAAATATTCCTTTATTCTTAGGAAAGGTTCTCCACTCCCCCAAGTCACCTCCCACTATAAATAGAGCCCCTCTCCCTCTCATTTCACACAACACAAGAAGAAGAGATTAGAGCTCCACTCAAAAGGCTTTAGCACTACCAAAGGGCTTAGAAAATAGTGAGAGAGTCAGGGAGAGCTAGGAGGAGGTCCGGGTTTGTCGGCACCTTCTCCATGCTTGTACCTTGACAAATGCTTTCCTTTTTTAGTAAGTATTCGAAATCTTCCTCTGGTATTTAAGTTTCTTATATAAGTAAGTTCTTTCATTTAATTGTTTGCTTGCTCATTGCTCTATTTATTTATAGTGCCTTAGTCTTATAGAATTCAAGATTAAGGTAGTAATTGATAGGTGATGACAGCCCTATCCGTCCATTGTAATCCTTCACGTTCGGACACATCGTAGGCTCTTGGCCGGAGGCACTTGGCAGACCAGGGGTAAGCTGGCGCCCAACGTAAACAATTAGAGATTGGACCTACCTTATTCTCAGATCCTTGGCAATAGGAATCCTCTCTATCCTACGCCTACCACATTCTTGTTGTCCTTAGACGAATCTATTTAGAAGATAATTACACAAACATTCCCTATGAATTCGATATCCTAGAATACTCCAAGATGAAGTGCTACATCGGTATCCGTGCACTTGCGGATTTATCTGTGATTGTAAGAAATACCAACATCGATCTCCATCAACCCTTGGACTCCATCAAGTTCACAAGCCTCAATGCTTGTGGTCATTGTCATCAATTACCAAGGACGTCGTAGACAATCATCATAAGGTAGAAAATGTTTCCTACACGAACAACACTCGTGTAGATATTAGTCATATTTCATGTTTGTCATGCATCAGCAAAACACCATACCTTGGGGTGACCTCAACGGTCATGATCCTTACACATAGTCATTGAACACCATATTCTCTTCACTCTTCATGAACTTGTCAAACTCTTCATCTTGCATGCTTTGCTCCGTTGGAACTTTGGATATGGACATTGTGTCCGAGAGATAACTCCGAGTATGCCCATGTGAAGCTTTGGAGTGTCCTACTTCTGAGTGCTTACTTGGTGTGCGCCTCCCACGGCTTGAGCTGCTGCTGAACTTAGTGTAGAGTCCACACAATACCCAAAGGACAAAATAATGATAATGGTTAGCGGTTGTTGTTCGGTTAGTAGTCCAAGTGTTAGTCGTTCAAACATGCAAGGGTGACAACAAACACCCTCTAGTTGGTTTTATTGTAGCACACTTTTATTCAAAGCGCACTTACTAGAAAGAACCAATGGAATGAGTAAAGGAGTGCAAAGGGAGAGAGTTTGTGAGGGAGAGAAGATGTTTTCAGCTTAAAGTTTTGGGTGGAGAAGCAAGTGAGAGGGTGCCCGGTATTTATAGACTCGAGGGGAGCCTTAGGGCAAAATTTTCCATGCCGAGCGGCGGGACACGCCGGGCGGCAGCCCAGGCCGACCGGTAGGGAAATTTCCTCCACTTGCTCAATTATTGCCTTGGTGGTGATGGGAGAGGGATAGGTCCATGTGCCATGTGATCCACTTGCTCGCTTTGTCCAGAATTTTGCTAAGAGTGTAAGGAGCAAGGATAAAGTGATGGGATGGCCAAAATTGTATGCTTGCAATGAGTGTGCTGCCACTCATGAGGCCTAGGTGAGTATGGTGGCAGGTGAGTGTGGGTGGTGAAAGGAGTGAGGTGACATGTGTGGCTCTCATTCATTTACTTTCACTCATGATGGGGCTTTTGATGAGCATTTTTCTTCAAAGGAAGGCTGGCCACACCTCCACCACTCATGGCCATCATTTCTGCATTAAAAGTGCCAAGAATCCGTGAAAAAGTTGTGTCGGGCGGCATGGCTTGCCGGGCGGCAGAAATGATCCAGCCGGGTGGTCGTTTTTTATGGAAAACGACCTCCCGGGTGCTGAAATTTGACTGGGTTATTTCAGGCTGGGTTAAAGCCCTGGATCAACAACTGGATGGTCGTTTTGACATGAAAATGACCTCCCAGCCAGGAAACTTGGCCTAATTTAATGATAGCGAGGTAAAATCAATCTAATTTAGTGGGAGGTAAAAGGAAAGGGGGGATAAATATCGGTTACCTTCCGACAAGGGTTTGAATTTTATGTCTCGAACAAGACGTTCTCCACGTTTAATTCTTCATGGTGCCTGTCGTGGATGGAGAATTTTCCATGATTGGTGTAACTTCTTTGTTCCACCATATTTGTTTGATTTTCTTTGGCTTGGCGGTGACATTTCTCTTTATTTCCTGTGGCTCGTTCTTCTTCTTGAGCAGCGGAGGTGCGCTCTCAACTTTTACCACTGGTGCACCCAATTTTGGTGCAACTGGGTATACTTCTATTTTCTGCACCATGTTTGGATTTTTGCCATAAAAGATGCATACCTGAAGGCAAACTTTTCATCGTGCCCATTAATGTTAAGGTGGATTTCTCCAGCCCCAGCATCAATGTTGGCATTTGCAGTGCTAAGGAACGGTCTTCCTAGTATAAAAGGTGTCTTTGCATCGGCCTCCATGTCTAGTACCACAAAGTTGATGGGGACGAGACAATTTCTTATCGTCACGGGTACGTCCACCGTGATGCCCGCTGGGTAGCAGACTGATTGGTCGGAGAGCTGCAAGCACATTGTCATAGGGGGTAATGAATTGACATCGAGTTTGTCATACACTACCTTTGGCATGACGCTCACACTCACCCCCAAGTCACAAAGGGCGTTGTTGAATTGCTGCATCCCGATGGATTATGGGATGGTTGGGCATCCCGGATCTCGCTTCTTTTCTGGAAGAGAGTTCAAGATAGCGACGCTGCCTTCCTCCATCAATTTGAGAACTTCCATGGATGGCATTGGGCGTTTGTTGTTGAGGATGTCCTTTAGGTACTTGGAGTATGTAGAAACCTGCATAGCATCAAGTAGTAGTATGTTGACATATAATTTCTTTATTACCTCCACTAACTTCCCGAATTGTTCGTCCACTGTTGGCTTCCTCTGGCGAGAGGGAAATGGCAATACCGGGGTATCATAGAACTAAACTTATTGGTTTCTATGACTCCTCATTGGTGCTTTCTTGTGAGGTGCTTTTGTCTCCTCAACTTCAATTTCCTCCTCTCCTTCTGACTCCTTATTGGTTTCCCTGGTCTTCCCTGTAGTGTTAGGATTTGGCAGATCATGTATAGATTTTCCGCCTCTAGTTGTGACCGCATTAACATTTCTTTAGGGCTAGCTTCCGGCTGACCGGGGAGCTTGCCTGAGTTAGCCTTAACAATAGAGGCGGCCAACTGAGCAATTTGTGTTTCTAGCTTTCTATTATGACTAAGATGGTTTTGTAGAGAGGTATTAAAGGTTTCCATACAAGAATCTATGCTCTCTAGGACTTTATCAGTAGCAATAAATTTCCTACTCATACTTTCATTGATTTTAGATTGTCCTAGAACAAGATCACGGAAGGAAGGTTCATTATGAGTAAAGTTGCCAGAGTTACCCATGTTCTTGTGAAAGGAGAGCTTTGGCTTGGACTCCCATCCAAAGTTGTTCATACGGTGCCTAAACCTGTTGTTGTTGCTATTATTGTTGTTGAGGTAGTCCACTTCTTCTTCTTGAGTCTCGGTGCAGCGGCTTCCCATGTGTCCAACATTTTCACAGTCTTCTCAAGTCATGCGAGAGTCTAAGGATTGGGCAGTTTCAGGTGAATCCATCTTCTTCAAAAGTTATTCCATCTTGATTGCTAGCATGTCAATACCATCAACTTGGTGGACTCCCCTCATCTTGGGTTGTGGCCGGTTCTGCCTCTCATCATAGCCACTATAGTTGGCAACCATCTTTTCTTTAAGAGTTTGAGCTTCTTTGACCTTCAGAGAGAAGAAGGAACCTCCAGGGCTGCATCTAGGTGCTCATGAGCGGGACGGTAGAGCCCATGGTAGAAGCTTTGGATTAGCAACCAATCTTGCATTCCATGATGTGGGCATGCTAGAGTATACTCTTGGAAACACTGACATGCCACAGGAATGCTTTCATCGGTTAGCTGTTGGAAACTTGAAATCTTATTCCGTATGACGTTGGTTTTGCCTAGCAGGAAGAACTTGGCAAGGAAAGCGTTGGAGCACTTGTCCCATGTGGTGAGCTCTTCTTGATTGTTGTAGAACCACAGCTTCGCCTTCCCCAAGAGAGAAATGGGAAAAGGAAAAGGTGAATGGCCTCATGGGTCACATCACTCATGGTGAAAGTGCTGCATAACACCAAAAACTATTGGAGGTGGGCATTTGCGTCGTTCGATACCTTGCCATAGAAAGGACCGGCCAAAACCATGTTTATTAGGGCTGGTTTTAGCTCATATCCTCCATTCCCCATGTTCGGGTTCGGACCGGTGCGGATGTTGTTTGCAGACGGGGCGGAGTAGTCATGGATTGTCTTTTCAGCTATGGTTGGTTGAGCGGACGTGGAAGGGTCTTGCTGTTGAGCTGGTTGGACCGGAGGTGCTTCAAGAGCAAGTACAGGTGGAGGAGGGGTGAGTCTCTGACACACTCTCCTCAACAAAGCCTCTGGATCGTGGTGGTAGTTGTCTGGTAGGTCGAAACCAGTCATAAAGCATCCTGTTTACACAACAAATAAACAGAACAAGGGTAAGCCCACTAAGGAAAGCGGTAACACCTTAACAGAACAATGTTAAAATTCTGATATCTTAGGCTATTGCTTTCCCGGCAACGGTGCTAGAAATGCTTGTTGGCACTTCTTAACGTCCCACCAGAATATTATCTGCTAACAATGCTCAGAGTGTTGATTGATGTTTGTTATGCTTTAAGAGAAGAGTGAACCAATCCGCAAGCGCACGGAACATCTATTGTAGCATTTCACGTGGGAGTATTCCAAGGTATCCTATTTATTTTCCTCAGGGAAGCTAGGCGTAAGAGTTTCTTGGTTTAACAAAGATATGACTATAAGAGTTATACCAACTAACCAAAGACGGGGTTGAAGATTTTCAATGATAAACAGGCGAGCAGTGATACAGGAGAAATCCACACTAAGATAGATAAAAGAGATCGATTAAGCTAGCCGGGAGGACAACGAGTCTAAGTCTATAATTCCTAAGATAAGCTTTCCTATATCTACTCAAGTGTCAAAATTCCTAGTTACTCGGGATGAGTGCTTACACCAAATCTATGGTACAGCCTCGAGTCTTTCACCAATAAGCTTACTTCAGGGCACGACAGTGATCCACTAATAGGGTCGGTAACTAACCTCGTGCACTAGTGGGCACATTACCGCTAGACAACCCTGCTTGAGACTTCCCGAACGTGGTGGAATCTTAAAGGGACAGACCGGGCTGTCACCACCTGCCGCCTACCACAGAGCCCGTGGGGACGAATGCAAACCCAGCTAGTGTTAACTTAGGCACCGCGCCTACGCCTTCACTAGATATTCTTCCGTTCGCCTAGCGGAAGAATAGCCGGGAAATAACAAAGTTTAAGTTCTATTTGAGAACTAAACTTAATTAAATCCTAGCTGGGAATCTAGTAAACTATGCTTCAAAGTTCTTTCCCGATAATTGTAACTTGAGGAAATTGACTAAGTAAAGATAAATACTTGACAAGATAAATAGGGAAAAGATAATTGTATTTAATAAAAGATAAGTCTCACAAAAGGAGAAAAGATACAAGAGAGCTCATACCAAGACTCCGAGATGATTTCTAGAATCCCGAGCTAAGCTCTTGACTAGACTCTAACTCCCGACTAACTAACCTACTCTACTAGTAAGAAAAGTAGTGGGAAATGGACTTCAATATGTTTCACTTGCTTGAACTTCTTTTTCTGCCGATTCCCCCCTCTATTTATAGGTGGCAAAGGCTTGTTGGGTACTTCAAGGTGGAGGAGAGTCGGTGGGCAAAAGTTGGTCCGCCGGGTGGCGGGCCATGCCGGGCGGCCGGGTATGCCGGGCAGCACGCACCGTCGGGCGGCAGCCTAGGCCGGGTGGCCATTGTGTTGGGTCGGTTCCAGATCGACTTGTTTTGGTTGGCTCAGATCTTGTCTCGATGGCGGTTCCTTGGTCGGTTTGCACTGACTTCTCCGTTTTGGGGCCGGTAGGCCTCATGGGCCTCATGGGCTGGCAACCCTGGGTGGCCAACCCAGGCCAGGCTAGGAGGCGGCCTGGGCTGGGTGCCGACCCTCTCCGGGTCGCCCCGTGACTTCTCCCGGTTAGGCCACTCGTGGACTCTTTTTCCTTAGCCATATTCCATTACTTTTGGTCCGGGAGGAGAAAATAGCTTCATGGTGGAGTGTTTTGCAGAATCGGCCAGGTCGGATGATCAGCCTGATGATGACTCTATTTTGACTAATCGGGTGGCTGATTTCAGCCTGATATGACCTTGTCGGCTGGAATCTGATGTCAGCCATCACAACCCTGCCCCGGTTCTGTTTTCAGCCTCAAATGACCCTGTCGGCTGGTGGAAAACAGCTGTTTCACAACCGTGTTCGGACGACGGGGTGTTTCTTTGTGTTTTTGCATGTTTTCACCTTAATATACCTGCAAACATATATTTCACCAAAACTTGTGGAACATTATTAGTTTAAACAAATATTCATGAAACATTGGTCTTTACCTTGCATTTCCTGACTGGTTGGTGGCCGATATTGGGTTTTAAGGTCCACCAACAAACACCTAGAGTCCATCAACCATTTGTTCTCCAGGCCTTCACCTGCTGCCTACAAAGAACGAGAAAGAAAAGTCACTGGCTCAGTGTCGGGGTTAGTCAACAAACATTTGGGAATCCAGCACTTAAACATACGACCGGTAGTAGTCATCATAGTTCGTTGCACATTATCATTCGAACGCATGGGATGAGAACAACGATGAGGAAAATGTGGCCTGTCAAAGCGTCTTGAGTCAAATCTAGGGTT